>CM040123.1:221459296-222696082 GCA_022559845.1 Amorphophallus konjac | reverse complement strand
TATAAGTTTAACAATATTCACGCCAATTCCCCTTTTAATTATTCAAGAAAGGTTAATGGATCTTAGATGATGACCGAGTAGGGCCCACCACCTTAATTTCTTTATCAGCTCAATTTGGGAGGAATAGAATTAACGCCTTTGTTCAAGGCGCTTTAATGTTAATTCACGCCTATCTTAAAGTCGTTTCTTTAAAAATAACGCCTCTGGGAAGGTCGTGTTTTCAACAAAATTCAAAAAAATCTTTTCACAGTAACGCCGTCTCCGAGGGCGTCTTTTACTTGAGTAACGACCTAATCTAAGGCGTGTTTTTCAGAAAATCCCTAAATATATATATATATATACTGAAAAGAACAAAAAAATAAATTCTTCATATTGCATGAGTTGCATTCTTGCCTGGACATCTTTTTAATTATTGTTTGCATATGTGTGATTGCATGAGGCATCCACGAGTTTTGATTATTCCATTTTGCCTTATTAAAGGCTTGGCCCCTTGACCCATTACTAAGGTCAGAATATGGACACCCCTTGCTCATCGGGCAAGGGGCCAAGTCGAACAGATGAATTAACCTGTTTGTTCAAGTGAAAACCGCAGCTGCAGATATAGGGCAAAATAAAGCAAACACATGGAACGTGGAAAGAAAAAGTACACAAACACAAGTCCACAACCATACAAGTGCTCAGGTAACAAAAGCTCAAATCTCCTATATATATATATCATCATGTCTATCATGTACAGGTGTGAAGGTGGAGGAGTACAAGTACAAAACTCTCAGCTCTCGCCTCCACCCTCCTCTCTCCTACTCTCAACTTCCTCCTCGCCGTCCCGAGCTGGTGCTGGTGGAGGAGGCATGGGCCCCCGTGAAGAAGCCGGAACCCGAACGTGTCCCCCTACCTCGCTCCTCTCTCGGAGGGAAGAACCCGCCACGAAGGTGGAGCTGGTGAAGGAGTACCCCGCGGCCCGTGCTCGCTCGCGGCCTCGCTGCAACCGCTCCTCGGACACTCGCAGCCGCTCCTGGGAAAGGATCAACTGGGTCCTCGAGTCCGCCAGCTCACGCTCTCGTACCGACAACTGCTCCTGGAACCGGGCACGCTCCGCCTGGTGCTCCTCCCGCTCACGAGCCCGCTCCTCGCGCTCCCGAGCACGCTCCCTCCTCTCCAGCTCTAGGGCAACTCGCAGCTCGGCTACGTCCTGAGGAAGCTCACTGCGTCGCTGCAGGGTCCGCTGAAGCTCTGCGATCCGCTGATCGCGGATCGACAACTCGGTACGTATAGCCTTCAGCTGAGCAGCCTACAAACAGGTAAACAAATCATCAGTTCCACAGTTCAATAATTCATGAAATGAAATAACAATATGTGACTAAAGGTAGGTCACGCACCTGTGAGCTCGTCGCTCGGAAGCCCTCATCTACACAGATAAGAGTGGCTCGAAGCTCTTCAGTCTGCAAAAATGAATTTTTATCAGTGCACAATTTATATCTAATCATTATTTGAATGAGGTTCTGAGTTCAGAATTTACCCGTGAGGCAAGGTCACGCTCCGCCGCCCCGGCTCGCGCTATCGCACCAGCCAGCTGCTCTGTCAGTGCAGTCACCTCTGCACTAGGCCCCCTCGAGCTGGAAGCCTCCCCTGGATCTCTCCTCGCTGCTCCCTGCTGGGCACGCTGCATTCATTAAGACCGTCAGTGGCTAATCATTAATTCAACACAACAAAAAAAATTCATTTGCATATAGGAATAATTTAAACACTCACCAGGATCTCCAGGTCTGCCCGTGTGGCAGCTAGCTGGTCCTCCAGGCTGTGTAGGTGAGCCTGGGCATCTATCGCCGCTATGTCCCTCGCATCCTGCATTCATTACATGTTAGTCGCATAATAGTTACATAAGCATTTGCATTCAATTTAGAAATCATTGCATTCATACATACCCCTAAGACCCTCATCTGAGGTCTGCCGGCGTGAACCTCCCAGTAGCATCGGAGGTACTCAGAGCTGTCAGTCGCGTGGGAAACGACTATGGTCCCGCCACGCTGCCAGTCGGCGTACTGCTCCTCGAATCGCACCCTCCAGTCGGTCGTCTTGGTGCGACCGCGGGTCTTCTTGCCAATCCCTCGAGGCTCTCCGACCTCGATCCACTCCTGGGGCAGGCCCAGGGTCCTCATCACCAGCCGAAGCCGTAACGGCTCAATCTCGCTCAAGCAGTGTAGCCACAGTTCACGCCCGAAGCGAGGTCGCCCCGATACGACCCAAGGCTGGCCCTCATCGGTCATCCCCTCATATGGTCTCCACTGCGCCTGCATTCATGAACACGCATCATTATCATTTCATCATATTCAAATAAACAACAAAAAGAAATGCATATCATTCATTCATACATACCAGCGAGGGAGGGAAGTCGCGGAACTCTCTCCGTAGAACCCACAACTCGTAGTCAAGTGGGGCGCCAAAGATGACAGGCACCCAGCGTCGCGCCAGAGGGAAGGATCCCTCAGCTCCTGGCCATGGGTCAACGCGCCCCATCGGCATGTATAGGTGACTCCACACCTGCATCCATGCATTGCAATTAGTACTATATTCACACGCATCATAATAAGAAGGAAAAGATGTAAAAATGAGAAATTGCATACCTGAAGAAGAGGTGAGAAGCCACTGACGGTCGTCTCACGGCCCGTCCCTGTGGACAGATCGGCCATCAAATGCGCCAGCAGGGCCGCTCCCCAAGCATATGTGCCAACCGTCTCCAGATCCTCAAGGATGCCTAAGAAGCGGCAGTTGATGACATCGGCTTTCGTCCCGAGCAATAATCTCCCGAGCAGCAGCAGCAGGAGCCTCCTCAGGTCTCGGTCCGCTCTCTCATGGTCAGTCGGGTCCTGGCAGCATGCCGCTCTCACCCCGTCGGTCAGTCGCTGTGCAAACTCACCTAAGGTCTCCCCCGATCTATGCCTGGCATCTCCTAGACCCATCGCTGTAGTCAGGTCCGTACGAAAATGGTCCTGCACTCGCTAGGTCCCACATAGACCATCTCAAGCCCTAGTAGCCTCTGGGCCATCTCCGTATAGTCAGAATAGGTGAACCCACTCACGGCCTCACCATCTACCCGTAAACCTGTGATCCTGGCTACATCCTCTAAACTAGGAACCATATGCCCCCAGGGCATCAGAAAAGTCCGGCTAACCCTATCCCATCTCTCCCTCAAAACCTGGATCAGTGCTAGGTCAGGTCTAAAAGGCTCGATGGATAGAAAAGCCCCAAACCCCATGGCCTCTACCCTAACCCTCTGGAAGTCGGGGAGACCCTGGTATGCTGCCCAGACCATGACCCATGAGATACGGGTCCTCATCAGCCCCTGCATGTATTAAAAGAGAATTATTTTTCTTAATTATCTGAATATCCATGTGGAATTACATTTGATTTGGGTTAAATATTGAATTTTAGCATTTTTGGAATTCACGGCCACCCTCAGGTCGTTTCTTGATAAATTCACGCCCCGGTGGGGGGCGTTTTTCAGAATGAACTTTAATGTAACGCCCTTACTGAGGGCGTTTTTTATGTTTATCACGCCCCCGTCTTAGGCGTATTTTTGTGGCTGTTTTACTATTTCTGAAACGTATTTCTAATCACGCCTCGGTGTTGAGCGTTTCTTGTTGAATTAACGCCCTGTGGTAGGGCGTTTTCCTAAATGTGGTTGATTTTGAATCGTTAATGAATGAAGCGACGCCCTCTGGTTTGGGCGTCTCTTGTTGAATTAACGCCCTACTGGAGGGCGTGGTTTTCTCAATTTAACAGAAAATCAAATAACTGACAGCATGCGAAATAATTCATGAAAATATTTTTGGAAATTGTTTAGTGAGCATGGAATTCATGAAAAATCATAAGTTTTAAGAAACGACATGCTTCAGGGCGTTTTTCATGAAGGATAATTAATTTTCAGAAATTAAAAATAATTAACGCCCTGGATTAGGGCGTTGCGTTTGTAAGTAACGCCCCCGTGGGAGGCGTGTATTTTTCTGAGTTGCAGGTTTAATGCCCGAGGGCTATGAAAAAATCAAGAAAAAATATAAATAAAATAAAAAAAATGGAATTGGGGAGGGGGAGCCTACCTTCTTGTGCTTCTGGGGTTGTGGCCGGGGTAGCGGCCATCTGGGCCGCCGGAGTTGCCCCCGGGGAACGACCGCCGCCGTGGGCGGTGGTCCTTCTTCTTCTCCATCTCCCTCTTCTCCATCTTCTTCTCCTTCTTCTCCACCTTCGTCTTCTCCTCCTCCTCCTGTCGCTGCTTCGTCGGCCTCGTCGCCGCCGGCCACCACCGGCTCTTCTTCAAAAGCCACGACGGCGAGCTCCTCCACGGAGATTTCTTCCTCTTGGGCGTGGGAGGCGTCGAGATCAACAACCTCTGGGGCGGCTACCCTCTGGCGTTTCTGTCCTCCACCGGCCATGGCTAAGGTTAGGGTAGGGGGAGATGGAGAGAGTGAGGGAAGAGAACGGGAGAGAGGCTTTGGGGAGGGCTTCGGTTAGGGTTTGCAGAGAAAAGGGGTGAAATGAGAATGGAAGGAGGAAGAAGAAGGGGCCCGACGGCTTTTGGGTTTCGAAAAGAAGACACGCCCTAATGGGGGGCGTTTATAATGAAATTCACGGCCATTCCTTGGGCGTTTTATGAAAGTTGACGACGAGGATTAAGGCGTTAATTTCTTTTGCATGGGGAACGATAACCGTCGTCAGACGCATTGAATGGGCGTTGATTGATGTAAGAGAAGTCATTATTGCTGTTTGAAGTAACGCCTCGTGTAAAGGCGTGTTACACTTGAAACGTGACCAAGGAAAAGGCGTTATTTTTGAAGAGTCAATGATTATATTCTTTTGGTTTGAATCTAGTCACGCCTTGCCTGAGGTCGTTATTTAAAGTTACGCCCACTCTGCAGGCGTCATCTGTTGACAAAGGCCCACTGGAAGCGCCTTTAGGTAAGGCGTGTATTTTTGAATTCACGGCATTCTTGGAGGCGTTATTCATGACAGAAACACAGGTTTTTGGATGATTTGGTTCATAATCACAGTGGCAGTTGGCACAATCAAAGAACAGTCTTTATTATTTTGAAAAGAGGAACTACAATGACTAATGAGCCACTTTGGGCCTTAATTTTCTCAATGAAGTTACATAATTTTTCCACTGTTCCTTGTCTTCGTCCAAGTCTTCTACAGGTTGATGAAGCTTGCTTAGCCTCCATAGAGCTTGAATGGTGGTAACCTCTTCTCCATCTTCATTGCTGCCTAGGTCTCTTGATCTGATTGGAGGGAGATGAGAGATGTCTTCTAAGTGTTGCCTTGGGAGCCCAAGCTGAGGAAGGCACCGGTGTGCATTATATAAAACGAAGTCCGAAGCACCAATAAGACGAAGGTCCGTCCCAATGGAGAAGCGTGCACGAAGCTCCTGCATTTTGAATACACCCGGGGCACAAGTAAAAAGATTCTTTGGCATTACCTTTAAATGCTCCCTCCAATCCCCTCTCTTCTTGATTTGAGGAATCCGGTTGGTCACTCTATTGCTTATACCTAATGAGCCGGTTATATATGAGAGTGGGCTCTTTGAGAAAATTCTTGAGGGTTGTTGGGCTTCGTGGCATGAGTCGAATTTGAAGTGTAGATCAACCCAACTTGAAAGTGCTAGCATGCACCCGTTGATGGGCCTTCCCATGGCCGCTGATGTAAGCCCGCTATAGAGATATGGTAGGATCGCCGGTCCAACTCTCTCTTCTGCCCATAAGCTCACCACTGCGCTCAATTGGGACTCCTCTAGAAGGTCCTCCGTGGATGGGAATAGGAGTGCTCCTGCCAAGCACACCACGAAGGCTTTGGTCACTCTTTCTATCTCCTCCTCCTCTTTAGCTTGACCCGCTCTCTTGTACACCCACGAGGCGAGCTTCAAGAGGTTAACTCCTTTAGTGACCTTGATTTGGTTCACTATATTTGGGCTAGGTATTAACGAGGTTAGCAATTCATGGGAGGAGATGGGCCTTGGCATGATGGCCATCTTTTCTTCTTCTCCGTGTTTCATCCTTTTCAAGCCTAGGATCATCTCTACTTCCTCCAGCAAGATGGTGGCCTCAAATGTGGAAAATAAGAAAGTATGGGTGGAAGGATGCCAGGTTTCAATCAATGCTCCTATGGCAGCCCAATCTATGTGGATTTGATCATAATGCTTGGCATGGGTTATCAACCCCAAGAGATGCCATCTAGCTACATATACCCTCATGTCTGAAGTAAACTTGGAGAGGATGAGGGGCAACCATTTGATTTGGACATATCTTCTAGCTCCCGGAAGATTTGGATAGTCCTGTGAAGAACAGAACACATGCAGTAAACAAGTATGAGCATATGCAACGTGAAAGGAGAATTCGGCAGAAGGAGCATCGCAAAGCAACGGGCAGAAGAGAAAGCTTACCTGTTTCAAAGCAATGCGGTTGCTTATGTGCCCTTGTATTTCAGAGATTCTAGGAGTAGAAATCTTAGGTTTCTTCAGTATTCTGTCCATCGCCGCTAGCAGTTGAGAACAGAAGCAAGAAGAGAACAAAAGGCCTGCAGAAAAAGAAAGAAACGAAGCAGTTAGGCCGCAGAAGAATTCTGATGATTTGGTTAAGAAAGTCTGCCGTTTTATAAGGATTTGAAGAGTCCTAAAGAGCCCCGAAGATAGAAGTTTGATTGGGTTAAGGACTCTGTTCTTGATTTAGAAACGGAGGATCGGGCTAATTCACGCCTTGTGTAAGGGCGTGTATTTTTGATGTGACGACCTTATACTGGTCGTGTTTAATGTAACGCCTTTGATGAGGTCGTGTTTCTTCCAAGCTTTCTCTGTTGGTTACGCCCTATGAAAGGGCGTATTTTTTGATGAGACGACATTTGGCATGGTCGTGTCTTGATGAGGTCGTGTTTCTTCTAAGCTTCCTTTCTTGGTGACGCCTTTGAGTAGGACGTGTTTTAACAATTAACGACCTATGGAACGGCGTCTTTCATGCTGTTAACGCCCTATTCTTAGGCGTGTGTTATTGGCCTACGTTTTTGCCCTCTCCCAATGCTTTTGAATGAACTTAAGTGCTATTATTTGATGAAATTGTTTATGATTAAGCACTTATGATCATGTCATATTCTGAATTGATAAAGTTTCAAAGTGCAGAAGTTTGCAGGATTCGAGGCGTTTGGATCGCTCATGGGAGCAACATCGTGTCACCTTGTATTGTTTCTTGTAAGCATTATTATTATATGATATCTACGATATTATAGTATATCAAGGACCTTGTAGTTATGATGAACCTGAAATTTGAGTTCCCCTTTATCAAAAACGAAGACGATTTCAGGAGAATCTTGATCACACGGATAGGCCGTTGAGTTGTTAAAGGCTTGGGACGATGGTTCCACTTTCTGAGTTGATGCGCGGACAAACGGGCTTCGGCTTAGTGTTAGCTCAGAAATATGGATTCTTGACCAGACCTAAACAGCTTAGCAATATTATCCTTGATTATTTTCTATTTTTAGTTTGTTTTAACCTTTTCTTTTAGCCCAGCATGCATCATGTAGGACTTTGAGTTTCATGCTGAAAATCTTCATATTATGGCAATAATGAAGTTCACTCGCTCTTGATTGAATTGACATGAGATATTCCACTTTAAATCAAGTCTTCGTTCTATTTGAGGCCGTTCAGGCTAATTCCTTGAAAGTGTTCCTTTTGTTGGATCTTTATCCCAATTCTCTTTACTTTTCTGCAAAATTTACCTTGGTTGCAGCACGTCCACATTGGCTGGTAATCGCTCTCCAATGGTCTTTCCCTGTCGTGCCCGCGCGCACACCCTTTATTTATTTAGTTTAATCTCCTTTCATCCAACAAACCGATGTTTCCTTGGAATCACTCAGAGTTGTTTCACTCAGAATCTTGGAAAGATTTCAAATGCTTAGTGTCTGAGGCGTGTCCCATCACACCTTGGCGTCTCCTTATCAGTTCGTTCCACTTCATTTCTTTCATTTCACTTCATTCCATTTCCGTCTCACTCCCTTGCAAAGCAGACGCCAAGGCGGGGCAGCTGTAGACACGCCAAAATTGACATTTTGTTGATCAAATCTCATGTTATTATGTAAACGCCCCAAGTGGACTTCAATATTCCTATAATATAAAGTTTTTCTATTTTTTTCATGAGTTTTCTGCATTTTTCCTGCATTTTTGTGAATCACGACTTGACTAAGGGCGTTACTTGATAAAGTAACGACCTGTGATAAGGCGTTTTAAAAGAAAGGACGACCGTATGTAAGGGCGTCAATTCCTGGTATTATCCTTTAATTTCTGGAATTATCTATTTTCAAAATAAAAGGCTTTTTCTGAGTAACGCCTTTCCTCAGGGCGTGTTTTGAAGAAACGCCGTTTTCGCAGGCGTGTTATCTCAGTTTCCAAACGGAGGAAGTTTTCATTTCCAAAATTAAACCCAGGAAGAAACGGCCTTTACTAGGTCGTTTTTTAATAAACGCCTCTGTACAGGTCGTCAATTCTTAAAAGACGCCCTCTCTCAAGGCGTGTTTTCACTCCAGAGTCCTTCTTTTCCCCATCTTTCCCTCACAGTTCCCTGCTATCCTTGGACTCTTGCTCGATCTTAATCCTTCCTTGGATGCCTCATTACCCATTCTTATCATTACCTCGTTTGATCACATCCGATTGGAACTATAAAAGAAAACTTCATTCGCTCGTAAAAGAGGTTGAAGATTTTAAGTATTCAATAGGCACCCTGAGCATTTAGAGGTCAAGACGTGAGTTATCAAGCAAGCACGCAGAGCTTCCTCCTTTGAGCATTGATTTTTCTTCATCCCTCTGCATCCGTTCAGCGTCTTCCCGGTTCCCTTCACTCTTGTCAGGGAGAGCAGGGCGATATATATATATAGCTTGTCTGTTGTTCATCACATTCTTATCATCACTATTGTTACCTGTCGTTAGTTCTTTTACCGCATTTAGCATATCATATTCTTCCCTAGTTCTCTGCTAGGGGTTTACAAAACAAAAAAGAAGGTGCGCATGTTGACGTCTTTTCATCATTTTTATGTTGGCTCTTGACTGATACTATTGCATTTTGGCTGATCCCCTTCTCTTTTCCTTGTTTTTCATTGTCTTCTTTTACAAGGTAATCAATCGAGAAAACCCACTTCATCGGCCGGCCGATTGGAGTTGGAGGAGGAGACCCACATTCATCCCGCATCCCACTTTTCACTAGGTACATGCGATCTCATTTCTTCTTATTGAGGTAAACCCTCTGGCGATCACAACTCCCCTTTAGCACCTCGTGCTATATTCTTTATCACATCTTATACATGTTATCATCATTGTTATTTATTTTTCACGCCCTGGTATTTGAGGATTTTTAATCCGATCTACAGAGGGGAGGTTGTTCCCCTGGTCAAGCTGTTAGGCAGCACCTGTTTGCAGACTGAGTCTGCGACTCTAGCTTTTGCTAGTGGAAGCCTCACTCCGGTTTGGAGTGAGGGGTAGACGTAGGTCTGGAGGACCGAACCACCGAAAAAATCATCTGTGCAGTGGTTGTTTGCTTTCCTTTGCTTCTGCTAGATGAATGTATAGGCGCGCTATACGTGTTTGCTCTTTGGTTCAAAAGAGTTTTTGATTAAGTCTTAATTGAGCGAAATTTTTAAGGGTGGGATTCATTCACCCCCCTCTGAATCCACCGCACCGATCCTATCAATTGGTATCAGAGTGGTCTCTGACTTCCAGATCCAACGATCTGCAGAGGATCCTACTGACTTGATTTCGTGCTTTATAGTTCCAGTGCGGTGCATTCTTCTGATATTACTTTCTAGCTCATTGATCTGAGTCTATTCGGTTGCTTTATAATGGCATCACCTATAGTTTTTGATGGTTCTAACTTCAAGAAATGGTCACGCAGTCTATGTGGTTTTATAAACTCTATAGATCCAAAACTGTGGAATCTCATTGAATATGGTCCACATGTTTTGCCTCGAGAGAAGAGTAAATGGTCCCAGAAGGATAAACGATTGAACAGTGAGAATATAAGAGTTCGGGACATTCTGAAGAATACTGTAGACGTTAATGTCATTTCCTCTATTCTTACATGTAGGACTACGAAGAAAATCTGGGATTCAGTGATCACATTTCATGAGAATCAGAAATGTCTTACGACAAGAGGAAGTACCTCAAGCAATGAAGAAGAAGATTAGGTAAATTCTGAATCTGATTCTGACGAAATGACCTTTGATGATTTAAAGGAAATGTATGCTGAATTGTATGAAAAGTATAGAAAAATAAAATCTAAAAATAAAAGATTAAAGAAAAAGATTGATCAAAATTGTTCTGATTTATCATGTGAAAATTGCTCAAAATTGAAACAATCTCATAATGCTTATCTGATTGATATTCAGAACTATAAGAAGCAATTGGAAGAAGCTGAAAATACAGGCTCAGAAATGAATCAACTGAAGCTTGAAAATGAAAAGGCTAAAAGGCTTCAACAAGAAAATCAAGCTGAACTTGGCAAGCATAAAGAATAAATTTCTGTGCTGAAAAACAAAAATAATGAACTTACTGTTAAGATTTCTGAACTAGAGAATGAGCTGAATTCATTAGGAAATGATCAAATCCTAATTGATGAAACAGTTCAGAATGAACAAATGAGAAAGGAGAATGAAGAACTGAAGCTGCTCTGCTATTTCTGAGAAGCTTTTAATGCTTGAAAAAGGGAAGAGTTCAATTGAAAATGAATGTGAGAGAGTGAGTACTTTGATGGAAGAGATTGACAATTACAAAGTCATCAATACTATATTTAATGAAAAGATCACAAACTCTGAACTGCTCATCTCTTCTCTTAAAAGTGAGATTTTGGAATTGAATAAGTCTCTGTCTGATTCTTTTAAAAATAAAGAAAATCTGAAAGTGGCGTCTAAAAAGAAAGTCTTTGATGGAGGCAGTAAGCAGGAAGTGAGAAAAAAATTGTACACAACCTTTGTGCGTAGCTCTGAGTTAGCTAGCACTTCAGCTTCTTCTTCAGACATGTTTTCTAATCAGAGAGAAACTCAGAAAAAGAAATCAAAACAGAATAAAAATCTGTATGCTGAAATTTCTCAGGTCAAACTGCCCCCTGTTAATAGAAAGAAGGTGAAATGTTTCTACTGTGGTAAACTCGGCCATCAGATGCATGATTGTTCTATCATGAGAAAAGATGATCTGAATGTTGATAAAAAGCATGCTAGGAACTTTTATGGTAAGAAATCCTTTTTTGTTCAAACGAAAAGAATTCAATGTTTTTATTGTCATAAACTTGGACATCTAATGCATGAATGTAGGTTGATGGAAAAGGATGATCTGAGTGCTAGAAAATATCATGATAAAAATCCTTCATTTCAGAAAAAAGGAATTGAATGTTTTCATTGTGGAAAGATAGGACATACCTATGCACAATGCTGGCATGCACAGGGGAGTAACAATCGTTACAAATCTGCTAAAACCCCTGAGTATCAAAATGCTTTTGATAGAAATTCTAATTCATGCTTTCACTGTGGTAAGATGGGCCACATTGCAGCCCAATGTTGGCATGCTCAGGGAAGGAAGTCTAACTATAAATCTGGTAAGTTCCCTGTCAATAGAAACACTTCTGGTAGAAATGGATTTATTTTTGAAAGGAAAACTCTTGCATGTCTTGAGTGTGGTAAGTTAGGCCACAGAGCTAGAGATTGTTGGCACACTAAAAATAGAATAAGAAATGTTCATGTAAACATCAGAGAATTTCATGCACGTGCACATAGGTTTCATGATTATACTAATGTGCACATCAAGAACACAAAAATTGCTATTTCATGTCGTTATTGTGGTGGCTTTGGGCATTCTATGAATAATTGCTCGGTAATGAAAACTGATGATCTATTTGCCCAGAAAAAGTTAAGAGTGCCATTCAAGGGGATCACTATCATTTCAGGACCCAAGATTGCTTGGGCACCTGTTTGTGCAAAATAAACTTTGTTTTGCAGGAATGCCTTGGCGTGAGAATAAGTTGGGGAAATAAACCAAGGCACTCAAAAGAAAATCCCTTTCTGAACTTTTCAGGTAAATTCTTTGCACTTCCTGTTCTTAGATTTACTGCATAGCATGTTAAATCTATTTTTGCACATTCTTTAATGTCCAGCATTATCAGAATTGAATTTTTTGAACTCTCCTCATACATGATTTGCATATTGATGATTGTCTAAAATTGCATATGCATACATGTAGTGAATGCATTGCACATCATCATACTGAAAACTCCAAAAAGAAGTAACTTACTACATATAGAACTGCATTGGCACTGCATCTCTTTGCATAACCCTGGTATATTAAATGATAAGCTACTAAAAGGCAGGTGAAATCTGCCTGGAGGTTCTTACTATGTGTGAGATGGTCCTTGAGACCAAGTTCTCCGTCTAGTACCATGGGTCATGTTGCTGCATGAGTCACAAAATCATATGTTCAATCTTCAGTGCAAACATTACATGTATTCAGGGGGAGTCTATCTAGCTCTTGCATGTCTTCATGCCACATGTGTCTTGCATAGTCACTGAAAATCTGATAGGACTACATATGCCCCCAATGCATCCATAAGCATAGTTCATGACATCCTGTACATAAAGTCCCATGCACTGTCTTCATGACATATATGTTGATTCAATGCATTTAGTCAGAGGGAGTCAACCATTTCTCTAGTCTGAATTTAACTTCAATCATGGCATCTAGACAGGAGGAGTGCTTCATGCATATTTGGCTTCTTCTGCCCTGATAAATTCTGATTGATTAGCTATTCAACCGATATTCCTCCTGTACAACCACACTTTCACTCATTCATCAGCCTATGCTCTTCCTGCATCATATACCATCAATTGACATCATTGATACTCTGGTTGTTTCTGGAAGCTTTCTTGATGTAGCTGCAATTGATAAGATCTCAAATTGTATACCTTGCTCATAAATCTGAATAATTACTTCAATAAGGAATCTTCTATTATACAGATTTATGAATATCAGAAAGATCAAAATGGTTTACATTTAATGTATTCGGTTAGGTTGGCTATAAATGTCCTGAAAAATATCTGAATCAACTTTAATAAACCTTAACCAACTGATTCATGTGAAGTCTTGTTAAATCTTCTATAATCTGAAAATATGGAAATCATGACTTTATTTGGATGAAATACATGAAATATGTATTGTTTTTAAACATCTGAACTTCCTGAAAATGTCTAAGGGTCAAATCTTTTGAATCTTGCATGAGCAATGACTTTGATCACTGAGAAACACATGTCCAAAGGATAGTGTCATGAGGTGTCTTAGTTAACTCTGCCTAAAATTAATTGAAAAAGAGGCAGAGCAATGGCTGACACACTGAGAAACACATCTCACTTATCAAAGAAATGAGCTGAGGTATGTCATGAGGTGTAAATGGTAACTCTGTTAATTATAAAGCATGACTGTTAGTCACACTAAGTGCTTAGGGATATTGGCGTCTGATCAACGTATATCCTCTAGCTACAAGGTGTGCACTGAACTTGAGTGCTCTTGAAATTTGTAGCATGAAAATTCTTGTTGAACAAATTGCAATATTTGAAAAAAGTTGCAAAGGATAATCTGCTATAACCCTTGGTATGATCAAATGGTTTCATGCATGTTTAAACTCAATACTTAAGAGTGTATTTCTTAAAGAAGTCAATGAAATTGATTGAGTAAGATGGAGGGAGATTAATCAAGATGTTCATATGAGTTTTTGGTTCATTTGTTATTAAATCTTGATTTCAGATATGAGTACAGAACTTTTTGTCGAACCTGGTATACATCATCTTTAAACCATGGAGTTCAATAAAAGTTTATTCATAAATCTTTATAATGGGAGACTCGCTGGAAAATTCGTTAGATTTATGAAATTGGTATACTCTTTGAAAATCTTGCTAAATGTGCTTAGTTCTTCTGCTCTCATTTGATCTCAGTATTTGATTGTGTTTCATCTGACTATTTGCGATCTACTTCAATTGACTGTGAAACCTTTGTCAAATCTACATGCCCCTATGGTCTCCTTCTCATCCATCTCATAAGATTCCATTTATTCAGGGGGAGCTTCCTTGTCATATGATTCATGCTGCATAGAATTTGTTAAAAATGGAGAATTGTGTGTTTGCATTCATATATTTAGGGGGAGATCTTGCATTTCTTGCTGCATCTGCATCTCTGCATTCATACCTCTCCATGGTTCATCTTGATAATAACAAGGGGGAGAAATTGGCTGAGTCATAATTATGTTTGAACTTCCTTCTCAAACTATTTTTTTTGATGAAGTCAAAGGGGGAGAATAGTTTGAAGTCATCAGAATGACTCACAGTGTTGCCATCATCAAAAAGGGGGAGATTGTTGTGCCCATGTGGTTTTGATGATTGGTTTTGATGTGAGTCAAACACTGTGAGTCACCATGTGATGTTCAGTCATTAACATTTTGCCAGATCATAAAGCATTCATATGTTCAGTCATTCTGTCAGATCATAAAGTCTGCTTGTGGAAGTCCTGCACATTGCATTCTGCATACATAAAGTCTACACATTGCCTTGCTGCATTACACACGCATTCAAAGTCTATACATACTCTCGCCTGCAGGCATTCGAAGTCTATACATCGTCAGTTGCAAGCACAGCAAGTCTGTACATCCCTTCATGGCATACAAAGTCTGCACATTCCTTTCTGTTATGTTTGTGCATCATTACAGCAAGACTGTACATCGTTGATATATGCATTAACTGTGAGCATGGCATAGTCAGTACATTGTTTGTTGCAAGCGTGTCTGCATATGAATTGATCTTGTTTGCATGGCATTTCATCGAACATATTATGCATACATAAAGTCGATGCAAGCATGCAACAGAGTCAGTACATTGATCAAGTCTGTACAGCCAATGCATTTCATGTCTCTCATGCATCATTCAAAGTCTGTACATCATGTGTTCGCAAGACTAAGTCTGTACATTCTTTGACTGCATGCCTGAGCATCCATTTTCATTGTGCATACTTTGATAGATGCAAAGTCTGTACATCGCACAGCATGCACGCCTTCAAAGTCTGTACATCGCACAGCATGCACGCCTTCAAAGTCTGTACATTCATCAATGGCTGTGCAATCCTTCAAAGCAAGTCTGTACATCGTTCTCGCGTGCACACTAAGTCTATACACTCGTTATCATGCATTCAAGTCCATACATTGCCTGCGAACATACAAGTCCGTGCAGACTATAGCTACAAGTCTATACATTGCATATGTTTGTGAATCACTCAAAGTCCATACACTGCATGAACGCACACACAAGTCTATACATCCGTTGCCTTGCTTCATGCACAAAGTCTATACATCCATAGCAAGTCTGCACATTGGTTGTCGCATGCAAGCAAAGTCTATACAACGGTCAGTCTCACTCAGCGTCTCATGCTATCAAGTCTATACATTGTCTAGCACACACACGTTCAAAGTCTGTATATCCGACCGTCTCATTCAGCGTCTCATGCTTGCAAGTCTATACACTGTCTGCCCTGCACGCACTGCAAGTCTGTACATTGTCTAGGTTGCAAGTCTATACATTGTCTGCCCTGCACACACAAGTCCATACATTGCATTTGGGCATCAAAGTCTATACACGCTATCAAAGTCTGTACAGCCTTTGTGTTAGTTAAGCAACTCTATACATTCATCGCATTGGTTCTTAAGTGCTTCGTTGCAGTCTGTATAAAGTTGCATAGTGAAGTCTGTACAATTTGTGTGGCTTGTTCATGCATGTGCTGTCTTGTTAGTGGGTCAGTTAAGCAAGTCTATACAGACTTGTTCCATGCGTTAGTTTAAGCAACTCTATACATTCATCGCATTGGTTCTTAAGTGCTAGGTTGCAAGTCTATACATGCTGTAGTTCAGCATCTTTACATACACAGCATGCACGCAGACAAAGTCTATACAATCCCTTCCATGCATTCTAAGTCTATTCATGCTTCGGATGGCATCAACTAGAGTCTGTACAGTCTTTATTTTAAAGTCTGTACACGGTTGCCTTGTTGACTTAGTAAGTCTATACATTCGCTATGGCTTGTTCATGTATCTTTCTCATCAAGTCTGTACATTGCTTGACAGCATGCCTGTGCACTCATCGTCAATGTACATACTCTCCTATATGCATTTGTGCATTGTTCAAAACAAGTCTGTACATCGTCCTTTGGTTCAAAGCTTGAACTAACTCGATGCATCCATTCTTCTCTTCTTTCAGGTTGATTCAAGCTAATGATGCACGTGATCCAAGAATAGAAGATGGCCCTGATCGTGACATGTGGAACCACTGTGCTGAAATGCTGCCACGTGGACTGAGGCCTCTGGGTGGGAATCATGGAGACCACACGCCCTAGCTGTCATCTGCTATATATATGAAGCTTCTTCATCTGTAGAAGACTGATCGTGATCGAAGTAGAAGCAGAGACAGAGTCTGCACGATCCAGAAAAAGAAAAAGAGAAAGAGAGAAGAAGAAGAAAGAGAGAGAGAGAGAGATCCTTTGAGAGCAGAGATCGAGAGAAGAAGAGAAGTGCAGCAGAGAAGAAGAGAGATAGAGAGAGAGATAGAGAGTTAGAGGAGAAGATTTAGAGGAGAAGAAGGGAAGCTGCTTGAAGATCTACTCCTGCTGGACCGTGGATCAAATCCAGGCCAGTCAGCTCCGTTGAGAGCCACATTTGTGCTATCATCTTTTACAGCTTTCTGATTGCTGTATTTTTCGTCTCTTATTTTTTACATTACACTTCCTTGTTTTTTGTTTTTCTGACACTCTGTAGAGAGGTCGGGGTTCCTCCGGTTGGTTCAGGAGAAGGGAGATCTTAATCTCCGGTTGCAAGTGACTGTTGTCGCTTGTGGGTTCCCTCCTGGGTGGAGGAAGAGAGACCTCGGTCTCTGGTTGCTAGTGACGGGTAGTCACTAGTGGTTTCCCTCCGGTCTGGAGGAAGAGGGGAGGTTGTTCCCCTGGTCAAGCTGTTAGGCAGCACCTGTTTGCAGACGGAGTCTGCGATTCTAGCTTTTGCTAGTGGAAGCCTCACTCCGGTTTGGAGTGAGGGGTGGACGTAGGTCTGGAGCACCGAACCACCTAAAAAATCATATGTGCAGTGGTTGTTTGCTTTCCTTTGCTTCCGCTAGATGAATGTATAGGCGCGCTATACATGTTTGCTCTTTGGTTCAAAAGAGTTTTTGATTAAGTCTTAATTGAGCAAAATTTTTAAGGGTGGGATTCATTCACCCCCCTCTGAATCCATCTGGGGATGGTTTTATTCATCGTTTATTTATTTATTTATTTTATTATGTGGTTTACTGGCTGGTTTGTTAGGTGTGCCAGTCACCGGAGTGACGATTTATTGTGCGCTCGATCTGACTCAATCAGTCGATTGTGAAGTCCGAGTCGGGACCGGAAGTCCGTCATACCATAAAGGCTATGACGTTAATTACGCCCTTCCTAAGAAGGACAACCCTTGATTAAACGCCAAAATAGGAGGCCTCTCGGGGCGGTTGAGATTGACAGTGCATAACATTGAAGTTCTTATTATTCTAAGAAGGTAATTGAATAAATGACAAATTATTAAATCAGCATGACCTCCCCTTATGTGGGTCATGCCGGATAGAAATAGGACACCATCCACGCAGTGGCGGGACGGGGCCTGAACAATCATCGGGGACATATACCCCCTTTCACGTTTCTCATCCGGCCAAGGGTCTCGAAGTATTCGTATCCCCCGAAGAATTGAGCCAGACGGGAGGTGTATGATACATGCTTCCCGGGGCTTGTCGGGGTTAAAGCATCAATCGATATTTCGGCAGCATTTCCCCTTAATCTGGATTATGCCCAGGGGGAAATAGGCTATCACCCACGGAGTGCCGGGATGAAAGCCAAGAGAGAGAGAAGTGTCAAACTTCCCGAACCACGTATCTGCCATAGGGCAATGTTCGATTTTCCCTTAAGGAAGCCGGTGGAACTCATGCAGTGGTAGAGACCTTCCGAGCTAAAGGGGTTATTCATGAATCCGATGCGGGACGGTGGAATATAAGGGAGTCTGACCCCCTTTGGATTTATCCCCTGGACGGGCCTGGTGACTCATGGGTATCTCTGGGTGTGTTTGATCAAGCTATCGGAGGTTCAAGTGGATGGCAAGGCAACTTCTCAGCGCAGCTTTAAATGGGCATATAGGTTTCCGGCGTGAAAACCACCGTGCCGGGAAGGGTTCTTCACAAGGTTCTATTCGGGGCGCCGGGAAGCTGGCATTAATAGAGTTCTCGACGTGAAGGTAGAGTGGCTAGGGTTCTCGGCGCAGGCAAGGAGGCCAAGGAGTTAGGGTTCTCGGCGCCAGAAGGCTAGGCTGAGGGAGTTCCCGGCGCATAGGAGATGAGGCTAAGGGGCAGGCTCCTCGGCGCGCCAACAAGGTGGCCAAGGGAAGGGCTTCTCGGCGCAGGTAAGAAGATGGGGTTCTCGGCGCGGGAACGCTTGCGCCGAGAACTATTCACCTATTCTACTGTTCGTGAAGCCGAGATGGATGAGTGCGCCGGGATGAGTTTTAGAGTTTTACGGCACCCTGTTTTGGGTTTCTTGATGGTCCAGACTAGGATAGAGGGTTTCTTTGGGATAAAAGTGAATCAATTCATCAAATTGGAACTGGATTAGGTTTAGGCTCCAAAGGAAGGCCATGATCGAAGAGGAATTGGGGAAGATCAGGGTCTGGAGGATCCCTGTCATCATTATTACGCAGAGTTCCAAGGATAGTTTTAATGTTATCCTTCATCATCCTGGGAGCCAAGAGATGGCTGTCTCTGGCCCAGGAATGACTTCGATAATATTAGCAGTCAAAACGTACGCATCTGAAACTCCGAAATCTCATAAATAGCGGTCATTATATAGCTTCGCTTTGTTCCAGGGGCCAAGGGATGGTCTGTCCCTGGCTCTGGAATAAGCATAGAGAGCGTTTGAAAACCAGGCGAATCAGGAGACTATTGATCAAACTGGGGAGGGGAATAGCATGCTACAGAGTCTAAGATAAGGCATAAAACATGAGGGATGGCAACAAGGCTTCAGGGAAACGAACAGTAGGCACCAATTGCAACCTGTAATATTCATTCATTCAACACTAATACTCCGCCTGACCCCTACATCGGAGGAGATACATAGGAAGAAAGCAAAAGCGATACATCACCCTATCGACGTGAAATCGGTTACAGCATTATAGCATACATCAGAAGAAGAAGAAGGAGAAACCATCGAAATTCAGAAAATGAACTACAGAAATGGGGGGGGGGGGAGGGCGGAGCATTGACTCCTCTCCCTCCCCGGCTGCCCACCTTCGATCGGCCTCGGGTTATCTTCTCTGCTTTTTCTCTCTTCTCGGGTGTTGACACCCGTTTTATACCGATAAGTTGAGTCGTTTCTCTTACTCCCATTAATTGATGCCCTAAGTTGTCCATTATCTGTTGGGCCATTTTTTGTGGCACGTCCTGGGCCCATTTTATGGGTAGCCTCCCTCCTTAGTAAAGGTCGTATCAATTCAGGGCTTGGCGGACCTTGGCTTTGATTAATTGAATTGTTTTATAAAAGTCAAGTACCCAAGATCATGAACGGTCCCACATCAGCCATTCAAGACTGGGGCGGTTGATCACAGACCGTTCACACATTTTGGTTATTTTCGGAGGATTTTCTTAATATTCACTGACAGGTTTTTTGTGCGGCCCTAGCCTGCCCGTTCAAACTAATGGACGGGCGAATGTCAACCGCCCATATCTCAGAGTCCTACGCGTATTAATCTCCCCAGACAATTATCCAGATGTTTGAATTATCACCGACAAGCTTAATACGGCTTAGATTGGACCGTTCTACGTTTAAGCGGTCGCCAAGGCGCCGTTCATCTGTCAGGGTCCGACGCCGGCCGTTTCGGTCTGTTCGAGCGATAATTGGGTTAATTATCTGATTCAATTCCATTTCCACCGACAGGTTGAACGGTCTGAATATAACCGTTCAAGTTGTGCGCGGTCTATCGTTAGACCGTTCATCCCTTCGATGGAGGGTTTTTAACAGATTTTTATCCTTTTATGCATGGTTTTATCCCTGATTTGTTTTAACGATTTCTCCGTGGATAATCAGCCATTTTTGATGCCGTTTCGACTGGATAAGAGATCTTGATAATATCTATGATTTATCTTTTATAATCTCGACCTAAAAATATCTAAAAACCCCAATTTCGAGGCTGGCCTTCCAGGCTCTATAAATAGACCCTATGGCCGGACGTCGAAAGAGGGGGGGGGGAGATTTTGGTCGACGGCGAAGCCCTGCCGCATTTTTGAGCGACCTAGCACCAAGGAGGGAGGCTCTCTACGTCCGCATGAGCCTCCGGTTCAGGGAGTAACCCAGTTTTCGTAGTTCTTTCGTCCCGTAGCTCTCGCCGCTCTCTTTCATTGCATGCATCGTTTCTTCCCCACGTGCACTCTCCTTCTCATTATCACGCACACAACCACCCAGTTTTTGTCGCCCTAGGGGTTTAAAATCCCCCAGGTATTCCCTTTTTTTTATTTGTGTGTATGCTTAATTCTTCTCGTTTGAACGCATACTACGTTATTTAGTTCTAATCTGGGTGTTTCTTCTGTGTCTTCACTTTGTTTTGCAGGTCAGCACTTCATCAGCACGAGGCCCATCCCCTCTGGCCGGCCGGAGAGGGTGGAGGTCGAACCCTTTTCAATTTGCTGCGTGAAGGTATTGAGCGGTTAATCTCTGGCCGTTCAACGGTACGTGCGGTGCATAAACGGCCGTTCTTCCTCGAAGCGCGGTCCACATAGTGCCGTCCATCCCACTGCAGCAGTTCCTCCCGCGTCCTTCGCAGCGTCCCAAGGCGGTCTATCGTAAGACCGCTCAACTCCCGGCGGTCCTAAGGGAACCGTTCATCCCTCAACGCTGCACTAAGGCGAGTGTCTCCCCACTTTCCAAGGTACGGCGTGTCTATCACGTACGGCATCTTGGTGGCGATCACGGTACTCTTCGTTGTTCCCTGTCCTCCTTTCTTTCTCTCACTCTCGTGGTTTGCCCGTCTCACGTTGTTCCCCGCACCTGATGCACTTTGACCCTTAGTGGAGGGAGAGAGGAGGAAAATATATGTCTACATCCCTTTTGTGGCGATCACGGTGGGACGCCTAATGCCCATCGTGCTTTTGAGTTGCTGACCCCTCCTTAGTTGTTGCCCAGGTTTTTTTTCTTGGAGTGATTTACAGGTTGGATGCGGTTTCTGTCCTCTGGCGTAAACACGGTTCGTCCAGAGCCGCCTACCCACGCGCACGGTCGATACTCCACCGTCCATCCTCTGCCATCAGAGCCAGCTACCCCGACCTTTCCTGTCACAGACGGCGACCTGGACGCCGTCCATCTGTTTGAGCGGCTTTCACATAGCCGTCCCGCTCCCAGGCACAGGTACGCTGTACTTTTCTGGGTGGCAGATACGCGGCTGTGACGCGGCGGTTCAAGTACGTGAGCGGTCGACTATCGGCCGTCGGTCTGGTATTTCCCTTGCTTTCTTCCCGTCAAATACGGTTGGATATTAACCGTCTGTGTACTTAGAGCGGTCAGAGGAGGACCGCACATCTCCTGTCACAGTGCATTTATTTCATCTTGGTTAGTTTTCGCATGATATATATTGCTCCTGGTGCTGTTCATTGACTCCCCCTGCTCTCTTATTATCACTACTGCATCACCATGCTCTTTATTACTCATGTGTATACTTGCTCATTGATCGATAGCTGCTAGGCTAGTTTGTGCATGCACTCCGGTGCGCATAGGAGCATCGACATCTTCCCATATTAGTTGCATTCCTACCGAGGTAGGGTTTCCTCTCGTCTCCATATTCCTTGGAGCCGACTAGGGACCTTGCTGAGGACCTCCGTAAGCCCCCGTGAGCCGTGGATTCCCACACGGACGCCGGGCAGGTTGTACCGTATCCACCCCAAGCTAGGGTTGCATCCGCAAGTGAGAAGTCCCGATAGTGTCACACAGTTCCTCATTTCTCATCCCAATCAGGCACCTAGTGGTCGAGAGAATTTATATTTTCATTAATCCACTAAAACTCAAACCTAAAGATATAAGGAACTGACGAGCATCATTTTAAGAACTTGATTGTATTACTGAGTGATTCTGCTCTCATCTCGCTCCATTGTATGCTTATTACTTGCCTGGTAGATCTGATTGATTAGTATTGCTTGTTCTAGTCGTAGGTGTCTTGGTGTATGTGGGGTTGCCTTCTGCCCCCACGATCACCTCCTAGGGTCGACTCTTATTTCCGTTCCTACTCCAACCCCTTGTTCGATTCGTCTTCTTCCATGTCGTCATACGACTTCTCTTCGGCCCACGAGGACTCCCTTCCTCGTGGTCTCCTTGAGGACCCACCTAGGGTCACCCATTTGCAGGGAGGAGAGGGGACGGCCCCTTCACTCCCGACCACTCTTGGCGAGGGTCCCCGACCTTCTTTTTCAAACCCGCCCAATCAAAATTCAGCCAGTACGATCCTCGATATGATGGCCCAGTTGGACCCCACCCAACTCCATCTCATCAGACAAGCTTTGCAAGGGGGCGATGCCCCGGCCTCAATTCCGGCTCATGCCAAGGCCAGTGTTACCACTTCATCTCCTGTGGTCGGGACCACCTCTGTGGCTCCCATTGACCTTACTCCTGTCCGTCCTCAGACCCTTCGCTATCCCAATATAGAAATGGGCCAGGCTTCCACATCGGTCCATCAACAACTTGATAAAGGAAAATCCCCGATCCCCTCTGTTCCTTATCTCGAGCCGTACCCTACGATTTCTCCATCACCTCAGGCCCTCACAGCCCCGGCGGACTTCGCTAGGTTACAGTCAGGGGCGGCCCAGTTGGCTCATACGGATATGGGCCCTTCCTCAGCCCATTATCCCTCTTACGGGCCGCCTCCTTCGTCAGCTTATCCTTTGGCCGCCTATCCAGGTACTGCTCCTCTTGCTCCTTCTCCTCCTTCCCGGGAACGGGAAATCCTTGACAAATGGGCTGCTATGCAGCAACAAATTGATCTTCTCCACAAGCGGGTCGGCCCGCAATCTCTTGCCGATGTCCCTATCCCTAACTTCAGGGACATTCGCTTTCCCTCCCAGTCGGAGCTCCCCGTGTACCGTAAGTACGATGGGAATGGCAACCCGTTCATCCATGTCCGGAATTCTTATACGAATCGGCACAGTTCCAGCAAGACGATCGTTTGATGGCCTATTTGTTCCGTCGGTCTCTGGAAGGGATCGCTCTGGAATGGTTCTACACCTTGCCTATGGAGGAGGCCGAGAATTTCAAGACAGTCAAGGAGAGGTTTATACAGAGGTTTCAGGATCGGGTCGGACCCGAGTACTCTTTCACTGACCTAGTGGCGGAGAAGATGAAGCCGGAGGAAGACTTCGCAACCTATGCAGACCGCTGGAGGCAGATGGCCTCACGTGTGCCCGGGCAGATTCCGGAAGAGGAAAAAGTGAAGTTGTTAATTTCCAATGCTACGCCAACTTTCAGAAACATTCTGGCAATGAATGACATCTCGAACATGCACCAGTTATACAGCAGAGCTAGGTTCATTCAAACCCAATTCAAAGACTCCCCCATCCATTCTTTATTCGAGGCCCAGAAACCCAAAGCCACCAAGAAAACCCAAGGCCCCGTCACTGAGGGAGTACAAATTAACGAGCAAGTCCAGGCCGTTCAGTTCCCCCAACAAGCCGCGCCACCCCGTTTCCCACCGCCTCAGCGTAACCCCCAGTTCGCTGCTCCACAAGTTCCTCAGCCTACCTTCCAAGTCCCGCAATACCCTCAACAGGCACCTCCGCCACCCCAACAGCCTCAGCGGCCCCCGCAGTACAATAATGTTCCTCCACCCCCCACCTATGGCTCTGCTCGACCAGCTCCAAAAAGGGCTCATTACCCCCCTCTTCCGGAGACCTTGCCAGATATTTTCTCTGCTCTAATGTATACTGGTGACCTTCAGTTGCCTCCTGAACGCCCGAACTGGAATCCGGCTGCCGACCAATCCCGGTATTGTATATTCCATCGGCAACCCGGACACACGATAGAGCGATGCTACCAGTTCAGAGACCTGGTGTATGATTTGCATGAGGGCCAGAGGATTGATTGGGCCCAGATGCACCAGTTAATTGAGGATATCAAGCAGAGGCAGAGACAGGCCAGGCCGCAGCAGGCGGCGCCCCAGCAGCAGCAGCAGCAACAACCCCAGCAGCAACAGCAACTTCAACCGCAGCAGCAAGACCTTGGGATCCATCAAAATCCCATGCCAATACATCAGCCCGCTCCTCAGCAACAACAGCCGCCGCCGGCACCGGCCCCAGCACAAGTGAATATGGTCCAGCGCCCAGCCCCCAACGCTGGGTGGACATTTGATGATGAGACCCCCGCCCATCTCTTGGCCTTACACCACCACTACTCTCCCACACCTGCCATCCCCTCCATTCTTAGACCCGCCGTTCCGGCCGCCACACCACTCGTCACTTCCTCCGCGTCGCCTCTTAGGCCCACCACATTCCCCTCCGCTCCTTCACCACCGCCCGCCATACCTCCCGTCATTTTCCCTACGCTTAACCCTTCACCCATTTCCCCGCCACCAGGGCCTATTAAACCCACTTCAGTCATCCTCACCTCCATCTCCACGCCATTCACCTACCCCACCAGGCCAAGCGGGGGTCCAGTCCAGGCCGTGCCAGCATCACAATGCGCCCTTCGGAGCGGGCGTCCCTTCCAAAGAATTTTTCCTTCTTCAGGTGCGTCTGCACCGAATCCTACAGTTTCCTCCCCTACAGTTGAGCCAGAAGAGATGGACCCTGTGCCAGGCACAAGATATGACTTATTACAGCACTTAGACCGGATGCCGGCCAAAATCTCAGTGTTAGAGCTGATCAAGAGGTCGCCGCTCCATCAAGATGCCCTGAAGACCTTCCTGCAGAAAGTTATGGTGAGTGAAGATGTGGCAGTGGATAGCCTGCCCTCCATCTTGGCCACAATCACAAAGGGGCCCTCTATTGCATTTGCTGAGTCAGAGCTAGCACCTCCTGAGGCACGGCAGATGCCGTTATGTATCACCATCTCTCTAAACAAAACAGCGGTAGAATCTACCCTTGTGGACACAGGGGCGTCAATGAACGTCTGCCCATTGAGTACCCTTCGTGCTTGTAATATATCAGAGGACATGCTCAAGCCGACACCAACTATGATAGCCGCATATGATAACTCCAGATGTGCTTGTCACGGAGTGGTAACTGTGCAGGCCGAGCTAGGGCCCTTAGTGATGGATGTAGAATTTTATGTGTTGGACATAGACCCAATGTTCAAAGCCATTCTGGGTCGTCCATGGTTGAATAGTTTGAACGCCGTCCCCTCGACAGCCCACCAGTGTCTGAAGTTCCCATTCCAAGGGCGAGTGGTCAAGGTGAAAAGTGTTTCCACAGTTCAAAACGTTGACGCCATAGCGGCCAAGATTCTGCCCACACTGTGGCCGAGTAACAGGCCTGTTCTATCTGTCATGGACTTCAACTATTCGTGGGCATATGCGTCACGCAAGCCCACCACTGCACCAATCAATGTGAAGGTCAAGCCCAAAATGAGAGACTCCAAAGGATGGCACCTAATTCTAAAATTGGGCTATCAGCCAGGCCGAGGACTCGGCGCACAATTGCAGGGCCGAACCAACCCCGTTCCCAAGGGAAGGAAGATGGGCCGCCGGGGCCTCGGCTACCATGAATCCTCCATGTCGATGCTTGGGGACTCTGGGCCATTGACCTGGGATTACCGGCAACATTTTGTAAAGGGTCCGTTGCAGCCCTGCACCTTGAAGACTTCGCCATCCAGCCTTGAAGAAAAGATAGACGAAGCTTGTGCTGTTGACGATTCGCCCCCATCACCGCAAGGGCTAGCCGGTGACTTGGAGGACCTTTCTGATTGCTTTACAAGGATGTTTTATGAAAAAGAGGATGACCCAAAGAAGAAAGAGACGCAGCTGGTAAAGCGCCCTCCAATGCCATTGGCCCGCCAGGGGCCACGAAAGATGGGAAGCTCCGCCACTACTTATTCTATGTCCCCGTCCCATCTCGCTTCCTGGTTTCAACGGTGGGATTCTGTTCCCCGTTCCCCTCCACTCCTGGTCGACCCGTGTTTTACGGAGAGGCCCGAAATTCTATTCGTTCCATGTGCTTGCGGGCGCTGCCCGCCTATTGATCTGTCAACCCTATTCACTCCTCCTCCCCCAGGAGCCCAGCTCCATGAAATGTGGTTTAAGTCTTCTGATCCTTTCTTTGACTGCATCTTCCCAGAATTGTTCCCCATGCAGCTTCCTCCTCCTCCGCCTTCTTCCTCCTGCTGCGTGATCACCTCCGGCCTCCAAAAAAAAAAAACGTCAATTCAAAAACGGAGGTCTCCGTGGAAGATTACGCTATGTTCTACCCAGATCCCCAGGGGCACGAGACCCCTGTTCCTTTTCCGGTAGATTTCTTCTCCCCTAGGTTAGATGTACAGTGTACAGGGTCTTCTAGGATGGTCGAGTCAGTCAGGATAGAGTCTAGTTCGAGTTCTGTCAGCCCATCCACGTCTGCGGCACCCGCCATAGCACGCTCCCCCAAAACCGTTCCCAATAGGTTTCTACAAGATTTGGTTGGAAGATGTCATGCTCTATTAAGGTGTCCGGAATTTGTAGAGACCGCGATTGTCTTGGAAGATGATGAGGGAATTGATGAGGTATGGAGCAATGATGGATTAGGAGTCTATGAAATTGTGAGTGAGAAAGACCCAGCAGATGATGAGGAAGATGAAATGGATGACACTGCCGACCTGTATGCCCAAGGCTTGAAGAAGTTCGACGAGCCTTCCGTAGCAGTGGATGAATCCACTAAGGAAATTAACCTCGGAACAGAAGAGGACCCCAGGCCCATACTTATTTCCGCCAATCTCCCTCCTCAAGTCGAAGAGGAACTTGTCAAAGTCTTGAGGGAGTACCGCAATTCTTTCGCCTGGTCCTACGAAGACATGCCGGGCCTTGACCCCGCCTTGGTCGAACACAGGCTGATTCTCAAACCAGGGGCAACGCCCGTTAAACAGAAAGCAAGGAGATTCCACCCACAAATGGCCCTGAGGATTAAGGAAGAAGTCGATAAATTGCATAAGGCCAGGTTCATTAGAGTTGTGCTGTACCCACAATGGGTGGCAAACATAGTCCCGGTAATGAAGAAGGATGGTAAAATTCGAATTTGTATTGACTTCAGGGACTTAAACAAGGCATGTCCGAAAGATGATTTTCCACTTCCTCACATCGATGTCTTGGTCGATAATACAGCTGGGTACGAAGCCCTCTCCTTCATGGATGGTTACTCAGGGTATAACCAAATCCTTCTGGCTCCGGAGGATCAAGAAAAGACCTCGTTCACCACACCTTGGGGCACATACTGCTATGTCGTTATGCCATTTGGGTTGAAAAATGCAGGTGCCACCTACCAAAGAGCGATGATGGCTATCTTCCACGATATGATGCACGTTTATTTAGAAGCTTATGTGGATGATATTTTAGTCAAATCGAGGTCACAAGAAGAGCACCCCGCCATTCTAGCCAAGGTGTTGCAAAGGGCTAGGGAATACAAGTTAAAGATGAATCCAAAGAAATGTGTGTTCGGCGTTGCATCAGGGAAATTGCTCGGGTTTATAGTTAGTAAAAGGGGGATTCAGATCGATCCAAACAAGGCAAAGGCCGTCATGGAAATGCCGCCGCCGAAGAACATCACTGAGCTTCGAGGTTTGATCGGGCGTTTGCAATTTATCAGGAGATTCATATCTCAGCATTCGCAAAGATGCCGCCCGTTTTATGAACTACTAAAGGCAGGCGCGAAATTTGAATGGAATGAACAATGTCAGAAGGCCTATGAGGAACTCAAGGTTTACCTCTCTAATCCCCCGGTTCTACAACCACCCGTCCCCGGGAAACCCCTGATCTTGTACATTTCTGTAATTGAGGACTCCCTAGGAGCTGTTTTGGCACAGGTAGACGATGAAGGAAGGGAAAGGGCGGCGTATTATCTCTCAAGGTTATTCAATCCCGCTGAATCCAAGTACACTGCTATGGAGAAGACCTGTGCAGCACTAGTGTGGGTAGCGCAGAAGCTTAAACATTATTTTCTTGCCCACGAGGTTAGGCTCATCTCTAGAATGGACCCCATTCGTTATCTGTTGGAAAAGCCGGTCCTTTCTAATCGGCTAGCTCGCTGGCAAAGCTTTCTTTCCCAGTTCGACATCACCTTCATCGTGCAGAAAGCAATCAAGGGATATGCTATTGCCGAGCACCTGGCTCATTCTCCTATCCCTCACACTGATTCCATCCAGGACGAATTCCCCGATGAACACCTGGCAGTGATCACTCATCTTCTTTCTGGTCCCTTCATTTCGACGGTGCCCTTAATTCCCAGGGCAGCGGAGTCGGCGCCGTTCTCCTTACTCCAGAAGGGGTAACCATCCCCGTGGCATATCAACTCTCATTTCCCGCCACCAACAATATAGCCGAGTATGAGGCTCTCCTTGCCGGTCTGAAGCACGCCTACATCTTGGGCGCGCGATACCTTAATATCATAGGAGACTCTCAGCTGGTGCTGCGGCAAGTTTTGTCGACTTACCGCACCCGCGACCCTAAGCTCAAACCCTACCAGGATCTGGTCACGCTCTTGGCCAGGCAATTCAGGAAACTCGTCTATATTCACACTCCTCGTTCTCAGAATATCTTGGCCGACGCCCTTGCGTCGCTCGCCTCTTCCCTATCACTTCCCCTGAGTCGCGCCACTGAGACCATTGTGGTCCAAAGGCTAGATGTTCCTTCTCTTCAGGATCCTTGGTTCAACAATCTTAGAATGTCCATAGAGAAGAAAATAGAAAGAGAGGAGACAAAAGAAGTTTCATTGACTGAGCTCGAGGAGATCATTGAAGAAGAAGAGCTGCCGTGGTTTTATGAGATAGAGCAATACTGCAAGGATGGTACATTTCCGGAAACGGCCAATGCTGAGCAGCGAAGAGCCATTAGAAGAGTCGCCGCAAGATACACGATCATCGCAGGTGAATTGTATAGGCGGGCTTTGAATGGAGTTCTAATGAGGTGCCTAGATGACGAAGAAGCTTGGAAAGTCATGGAAGCAGCCCACTCCAGCGAGTGTGGAGGGCATGTGAACGGACAGGCCTTGGCAAAGAAGATTCTTAGGCAGGGCTATTACTGGCCAACCCTAGAAGAAGATTGCTCCACCTATGTCCGTAGGTGTCTTCAGTGCCAAATCCATGCCGACAAAATCCACGCTCCGGCCTCTTCTCTTCATCCTATTGCGGCCCCCTGGCCATTTTCTATGTGGGCATTTGATATCATCGGACCCCTCGGTGATCCGAACTCTGCTGTTAAACAGAAATCCTTCATTCTGACGGCTACGGAGTACTTTACCAAATGGGCTGAAGCTGAAGCTTATGCAGAAATCAAAGCCACCACAGTATGCCGCTTCATCATGAAGAACATTATCTCGCGGTTCGGGGTGCCAAGCGACATCGTCACCGACAACGGGCCTCAGTTCATCTCACAAGAACTCCAGGACCTCTGTAAGAAATTCAATATAGTTTTGCATCATTCATCACCATACTACCCCCAAGGTAATGGCCAGGCTGAGGCCACGAATAAAACCCTTCTTAAAATTATCAAGAAAACATGTGAATCACATAAATTTGCTGATTGGGCCGACAAATTGGTAGAAGCTCTATGGGCTTACCGCACCTCCGTCCGCACTCCCACAGGGCAGACTCCCTTTGCCCTCACCTATGGAATGGAAGCAGTGCTCCCGTATGAAATTTTGATCCCTTCCCTAAGGGTGCAGCTGGATAAGCAACTTAATCTTGACGAACGTCGAGAGGCGTTGCTAGTCCAACTGGAACTCTTAGACGAGAAGAGGTTGAATGCGGCCAATCATGTTTCAGTATATCAAAAGCGTGTCTCGCGATATTTTCAAAAGAAGGTCATTGAAAGGAAATTTCAAGTGGGTAATATGGTTTTGAAACGCAAATTCATCAGGTCAGCAGGCCCCAGGTCTAAGCTGCAACCCAACTGGGAAGGGCCCTTCGTAATCAAAGAAGCTTATCCGGGCAATGCGTATCGTCTAATTAACGCGGAAGGGGAGGAAATGCCAAACCCGTGGAATGGGCTGTATTTAAAGCGTTTTTATCCATAAAAATAAAACCAGTGAACGGCTCGATGGCAGGGCATACCCCACCAAATTGCGAAAGGAGGACCTAGGTCCAGCATCTCACACACTACACGACCCCGTGATTCGGTATTCTCTCATGCTACCCGACACCGTTTCTCCTTTGGCCATGCTCGGGGAAGGTGGAGATCCTTGTATTTCCTCTCTCTCGATTGAAGATAGGGGCAAGTGGTGAATAAGGGGGCGAGAACTGACCCAGATCCCCCATTAAAAGAGGTCTCAAATAGGGGCAAACCGTTAAGACCTCACTCCGCAAAAAGAAGGAAAAGGAAAGCAAGAAGAAAAAAAAAGGAAAGAAAAGGGGTGAAATCAAAAGATAAGGCCGAAAGCACATAAGGCTCGAAGCTCTCAAAACCACCGAAAGAATACAACTAGGCATGGCAAGAGTGGCAGTATAGTTTCCCCGAGGGACGTTATGAGCCCGGTCGCATGCGTGCCTAGAGCGGATGAAGGTTCGATGACGGATGCAAAGCCCCGGCGCAACAGACCGAATTCTTTGAAAAGGGGGGGGGGTCCTGGGAAAGAACTCAAGCCCTAAAAACCTCTACACCTATCGTCAGCTTTACTACTCAATCTTTTTTACTTTCCCAAGGAATGAATCCCACCCCGGGTATGGCCTCAGCAGAAGCACCGTCGAGCAAAGTTGACTCCGATCACGGGCGGTCCCCCTTCCTGCACGCGCTGAGCCTTGGAAGTCCATAGCAAGACGAGAAGGTCCCTGCTATTGAGACCCGAGCTGGTTTCAAAACCCAAAAAAAATCAAATATTTCAAAACCTAAAAAATCAAATATTTCAAAACCCAAAAAAATCAAATATTTCAAAACCCAAAAAAAAATCGAATATTTCAAAACCCAAAAAGATCGAATATTTTCAAAATCCAACAAAAAATCAAATATTCCAAAAAGAAAAAAAATGCACATTCATATGCATTTCTCGCATTTTGGTATTTGCCTATTTAATAAGGCTCAACCCCTTGACCAAAAATCAAGAAAGGGTCATCCCCTAACTTGCTATAGGCAAGGGGCTAAGCCTAAAATAGCTTTAATCTGTTTCATGTTTGCATGTGTACAGGGGCAGGTTGGAAGGGCAGTTGGCTCGAGACCACATGAATATTCAATCCTCGTGTTGGCCTATGCAATCACATCACATCGTAATCGAATCACAAAGCTCAAACTCAATCTCATCAAATCTTATTCATTTCATATGTCAAGCTGCCCGGATATAAAATCCCATCCCGTATCATCATAAAAACACAAGAAAATTACTCGGTCCGCCGCTGGGCATCCCCGCGAGGACGTATCTCTCTCAACTCCCTAAGGTAAGCCTGTCGAGTCTCTGGAGCCTCCTCAACCTCTGCTGGTAGCGTACGCACCCTACTCACCTCCCACATAATCAGCGCACTCCTGACCGCCTGCTCGTCCTCCTCTGTCCCGATCCTCCGTGCCTGTAGCATGGGAAGGTGGGGGTAGCGTAGGCAGCACCGTCCGGGGTAGTCCAATCTGCAGGTAGCATCTGTGTGGGCTATACATCGCTAAGGCGGTGTCGCTCACGAGCCTCAAGTCCAAGCCGGCTCTCCTCGATAGCATGATGGTGGTGTCACGGATGAAGTCCGGGCGCATCACAAACCTATCCAAAGGCAGCCTGTTGATGCACGGGCGCCACTCGTCCCTGGTCTTCAACTCAGCCGTCCTGCACTCAACCTGTGGAGAAAACCTGAAAGCGCCTCCTATGAAGTAAAGGGGATGGCTCCCAAAGATCTGGCTGACTGAAGTGATATCCTCCCTCAGGGTGAACTTCATCCTAACTCCCATCCAGCACTCCAATAGGATCATTGAACCAAAGAGAGGACCTCCTAAGGCTGCTGAGGTAAGACCCTCGTACAAATAAGCTAAGACGGCCTGAGAAATGGAAAGTCCCCGCCAAAGGCCACTGATGGTGCTGAGTAAGGGGATCTCCAGGATGCGGTCGGCTGAAGGCAAAAGGATGGCCCCGCAGAGACAGATGGATGTAGCTTTGGCTATGGCTTCAACCCACCCGCACTTATTCCGGCAATGTTCCACTACCCACTGACTCAGAGGAAGGAGGTGAATGTGGCGGGAGCCTACAAAGGTACGAACATCCCCACTATCAGGTATAAATTCCCCTACGATGAGTTTTGGATCTATAGGGGCAACGGTATGGCATATCAAGTCTTCCTCCCCCACCTTGGACCTAGGGAGCCCGAAGTATGTCTCTACCTCCTCTAGTAGGATAGTGGCCTCAAAAGATGGGAAGAAGAAAGTATGGGTCTGAGGGTGCCAAGTCTCCATCAGAGCAGAGATACTATGCCAGTCTAAGAAAAGTTTAGGGTAATTCTGACCTAGAACTAAGAGGGAGTGTAGGTGCCAGGATTTGAGAAGGTGAGTCACCCCGAGGGGCAATGCACGGACCATGGGAGCCACCCACTTTAAACTAGAAAAGCGTCTCGGGCCGGGGAGAAGCTAGAAGAGGAAAAGGCTAAGGATGTAAGGAAATATAAGGGAAATTGAGAGAAATTACATATATTCTGATCTAACTTACCTCTCTCGTAGGGGAGGCGCTGAGATGACGAGGAATCAAGTTTAGCCGTTGGATCACCTCCCGCTCCTTTCTAGCTGGTCTCGGCCCTTCAAAGGGCACTCCCTCCGCGGAACTTCCATCAAAGGCCCTCTTCATGATGATCGGGTGATAGGAATCAAAGGGTTTTAAGCCTGGGGATATGAAGGATGTGTGGGTTGAGGGTCCAGGCCCCCCTACTATTTATAGGGTCCATTAGGAAGCCTAAACCTCTTGGGATTAGACTCGGATAAGTTTAGGGCGGGCTAAGATAGGGTTGTGATAAGCACAAATCATCCTACGCACGGGTTGGGGACTCTCCAGGGAGTCCCCGTTCGAGCAAATAGGAGGTCCACTTGGACGGTCTTACGATAGACCGTCCATATGAACATACGGCCCATCATCAACCGTTCATATGTCTAAGAAAGTCCGAGCCCAGTCTCTTATGCGACCTACAACATGCCGCTCAAATATTATTACGGTTTATATTGAACCGTTCTAACTCAATTGACGCGGTCTTTTGAGAACCGCTCTTATCCACGGACGGCTTTGGGAGAACCGCCCATATACTCTGCCCCCAATTAGCCTACTGCCTCAGTCGGCGTGTGCGTCACTCATCTCACTCAAGTCGGCGGGTGCGTCACTCATCTCACTCAAGTCGGCGTGAGCGTCACTCATCTCACTCAAGTTGGCGTGTGCGTCACTCATCTCACTCAAGTCGGCGTGAGCGTCACTCATCTCACTCAAGTTAGCGTGTGCGTCACTAATCTCACTCAAGTCGGCGGGTGCGTCACTCATCTCACTCAAGTCGGCATGTGCGTCGCTCATCTCACTCAAGTCGGCGTGAGCGTCACTCATCTCACTCAAGTCGGCGTGTGCGTCACTCATCTCTCTCGGGCTAAGCACACTCCTCAAACTCATTCATCTATTCATACATACATACATTAAGCCACAAAGCAAGCGAAAAACAAAAGATAGGCACGTCACTATCATGTCACACCATGTACAAAAGACGGGCCCAGTACAACAAGTCAAGCAGCTCCCTCTCCCTGGCCCCCGTCGCTGTCCCCCTCACCCTCATGCCTCTTTAGAGGAGGCATCGCTGAGGTCGCCTCGTCACGCTGACGTCGTCGGCGCCGCTCATCCTCCTCGTTCCTCCGCTGGCCGGAGGAACCTGTGAAAAAACTCCTCACAGAGTCGTGAGTGCCGTGACTGCCACTCGGAGTCCCGCTGCGCGATCGCCGGCTCATCTCTCTAAAAACCCGCAACTCTCCGTTCAGCCCAGACATCTCAATCAGAGCACGATCCCGCTCTGCTCGAACTCGCACCAACTCTGCCGCATCCGCCCGGAGTCGCTCTAGCTCATGCCGAAGGAGTGCCATCTCCACCGTGCCCGCTGGCTAGCTCAGCGCAACCTCCTCCCGCACACGGGCTGCCTCCTCCCTAGCCGCTACTCGGCTCTGCGCAACCTCCTCCCGCACACGGGCTGCCTCCTCCCTAGCCGCTACTCGGCTCTGCTCCAACTCCGCCCGCAGACGGGACAGCTCGGACGTCTGCATTCACATGTCATTGTCAGTGGGTCACATTTCATTCATTTCATAAGCATAAATAAGCAAAGGGGGAGTGTAGAGTTGCGTACTCTCTCCACGAGTGCCACCTCGGCCGCCTTGGCCCGCTCTACCATCCGAGTGAAGTCCGCGTCCCGCTCGGCTCGGTCTGCTGGAGTCTGGACGGAAGAGGAAGAAGGAGCGTCTGGTCCCGCCCTCTGAGCACCCTCGGCGCGCTGCATCCAAATACTCCAGGTCAGTCATAGGCATAATCATAATCATATAGAACTGCATAATTTAAAGAGTCTAAGGTTTAGAAAAACTCACCAGTAGGGCCAGGGCCTGCCGGGCCTCGTCTCTCTCTCGGATGGTGGAATGCAGGAGTTCCTGCAACTCTGCCACTCGTCCTGCAGGGTCGACCTACATTTAAAAGATTCACGTGTCAGTGCATCATTCATAAGCATAATAGACAAGGTTTAAGTTCAGAAGTCGTACCGGTCGGTGGGCGCCTCGGAACACCTGGTCCCGGTAGTGCCGTGCGTATGCAGTGTAGTACGCGCTGTCGCTCTCTGCTCGGGCGGTCACCACTCACCCTCGCGCAGCCCAGTCGGTGACCTACTCGGCGTTCCTCGCTGTCCAGTAGTACGCCTCGCGGAGTCCCCGGGTCGTCCTCGTCACCCGTTCCCCTGCCTTCTCAGGCGCAGGGAACTCTACGGCCGACTGATGGACCCCGATGGTCCTCATCACCAACCTGAAGTATAGTGGCTCCACCACATTCATGCAGTGAAGCCACACGTCCCGGCCAGAGAAGGCCAAGGCCTCAGTCACCCACGGCTGGCCCTCCAGGCTCTCCTCCGTGTAAGGAGTCCACCGTACCTGCAAGGAATAGGAAACTGCATCAGCATTATAATCATGAAAGAATAGCATGTAATTAAAGAGTCTGAGTTTAGAAGCATACCGAGGTGTACGGTAGAGTGTCCAGGTCATCCTGCAGCTCCCGGACCTGCCTCCTCAAGGCCATCATTTCCCGGGGTGCTGTCCACCTCCGTGCGATCGGCAGGAGCCCAGGGCGGGTCTCCTCCCCTCTGCCTAGCCCACGTAGGCGTACGTAGGCCCATACCTGCATCACAAGTCGTGTCAGCATTATAGCAAGCATATAGGGTTGCATGATTAAATTATAATTAAGTCTAGAGTACAGAGTAGTACCTGGAGTAAGGGGGAGAAGCCCCCAAGCATCGTCCGACGTGCCGTCGAACTAAGAGTGTCAAAGAGGAAGGCGAGGACCGCCGCTCCCAAAGCATAGTCACCTACGTGCTCGAGCTCCTGGAGGAAAGGGAGGAAGTGACAGCTCATCACGTCCGCCCGAGTGGAGAAGAGAAGTCACCCGAACATCAGCATCAGAAACCGTCTCAGCACTCTGTCCGCCTCAGGTCCCGGTCCCACAGCAACCCTTGGTCTCGCCAGCCCCACGAGCCGCTCCAAGTGCTCCTCTGGTCACTCCCCGACCGCAACTCCCGCTCGTCGTAGACCCAGGCTGTCCTGGAGAGCGGCCCGGGGAAGGAGGGTCGACTGCCTCTCGGGGCGCCGCAGCTGTAGGCCGAGCAACTCCCGAGCCATCCCCCGGTAGTCAGGAAAAGTAGTCCCGCTGACCGGTGACCCCTGCACACGTAGGCCAGTAAGCCTGGCCACGTCCTCCAATGTAGGGACCATGTGCCCCCACGGGAAAAGGAACGTCCGACTCACTAGATCCCAGCGGTCGTCCAGGGCATAGAGCAGAGCTGCGTCAAAGCGACACACCTCAATACTCAGGAAGGGGGCGAACCCCATGGCAGTCAACCGCTCCCTCTGGAAGTCCGGCAGTGCCAGGTACACTACACGAACCTGCAGCCAGGAGGTACGAGTCCTACGCTTCCCCTGCATTCATCCATCTCATTTATGTTAGTCATTTAGTTTCATATTTTGTTTCAGTTAAATAAATTCTCAAGGCCCAATTCTTGATTCTAAGAACGGCTGATCACGGACCGCTCAAAAGTTGAGCAGCCTCTCTCGAACCGTTCTGTGTCTCAGATTCCCATTTTGAACGGCCTATCCCTAACCGTTACCATCTTGGACGGATTACCCTGCACCGTCTGTTTGCCCGCCTTCCTAAGGAATGACGACCCACCTTTGACCGTATGAATTGATGACGGTCCTGTGAGGACCGTATTGTTTTTGCTTGGTTGCATGTTTGAACGGACCTATATGGTCCGTCTACCTTTTGAACGGTGATAGCCTCACCGTATTGATGTTTTGGTGGCCCGCTGGTTGTGTGAGGTTGAACGGCGCTCCCTACGCCGTGTTGGTTTGGGGTGGTCCTATGGGGACCGCAATGTTTTGCCGTGCGGTTTCTGTTGAACCGTTTCACCGTCGCCGCCCCCGACGACGGTGAACGCCCCCCGGCCGGCTAGGAGACCTCCATGGCCCCCTAAACCGGCCTCTAGGCATCTCTCCCCCTATAAGCCCCTAAGCTAGCATGCATTAAACGAAATTAAAGGAAATGAGGGCCGGGGAGGCCTACCTCGGCATCACGAGGTTTCTTCTCCCTCCCCGCCGGCGTGCCTCCTTCCTCGGCTCCGGCGACGGTGTCATCTCCGGCCACAGCGTCCTCCTCGGCGACGACGATGGCTAAGTCCTCCATTGTCACCCCGGGCGTGCCCTCCTCCTCGGACGGTCGCGGTGGTGGCGATGGCGACGAGGGAGGTGAATCCTCACCGGTGATGGGTGACCGGGCGGTGTGAGACGAGCTCCTCATCATGGGGGGGTGCTGTGAGATCGAGAGAGGGAGGGAGTTTGAGAAAGAGAGAGCGAGGGAGTGGGCGTTTGAGGCCTTGTGCCCCCCCTCGTCCCTTCCACCGTTGGTTACGGTGGAGGGAGACGAGGGGGTTTCTTTTTTTTCAAGGTTGCAGAGAAGAACGGTCTATCGTTAGACCGTTCATAATGTAAACGGTCCATCCATAACCGTATGACTCTCTTGACCGTTAATTTTGAGTCGGTTGAAATTCTAGGATCGAGCGGTTCCCATAGAGCCGTTCCTATTAAAATGGTGTGTTCCCGACCGTTCATCACAGGCAACCGGCCCTGTAAGATTTGTTCAAAGGTCAGGTAAGCGCGGTTAACATGGAGCCGTTTGGAATATGGAACGGTTTAAATACGACCGTTTATCTGGATGGTATATTTAGATCATGAATATTGATATTTTCTTTGGAAATACATCTCTTAACCATCTTATGCAGCATCACTTCAGCCTGTCTCGCCATTTCGCCTGCACAGGTAAGTCAGGTATGGCCTTCTATCCCTAAATCCCTTATTGCATTAACTATATGGTATTATATTATACTATTTCGAGAGCCGGCAGGTTACCTACGTGTCCCAGGATCTGATGTTCCCCTTCAACAAAAACGATGATGATCCAGGCTCATGTACCTAACCTTCGGATAGGCCGTTAAGTTGGGATGTCACGAGGAGGACGGTTCTATCCGTGCACTGTGATTGCGGACGGTATCTTGACTCTGATGTTCCCAGCTTAGCAATACTACTCTCGAATATCTTATATTTTAATCTTTCTTGGCATTTGTTTTGATGATTTCCTTTTGTTTTAGCCCAGCATGAATCATACGCATCTTTTTGAGCTTTCATGCCCCATGGTTTGCTTAAGAAATGTCCTGTCGATAATGGTCAGCTATGTGTTTAAGATGCTCGAGTAAGATGAACTAATTCCACTCCGAGTTCGAAGGTTTTCTTTGGTCGATTCGTTTGGTCCGGTTGATTAAAAGGTCTCTGTCTGGAGCTTTAATGTTTTTTTCTTTTGTGGCCCCCTCATTGGACCGCGGGATTGTGTCCCCCATGAGGTTGGTCTTGTCGGTTGATTTCCTTTAGTTTAGTCCCTCTAGATTGGCGTCACCTTTTGGTCAATTACTCCTGACGCTCGGTTCAAGGTTTTCCGAAAGATTCTCATCGCTTGTTGGTAGAAACGGGTGTCGTTTTACCTTTACGCCCGCTTTTCCGGTCCACCCCGCTACATTCCCGCTTCGTCTCCACATTCCGTGTCACCTCCGCTTCACCTCCGCTCGCTCCCCTGCAAAGAGGACGTTAAGGAGGGGCATCTGTTGACACCCGTTTTATACCGATAAGTTGAGTCGTTTCTCTTACTCCCATTAATTGATGCCCTAAGTTGTCCATTATCTGTTGGGCCATTTTTTGTGGCACGTCCTGGGCCCATTTTATGGGTAGCCTCCCTCCTTAGTAAAGGTCGTATCAATTCAGGGCTTGGCGGACCTTGGCTTTGATTAATTGAATTGTTTTATAAAAGTCAAGTACCCAAGATCATGAACGGTCCCACATCAGCCGTTCAAGACTGGGGCGGTTGATCACAGACCGTTCACACATTTTGGTTATTTTCGGAGGATTTTCTTAATATTCACCGATAGGTTTTTTGTGCGGCCCTAGCCTGCCCGTTCAAACTAATGGACGGGCGAATGTCAACCACCCATATCTCAGAGTCCTACGCGTATTAATCTCCCTAGACAATTATCCAGATGTTTGAATTATCACCGACAAGCTTAATAAGGCTTAGATTGGACCGTTCTACGTTTAAGCGGTCGCCAAGGCGCCGTTCATCTGTCAGGGTCCGACGCCGGCCGTTTCGGTCTGTTCGAGCGATAATTGGGTTAATTATCTGATTCAATTCCATTTCCACCGACAGGTTGAACAGTCTGAATATAACCGTTCAAGTTGTGCGCGGTCTATCGTTAGACCGTTCATCCCTTCGATGGAAGGTTTTTAACAGATTTTTATCCTTTTATGCATGGTTTTATCCCTGATTTGTTTTAACGATTTCTCCGTGGATAATCAGCCATTTTTGATGCCGTTTCGACTAGATAAGAGATCTTGATAATATCTATGATTTATCTTTTATAATCTCGACCTAAAAATATCTAAAAACCCCAATTTCGAGGCTGGCCTTCCAGGCTCTATAAATAGACCCTATGGCCGGACATCGAAAGAGGGGGGGGGGAGATTTTGGTCGACGGCGAAGCCCTGTCGCATTTTTGAGCGACCTAGCACCAAGGAGGGAGGCTCTCTACGTTCGCATGAGCCTCCGGTTCAGGGAGTAACCCAGTTTTCGTAGTTCTTTCGTCCCGTAGCTCTCGCCGCTCTCTTTCATTGCATGCATCGTTTCTTCCCCACGTGCACTCTCCTTCTCATTATCACGCACACAACCACCCAATTTTTGTCGCCCTAGGGGTTTAAAATCCCCCAGGTATTCCCTTTTTTTTATTTGTGTGTATGCTTAATTCTTCTCGTTTGAACGCATACTACGTTATTTAGTTCTAATCTGGGTGTTTCCTCTGTGTCTTCACTTTGTTTTGCAGGTCAACACTTCATCAGCACGAGGCCCATCCCCTTTGGCCGGCCGGAGAGGGTGGAGGTCGAACCCTTTTCAATTTGCTGCGTGAAGGTATTGAGCGGTTAATCTCTGGCCGTTCAACGGTACGTGCGGTGCATAAATAGCCGTTCTTCCTCGAAGCGCGGTCCACATAGTGCCGTCCATCCCACTACAGCAGTTCCTCCCGCGTCCTTCGCAGCGTCCCAAGGCGGTCTATCGTAAGACCGCTCAACTCCCGGCGGTCCTAAGGGAACCGTTCATCCCTCAACGCTGCACTTAGGCGAGTGTCTCCCCACTTTCCAAGGTACGGCGTGTCTATCACGTACGGCATCTCGGTGGCGATCACGGTACTCTTCGTTGTTCCTTGTCCTCCTTTCTTTCTCTCGCTCTCGTGGTTTGCCCGTCTCACGTTGTTCCCCGCACCTGATGCACTTTGACCCTTAGTGGAGGGAGAGAGGAGGAAAATATATGTCTACATCGGGCTCTCCTTCTTTTTGTTTCTTCTGGAGGAAGTGGACTTCTGCTTGCCAAAAACCCCTCTCTTCCCCCTTTTTTTTAATCTTTCGAGTGAGTGGGTTCATATAGACCCAGCCCCTCCTGACCTCTCGGCAGATGGAAGTCGATGTGCCTCTTCGCCTTCACGGCGCACATCAGTCGAGTATAGCAGCTCCCGGCGCGCTAGGTGGCCTCCATAGAGCATCCCGACGCCGCTTTCGTGAGCCCATTTGGCAGGCCCATTTAGGGCTTCTAAACTTCACATATGCCCTGACCTTTCTTAGTCCTTCAAATACATTTATCAGAACAGGAGAGGGCCCTTTATTGGTGGCATAGCTTTTATTGAGATCATTCTGAGATTTCATCAGTCAGTAGGCTGGGATTTCATCAGCATTGTCATCTGAATGACGACAAAACTGGGTATTGTTTCATCAGCATTGTCACCTGTATGATGACAAGACAGGATAACATCTTTAGCCTGGTACGGTACTTCCTCCATTCTGACTTTGCAGGAGTCTTTATAATCTTCATTTGCTGGTTTTGGCTTCATCTTTGTCTCGCTCTTGTCTTATATGTTAACAAGTCAACATCTGACTTAATATAGCTCTTGTTACAGTGTGATAGGGGGTCTCATCAGTCAGTTGACTGCTACTTCATCAGTGTTGCCGTCTGGCTGACGACGACACCGGACATCAGCTTGGCCAAAAAAGGCTTCAGTCGGGCAGATGGTTGGCGAGCTTTACCATCAATCTTTCACTATTGGTCTGATCTTCTTTTCAATTCTGTTTCCGCCCTTGCTCATTTTCAAGGTGTCAACAAATGCCCCCCACCTGTGGATGGCGTAAGCGCAGAGCAAGCGGCACGGGGTCCCCAGGTGCCTTTTTAGCATTCGAGGATATCTTCCTCCATTTCTCTTTAATCTAATCCTTAGACTTGATCAACTTATTACAGCAATATTATGCACACATACTTTTTATTTCTGTGTTCTTTTCTTTCCAGCACTTTGGAGTCTTCTCAGCATGATATTCATGGACTTCTCGGCCTGAGGATTGGGCAGACTGTCGGCGCGCCTCTTGATCAGGTTCTCGGTGCGAGGATCAGCAGCTTCTCGGCGCGCTCTTGGCAGTCGGCATGCGAGCTCTCGGCCGGGGCTTCTCGGCGCGCCTTGGCCCGACGGGGAAGGTTTCTCGGCATGCTTTTCATCGCGCCGAGAACCTCTCGTCTTGGCTTCCTTTTAAGGTGACCATCGCCTTTCTTCTTCTCATTTCTCACATCTCCTTCTCTCTCTTCGGCCTCTTCTCATCGGCGCGGGCTTCTCTCCCTTTCGGCCGTCCTATTTTTTCTTCCCGTTTGCGTAGACTTCGCTAGGTGGGGCATTGTTTTGGGATTAAATCCCTTTTTATCTCCGGGATCACTCCCTCTTGGTGGGTGACTCCCTATCTCTCTTGGGCATACCCCAGACAAGAGGAGATGCTGCCGAAATTTGACCAGAATCATTTGCTCAGTCTTTATAGACCCATTCATCCTGCCGAGACTTATCTTGTCATCTTTCTTTGTTTGTAGGTGCCGACATGGCTTCCGACCCTACAGCTGCAGCTTTCATGACTGTGGGGGCGAGCTCATCGGCTCAGTCGGATATATCTCGGGCTTCAGTCAAATGGATGAATGTGAACAGTCTGAGTTTTGGCTATAACCGGATTGCTACTGTTGACGAGTCCTCTGATTCTGAGACTGACACAGTGCCGTCTTCTGGGGTCTATTCTTCCACGGAAGGCATTAACTTTAGAAGAGCTACTGACTATCGTCCGGACCTGCCGAAGGATCGTCATTTGTTGCCATTTATCCAGACCTTCACCATAGGCGGAATGAGAGATCTTCTGCTTGCTCGGTCTGTGGAAGCGCATGAAGGGTTCTGTTTATCGTGCCCGGGCTACATATCTTCCAGGCGAGCAGCGGGACTGGAATGCCGTGCTGGGTATTTATGAATTAGAGCCGGAGAAGAAAATGTTGACTCGGGCTCCAGAGTTTACCCCGGCGAGGTGGGACCATGCAGCCGGTCGCGTCCACCGTGAAAAGACCAACTTCGGACTTTTTCTAGCACCTGTGAAGTGGGGTTATAGGGACGAGCCATTTATTCTGAACTGTCTGGCCGTTCAATTTAAATATCAGCTAGCTGCCGGCTGGTTTGGAGATGCTAAAGTGACAGATGCTCATCTCTTCAGGGTAGGAGCAGTGGAATTTACAGAATTCGTTCTGAAGGAGTATGCCCCTTTACTGATTAGAGCTGGGGTCTACCATAGTGTATTCGCCTCCAGATTCCGCTATCCCATCTCTCGGGGACTATGTTGCGGCATGTTTGAAGTATTCTACCCACAGTTTAACACATTCTACACAGCAGAGGGTGAAACATCTCTCGACCTCTGGAGTCTTTCGCAGCTCTCAGGTCTGCCTATTGATGGGGAGCCATATGAGGAGGTTTGCCTGGATGACTCTGTAAAGGACGCCTCCGATGGAGAGGGCCGATATTCTTTCGGCTATGAATACCGGTATTTAATGAAAGCTTATCGTTCCATTTGTCTGGCCTACAGCCGGGGATCTTCCAAAGGCTATCAGCCCCGGGAAAAGAGCAGCAGATTGAGAGTCCGTGTAGGACAATGGATACAATACTTCTTCGGGGGTCCCTTGAAGTATGCGGACCTCCCTTCTGTGGGACCGACTTCTAGCAAGCAAATCAGGGCCCCTCGTTACAAATCAGCACTGCCAGCTTCACTGCGCCGAGCAGGTGCAGACTGCCTGAACCCAGCAGGGGTTGACCCTATCACTCACTGTGCAGCTTATCTGACCTTCTGGCTGTGCACCTTCGCTCTTCCTCAAGGGGACGAGACGACTATCAGGCCGGAAGCTATATATCCGGCCTGTCAGATGGCCTGGGGGATGAGGTTGTCCCTGTGCCCAGCGGCTTTGTGCCTAATTTACAAATCATTGGGGGATTTGCATAAACATCAGGTTCCCCGCTCCTTAAGGACTGTGGGTCCGTTTCATTTCTTTAATGCCTGGGTCTGCAGTATTTTCCCCGAGTTGGCCCCGAGGACTCTACAGTCAGACACATTGCTTCCTCGGATGATCGAATTTGCTAGTGCCGAACCTGGTCCTTTCTCAGAGCAGCTGTTTAAGATAAGGGACAGGTTGATAAAAGTGCCTGTAGACGCTCCTGGCAGCATTCATTTTTGGAGCTTGGCAGCAGGTTCGGCTCCTTTAGTGGACCCTCAGAGGGAATGCAAAATGGAGGAGGTAGAAACTTATGTTCATCCTGTTTCGGGGGTCAAAGCCACCCGGCCCATATTAGAACCAGAACTGGTCAGGTGGGCTATGGCTGTTCGACCCAGTGTATTGGTCTTCAGGAAGGGAGGCTTGCTCATTTTAGAGCCCTATTATCCATTCCGTTTCAGCAGAAATTTTGGTTATGATCAGCATATTCCTTCATCGGTTGCTCAGTTTCCTTTGGACAACCGGGCCAAACATGGGTCCACCATTGCCAGTGACGGTCGAACATGGTGGGATTTCTTTCATCGCCGAGAGGGCGTAACATTCAGGGTTCCGACCGTTTCTAATCGTATACCCCGTGTCACATCAGACTACATCAAGTGGTGGAATACACGCACCAATTTTTATAAAGACGGCAGAGGCGCCTTTTGGGATGTGGCCGAGCGCGCTTTCTTAAAGCGGCAATCAGGGCCTGTGTTTGAAATTGACGAGGTCCATCTGAAAAGGCTCTATTCACAGCACCAGAAGGAGGCGGAAACATATATTGCCACGCGTCGGTCTTTGAAAGAGGAAGGTTCTGAAATACCCACTCCTGTCTTTTCTGAGATTAATGAAGACGCTTTTACAAAGGATCTGAGGCAGTTGGGCCATATAGGGGGTGTTCATTTGGATGTACAATATCCGTTTCCCCCGGAGGAACCTCTCCCAACAGCAATTGCTTGGAGGGGTCCGGTGGATAGGTTTCACCCTTATAGGACATTTGTGCGGAGGGAAGACCGCACCCAGACATATTATCAGCACACTTCTTGGCTTTTTTTACTGCTGAATGTTCACGGACTATCAGTGGAGAACCCAATAAATGGCATTCTGAATAAACCGCTTTTTGTTTCTTTTCATTATGTCGACGGCTGGTGTAGGGATTATCTCGGCCTGTTTCATTGCCTCGACTTCCACGGACATAAAGACTTGGCTGCCTTGACAGAGAAGTGCCAGACCATTGGTGACATATGCTGGCTCGTGAAGGAGGCTGCTTCCCGATCGAAGGAGGTGGCTTATCTGTATTGGCCGCTTTCCACATTTTATGATGGCCCAGCAGGTATGACCCTTCATGCGTGATCATAGCATCTTTCTTTTATTGTTATGTTCTGCATCTGTCGACTATGACTGCCTTTCTTGTGTCTTGCACAGATAGATCGGACATAAAGCGACAGGGGCTTTACAGGAAGATTATTGCTCAAGCTAAGAAGCCTGCTTACTTTGACATTCCTGCAGCGGCACCTACGACCACTCCCTTGCCTCCGGGCAAGAAGAGGAAGCCTTCTGTGGTGAAAGCTACAGTTGCCAAGGCCAAGAGGGCCAAGGTTGTTCGGGTCCAGCAGTTAGCTCCGGTTATGACGGATGCCGGAACCCCTCTTCCAGACATCCCCTCCTTTGACGAGTTCAAGTCTCAGAGGGAGGCCGCTCAGGAGCCTGCCGAGAGTGGCGGTAATAGCTTGCAGATGCAGTCTTTATTATCTTCTTGACTGATCTTTTAAGGGGCTCTTCGAGGCTGAGCTTCTCTTTATCTGATACAGCCCAGGAGTAGGTTGCAGTGCCTGTAGAAAGGGACACGAGGCTGCCTTCTCCTACCCCGGCTGGCGAGGAGGAGGGTAAATGTGCTTTCTCATCTTTTTCTTTATACTTCCATTTTTTTTTGTTATATCCTTCAGAGGTTCTCTTTTGTTGAGGTGGCAGTCGAGGAGCAGACTGAGGCCATGATAGCAGCGAGAGAGTCGCCTCAGTCGCAGGAGGGTGACAGGACTCAAACAAAACGGAGCCCTATTCCGGCCAGACGCATAATCACCCAGTCTGCATCCCGGCATGCTCTAGAGGCGGCCTCGCAGCATATAGCTAGTGTGGAGATATCTTCGGGCAGCTCTGAGACCGTCCCTGATAATGAGGAGGAAGTGACTTTCAGCGGCAGTGAGGAGGATGTCTCTAAATCAGAAGCCTTGCCCGTGCTTGCAAAAGGTCTTCCACCGTTCCCGCCTTCCAAGCTGCTGGTGGTGTCTTCCGAAGAGGATTTGCAAGAAGAGTTTGCCGGGCTTGACACCGAGATTGACATAACCCCTCCGTTTGCTGCTTCAACTACGGAGCTTTCTCCCCTTTTGTCTCATTTCGAGGGTGTAGACCTCGCCTTAAAGGTAAGCTTCCCTTTTTTTTTTTTGCTGTTATATTTATTTTCTCTCATTCATTGCTGAAGGTCATTCTACTTTGTCCTCAGGACCCTGTCATCACCAGCTCAGACGCGGCCGCAGTTTCTATGGATGTTTCATCTGCAGACTTGGCCATTATCCCTGCTTTACCATTAACTTGCATGGGAATTTCTGAGGTTATTCGCCCTGTGCCAGTAAGGATACAATCTTCAACTGACTTAACATCATTGGACTTGGGGGCATCAAGAGAGATTTCTGTCCCTGTCAGGGCCTCAGATTTTAGAGCTGAAGCAGACCAAGCCAGGAGCTCTGCTTTTATACCGGCCGCAGTAATGTCCATTGCGCCCGAGTCAGCAGTCCCTGCCATAGTGGCTATAGAGACTGGATTTCTGCCTCCACAGATTAGGGCACCTTCATCTCCATTACCAGAAAGAGTAGTTGAAGATGAAGCCCCCATTCAGGAGACCCATGAAGAGATAGCTCCCTCATTTATTGATTCTCCTCTCGCGGGTGTTCAAGCCATAACTCCCGAGGCAGAGGTAGCAGAGGAGTTTTCAGCTCGGCAGGAGAGTATAGAGAGGGATCAGCCAGCTCTTCCAGCAGATTTGCCGTCTTCGTCCTCCCGACCGGCCATTGCACTGTGGGCAGACATTGATAGTGAAGTGACCTTGGAAGTGATCCCCTCTGCTTCTTTTGGCTTCGCATCGTCTGAGAGCTTTGTCTGGCAGAACTTGGATATGCTGCGCCAGCTCGTAGAATCCCAGCCTGGCTTGACACATTTGCACCTGAAGGAAATTGTTGATCACTTCACTGCCGGCCTGTAGGCCATGGGCTGCCCTTTGGACATATGGGTTCAGCGTGTTCTGCTTCTACTGAAATTCGTGCATCAGAGGGATTTCCTAGCACGGACTATGACCGACAAGCTGACGGCATTGAAGTTGCAGAGGTCAGAGTGTAAATCTGAGCTAGAGAAGCTGACGCTTGCCCTTGACGAACGCCAGGCTGAGCTGCAGGGTGTTGTCCAGCGGGAGGAAGCTGTTTAGGCCCGGGTAGCTATCCTGGAAGCTGAGCTAGCCGCCCTTCGAGCCGAGCTGCAACAATTATCCTCTATTCGGCCACAGTCTACCGAGAAGGTGGCCTTGTTGGAGGGGCGGGTGATGTCTCTCCAGGGTATGTCCGTGAGGCTTCAGGAGGAGGAGGCACGCCTTCACGAGCTAAGAGCCGCTCCCTATGTGGGTCTTTTGGCCATTGAAGATATCTTCCGGTGGCCTTGAATTGTCTCTTCTTTGTTTTCTTTTTGCAATACACTGTCCCCTCGGGGCCCTCTGTGTACTCTCCTCTTTTAATGAAAAGGAATATTTGGCTTCATGTGTATCCATTGTCTTTTCCATGTGGTTTCATCACTTTGGAAAGTGGGGGTAGTGGTTTTAGCAGTCCCTCCTGTGACTGGCCCGTACTTGGCAGGAGAGCGTCCACCCCTTCATAGAAAGGATGGGGAACTGGCTCCACCGCGTGACGGCATCCCAGGGGGGCGTGCTTGAACCGAACTCTATTGGTAGTAGCAAACGTCTTCTTTGGCCATATGTGCCGCAAGGGAGACTGTTTGCGGGAATGTGAATGAAGAGGCCTAGCGCATTATCCGGAACGTGCGAATGGTCCATCCCGGGGAGGCTTCGAAGCCAGTCGGGGCAGTTTGCCGATCGACCGGTGCATGATTTCATCATCACTATTGGGCTCATATTGATGCAGAGAAGTTTTATAAGTTTCATCAGAATAGACGTAAGGTCTAGTCCGGATAGGGTTTCAGCATTGATCGGGCGAGGTGCCAGTCGATCAATAATGAGACGTAGGTAGAGGGGTAAGTCTCGTCAGGATAGACGTATGGTCTAAACTGGAGAGGTTTGATCGCATGTGGGACTTTGCTAAACAATACATAGGTTTCATCAGGATAGACGTATGGTCTAAACTGGATAGGTTTCATCATTGATCGGGCAATGTGCCAATCAACCAAGGGAAGGTTTAAGGGTTTCATCAGGACAGACGGAAGGTTTGAGCTGGCCAGGCTTTATCAGAATGGTGATGGGTTTCATTGTCGGAGGGACATTTGCAAGAGGGTATGTAGATTTCATCAGGGTAAACGTAAGGTCTGCCCTGGAAATGTTTTATCATCGGTGGGGCATGGAGCCAGCTGACCGACGGAAGGCTTCATAAGTGAAGGGGAGGTGAAGGCAGCGTGCCGGTTGGCATGGAACTTTTGAATTACCACATTACCGGCCCAAGTGCCCTTTCGAGTTTTCACCGGAGCCAGCCCCCTCTCGCTTTTGCCCACGCGCCCTTTCGGGTTTTCACGTGGCGGGGTACCCGATTTTGCCTGCAGTGCCCTTTCGGGTTTCACCACAGCTAGGTTTTGGCCATTTTTGCCCTTGCTCAGAGCGCCTGAACAAGTCTGGCGGGGTATCTCTATTTTTAACCCCATATATTTTTTGTCGTTTTCTTTCTCTTTTCCTTTGTCATGTCTTTTCTGGAATTAGAACTTTCATTCTATGGACCATGGCGCCACATGTTTATTGTGGATACACGATCATTGACGTGGGTGTCAACATCAATGCAAAGAGAAATAGGGTTTCATGATCTATCCAGACGAAAGGTCCGAATTGATTTAGAGGATACAGATAGCAGCTCGGGCACGAAGCCATTTGCTGGAAATGTGAGTTTCATCGTTAATGTGGGGTTTGACATTAACGTAAAGGAATAGAGTTTCATTATCTATCCAGATGAGCGGTCTGAATTGATTAAAAAAAGTTGTGTCGTGGTTTGTCAGAGCAGACGGAAGGTCTACCCTGGATGGGTTTTAGCATCGATCAGTCAGCATGCCAACCGATCAATAGCAGGTTTCATCATTGGTATTGGGCTCATACCAATGCAAGGATTTCATATGTTTCATCGGGATAGACGTAAGGTCTAAACCGGACAGGTTTCATCGTCGATCAGGCAGTGTGCCAATCGACCAGTAGCGGGTTTCATCATCGGTATTAGGCTCATACCAATGCAAGGATTTCATATGTTTCATCGGGATAGACGTAAGGTCTAAACCGGACATGTTTCGTCACGGCGGGACGTATGATAGGTTTTATCAGAATAGATGTAAGATCTAGACTGGATGGGATTCATCGTGGTGGATCTTAGACGAAAACAAGTGGAAGCATTTCATCAGAACAGACGGAAGGTCTATTCCGTGGTGGGCTTTTTAGCATTGATCGAGGCAATATGCCTTGCGATCAACGGAGGTTTCATCATCAAAGGGACATGCGGCGGATGGCGGCTCAGGCATGAAGCTGTTGCCAGGAATGTAGACTAGCTTAACAGGGACGCAGAGTCCAAGTTAAAGAAAGAGACCGGCTGATCTTGTCGATGATGACAAGGGACAAGAAATTGTTGGACAGGATCTCCGGTGGGACTTTATGATGATCATCCTTCTCGGAGTTTTATCAGGAACGGTGAAAAAGGGAACTTTAACTTACCAAATTACTGGCTTAAGCGCCCTTTCGGGTTTTCGCCGAAGCCAGCCCCCTCTTGCTTTTGCCCACGCGCCCTTTCGGGTTTTCACGTGGCGGGGTACCCGATTTTGCCTGTAGTGCCCTTTCGGGTTTTCACCACAGCTGGGTTCTGGGCCATTTTTGCACTTGTTCCTAATATAGGATCAAGTCTGGCGGGGTATCTCTATTTTTAACCCCATTTTTACTCTCTTTTATTCTCCTTTTTTCTCTAGAGAGGGCGGTAGGTCGGACTGCCCCTAGATCAAGATAAGGGTGGCTTGGCCAGGGCGGAGTGCCGCTAGACCGAGAAAGGGGTAGCTCGGCTAGGGCGGAGTGCCACTAGACCAAGAAAAGGGTAGCTCGGCTAGGGCGGAGTGCCACTAGACCGAGAAAGGGTAGCTTGGCTATGGCGGAGTGCCACAAGACCAAGAAAGGATATCTTGGCTAGGGCGGAGTGCCACTAGACCAAGGAAAGGGTAGCTTGGCTAGGGCGGAGTGCCACTAGATCGAGAAAGGAGTAGCTTGGCTAGGGCAGAGTGCCACTAGACCAGGAAAGGATAGCTTGTCTAGGGCGGAGTGCCACTAGACCAAGAAAAGGTAGCTTGGCTAGGGCGGAGTGCCACTAGACCAAGAAAAGGTTAGCTCGGCTAGGGCGGAGTGCCACTAGACCAAGAAAGGGTAGCTTGGCTAGGGCGGAGTGCCGCTAGACCGAGAAAAGGGTAGCTCGGCTAGGGCGGAGTGCCGCTAGACCAAGAAAGGATAGCTTGGCTAGGGCGGAGTGCCACTAGACCAAGGAAAGGGTAGCTCGGCTAGGGCGAAGTGCCGCTAGACCGAGAAAAGGGTAGTTTTGCCTGATCACTCGGGGAATGTCGGTTGTGCTGCATGATACAGCTTTAGATGTCTTCCATTGAGTGGTGAGAATTGAATTTCCCCTCGATGGTTGACAACCACGTAGGCTCCTCCTTCGTAGACCCTCTGTATCACATAAGGACCTTCCAAATTAGCATTCAGCTTCCCTTTTGGGTTGGACGCCATGACTTCTCTTTTCTTGACCATGACGAGGTCACCTTTCTTGAATTCTCATCCTCTTACGAGTTTGTTAAATGCATTAGCCATGCGGGCCTGATACATTTGGATATTCTTCTGAGCTTGGAGGCGTTTCTCTTCCAATTCAGCCAATTCTTCTAATCTTCTTTCTACATTGGTCTGTTCGCCACGGGCCAGGCCATATTGGACTGCCACTCTGAGTGACGGGACTTCCAGCTCTAGAGGAACCACTGCCTCTGAGCCGTATACCAGTAAGTATGGTGAGCACCCTGTAGGTGTCTTGAAGACGGTGCGGTACGCCCATAGAGCTTCATACATTTTTTCTTCCCAGTCCTTTTTATTGGAACTGACGACCTTGGCCAGCAGGGTGTAGAGAGTCTTGTTAAAAGCTTCCGCTAACCCGTTTGCCTGTGGGTTGTAAGGGGTGGAAGTCCTCCACTCGATTTTATATTTCTCAGCAAGCCGATAGACCTTCTGATTTCTGAAATGGCTTCCGTTATCAGATATTATTCGGCTGGGGATTCTGAACCGGAAGATAATATTCTACTTGATGAATCTAGCGACCAGCTCACCAGTCACTTCTCTCAATGCCACAGCCTCCGCCCATCGGGAGAAGTAATTTGTTATGGCTAGTATGTACTTATGTCCGGCCGAGGAAGTCGGTAGTGGCCCGATTACATCAGTTCCCCATTGTGCAAATGGCCAGCTGGGAACTGTAGGGTGCAGAGTCGTAGGAGGACTTCTAGGCACAGTAGCATGCTCTTGACATTTTTGGCATGACTTTGCGAATTTACAGCAGTCTTCAAACATGGTAGGCCAATAGTAGCCCACCTTCTTGATTTCTATCTTCATCTTGGGGCCAGCCTGGTGGGTACCTGCAGTTCCGGCATGTACTTCTTTCATCGCTTGCCAAGCTTCCTCGGTGGACAGGCAGCGGAGTAGAATCTTCTTGCGTGCATCTGCCATTATTCGGAACAAAGTTCCATTCCTAGATTCATAAGAATCTTTGATTCTCAGAAGTTTCATCTTTTCTTCCCTTTTCTGCGGCAGTTGTTGGTGTAGAAACCACTGCAGCAGGTGCTGTCTCCAATCAGACGCCTGTACCGTGCTGATAGTAGCAACTTCGTCTTCTTCGGGGCATCTTTCTAGCATACTGGGGACCTGCCGCCGGTTCATAACAACAATGTTCAGTGTCTCATTTGGTGGGACTGCTAGTGAGCTGGCCAGCTTTGCCAGTGCATTGGCCTGGGCATTGTGCCCCCGGCCCACATGCTTGAGCTCAATGTGATAGAATTTCACGATAAGGCGCACAGCTTTCTGGTGGTAGGGATTCAATTCTGGCTTCCGCACTTCGAACTCCCCTTGGATTTGTTTTATTATCAACATCAAATCCCCGAATACCTGGAGCATTTGGATACCCATGTTGAGGCTGATATGCAGACCGATTATCAGAGCTTCGTACTCAGCTTCATTATTGGTGCAGGGCTTGCTTATAGAACAGGAAGTATGCACGACCTCCCCTTCTGGTGACTTCAGCACAATACCGGCCCCGGCCCGTATTCTAGTCTTTCCATCGGAGTCTGTCTCTATTCTAGATGCTCCATCAAAGAATAGCTGCCACATAACTGGCCGAGCCTGGCAAGCTTCGAGTGTCTCATCATCAGGCAACTCAGTCCCTAGCATGTCATTTTCCGACACATGATGCTCCGCGAAGAAATCAGCCACAGCCTGTCCTTTTATCGCCCTCTGGGGTGTATAGGTAATATCAAATTCCATCAGGAACACTGCCCATTTGCCCAACCGGCCCTTCAGTACTGGCTGAGTCAATATGTATTTGAGCGGATCTGCTGCAGATATCAACCTGATTTCATGTGACAGCATATAGTGTCGGAGCTTTTTGATAGCAAAGACTAGTGCCAAGCATGTCTTTTCTATGTAATGTTGTGCCCCTGTGGTTTTGATGATGGTTTTGATGATTGATTGTTGATGTGAGTTAATCAAATGTTCAGTCATCTTGCTGCTTAGTTTAGATTAACATATTTGATGTTCAGTCATGCTACATGTTATCTGACTGCATAAAGCTTTCATATGTATTTACAGAGTCTATACATTGATTGGCAGTAAGTCTGCACATTGAGCGTCTCATGGAAGTCCATACAGTGCATTGCATTGGCTAAGTGTATACACTGTCAGTCTCATTTAGAGTCAAAGTCCATACATTGGATTGTTACTCGCATCGCCTTCAGGCCTCCAAGTCTATACACTGGAGTCGTCAGCCGTGAGGACAACAAGTCTGTACACTGGCTTTCTTTCATGTTAAACTCCAAGTCTATACAGCCTGTGTCTCATGTAGTGTCAACGCTATAAGTGTGCACACCGCCTTCTCGTCACCAAGTCCATACATTGGTCCTTCCTGACAAAGTCTGTACAGCGTGAAGTCTACACTTTGGCACTGTAGCTCGCTCGTGCAAGTCTATACATTGGACTGTTCTTCCAAGTCTGTACATCAGACTGTACATCTTCTTCGTGCTGTTTCTGTACTTGAGTTTTCGTGCTGTTTCCCCTCACTAACACGAAAAGATCTCGTGTCGTCTGAGCTTACAACACTTCATGTTGACTTCCATGCTTTACAAGAAAAAAGCTGCTAAGAGGTAATACTTCGTGTGTCCGTACTGTTTCTGTCTTCGTGTTTGTTTCCTTGAACCTCATGTCATTCTTGCTTCGTGTCCACACCTCGTGTCAGTGTCTGTCTTCACCTTTGTGTTTAATTCAGCTCGTGTCATTTTTGTCTTCGAGTTGTTCTTCTACTTCCACCATTTCATCTCGTGTCGAGATAGCGGTGTTGTCGTCTGTCTTCGTGTTGTCTTTCACTTCGTGCAGCCTTTGTGACTGTGTTGTCTCCATGTCATCCTTAGTTCATGTCGTGCGTTTGTATTTCTGTCTTCGAGTCATTTTTCGCTGGGTCTTTAAGTCGGTCTAGGTTCAAGTGTCGTTTCACTTCGTGTCGTTCTCCTTGTTGATTGTCACCTTGTATTAGCTTTACACGTGTGTCTTCACGTTACTCTGTGTTTGGTCTTCATGTTGTGTCCGTGTCTTTCGTATTATTTCAGTAGTTATGTCTTCGTGTTGTGTTTATGTACTTCGTGTCGTTTTCTTTGTTTCATACTGTTCTCATCTCACTTCGAGTCGTTTCTTTGTATTCTATCTTCGTGTTGGTTTTTCGCTTTAGACTTCGTGTCTTTTTCACCTTGACCACACTCCGTGTCAATTCTTTGTTATTTCCGTGTTCGTGTCGATCTCTAGTTTTCATCCTTGAGTTGTTGTCAGCCCGTGTCGTTTCACCTCGTGCTATTCTCACTGACTTCGTGTCGTTTTCCTTGTCTTCGTGTCCTCGTGTTGTTTTTGTCTTCGTGTCTTCGTGTTGTTTTTGTCTTCGTGTCTTCGTATTGTTTTTGTCTTCGTGTCCTCGTGTTGATTTTGCATTCGTGTCTCCGTGTTGTTACAGTGACACTTCGTGTTGTTCTCGTTTTACTTCGTGCTATTTTTTCATCTGACCTCGTGTCATGCTCTCCCTATCTCGTACTGTAGTAATCTTGTCTACTTCGTGTTATTTTCTTTCTACTAAGTGTTTGTTTTGTCACCACTGTATCTCGTGTCGTTCTCTATTTAGTGCACCTCTTGTCGTGTCCACATACCTCATGCAGTTCCAGTTCTTATGGCCATACAGCGTGTTAATGGTTTTAATCTCATTACAGGTCCGAGGAAGAACATTCCACACTCCTGGGCTGCACGTGATCCGAGATAAGAGAAACCAATCTGATAAGGGCACGTGGCAGGAAGATTCTGGATCGAGCGTGGGAGGCACACGCGTTCTGTGCCCTATCCACCTGCTGTTGCTGCTATAAATGGAACCCTTCGTCCTCAGATGAAGGTGATCGTAGAAGAAGGCTGAAGAGCAGAAATCCTTTCGATCCGGAAAAAGAACAAGGAGAAAAAGAGAAGAAGAGCAGAAGGAGAAGAAGAGAAAGAGAGAGATAGAAGTGTGAACCGAAGAGAATAGAGGAGCAGAGATTGAGAGAGTAAAAAGATTAGGAGAGCATAAGAGAAAGAAAGAGAGATAGAGAGAGAGCGAGAGAGCTCGTGAAGAAGAAGGAAGAAGTTGCTTGAAGATCTGTCTTCACTGGACCGTGGATCAAATCCAGGCCAGTCAGCTCCGTTGAGAGCCACATTGTGCATTTCGTTTTCAGCTTTCTGTTTGCTGAAGTTATTTTCGTTTATTGTTTTCCTTTGTCTTCTGGTCTGCTGTACTTCCGATCCTCTGGTCTGAGGTCGGGTTCCCTCCGGTTTGGAGAAAGGGAGATCTGATCTCCAGTTGCAAGTAGCTGGGAGCTACTTGTGGGTTCCCTCCGGTTTGGAGGAAGGGAGACTTGTCTCCGGTTCTGGGCTTGTGGATTCAAGTCCAGGGGTTCCCTCCAGGTCTGGAGGAAGAGAGACCGTGTGTCTCTGGTTTGCTAGTGACTGGTGTCACTAGTGGTTCCCTCCGGTTGGGAGGAAGGGGAGGCTGTTCCCCTGGTCAAGCTGTGTGGCAGCACCTGTTGCAGACTGAGTCTGCTGTTTCTAGCGTGAGCTAGTGAAAGCCACACTCGGGTTGAGTGTGGGGTGGATGTAGGTCTTCTAGACCGAACCACCTAAAAATCTACTGTGCAGTGGTTTGTTTTGTGCGTTCGTTCCCTGCCTCCTACCTCCCATTCACAGGTTATGCATGCTGGTTAGCTGTGTTATCTTGGATTATTTATATTGTTCCTATCAGCAGTTACCTTGAGCATTGCACTTTGCTAGGTGTGTTTGGGTTGTACTGTTCAGTCTGCATTTCTAGTTTGATCAGGTGGCTGCATTGTTGCAGTCCAACTGGTTGATCAATTGGTTGATTATTATCTTATCTCGGAAAGCTCATTGTCCCTATTTCGCATATCCGAGCTTTAGAGTTTTAAATTTAGGCCATAATTTTTAGAGGGATACATTCACCCCCCTCTGTATCCGGGCCTAGCACCCTAACATGTAACTGTAGCCTTCTTCAGTTCTAATCAGCCTCCTACTCAAGTAGTACAAGGCTTGTTCTTTGCCTTCTTCATTTATCTGTGCCAGCATTGCCCCCAGGGAACAGTGTGTGGCCGCGATATACAGTATCAAGGGCCTGCCCTTAATTGGTGCCCCCAGCACTGGAGGGGTCTTGAGATATTCTTTCAGCTTATCAAAGGCTTCCTGACATCCATCGTCCCAGAGGAACGGTACATCTTTCATCATGAGCTTGTGAAAGGGGTGGCATCTTCCTAACAGATTCGATATAAATCGTCGGATATAGGCCAAACGCCCTTGTAGAGATCTTAGCTCGGGCAGACTCCTTGGTGAAGGGAGCTCCTGGATAGCCTTAATCTTGGATGGGTCGATTTCAATGCCCCTATGCCGGACAATAAACCCGAGGAATTTTCCACTGGACACGCCGAAGGCGCATTTCATAGGATTCATCTTGAGTTCATATTTGCGCAGCCTCTGGAATACTACCCTCAGGTCTTGCAAATGGTCTTCTCTTCTGTTAGTTTTTACTACCAAATCATCAATGTAGCACTCTACTTTCTTGAAGAGCAAATCATCAAAGATCTTGGTCATAGCTCTTTGGTAGGTAGCGCCGGCATTCTTGAGGCCAAACGGCATCTTTTTGTAGTGGAATATCCCCTTCGGAGTGCGGAATGCAGTGTGCACTCTGTCTTCTTCAGCAATCCAGATCTGGTTATATCCGGATGACCCATCCATGAATGACAGGGCTTCATGACCAGTAGTCGCATCGATCATCACTTCAGTGATTGGCACTGGGAAATCATCTTTCGGACAGGCCTTATTAAGGTCCCGAAAATCAACACATATTCTGATCTGCCCATTTTTCTTCTTTACAGGCACTATATTGGCTAGCCATGTAGTATACTGATTTTCTTCAACAAAGCCTACATCAATCAGCTTGTCGACCTCTTTATTAATTTGATTTATCAATTCAGGGTGCATTCTCCTGGGCGGCTGCTTTACGGGGTTAGCCTCTGGGTTTATTGCCAACCGATGCTGTGCCACATCAGAACTCAGTCCCGGCATTTCATCATATGTCCATGCAAAGCAGTCTCGGAATTCCTTCAAGAACTGTATATACTGTCCCCTGGCAGCTGGCTCCAGCAGTGCACTGAGGAATGTCAGCCTTGGCTCATCTGCGGTCCCCAGATTTATTTCCACAAGCTCATCGACGGTGGCCTGACCTCCATCTTCGACCTCGGGCTTCTTGCAAGTCAATGAAGCCTCCCGGGATATAGTCCGCTTCGGTCTCATGATTTTTGGTTCTGTCATACTGGTCATCAGCATATGTTGGTTCATCATATAAGGCTGATACTGTCGGACTCTGTTTGGTCTGCCCCGAGGACGTGACCGGTTCAGTAGAAAACCCAAAGGTGGATTGTTCCGCCCCTAGAGGCCCTTCCGGTGTAGGCTCCCCCAAAAGATCATCATTCTGTAGGGCCCGGACTTCTTCTAGAATGCGCTCAAACTCCAGGCGTTCTCTTAGCTCATTGGTTATTTGGTCTTCATCCGGGATTCCCGTATCAAATTTTGCTTCAGCATGGAACAGATCCTCTCTGCAAGGCAGGTCTTCCCAGCACCAACCCTTCTTTGTTTCATCAGATGTCCCCGTCTCTGGCTGACTGTCTGGGGCTTCATTGTTCATTATGGATTGATAAATGATTTCTTCATCTTTCGAGGGGTACTTGTCATATCCCACTTCGGGAGGGTCTTCATGCTGGTAGGAGACAGAGATGACGTCCACCTCAGCTTCATAGTATTCTTGAAGGGTATAACCCAATCCCGGGTGCTGAGTGATCTTCCTCAGTTCTTTATTATCTCGGGGCGGATCCCATAGCTCCTGGAACGCCTTCTTTTGGGCAACAGGTTGTAGTGATGGCATCTGCATTTTAGAGAACATCTGCGAAACCCGTCGGGTAGTATAGTCCAAGCCCGTGATCGGCACCATCCGGTTTGTAGATTCTTCAGGGACCATGCAGTCCTGATCATCGTCTTCGACTGACTCCCCGGTGTAGAATATGATAGGAGGCTCGCAGAAGCGAGGGACTTCCATAGTCTTTAATAGTAGCACCATCTGGTATTCTATGCTGGCAATGGGCTTGACTAAACCCTGCGGAACCCCCACCTATATGTACTTTTCTTTCATTTCTTCGCCAGTATCATCTGGGTGGATGCTAGGAGGGGTGATCCGAGCAAAGTCACCAACATAAGAAATGTGAGATACTTCATGTTTCCTAATATAGCCCCTTGGTGGCGGTGGAGACCAATTTCTTGCCTTTGTCACCGGCTTCTTCTGGTTGACCCCAGCCTCTTTCTCTTCACCCTTTTGCGACACCTCCGTGTAGTAGGATGCATCGAGCATATGGCACTCGAATACTTTGAAGGGATGCAGATCCACAAACACCCTTTCTTCGTTTCCTTTGTGGCAGTATTTAATGCATTGATGCAGCGTGGACGGCACTATCTGATATTCATGCAGCCACGGTCTCCCCAGCAGGGCCTTATATGTGGTGTTGGAGTCGATTACATAGAATCGTACCACTGTAGTGAGGTCCCCCAATGTGAGGTTAAAATCAGCCACCCCAAGGGGCGTCTCACATTTCTGGTTGAATCCCGCAATTTTCATGTCTCTGACCTTGGTAAGCTGCAGATCAAAGTAATATTTTTGGTAGATGCGGTATGGGAGAATGTTCACGGCAGCCCCGGGATCTATCAGTATCCTGCTCAGTGGCTGACAGTTCAGAGAGCCCCTCATATACAGCGGTCTGTTATGGCCGGAATTCGGAATCAACATATCATCTTCTGTGAATGTGACTGACGGCCCAGAATTCACTTCTGTCAAGAGTGCCTCATACTGTGCCGGCGACTGTAGGGCATCAACAATCGCTTGGAGAGCTTCTTCACTCAGAGAGAGAATCTCCCAGATTGAGAATCTGGTAGGGAGCTTCTTTAGCATTTTTATGATCCGACTGCCCACCCGGACATTAGACAGTCTCATTTCTTCCGCCCATCAGGGTTTTGGAGGTTCATGTGGTGCCCGTGGCCTCTACTGCCCAGTGCTGGTTTCATCCTCTGGACTGATTTCTTGGGGGGCTTCTTCTATAGCAACGGCCCCTGGTGTCGTCGGAGAGTTATCCTCTTCTTTCTCATTCTGCTTGTAGGCTACATATGCCGATTGCTGAGGTCTCTTGCCTTTATATGGCCCAGCCTGTATCGACTGCCCATTTTCCAGACTGGACAGAAATTCCAGAAATGTTGGAGTTTGACCTCTCTTCTTCTCTTCTTGGTACAAGCTAACAGGGGGAGGAATCTGAACACCCCGCACCTCTGGTTCAGAAATCTGGTAGGGTTGTTCCCCTCTGAACATAATGTTATGATTGGCTGGTGGTGGGCACCCCCACCTTCTTCCGGAGCTTGTTGCATGTGCTGAGGTTGAGGCCTCGGCATGGTTGGCTTCTAGCGGGGCATTTGATGTTTCATCCTCATCATTCTCCCCGGGCGAGGTAAAGAGTGCCGACAGGGTGTTGCATCATACTGTCACGACTCCCTTTTCCTTTTTGCATTTAGACCATCTCTTCTTTTTCTGGGAATTTGGCTTCTTTGGTTCTTGCCCCCAGAAAGGCTCAGCCTCATATTTTCCCTATTCTGCCCCTGGTTGCTCTTTAATTTTCAATTCTTCGAGCTGTTCCCAGAGTATACAATATTTCACCAGCAGGTGCCCGGGCTTTTTCTGTTCATATTCATCGAGCCCATTAATATACTGCTGTAAACGCCTGGCTGCAGGACTTACTTCCTTATGTGCAGGTAGGGGGACTTGTCTTCTCCGGTTATGAGTGGGGATCCGGATGACTGGGCCTGTCTCAGCTGTGTGCCATACTGGCTTTACTGGAGGTGGTTCGGGCCTTGGTGTGACACCGCGGATAACTGCTCCACTGATACTGGCTGCGGGAGTTTTCTTTCTATTCTTTATTGGCTTCATCTGCCACCCTTCTTGATCTCTCAGCGGGGTGAGGAAGCAAGGTTCATAAGTATGCTTGGTGCATTCTTCGACGGCTTCCTTAGGCAGCTACTGGTAGACTGAAATCATATTGGCGGCCATTCTCAAGGCCGGAGGCTCATGTGGATGAGGTGGCTCCACCTGGTAATCTCCCAGCTGTAGCTCGCCCTTTTTGACCATGCCTTCCATAATATCTTTGAAGACGTAACAATCTTCAATTGCGTGCCCCAGCGCACGGTGATATGGACAGAGCAGTGGATCACCTTTCTTTGCCGCGTCATCGGGTCTCTTTGGCTCAGGCAATGTAACCTTGTTGAACTTGTATGCCCAGTTGAATAGTGCGGCTGTCTTATCTTTCGGGAAAGAGTATGGCTTTCTCATTTTGTTTCTCAGAGAGACCTTATCTTTTCTTTCCGCTGTGTCTGCTGGCGGGGGAGCTTCATCTGCCCCCTTCTTCCCTTTCTGTTGCTCGAAGGTTCTGAAATCGACGGTGTTAGCCTCAGAGTGCGATGGTCGTCGATCATTAGATTTCCCTTTCGGCACAGTTGGAGCATTGGCCGTCGGATGCTTGGACAGGAACGTCTCGACTTCCGCCACTATATTGTTTAGCCGGTCAAATATTCTGACATCTGCACCAATCATCTTTTCCAACACCTCTCTCCTGAGGCTCTGCTTACATATTTGCACTGCATCTTCTTGATGAGGAGGTCTTCTGCATCTCATAGCTAAGTTCCTCCACCTTTGGATGTAGTCCAGTGCTGTTTCATCTTGCTTTTGCCTAGTTGCATATAGTTCTGCTATTGTAATTTCTCTTTCTGTGACGTGAAATCTGTCGCGAAACTTTCTTTGCATATCAGGCCAATCGGCCACTGACCCAGCCGACAGGCTTGAATACCATTCAAAGGCTATCCCAGTGAGGGATGAGCCGAAGAACTTAAGCAGATAAGCTTCATCAACTGCCAAGTCACCCATAATGGTGGTATAGTAAGCTATGTGCTCCCTGGGAGAGCCCTGGCCATTAAATTTTTCAAACTTCGGCGGCTTACTGACGCCTGGCGGTAGTCTCTTAGCAGCATACTGGGGAGGATACGGTACCTTGTACACATCGTAGGTACCAGCATCATCACCAGTCTTTTCAGACAGCTTCATCTCCACAATCTTTTCAATCATCAGCTTGTGGGCTACGGTTGGCTCTATGTTCTCCGGGAAGAAGTGAGCTTGTTGCTGACTGTAAGGAGTTGTCATCACAGTTGCGCGCAAGGTGGGCACGGTGGGCTGTGTCTGAGACACAGAGGGCTGAGCTGCTATTTGCTGTAGAACAGGTGGGCTCGGTGCTTTGCCCTTATCGGCCGGGAGAGGATTAGCTGGGATAGCCATTTCTGTTGAGCTGGAGGTCTGCCCCACAGGCTCGACTTGCTTGGAGACCGGTGTAGCTTCATGCCTCTCATTTAGCTGTCTTCTGAGAGCATTGATTTCTTGTTGATATCTTCTAAACATCATCTGGATCATGGGATCCATGGTTGACGGGATCTGTATCTCTTCTGAAGTCCCTTCAACGTCATCGACGAAGGGATTATCTTCATCTTCTGCTGTCACCACATTAACTGTCATAGTGATTTCATCATCAGTCTTTATTTTTTCTTTGGCCGCCTGACTTCTCCTCGTGACGGGGCCTGGTCTGGTTGCCAGTCTGAGCAGTTCATCTGGCTGAGTCGGTAACATATCCTGCCCTTTGACAAGCCCTGCCATATTGCAGGCGAAGATATGCATCTTCTCCTTCTGCCTGTAGACTTTCCTTTTCACCTGGTCGGGGTATTTGAGCCGGTCAAAGACCGATATTCTTTCTTTAGCTTCTTGCCCGTGCAGGTCTTCTCTCCCATACCCGGTTCTGTGGCCTTCTTCATAATCATTGGAATCGGAGGAGGAGACTCCGATCATTGCTTCTTGAAAGGCTTCTTCTTCTTCATCTATGGTGCCTAAAGCACGGGATAATCTTCGCTGCCCGAGGGAAGAATTCCCTAGGTAGTGAAAGTAGTCTTGAGCCACTTGTTTCATCTCCTCTTGGCTGTGTCTTTGTAGCTCTGGTCGGGGCATCAGTCTTTCCTGACCTTTCCGCTGACAAGCCAGTCTTGCCACCTGGGCAGTCAGATGTTCGGCTTTGGAATATTTGAATATGTCGGCCTGTCTAGCACAGGCTCTCGGTCTTCTTGAAATGGCAGCAGCGACTGGTTCACTCATTATCGTTTTCTCTTCCTCCCTGAACCTTCTGCTCCCATCCTGGCGGCGGTTGGCAACAACAGCATAGTTCTTCCTTTCCCATCTTTTGCCCCCGGCCATGGGGTGGGTGACCATGAGGTCTTCTTTTTTCTCACATCTTCTACCCCTCATCCTGGGGCGAGTAGCAGTCATATTTCTTCCTTCATTCTCTTTCTCATCTCTCCTACCCCGAGCCCTGGGGTGAACAGCAACAGCATCTCTTTCATCTTTTCTTTCTCCTCTTCTGCTCCCTGCCCTAAAGCGGGCAATAGCAGCATCAGCAATTTGTTCTTCATCTTGAGTTGGGGCCCAGCTCTGGATTTTCTTCGGCCGCCAGATCTGCCTGAATCTAGGCGGCTTTGGTGCCAGTGGCCTTCTATCTCCATGTTCCATGTCGGCCCTCCTAGCAGTCAGTACTCGGAACCTATTGGTGGTAGGTACCATTGGGACGATCACATATGGCTTGACCTCCCTTGGGCAACCATTGAGGTTCGCCCGGATATCTCCAATCAGCATCGTCTTCCCTGAGTTGGACATCCGACGACCCGCAGCAATAGATCGGGCTCTCCGGTCGGATCTTCTTCCTTTTCCGGTAGTAGTAGAGGGTGCGCTTCTCCTTACCTCGTGATGGACAAAGCAGGACACGACCCCAGGAGTATCCTTCATCTCCGGGTTCTTCTTGGGACCGGTAGCTTGCGGCGATGTCTCGACAACAGCTTTTGGCGCCTGGTTGTCAATCTCGAGCAGATCAGTGAAAATGAGGCCCAGGCAATTGGGCATTCCGACAGCAGGCGGCATCGATCCGAATGAAAGAGGTACCGCCAAGTAGCCTTCTCGAACATGTGCCTCGACCGCTTGCTGGCCAAAGCACACAGACATGATTTTAGCCGTCATCCTAGCTTCCTGAAAATGGAGAAAGCACACAGAATCAGAAATTTGAGGGGGGGCCCATCGGGCCTCCTATTTTGGCGTAGAGATGAAGGGAGACTTGGTCCCACCGGGCGTGCCAGACTTGTGGGGATGGTTTTATTCATCATTTATTTATTTATTTATTTTATTATGTGGTTTATTGGCTGGTTTGTTAGGCGTGCCAGTCACCGGAGTGACGATTTATTGTGCGCTCGATCTGACTCAGTCAGTCGATTGTGAAGTCCGACTCGGGACCGGAAGTCCGTCATACCATAAAGGCTATGACGTTAATTACGCCCTTCCTAAGAAGAACAACCCTTGATTAAACGCCAAAATAGGAGGCCCCTCGGGGCGGTTGAGAATGACAGTGCATAACATTGAAGTTCTTGTTATTCTAAGAAGGTAATTGAATAAACGACAAATTATTAAATCAGCATGACCTCCCCTTATGTGGGTCATGCCGGATAGAAATAGAACACCGTCCACGCAGTGGCGGGACGGGGCCTGAACAATCATCGGGGACATATACCCCCTTTCACGTTTCTCATCCGGCCAAGGGTCTCGAAGTATTCGTATCCCCCGAAGAATTGAGCCAGACGGGAGGTGTATGATACACGCTTCCCGGGGCTTGTCGGGGTTAAAGCATCAATCGATATTTCGGCAGCATTTCCCCTTAATCTGGATTATGCCCAGGGGGAAATAGGCTATCACCCACGGAGTGCCGGGATGAAAGCCAAGAGAGAGAGAGAAGTGTCGAACTTCCCGAACCACGTATCTGCCACGGGGCAATGTTCGATTTTCCCTTAAGGAAGCCGGTGGAACTCATGCAGTGGCAGAGACCTTCCGAGCTAAAGGGGTTATTCATGAATCCGATGCGGGACGGTGGAACATAAGGGAGTCTGACCCCCTTTGGATTTATCCGCTGGACGGGCCTGGTGACTCATGGGTATCTCTGGGTGTGTTTGATCAAGCTATCGGAGGTTCAAGTGGATGGCAAGGCAGCTTCTCGGCACAGCTTTAAATGGGCATATAGGTTCCCGGCGTGAAAACCACCGTGCCGGGAAGGGTTCTTCACAAGGTTCTATTCAGGGCACCGGGAAGCTGGCATTAATAGAGTTCTCGGCGTGAAGGTAGAGTGGCTAGGGTTCTCGGCGCAGGCAAGGAGGCCAAGGAGTTAGGGTTCTCGGCGCCAGAAGGCTAGGCTGAGGGAGTTCCCGGTGCACAGGAGATGAGGCCAAGGGAAGGGCTTCTCGGCGCAGGTAAGAAGATGGGGTTCTCGGCGCGGGAACGCTTGCGCCGAGAACTATTCACCTATTCTACTGTTCGTGAAGCCGAGATGGATGAGGGCGCCGGGATGAGTTTTAGAGTTTTACGGCACCCTGTTTTGGGTTTCTTTGGGATAAAAGTGAATCAATTCATCAAATTGGAACTGGATTAGGTTTAGGCTCCAAAGGAAGGCCATAATCGAAGAGGAATTGGGGAAGATCAGGGTCTGGAGGATCCCTGTCATCATTATTACGCAGAGTTCCAGGGACAGTTTTAATGTTATCCTTCATCATCCTGGGAGCCAAGAGATGGTTGTCTCTGGCCCAGGAATGACTTCGATAATATTAGCAGTCAGAACATACGCATCTGAAACTCAGAATCTCATAAATAGCGGTCATTATATAGCTTCGCTTTGTTCCGGGGGCCAAGGGATGGTCTGTCCCTGGCTCTGGAATAAGCATAGAGAGCATTTGAAAACCAGGCGAATCAGGAGACTATTGATCGAACTGGGGAGGGGAATAGCATGCTACAGAGTCTAAGATAAGGCAGAAAACATGAGGGATGGCAACAAGGCTTCAGGGAAACGAACAGCAGGCACCAATTGCAACCTGTAATATTCATTCATTCAACACTGATACTCCGTCTGACCCCTACATCGGAGGAGATACATAGGAAGAAAGCAAAAGCGATACATCATCCTATCGGCGTGAAATCGGTTACAACATTATAGCATACATCAGAGGAAGAAGAAGGAGAAACCATCGAAATTAAGAAAATGAACTACAGAAATGGGGGGGGGGGGGGAGAGGGCGGAGCATTGACTCCTCTCCCTCCCTGGCTGCCCACCTTCGATCGGCCTCGGGTTCTCTTCTCTGCTTTTTCTCTCTTCTCGGGCTCTCCTTCTTTCTGTTTCTTCTGGAGGAAGTTGACTTCCGCTTGCCAAAAACCCCTCTCTTCCCCCTTTTTTTTAATCTTTTGAGTGAGTGGGTTTATATAGACCCAGCCCCTCCTGACCTCTCGGCAGATGGAAGTCGATGTGCCTCTTCGCCTTCACGGCGCGCATCAGTCGAGTATAGCAGCTCCCGGCGCGCTAGGTGGCCTCCATAGAGCATCCCGGCGCCGCTTTCGTGAGCCCATTTGGCAGGCCCATTTAGGGCTTCTAAACTTCACATATGCCCTGACCTTTCTTAGTCCTTCAAATACATTTATCAGAACAGGAGAGGGCCCTTTATTGGTGGCATAGCTTTTATTGAGATCATTCTGAGATTTCATCAGTCAGTAGGCTGGGATTTCATCAGCATTGTCATCTGAATGACGACAAAACCGGGTATTGTTTCATCAGCATTGTCACCTGAATGATGACAAGACAGGATAACATCTTTAGCCTGGTATGGTACTTCCTCCATTCTGACTTTGTAGGAGTCTTTATAATCTTCATTTGCTGGTTTTGGCTTCATCTTTGTCTCGCTCTTGTCTTATCTATTAACAAGTCAACATCTAACTTAATATAGCTCTTGTTACAGTGTGATAGGGGGTCTCATCAGTCAGTTGACTGCTACTTCATCAGTGTTGCCGTCTGGCTGACGAAGACACCGGACATCAGCTTGGCCGAAAAAGGCTTCAGCCGGGCAGATGGTTGATGAGCTTTACCATCAATCTTTCACTATTGGTCTGATCTTCTTTTCAATTCTTTTTCCGCCCTTGCTCATTTTCAAGGTGTCAACAATCCACCGCACCGATCCTATCACTCCTGTTAAAGAAATGGTTTCTTGTTTATAATCCTCATTTTCGTGAATCATTGCATTGAGTTCTACCAAACATTCATTTATAATAGGATTGGAACATTTCTCAAGTCCTTGAAAATGACCATTGCCCTTGCGTCTAAAAGTTCACTCCATCTAGGCTTCTTGGCTTTTGAAATGATTGACATGTATTGTCTTTAAACATGTTCCTAACTTGAAGTCTACTAGAGAATACGCCTCTAAAAACCATGCTGCTATAATTTCAGAGTAATGACCTCTCTTCAGAGAAATTAGATCCTCCATCAATGAAATGAAGGCTAATCTAGTCATGATGAGGAAAGTCACCTCTGTTCAAAAGAATTCAGAAAGATAAGCTACACTGAGTAACCAGGGACTCCGACGTCTAAACAACGTGTTTCCTTGAGTCAAAAAAGTGAATGCTATATCGGACTGTTTAATTAATTCTAAAAAAAATGGTTTGGGGTTGACTCTATAACTTGATTCAAAACACAAGGGTTATTGTTTACTTTCAATACTTGCCTATCTTCTTTTTCAAATCATGCCAAATGAATGTGATGAGTAAGTCAAATGGGCTTGGTTCCATTCTCTTAACATTCTCAAATGTTTAAATCATATTATTTGTTGCAAAAACGGTTTTTCTCAAACTTTTATTACTCAAAAATGAGCTTATAAGCCTTAAACCGTTTTGAACTTAACATAGGGGTATATACACCATTTCTAATCTCAGGGTTGTCTTTTTCAAAAGTCAAAAATCTCAACTTCCTTTTGCTCGACGGTGAAAATCATTTTCCTCACCTTTCCTCTTTTCTGACCCTATTCACTCCCGCATACGCTCTCCAGCGACCCGACACATCCTCACCTGGAGGTCGACACCCTCGTTCCCTCTCCTTCGCTTGTGAAACCCTCTCCACTGCTAGCTCCAGCTACCCCCCGTTTCCTCACCTCCCCTTCTTCTAACCTCTCCATGGCTCCTCCGGTCACCCGCGGCAAGAAGAAAGACGCGGCTTCATCCAAGAAGGCCGCAGCCTCAAAAGCACACACTGAGGGGCAATCCAAGAGCATTGAGGACCGCCCAGCTGTAGAACCACCTAAGAGACGAGCTACCGAGGCCCAGGGCTCGAACAGTGAAAGGGTTTCACCGTCGCAACCAAAGCCTAAGCGGCCACAGCTGTCAGCCAAAGAAAAAGGGAAGGCCAAAGCTTAGTCAGTCCCTCCGAAGCCCAGCATTGCTGCCACTGTCAGAGAAGAAGACAGTGATCCCACCAGGATTCTCTTCCCTAGGTATGTGGATTTTGATGATCACAAGATGCTTGAGAATTTTCCTGAACTACTGTCGTTGTTTGAGTTCCAAGGATGGCGATGGTTTATGTCCGATCACAGAGTATATGTCACGCCCCGAACCGATAGCAGCAGGAAGCGATGCTCGGAACGTGGCAGTTAACAGTCATGATAACAAGAGTGGAATAACCATAATTGAACACAAGGAGGCCATACACATATATTGAAAATATGAGCTCTTATTAATATTAAAAGGTATAATTTTGACCCACTCTTACAATATTAGATTCAATTAAGGGAAGAAAGAACAAAAAGAAATAACTAGACTCACGACACTAGCTAGACTCAAGAAGGTAAAATGACAGACTCCAAACTCTAGGTTCCGGGTTCACTCGATCACACTGATCTGATTCCCATTTGCAACGTACCGTTTACCGCATTACCTGAAAAGGATTGGAAGTAGGGGTGAGCAAGAAGCTCAGTAGGAATTATACTTTATCATCAGGCATAGTTTAAGTGATTAACAAGTAAATTACATTTTTCATATGCCATGTTAAATAAAGGAAATAAAAGACGATGCAATAAAACAGCGTAATACAAAGATCTTACAGGGTCAATAAATATAATGATGACAAGAGATAACAAGATAACAAGTACAAGAATTTACAACAGGAGATAGTAATAGGGAATTGGCCAACAAGCAAGTATTTTAAACATCATTTCAAGCATGATCAAGTAACAAGAGTAACAAGAGATTTTCTTCATGTCATAGACGTAACAAGCTAGTCATGCACTCGGTGCAATGCCTCACCATGTCATTAACATCCCATGGGCTCACGAACTTTCGGGTGCTCTCCACAGGACTAGACCGGGCCCCTACGGTGCGTTGGCATCGATTTATTGGATACAAGATCCCACGATTGTCTAGACATTCAGTCAAGTTAAATGGCTAATTAATCAGAGGAATTTCTGTCACAAGCATGAGATTTAAGGACTAACTTGTCCTTGGATTCACTAAAATAAAAACTCTGTTATACGGTCACTTTGGGCCGCATTACAAGAATTGGACCAAAACTTAGTCCACGAGGTTAATAAAGAACGGCTGACAGTGTACCGTTCAGGTGTGTAAGCAATCCATTCTACTGGGGTAATAATGACTATTCAGCAACTTAACAATTAGCTTAATCCTAATTACCAAGTTCATATACCAAGGATTATCTATTATCATTTGCATTAAGAAAATTTGCCAACAAGCTGATTCAAGATGATAAGGTAAAGAAAAAGCTCGCACAGAAGTGAAATAGCATGCATTAATAGAAATTTAGTTACACAATTAACCACTAATTATGTGGGTTTCTATTTAACCATTGTATGCGTTGAAATGGAGATGATAAACGACATATTTTTGCAATATGATTGAATGCAAGGACCCTTGTGAATTGAAATCATAAGGTTAAAAGTATGGGTCATTGATTCCTCAAAAATATAGTTTTCAATTGGACTAAGTTGAATGGGTCGATCCCCTAATGATCCGGATCGATCCTCGGGTCAAAAACATCATTTACCGGGTCATACAGCACATGGGTCGACCCATTGGGTCGACCCCTAGAACTCCAGGAGCCTGCCTGGGTGATGGGTCGACCCATTGGGTCGACCCCTGCTGCATGGGTCGACCCCCACACTGGGCAGCATGGGTCGACCCCATGGGTCGACCCCTGCACTTCCAGAACTGAACGTGGCTTCCGAAAAATGCAAGAACTCATCCATTTGGGGTCTAAATGGGTTGGGATCTTAACCACATGCTCTAGGGTTCTTAATAGACATACTAGGGTCATAAAACAAGAGTTTGGAAACACGAATTTCAACAGAAATCAAATGAATCACAACCTATCTATGATGAACACATGAAAAACCTAGTTCTTGACATACTTCTACTAAATCGTATGGTTCTCTCAATATATACAACGAAATTTGGGGCTTCTTATATCAAAAAAAAGCTACTTTGATGTTGATTCCATCCATGTATGATATTCTATATGGGGATCAATATATGCAACTCAAAATCAGCCTGAAATCATGCTTTGACTCATAAGAACACTACATAAATCAAGCCTAGACATGCTCTTACTTCGATCCAAAATTCTCTAAACATGCTCAATGAAATTTGAAGCTTCTTATATCAAAAGAAAGCTACTTCGATGCTGATCATTTTGATATATTACTTGCAGTTTGAGCCTGAGAGAACCTACCTCAATCAAAGAAGAAAGGAAGAGGGAAGGAAGGAGAATGAACGCCAACACGTCGCCACTAAACTCCCGAGATCTCTCTAGATATGAAACCTCTGCGAACACCACAGCTACCAAATGAAAATAGACATGTAGAGTTTTATTTTGATAGCTCATAGAGCTTCTGGAGACTTCGGAGCTGGGAGAAATCGACCACGCAAGGTGGTGTTGGAAAACGGCGCCGCCAAGGTTGACTTCAACAAAACTCGGCCGCCACCATGTGCTAGGGTTAGGTTTTGGTTCGATTGATAGAGGGCTATTGATCCTTAGATCGTGGCCTTTCATTTGCCTCTGATTTGAGCTCATTTGCTTGAGTATTAAGCTCTAATTTGATGTTTTAAGATGAGGTTAACAATGAACACGAATTTGGGTTAGATAGGTGTGAAAATTGGACTTAACCCACTGATTAGGCCTAGTTAATGATTTTATTAGGCTTAGTCGTAGAAGACAAAATTGTTAAAAGAAATGGATTACACAAGAATATAATTTTTATGGATTTTTATAAAATAGTCGAAATGTGACTTATTCTATTTATTAAAGAATTAATCTAATTGATTTTGAATAAATTCCCATTAATTCAAATATATACAAATAATTTCTAATAAATTCAAATAAGTTCTAATTAAATTTCTAAAAGAATTTTGGGTCATTAGGTTGAGTATTAAGCTCTAATTTCGCGTTTTAAGTTAAGGTTAGATAAGTGTGCACTTTTAGGCTTAATCCACTAATTAGACCTCATTACGGATTTTTATTGGGTCGAACACAGAAGACAAAGTTGTTACATAAATCATTCTCTACCATTTTATCATTTCTTTCAGATTTTTATAAGGTAGTCAAAATTTCACTAGTTCTATTTACTAAGGAATTAAATATTAAATTCCGAAATTCATTTATCTCAATTAAAAATTCAATTATTTCAATTAAATTTCAGATTTTTAAAACCGGGGTATTACATCCTCCCCCACTTAAAGGAATTTGGTCCCCAAATTCACCGGGTATTATCAATTATGTGAATGTTTGAACTAAAATGATCTTATTTATCAAAATAACATGTTAATTATACAATTAATGACGAAAGAAATTAGCTATTATTTATCAAAATAACATGTTAATTATACAATTAATGACGAAATAAATTAGCTATAGCTAGTGATAAAAGAGAACGATACCATATATAATTCTTCATCCGATAGAAGTTGGTTCCGATTCTTCTTGTAGTTTTGCTTGTGGAAGTAACTTCGGACAGTTAGCCATTTTATGATCCTGATCTTCGCAACGCAGACACGCTCCGCTCCTTCGCCAGCACTCCTCGCGAGATGACCAAGTTTGTGATAGTATAAACATTTCTTTTGCGTAATATTGCTCTTCTTCTTCCTATTACGTCGGGTTTCCTTACGACGGACTCGCCGGCCTCTAGCGGAACCGAATCTTAGCTTACCCATGGAACCACTCGGTTTCATTTTAAGAATGGCTTAGAGACCTGCAAGATTGTTATATGGTTAACTTTTCCATTACCCTTACGCGTAACACAATGCAATCTTGCATATATTTTATTACTTAACCCAAGATATTACCCAATCTCACCAGGTGACAAGGGATGACACGGGTCTTAAGACTTAGGGTAACCTATACTCTTGGACAAATTCCAAAGACTCAGGCAAGGTGGCTCTGATACCACCTCTGTCACGTCCCGAACCGATAGCAGCGGGAAGCGATGCTCGGAACGTGGCAGTTAACAGTCATGATAACAAGAGCGGAATAACCACAATTGAACACAAGGAGGCCATACACATATATTGAAAATACGAGCCCTTATTAATATTAAAAGGTATAATTTTGACCCACTCTTACAATATTAGATTCAATTAAGGGAAGAAAGAACAAAAAGAAATAACTAGACTCACGACACTAGCTAGACTCAAGAAGGTAAAAAGATAGACTCCAAACTCTAGGTTCCGGGTTCACTCGATCACACTGATCCGATTCCCATTTGCAACGTACCGTTTACCGCATTACCTGAAAAGGATTGGAAGTAGGGGTGAGCAAGAAGCTCAGTAGGAATTATACTCTATCATCAGGCATAGTTTAAGTGATTAACAAGTAAATTACATTTTTCATATGCCATGTTAAATAAAGGAACTAAAAGACGATGCAATAAAACAGCGTAATACAAAGATCTTGCAGGGTCAATAAATATAATGATGACAAGAGATAACAAGATAACAAGTACAAGAATTTACAACAGGAGATAGTAATAGGGAATTGGCCAACAAGCAAGTATTTTAAACATCATTTCAAGCATGATCAAGTAACAAGAGTAACAAGAGATTTTCTTCATGTCATAGACGTAACAAGCTAGTCATGCACTCGGTGCAATGCCTCACCATGTCATTAACATCCCATGGGCTCACTAACTTTCGGGCGCTCTCCCCAGGACCAGACCGGGCCCCTACGGTGCGTTGGCATCGATTTATTGGATACAAGATCCCACGATTGTCTAGACATTCAGTCAAGTTAAATGGCCAATTAATCAGAGAAATTTCTGTCACAAGCATGAGATTTAAGGACTAACTTGTCCTTGGATTCACTAAAACAAAAACTCTGTTATACGGTCACTTTGGGCCGCATTACAAGAATTGGACCAAAACTTAGTCCATGAGGTCAATAAAGAACGGCTGACAGTGTACCATTCAGGTGTGTAAGCAATCCATTCTACTGGGGTAATAATGACTATTCAGCAACTTAACAATTAGCTTAATCCTAATTACCAAGTTCATATACCAAGGATTATCTATTATCATTTGCATTAAGACAATTTGCCAACAAGCTGATTCAAGATGATAAGGTAAAGAACAAGCTCGCACAGGAGTGAAATAGCATGCATTAACAGAAATTTAGTTACACAATTAACCACTAATTATGTGGGTTTCTATTTAACCATTGTATGCGTTGAAATGGAGATGATAAACGGCATGTTTTTGCACTATGATTGAATGCAAGGACCCTTGTGAATTGAAATCATAAGGTTACAAGTATGGGTCATTGATTCCTCAAAAATATAGTTTTCAGTTGGACTAAGTTGAATGGGTCGATCCCCTAATGATCCGGATCGATCCTCGGGTCAAAAACATCATTTACCAGGTCATACAGCACATGGGTCGACCCATTGGGTCGACCCCTGGAAAACTTCTAGGCATGGGTCGACCCATTGGGTCGACCCCTGGAACTCCAGGAGCCTGCCTGGGTGATGGGTCGACCCATTGGGTCGACCCCTGCTGCATGGGTGACCCCCACACTGGGCAGCATGGGTCGACCCCATGGGTCGACCCCTGCACTTCCAGAACTGAACGTGGCTTCTGAAAAACGCAAGAACTCATCCATTTGGGGTCTAAATGGGTTGGGATCTTAACCACATGCTCTAGGGTTCTTAATAGACATACTAGGGTCATAAAAAAAGAGTTTGGAAACATGAATTTCAACAGAAATCAAATGAATCACAACATATCTATGATGAACACATGAAAAACCTAGTTCTTGACATGCTTCTACTAAATCGTATGGTTCTCTCAATATATACAACGAAATTTACGGCTTCTTATATCAAAAGAAAGCTACTTTGATGCTGATTCCATCCATGTATGATATGCTATATGGGGATCAAGATATGCAACTCAAAATCAGCCCAAAATCATGCTTTGACTCATAAGAACACTGCATAAATCAAGCCTAGACATGCTCTTACTTCGATCCAAAATTCTCTAAACATGCTCAATGAAATTTGGGGCCTATTATATCAAAAGAAAGCTACTTCGATGCTGATCATTTTGATCTATTACTTGCAGTTTGAGCCTGAGAGAACCTACATCAATCAAAGAAGAAAGGAAGAGGGAAGGAAGGAGAATGAACGCCAACACGTCGCCACTAAACTCCCGACATCTCTCTAGATCTGAAACCTCTGCGAACACCACAGCTACTAAATGCAAATAGACATGTAGAGTTTTATTTTGATAGCTCATAGAGCTTCTGGAGACTTCGGAGCTGGGAGAAATTGACCATGCAAGGTGGTGTTGGAAAACGGCGCCGCCAAGGTTGACTTCAACAAAACTCGGCCGCCACCATGTGCTAGGGTTAGGTTTTGGTTCAATTGATAGAGGGCTAGTGATCCTTAGATCGTTGCCTTTCATTTGCCTCTGATTTAAGCTCATTTGGTTGAGTATTAAGCTCTAATTTGATGTTTTAAGATGAGGTTAACAATGAACACGAATTTGGGTTAGGTAGGTGTGAAAATTAGACTTAACCCACTGATTAGGCCTAGTTAATGATTTTATTAGGCTTAGTCGTAGAAGACAAAATTGTTAAAAGAAATGGATTACACAAGAATATAATTTTTATGGATTTTTATAAAATAGTCGAAATGTGACTTATTCTATTTATTAAAGAATTAATCTAATTAATTTTGAATAAATTCCCATTAATTCAAATAAATACAAATAATTTCTAATAAATTCAAATAAGTTCTAATTAAATTTCTAAAAGAATTTGGGATCATTAGGTTGAGTATTAAGCTCTAATTTCGCGTTTTAAGTTAAGGTTAGATAAGTGTGCACTTTTAGGCTTAATCCACTAATTAGACCTCATTACGGATTTTTATTGGGTCGAACACAGAAGACAAAGTTGTTACATAAATCATTCTCTACCATTTTACCATTTTTTTAGATTTTTATAAGGTAGTCGAAATTTCACTAGTTCTATTTACTAAGGAATTAAATATTAAATTCTGAAATTTATTTATCTTAATTAAAAATTCAATTATTTCAATTAAATTTTAGATTTTTAAAACCGGGGTATTACATCCTCCCTCACTTAAAGGAATTTGGTCCCCAAATTCACTGGGTATTATCAATTATGTGAATGTTTGAACTAAGATGATCTTATTTATCAAAATAACATGTTAATTATACAATTAATGATGAAAGAAATTAGCTATTATTTATCAAAATAACATGTTAATTATACAATTAATGACGAAAGAAATTAGCTATAGCTAGTGATAAAAGAGAACGATACCATATATAATTCTTCATCCGATAGAAGTTGGTTCCGATTCTTCTTGTAGTTTTGCTTGTGGAAGTAACTTCGGACAGTTAGCCATTTTATGATCCTGATCTTCGCAACGCAGACACGCTCCGCTCCTTCGCTAGCACTCCTTCGCGAGATGACCAAGTTTGTGACAGTATAAACATTTCTTTTGCGTAATATTGCTCTTCTTCTTCTTATTACGTCGGGTTTCCTTACGACGGACTCGCCGGCCTCTAGCGGAACCGAATCTTAGCTTACCCATGGAACCACTCGGTTTCATTTTAAGAATGGCTTAGAGACCTGCAAGATAGTTATATGGTTAACTTTTCCATTACCCTTACGCATAACACAATGCAATCTTGCATATATTTTATTACTTAACCCAAGATATTACCAAATCTCACCAGGTGACAAGGGATGACACGGGTCTTAAGACTTAGGGTAACCTATACTCTTGGACAAAATCCAAAGACTCAGGCAAGGAGGCTCTGATACCACCTCTGTCACGCCCCGAACCGATAGCAGCGGGAAGCGATGCTCGGAACGTGGCAGTTAACAGTCATGATAACAAGAGCGGAATAACCACAATTGAACACAAGGAGGCCATACACATATATTGAAAATACGAGCTCTTATTAATATTAAAAAGTATAATTTTGACCCACTCTTACAATATTAGATTCAATTAAGGGAAGAAAGAACAAAAAGAAATAACTAGACTCACGACACTAGCTAGACTCAAGAAGGTAAAAAGACAGACTCCAAACTCTAGGTTCCGGGTTCACTCGATCACACTGATCCGATTCCCATTTGCAACGTACCGTTTATCGCATTATCTGAAAAGGATTGGAAGTAGGGGTGAGCAAGAAGCTCAGTAGGAATTATACTCTATCATCAGGCATAGTTTAAGTGATTAACAAGTAAATTACATTTTTCATATGCCTTGTTAAATAAAGGAAATAAAAGACGATGCAATAAAACAGCGTAATACAAAGATCTTGCAGGGTCAAGAAATATAATGATGACAAGAGATAACAAGATGACAAGTACAAGAATTTACAACATGAGATAGTAATAGGGAATTGGCCAACAAGCAAGTATTTTAAACATCATTTCAAGCATGATCAAGTAACAAGAGTAACAAGAGATTTTCTTCATGTCATAGACGTAACAAGCTAGTCATGCACTCGGTGCAATGCCTCACCATGTCATTAACATCCCATGGGCTCACTAACTTTCGGGCGCTCTCCCCAGGACCAGACCGGGCCCCTACGGTGCGTTGGCATCGATTTATTGGATACAAGATCCCACGATTGTCTAGACATTCAGTCAAGTTAAATGGCCAATTAATCAGAGGAATTTCTGTCACAAGCATGAGATTTAAGGACTAAATTGTCCTTGGATTCACTAAAACAAAAACTCTATTATACGGTCACTTTGGGACGCATTACAAGAATTGGGCCAAAACTTAGTCCATGAGGTCAATAAAGAACGGCTGACAGTGTACCGTTCAGGTGTGTAAGCAATCCATTCTACTGGGGTAATAATGACTATTCAGCAACTTAACAATTAGCTTAATCCTAATTACCAAGTTCATATACCAAGGATTATCTATTATCATTTGCATTAAGACAATTTGCCAACAAGCTGATTCAAGATGATAAGGTAAAGAACAAGCTCGCACAGGAGTGAAATAGCATGCATTAACAGAAATTTAGTTACACAATTAACCACTAATTATGTGGGTTTCTATTTAACCATTGTATGCGTTGAAATGGAGATGATAAACGGCATGTTTTTGCACTATGATTGAATGCAAGGACCCTTGTGAATTGAAATCATAAGGTTACAAGTATGGGTCATTGATTCCTCAAAAATATAGTTTTCAATTGGACTAAGTTGAATGGTTCGATCCCCTAATGATCTGGATCGATCCTCGGGTCAAAAACATCATTTATCGGGTCATACATCACATGGGTCGACCCATTGGGTCGACCCCTGGAAAAATTCCAGGCATGGGTCGACCCATTGGGTCGACCCCTGGAACTCCAGGAGCCTGCCTGGGTGATGGGTCGACCCCTGCTGCATGGGTCGACCCCCACACTGGGCAGCATGGGTCGACCCCATGGGTCGACCCCTGCACTTCCAGAACTGAACGTGGCTTCCGAAAAACGCAAGAACTCATCCATTTGGCGTCTAAATGGGTTGCGATCTTAACCACATGCTCTAGGGTTCTTAATAGATATACTAGGGTCATAAAACAAGAGTTTGGAAACACGAATTTCAACAGAAATCAAATGAATCACAACCTATCTATGATGAACACATGAAAAACCTAGTTCTTGACATGCTTCTACTAAATCGTATGGTTCTCTCAATATATACAACGAAATTTGGGGCTTCTTATATCAAAAGAAAGCTACTTTGATGCTGATTCCATCCGTGTATGATATGCTATATGGGGATCAAGATATGCAACTCAAAATCAGCCCGAAATCATGCTTTGACTCATAAGAACACTGCATAAATCAAGCCTAGACATGCTCTTACTTCGATCCAAAATTCTCTAAACATGCTCAATGAAATTTGGGGCTTCTTATATCAAAAGAAAGCTACTTCGATGATGATCATTTTGATATATTACTTGCAGTTTGAGCCTGAGAGAACCTACCTCAATCAAAGAAGAAAGGAAGAGGGAAGGAAGGAGAATGAACGCCAACACGTCGCCACTAAACTCCCGAGATCTCTCTAGATCTGAAACCTCTGCGAACACCACAGCTACCAAATGAAAATAGACATGTAGAGTTTTATTTTGATAGCTCATAGAGCTTCCGGAGGCTTCGGAGCTGAGAGAAATCGACCACGCAAGGTGGTGTTGGAAAACGGCGCCGCCAAGGTTGACTTCAACAAAACTCGGCCGCCACTATGTACTAGGGTTAGGTTTTGGTTCGATTGATAGAGGGCTATTGATCCTTAGATCGTGGCCTTTCATTTGCCTCTGATTTGAGCTCATTTGCTTGAGTATTAAGCTCTAATTTGATGTTTTAAGATGAGGTTAACAATGAACACGAATTTGGGTTAGGTAGGTGTGAAAATTAGACTTAACCCACTGATTAGGCCTAGTTAATGATTTTATTAGGCTTAGTCGTAGAAGACAAAATTGTTAAAAGAAATGGATTACACAAGAATATAATTTTTATGGATTTTTATAAAATAGTCGAAATGTGACTTATTCTATTTATTAAAGAATTAATCTAATTAATTTTGAATAAATTCCCATTAATTCAAATATATACAAATAATTTCTAATAAATTCAAATAAGTTCTATTTAAATTTCTAAAAGAATTTGGGGTCATTAGGTTGAGTATTAAGGTCTAATTTCACGTTTTAAGTTAAGGTTAGATAAGTGTGCACTTTTAGGCTTAATCCACTAATTAGACCTCATTACGGATTTTTATTGGGTCGAACACAGAAGACAAAGTTGTTACATAAATCATTCTCTACCATTTTACCATTTTTTTCAGATTTTTATAAGGTAGTCGAAATTTCACTAGTTCTATTTACTAAGGAATTAAATATTAAATTCCGAAATTCATTTATCTCAATTAAAAATTCAATTATTTCAATTAAATTTCAGATTTTTAAAACTGGGGTATTACATCCTCCCCCACTTAAAGGAATTTGGTCCCCAAATTCACCGGGTATTATCAATTATGTGAATGTTTGAACTAAGATGATCTTATTTATCAAAATAACATGTTAATTATACAATTAATGATGAAAGAAATTAGCTATTATTTATCAAAATAACATGTTAATTATACAATTAATGGCGAAAGAAATTAGCTATAGCTAGTGATAAAAGAGAATGATACCATATATAATTCTTCATCCGATAGAAGTTGGTTCCGATTCTTCTTGTAGTTTTGCTTATGGAAGTAACTTCGGACAGTTAGCCATTTTATGATCTTGATCTTCGCAACGCAGACACGCTCCGCTCCTTCGCCAGCACTCCTTCGCGAGATGACCAAGTTTGTGACAGTATAAACATTTCTTTTGCGTAATATTGCTCTTCTTCTTCTTATTACGTCGGGTTTCCTTACGACGGACTCGTCGGCCTCTAGCGGAACCGAATCTTAGCTTACCCATGGAACCACTCGGTTTCATTTTAAGAATGGCTTAGAGACCTGCAAGATAGTTATATGGTTAACTTTTCCATTACCCTTATGCGTAACACAATGCAATCTTGCATATATTTTATTACTTAACACAAGATATTACCCAATCTCACCAGGTGACAAGGGATGACACGGGTCTTAAGACTTAGGGTAACCTATAATCTTGGACAAAATCCAAAGACTCAGGCAAGGAGGCTCTGATACCACCTCTGTCACGCCCCGAACTGATAGCAGCGGGAAGCGATGCTCGGAACGTGGCAGTTAACAGTCATGATAACAAGAGCGGAATAACCACAATTGAACACAAGGAGGCCATACACATATATTGAAAATACGAGCTCTTATTAATATTAAAAAGTATAATTTTGACCCACTCTTACAATATTAGATTCAATTAAAGGAAGAAAGAACAAAAAGAAATAACTAGACTCACGACACTAGCTAGACTCAAGAAGGTAAAAAGACAGACTCCAAACTCTAGGTTCCGGGTTCACTCGATCACATTGATCCGATTCCCATTTGCAACGTACCGTTTACCGCATTATCTGAAAAGGATTGGAAGTAGGGTTGAGCAAGAAGCTCAGTAGGAATTATACTCTATCATCAGGCATAGTTTAAGTGATTAACAAGTAAATTACATTTTTCATATGCCATGTTAAATAAAGGAAATAAAAGACGATGCAATAAAACAACGTAATATAAAGATCTTGCAGGGTCAAGAAATATAATGGTGACAAGAGATAACAAGATAACAAGTACAAGAATTTACAACAGGAGATAGTAATAGGGAATTGGCCAACAAGCAAGTATTTTAAACATCATTTCAAGCATGATCAAGTAACAAGAGTAACAAGAGATTTTCTTCATGTCATAGACGTAACAAGCTAGTCATGCACTCGGTGCAATGCCTCACCATGTCATTAACATCCCATGGGCTCACTAACTTTCGGGCGCTCTCCCCAGGACCAGACCGGGCCCCTACGGTGCGTTGGTATCGATTTATTGGATACAAGATCCCACGATTGTCTAGACATTCAGTCAAGTTAAATGGCCAATTAATCAGAGGAATTTCTGTCACAAGTATGAGATTTAAGGACTAACTTGTCCTTGGATTCACTAAAACAAAAACTCTGTTATACGGTCACTTTGGGACGCATTACAAGAATTGGACCAAAACTTAGTCCACGAGGTCAATAAAGAACGGCTGACAGTGTACCGTTCAGGTGTGTAAGCAATCCATTCTACTGGGGTAATAATGACTATTCAGTAACTTAACAATTAGCTTAATCCTAATTACCAAGTTCATATACCAAGGATTATCTATTATCATTTGCATTAAGACAATTTACCAACAAGCTGATTCAAGATGATAAGGTAAAGAACAAGCTCGCACAGGAGTGAAATAGCATGCATTAACAGAAATTTAGTTACACAATTAACCACTAATTATGTGGGTTTCCATTTAACCATTGTATGCGTTGAAATGGAGATGATAAACGGCATGTTTTTGCACTATGATTGAATGCAAGGACCCTTGTGAATTGAAATCATAAGGTTACAAGTATGGGTCATTGATTCCTCAAAAATATAGTTTTCAATTGGACTAAGTTGAAAGGGTCGATCCCCTAATGATCCGGATCGATCCTCGGGTCAAAAACATCATTTACCGGGTCATACAGCACATGGGTCGACCCATTGGGTCGACCCCTGGAACTCCAGGAGCCTGCCTGGGTGATGGATCGACCCATTGGGTCGACCCCCACACTGGGAAGCATGGGTCGACCCCATGGGTCGACCCCTGCACTTCCAGAACTGAACGTGGCTTCCGAAAAATGCAAGAACTCATCCATTTGGGGTCTAAATGGGTTGGGATCTTAACCACATGCTCTAGGGTTCTTAATAGACATACTAGGGTCATAAAACAAGAGTTTGGAAACACGAATTTCAACAGAAATCAAATGAATCACAACCTATCTATGATGAACACATGAAAAACCTAGTTCTTGACATGCTTCTACTAAATCGTATGGTTCTCTCAATATATACAACGAAATTTGGGACTTCTTATATCAAAAGAAAGCTACTTCGATACTGATTCCATCCATGTATGATATGCTATATGGGATCAAGATATGCAACTCAAAATCAGCCCGAAATCATGCTTTGACTCATAAGAACACTGCATAAATCAAGCCTAGACATGCTCTTACTTCGATCCAAAATTCTCTAAACATGCTCAATGAAATTTGGGGATTCTTATATCAAAAGAAAGCTACTTCGATGCTGATCATTTTGATATATTACTTGCAGTTTGAGCCTGAGAGAACCTACCTCAATCAAAGAAGAAAGGAAGAGGGAAGGAAGGAGAATGAACGCCAACACGTCGCCACTAAACTCCCGAGATCTCTCTAGATCTGAAACCTCTGCGAACACCACAGCTGCCAAATGAAAATAGACATGTAGAGTTTTATTTTGATAGCTCATAGAGCTTCTGGAGACTTCGGAGCTGGGAGAAATCGACCATGCAAGGTGGTGTTGGAAAACGGCGCCGCCAAGGTTGACTTCAACAAAACTCGGCCACCACCATGTGCTAGGGTTAAGTTTTGGTTCAATTGATAGAGGGTTATTGATCCTTAGATCATGGCCTTTCATTTGTCTTTGATTTGAGCTCATTTGGTTGAGTATTAAGCTCTAATTTGATGCTTTAAGATGAGGTTAACAATGAACACGAATTTGGGTTAGGTAGGTGTGAAAATTGGACTTAACCCACTGATTAGGCCTAGTTAATGATTTTATTAGGCTTAGTCGTAGAAGATAAAATTGTTAAACGAAATGGATTACACAAGAATATGATTTTTATGAGTTTTTATAAAATAGTCGAAATGTGACTTATTCTATTTATTAAAGAATTAATCTAATTAATTTTGAATAAATTCCCATTAATTCAAATAAATACAAATAATTTCTAATAAATTCAAATAAGTTCTAATTAAATTTCTAAAAGAATTTGGGGTCATTAGGTTGAGTATTAAGCTCTAATTTCGCGTTTTAAGTTAAGGTTAGATGAGTGTGCACTTTTAGGCTTAATCCAATAATTAGACCTCATTACGGATTTTTATTGGGTCGAACACAGAAGACAAAGTTGTTACATAAATCATTCTCTACCATTTTACCATTTTTTTCAGATTTTTATAAGGTAGTCAAAATTTCACTAGTTCTATTTACTAAGGAATTAAATATTAAATGCCGAAATTCATTTATCTCAATTAAAAATTCAATTATTTCAATTAAATTTTAGATTTTTAAAACCGGGGTGTTACATTATACTACCCTTTTTTGGTTCAGCAGTTCTATAAGAACTTATTTTTTGATGAAAACAAGAAAGTCCTTCGGACTGAAGTCAAAGGGGTTTCCATCAAGCTCACAACAAAACTTCTTCACAGAGCCTTACACATACCCCGGGATGGGGAACTAGAATCTGAGGTTGTGATTGATTTGTCTGAAGCTTACACCATCCTAACAGGAAAGCCTTGAAATCCTCAGGATGACACCCAACTTTTGGTCAAATCCTTTGACACCAATAGGTTTCCCCCAGTGCAACGTCTACTGCATCATATCTTCACTACCATGATTACCCCACAAGGGGGTGGCAGAAGCAGACTTACTGAGACACAGAGATTCCTTTTTTACTGTTTGTTCAACAATTACCATGTTTACTTTCCAAAGATCATGCTTCAGATCATGGAGAGTTGCACTTACAACCGGCGCAGCCTGCCTTATGCTACACACCTAACTGCTATTTTGTAGAAGGTTGGTATCTCTCTTGAAAATGAAAAGTCCATACAAATCCCTAGAAGTAATGTCTACAGCATGAGATTCATATAACACTACATGCACTTCAAAAAGGAAGGTTTTGTCAGCCAAAGGGATGAGCAGTTAAATCACAGGATTGACTCTCTAGAGACAGCCATCTCCCACCTACAACATGAGATCCAAGAGGCACAGAACCTTCACCTTGCCAGCACCAGCACCATGCCTCCACCACAGCAGCCTCCTCCTTCACCCCCTCCTTGTTGGTGACAAAGGGGGAGAAGTACGAAAGATGGTCCTTCTGAGAAGACAAGCATCATCAAGCATCTAGCATGTAGTTAGCTTTTTCATCTACATTTTGCATGTAGATTTGTAGTGTAACTGCTTGAACACATGTCCTTGCTTGATCTGTATAAAACTATGGTTGAATAATGAATCAATCCTTTTTGTTGTTGTTGCTAAAAATGCTATATGTTGAAAAATGCTAACATTCAGTGGTTGTGTGAATGGATGAATTTTGCGTGGGTAATGGCTCCTCAAATCAATTTGATTGTATTGCTATATGAATGCTTGGACACAATGATTCATGGTTGTCATCATCAAAAAGGGGGAGAATGTTGTGTCCCCGGATTTTGATGATAACAAATCATAAATCATTAGTAGATATTTGAGAAATATCTAACTTATTTTGGTTTGATAAATTGACTAAACTAGTGCAGAAGAATCTCTCTAAGTGATGTCTTGACACGGGCTAATGATGTCTCGACACATCTAGAAAAGAAAGTGTTGATTCTTCCAACGTTTGAGCTCGGCATAAAAGAATGTGTCGACACATCCAACCCATGTCTCGACACATCCAGAAGAAATCAAGCTGAAGCCATTCTGTCTAAGCATCTGGATTCACCGATGTCTCGACACACTAAGTGAAAAGTGTCGACACATTCGTGTGATAATCTCTGCACAGGGCGCTTTAGTCTCGACACCTTCTTACATCAACTCTGCACATGACTCACATGTCCTGACACCTTTTGGTGTTGTCTCGACACATCAGCCATGGATCTTCAAGACATTCACTAAATGTCCCGACACACTGGGTGTAAAGTGTCGACACATCCACTTTCAACCAGAACGATTCTTCAAGGTTTTCAATGGGATGTCTCGACACACTGCAAGGAAAGTGTCGACACACTCTTGTTCTACCAGAACGGATCTGAATCCGACGGAAGTTGTCTTCAAGATCCGAAACTTAATCCAGAGGATCTGTTTGCTCTGGTAAAAGTCGTCAAAGTGCTTCTGTCTCAGAATACTAGGATATGGCAAAGATATCCTCTGAAGAAGATCGTACCTTTGCTGCTATGGTCTCCTACCTACCCACATTCCTGCAGACTTGACAGAATAGGAGTCAACTGTGCAAATGGAAGCAGATCAAATAATGTGGATGTGACATTCTGGGTGTTGCTTGAAAAGTGGACAACGTTGGTGTCACCCCATGACACCAATATATGAAAAGCACGAGCTCCAGTTCGAAGATGAGAATGCAAGCAAGAGGAAAAATGAAAAAGGTGGAAGACTTGCTGAGGAAGCCAGCCTTCTTCCTGATACTGCTGGTGTGAGCACTTGAAGAAGAAGACGATCCTCTTCCTCACAATGGGAGATCTTCTTACAAGCAGAAGGGTTTCGTGAAGCTCCATCTAGATCTCTTAAAAAGCTTGAAGCTTGATCAACCTTCTTCCTCTAGGGTGGTGGTGAAGATCCAGGAAGAAGAAAAAGAAAGCCAAGGACCCCTCAAGCTCTTTCCCAGACAGGAGACTTTCCTTTCATTATGTTTTACTACGATACTCTGTCTGGCAGTTCCATTTTCAGTTTGCTTTTCTTCAAAACAAACTCCATAGCACTTGATCCCTACCTACGTGTAGGAAGACAGACGGTGTTGACACCGGTCTGTGTTTTGGGTTGTGATACCTCAAGCTGTGTAGCAGCGGAGGGTGAGAGTATTTCTCACAGTTAGAAGCTGTGAATCAGCAGGTGTGCGTTGACACCAGTGAAGCCTCACCGTATTGTGTGAGGGGTGGACGTAGGTCTCTAGATTGAGACCGAACCACCTTAAAAGATCTTGTCTTGTGGATTGTTTCTCTCATGTTCCAACGGTAGAAGCTTGATAGGACCATTTCCTAATATCATGTGTGTTTCTAGCTTCTTAGCTATTAACTATTAGCTGTGTCATTATCAGTTGTGTTTGATCTATTTTTTATTTCCGCAAATAAGGGCAAAAAGGGGCTGATCTATTCACCCCTCCCCTCTAGATCTGCCTATCACCACTCAACAGGTTTTTGTTCTTAGCAGGCAGAACACCCGCGAACAAGCGTCGACTCTGAGAGTCGACACTTGTCCTGGGCGGTCCGAATCGGGTCTGCCGTAAGTGGTTCAAAGCCTTTGGTATCAAACCCATTTGTGGGCATCTTTTACACCATTACCCTTAGGGCTTTCCTACATATTTAGGTGGTGTTTTGAGAAGGTTTTATGAAGGGCTTCCGTGTCTTTTTATCTCATGGCTCTTTGTATATTTAATGCTTGCGATCTCCATCGAAGGAGATTATCCCTTGGGCTAATACTTTCGATTCTCTTGCATAGGAAGGAAGAAAGGGGGCGGCCACAAGGTGGAGAGGAGAGGATTTGAAGGCCATCATCCTGTATGAGTTGCAAACGAGCTGGGATATTCAAGGAAGATGACGGGCTGCTCCATCCTGCTGCGAATTCAACTCCCTCCGACCCAAGCTTCGAGAAAAATCTTCTTATGGCCATTGAAGAACGAAGGGGAAACATGCTTCATCTTTTACCCTTTTATTTGTGATGCTCTTCTTGATCTACATCCTGCTGTGAGCATATACTGATTATCTTGTATCTTTTCTGAATCAGAATATTTCTGTGTGTGGTGTACGGAGCTGCGTCTCCGTGTGAGTTTTTAGTGCGGGGTGAGTTGCCCGACTGTGTGTGTGTGTGCTGCAGTAGCAGCGTCTTGGGGCCAGGCCCCGTGTGTGTGGATTGCTACAAATGCAGTGTCTGTGGTGTTGGGGTTCGTCCCCGTTGTTGCTACATCTGTAGCGTGTTAGTTAAGCCTCACCGGGTTTTGGTGAGGGGTGGACGTATGGAGCCCGTCGTGGTCCCGAATCACCTAAAAATCTCCACGTTCCTTGTGGATGCCTGTGTGATTGCCCATTTCTCCTATCTCTATTCACAGGTCTATTTACAGATTTTTATTCACTGTATCATCACACATTGCTAACTCTGCTATCCGTGTTTAGTAGTAGTTAGATCGATCTTTGCATTGTATACACGAGTGAGATCGGAAAGGTTGAGTGAACATTAATCTCACTTAAGCTCTATTCAGACTAATTAAAGTAGTTAATTTGATTTCAACTGTTATTAGTTCTGATTATTTTTAAAATTCATCATCTCGACTGGGGGACAATTTAACCGCCCTTCTTGTCCGCCATCTATTCTGGGCCAACATAACCTGTTTAAAAGAAATATTTCCTCTCCGTGGGATCGACCCGTTCTTACCACTCTACTTAGATTTTATATCTTTTTAGTGAGTGAGTTCAGTTATTTTTGAAATTGCGGCACAGATTTTAAATGACGAGTTTTATGCGCATCACGTATCCACCTGTGTCTCCACCTTCGCCTCCGGTCAAGGGAATTCCACACCCCGAGCAAGTGGATTCCGTCCACTACATACCCCCTCATTCCGCTCACCATGCGCCATCACCAAATCCCTCCACTAGTCGCCATGCGCCCTTGCCTATGCAACCTCCACTTCCGTCTCCGCGACCTTCCACTCCATCCCATACCCCTCGGCATCCACCTTGCCCGAAGCGGGCCCCTCATCCTCCGTTGCCAGAGTGTTTTATCGATATTTTTCGGGCTTTGATGGCCATTCACGCATTGCAGCTCCCTCCCATTGTGCCTTGTCTTCCCGCGGCTAGGAATTTGCTTCAGTTTTGTGATTTTCATCGCTAGCAGGGGCATTTGGTTGAGGATTGCCCCGAGTTCCGGGAGTATGTTTATGGCCTAGAAGACAAGATAAGGATTGATTGGTCAGCCATTCACAAGGTTCTTCTACATCTTCGTAGCAAGTAACAGTAGCAGCAAGCGCCGTCCAGGCCACAGTCTCCGCCGCTACAAGACCCAGGGCACCCCCATGATCCTTTATCTAGTGTTGCACCCGCTCCATCACCTTCATCTCCATCTCCGTCTCCACGTTCCTCATTACCTTCACCATCCCGTACGCCATCTCCACAAACTCCATGATGGGGACATCGACGATTGGCCGCCCACATTTTATTTTTATTTATGTCCTTTTCGTTTGCATTTATATCCTTGGGAAAGTATGTACGCAAATGTAAGGCTTTATAAGCCAATGGGTCATTCCCTTGGATTGTGTGGGTTTTTGTGCAATTATGTAGTAGGTCCAGCTAGGAGGCCCCCAGCCCTTTCCCATTGGTCCATGTCACCCATGTGGGGCTGGTCAAACTTCCTAGGTGGCATCTAGAAGGTTGGACTAGTCAATTGACCACATGGGAGACAAAGGGATGAAAATGTCAAAGGTAGGTTACCTACCTTACCAACCCCACTCCCATGGTCAAGGGGGCGCCCCCTTCCACTAGAAGTAATTAGGATTTTTTATTTTTTTTGAAAAACTTATTTTGTTCTAAACCCTAGATCTAGGGGCATTAGAGGTCTTTTTCCATTTCATATATATACTTGTATTTTCCCATTTGGAACAATTAATGAAGAAGAAAATCCATTTGGAGCATTGGTGATTTGTGCCCCCCCTCTTCCTTCCTCTGGTTTCATCTTCCCCAACCCCATTTCTAGAGTGGTATATCTTCTATCTCTTCCCCCCTACCTCTGATCCTCATCTCCAGTGCCGCCGCCGCCGTTCGTGCCACCATCGAGCCACCACGAAGTCGATTCTGGAGTGTTGTCCAAGGTGCTATCCTACTGGATAGAGGTGTGCTACGAGAATTTCTGCTCTCCACCTCGACGTCCTCTTGAGCTGAAATTTTCAGAGTGTGTTCTTACCTTGAATCCCCTTCTCCAAATAAATGTTCACGTCCAAATTCCTTCTTTTACTATTTTCCCATTTTTGGTCTTCAAGTCATCCCAAATCTGCCAAGTTTCTATCTACAGTGACAGCAACCCTGAGTTTTCCATCTCCCGATAACTTTTTGATTTTCCCAGGAGCTTCTGAATTTACTGGAAGTTTTTTCCACATTCCCCTATCACCACGAATTTTATTGATTTTTTTTCATCCCTCCACATATTTTCTAAAATTCTCCCAAGTTCCCAAATCTGTTCTGTCTGCCTCAGTCCAGATCCGACCCTTCTCCAGTATAAACTCTCTAGAAAATCCAAACTTTCATATTTTCCAGATCTAAAAATATCCCTGGTTTCCTCTCTTGAACCTCTACAACGTTTCTGAAGAACACAACTTCAGATTCGGAGGTCTACCTACCGGTCAATGCCAACTCTCAGGAAAATCAGTTTTTTCCTGAGCAGATCTGAAACGGGGAACAGCAGCCTTCAAAATTCGTCCACCGGAAATACAGAGCTGGTGATTTTTCTGTGATCCAATAGGGTCGAAGCCCTTTGAAGCAACTTTCCAACGGCGCTAGTTTCGTAGCATTCCGACATCGGTGCTGGTCACAGTGAGCGATCTTGCCGAGTTGCGCGCCTGAAAACAGCAAGTGCAGGTCCGTGGCCGGTTATTCCGGCGGGTGACGATCGGAGCCGCCCGGCTTCCGACCGACGTTCCAGCGCATCGCCACGCTAGGGGAGCACTCCTCCAGGCGTCCCCACTATAGCGGTGCCGCCCAGTCCCACACGGCCCCTCCGACCAGTACGTGCGCCCCAGGGTAGCGAGTACGTGTGCTGCCGAAACGTCGCAAGAAGCTGCCCGTCAATTTGGAATCGGTCCTCCCGGGCCCACTTATGTAGCCCTTTACCTCCCTGCAGGGAGTGGGCAGTAGTTCTTTACTGTAACCTTTGTGTATTAATTGTCCCGGGAGTACGAGTTCGGCCGGGTCCGTCTTCCCCACGCCGAGAGCGTGGAGGTATCGTGTTCGCTCCTATACTTGGCATTTGCTTTATTCATATATACTTGTTTATGCCGCTGCTAGATATCATGATAGGATCATAGCTTGCTATATTTTTTGATATCACCGCTGCTGCGAGAGAGAGCGTGACCATCCCGTGACCCGATCCGGGCACAAGAGAGAATCGACCACCCTAGCTCACTATCGGTTTCTCAACCGCGCACGTCCGACGCTTCCCTCGAAAAGGGACAATCACGAGCTTGTTTAGAGTCCGAGGATCGCATATCCATTTGGAGTCGAGTCTGTGGTCTGTCCCGCATCAATTTGGTATCAGAGCGAGTTTGAGTCTAGGGTGTCCAAAATCAAAAACAAAAAAAAGTGCGTCATTTACGTCTAATCATTAGTCATTGTCTAAGTCGTGTTTAGGGTCATCATTGTTTTAAAACAAAAAAAAGTATCTTTTTGGGTCCCATTTACATCCCTTTACTCGGTATATCAAAAGGTGTTGTCCGAACGTTAGGCTACGCCTATCGGGAAGGCCGCACACTTGCGCGAGTGATCTTCGGATCGATTAACTCTGCCACGTGCAGAGTTTTGGTTAAGTCTAGGTGCATCATCTTGTAGTGTGCATTTGCATTAGTCAGTGTCTCCTAGTCCGTGTGTTTGCATGCCCACTCGTCGAGGCACTCAATACTCACCCCCACTATCACCTATGGCAGAATCCCGAGTCTATAGTTCCGATGAAGTGGCCACAATGTTCCGAACTCTTATGAGGAAAATGGATGGGTTGAGTGATCGCATGGATGTGTTAAGTACTCGAGTGGATAGGATGGAAGGGTTGAGTACTCAGATGAATGGCCTAGGCACCCGCCTAGAGGAACGGATGAAGGAATTAGAGGATAGGGCCAATGGGTCAGACTAGTCCATTCAGGGATTGGTCGGGAGAGTTACCACATTAGAGGGAGCCCCAGTCGAGGCACACCCGATTGCCCCAGTCCAGGCACCCGTCCCACCGACACAAGGTCAACCGGAGCCGGTTCATCAACCCGCGACTCCAAGGGTTCAAGGGGTAGCTGTTAGGAGGCATGAAGTCCCCGAGGTGCATGACTATGAGTCCGATAACGAGCATTGGGGACATGGTCGTGATCGTCGCCCTACACGGCGTACCCATGATCAAGATATGGATGAGCGGGCCCTTAGGACCGTTCGGACAGACCCTCCCACCTTTGACGGGTCCTTAGATCCAAAGGTTTATCTTGATTGGGAGACTGGCATGGATCGATATTTTGAGTGGTTCGAGATGTCGGACCAACGGAAGGTCAAGTTTTCCAGGATGAAACTTTTAGGCCAAGCACAAACCTATTGGAGGAACGTGGAGAACCTGCTGTTTCATCGTCATGAACCTCCGATCGATACGTGGACCGAGATGAGGGAGAAGCTTAGGAAGAAGTACCTCTCTACCTCCTACCGCCAGCGTCTCATAGAGAGGTGGCAAAGTCTCACTCAAGGAGACCGGTCCGTCTCCGATTACATCGCCGAATTTGATGAATACTACTTGCGATGTGATGCCAAGGAGGAAGACTCCCTCACCGTCTGCCGATTTCGGCGTGGTCTACGGCCGCACCTACGGTATGAGCTTCTCCGCCGCAAGGTGGACAAGTTGGAGGATGCATATCAAGTTGCTCTCGAGATGGAGCAATTCGAGGGAGAGTTCGAGTCTATTCCACAGTGGGTCCCCGCTCCTCCTCGTAGTGATTCCCGTGGCTCCTTAGGATCATACCCGAGGGGACCCTTGGCTCGCCCTCAGGAGCCCGCCCGTCAGGAGCACTTCACTCCTAGACCTCGACCTCCCCCACCACGGGATCTACCTCCACCCCAACCACCGGCACCCGTTGCCCATCCCCCGGTACCCATAGCCCGTCCCCTGGCCCCGACACTTCCTCCCCTGTTGCCCACGGCACCTACACCTCCACCCTTGTTGCCTACACCCCCTACCCGTCGGGAGGATAAGGGTAAGGCCCCTCTTATCGGAGAGAGCAGTCGGTCACGGCTGCAGTGTTTCCATTGCCATGGGTTTGGCCACTTTGCCAACCAATGTCCCACTCGTGCCACCCTAGCCCTAGGGGTTGAAGAGGCCTCGCCTTCTGGGCTCGAGATTGTTTACTATGAGGCCGATCCGGAACTCGCCAATGAGCATGAAGCTCAGGAGCTTGCCGCAGCTCAAGATGCAGTCACTTAGTGGGCTTGATGTTACTGTCTTAAGTCTAGGGTCATATATGAGTCAGTGTGTTTTCTTTGTGTGGTTTGTTTGTGTGGTGTGTTTTGAGTCGATTGTATGTGTGGTTTGCATACGTGTGTTAGTGCTTGGTGAGTCTGCATGTGTCTTGTGCAAGCTCGTTGTCGGTTTCTTATGAGTGAGAGGCGAGTGGACTCGCTCGATGAGTATGGGATCGGTTCTATATCTACACCCGGATCTAGTCACCTACAAGGACTCAGCGGTGATTCCTAGTGAGTCTTCGAGCCGCCACCTCCCCTTTTGAGAGTGCCCCACTCGGAGTGTCCACCTCTAGCCCATAGCAGCTTGTGCATATCGAGTATATATAGAATGAGCAGGTTATGGTCACTTGGAGTGGAGCATACCCGCGTTACTTGGCACGGTGACGGATCCGCCGGAGTACTCGAACAGCCGCACCCCTTACTCGACGGGGTCGAGTTCCTCCCACCCGGGGAGAATTGATGGGGACATCAACGCTTGGCCACCCATATTTTATTTTTATTTATGTCCTTTTCGTTTGCATTTATATCCTTGGGAAAGTATGTACGCAAATGTAAGGCTTTATAAGCCAATCGGTCATTCCCTTGGATTGTGTGGGTTTTTATGCAATTATGTAGTAGGTCCAGCTAGGGGGCCCCCAGCCCTTTCCCATTGGTCCATTTCACCCATGTGGGGCTGGTCAAACTTCCTAGGTGGCATCTAGAAGGTTGGACTAGTCAATTGACCACATGGGAGACAAAGGGATGAAAATGTCAAAGGTAGGTTACCTACCTTACCAACCCCACTCCCATGGTCAAGGGGGCGCCCCCTTCCACTAGAAGTAATTAGGATTTTTTATTTTTTTTGAAACATTTATTTTGTTCTAAACCCTAGATCTAGGGCATTAGAGGTTATTTTCCATTTCATATATATACTTGTATTTTCCTATTTGGAACAATTAATGAAGAAGAAAATCCATTTGGAGCATTGGTGATTTGCGCCCCCCCTCTTCCTTCCTCTGGTTTCATCTTCCCCAACCCCATTTCTAGAGTGGTATCTGTTCTATCTCCTCCCCCCTACCTCTGATCCTCATCTCCGGTGCCGCCGCCGCCGTTCGTGCCGCCAACGAGCCGCCGCGAAGCCGATTCTGGAGTGCTGTCCAAGGTGCTGTCCTGCTGGACAGAGGTGTGCTACGAGAATTTCTGCTCTCCACCTCGATGTCCTCTTGATCTGAAATTTTCAGAGTGTGTTCTTACCTTGAATCCCCTTCTCCACATAAATGTTCAAGTCCAAATTCCTTCTTTTGCTATTTTCCCATTTTCGGTCTTCAAGTCATCCCAGATCTGCCAGGTTTCTATCTACAGTGACAGCAACCCTGAGTTTTACATCTCCCGACCACTTTTGGATTTTCCTAGGAGCTTCCATTTTTACTGGAAGTTCTTTCCACCTTCCCCTATCACTAAGAATTTTCTTGATTTTTCTTCAGCGATCCACATATTTTCTAAAATTCGCTCAAGGTCCCAAATCTGTTCTGTCTGCCTTAATCCAAATCCGACCATTCACCAGTATAAACTCTCTAGAAAATCCAAAATTCCATATTTTCCAGATATAAAAATATCCCTGGTTTTCTCTCTTGAATCTCTACAATGTTACTGAAGAACTTAACTTCAGATTTGGAGGTATACCTACCGGTCAACGCCAACTCTCAGGAAAATTAGTTTCTACCTGAGCAGATCTGAAATGGGGAACATCAGCCTTCAAAATCCGTCCACCAGAAATACAGAGCTGGTGATTTTTCTATGATCCCATAGGGCCGAATCCCTTCAAAGCAGCTTTCCAACGGCACCAGTTTCGTCACATTCCGACATCGGTGCTGGTCACAGTGAGCGATCTCGCCGAGTCGCGCGCCTGAAAATAGCAAGTGCAGGTCCGTGGCCGGTTATTCCGGCGGGTGACGATCGGAGCCGCCCGGCTTCCGACCGACGTTCCAGCGCGCCGCCACCCTAGGGGAGCACTCCTCCAGGTGTCCCCACTACAGCGGTGCCACCCGGTTCCACACGGCCCCTCCGACCAGTACGTGGGCCCCACGATAGCGAGTACGTATGCTGCCGAAACGTCGCAAGAAGCTGCCCGTCAATCCGGAATCGGTCCTCCCGGGCCCACTTGTGTAGCCCTTTACCTCCCTGCGTGGAGTGGGCAGTAGTTCTTTGCTGTAACCTTTGTGTATTAATTGTCCCGGGAGTACGAGTTCGGCCGGGTCCGTCTTCCCCACGTCGAGAGCGTGGAGGTATCGTGTTCGCTCCTATACTTGGCATTTGCTTTATTCATATATACTTGTTTATGCCGCTGCTAGATATCATGCTAGGATCATAGCTCCCTATATTTTGTGATATCACCGCTGCTGCGAGAGAGAGCGTGACCATCCCGTGACCCGATCCGGGCACAAGAGAGAACTGACCACCCTAGCTCACTGTCGGTTTCTCAACCGTGCATGTCCGACGCTTCCCTCGAAAAGGGACAATCACGAGTTTGTTTAGAGTCCGAGGATCGCATATCTATTTGGAGTCGAGTCCGTGGTCCGTCCCGCATCACTCCACAAACCCAAGTCGCTGCTAGGCTAGTGCTTCTACTTCCTCCACTTCCATTACCACCCACGCTTCTGCTCCTGACGCCGCTCGATCTTCATCTTCTCCATCACCGACACCACCTCCACTACCCCCATTACCTGCATCACCATCTCTACCATCCTCACCATTGCCTAACCCTCTATCACTTTCGCCACCTCCTCTCCCCAAATCACCTAATCCACTACCTGCACCGCCTTTGTCGTTTCCGCCACCATCTTCGCCTCTTCCTCCATCTCCCTCGTCGCCCAAGCCTGAGCAAGCCACGCCTTCACCTTTGTCTTTACCCTCACCTACATCCAAACCTATCATTGCGGCCTTACCTTTGCCGCCTTCACCTACACATGAGCCTGTCATTACCCTACCGCCGCCACTAGATGTCACCATTGAAGCCTCCACACCTTCTAAACCTTCCATTCCATCCACCTCTACCCCACGGAGCGGGTGTGCACTACCTTTGGTGCCTCTTGGGTCTAGTCCTCGGGAAGATGATTAGCCGGGTCAGGATAGTTCGGTGCCAGTTATACATTTCAAGCTTTAGGATTTCATCTGTCACATGCCGGTTCGTGTCCTAGTCCTTGGCTATTTTGGGGATGATGAGCTCATACTCCCAATGATGGTTGTCAAGAAGAGTTCCCTCGCACTGGTGTGAGTCCCTTCAAAAGCAAGACCGGCGGTAATCTCTTTGCTCGCTGGAGATTTCGCAATTGATGCTATTATTACCTCTCACTCTATTGCTATTCAAATTGCTGGTCAGGAAGGGTTCTCTACCCGTATTGTGCTAACTCGTACGGCTGTCAAGAGTTTGTGAGATTCCATGATCAAAGGGCAAGTTGTTGTATCTTCAATGTTGTCGAAGGACATTCTACACATCTTATGCAATCTCCCTCAGTTTATCAAGCCAGCCGCGTCAACGCCGCGCATTGACCTCCCTCAGTTTCATCCTTCCCCTCTAGCAAGGGAGTTGTGCTTCATGCCAGATCGTCGAGTAGAGTTGCTGAATCTTATTCTTCTCGTGCCAAGAGACAAGACTCCATGGTTTCCTGATATTCATCATTATGAGGAGTTAGTTGTCCAAGAATGTCCACATAAAGTTAGCACCGGGTGTCTAGGGGCAACCTCCCTGATGAAACTGCATGTTCATAATCGGGCCAGGCCGTCTACCAGATGGGCCCGTTACTTAAGAAGATATTTCAAGCCAAGAATGCCGAAGGTCCGAGTCCGCGCCCAGTGGGTCCATTATCCAGAAATTTTTGCCAAGAAGAGGCGGCGACGCATATTCAAGGGCAGCCGGTGGGGCACTCGGGGGATCACTTCTCCTTCTCCTTCCTTCCATTCATCATTCCTTTTACTCAGCTCCCACCCTTGGGTGGTGTACTTTCCTCTTCCATATCCTTTTTCTATGGTTTTTCCCTCTCCTCTTGGGTCCATGAACCCCCATGCTTCTCCTTCTCATCCGAATCTTCCGGATTTTCCTTATTTTCATAACTCTAGGCCTCGGCTTAGGCCCTTCTTTCGTCCTAATTTTGGGGTATCTTCAAGTTCTTCCTTTTCTCATCCGGAGCCTACGGATCTCCCCTTTCATTCCAGTTTTAATCTTTCACCTGATTCTTCCCCTCTGGAATTTCAGGATTTTACTCCTGATTCTTGTCCGACCCTATCGAATGACCACTATTCTCCTTCTCCGACCGTGTCAGATGACCATTATTCTTATCCTCTGACATTGTCGGATGATTACCATTCTCCTTCTCTGACCACGTCGGATGATCATTCTCCTTCCTCTCCTTTATAGCAATCTTCTCATTGTCTTTCTATTCTTTCTTCATCACCTTTTCGGGGTTGTCACCCATGTTCATGCTATTTTCGAGGCTTTAGCCCGCCTTGATCTCAATTGATATCTATTTATTCTGTAGCTTGTTCCTTGTTATCAGGGTCTCTGTGCCCCAGCGAGGGCATTCTAGCCCTCACCTCTCTTCCTTTTCATCCTGCTTCGTCCAGTTTGGTGTCTGCCGCTCCTCCATGTCGAGGAATTTTGAAACCTTGTTATCCTTTCATCTTTGTTTGGTCAAGCAAGGAATACAAAACTCGTGCTACGCGAAGTTCACTGATCAAGATTGCTTCAGGATGATGTTTTCACGCCATGGATTTGTAAGGTATCTTTATTTTGTGTAAGAATATGCTCTCATTTCCATTATCCATATTTTTCTACGCATGCTTATAATAATGGGTTCCTCAACATGGTTGAGTGGTTTAGGGAATTTGTTTAGTTAAGCTCTAGTTAAAATTTCCAGTTCGCTTCTGCAGCATCTCAGGCTGGTGATAGCTCAGTGCTGGGAGTCTAGTTTCTTTCCCCGATCGTTGAGGGTGTATCTTTTTTAGCATGGTTTTTCACACACTACACGGCGAGCAATAGCCGGTCTCTTCTGAGCTATATCGTTGCTGCTTTGGCCATATCATGGGTATGCATGAAGATCTTTTCTTTTCTCTGCTCGGTCGAGTGCAAGGGCAAGAGATGGACGGATAAGATGACCAACCTAGGCACTCCCCAATATGAGAGAGGTCTCAAATAGGGGTAGTCCTATGACCCTTAAAAAATTGAGCTTTAATGCAATATCTAGCCAGTAAGGGCTATTATGAAAATCAAAATTCAATGAATATCAAAATTATGAATCAAAGGGATGGCAAGAGTGGCAGTACAGTTCGTCGCAGGATCTCATGAGCCCGCTCGCATGCATGCCTGATAAGAATGGGTCCAAAATCAAAGACACAAAGCCCCGACGCAACAGACTGTATCTTTGAGGGTAGTGCCCTGGAAGGAATTAAAGTCATGATATCTCCCATCCCGTATAAAGCTTATCTCCATTTTTCTTTATTTTTCTCTCTTAGGCTGGGTTTTATCCCAGGTATGGCTTAGCAGGGGCACCATTCTTTAGAGGTGGTTGGTTGTGGAAAGCCACCCTCAAATGCACGCCATGCTCAAGGGAACTCTGATAGAAATGTATGCCCTACAAGCCAATCACATGAGATGTGATGGTGACATTTCTTGTAATATCTTATTCATATTTATATTAATGGCATTTATTCATTACCTTTAATTTGTGTTAATTATTTGAATGTGATGAAGTCCCTGAACATGTGCGATGATGGCTAGATCATAATGAGATTATAATAATGAGATCAGTCATCCAGATGCACATGTTCTAGATGTTCCCAGTCATAGGATCTTCAAGAAGGGACATTGAAGATCCGGATAGACTGGCACACATGATACTTACTCATATGATGGGTGTGATTGTTCTCATAGTCATCAGTGTGGAGACACTGAAGTACGTGTGTGGGTGCTCATTAGTGGAATGAGTTCACTGAATTGACCCGATCTAGAATCCCTGAATGGTAATCATACTGACTGTCAATCAGGGTATTCTAGGTCTCAGTAGCACAATTGGATCTTAGACCTGAGTTACTAAAGATGTCTTGCATAAGGGATGCTGAGTATTTTATTATTGACTTATGGACTTCTGTTAAGTGGTCTTGTACAGTTAGTTATTCGGACTCAGTGGAACTCGTGCGAAGGTAATTAGTTTGACAACATGGGATCATTCACTCCTAGTATGATATATGAGAGAGAATGCCCTATGGATCTGTACTCGATAAATCCCCTGGCCAGGGTGCGGGAGTTCATTATGAAAAAGGAGTTTTTCTAATGAACCAGTTTGGAGTACACGATTCAGTCGAGCCGGGACTCAATAGGGTTTGACAGTTTAACCATACCCTAGTCCTAGTGGGGCATTGGATGAATGAGGATCTATAACTGTGTGGCATCTGTAGACGGAAAGGTTCCTGAGTGGGTTGCTTATCCCCAATGTCATTTGGGATCACGAAGCGTTGCTTGGTGCTTTTGGTGATCGGAAAGCCCACTAATTCCATTAAGAGTTAATGGATATAATTAATTAAGTTAAGAAGGGGTTCTTTACTTAATGGGCTAGAAAACCAAACAAACTATTGGGCCTAGAGGGTCACACACAATAGAGTATTAGACAGACCGGGATGGGTGGACTTTATAGACTATTATTGGGTTTTTGTGAAAAATGCCAAAGGTCTATAAATATATGCTGAAGGGAGAAACCCTGGCCATGCTACAAGGTTGAACCCTGGCCTCCCTCTCTCCTCTCTCTCTATCTCCAAGGTGTGCCCCCTTCCTTCTCTCTCCTTCCTCCACGGTGGATGGTGGTGTTGCGATCGGGTCGGCGCGTGGAGATCGTGGAGAAGATCTCGTCTGCTTCCACTGCTCCTGTGGATACGTCTAGAGGCGGGACGCTTGAATGGCTCGCGACTTCAGGATCGTCCTCTCATTCATCTTCGAGGTTTTGGGAGATTCTCAACCTTGCAAAGGTAAAGAATCGTTCTTCACATCACGGGTTTAATGATCTTATTTGATTTTGAAAAATCGACAACGATATGCAATCTAAGGTTTCGATGATTTTCGCTATGCATTCTAGTCGAAACCTTACAGTGGTATCAGAGCCAGGTTGCTGGTTTGATCAAAATCGACATTGTTTTATTATTTTTCGTCGTTCTCGTTTAGGCATGGGGCTCAATGTTCGTCGCTCGATTGGGTCGCTCATGAGATAAGCAACGGCCGATTGATGCCTGGGAATCATTCCCGGGATCAAGAGGAATAGAACGCACATCTTGGTGCGTTGATTGACCAATCGGAGCGGGCGTATCGACCATGCCTTCATCGTAAGGGTAGCCGTTCACGCGCGAGGAAGACGGCCATTTCAGGCCTTAGATCCTTGATTATCAGTGCCCATGGGGACTGGTAAGGATCCTGAATGATCCTCCATGGCGCAAGGCGGCGGCAGATGGTGTGGGGAGGCCGGAGGAGCCGGCACAGCGGCGATCTCCGCGGACAGGGCGAACTCGCCCGTGATTGTCGCATGCGTTACCAACGGCGATGGCGGCGACTGCGGAGTAGCCTGCAGGGGCCAGCGGTGCAATGGCCAGAGGGAGGCGGACTGGGGTGGGGAGATTCCCCCTCCCCCTCCGCCTGCGTTGCGGCGGCGGCGGCTAGGGTTTTGCCCTAGCCGCTCTGCTTTCGGGCAGAGGGGGTGACCCCCCGCAGTTGTAGATGGGTCGGATCCGGCCCGTGCTAGATCTTAACCCGTTAAGCCCTCCATTTATTTTATTTTTTTATTTTTATGCATTTTAAATAGTTTAAAATGCATAGAAAATTCAAAAAAAATCTAGGAAAATTCTGAAAAATATTTTAATGGGTTCTAAAATAGTTTTAGTAACTTATTAATTTATTTTTCATTATTTGGCCCTTGATTAATTAGTTAATGAGAATTTTAAAAGGGTTTTAAGTGTTTCCTATTATCAAATTAATTAAAGTTAATTACTATAAGAATGTGATTCTTATGAGGTTAATTAACTGGAAATTATTATTGAGCCCATGCAGTGAATGTGAATGATGGTGGTCTAAAGTTGTTTAGACTTATTTATTTTAACTAAATTATTTAGTTGAATATTCCAAATGCGTGATTTCAAAATTAATTATCATATTTTTGAAATTATCGTGATATCTCACTGTAATTATATGATAATTACTATCTGATGCATGTGATGTGTCTTGTGTGTGGATGGATGATCATGGACTTAGATATCATGTGATGATGCTCTTTATGGTGAATGGTTCTGTGTGATGTGATTATTGGGACATACGTGTCTCCTTCTCTCTCTCTTATTAATCTAGGTTATACATTATATCTCCCTCCTATATTGTACTCCCCTTGACTAGTTCAAGGTTTCTTATTAATATCTGATGTATATTTGTGGGCCTGCATGCCCTTTACAAATCTACTTGTAATAATGAGAAGCGGATGGAGATTAAGAAGGAGACCAGTTGCGAGGACCTCGGGAGATTCTTCACATCTAGTGGGAGCATTGGATGCTCCATGTTTTTCTATTTGCCATGATTGTGTGCATTACCAACAGGCTCTGGTAATGTGTTTTAAGAGATTAAGGTCCATGATCATCCATTGGTATTATTACTTATATATGATATATGTGGATGTGCTACTTATTACATATTTATATGTTTAGAGTATATCTAATACTCCAAATTCTTATATGTATGTAGCACCTATATTGATGAGACCAAAATTTAATCAAAACCCCTCGATCTGATATTAGGTTGTAAATGTGAGGCATTAAGAATGACCCACGTAGCCTTCCATTGTTATAGTCTAAGTGAGCTGCTCTTAGATTATGTGGGTTTGTTATGCTGCCACAAGGCCCTCACAGCAAGGGGGCAGAGACTTAGGCTAAGGCTTAGGCCGAACCTTGGGATGGGTGCCGGCATGACTTTGTTGTGCTGCAACAAGGGTCATGTCTTGAACCCACTCTCATAACGTAACAACGGGTCTAACCTAAGCAGACCTTGTGATTTCTTGTGCTGCTACAAGGTCACGAAAGGTCTAGAGGCTGAATATACCAGGAGTTGCAAGGAGTTGCAATTGGCAAGAGTTGCCTACCCATTAAGTATGGGGTGGTTTGTTGTGCTGCCACAAGGCCACTACCATAATGTTAATGGGATTCTGGCCTCACTAGGATACCACTGGAGTATCCCGTCTTTTGCACAATGAGGGTTGTACAAATTCATCAAAAATTAGTGGGAGTTATTAAGTTAGGATTAAAGACCATATCTTAATTGGTGAATATATGCATGTTATCTAATTATTACAAATCTTCTCTTGTAGACTTCTATGGCGAACCACCCGTTACGCGGCATACTTGATGCCAACAGGCTTACTGGTCCAAACTATAGTGACTGGCTCAGGAACTTGAGAATTGTTCTCACTGCTAAGAAGATTGCCTATGTTCTTGAGTAGCCTGTTACCCCTCTTCCTATTGATGAGGCTGAAGTGATTCTCTATAAAAAGCATAAGGAAGATGCCACTCTGGCCCAATGTTATATGCTAGCCTCCATGACTAATGAGTTGCAAAGGCAGCATGAGAAGATAGATGCTAGATCCATCTTGTTCCACCTAGAGGAGCTCTTTGGAGCTCAAAGTAGAACAAAAAGATATGAGATATCTAAGACTCTGTTCGGGGTCAAAATGTCTCCAGGAACATCTGTGCAGACACAAGTTCTCAAAATGATAGAGTGGATTGAGAGGCTGGCAGATTTAGGTTTTGAGATGAACAAGGATTTGTGTATTGACCTAATTTTACAATCTCTCCCAGGTTCATTCTCCCAATTCATAGTCAATTTCAACATGAACAAGATAGAATGCTCTCTGGTAGAGCTTCTTAATATGTTGAAGATTATTGAGGGAATAATGAACAATGGAAAATCTTCTGTGCTGCTTGTTGGTAAGACCAACAAGAAGAGAAAGAATCAAGCTGTTTTTAAGAAAAACAAAAGGAAAAAGCAGGATAAGCAGGGAAAGGCTACCAAGAAAGAAGTGGTGAGCAAAGACAAGGGCCATTGCTTCCATTGCCATAAGGATGGCCATTGGAAGAGAAACTGCAAGTTGTACCTTGCAGAGAAAGTAAAGCAGAAGCTTGGAGAAGTTTCAGGTATGTTCATGATTGACCTTAACTTGTCATATAGATCCACATCATAGGTACTAGATACTGGATGTGCATCTCATATCTGCAATGATTTGCAGGTTCTGACAAGTAGCAGGCGATTGAACAAAGGAGAGGTTGATCTTCGATTGGGAAATGAAGCAAGAGTTGCTGCACTTGCTGTTGGGAGTGTAAACCTCAAGCTTGCTTCAGGAGATACATTGGAATTAACAGACTGTTATTATGTCCCTTCCATAATTAAGAACATTATTTCCATTTCATGCTTGAATAAATGTGGATTTATTGTGAGCTTTGGGAATAAGACATGTTCTTTATTATTAAATGGTGAATTGTTTGTCAATGGGAGCTTAATTAATGGTTTATTTTTACTAGATGTGGATACTCCTAATATGTGTGTGGATGGACCTCTTAAGAGGAAGAGGAATGATGTAAATCAAGCATACCTTTGGCATTGTAAGCTTGGTCATATTAGTGAGGAAAGATTGAAAATGTTGTGTAAAGAAGGATATGTTGATCCATTTGATTATGAATCATTTGCAACCTGTGAATCTTACCTCATGAGAAAAATGACCAACTCTCCATTTACTGGACATGGACAGAGAGCTGGTGAGTTATTAGAACTCATACATTCTGATGTATGTGGACCCATGTCCACCCAAGCCAAAGGGGGTTACACATACTTCATTACTTTCACTGATGATTTCTCTAGGTACGGATATGTGTACTTGATGAAGTACAAATCCGAAGCCTTTGAGAAATTTGTGGAGTTTAAGAATGAAGTAGAGAAACAAATAGGAAAGAGTATTAAAACTCTTGCATCTGATCGAGGAGGGGAATACTTGAGTATGGAATTCACACAATACTTAAAGGATAATGGTATATTATCCCAGTGGACCCCTCCTTACACACCTCAGTTGAATGGTGTAGTTGAAAGGAGGAATCGTACCTTATTAGATATGGTGCGGTCCATGATGTGCTTTGTTGGATTGCCCTTGTCGTAATGGGGCTATGCCCTAGACACTGATGCTCACTTATTAAACAAAGTTCCTTCCAAATCAGTGTCTTCCACTCCATATGAGATGTAGAAAGGAAAGAAACCAAACCTTAAGAATGTTAAGGTCTGGGGTTGCCCTGCTCATGTTAAGAAACACCATCCTGACAAACTGGCATCCAAGACTGAAAGATGCAAGTTTATGGGATATCCTAAGGAAACTTATGGATATTATTTCTACCAGCCTAGCGATCAAAGAGTGTTTGTAGCAAAGCGAAATGTGTTCCTAGAGGATGAGTATATCCTTGAAGGAAACAGTGGGAGTTTGGTAGAACTAGAAGAAGTTCTAGAACCACAAACTAGAGTTGCATTGTCTTAAGAACCAGTTTAGGATGACATACAAACTGTGCGTAGGTCTGGCCGTGTACCTGTCCAGCCAGAAAGATATGTGGGACATATCTCTGATGGTAGGGATAGAGCACACTGTGATGAGGATGATGATCCTAAGATCGATGAGGAGGCAATAAGTGGTATTGAATCCTGGAGATAGCAAGAGGCCATGAAATTGGAGATGGACTCCATGTACTCCAACCAAGTTTGGAACTTGGTAGATCCACCCGAGGGTATAGTACCCATCGGATGTAAGTGGATCTTTAAAAGGAAAGTTGGAGCAGATGGAATGGTTGATACCTACAATGCTAGGTTGGTTACGAAGGGATATCGTCAAAGACAAGGAGTTGACTATGACGAGACCTTCTCACCAGTTGCCATGACTAAGTCCATCAGGATATTACTTGCCATCGCTGCGTACCATGATTATGAGATCTGACAGATGGATGTGAAGACTGCTTTCTTCAATGTACATCTTGAGGAAGAGGTGTATATGATACAGCCTGCGGGATTCATATCCAAGGAGCACCCAGATAAGGTATGCAGGTTGCTGAGATCCATTTATGGGTTGAAGCAAGCGTCCCGCTGTTGAAATTTAAGATTTGATGAAGCTATTAAGTCTTATGACTTCGTTACGAACGAAGATGAGCCGTGTGTGTATAAGAAAACATGTGGCAGTGCAATCACTTTCTTGGTCCTATATGTCGATGACATACTACTCATTGGGAATGATGTAGGCATGTTGTCATCAGTTAAAGCCTGGCTATCTAAGCACTTCTCCATGAAGGATTTGGGTTAAGCATCCTATATATTGGGGATCATGATCTATAGAGATAGATCAAATAGGATGCTAGGCTTGTCCCAATCTATGTACATAGATACCATTGTCAAAAGGTTTGACATGGAAAACTCCAAGAGAGGTCTCATACCAATGAGACATGGAGTTTACCTCTCTAAGGATATGTCCCCTAAAACTCTTAAAGAGAGAGGGCACATGAGTAGGGTACCTTATGCTTCTGCCATAGGGTCCATCATGTATGCCATGTTATGTACAAGGCCTGATGTTGAATATGCTCTAAGTGTTATGAGCAGGTTTCAGGAGGATCCAGGTGAGCAACACTGGATAGCTGTGAAGTGTATCCTTAAGTACTTGCAAAGGACTAAGGATATGTTTCTGGTTTACGGAGGAGAGGACTTGAAACTTCGAGGTTACACTGACTCAAGTTTTCAGTCCGATAAAGATGATAGCAAGTCAACTTCGGGGTATGTGTTTACCCTAACGGTGGGGCAGTGAGTTGGAAAAGTTCCAAACAAGAAATCACTGTTGATTCAACTACCGAAGCTGAGTACATTGCTACTGCTGAGGCTGCCAAAGAAGCTGTTTGGATGAAGAAGTTCATCGAAGAGCTTGGAGTTGTCTCAAGCATCTCTGATCCGGTCCCCTTATTATGTAATAATTATGGGGCGATTGCGCAAGTAAAGGAGCCGAGGTCTCATCAGAAATTGAAGCATATTCTGCAATGTTACCACCTGATCAGAGAGATTATAGCTAGAGGACATGTTCTAATTGATGGAGTGTCTTCCAGTGATAACATTGTAGATCCACTAACTAAGCCATTGACTCAAAGTGTTTTGAGCGTCACCTAGGGCTGATGGGGATCAAGCATGTGGGTGATTGGCTTTAGTACAAGTGGGAGATTGATAGAAATGTATGCCCTACAAGCCAATCACATGAGAAGTGATGGTGACATTTCTTGTAATATCTTATTCATATTTATATTAATGGCATTTATTCGTTATATTTAATTTGTGTTAATGATTTGAATGTGATGAAGTCCCTGAACATGTGCGATGATTGCTGGATCATAATGAGATTATGATAATGAGATCAGTCATCTAGATGCACATGTTCTAGATGTTCCCAGTCATAGGATCTTCAAGAATGGACATTGAAGATCATGATAGATTAGCACACATGATACTTACTCATATGATGGGTGTGATTGTTCTCATAGTCATCAGTGTGGAGACACTGAAGTACGTGTGTGGGTGCTCATTAGTGGAATGAGTTCACTGAACTGACCCGATCTAGAATCCCTGAATGGTAGTCATACTGACTGTCAATCAGGGTATTTTAGGTCTCAGTAGCACAGTTGGATCTTAGACCTGAGTCACTAAAGATGTCTTGCATAAGGGATGCTGAGTATTTGATTACTGACTTATGGACTTCTGCTAAGTGGTCTTGTACAGTTAGTTATTCAGACTCAGTGGAACTCGTGCGAAGGTAATTAGTTTGACAACATGGGATCATTGACTCTTAGTATGATATATGAGAGAGAATGCCCTACGGATCTGTACTCAGGAAATCCCCTAGCCAGGGTACGGGAGTTCATTATGAAAAAGGAGTTTTTCTAATGAACCAGTTTGGAGTACACGATTCAGTCGAGCTGGGACTCAATAGGGTTTGACAGTTTGACCATACCTTAGTCTTGGTGGGACATTGGAAGAATGAGGATCTATAACTGTGTGGAATCTGTAGACGGAAAGGTTCCTAAGTTGGTTGCTTATCCCCAATGTCATTTGGGATCACGAAGCATTGTTTGGTGCTTTTCGTGATCGGAAAGCCCACTAACTCCATGAAGAGTTAGTGGATAGAATTAATTAAGTTAAGAAGGAGTACTTTACTTAATGGGCTGAAAAACCAAACAGACTATTGGACCTAGAGGGTCACACACAATAGAGTATTAGACAGATCGGGATGGGTGGACTTTATAAACTATTATTGGGTTTTTGTGAAAAATGCCAAAGGTCTATAAATATACGCTGAAGGGAGAAACCCTGGCCAAGCTACAAGGTTGAACCCTGGCCGCCCTCTCTCCTCTCTCTCTCTCTCTCCGAGGTGTGCCCCCTTCCTTCTCTCTCCTTCCTCCACAGTGGATGGTGGTGTTGCGATCGGGTCGACGCGTGGAGATCGTGGAGGAGATCCCGTCTGCTTCCACTGCTCGTGTGGATACGTCTTGAGGCCGGACGCATGAACGGCTCGCAACTCTGGGATCTTCCTCTCGTTCATCTTCGAGGTTTTGGGAGATTCTCAACCCCACAAAGGTAAAGAATCGTTCTTCACATCGCAGGTTTAACGATCTTGTTCGATTTTAAAAAACTGGCAACGATATGCAATCTAAGGTTTCGATGATTTCCACTGCGCATTCTGGTGAGAACCTAACAAACTCTTGATGAGAAGGGGGAGAGACGACGACCCCTAGTCAGTAATTTGAGCCCATATGTAGGTGCTGCAGTTGATATTTTCAAAATCCAAAAAAATCCAATATTGCCAAAAGTCTAAAAAAATCAGATATTTTAAAATCCAAAAAATCAAAAAATCAAAAAAATCAGAAAATAATAAAAAAATCAAAGAAACATTTGTCTTTTGTTTCTTTGTTCACATTTTTCGTTGTTTCTATCTATTTTGTTTTGAGAACATATATGATATGTTTGTTAAGTGTATAGGTTCCAGGTTCAAGCTTCCTTGCTCTCTATCTTTTGCTCTAGCTCATGTTTACCTCTTTCTGATATGTTCTCTTCTTCCATCTTACTCTCTCGATCTGTTCTGAAGCTTATGACCTTCTCAGCTTTTGCTCGCCTCGAATCATAATGTCTCCATGATAGGGCTTTGCCTTACGATTATGAACCTGGCGGTTCTGCTACATCTGATCTTGGGCTTGGTTGAAGAGAAGGTTTGTCATGTTTTCATCCCATGGTGTTGTTGTCCCTCCGTGTCTCATCCCACGCGTGTTTGTCATCTCACTAGATTATGTTGTTGTCCCGTTATCCCTCTGTGTCATCATGATGTTTTTATCCCTCGTGGTGTTGTCATCCCACGTGTCTTTGTCCCACCGCGCGTTGTCTTAATCCCACCGTGTTCCTCATTCCCACGCATGCCTGTTGTTTGTTATATGATATCTTGCATGTGTTGTTGTGGTTCATTCGTCCTTCGTTATATTATGTTGTGTTATCTTTCGTTCATTTGGTGATTATGTCATGTTATGTTCATCCTCGTGCTTGCTCATGTTGTGGCTGTCTTATCATGAAAATTCCATAAAAATCTGACAGTTTCAAAAATCTAAAAAATGTCATTTCACTTGGCAGGTAAGTCAGGTATGGCTCTTTATCCATGCTCTTTGTTATATTACTATATGGTATCTATGTTATTATAGCCTCTCAAGGACCGGCTGGTTATCCGTGTGTTCTGGGATCTGATGTTCCCATTTACCAAAAATGATGATGATCTAGGAGCATGCGGTTAATCATTGGATAAGCTGTTAGTTTGAGTCGGGTGGGGGTCATGAACTCTGTCTCGCACGCCATGATTGCAAGAAGACTCTTGACCCCATCTTGCTTGGTCTAGCAATATTATCTTTGAGTACTTTCTATTTTATCATTCTTTGCATTTATTTTGATAATTTCTTTTTTTTAGCCAAGTATGCATCATGTCATTTTTGAGCACTCACGTCTCGTGATTCTTTCAAGGTTTCACCTCAGCAATGGTTGATTGCATTTCAGTTCTCTTGGATAAGCGACTCTCATTCAACTCTGAATTTGAATGTTTTCTCTGATCTTTCTGGTTGGTCTGGTTGGCCAGCGTGATTCTTGTCTGAATTTTTATCTCAATTTCAATTCTCCTTTTCCAGCTTTTCAGCTATGGCTCTTTCCGATCCCCTCATTGGCTCTGGATTGTGTCCCCATTGAGGTTGATCATGTTTTCTTTTTCTCCCTTAGTTTAGTTCTCCAGACATGTCTCATCCGCGTCATCCGTTCCGGGTGGTTAGTTCGACGTTTTCGGGAGAATTCCTGTCACTTGTTGGTTATGACGGGTGTCATTTGTCTTGATGCCCACTTTTCAGTTCCCTCCACTTCATCTCTACTTCATCTCCATTGCACGTCACTTTCGCTTTCGCTCCATGTCATTTCCACCCCGCCTCTGCGTCACTTTCGCTCGTTCCCTTACAAGGCGGATATCAAAGAGGGGCATCTATTGACATCTGTTTTAAGCCTGCAACTTGAGTTACTTCTATTATTCATCATTTTGATGTCCCGAATTAACCGTTGTTTTGGGACCTTTCTTGGATGGATTTTGAGCCCATGTTATTGTTCCCTAACCTTTGGACCTTGGAGGTCATGATGTCTTGGAGCCTTAGGGCTTGTTTCTTGAGTTTTCAGCCCATCTAACATCCCAAGTCGACCTAAGGCCCACCCAAGTCGACTTAGATGGCCCACGGCCCACTTGGTGAAGAATCCTACGTGTGCAGGACTCTGTTTTCTCCGCTCCGGGGCTCCTTATTTGACATAATAACTTTGATATTATTCCTCCAGATCGAATTCTCTCTCTCCTAGGCTCTTATCCTTGATATTATCTCGAGGAATATCAATCAAACTCCTTTTATTTCTGGCCTTATCCTCGAAATTAGTGGGGGAACTTTCTGGGTTTCCTGCACATTATATATAGAACTCTGTGGTGCCTGCGCGAACGGAGGGCGCTCTTCAGGTCGGGGCGGAGCCATGCTGCACTGTCGTCATCCTTCTTCGACCCCGGGTTGTTCATGGGAGTGTTAACTTCATCTTCATCTTATTTGGGCATCCTTTTCCTCGTCCTTTCCCAATTTTCTATGCCCCATCTTTTTGCGTTTTATCACTCTGTTCTGTAATTTCTGCACTCAGTTTTCTGCGTAAAGAGAGGACGTTCTTCGGATCGGCGCGAAGCCATGCAGCACCGCCAACATTTTTCTTCGACCCCAGCCTCTTCAGGGAAGTATTAACGTCGTTCTCCATCGTTCTGGGCTCCATCCTTCATCCCTTTCATATTTATTTTTGCTTATACTTTCTGCACTTTCACACAGATTTCTGCACTTCATTTTTTTCTGCACGTTGTTGCACTTTCATACATATTGCACCATGTTTTTCATTGTTGTTCTCCACGTTTTAAATCCCTCTTTGTACCCTTATCTCATCACAACATTTGCACCTTCTGTTAGGTCTATCCTCTTCCTTTTAAAGTTTCTTCTATTGCAACATTTCTCTTGTTCTTTGTGTCCAATTTCACACTGTTCTGTAATTTCCTGCACAGACTACGTTTTTTGCCAAATCTACGATGTTCATGCATGATGTCCAGCCATACTTTAGCTGTGTTCTTCATCCCTAATTGTGCACAACACTCATGTCTTCTGATAGCATCATTCTCTCCATGTTAGGGCTTCGCTTTTCCAATTATTTCTGTCATTCTTTGCACCGTGTTTACACTGTTTACACAGATTTCTGTAGTCTTCACAGTTTCTGCACTTTTGCACATTTTACGTTATTGTTACCCACAGTTCTACTACATGTTAATTCATCATTCCAATCATAATCATTGCACAACATACACACCTATTATTTTGTCCCTTTTACAGGTGTGACGACCCGGGATCCGAGTACCGGAAAGAAACCGGCGCGTCTCGAATCTCGGCCCGCCAACCCACAAGCCCGAAGACTCGGAAGGGTAAAAAGGGATGGTGTGGGAGTACAAGAGAAGCTGAAATGACCGCAGAGATAGCACAATGATCTAAAATAAAATGCACAGCATAATATAAATAAAATAAACTGCTACAAGGTCCACAGAGTCTCATGTCCAAAATAAAAGTACAGTCAACAGAAAGGAAAGTACAACTACACGGGGCATCCCCCAGCGTACAACTACACAGGGCATCCCCCGGCTCTGGCAAACTGGAAACTAACCCTGGCTAGAAGAACCACGCTGAAACTCGGCCGCGCCTCTCGACGACCCCGTCTCACCTGAAAAGCAGGGGTGAGCCTCATTTCATTGGCCCAGTAGGGGTCCCGCGAATCCCCACCTCGTGCGGAAAACAAGGCAGGAAGTAAGAGAGCAGAAAAGTAGTCCTACCTAACAGGAGTACGGTAGAACCAACAAGCTAAAGTAAATAAACAGAAAAAAAACATCTACTCTAACAGTACCGTACTACTAACCTCGGTCTGACAAAACTCGAGTCCACACCTGCCAGCGGACAGGAGCACTACCCACTAGAAGAATGACCGGAAGCGTCCCCTGACGTCTTACACTGCGTCACAAGTGTCTAGCAACAACGCCCCGGACGTGAGACTCAAACACGCAACAAGTACCACAACAAGGACTAGCTGGGGTCACGCTCGTCAACGCGTGTCCTAAGCCCCCAACTACGTGTGCACACACAGACCATCTGCTCTAGGTCGGGTCCTCTAGCTGGTTTTCTCCCCCCACCGGACTCTGGTGGCAAAGGCAAGGGGCCCTACGGTAACCAGCCTAAAAACCGCCTCTCACCGGGCCCCGCTCTCCACCACTCCCAGGTGGGTCCGCACCCACGTGCGCAGGAAGCTACGACTAATGGACAGGTCACTGAAAGTAAGGACTGACTCACGGAAACCATCGTCGAAGAAACGGAACCGCAGACTCTCGGTGCAGCGAGGAGCCTGATGGTCCAACCTTGGGCCGTCACAGGCTGTGACGCACCTACACTGGAGTGTCATAAGGCTCTGACGGTCCACCCCTGGAGCATCACCAGCCAAGGTGAAAACAGGCCCTGACGCACCCACCTAGGGGCGTCACAGGCTGTGACGCACCTACACTGGAGCGTCACAAGGCTCTGACGGTCCAGCCCTGGAGCATCACAAGCCGAGGTGAAAACGAGCTCTGATGCACCCGCCTAGGGGCGTCACAGCACCTGACGGACCAACATTAGTGCGTCAGGGGAGGTGGGTTTGCCTGCTCTGACGCACCCACCCAGGGGCGTTACAAGGCTGTGACGCGCCAAGCCAGGTGCGTCACACGCCTTGACCCCCAACGGTCAAAAACCAACGATCGGCAGCCAACGGTCGAATGCAGCCTGACGGTCCAACCTAGGTGCGTCACAGCACCGTGGCGGTCTATCGTGGGACCGTCACAGCCCATAGACCCCACTTGCTGCACTCAGGGCTGTAATGCACCCATCCAGGCGCGTTACACAGTGTGACGGTCACTGGAAGGACCGTCACACCCGCCCGAGGGCGAAACGGCGGGAAACACCCAAAAATTCCAACCACGCCCCCATACCTCCATAGGAGAGGGGAAATCAAAGGGGAAGACCCCTAGGGACCCCTAGCATGATTCTAGGCCATCAAAACGCCGAATCGCGGCTCAAATCCATAGATCGGGTGAACTCTCCCCAAAACATGATTTTGCCCTAACCCGCTCAAAACACCCCTCTCGGCTCCCATTCGGTCTACAAATCGTGGGGGATGACGGGATGAGCATAGGGATTCGTTCCCCTACCTCAAAAGAGCAAATGCTCCGCCGAATCATCGCCGAAACCAAGGAAGAAGCTTTTGCACACCGCACGCCCCGCCTCCCCCCGCGAAAAGGGCACCACCGGGACCGCCTTGTCGCCGCCGTCGCTGCCACGCCGTTGCCGGAGTGAAGGTGGCCGCGTCTCGGTCGCCCGGGGAAGAAGAATGGCACTGTGAGGAGGGCGCTCTCCAACGGTTAGGGAATAAGAAGAAGAAGAAAAAGGAAATGGTGAAAAGAAAAGAAAAAGGTTTGATATTTATAGAAAATCCAGAAAATCGAAAAAATCCCAAAAAGGGAAAAATACACCTCGATCCTCGCAACGCGCTGATCGTAACGGTACCACTCGCGGGTAGATGAACGCCCCGGTTCACCCGCTACGGGGTTCCGTAGATGTTTCCGAGACACACACGCGGGAATCGAAAAACACGCGTCCGAACTGACCCGAATCGCACGGATCCAAACATGAAAGATGTCTATAACATAATTTCGGACACAACGGAGCCAAGTTCACCGAAAACGCAGATCCGGGACCCAAGAAGAAGGATTCAAAAGGGTCCGAGACATCACAGCCCTCCCCCCTTAAACGAATTTCGTCATTGAAATTCGAGAATAAGGCACAAGAACGGGGGAAAGACTCACACAAACAAATAGGGATACAGCTCCCGCATCTCATCCTCACGCTCCCAAGACACCTCGCCACCAGAATGATGCTGCCAGACCACCTTAACCAGCGGAATAACCTTGTTCTGCAGGCGCTGCTCTCGCCGATCCTCAATGCGAACAAGAAACTCCGGAAGGGACAGATCTGGGGTCACCTCAGGCCAAACGGCATCCTCGAGAACATGGGAACCATCGGGCATATACTTCTGAAGCATCGACACATGGAACACATCATGCACGGTGGAAAGCTCCGGAGGTAGTTGCAACCGATAAGCAACTTCCCCAACACGTTCGACGATGGGAAAGGGACCAATGTAGCGGGGACTCAGCTTCCCACGCCTACCGAAACGCATCACACCCTTCATAGGAGAAACTCTCAAGAAAACTTGGTCTCCCACAGCAAAGCTGAGAGGTCGCCTCCTCCGATCGGCATAGCTCTTCTGCCGCCTTTGAGCTGCCAACATCTTCTGCCGAACGAGATGCACCACCTCAACACACTGTTGCACCACATCTGGTCCGGTCAGGGCACGCTCGCCCACCTTGAACCAATCAAGTGGAGTCCGACAAGGTTGCCTAGGGAGCCATACCAATGCTCGAATGATAGCTATTGTTGTAGGCAAATTCCACTAATGGAAGATGGTGGGTCCAACTCCCCTGCCATTCTAAGAAACACGCTCGCAGCATGTCCTCCAGAGTCTGGATGGTCCGCTCAGACTGACCGTCCGACTGAGAATGATAGGCCGAGCTGAATGCCAACTCTAGGCTAGAGCCTTCTGGAAGCTCCTCCGAAATCCAGAAGTGAAGCGGGGATCACGATCAGACACAATGGAGATGGGAACTCCATGCAACAGAACAATTCGCTCCACGTACAAATGAGCCAAACGATGCACGCTCCAACTAACCTTGACCGGCAGCACCCGCGCCGTCTTCGTCAGTCTATCCACTAGTAACCAGATACTATCCTCCCTACGGGACGTCCTCGGAAACCCAACCACGAAATCAGTGGTCACGTGGTCCCATTTCCATGCAGGAATATCCAAGGGCTGAAGTGTGCCTCCCGGTCGCTGGTGCTCAGCCTTCACCTGCTGACAGGTTAAACACCTGGCCACAAATTCCGCCACATCTCTCTTTATGCCAGGCCACCAAAACTGCCTCTTCAGGTTTTGGTACATCTTAGCCGATCCAGGGTGCACGGCATACCGACTCCCATGAGCCTCACGTAATACCGTACGCCGCACCTGCCCCTCGGCTGGCACGTACAATCTACCTCTAACCTCGAGGCTCCATCCTCACCAAACTCCACCTCGGCCATCGACAGAATACGAGGTAGCTCGGGGTCCACTCGCTGAGCCTCAGTCACCTGTTGACGCACCGCGGGCGTAACAGTCAGACTCGCAAGGACAGCCGAACCCTGGTCCTGAGGGACCTTAAGCCTAAAAGTCATGGCCGGAACCTGCTCCCAAAGCCTCCACTTCCTCAACAACATCTGACTGACCGTTACTCTCCTACTCAGAGCATCAGCCACGACGTTCATCTTGCCAGGCTGATAAGACAGAGTGAAATCATAATCCTTCATATACTCCATCCATCTTCTCTGCCTGAGGTTAAGGTCCTTCTGCGTGAACACATACATCAAACTCTGATGGTAAGTGAAAAGCTAAAACTTCTCTCCGTACAAATAATGCCTCCAGATCTTCAGAGCAAAAATCACCGCCGCCAGCTCAAGATCATGAACAGGGTAGTTCACCTCATGTGGCTTCAACTACTGAGAGGCATACGCCACCACTCTCCCATGCTGCATCAACACAGCACCGAGACCTACCCCGGAAGCATCCGTACATACCACGAAACCACCCGAGCCAGATGGCAACACCAAAACTGGAGCAGTGGTGAGCAATCTCTTCAGCTCCATGAAGCTCCGCTCACACTCCTCCGTCCAGACGAACGGCACCTCCTTCCGCGTAAGCCTGGTCATCCGAGCTACAATACGAGAAAAATCCTGAATAAATCACCGATAATAGCCTGCGAGCCCCAAGAAACTCTGGATCTCCGTGATAGAACTCGGCCTCAGCCACTGCACCACAGCCTCGACCTTGGCCGGGTCAACGGAAACACCATCACCAGAAATAACGTGCCCCAGAAAGTGCACCTCTCGGAGCTAGAACTCGCACTTGCTAAACTTGGCATACAACTGGTGATCGTGCAGGGTCTGCAACACCGCCCTCAAATGTTGCACATGCTCTTCAGCAGACCGCGAATACACAAGGATATCATCCACAAATATGACCATGAACTAGTCCAAGTACGGACGAAACACCCTATGCATCAAATCCATGAACACTGCGGGGGCATTGGTGAGCCCGAACGGCATCACCAAGAACTCATAATGCCCATACCTCGATCAAAACGCCATCTTCTCCACATCCGACTCTCGAATCCGCAGCTGATAATAGCCTGATCTCAAATCGATCCTCGAAAACACCCGGGCCAACTGAAGCTGGTCGAATAAGTCATCAATCCGAGGCAACCGATACTTGTTCTTAACAGTCGCCTGGTTCAGCTGACGGTAGTCGATGCACAGCCTCAAACTACCGTCCTTCTTCTTCACAAACAACACCGACGCACCCCACGGGGAATAACTAGGATGAATATACCCCTTGGCCAGCAACTCCTGCAACTGTGCCTTCAGCTCTCGCAACTCTGCGGGCACCATCCGATAAGGGGCCTCGATATAGGCGCCGTACCCAGCACCACCTCAATCACGAAATCAATCTCTCGCTGCGGGGGCAACCCTAGTAGCTCCTCGGGAAAAACATCGGGAAACTTGCACACGACAGGAATGTCCTCTACCTCAGGACACTGTCGATCAACCAAAACCACGGATGTGAGAAAACCCTGACAACCCGCATCAAGCAAACGACATGCACGGATAGTCAAAATAAGCAAGCGGGACGAGGGAGACAGAATACCTTGGAAATAGAAGGTGGGTCCACAAAGCTGTCGGAAGTAGACCTTCTCCGAGCCGCAATCCACCAAGGCATGATGAGCCTCAAGCCAATCCATGCCCAAAATCACATCGAAGTCCTGAAGCGGTAACGCGTAGAGTCTAACCGGAAAGTTCCGCCCTTCCACCCACACAGGTACCTTCTCAAAACAGTACGGGGTGATCATGAAGTCACTGGTAGGCAACTCTACCGCCAAGTCATAGGACACCTCGGTCACTGGGTCCTCCACACTCTGAGCAAAATCCTCCGAGATGAACGAATGAGAAGCACCTGAATCAAATAAAACACGAGCCGCACAACCCAAAATGGAAAGAGTACCTTCCACCAACTGCGATGCCTCAGCCTCTGCCCTGGTCATGTGAGTCACTCTGCCTCGGGATCTCTACCTCCTACAGTAGCTGATCGTGACAACTAAGGAAACTATCCCTGCTGCTGGTACTGCTGCGGCTGTGATGACAACTACTGGGGCTGAAACTGCTGCTGCTGCTGAAACTCGTGCGGTTGGCTCGACCTCTGCGGACAGTCACGTGCCATGTGCCCTGGCTGATCGCACCTAAAGCAAATCACGGGCGCTGAACATGGTCTACCCGGATGAGAACCACCGCACCTAGGACAACCGCCCCAAGAACCAGTCATCGAACCCTGACGCTGAAAAGCCATCGGCTGCTGAACATTGCCCATCGACTCCTGCATCGACTCCTTACGATCCTGGCGCCTCTTACTAAAACCAGCTTCCTTAAGCAGCTTCTTAAGCTTCGATCTAAAGGATGACGACCCTGGCATAGGAGCCACAGACTGCGTCACCACCGATCCACCTGCTGAGAGCTGGACGGTACTCTGCTGCTGCATCCCCGTCGGCTGGCTGAAATCTGCCTGCACCTGACTAGCACTGCCCTGCCCTCGAACCTTCTGGAAGTCTCTCTCCAGCGCCGCTGCTGCCTTACATGCAGCATCCAAGGTCGTCAAACCTAACGCAAGAAGATGATGCCTCAACTCTAGCCTCAGACCACCCACAAACTGATCGATCTTCACCTCCTCATCTGCCACGATATGAGGGGCATAACGGCCCAACTCGATAATCCTAGCACGGTACTGCATCACCGTCATGTCACCCTGAGTCAGCTCCATAAACTCACGCAACCTCTACGACCTGACAAAAGACGGACAGAAAGCACGCTCGAAAGCCGTGACAAACTCCTGCCAAGCAATCTGCCGAAGAGGACGAGACCGGAACACTGAACCCCACTCTGACGTCCACCAAGTACAGGCCGCTCCCTGAAGACGATGAGTAGCCAACGCCACCTGCTCCTCCTCAGGACACTCCATTGCACTGAAAATCTGCTGCACATCATCAAGCCACTCTCTGGCCACCTCCGGATCCGGCTGCCCGCTGAAGGAAGGAGGCTGAAACAGCAAGAACTCCTTCAGCACACGACCATGAAACAGCAAGAACTGGAAGGCGAGGAGGTCTGATTCCACATCATTCCCGCACCCTTCTTCTCACGCACGATCAAGTCTTCTTCCCTTATTTTCCAAGGTACACGGCGTCGTTGCTCTTTTTTCTCAATCCTTTTGGCGTTGTCAATCCTTGGTGGCGATCACGGTTAGTATCTCTATTCTTCATCATCCTTTGTCTTTTCATGCTTACATGTTTATGCATGTTTGTTAGTTTGGGGCGGGTAGATTAATCATCTACACCTATGACTCCTAGTCCGTCGACATATAACCCCCTGTCTGCCGACCTATTTCCTCTGGCGTGGTCGCGGTTCCACTATCGGTTGTGTTCTTTCAGAAGTAGTTGTACGATAGACCGCGTCACCATTAATTCAATTGACTGATTTGGGCCCGATGAGTCGACCCATGGCCCTTGTGTGTTGACCTAGTTCTGGTTTTTTCCTCTAACGTGGTTGCGGTGCTTCACTATGCCGCATCCTTGATGAAAGTGGTCATGCGATAGACTGTGACTTAGTTGAGTCGACCTGTTGAGGCTGGTGTGTCGACCCAGAGCTTGTGTGTGTCAACCTATTTCTTGGCTTTCTCTGTCTAGCATGGTCACGGTTTCGTTGTCAGCCGCGTGCTTCAGTAAGGCGGTCGTACGATAGACCACAATATCAGAAAAGTCATGTTTTGATCGAACTCTGATTCCTCCGATCGTGAGGCCTTTATAGTCCTATTTTGCACCAAAGTTTAGAGCTTTTTTGATCCCTGAAGGTCTCTGGATGTCTGAGGATCGTTATCTCACTAAGATCTCATCGAATTATTGGGTTAGGACACTTATTTCTAGGGTTTATCCCCTATCTCCGAGCTAGGGCTCCCAATCCCTATAAATACAACCCCAAGCCCTATGGCTCGTAGGAGGGAGATTTCTGGAGCTTGCCACGAAGTGCTTCTGCATCTTGGGCTCGTCTTCAACTAGGGATTCACGTCGTCTTCCTCGTCTTCCTCGTACCCACTGGTTTTTGTTCATCGTTCTTCAAGTGCTTCGTAGCTTTTCTCATTTTTCTCTTGCATAGCATCTATATTTTATTTCTGCATAGTCACAGCATCGCACACACCCACCTAGTCTCTTCTGGCTCCTCAAAGAGAGGTTAAAAACCACCCAAACTCCCAGGTAAGGCTCCCTCCTTTTATGTGTTCTTCATTTCTATTTTTTAGATTCTACGCATAATTCTTAAGCTAATTGGGTGTCTTCTTCATTTTTTCTTTACATTTTTTCATAGGTACAGGCAGTGTCTAGCTCGAGGCCCTCTCTCTTTGGCCGGCTGAAGAGATAGGAGGAAAAGAACCCACTCCCCAGTTTTCTGTGATAGGTCGCGGCCCTTTTAGAGACTGCGCCTTGTCTGTCGTGGCCGCAAGCCCCAACCGCGTCTAGTGCCAGCCATCTTCTCTGCATATTTTCTGGCTGGTTTCTTTGTTTTCCAAGGCATATAGCAGTATTTGGTTATCTATCTTACTGTTGGAGGCGTTCTACCCCTTGGTGGCGATCACGGCCACTTTCTCTTCCTCCTTTCCTTTGGTTATTGTTTCATATTCATTGCTTTAGTTAGTTATTTGTTCCACGTTGCCATGTGTGTCTTCTTATTTCTTCTTACTTTGTTGTTGCACTTGCTCCACGCTGCCCCAGCGTGTGCTTTCCTTCTTCCCTTTCCTCTCTCTTTTTCCCTCCAAGAGGAAGAAAAAGGAAGAGGGTGACTTTTATTGCCTACAACGTTCTCAGTCTAAAAAGTAGAAACTTGTAAAGCACCGCCGAAACTCCGGTATTTTATGATTTTGAAGGCAAATTTGACAACGAATTCGAGATATTTCAAAACAAAACTTGTATGAAATCAAAGCATGCATCTAACTAGACAAGTCATGAGATTTAATTTGGTTTAGCCTGCCTACCTAATCGAAGATCAAAGGAAGAAGAAGAATAGACAATGAACTCGAAGAACTCTGATAATTCTCTTCCATAAAGGAGCTTTGATCACACCCAGCAACCTTCCCATGAACGATTGGGGTTGTCTGGAAGGGGATTACAAGATATTTATAGAACTAAACCTCTCCAAGAGTCTTAATCCTTGAGATCTCAAAGGGATTACATCAAATACCCAAAATTCTAATTTATCTCCAAAATAATCTATGAAGGACTCTTCTAAAAATGATTCTATTTCACTCAAAACCCTAATTAGATGAGGGAAAACCTATCAAGGTCGATCCTATCTTTAATGGTTGTTGTACGCAGATAATTTTCCCAGCAAAATATCAAGAAATAAGGGCTCGGGAATTTCCCCGAACACCCTTAGAGCGTGGTTCACCCAGCCCTTTCTACGACACTCTGGGCCCAACCATGGGTCCTAACCAACTCACCGTGACCAACAGCGTCTTCAACAATTGCTTGGAGCCACCCCCGATCACCTAGTTTGCGGGTTTACCCGCCTTCAACCGAGCCACCCGGGCCAACCAGGGGGTGCCCCGACCTCAAGCCACGACACGTGGCACCTAGCAACAAGGCCGGGGTTTACCCCCGAGACGCCTTCCTCCAGCCCTCCAAAGTCAAAGGGAGACCTATCTAAGTCAACCATTGGCTTTGGGGACTAGCAGCACGCTCATGCGGCCCAGGCACGTGTACCGAGAATTTCCTCGAACACCTCGCGGGCGCACATATTCCAGCCCCTCTACAGTAAGCTGGGGGCCAACCCACGGCTCAAATACCATAGCCGTGTCCCACGGTGACCCTCCAGCAAGTTGGGGCCACCCCCGACCCTCAAACATGCGGCGACAAGCCGTTTACTTTCAGCTCCCGGGCCAACCCGGGGCTACCCTATCAACCCGCCGTACATCACGGCATGCACCACGACGCCGGGCCCACACACTCGAAATGCCTCCGCTCAGCTCCAGCAACCTCTCACTCTCAGTCTGGGGGAAAATCCAAGGCCCTCCAGTCAATTACCCGAGTCGTTTGACAACTCGAGGTGTGTCGGGCATTTCCCCGAACACCTTGCGAGTGGCTGTGACAACATCAAATAATTGGCCCCTACGGGCCAATCCCAGCATCCTAGGCGCGTGGAGTCCCACAAAGGACAACGCCAAATGACAAAAGGAGACCCCCGGGACAACCCCCTGTGGCCACGGTCGGCCTGGGGGGGAGCTCGCCCCAGGCGCGGCCGCGCCCTTGTGGGGGCGAACTTCTCCGGGGGTGGCCCCTCCACCCAGCCCACTCAGCCCTTGTCAGCAATCATCCCAGTTCCAATCCCGCGCAAGGTTGATCGACGTACCTGCATGGAGGAAGTCACGAAGACGGAGCCTCGGGATCACGCGGGTCATTTTCCTCGTTCCACACGCACACGCGGCCAGCCAACTAGTTCTAGCTCGTATCCTTTGTCCTATTGCGGTCACACAGAGTCAACGTGGGGCCCAAAATAGAAAAAATAGGGGATTTTATAGACTTGGGGGAAAAATGTTGGTGTTGGTGTGCTACAGGCCAATTTCGGGTCGGGTAGGCCCAATAGTTGTACGATCTTGTTCATTATTAATAAAGTGGTATTTGAGCGTAAATATGCGATTGTGTTACTTTACGTTGTCCCTAGGATATGTGGTTGTAAAGTCAACTCGAGATGGGATCTCGATTATGAGACTGACTTTACATGAACACATACCTTAAACTGTTCCTGGTTGGAGGGTAATTACTCGGGGACTTTGATTACCTATTAAACCAGTACACATGATGTGTCAGTGACCAGTCTCATGGTCATTGGTGCGGGGCACCAACACATATGTGTAGGTGTATGTCCTTGGAGGATGTACACTGAACTGATCCGCTATTGGATCTTCAGATGGTTGATTATACCTAATGTCAACTGAAGATCCAACTGTCTCAGTAGCATCGTTGGTCCTTTGACCTGAGACATTGATCGGATCTTACACGAGGATTGGAATGGTTTAATTACTTGGCTAAGTGACGTTAACCATAAGTCATGAGTTGCCGAGTCATTAACCACTCCAGGATACGTGTAAAGATCATCAATGGTCAAGAGGGGATCGCTCACTGTCGGGTATATATCAGACAGTTAATGGGTCATGACATTGACGCTCCGTTAAATCCCTGTCCAGGGTCGTGTAAGTTCGTTTAGAACGGACGTCATACACTTTAAGGAGGTCATAGTCAAATGGCACGATCATGGGGTTTGACAGAAACCATACCCTCGATCGTACCAGACTCATAGAAGGAGCGAGGGATTATATCGATGCGGTAACTGTGGACTTACAGGTACCAGACAGGCTGGTTTAAACCCGACGTCCTCTAGGATCACGCGAATTTACTTGACCCAACGTGATCGAAGGTTCGGAATAAATTAAACTATTATTCGGCTCTTGTAGAAGCGAAGAATACGTTTAATTTACTTCTAATTGGGAATTAGAAGTTAATGGACCTTAAACTAGAGTGACTATGGGCCTAGAGGATCACACACAATGGATTCTTGGGTGACGGATTATTATTATACAAATGTATGTATTATTTCCATTTAATTCCTTTTGGAAAGGAGTGTAAATGGAGTTTAATACATATGTATAATATGAGATAGGACATATATACAGTTTCAGTTTTTTGGAGCCCTTTTCAAATAAGCCTAAACTCTATATATAGAATCCTACGTGAAGCTCATTCGAGCTTCTTCCAACCCCTTTAAGCTAATCAAGCATTAAGGCTTAAAGGGAGAGGATTAGCTCCTCCCCCCTTCCTTCCTCTTGCTCTCTCTCTCCAGAATGTGAAAGGGTCGGGGAAGGTCCGTGCCGGGGGTACCGTCGCTGCGCAAGGATCCGTGTGGATCATCTCTAGAGGCCGTGCAGCTGTGCGGCTCGGTTTTCTGCATCAGGCTTAGCGGACAACGTCGTTCCGCGCAAGGTGAATTATGTAACCTATAATTAGGCGGGTTGGAGTCTTAGAAACACCGATTAGAGCACAGATTAAGGTTTCCATAACACCGAGATCGGGCAAATGAATTTTTGTTATCCGCCGCGTCGCCCGTAGGTGCTGTGCAAAACCTTACAGTGGTATCAGAGCCAGGTTTGCGCTCTGGTCGGTGTTTTATCGTCGTATAGAACCATGTTTTAGGGGTAATTAAAATCTTCAATTGTTATTGCTAGAAGGCGATGCTGGGCATCTCCGTTCTTCCAGGATGCTGGGCATCGCTGGAGCAAAATTTTTTTTAAAAAAAAAAATTTCTGGCCCAGTTTGGGCGCACTGCGCCCTTGGCGCCGCCCACGCGGGGCGACCGCGTGGCGGGCGCCGCAGGCGCCCGCGGGTCTTTCGCGCCCGCGTGGCACCTCCACGCGGCCCCGCGTTGCGGGCGCCGGCATTGCGGGTCAGCCCAATATATTTTTTTTAATTTTAAAAAAAATTTACTTTTTTCTTTCATTTTAATTTATTGTGCTCTAATACATACATATATATATATATTATATATATATATGAAAATGCACAGTAAATTAAATCGAATTTTATCTTGTAGGTTAATTATGTTATCTCGATGGTAAATGTCAAATGTTAAATTTTATTTAACTGTGTTGAATTTACCGAGGTGAGATAATTATTATTTACCTTGAGATAAAATGGTAATAATTGAAGTTACTTCAGTAAAATTTAAGTTTTTGAATTTTTTAATTATTAGATAATTAAAAATTAAATTTAAATTTTATTGAAGATAAATGTAGAAAATTCAAATATTTGAATTTTAATTATTAGATAATTATTAAATTCAAATTTTGAATTTTAGAAAATTGTTAATTGAGGATAATTACATTATTTTAAATTCATTTTCAAACAAAATTATTGGATAATTAGTTTGAATTTAAATTTAAATTATTGACATGTTTGATTTTTGAATTTAAATTTGATTATTGGATAATTAAATTTAAATTTAAATTTAATTAATTATCTCAATTAGATGCCCCTATAGAAAATGATGGTTCTTTACTTGCTCTACATTATTTACCTTGTATTGGCTTGCTTGTCTGTTTAATTTTAATTAATCATGCTTCGATTTTAAAATTAAACAAAGCTATCCTATTTTTGTTTGCACATCCCATTTTTAAATTCAAAAGTAATGATTATTTTCAGAAAATAACCCTTGATTGATTTTATTTGAATGTGTTGGTAAGTGATTATGGACTTGGATTAATGTAATTAATTGGGGTCTGCGAACCTCCTTTCTCTCTCTGTTAAAATTTCAATGTACTTCTATCTTCTTCCATTGTTGTACTCGCCCTAAGGGCTTCTGGAATTTTATTGATATGTAATTCACTTTTTTCCGGCCTGCGAGCTGTGTAAAAGTTGTAATTACTGCGGCGTCGGAGTTTGAAAGCGCGGAGCACACCCGACGAGGACGATCCAGCTACTTCGGAAGCGGGCCGGATGCCTTAGTTACATTAGAGATTAAGTCCATGATCACTTGCGTTTTATTTTGCATTGGATGCATTTATTTTGTGCAAACTACTAGGTACGGTAAATATATTGGATATATTTATATTACCACCTAGGGTGAGATCAAGATAAAAATTAAATTCTCTCGCGATTAAATTTTAGATCTGGTAAGCGTGGCTCTAGGAGTCGTCGTGGCCCTCCATCATTATGGAGTGAATGAACGTCTTCATTTCATGGATTTGTTGTGCTTTCCACAAGGTCCATGAGTTTGGGGGCGGGATTAAACTCAAAGGCTCGGCCTCAATGGGGTGAGGAATTGAACTCGGCCTTGTTGTGCTTTCCACAAGGGTCGGGTCATGAACTCATTGCTATGTTGTAATGATGGTTAGATCTAACCGAGAATATCCTTTGTTGTGCTTTCCACAAGGGGATGATTTCTCGGGGGCCGAATATCGGATATTGCATTAGATGCAAGTGCTTGTTGATTGCCCTTGAGATGGTGTATGGCTTATTGTGCTTTCCACAAGGTCGTACATCAGTCTCGTTGGGATTCCGACCCACTAGGTAGATCTCACTGATCTCCTGTTCTATATACTGAGGGTTATATAGTCCGATCGAAAAATAGTGGGACTAACTAAGATAGAAAATCACATCTAAGTTAGAATTTGAACACATGCTAAGTTGTCTTTTATTTCTTATCCAGATTACAATGTCGTCGTCCAACCCCCTCCGCGGCATCTTGGATACAAATAGATTAACTGGACCAAACTACTCAGATTGGCTGCGTAATCTACGCATAGTCCTTACCGCCAAAAAGATTGCATACGTGTTGGACACGATTCATTCTGAGCCAGCTCCTGATGTCGACGAGGGCGAGTTACTGGCTTATGCCAAGTGGTCTGAGGACTCCTCTGTTGCCCAATGTTACATGTTGGCCTCTATGGCTCCCGAGCTACAGAGGTAATTTGAAAAGACTGATTGTAGAAGCATACTTCTCAATCTACGCCAGCTCTTCGGGGAGCAGGGTAGGATTGAGAGATATGATATCTCAAAAAGGCTTTTCAGGACACGGATGTCTGAGGGTTCATCAGTACAGGCCCATGTACTGAAAATGATGGAGTAGATTGAAAGACTCAATGCATTGGGGTTCAAGTTGGATCTTGAACTATGCATTGATCTTATACTCCAGTCATTGCCCGATTCCTTTTCTTCCTTCATCATAAATTTTAACATGAATAGAATTGATGCAACTCTCCCGGAGCTGCTCAATATGTTAAAGAGTGCTGAAGGAACCATGCAGAAAGATAAACCATCTTCGTCTGTAATGATTGTTGGCCAGGCCAACAAGAAAAGGAAGGCCTCTCAAATATCCACCACGAGTAACAAAGGGAAGGGAAAGAAAAAGGCCACGGATAAGCAAATCGCCAAAGTTGACAAAGGGAAGGGCAAGAAGAATGAAAAGGAAGACAAATGTTTTCGATGCGGGGAAACTGGGCATTGAAAAATGAATTGCAAGGTAATTCTAAATGAAGGTATTTTTATCATAGACCTTAATTTGTCATATATGGAATCCACATCATGGGTATTGGATACTGGATGTGCATCTCATATCTGCAATTCTGTGCATGTGTTGGCAAATAGAAGGCGATTGGGTAAAAAGGAGATTGAACTGAGGATGGGCAATGGAGCTTTAGTTGCTGCCAAAGCTGTCGGGACTGCACGTCTCAGTTTACCTTCAGGAGTCATTCTGGAGCTAAATGACTGTTATTATGTTCCTAATATTATTAAGAACATTATTTCAATCTCTGGCTTGTATAACATTAGATATACATTGGCTTTTTATAGCACTGGGTGCTCTATAATGAATAATGGTTTGATTATAGCCAATGGTTCATTAGTCAATGGTCTTTATATATTAGATACACGTTCTAATGTTATGCAAATTTTCAATGCTGATGAAGTGAATTCTACATATCTATGGCATTGCAGACTTGGTCATGTAGGTGAGAAAAGAGTCTCTCACTTACACTCAAATGGGTATTTGAATTCATTCGAATACAAGCCATTTGATACCTGTGAGTCGTGTCTCATGGGGAAAATGACCAAGGCTCCCTTTAGTGGATATGGTGAGAGGGCTGTTGACCTTCTCGAGCTCATACACTCGGATGTGTGTGGACCCATGTCCATGGAGGCAAAAGGGGGTCACCTCTATTTCATTTCTTTTATTGATGACTTCTCTAGATATGGCTATGTATATTTAATGAGACATAAGTCACAAACCTTTGAGAAGTTTAAGGAATATAAGAATGAAGTAGAGAAACAGACTGGCAAGTGTATTAAGGCTCTTCGATCGGATCGAGGAGGTGAATACTTGAGCCATGAATTCACTTCTTATCTTAAAGACCATGAAATAGTTTCTCAGTGGACTCCACCGTATACACCACAGCACAATGGTGTATCCGAGAGGAGAAACAGGACCTTGTTAGACATGGTCCGATCCATGATGTCTATGTCAGGACTATCTTTGTCTCTCTGGGGCTATGCATTAGAGACTGCAGCATATTTATTGAATAGGATCTCAAGTAAATCAGTTCCTTCTATACCATATGAGATATGGAAGGGCAGGAAATCAAATTTTAATCACATTAAAATTTGGGGGTGTTCTGCTCATGTAAAGAAGAACGAGAGTGATAAGCTTGAGTCAAGAACCGATAAGTGTAGGTTTGTGGGATATCCAAAGGAGACGTTTGGATATTATTTCTATCACCCTTCTGAGCAAAGGGTCTTGGTGGCCAAGAGAGCTGTATTTCTGCAAAGAGAATATCTACTCTAGAAAAATAGTGGGAGTCAGATAGAATTGGACGAGGTCCAAGAACCACAACCTATAAACACAAGCTCATTAGATGAGACTGTATCGGTTGATCCTATTCAAAGTGAAACACTGACATTGCGGAGATCTGGTAGACTACCGAGAGAACCTGAGAGATATGTTGGACATGTCTCAGAGAGGTCCTCTAAGGTATGTATCGATGAGGATGATGATCCTCAGTCGTACCAGGAGGTGATCCGTAGTGTAGACTCCGAGAAATGGCAAGAGGTAATGGATTCAGAGATCCAGTCCATGTACACCAACAAAGTTTGGAACTTAGTTGATGTACCCGAAGGGAAGGTCCCTATCGGCTGCAAATAGATTTTTAAAAGAAAAATCGATGCAGATGGACAGGTTGACACATACAAGGCTAGACTAGTGGCGAAAGGATATCGTCAAAGACAAGGCATTGACTATGACGAGACTTTTTCGCCGGTAGCCATGGTTAAGTCAATCAGAATCCTCCTTGTCATTGCTGCATACCTGGATTATGAGATCTGGCAAATGGATGTGAAGACATCTTTTCTTAATGGAAATCTGTCAGAAGAGGTGTACATGGTACAGCCTGAAGGATTCACCTCCAAGCTACATCCTAATAAGGTATGCAAACTTCAAAGGTCCATATATGGATTAAAGCAGGCATCTAGAAGCTGGAACTTAAGATTTGACGAGGCTGTCAAATCTTTCAACTTCATTCGGAATGAAGATAAACCCTGTGTTTACAAGAAGGTCAGTGGGAGCTCTGTGACCTTCTTGGTCCTTTATGTTGATGACATCTTACTCATTGGGAATCATGTAGAGATGTTGACATCAACTAGGTCTTGGTTGTCCAAAACTTTCTCCATGAAGGATTTGGGAGAAGCATCCTATGTGCTGGGCATAAGAATCTATCGAGATAGATCTAAAAGGATGCTAGAATTATCCCAATCCATGTACATAGACACTATCCTCAAAAGGTTTAGGATGGAAAATTCCAAGAGAGGTCTTATTCCCATGAGACATGGAATTTGTCTATCCAAGGGGATGAGTCCTAAAACTTCTGAGGAGGTGGCACACATGAATAAGGTACCCTATGCTTCGGCGATAGGGTCAATCATATATGCAATGCTATGTACACGGCCTGATGTTGCCAATGCTTTAAGCATTGTCAGTAGATATCAGGTAAATCCAGGCGAAGAGCACTGGAAGGCAGTAAAGGGCATCCTTAAGTACCTGCGAAGGGCTAAGGATCTTTTTCTACTTTATGGAGGAGATGACCTACAGCTTAGAGCTTACACATATTCTAGTTTCCAGTCAGATCCAGATGACTGCAAATCCATGTCTGGATTTGTATTCATGTTAAATGTAGGGGCAGTAAGTTGGAGAAGCTCCAAGCAAGATACGACTGCAGATTCGACGACGGAGGCAGAATATATTGCTGCAGCTGAAGCTGCTAAAGAAGCCGTCTGGATGAAGAAATTCATCTTGGAACTTGGCGTAGTTCCCGAGATATCAGTTCCCATCCCATTATTTTGTGATAATAATGGGGCCATCGCCCAGGCGAAGGAACCGAGATCTCACCAAAGGTCAAAGCATATTCTCAGGCGCTTTCACCTTATTCGGGAGATTGTTGATCGTGGAGATGTGGCGATGGAGCGTGTACCGTCAGAAGACAACATAGCAGATCCACTGACTAAGCTTTTGACACAAACTGTATTTGAGCGTCATCGGGATAAGATGGGCCTCAAAGTTGTGGGCAATTGGCTGTAGTTCAAGTGGGAGATTGTTAGTGTTGGTGTGCTACAGGCCAATTTCGGGTCGGGTAGGCCCAATAGTTGTACGATCTTGTTCATTATTAATAAAGTGATATTTGAGCGTAAATATGCGATTGTGTTATTTTACGTTGTCCCTAGGATATGTGGTTGTAAAGTCAACTCGAGATGGGATCTCGATTATGAGACTGACTTTACATGAACACATACCTTAAATTGTTCCTGGTTGGAGGGTAATCACTCGGAGACTTTGATTACCTATTAAACCAGTACACATGATGTGCCAGTGACCAGTCTCATGGTCATTGGTGTGGGGCACCAACACATATGTGTAGGTGTATGTCCTTGGAGGATGTACACTGAACTGATCCGCTATTGGATCTTCAGATGGTTGATTATACCTAATGTCAACTGAAGATCCAACTGTCTCAGTAGCATCGTTGGTCCTTTGACCTGAGACATTGATCGGATCTTACACGAGGATTGGAATGGTTTAATTACTTGGCTAAGTGACCTTAACCATAAGTCATGAGTTGCCGAGTCATTAACCACTCCAGGATACGTGTAAAGATCATCAATGGTCAAGAGGGGATCGCTCACTGTCGGGTATATATCAGACAGTTAATGGGTCATGACATTGACGCTCCGTTAAATCCCTGTCCAGGGTCGTGTGAGTTCGTTTAGAACGGACGTCATACACTTTAAGGAGGTCATAGTCAAATGGCACGATCATGGGGTTTGACAGAAACCATACCCTCGATCGTACCAGACTCATAGAAGGAGCGAGGGATTATATCGATGCGGTAACTGTGGACTTACAGGTACTAGACAGGCTGGTTTAAACCCGACGTCCTCTAGGATCACGCGGATTTGCTTGACCCAACGTGATCGAAGGTTCGGAATAAATTAAACTATTATTCGGCTCTTGTAGAAGCGAAGAATACGTTTAATTTACTTCTAATTGGGAATTAGAAGTTAATGGGCCTTAAACTAAAGTGACTATGGACCTAGAGGATCACACACAATGGATTCTTGAGTGACGGATTATTATTATATAAATGTATGTATTATTTCCATTTAATTTCTTTTGGAAAGGAGTGTAAATGGAGCTTAATACATATGTATAATATGAGATAGGACATATATACAGTTTCGATCTTTTGGAGCCCTTTTCAAATAAGCCTAAACTCTATATATAGAATCCTACGTGAAGCTCATTCGAGCTTCTTCCAACCCCTTTAAGCTAATCAAGCATTAAGGCTTAAAGGGAGAGGATTAGCTCCTCCCCCCTTCCTTCCTCTTGCTCTCTCTCTCCAGAAGGTGAAAGGGTCGGGGAAGGTCCGTGCCGGGGGTACCGTCGCTGCGCAAGGATCCGTGTGGATCATCTCTAGAGGCCGTGCAGCTGTGCGGCTCGGTTTTCTGCATCAGGCTTAGCGGACAGCGTCGTTCCGTGTAAGGTGAATTACGTAACCTGTAATTAGGCGGGTTGGGGTCTTAAAACACCAATTAGAGCACAGATTAAGCTTTCCATAGCACCGGGATCGAGCAGAATGAATTTTTGTTATCCGCTGCGTTGCCCGATAGTGCTGTGTGAAACATTACAAAAAAACCCTGATCCACCCTACGTAAACACCCCAGGGGGGGTTTACGCGGACCAGGCTGACCCCCTCAGCCTGGTCCGTGTAAACCCGTTAGCCTGGTCCGCGTAAACCCCATAAAAAACAAAAAAAAAGATTTTTTACCTTGGGGGGTGAACCCCCCCCATCCTGTCCTCGTAAACCCCCCAGGGGGGGTTTACGAGGACCAGGCTAACCCCCACAGCCTGGTCCACGTAAACCCCTATTAAAATGAAAAAAAACTTTTTACATTGGGGGGCGAACCCCCCATCCCAGTCCGCGTAAACCCCCCTCCCCCACTCAGAAAAATAAATATATATTTTCCAAGGGTTTATGCGGACCAGATCTGTAGCAACCCTGGTAAAATAAAAAGAAGATTTCAAGAAAGATTAAGTAAGTAAATGATAAGAACCAAAATGAATAAATAATAAGTCAAATGTAAATAACGCCTCTCAACAAGGCGCGATTTAAATAAGAAACGCCCTCACCTGAGGCGTTAATTGAAAAAGTGACGCCTATACCAAAGGTCGTCAAATTTCAAAAACGTCCAAAACGAATAAAAGGAAAGAGAAAGAAACGCCCTCTTATTGGGCGCGAATTATAAAAGAAACGGTACAGGTCAAGACGTCAATTAAAATGCACGCCCTAACCTAAGGCGTTAATTTCATTTGTGTTCCTATAGAAACGAAACTTATCCAGGGAAGTTTATGCTTATCCATGAAAGGTTTCTAGATTAATACGTGTTCGATCGATCAGGGAAAGGACTCTATCAAGGAAGGTTAAGTTCTACTCAAACTTCGACCCTACTGGGTTTTGTAAACTCTATAAATACCCTTTTCCATCAAACCCTAAAAGCTATTTGGTCGAAGGAGGAAAGCTCTACTGCCGTGCGTGAAGAACAGGTAATGTTCTTCTTCCTCTACCTTCAGTCAGAGAATATGAAGATTATTAATCGTTCTTCATCTTCTTTTTCTGTAGGTTGCCTGTGAGGGAGCTCTCCCTGTCTCGCTGAAGAACTAAGGGTTCTTCATCAGCATCATCTTCGTCGTCTGTCACCTTCTTCCAAACGCAGTACAGAAGAGGAGCTGATATTCTCTTACGTGCATAGAAGAGAATTTCATTCTATTCAGATCCTTACTGCATCCCCTTCCGTGTGCTGCTATTGTTGATTAAAGATCGGGAGCAGCCATCATCTTCAGGAGGCTCTGTTTAGAACAGAGCATCATTTTTTTTTCTTCACGTGTCTTCACCCAGAACATCATCAGGTAGGTTTTCTCAAGGATTGTAGCCCAAAGTAACTTATGAAATCATATTGATAACATATATTCGTGCATGCATATAGTTTCATGAGCTTTCAATGTTTTCTGTGACTTTTTGAAAGAAGCGACCCAGCTTAGGGCGCTAATTCAAGAAAGGATGCCCGACACAAGAGGCGTTAATTTCAGATAATTAATTAATACTCATGTTTAGAAATTGAATAACTATGAAACCTGTAAGGTAATTCAATGCATGATCACATATATCAAATCCTGCTATTTTTCTTGTCCTGACCCTGTACTAGTTTACTTAAAGTTTATTATCCTTGAAATTACCACTGATTCATATTAATCCTGGAACATCTTGAATTAACGACCTGATGCAGGCCGTTTCTTATAGAACTGACGCCCCACAAAAGGGCGCTAATTTAAAAGTTAACGCCCCTGTCCAAGGCGCATTTTGTTAAAATTCCATAATATTGAAATTTCTGCAAAATAGAAATATAGAATGGACGACTTCTAGAAAAGCTGTCAAATTATGAATACACGACCCAGTAAAAGGCGTTAATTCATTAAGTAGTGACTTAGGCTAAGTCGCTATTTTCCTGTGATACTATTTTACACTGTTACTGTTAACCGAGGGTTTCATATGTATATTTATAAATATATATATATATATATCGGCACTATATTCCAGTCCGTGAATATAGCCCCATATTTCATGATGATTTATCGCATTACCCACTAACTCTCGGTGACATACAAGCTCTCCATTGGACATTCCGTTCCTTTGGACTAGCGAGTTAGTCATAGAGACCTCCATAAGACTCCTCGAGCCTTGGATTCCCTCAAGGCCGATTGAGCAAGTTGTACCATTAAAAACCTATCACACTACTTTGCCATGTCACTCTATAGAAACATGGTATACCGGCCCTCATGTTATGCTATGTGTATGATATGAGAATTATCTTGATGAACGGGGAAAGCATGCCATTATTGTGATGTTCTTGTGGACCCCAATTCTATATCAAACATTATTATGCTGTTCTTGTGGACCTCAATTCTATATAAAAAGAGTGACCATCTACATATGGGCACTTATTTGTTATGGTACCCGGTTAGGGAACCAATTCCACCCAGTTTATCGACATGTCATGGTTTATATACTTTGCGTGAATTTTATCGCCAGTATGTCCTTACTCAAGGGCCTTGCTCTTGAATTCCATAAAAGTCTTATCTTATCATCCTATTAAAGCTTGTTCTTGAAACTCCTTATTGGCTATAAATTATCGTGGATGCCTAGATCTATTTTTAATGCTGTGCATATAAGGGCCCGATCTGGTCCTGGGAGGAGCACCCAAAAGTACTAGTGCCCATGGGAGTTGTAATGATACCGGTGTCTAGCATTGCACTGAAGTACTATTTTCTCTTGATCTAATTGGCGTTCCACAATCTCTCTCTTACTTGCGTACGTGACTTGACTAACGTGACTTTACTAGCGTGGCCCGACACGGGCGAAATACTTGCGTGAAATAGCCAATTCCCACATGACATGATAAATATCTTGACATATATTTGATACAAGTTCTTGAAAGTTCATGAATAATTCACTTCATTGTCTCTTGTTATACTCTCTATCTTGTCGTTTTACGCAAGCATGCCTAGCCATAGTGCATTTACATGTGAAAAATGTAACTACTTAAACCCATTGCTAGTTCTTGAGTTATAATTTCCTACTGAGCGTTCGCTCACTCCGTGTTTCCCTACTTTTCAGGTAAGTCCGATGACGAGACCCAAATGGACGGGGAAGGTCAAGAGTGAAAGAGTTAGAGCTACTCAAGTGTCAATTAGTCTTGTCTTTTCCATATTTTACTGAGTCAACTTTGTAATTTTCTTTTTATTAAGCCTAGTATTTGCAAGGGTTTGTAATAGACATATTTTTATAAAGGAAATAAAGGATTGGGTTATCTCTATAATTACGCACTCTGTCTTTGGTGTCGAATACACTAATACTCTGATTGACATGATTGATATAAACTCGTCACGTGTCTCCGGGTATCTTCCGCGCTCGAGGCGTGACAGTTTTTGTGATATCAGAGCAAAGTTTATTCAATTCCTAGGAAACCCAAGTCCAAGGATAAGTCGGAACCTCTAACCAGTGAGATTGGGTAGAACCAAGGGTTAAAGTCAACATAGAATTAAAGCCTTTTAACGCAATCACATACTAATATAGCTATTGTAATTATAGGATAATGGCTGCCGAACGTGCTCAATGGCACAACATGCAACGCACTCTTCAAGGCATGACCCAGGCACTTCAACAAGTGGCACAAGGAGGTGCACATCATGGAGCAGGAAGTCTCCACCAAAGCTTCAAGAACATGAACCCTCCTAAGTTCATGGGATCCACTGATCCAGATGATGCCGAACACTGGATCCGAGAAACGGAACGTGTTTTTAGAGTCATGCAATGTTCGGACCAAGAGAAGGTCCTGTTAGCCACATTTCAACTAGAAAGAGACGCCCGATGCTGGTGGGAGTCGGTAGAAGCCACATTAGATCAAGGACAAGTTACTTGGGAGGAGTTTGTTGAACACTTCAACAATAAATATTTCTCAGATCGAGTTCAAGAGAAGAAAGCCGCTGAATTCGCCGCACTTAAGCAACGATCTTTGTCGGTGGCTGAATATGAAGCGCAATTCTCAAGGCTGTCTCGGTACGCTAAACACTTAGTTAGTACTGAGAAGATGAAAGCTCGAAGATTCCTTAACGGGCTCAGGCCCCAATATATCACACAACTAGCACCGATGGACATACAAGTCTATTTGGAGATGGTTCGACGAGCCCAATTACTAGAAGATGCCACGGAACTATCTGATAGGATCCGTGGGAAAGACAAGAAGGAGAATGTCACTAGCTCCGGCACCTTCAAACCCAATTTCAAGAAGAGGCCAAGTAATGGGAGTACTTCCTTCCAGGAGCAAAAGTTCAAGAAGACCAAACCTTTCTCCATCACCACTACACCTTTTAAGGTGGTATGTAAGCACTGTGATAAGGTCGGGCACAAGGCCGAAGAATGTTGGAGGAAACTTGGAGCGTGTCTCCGTTGTGGGAGCCGTGATCATCAGATTCCCGACTGTCCCCTACTCAATGATCAAGCCGGCGACGGAAAGCGCCCGGTGACCAAGAATGCTCGTCTCCAAGCTATTAAGGAGGCGGAACAAGACGAAGGCGGACTAGTAGAAGGTACACTGAAAGTTTGTTCCAAGTATGCACATGTCTTATTTGATACGGGTGCATCACATTCTTTTATTTCCAAGAAGTTTGTTGACCCACTACCTCTGGAATCGGAATGGATGAAAATATTTTTATCTACTCCTCTCGGAAACGAAACCGATATTACTCACCATTATCAAAACTGTGAAGTCTTGGTAAAAGGAAGAAATCTTCCTATCAACCTCATATGTTTAGACCTAAAGGAATATGATGTCATATTGGGAGCAGACTGGTTATCTAAGTATCAGGCAACTGTGGATTGCCGTAACAGCAAAGTTACTTTCAAGGACTTTCCAGAACTAGTCTATTCTAGCCCTAAGAGTCAGAGCAAGTCACCTCTTATTTCGGCTCTCCGAGCTAGCAAGCTAATAAGGAAAGGATGTGTATCTTTCCTTGCTTTTGTCACCATTAAGAAGACTAAGGAGACTAAGCTAGAAGACATCCCAGTTGTGCAAGAATTTCCGGACGTGTTTCCGGAGGATTTGCCTGGATTACCCCCACAAAGAGAAGTGGCCTTCACCATCGACTTGGTCCCTGGAGCTGGCCCAGTTTCTAAGGCACCATATAGGATGTCCCCTGCCGAACTCAAGGAGCTGAAGGAGCAATTGATGGAACTTCTCAAGAAGGGATTTATTAGACCAAGCACTTCCCCGTGGGGAGCACCCGTGCTATTTGTAAGGAAGAAAGATGGATCCATGAGGTTATGCATTGACTATCGACAGTTGAATCATCTCACTATCAAGAACAAGTATCCACTGCCGAGAATCGATGAGTTATTTGATCAAATATCTGGATCCATGTATTTTTCAAAGATTGATCTCAGGTCAGGATATCACCAACTAAGGATCAAGGATGATGACATTCATAAAACCGCATTCAGAAGTAGGTATGGCCATTATGAGTTTGTTGTTATGCCTTTTGGACTAACAAATGCCCCTGCTGCCTTTATGCAGTTGATGAATAGTATATTCAGGCCTCATCTAGATCAATTCATAGTGGTTTTCATTGATGATATACTGATTTATTCAAAGACCAAGGAAGAGCACGAGGAGCATTTGAGAATAGCATTACAAATATTGAGGACGAATCAGTTATATGCAAAGCTCAACAAATGTGAATTTTGGTTAGGAGAAGTAGCTCTCTTGGGGCATGTTATATCAAAAGACGGTTTATCCGTAGATCCATCAAAGGTTGAAGCTGTAAGAAATTGGGAAAAACCGACCAATGCTAGCGAGATCCGTAGTTTCTTGGGTCTTGCGGGCTAATATCGGCGATTCATCAAGGATTTCTCCAAGATAGCCGTACCACTCACTAAGCTAACTCGCAAGGAGATACGTTATGAATGGAGTAAGGAATGCGAAAGAAGCTTCCAAGCTCTCAAGGATCATCTAACTACTGCCCCGGTTTTAGCTTTACCAATTGAAGGCGAGAGATTCGAAATATACACCGATGCATCTGGCATTGGCCTCGGATGTGTTTTAATGCAACAAGGGAAAGTAATAGCCTACTCTTCTCGTCAATTGAAGAAGCACGAGGAAAACTATCCAGTTCATGATTTAGAATTGGCTGCGGTAGTATTTGCACTAAAGATATGGAGACATTATCTGTACGGAGTGCAGTTTATTGTATACTCTGACTATAAGAGTCTTAAGTATCTCTTCTCTCAGAAGGAATTGAATATGAGGCAAAGACGTTGGCTAGAATATCTTAAGGACTTCGACTTCACTATACAATATCATCCTGGAAAGGGTAATCCTGTAGCCGATGCCCTCAGTCGAAAGCCGAGAGCAATATTAGCAAATTGTATGATTCAGGAGTGGAAGTTGCTAGAACAATTCTCTAAACTTAATATAAGCATGGACAAGGACAGTAGGTGTGTCACCTTATCCCATATGAGCATACAGCCAGACTTGCTATCCGAAATACAAGGACTTCAAGGTAGTGACCCCGTACTAGTGGAAATCAAGGGAAAAATGGAAGAACAACCTGATTTCAAATTAACACCAGATGGAAGATTGATGTTCAGAAATAAAACATGTATACCGAACTGCCCAGAGCTAAAGAAGAAAATCTTAGATGAAGCTCACAGATCAAGGTATACAATTCATCCAGGATCAACTAAGATGTATCAAGATGTGAAAAGGACCTTTTGGTGGCCCAATATGAAAAGAGAAATAGCGGATTTTGTGTCTCGCTGTCTCACATGTCAACAAGTTAAGGCCGAACACCAGAAGCCTGCCGGAAAGCTACATCCTCTGGATATTCCCAGATGGAAGTGGGAGGATATTGGTATGGATTTCATCGTGGGTCTAACTAAATCAAAAGGTGGATATGATGGAATATGGGTTATCATTGATCGATTGACCAAATCAGTGCATTTCTTGCCAATCAAGAATCGATGGTCAGTTGATGTTCTGGCTGCACTATACATGAAAGAGATAGTCAGATTGCATAGTATTCCTGTCTCGATCGTGTCTGACAGAGATCCCCGTTTTACTTCTCACTTTTGGAAGGGTTTACAACATTCATTGGGGATGAGACTTAACTTTAGTACAGCTTTTCATCCGCAAACGGATGGTCAGACCGAGAGAACTAATCAGGTGGTTGAAGATATGCTCCGAGCTTGCATCATTGATTTTGGTGGAAGCTGACATGATCACTTTCCGTTGGTTGAATTTGCATACAACAATAGCTACCAGGCAAGTATACAAATGGCACCTTTCGAAGCTTTATACGGAAGGAGTTGCCGATCGCCTTTGTGCTGGGACGAAGTTGGCGAAAAACAACTATTAGATCCAGACATGGTAAGGGATACCACTGAAAAGATTCAGTTGATTAGAGAAAGACTTCAAGTTGCTCAATCTAGACAGAAGGCTTATGCTGATACAAGAAGAAGGGATCTCGAATTCCAATTGGGAGATCACGTATTTCTCAAGATATCACATGGACGTGGAATAAGGAGATTTGGTGTTAAGGGCAAGCTTACACCAAGGTTTATCGGACCTTTTGAGATACTAGAAAGAGTTGGCGAGGTTGCTTACCGCGTCGCTTTACCTGCTCAATTGTCCGAAGTTCATAATGTATTCCACATATCAATGTTGAAGAAATATGTGCATGACCCATCACATATCATTGATCATGGAGACCTGGTGATTCAAAGGAATCTCACTTATGAACAGAAGCCCATGATGATCCTCGATCGCGAGGTACGAACATTAAGGAACAAAATTATTCCCATGGTTAAAGTGCAATGGAGTAAATGTTCAGAACACGAAGTCACATGGGAGATCGAGGAATCCATGAAGAAACGATTCCCAGAATTATTTTAAGAGGTATATACTCTACACTCTCCACACACACATATATATATATATATACGATTGAATTTGGGGGACCAAATTCTTTTAAGTGGGGGAGGGTGTAGCAACCCTGGTAAAATAAAAAGAAGATTTCAAGAAAGATTAAGTAAGTAAATGATAAGAACCAAAATGAATAAATAATAAGTCAAATGTAAATAACGCCTCTCAACAAGGCGCGATTTAAATAAGAAACGCCCTCACCTGAGGCGTTAATTCAAAAAGTGATGCCTATACCAAAGGTCGTCAAATTTCAAAAACGTCCAAAACGAATAAAAGGAAAGAGAAAGAAATGCCCTCTTCTTGGGCGCGAATTATAAAAGAAACGGTACAGGTCAAGACGTCAATTAAAATGCACGCCCTAACCTAAGGCGTTAATTTCATTTGTGTTCCTATAGAAACGAAACTTATCCAGGGAAGTATATGCTTATCCAGGAAATGTTTCTAGATTAATACATGTTCGATCGATCAGGGAAAGGACTCTATCAAGGAAGGTTAAGTTCTAATCAAACTTCGACCCTACTGGGTTTTGTAAACTCTATAACTACCCTTTTCCATCAAACCCTAAAAGCTATTTGGTCGAAGGAGGAAAGCTCTGCTGCCGTACGTGAAGAACATGTAATGTTCTTCTTCCTTTGCCTTCAGTCAGAGAATATGAAGATTATTAATCGTTCTTCATCTTCTTTTTCTGTAGGTTGCCTGTGAGGGAGCTCTCCCTGTCTCGCTGAAGAACAAGATCGCACCCCCCATTCCCATCCGTGTAAACCCCCCTGACCCTTCATATTCCCCTATAAAACCCCCTTAGAAGTTCAAGGGGCATATGAATGCTAACAAAACAAGCCCTTAGACATCCGCAGGCACCCCGGCAAGGACTCAAGCCCAAAGGCTTTCGACAAGAACGCGAGGAGCGAAATCGGGTTGGTTGGCTATTTCATCGGCTCGTTTAAGCCGAGGGTATGTCGCACGTACTCCCCTCAAATGGCGTCTAGGCCGTTTAACTCAAGTCCATCCCCCGTGTATAAGGCGTCATGATAATGGCAAACACACCTGCACCCCGGGTCCGCCCGCATGTAAGGTGTTATGATAACAACGCCCGCGCCATGATGCCGAATTCACCCCCGCCACTGGACCGCATGCCCATCGCTCACCGCGAGCCGGCCACCGATCATCCCGATCGCTGACCCGAGTTAGCCGGACCCTGGCCCAAAAGTAACATTTACGGGACTGGTCTCGCTCTCCCAGCATGAAGACACCCACCGTCTGGGACCCAAACCCGACCGCTCATCCCGAGCCGCGTCCGGCCTCCCTCAGGTGCCAGCCAGTGTCCGCCCCTGCCATCCAATCTAGCACTCCCTTGGCAATTCGGGCACGTCCCCAGATCCCCAAGGAGAGCCCCTATAAAATACACAGATAATTCGCTTTATCATGCAACAACCCGGGGACCAACCCATGTGTCGGAATTGCCCCGTGGCTTGCACCAATTGTATCTCGGCCCTTTCGGCCCCTCTGTAATGCCCACGTGGCACCTATAAAGAATGAAACCAGTTGAATGTGCATACCCGTATCACGTGTCCCAATTTCTTAGTGCAACCCATTTTCCCGAGTCTCGGTCCACCAGTCCCCAACTATAGGGTATATCCCGTCCCTTATCCTTGGCTTCATAATTATCCAACCACTTCTTCAGCACGGAACAAAGGTGTTCGGATTCAATCCGATGTAAATAAACACTGGTTGCTTGCGGTGGGGAAAGACGTCTCGTACATGAATCCCCATAATCGCTTACGTACTCGCACCCATGGAACCTCCCTTTCTGTCACGCCCCGAGTGCGGAAGGAACCTGATACGCGTGATGAGTTTATATCAATCATGTCAATCAGAGCATAAGGAATTTGACACATAGATAGAGTGCGCAAATAGTGACATAAACAAGTCCTTTATTTCATTAATAAACCAAATACTTCAAGTACATAACTGACGTTTAACTAGACCCAAATAAAAGGAAAAATTACAATAATTGACTCAAGAAAATAGGAGAAGATACGACTAGATAGTGGCTTCAACAATCGAGCGACTCTACACTCTTCACTCGTGTCCATTCCCATCCGAATGATCTTCGTCATCAGAATTACCTGAAAAATAAGGGAAAATACTAGGGTGAGCGGACACTCAGTAGGGATTATATCTCAAGAACAATCTTGCTTTAAGTGAATAACATATTATATGAACTATGCATGATAACTACGCATGGACAATGTTGAGAATGGAATAACAAGAAGTAATAAAGATGGACTAGCAAGATTTCCAGATACTCATGTAAAGCTATCAAGAATTTCAAGTACGTAATGTCAAATCATGTCATGAGAATTGGCTATTATAATTTCAAGCAAGTAAATATCCATTCCAGGTCATGCAAGTCACGTCATGTCAAGTCAAGTCAAATATGATAATGTGGAATGTCATAATCTAGAAAGTCATGCACTCCGGTGCAATGCCACACCGTGGTCAATATAGCCCCCATGGGCACAAGTACTTTCGGGCGCTCCTCCCAGGACCAGACTGGGCCCCATTAATGCCAGGCATTGAGTCATGTAATTATTTGACATCCACTATAGTTTATAGCCAATAGAATTCTAAAGGAATAAGCCATTGTAGGATAATAAGGTAGATTTCACGGAATAGAGATGTCAAGGACAGAATTTTAAGTAAGGATGACAAGACGATAAATCTCTCATAAAACCAAGACTATTCGTGAAATTGGATAATTGGCGTCCACTCAGACCGCCACCAATTCCGAATTGGCGCCCACTGGGTGGCCGCTAATTTTGGGATAATAGCACAGGCACGAAGAAATAACGACCACTCAAGCGGTCGCTCCTTTCAATTGGCATCCACTATCTGGTCGTAAATTCTAGACAGAGACAGACTCTCACAGAACACTAGAAACAACGCTCCGTGATGGCTAGGGTATCATGTTTCTTCAGAGTGACATGACAAACAGAGGTTCCAGGGTTTTTAGGGTACAACCAACTCAGTTGTCTTGAGGGAATCCAAGGCTAGCGGAGATTTACGGAGGTCTCAATGAAGAAAGTACCAGTCTGAAAGAAAGAATATCTCACGGAGGGTCCAATCATCACCAAGAGTTGAGATGTAAGCGTGAAACAACGTGAAACAGGGACTCTATCTTTGGATGTGACATAAGAGTGCCAAAAGACCCACGATATGGGCCAAAAACCCGATAGAAACTATGAGAGCAAGAATCTACGTCCAGACAGATAGGCGTTATATCAGGAATTAGCGTCTACTGTTAAGTCGCCAAATCAATATTTACCAAAAATTTAGAATGAATATTACAGGAATTATCGTCTTCTTAAAGAGGCACTTAATCATTTATGAACAATTTTAATTTAATAATGTAGTAAATGGGCGACCTTCCAGAAAGGTGCCATATCTTTAATTAACGTCTAGGTGTTGGTCGTCCATTCATTATTTTTATATTTTCCATATCTTTTTTTTTATATTCACAAGATTGGGCGTCCTTTTAAACAGGCGCCATATCATAATATAGCGTCCAAGTGATGGACGTTAATTCATATTTTCTGAGATATTTCAAATTTTAACAAATTAACAAGAATATGCGACTCTGTACAGAGGTGCCATACCAAGAATGAACGTCTACCCAAAAAGACGCTATATCTTTTCCATATACACAACTAAAAGCATAAGTCAGGTACGTGGCTAGACACAAAGTACTGTATTTTTCAATGGAAATAGCATGAACAGTAGCATATTGCTGTGTACAGGGAATTTTTTGGAACTGGACACATGAACATGTAGGGAAAAATATGGAGATCCTAAGAACATGCTCATAATAATTTTTACACATCAAGTTCCATAGTAATTTAATTTTAAACATGGGTTAATTATTAAATCATGTTACAAGAGATAGCGTTAGTCTAATAGTCGCATATTAATGGGCGGCCAACAGACAGTCGCTATTTCATGAATTTGTGCCCGCCTGCTTGGTCGTTCATTAATTTGGCGGCCAGAGGGCTGTCGCTTATTCAACAATTAGCGGCCACTGTGGTGGTCGCTGTTTTCTTATGTGACAGAAATGTTAATCTACGTAAAAACTCAAGATCAGATTCATGCAGAATAGATACAGAGATGATAATAGGATGTTTTATGCATGCAACACTAGTTTTCTATCGTATAGGGCTTCGTTTCTTGAGAAAACCTACCTCTTAGGCTTGATCATGACGACAGAAGAGAATAAAGAAGAAGAAAAGAAGCAACTGCAACTGCAGCAGCACGCTTGGATGGATGCAGGAAGAAGAAGAAGAGTATGATCCTCCGCTTCAACAGTCGCAGTAGTAGGAGGAAGAAGAAACCTTCTTCACGCACGGTACAGCTACGTCGAACAGCAGCAGCATCGATAAGTTGTTGCGATGGATAGAGGTCTTATTTATAGGCTTTTGGCTTCGACAAGTTCATGGCATCCTAATGGGATTTAAATTCCTACGTAAGAATCTTAACAGGTTCAAACCTTCCCATGATAATCCCTCTATTACCATATCCTCAGCCGCTTTCCCTATCTGAGCTTAAACCTTAATCACCTCATGTAGATATTGAACGTGGGTTAAGCTTCGTGTAACCAAAAAGCCCCATATGTGTATATAATTGTGTACATAACCTATCGTAAGGCCCACTTCGCTAAGTCCATTCATAAAATGTACGGGTTGGGCCATACTCTTACGTGGTTTTGGGTTATTTGACTAAGGCTTTTAAATGGCTTTTGATTCATTGGGTCTTATTCTTTTATTTCCAGTATTTTAAACATTATACATAAATATATGTATATTTTATTCGGGGTGCTACACTTTCTCTTCACGTGCCGCCTGATATCCTGTGCCCACGTGCCGCGTCCTGGCGACGCTTCCCCAATCAACTCTTGGTCCATAGGTGATTACCGAGAAATCGACTGGCACGCTCGCACCCTATCCAGCTGCCCTGCCTCCCAGCCACCCCAGCCTCATTCATCCTGAGTGAGTAACCATCCCGTTCGTAGACCATTGTCTTCGTCTACCAACTCCCAGAAATCCCTCGTGCCATTCGACCCCTCTCGACTTTTCGTAAAAGGAGAGTGCCCGGTGTCACCGTGAGAGGCATACCACTATGAAGGAGAATATTTCGAGATACATCAAACTCCCTTATTTTCCTTTATTGCTTTATTTCTTCCCTCACCGCGGTCATCGACAATCCACGTGCCTCTCTACAAACCCCTCCCAGGTTGGGACAAGGGAGCCACCGCGTGGCGGACAAACAAGTTGGCACGCCCGGTGGGATGTCTCCCGCCTTTCTTCTTTCTGCTGAAGAGAAGCATGTGCCAGCCCTGAAGCCATGGTGCCCTTTTCCTATCCTTGCAAGAGAGGTAGAGGAGGGACACATAACCCTGTAGTCTCCAGCTCACGTTTTGACAGCCGGACCGCTCCCAGAGACCGTCATCAATCGTCGCCCTCCCAGTAACCAGCAGTCTAGCAACCATGGAGGCCTTGACTTACGGTCCCATCGTCATCGCCACCCATGCACATGTGGGCTACTTGGTGACGCCGATCGCTTTCGGCGACTTCGCCCCTATCATCAGATCGCCCTACTTCCTGGGCGTGATCCCTGTGGTTGTTTTGCAGCCGATCCCAGTTCCTCTGCCTGTTCGTGTTGTCAACGTGCCATGCTCTGCTCCAGCTTTGGTGGCCCGCCTGTGCATCAGACTCGGGACCGCCACCACCTGCCCCCGCAGGGGTCCCAGATCGCCTCCTGCCCGGACAAGCCCAGCTCCCGGGCCCAGCTTCGGCCGATCTCCAGCACGGTCCCTATGCCCTGGACTTCGGTTACTACTTCAACACTTTGCTCGGGCCCTCAACCCCGAGTCCCAGTCAAGTCGGCACCCGATGCGGGCTTCCTGCCCCGGGTCTCCGGCTCCCCAGTGTTTCACTCGGGTCTTCAACCCCGAGTCCCATTTAAGTCGGCACCTGACACGGGCTTCTTGCCCCGACTCCCCGGCTCCTCAGACCTCACTAGGGCTCCCAGCCCCGAGTCCCAGCCAAGCCTGCCCCCAGCACGGGTCCCCTACCCCGGGGCCAAGGCTCCCCAGCATTCTACTAGAGTCCCTCAACTCGAGTCCCGATCTAGCCGACACTCAATACGGGTTCCCAACCCCAAGTTCGAGGCCCCCCAGCACCCAGCTCGGGCACACAATCCCGGGCCTCATTAAGGTCGGTCCCTGATGCAGACTCTCCACATCGGGCCCCTGGTCTCCCAGCTCTACAACGGGGTCTTTACCCCTACAATCCAACAACACCGGCTCCCAGCACAGGTCTTCCCCTTTGGGATTCGGCAACCTCAACGCCCGCTATGGGCCCTCTACCTCATGCTCCAGCTATGTCAACGCTCGGTACAGGTTAACCACCTCGGGTTACCGGCACCATAGTATCCTTTGCAACTTTGGTTCTCGTAGCAAGAGCGTCATCTCGAGCATCCACGACACTTCTATCGCCTCGAGCAAGAGCCTACGCTCGGGTCACTCAACCGTCGACCCTCGGTATGGGCTCTATGCTCCGAAGGCCAATCCCAGCACTCTTTGTGAATAGCTTTGCACTGCCAGCAGCGGTAGACCGAGTCTTCTCCATCTACCACCTCGGAGCGGGATCCTTCTCAACTCCCCAGAAAAAATGCCGTCGCGGCCGCAGATGCAAGTGACTCGCTACGGCGACCAACAATTTCGGCAAGACCCTCCTTGTCGGCGACCTGAGGATTCATCTCAATGGAGGCGAACCAATTTTACCGCGGGATTGGGCCATGCCTACGGTCCCCACCACCAACCGCTTTAGCCTCCTGCAACGAACGCGAGAGGATAAAGCGGAGTTAAAAGAAGCAGGTGCCTCGGTAGCAAATCGAGGGCATCCGCACCAGCTCAACACTCAGACTCCCAAATCCCGTCGAAAGAACCATGAAGAGGGAGGTCAACCACTTAGCCTGAGAAGAATCTGGGTCAACCTAGAGGAGGCTCAAGCTGTTCAGAGGGCGTGCACTAAAAACACCCTTCGAACGTCCGGGCGCGACGTCGATCGATACAAAGCTAAGCCTTCACCGGCGTAGTCCGATGGCACCCAGCCCCTCAATGTCTCTAGCCTGAATAGGCGGAAACAAAGAAGCGCTCATGCTGAGCCCCACCAGCATCCAACTTCAGGCTCTCCCCGGGTCAACCCTGGTCTAAGGATGGAAGAGCCACCCTGACGTGTTGTGCCCCTATGTTTTGATGATGTCAACACTATGACTCATCATTGAGTTTCATGTCCTTGAATCTTGAGTTTCATACATTTTTTACTCTTTGAGTTTGTTCTTGAGGTTCATATGTTTTTGATGTTGTTAACACGTTTTATTGATAATAAATGCATGTGAATCAATGAGTTTTGTGAAGACAGGTCAATGAGTTTTGTGAAGATAGGTTGATTCTGAACAAAAGAATGTCCAGAAGCCTATCGCTGACAGATTGTAGCACCCCGAAAATTTAAATGTAAAATAAATAAAAGATAACTATAGATATTCATCATGGAAATTAAATTTCGATAAAAGAAAAGTGATAATTAGCTAAACGTTAATAAAAGTATAAGTAAATAAATTGAGAAATAGGAATTAATGTAACCATTACCTATTTTAGTTTCAAATTAAAATTTTAATTCAAGAATAAATACGTACACATACATATAAAGGTTTTCATAGGATCAACCCGACTCTGATACCCGAGACAACAATAGAAATTAATAAGGAAGATAAATCAAAAGGGGAAATAAGATTTACATATATAGTTCTACCAATTAAATTAGATAAAACTAATTATAATTCTAATGAATATAATGATAATTATTGGGTCTCAAGGAATATACATAGTTAATCAATAAAAATTCACCACTAACAAATTTTCAATAGTTAAAGGCCCAACTCAAATAAAGTCTATTTAACATATTAAACTCTAAAAGCCTTAGCCCACTTACGTATAACGTTAATGGATCAAACCTCATGTGCCATCGCGAAGGCCTTTACCCGAACTTTTAAGCACACATATATAATACATAAGAAAACCTATGTATAAACCCTGTATACACTACCCAATTATATATATATACATATACATAATGCCGGTATAACTTAACGAGCCTTAATCCAAAAACCCATTGTACAAGCTTTAAAACTATATACATATATAATATATTGTGCATGCCAAGCCTTAAGTCACAGTCAAGAAACTACCCACATATTTATGTGTGTGTGCATATATATATATATATATATATATATATATCAACCCCACATATATATTACACCATGCAGATGAGTAACCCACTCACATATACAATATATATACATAAATATGTTAACATATAAGGGCTTTCTACAAACCTAAAATCCTTAATCTCATCACGATCGAACTTGTAGAGGAGACGGCTGCGATAATGGCGGGGAAAGGATTGATAGGAGGAAAATTTAAAACCTATTAGGACTCTTACATGGGAATCTAATTCCCATTAGGAAACTTAACAAACCCATCGCCCTCTTTCAAGTCCCCTCTGCTGCCTCCGACGTGCTGTTGTTGTAGAAACGAAGAGGCACATCGTCTCCATATTCCTTTTCTGCTGCCTCTTGTTGTTGCCGTTCGTGCGTGAAGACCCTGCATCCCAATGTCGGTTGCAACTGTTGTGCCGCCGTTGCACTCGCCGTGGTGGAGTTTCCTCCATCTTCCCTCACTTGGCTGCTGCCGTTGCAGCACTATCCTCCCACCGTCGACGTGCTGCTGCTGGTGGCTACGTCCCGTACGTGAAGAAGAAAGCGTCATCATCATCTTATTCTTCCCTATGCGGCTGTTGCACCTCTGGTTGATTACTACTGTAGAAGAAGCATCTGCTTCTTCCTCCGATTCATCCTTTTTCTTCATCCCGTGTCTTCTCTCTTCAAGAGGTAGGTGTCAAGCCAAACTCCATAAAAGTTTAAACTCTGGATGTCCTCTGCATGATACATCGTTGTATGCATGTTTGTTATGTTTTTATTTTCAAGTGAAGATATATTAACACATGAATAAATATTTTATAATCAAATAACCCGACATCTAAAAATTTGATAAATATGTTATTAAAATCCTCATATTTTCCTTAATTTTCTATGCCTTTGTATGATAACATTAACTAGTTAACAATTGAATTAATTAAATAGATGATTTTTTTGATTACACGGCTAATCACACGGATCACTATAGCGAGATAGTTACAGGATTTTACTTTGACAATTTGTTCATAAGCGCTGGAGTTTCCTTTGGCTATGAAATTTTATGGGTGTGTTATTGGGATAGTGACCGAAGTAGTGGGGTTGGTACCTCCTTTTTTCGGTCCTCCTAACTCAAGATAGCTCTACTCTCAAGTAAAAATATTTTTGAACATCATGATAGGTAGAGTTTTTCGGACTCTTCGTATTGATATATAGATTGCGCGATTCCGACGTGTATACGTCAATAACGAAGGGTTTAAAGTGACAATATACTATGCATCAATTTTAATATACGTAAACTTAACTTGTATTAAATCGTAAACCTTGTTAAAAACCAATATATCATTATGCCATTTTTCCCTTGCCCTTTTACCTTTTTCCTTTTTAAAGTCTTGTATTCCTTCAAAAATATGTATATATCGTAAAACTTATTAATATCTTTTACCCGTGTCTTTAAAAATTCACATCTATAAAACTATGTAAAATAAAATTATAAAATATATATATTTGGAATCCTTAGATTTTTCTCTTAATTATCATAGATTTTACTTCTCCAATTGTAGCGTAACCTGAGGTGGCCGATCGGGGGTGAATTAGGGCGAGGATCGACGACGTATTTGCTGATTAGGGTTTTTCGCGTCATCCCCTCTCTTCTTCAATTTGGTAGGTTTCTCTCAGGCCCAACCTAATTAACTAACATGATTGTATAGAGCTCATTCTTAGCTTTCATTTGAATCCATTTTACCTAATTTTATCAACCATATCTTGCGTATTACTTGTTTCATTATGAACATGCAATTAGGGTTTTTATCGTTTATTCTCGGAACGCGACCCTGGTCAGACCGCCTTTGTTCAAGTGGCGGCCATCTGCCAGACCGCTAACCTATGTTGTTCTCTAAATTAGTCCATTTGATTACGGCATGTTATGCATTGTTAATCCATGTTACATAACTTACTGGTATTTTTTTTTGTTCAACATCACACTGATAATTAGGACAACTGAAATTAATTAATGATCCAAGGCTAATTTCTTCATGATTATTTCTCCATGATCATCACTCTTGCTATCTTACGATTGAGAATGAGTAGAGTAATTAAATGCTAGTTTCGCATTTCCTTCTTATTATTCCATTATCACCTTGCTATCTTATTAAGTCTGTTTTAAGGTCGTGCCACTCCGGTGGTGGCGACTGGACCGAATATCTTGTTTTTCATTGATTGTGAGCTATTGAATTCTTGGGCATCGAATGACCTCTCCGTCGGATATTCCTTCCGCCAGACTAGGTGTTCATGTTCCAAGGCCTCCGTAAGCCCCCGCGAGCCTAGGATTTCCACTACGACACCGGGCGGGTTGTACCCACAAGCCTGAACCTTTTGACTCAATCGAATCACATATTTTTGATGATCGGGATTGTTCTGTTGATGGCGGCCCTCCTGAGACCGTTTATGTCTGTAAGCGGTCCAGTCATGACCGCCATACTTCTGGAACAGCCCTCCTGTGACCGCGTTTAACCGGCTGTGCGTCGACCTTCTTGCTATGTGCGTCGACCTTAGTTATAAACGGCCCAGATTGGACCGTCCAGTCCTGATCACGGCCCACCTTGGACCATTTTCTACTCGATTCGCTCTTGGTTGGATCTTTGACCCAGTTAGCCATTTAGCGGTCCTGATTAGACCGTTTATGTTGTACATGCGGTCCTGATTAGACCATGTACTTATCTTAGCGGTCCTTTGCGGACCGTTTCACGTTCCAATTTTTTGGAAATTGATATTTTCACGATTTTGATATGTGTAAGCTACTCTAACCTAGCTAGGCTATTGTACCTTGAGTTTTGACATATTGTTAGGTCTATTGATGACATTGTCCATTCTAAGTCATTCCTTTGAATGACTTTTCCTCTCGATTAAGGAGCTTATTGTTTGGAATCTCAAGAAAATCGTTATTCTTATGTATATTACCTTGACTACATGAGCTTGATCTTGGAACTCTTGGCCATTATTATTCGTGGATGTCTAGATTTCGTGGGATCTATGATCCAAACAAATCAATGCCAAGGCAATCATATTAAGGGCCCAGTCTGGTCCTGGGAGGAGCACCCGAAAAGTACTTGATCCCCGGGGAGGTGAATGACTAGGTGTGGCATTTGGCACCGAGTACTATCTAGCGTGTTGAGTCTACGACATTCCACACTCTTGTGATACTTGCTATACTTGCTTGAAAGTAGAAAGTGCTTGCTTGCATGACATGACTTGACATGACTTGACTTGAAATGGCTATTCATTGAAAAGTTCTTGAAAATGGTGCTTGATATCTTGACTTGCAATATCCCTTTCCATTTATCTATCGTTTATCTTCTGCTCGTGTTGGTTACTTAGTTGGCTTTAATTGAGTTTCCTGCATTATTTATACATTCTTGAAATTAATTAATTACTTAAATTTGCATGATGATAGAGTGTAATTCCTACTGAGCTTTTCGCTCACCCCCCCTTTATTTTCCATCTTTCTTAGGTAACGTGGTAGATGGAACGCTTACAATTGGGATTGGGTCCGCGTGATCGAGGGAACCTGGAGCCTTGTGACCCGAGTCTTTTATTTCTTGAGTCCAGATAGTATAGCTGTCTTGCTATTTTCTCTTCTTTATTTCTTTTATTGAGTCAAATTATATTTAAATTTTCAAATATTAATAAAATTATATTTTTCTCAAATTAATGGCCTTCACGTGTTGAATGTCATTTATGTGTGTTTATTTATTTTCTGCTCTATTTATCATGACTGTTTCGCTACCACGTTCTGAGCATCGCTTCCCGCTACTATCGGTTCGGGGCGTGACACAGATGTTTAGCTAAGGGTGTAAAATAGCCAGTTAGCGGTGACAAATAGGTACCTAAGGGTGACAAATAAGTATCAAAGGGTGAAAAATAGGTGGATTGTCAAAAATCAAAGAAACCGTAGAAGGAGAGTCAACTCCACAAGGCGCTCGTGTCAACTCATGTCCCGTTGAAGCAGAAGAAAAGAACAGTTGAAGCAGTGGCGACGGCAGTTTGTGAAAAAGGCTGACAAATAGATACTTAGTGGTGACAAATGGCCACTAAGGGTGAAAAATGGCTGCTAAGTGTGAAAAATGGATGTTGGTGACAAATAGATACTTGACAAAGGTTGAAGCTACGTCGATGCAGTGAAGTCTTACGTCGACACTGGCACGTTGAAGCCTTGAGATGCGAAGAAGGCAAGTCGACTCCAGAGGCAAACCAAGTCGACTCCATGGGAGCCTTTGTGAAGAAAAATAGAAATATCTGTTAAGGGTGACTTAAGGCCTTCAACATGGTCAACAGTGTCAAAAGAGTCAACAAGGCTTCACACAGTCAATATGTAGCACCCCGGATAAATAAATAAATATATATATATATATTCAAATAAAAATTTAACGTGCAAAAGAGGGTCTAATAGGAATATTTAGTTAAATATATATACATAATGTGCCTAAAACATGTCATATATTTTATTCTTCCATTAATACAATTTTATACAAAGCCTAAACCACCTATATATATATATAGCACAAAAACAAATAAAACCACACATATATATACACCATATAAGACAACATATGAATATATACCCACCTAAGCAAAGCCATTAAACTCATGTGTTAAAACTCTCACCGATCTCCACTATGGCCAATCTGAAAACCACTTATACCAACCCATTATATATGCCACCCTCGTACAAGCCAAACCATGCATGATGCGCGGACCCAACCCATGGCCAAATACGATGTTGCATGGTGATAGCTCGGGGTGTTTAAAAACACAAGAGGGCAGGCAGCAAGTTAATTGGCAGGGAAGGTATAATGCACGGGAAGGTTTTAAAACCTTACCTTCGTTAATTTTCCCACCTTCGTTCAGGATCCCTCTTCTATTTATAACCTCGCCATCGCAAGCAAAACCCATTTATTGCTGCTGGCCGCCAAGTCTTCTTACTCTTCTTCTTCATCCTGCTGTTGAAGGCATCTGCAACCGAGAAGAAGGCGTGAGGGCTTCCTCCCCTTCATCCTGCTGCATAGAACACCAAGGTCTTCTTCCTCTTCTCAAATGTGACCGGCCACTGCGGTGTCATCTTCGTCCCGCGGTTCCCTTCTTCTTCTTGCTGTCTTGAACGTAAAGAAGGATTCATGTCCACTCATGTTCATCGTCCGGAACATTTTCATCACAAAAGGTAGGTGTTCTCCCTTCTAAGCAAAAACTTATTAACAACTAAATCTTGCATGATCTCTGCACGTTCCATGCTTTCACGTGACTTTTACATACATGCTTTCACGTTAATACATTGTACTTGAAAGTTAACACAGATTAAAATTTTCTAATCATGTAAATTTATGTCAAAATTTTTAATAAATATATTCTTGAGATCCTCATATTTTTCTCTTAATTTTCATATATTTAGATGCATAAAAAGATTTAAAATTGGAAAGCGACCATGTTCATGCGGTTAACACTCGTACCATCTTTGTCGGTTTTTATCTTTTTAACCGAATGTCATAAAATTATGATATTTCATGATTAAGATCCTTAGATTTTTCTCTTATTTATCATGTAATTAGTTTCTATAAAATCTTAATAAATAAAAAGTGCCAATGTTCATCCATGGAATGAACAGTAACATGTTTGATTAATAACGTTCACCGCCACCACCGACATTTCATTGACAATTATATATATTTAAATATATTTAAATATAACTTGTAATCATATCTTTGAAAATTCATATCTACTAAAATATGTAACAGAAAATTATAAAAATATATATATTTGGAATCCTTGAATTTTTCTTCTAATTATCTTATTATTTATTTTCAACATTTTTATTAAATAATATGTGTCCTTTTAAAGGAATGTTCTTCTCTAAACTTATTAAAGTGAAATAACGTCTTTTAAAATCGACATAATTTTTGTTTGATAAAAAACATGAGAAATTAACGTCCACCTATATCGACGCTATATTTTGGGAAATAATTTAACTAATGTGCGTCTTCCATGATAGACGGCAACTTAAATAGCGCATGCCAGGAAGGACGCCAATGGTTCCTGACCGCTTGATTTCCCCGAGTTTCCAACCCCACCGTGGGGCACCGCTTGGCACTCTCATCCCACTTCCGTGGATGAGGTCCATGTTTTAGTTCTATCATATACCCTCCACTCTCCGAGATGATCGAGCTCTCCGTTGGACATTCCGTTCCTTCGGACTAGCGATTTCATCTTAGAGACCTCTATCAGTCTCCGCTAGCCTTAGATTCCCTCAAGGCTGCCGAGCAGGTTGTACCATAAAAACCCTTTACACCCATTTTCAGTCATGTCCCTCTGAAGAAACATGACAAACTAGCCCTCAATTAATGATGTTTCTGACTTTTTTTGAAAAAATGTCACTTCTGGAATCTGCGTCCAGAAAAGTGAACGCCAATTACAAATAGCGCCTTGTGTGACGGACGCTACTTACTCGTGCCTAATTATCTTGTTTCCAGAATTTGCGCCCATCACTATGGACGCTGATTCTAATCTGCGGCTCCTTCAGTGGACGCCATTTACCCAGTTTCACGTATGTCTCGGATTTTATGAGAGATTTATCGACATGTTGTCCCTACATGATCTTTAGTCCCTAAACTCTGATTATCATCCACATCGGTTATGACATATTATTCCCTCCGAGAAACTCCTCGTCAATATTTCGAGAACATAACCCGTTAACTTTCTGTTGGCCACTTCTGATTCTGAAATATTTAAGGGCTGTGGGTCCGTAACTATCAATGTCAGGTAGGACGGAAGTCCATTCTGTAAACCATGGTAAAATTCTGGGTGTGGCATTGCACCAAATTCTATATATCTGTTATATTCTGTTATTTCTGCAAATTCTGTGAATTCTGGAAATTCTGTCATTCTGATATTCTGATGTTTTGTTATTCTGATAATTTAGATATTCGGCTTGATTGATTATTTCTGCTTATTGTTATTGAAATTCTGATATACTCTGGCCGATTTTGTAAAGTTATGTTCATCTGAAGCATCTGTCCTTGTTTTATTCTGATATCTCATCCTTGGTTCTGCAAGAAAATTATTTCCTTTCTCTTGAGCTTATATCTTCCTTTGACTTTGATATTCATCTTTCCTGATAGATTGATCATCATGATTTTAAGTTATATCGTTTCATGCATTGCATCATCACAACCATGATAAATTGGCTAATCACTTATACTCTGCTGGGGAGAGTGATGTAATTCCTACTGAGCATTTTGCTCACCAGCCTATTTTAACATTTTTCAGGTAATGACGTCGATGATAACCATTTAGATGGGGAAGGGCAAGAGTGATGAGCACAATGGAATCGAGTATGTGTCTTTTATTTTCTCGAGTATTGTACTGTCATTGAGTCTTTCCTTTTTATTAAGTGTATTTGAGTCTTTTTCATTTAAATTTGTAAGTTGAGTCAGAGATGTAATTTTGACATTTGATATTAATAAGAATTCAATTTTGTCAACTTTGTCCAGCAGTGGAATGTTGTGTCTTATGTTGCTCTGATTATTCACGACTGTATCGCTACCACGTTCCGACCGAGTAGTTTCCGCTGCTATCGATTCGGGACGTGACAGAAGTGGTATCAGAGCCTAGGTATATTAAACCCTAGGTCTTGACTATAGGTTGCCATAAGTTCTAGGTTCAATCCTATTATTGCCATGTGAGATTGGGTAGAACCATGGTTTAAGTGCTAAAAAAAATCATTTTATGAAAATGGCTAAACAACTTTCATGAGAATAAATTGTTAATCTTGTATGATTTATCTTGTAGGATATAGATAGCTAGAAATGGCGGTAGAGCATGTCTAATGGCGAGAGATGCAAAGGACGGTACAAGGTTTGACCCAGGCTCTTCAGCGGGTAGTCGAGGGTGGAGCTAATCGTGGAGCTGGAGAATTACATCATGAGTTCCGGAGCCTTAATCCCCCTAGGTTTAGTGGAACCCATGATTCTGATGTAGCGAAAGATTGGACAAAAGAGATGGAAAGAATCTTCCGAGTAATGCAATGCTCGGATCAAGATAAGGTCCTTTTGGCAACGTTTCAACTAGAAAAGGATGCAAGGGCTTGGTGGGAATATGTGGAAGCAACTTTACCGAATGATCAAGTGGCATGGGTAGAATTCTTAGAACACTTCAACGAGAAGTATTTCTCGGAGAGAGTTCGGGAGAGAAAGGTGGGAGAATTTGCCTCCCTTAAACAAAGGAGTATGTCCGTGGCAGAATATGAGGTCCAATTCTCAAGGTTGTCACGATATGCACCTCATTTGATCATGACGGGGAAGATGAAAGCTAGAAGGTCTTTGAATGGATTAAGACTGCAATACATACCCCAGTTGGCACCGATGGATATTCAATCATATGCCAAGATGGTTAAGAGAGCTCAATTTGGAAGATGCTATGGAATTATACGACAAGGTTCAGGCGAGAATGGAGAAGCAGAAAGTAGGTAATGGCAACAAGAGGCCCAATGAGGGAAATGACGTTCCGAACGGCAAGAAGCCTAAGGAAGCAAAGTGCAAGCATTGTGAGAATGATGGTCACAAATCTGAGAAGTGTCGCTGGAAGAACGGAGGTTGCTCTCGCTGTGGAAGCCAGGAGCATAAGGTAGCCGACTGCCCCCTTCCTAAAGATTAACCTCAGCAGGCAAAGGATCATAAGGAAGTGCGGCATCGAGTACAACAACAAGCAATAAGACAAATCGAACCTGCTGACAATGAAGTAACTAAAGGTACCCCTTAACTTGGGCCTAGTTCCTTGGGTTGTTTTATTAGCATGCCTAGGTGATTTTGTCTTATGAATGGAAACTAGAACTAGATACCCCACTAATATAGATTGGAGATGAATTTCAGTTGAATTTGGGGACCAAATTCTTTTAAGTGGGGGAGGGTGTAGCACCCCGGATAAATATATATGTATATATATATATATATTCGAAAATAAATTTAACTTGCAAAAGAGGGTCTAATAGGAATAATTAGTTAAATATATATACTTAATGGGCCTAAAACATATGTCATATATTTTATTCTTCCATTAATACAATTTTATACAAAGCCTAAACCACCTATATATATATATAAAGCCCAAAAACAAATAAAACCACATATATATATATACCATATAAGACAATGTATGAATATATACCCACCTAAGCAAAGCCATTAAACTCATGTGTTAAAACTCTCACCTATCTCCACTATGGCCAATCTGAAAACCACTTGTACCAACCCATTATATATGCCACCCTCGTACAAGCCAAACCATGCATGATGCGCGGACCGAACCCATGGCCAAATACAATGTTGCATGGTGATAGCTCTAGGGTTTTAAAAACACAAGAGGGAAGGCTGCTAGTTAATTGGCAGGGACGGTATAATGCACGAGAAGGTTTTAAAATCTTACCTTCGTTAATTTTCCCACCTTCGTTCAGGATCCCTCTTCTATTTATAACCTTGCCATTGCAAGCAAAACCCATTTGTTGCTGTTGGCCGCCAAGTATTCTTCCTCTTCTTCATCAACCTGCTGTTGAAGGCGTCTGCAACTGAGAAGAAGGCGTGAGGGCTTCTTCCCCTTCATCCTGTTGCATAGAAGACCAAGGTCTTATTCCTCTTCTCAAACGTGACCGGCCACTGCGGTGTCATCTTCGTCCCGCGGTTCCCTTCTTCTTCTTGTTGTCTTGAACGTAAAGAAGGATTCATGTCCACTCCTGTTCATCATCCAGAACGTTTTCATCACAAAAGGTAGGTGTTCTGCCTTCTAAGCAAAAACTTACTAACAACTAAATCTTGCATGATCCCTGCACGTTCCATGCTTTCACGTTACTTTTACATACATGGTTTCACGTTAATACATTTTAAGTGAAAGTTAACATAGATTAAAATTTTCTAATCATGTAAATTTATGTCAAAAATTTTTGATAAATATATTCTTGAGATCCTCATATTTTTCTCTTAATTTTCATATATTTATATGTATAAAAAGATTTAAAATTGGAAAGTGACCCTATTCATGCGGTTAACACCCGTACCATCTTTGTTGATTTTTATCTTTTTAACTGAATGTCATAAAATTATGATACTTCATTATTAAGATCCTTAGATTTTTCTCTTATTTATCATGTAATTAGTTTCTATAAAATCTTAATAAATAAAAAGTGTCACTGTTCATCCATGGAATGAACAGTAACATGTTTGATTAATAACGTTCACCGCCACCACCGCCATTTCATTGACATTTATATATATTTAAATATATATAAATATAACTTGTAATCATATCTTTGAAAATTCATATCTACTAAAATATGTAACAGAAAATTATAAAAAATTATATATTTGGAATCCTTGAATTTTTCTTATAATTATCATATATTTTATTTTCAAAATTTTTATTAAATAATATGTGTCATTTTAAAGGAATGTTCTTCTCTAAACTTATTAAAGTGAAATAACGTCTTTTAAAATAGACGTAAATTTTTGTTTGATAAAAAACATGAGAAATTAATGTCCACCTATATCGACGCTATATTCTGGGAAATAATTTAACTAATGAGCGTCTTCCATGATAGACGCCAATTTAAATAGCGCCTGCAAGGAAGGACGCCAATTGTTCCTGACCGCTTGATTTTCCCGAGTTTCTAACCCCACCGTGGGGCACCGCTTGGCACTCTCATCCCACTTCCGTGGATGAGATCCATGTTTTGGTTCTATCGTATACCCTCAACTCTCCGAGATGATCGAGCTCTCCGTTGGACATTCCGTTCCTTCGGACTAGCGATTTCATCTTAGAGACCTCCGTCAGTCTCCGCTAGCCTTGGATTCCCACAAGGTAGCCGAGCAGGTTGTACCCTAAAAACCCTTTACACCCATTTCTAGTCATGTCCCTCTGAAGAAACATGACAAACTAGCCCTCAATTAATGCTGTTTATGGCTTTTTTTGAGAAAATGTCACTTTCTGGAATCTGCGTCCAGAAGAGTGAACGCCAACTACAAATAGCGCCTTGTGTGACGGACGCTATTTACTCGTGCCTAATTATCTTATTTCCAGAATTTGCGCCCATCACTATGGACGCTGATTCTAATCTGCGGCTCCTTCAGTGGACGCCATTTACCCAATTTCACGTATGTCTCAGATTTTATGAGAGATTTATCGACATGTTGTCCCTACATGATCTTTAGTCCTTAAACTTTGATTATCATCCACATCGGTTATGACATATTATTCCCTCCAGGAAACTCTTCGTCAATATTTCGAGAACATAACCCTTTGACTTTCTGTTGGCCACTTCTGATTCTGAAATATTTAAGGGCTGTGGGTCCGCAACTATCAATGTCAGGTAGGACGGAAGTCCATTCTGTAAACCATGGTAAAATTCTAGATGTGGCATTGCACCAAATTCTATATATCTGTTATATTCTGTTATTCTGTTATATCTGTTATTTCTACAAATTCTGTGAATTCTGAAAATTCTGTCATTCTGATATTCTGATGTTTTATTATTCTAATAATTTAGATATTCGGCTTGATTGATTATTTCTACTTATTGTTATTAAAATTCTGATATACTCTGGCCGATTTTGTAAAGTTATGTTCATCTGAAGCATCTGTCCTTGTTTTATTTTGATATCTCATCCTTGGTTCTGCAAGGAAATTATTTCCTTTCTCTTGAGCTTATAACTTCTTTTGACTTTGATATTCATCTTTCCTGATAGATTGATCATCATGATTTTAAGTTATATCGTTTCATGCATTGCATCATCACAAGCATGATAGATTGGCTAATCACTTATACTCTACTGGGGAGAGAGATGTAATTCCTATTGAGCGTTTTGCTCACCAGCCTATTTTAACATTTTTCAGGTAATGACGTCGATGATAACCATTCAGATGGGGAAGGGCAAGAGTGATGAGCACAATGGAATTGAGTCTGTGGCGTTTATTTTCTCGAGTCTTGTCCTGTCATTGAGTCTTTCCTTTTTATTAAGTGTATTTGAGTCTTTTTCATTTAAATTTGTAAGTTGAGTTAGAGATGTAATTTTGGCATTTGATATTAATAAGAATTATGTTTTGTCAACTTTGTCTAGTCGTGGAATGTTGTGTCTTATGTTGCTCTGATTATTCACAACTGTATCGCTACCACGTTCTGACCGAGTAGTTTCCGCTGCTATCGGTTCGGGACGTGACAGAAGTGGTATCAGAGCCTAGGTATATTAAACCCTAGGTCTTGACTATAGGTTGCCATAAGTTCTAGGTTCAATCCTATTATTGTCTTGTGAGATTGGGTAGAACCATGGTTTAAGTGCTAAAAAAAATCATTTTATGAAAATGACTTAACAACTTTCATGAGAATAAATTGTTAGTCTTGTATGATTTATCTTGTAGCATATAGATAGCTAGCAATGGCGGCAGAGCGTGCCCAATGGCGAGAGATGCAAAGGACGGTATAAGGTTTGACCCAGGCTCTTCAGCGGGTAGTCGAGGGTGGAGCTAATCGTGGAGCTGGAGAATTACATCATGAGTTCTGGAGCCTCAATCCCCCTAGGTTTAGTGGAACCCATGATCCTGATGTAGCGGAAGATTGGACAAAAGAGATGGAAAGAATCTTCCAAGTAATGCAATGCTCAGATCAAGATAAGGTCCTTTTGGCAACGTTTCAACTAGAGAAGGATGCAAGGGCTTGGTGGGAGTCCGTGGAAGCAACTTTACCGAATGATCAAGTGGCATGGGTAGAATTCTTAGAACACTTCAACGAGAAGTATTTCTCGGAGAGAGTTCGGGAGAGAAAGGTGGGAGAATTTGCCTCCCTTAAACAAAGGAGTATGTCCGTGGCAGAATATAAGGCCCAGTTCTCGAGGTTGTCATAATATGCACCTCATTTGATCATGACGGAGAAGATGAAAGCTAGAAGGTTTTTTAAAGGATTAAGACTGCAATACATACCCCAGTTGGCACCGATGGATATTCAATCATATGCCGAGATGGTTAAGAGAGCTCAATTATTGGAAGACGCTATGGAATTATCCGACAAGGTTAAGGCGAGAATGGAGAAGCAGAAAGTAGGTAATGGCAACAAGAGGCCCAATGAGGGAAATGACGTTCCGAACGGCAAGAAGCCTAAGGAAGCAAAGCGTAAGCATTGTGGGAATGATGGTCACAAATCTGAGAAGTGTCGCTGGAAGAACGGAGGTTGCTTTCGCTGTGGAAGCCAAGAGCATAAGGTAGCCGACTGCCCCATTCCTAAAGATTAACCTCAGCAGGCAAAGGATCATAAAGAAGTGCGGCATCGAGTACAACTACAAGCAATAAGACAAATCGAACCTGCTGACAATGAATTAACTAGAGGTACCCCTTAACCTTGGCCTAGTTCCTTGGGTTGTTTTATTAGCATGCCTAGATGATTTTGTCTTATGAATGGAAACTAGAACTAGATACCCCACTAATATAGATTGGAGATGAATTTCAGTTGAATTTGGGGACAAATTCTTTTAAGTGGGGGAGGGTGTAGCACCCCGTATATATATATATATATATATATATATATATATATATATATATATATATATATATATATATTCGAAACTAAATTTAACTTGCAATAGAAGGTCTAATAGGAATAATTACTTAAATATATATACTTAATGGGCCTAAAACATATGTCATATATTTTATTCTTCCATTAATACAATTTTATACAAAGCCTAAACCACCTATATATATATATATATATATAAAGCCCAAAAACAAATAAAACCACATATATATATATATATACCATATAAGACAACGTATGAATATATACCCACCTAAGCAAAGCCATTAAACTCATGTGTTAAAACTCTCACCGATCTCCACTATGGCCAATCTGAAAACCACTTATACCAACCCATTATATATGCCACCCTCGTACAAGCCAAACCATGCATGATGTGCGGACCCAACCCATGGCCAAATACGATGTTGCATGGTGATAGCTCTAGGGTTTTAAAAACACAAGAGGGAAGGCGGCTAGTTAATTGGCAGGCAAGGTATAATGCACGGGAAGGTTTTAAAATCTTACCTTTGTTAATTTTCCCACCTTCGTTCAGGATCCCTCTTCTATTTATAGCCTTGCCATCGCAAGCAAAACCCATTTGTTGCTGCTGGCCGCCAAGTCTTCTTCCTCTTCTTCTTCATCCTGTTGTTGAAGGCGTCTATATCCGAGAAGAAGGCGTGAGGGTTTTTTCCCCTTCATCCTGCTGCACAGAAGACCAAGGTCTTCTTCCTCTTCTCAAACGTGACCGGCCACTGCGGTGTCATCTTCGTCCCGCGGTTCCCTTCTTCTTCTTGCTGTCTTGAACGTAAAGAAGGATTCCCGTCCACTCATGTTCATCATCCGGAACGTTTTCATCACAAAAGGTTGGTGTTCTCCCTTCTAAGCAAAAACTTATTAACAACTAAATCTTGCATGATCCCTGCACGTTCCATACTTTCACGTGACTTTTACATACATGGTTTCACGTTAATACATTTTAAGTGAAAGTTAACACATATTAAAATTTTCTAATCATGTAAATTTATGTCAAAAATTTCTGATAAATATATTCTTGAGATCCTCATATTTTTATCTTAATTTTCATATATTTAGATGCATAAAAAGATTTAAAATTGGAGAGCGACCATGTTCATGCGGTTAACACATGTACCATCTTTGCCGATTTTTATCTTTTTAACCGAATGTCATAAAATTATGATATTTCATGATTAAGATCCATGATTTTTCTCTTATTTATCATGTAATTAGTTTCTATAAAATCTTAATAAATAAAAAGTGTCACTGTTCATCCATGGAATGAACAGTAACATGTTTGATTAATAATGTTCACCGCCACCATCGCCATTTCATTGACATTTATATATATTTAAATTTATATAAATATAACTTGTAATCATATCTTTGAAAATCTATATCTACTAAAATATGTAATAGAAAATTATAAAAAAGTATATATTTGGTATTCTTGAATTTTTCTTATAATTATCATATATTTTATTTTGAAAATTTTTATTAAATAATATGTGTCCTTTTAAAGGAATGTTCTTCTCTAAACTTATTAAAGTGAAATAACGTCTTTTAAAATAGACGTAAATTTTTGTTTGATAAAAAACATGAGAAATTAACGTCCACCTATATCGACGCTATATTCTGGGAAATAATTTAACTAATTAGCATCTTCCATGATAAACGCCAATTTAAATAGCGCCTGCTAGGAAGGACGCCAATTATTCCTGACGGCTTGATTTTCCCGAGTTTCCAACCCCACTGTGGGGCACCGCTTGGCACTCTCATCCCACTTCCGTGGATGAGGTCCCTGTTTTGCTTCTATCGTATACCCTCAACTCTTCGAGATGATCGAGCTCTTCGTTGGACATTCCGTTCCTTCGGACTAGCGATTTCATCTTAGAGACCTCCGTCAGTCTCTGCTAGCCTTGGATTCTCTCAAGGCAGCCAAGCAGGTTGTACCCTAAAAATCCTTTACATCCATTTTCAGTCATGTCCCTCTGAAGAAACATGACAAACTAGCCCTCAATTAATGTTGTTTCTGGCTTTTTTTGAGAAAATGTCACTTTCTGGAATCTGCGTCGAGAAGAGTGAACGTCAATTACAAATAGCGCCTTGTGTGACGGACGCTATTTACTCGTGCCTAATTATCTTATTTCCAGAATTTGTGCCCATCACTATGGACGCTGATTCTAATCTGCGGCTCCTTCAGTGGACGCCATTTACCTAGTTTCACGTATGTCTCGGATTTTATGAGAGATTTATCGACATGTTGTCCCTACATGATCTTTAGTCCCTAAACTCTGATTATCATCCACATCGGTTATGACATATTATTCCCTCCGGGAAACTCCTCATCAATATTTCGAGAACATAACCCTTTGACTTTCTGTTGGCCACTTCTGATTCTAAAATATTTAAGGACTGTGGGTCTGCAACTATCAATGTCAAGTAGAACGGAAGTCCATTCTGTAAACCATGGTAAAATTCTTGGCGTGGCATTGCACCAAATTCTGTATATCTGTTATATTCTATTATTCTGTTATATCTGTTATTTCTGTAAATTCTGTGAATTCTGGAAATTCTGTCATTCTGATATTCTGATGTTTTGTTATTCTGATAATTTAGATATTCAGCTAGATTGATTATTTCTGCTTATTGTTATTGAAATTCTGATATACTCTGGCCGATTTTGTAAAGTTATATTCATCTGAAGCATCTGTCCTTGTTTTATTCTGATATCTCGTCCTTGGTTCTGCAAGGAAATTATTTCCTTTCTCTTGAGCTTATATCTTCCTTTGATTTTGATATTCATCTTTCTTGATAGATTGATCATCATGATTTTAAGTTATATCGTTTCATGCATTGCATCATCACAAGCATGATAAATTGGCTAATCACTTATACTCTACTGGGGAGAGAGATGTAATTCCTACTGAGCGTTTTGCTCACCAGCCTATTTTAACATTTTTCAGGTAATGACGTCGATGATAACCATTCAGATGGGGAAGGGAAAGAGTGATGAGCACAATGGAATCGAGTCTGTGTCTTTTATTTTCTCGAGTCTTGTCTTGTCATTGAGTCTTTCCTTTTTATTAAGTGTATTTGAGTCTTTTTCATTTAAATTTGTAAGTTGAGTCAGAGATGTAATTTTCGCATTTGATGTTAATAAGAATTATGTTTTGTCAACTTTGTCTAGCCGTGGAATGCTGTGTCTTATATTACTCTGATTATTCACGACTATATCACTGCCACGTTCCGACCGAGTAGTTTCCGCTGCTATCGGTTCGGGACGTGACACAATAGGTCAACAAGTCAACAAAATCAACATAGTCAACATGGTCAACATAGTCAACGCAGTCAACGTTGTCATGAAAGCCAAGCCACAGAGTCAATAGAGCCAAGTCAACAGTCAATAGGCTAATTCAACACCTTTTCACTCGAAGTAGTCAACATTAGAGTCAACAGTCAACCAGCCACAAAGGTGACAAATGGTCGACTAAGGGTGATAAATGGACTGCTAGGAGCAACAACTGTCCAGCTAACGATGACAAATAGCTAAGGCGATGACCAAGGTAGAAGTGGAAAATATGTAAGGTGACGGCTCACTAGCCTAAGGTTGACAAATGGCTAGGTAAATCTAACAAATAGGCAATAAAGGTATAAAATGGCTTGTAAGGCTGATAAATAGCTTGAAAGGGAGATTTTCATAAATCATGTGTCTGCCACACACCTGAGTTCGATGGCTCATGCCTTGGTACATGATCCAAGGGTACTATGTCAGAAGAATATTTCCAACCTTTCCAGTTGGACCAATCATAATATGCTTGAAGAATATTTATTCTGAAATACCTCCTGCCTTGGGAAGAAAGCTTCCTACGTGGGCGTACTGCATGAAGATTATTGGCAGGCCAATGAGAGGCCACCGTACCTCATCTCCTATGGGCCAATCAGTGGCCACTCTTCCTAGTATATGAAACCTTCCATGATAGAAAAAAGAGGTCTCACTCACTAAGTGGAAGAGAGGAACAGAAAGACTCTCCAACGAGAAGAAGAAGAAGAAGAGAAAAAGAGAGAAGAGTGAGCAGCAGGTGTTTGAAGGATATCTCTGAGAGAGAGAGAGACTGTGAGAAGAAGAAGAGAAAAAGAAAGAGAGAGTTCGTGAAGATTTGTGTGCAACCAAGCTTACTACAGATCTGTTGTTCCTTGGCCTCTAGATCAAATCCAAGCTTTTGTGCTTTCTTCATAGCTACCGTTGTTATGTTTCTTTCCTTACTTTTGTTTTTGATTTTCTGCTTCTATGAGGTTCTTCCGATGCTCTGTTTAGAGGTCGGGTACATCAAGTTGTGAGGCTCAGCTGTATAGCAAGCTGTGAGGCTCAGCTGTGTAGCAAGCTGTGAGACTCAATGGGTTTCTAGCAAGCTATGAGGCTCAGCTGTATAGCAAGCTGTGAGGCTCAGCGGTGTAGCAAGATGTGAGGCTCAGCGGTTCAAGCTGTGTGTCAGTGGAATGCTCACTCGGGTTGAGTGGGGGGTGGACGTAGGTATGCTTGGTGCGGACTGAACCAGCTAAAAATCCCTTGTGCCTTGTGGTTTGGTTGTGTGGTTGATCATTCTCATCTACCTCCTTCACAGGTTGCAGTGCGAGCAGTCTTTGAACTATAGTTTCACTATATGCTAAGTGTTCGAGAGAAGTTCTGAATAGTGTGTGAGCGGTTTTTACTATAGTGATCTCATTGTATACTAAGTGCTCTATATCGGTCATGTATGAGTCTTCATCTGATCGATTGGGTTTCATATTCTGTGTTTTCCAGTAAATTTGAGTGGGTGGTTTGTAACTTGAGGATAATGGGCGCGAGTTTTTAAATTGGGCATAATTTTTATAACGGGATCTATTCACCCCCCCCTCTAGATCCCATATTGCACCCAATAATTGGTATGAAAGCCAGGTTTCCCACAATGTGGTCCAACGACCCGGGAAGATCTGGAAATGGTAATGGTCGCAGCTTCTTAGCTGAGGGGCATTCGATTAACAGACCACCATTCTTCGATGGTTTTAATTATCTGTACTAGAAGAATAGGATGGAAGTTTTCTTGCAAGCTCAGAGTCATGAGTTATGGAGAGTTGTTACTAACGGTCCATTCCAACTTTCAGAAGATGAAAATGCATGGACGAGAAAACAAATTCGCCTATCAACCGTCAACTGGACTGCAATATCATGCAGTGTGTGGTTCATCCAGAGGAGTACTCGAGAATTTCAGCTTGCAGATCAGCCAAGGAGATGTGGGATAGATTGGAATTGATATACGAGGGAACGTCCCAAGTAAGAGCCACCAAGGTGAATATGCTGGTCTCAGAATATGAAGTATTTAAAATGAAGCATGATGAAACTATTAAGGAGATGTTTTCTAGACTTTCACAACTCACTAATAATCTTAAGGCATTAGGCAAAGATTATTCTGATAGTGAGATTGTTAGAAAAATTCTCAAGTCACTTTCTCCCGCGTGGCATACTAAGGCCATAGTTATTGAAGAGTCTAAGGATTTGTCTACTATGAAGGGAGACGAATTAATTAGGTCTTTGATGACCTATAAGATAAATTTCAGGAAAAGTGAAGATGAGGAGAAGAAACCTAAGATGATAGCTCTCATGGGGTCTGATAGTAGTGGAGAGAACAGTGAGGACTTTAGTGAATTATCGGCTTCTGAACAAGCATTCCTCACTAAAAACTTCAAAAAGTTCTTAAGATTCAGAGGTAAGTATGGGAAGAAGAAGAAGCATTATCAGGAAAACAGAAATTTTCATTTTAAAATTGATATGCATAAGAAGTCTGATAAGATTGTGTGTTATCACTGCAAGAAGCTAGGGCATGTTCGAGATGAATGCCCAGAGCAGATGAAAAAGGACTCCAAGGGAAAGAAGAAGCAAACTAAGGCTATGGTGTCAACCTGGAGCGATGAGGAAGAGAGTACCTCAAATGAAGAGGAAGAGATAGAAGTATGTGCACTTATGGCCAACCATAATAAAAGTGATCACAGTAGTGATCAAAAGGAAAATGAAGAGGTAAGCTCTGTTTTCGAGAACTTTACTATAGATGATTGGGAGCATGTGTACACTATATTGTTTGAGTCACATGAAGCATTGAGAAAACAAAATAAAAAATTGAAAAAGAAAATTGAACAGATTAATTCTAACACTTCATGTGAAAAATGCTCACAAATGGAAGAGTTAAATGGAGCTTATGAGTTTGATGTTGAAATGCACAAGGAAATGATTGGCTCATTAAGGGATGAGAATAAAAATCTTCTAGCCAAAATTTTTAAAATTGAAAACAAACAGAAAACATGTAACGATGATCAGAGTTTGATTGATGAGTTAATTTAGAACGAAAAATTGATAAAAGAAACTTAGATACTGAAGGAAGAAAGTGAAAAACTGAAACATCTAAACACTACTATGTTTGACAGATTGGTTGCCTTTGAAAAGGGTAAGTGTGTGACTTCGGATGGCTCAGATATATTGGCGAGCCTTGAAACTGAAATTGAAAATCATAAAACTGTCAATGCTTTATTGAATGAAAGACTGGCTAAAAATGAAGAGGAAAATGCCAATTATGAATTGCGAATAGCCTCTCTTGAAACTGAGATTCAAGATTTAAAATTCTCCCTGCCAAAATTTGTAGACGGCCAAGAAAATTTGGACAAATTGTTTGGAGTTAAGGTAAATTTTCAAAAAAAAAATGCTGGGCTACAATCCCGTTAACAAGAAATCTTTTGATAATAAGTTAAGGACAGCATTTGTCAGAGCTTCCAATGTAGCCACCACCTCAAAGGTCAAACAGCCCACTAATCAGAAAACCAAAAGCAATGTGAATGCCAAGAATTTGAATGCCAATTATGGTGTTCATTGTTTCTATTGTGAAAAGCATGGTCACTTCATGCATGATTGCTTTGTAATGAAGAAGGATGAACAGTATGTTGGTAGGAAGCATGTTAGGAAATTTTCTATTGTTCAGAACAAGAAATTTTATTGCTTTTGCTGTGGTAAGATAGGCCACATTGCTGCTCACTGTTGGCATGCCCGGGAAGAAAATTTAATTCTGAATTTGTTAAATTTCCTACTAATAGAAATGCCTCTGATAAGAATAAATTTGCTTCAAATGGTAGGTCACTCATGTGCTTTAACTGTGAAAAGTATGGCCATACAGTCAAGGACTATTGGCAGAAGAAAGTTTCTCATGATAAACATGATAACATATTTGGTTATGATCAGAAATTCTATGCTCATGTTTTTATGCACAAAAAGAACACCAAGCCTGCTATTTTATGTCATTACTGTGGTAGATTTGGACACTCAATGTTTGATTGTCATTTGATGAAAGTTGATGACCTCAACGCCCGGAAGTCATGGAGAGCACCTACCAGAGGTGTTACTAACTTCTCAGGACCCAAGAACACTTGGGTACCTAAAAATTCAAAATGAAGATCAATTTTGCAGGTGTGCCTTGAAAAATGAAAGAAATAAAGGGGTTCAATAAATTCAAGGCACATGTAGTTGGTAAAAACCCCATTTCTACTTTTATTGATGTATTTTTTGACTATCATTTCCCGCTTGATAGTTGCATATCTAGATGTTTATCTGTCCATTAGAATTCCATGCATTATCATGTCTAAATAACTAAGGGGGAGCTGAGACTTTGAAATGCATAAACCCTCTAGTTTGCACACAATGCATTATCTTGACTTATTTGAAAAATCTGTTTGATCTGACACCACCTTGGGGGTGGCAGCCACTCAACCAATGCTCCTTGGACCTATCTACGCAAGCAACCGAACCGAACGGCGGACTCACTCAAGCGGGTTCACCCACGTCGCGCACACCCAGGTCCGTAGGTGGACCGGCGATGGAGATGAGGGTCCAGGGTTGGACCTTGAGGTTCCAGGGGCTTGGCAAGCTTGGAAAGGACCCCAATAGGCCAGGGATGCCCACTCTCAGGGGCGGCCAGCACGCCGAGGGCATGGGATGTAATGATCTCTCTCACAACTCACCTGCGGTAGTCACTCATATAATGGCAATTTGAGATCGGGCACTCAACTCGCCGGCCAACGGGCAACTAGAAATGATACTAAGACAAGCAAAAGTAAAACCAGTAGAGGAAGTGACCATGTCACGTCCCGAGCGTGGAAGATTACCCGTGGCGCGACAGTCCTTTATATAGAACCAAAGCGAGCTAGCTATTTGATGGAATTCTTCCTTTGACAATTAATAGAGTCCGCAATTCTTTTAAGATTAAATTTGAGATTTCGAGCTGATCATTATTTCAACTAACCAAATGACAATTACATACATTTCCCGGGTCTGACTACTAGGCTTCAAGCCCTTATTACAGTTCTAATCAATTGGACTAATACAACTACATAGTGAACTAATACAACTGAGATCTGACATAACTGGATACAACTGACATAAGTAGTATTACAATAACACAATTAACATGACAATATGATAACTCAGTGCTAACACTCATCACTCAGTCTCATTCCCCTCCGAGTGTTGGTTGTCATCCAAATCACCTGAAACTGTTAGAAACAACTGGATGAGCGAATCACTCAGTAGGATTTACATCTCAAGATTTAACATGCTTTAAGTGGTTTACAAGTTCAATTAATGTAGGTAAATCTATGCATGTAGACAAGTAGATATCAAGGATTGTAAAATCGACAAGAGCAGTCAAGTGAGAGTATATAGATTCCAACTTCATCGATACAGTAGGAGCAAGAGATATCAAGCAAGTAATAACTGGAATTAACAATAATTTTTCAAGAATGGTAAGAACTCATATCAAGCAAGTAATAGTAAGCAACGTAATTTCAAGCATGTAGAATTAGAATTGGGTATTTATCAATTTCATTCAAGCAAATACATTTACCCTTCTGCGGGTCTCAAGTCAATCAATCAAGTAATATCACGGGAATGAGTGGAATGCCTAAAGTCTAGCAAGCAAGTACTTCGGTGCAATGCCAAACACTGTGGTCAATAAACTCCCATGTGCACAAGTACCTTCGGGTGCTCCTCCTAGGACCAAACCGGGCCCTATATGCATAGCATTGGTCATGTTTTTCGACATCCACTCTCATTTATGGCCAATATGGAATTTCAAAGGTTGACCAGGTAGGATATATATAAGGTGGATTATAGAACGGAATCCAATGTGTATCGTTATGTAGGGACGAACAAGGAGTAAAAACCAGCAACGTTTGATACACGGAAAAACTAGGTGAGATTGGTGCCTTGTAGGCTACCTGACATGTTCAGAAATGACATCCTCACAACGGGGTGCCCTTCCTGTGAACTATACAGGGTTTAGGAAATCTAGTCACGGGTTAAATGGCACCTCTCAGGCTGCCATTTATCGGTGAATGGCATGCTGAAACCAGGGCACATCATTCAGGGGTTCAAGGTCTTGAAAAAACCAAAACTCGGGGTCCGTTTAATAGGCACCCAGGTCACTGCCATCTTCTTGAAATTGGCGCCCAGGGGGCTGCCATCTTCTTGAAATTGGCACCCACACCCTTGCCATTTCTTAAGTGATAGACGCCCTAGGGTCACCCACATTTTACAGGGTTTTATAGCGTCAGGTCTAATAGGCGCCCAGGGGGCTTCCATCTCTTAGAAATTGGCGCCTAGGGGGCTGCCATCTCTTAGAAAATGGCACCCTGGGGGCTGCCATGTTTTACTGATAGGCGCCCAAGCGTCAGGCGCCTATCAACCAGGTCTATCGGGCTCATGTTAAGAGGCACCCAGGAGGCTGCCATCTTTCAGAAATTCGCACCCCAGGGGCTGCCATGTCTCAGTAGAAGGCGCCCCTGGGTCAGCCACTAATTTTTAATAGGCGCCCTTGGGTTGGGTGCCCTTCACGGAGGGTCCTTTTTTCCTGGGTAGAAAATGTTTGTTGTACAGTCGATGTTCCTGAATGGCGTCCAGGTCAGGGGCGCCCTTCAATTTAAGCTGATTTATGTAAAATTGATGACATGGACAGATAGAGAAAATTATGAGGATTACAGATCTGTATTCATGCACTCGTTTCATACTTTAGTTTCTCAAATATCAATTTTTTTAACATGACGTATCATACTAGTTTACATTTTACTGGAACTAAATGGAGACAAGGTTTCTAGATAGGCAGAACTCTATCTATATCTAATCTGGTGTATAGATTAGGTAGACTAACAGGTTAATTAGGTATGCTAATTGGTTAGTAGATCAACTAACAGGTTAATTAGGTATGCTAACAGATTAGTTAATAGCTTAACTAACAGGTTACGTAAAAACACGATAAAACTTGCGTTACACAGGATATACCGCATGGATATGAAGCTAATACATGCCAATTACCCTAGATTGAAGCTAATACATGCTAATTATCCTGGGTATGAGGCTAATACATGCTAATTAACGCTAATACATGCTAATAATCTTGGGTATGAGACTAATACATGTTAATTACCCTAGATTGAAGCTAATACATGCTAATTATCCTGGGTATGAGACTAATACTTGCTAATTATCCTGAGTGTGAGGCTAACACATGTTGTGTAAACACTAAATATCGCATGGAGATGAGCCTAAGACTAACTGCCTAGACTAATCATCCTAGATTAGCTACTAGTTTAGTTAAAAGTTGATAACACCTACCTCTGTGAAGTGGCAGAAGTTGTAGCAGGTGGAAGAAGCAGCTCCTTCCCTCCTCTGCAACCCTTCAGAAAGTGCCTCCCCTTCTCAATAGCAAGCCTTCGAACCAACGGAGGTTTACTTCATTAGGAATGTATAATATAAGGTTTGAGTCGACAAGAGGGGGAAACAAGATCCATGAAAATCGGATCTCAGTGGAATGCCAGCTTATACAGGCTGTTGGGGATAAGAAATCGAAAAGTCTGTCTGGTGGAAAATGGCGCCTATGAGAGGGTCGTGATTCATCCTAAGTTTCTTTATTTTAAACTTCCCACTTAACTTCAATGATTTTTATCTGTAAACATTGATGGAGTTAGTGTGTGAAATTTCATGAGTGAGATCCTTATATTTTTCTTTATTTTTACATATACTATTTTTTAAAAAATTCTTTTTAAATAAAAAGTGACACTATTCACATCACTATTCAAGTTTAGGAAATAACGACCTAACATATGTCGTTGTTTAGTGAATAACGACCATGGATTGGTCGTTACTTCTTTTGGAGCATTTTTCTATCACCCTCTAAGGACCGAAATTGGATATATATCATTTCCATCCTTATGTATCTACTTTAGTTGAATAACGACACCTTACATGTCGTAATTTTGTGAGTAACGGCTTAATAACGGTCGTGATTTTGAACGGAGACTTTTCAATTCACTCTACACTAACCAAAATTGTCTATATACTCTTTCCCACTTCCTAAATTATGTTTATCCTTTAACACTTCATCTATATACCCTTATTTCTTCAAAACAACGATATAATGTAAAAGTTGGAATATGAATTTTATAAATTATAAAAATATGATTTGGCATCTTGTAAAATTGATGTTTATCCTTTAAAACTCTATCTATATAACATATTTCATATTCCTTTAGAATAGTGTAATAAGATGTATTATTAGTTTCCTAAGTGATTGAAAATATAAATTAACATTTCCTAAAATATAATTTTGCATCTTCTAAATTATCTATTGGTTTTTGAATTATTAATTAAATGGTTTAAATGCTTAATCAAATAGAATTTTTTTTTAACTCAAGTCAATCCTTGCAAGGTGGAATAAAGGGGAGGGGGTTCATCCCTTCATTGCGGAAGAAGATGAACACACTACCCTGACCGCCAGGCAAGTGTTTTCATTAAGGAAAGCAGTAAAAGAAGAAGGGGTACAAAGGTGGGGGAAGGGGGAGGCCCACGAGGGGCAAGACAAGAACAAGGCCAAAGGGCCCAAAGCGAAACCCAGACGAGTGCGCAGCACCCAGGAACCAAGCACAAAGAAAATTACAGCCCCAACAAGATAGAATCTTCATCGTACACCCCCTCAGAGTCAGAGGAGAAAGAAGAACGTATTCCGCGCAGGCGAACCGGGGAACCTGGCGAGCCAAGAGGGTCAATGTCCGAACCATCATGATCGAGTCCCTCGGAGAGGGAAGAGTGGACCGGCTGATGGAGCACTCCCAAAGCCGACTGGAGACGAAGTGAACGCCGTGGAGGAGGAGGAGCCTCCTCAAAGACGCACTGCCGATCGCGCGAAGAAGAAGTGGAGTTGGAACGTCGATAGGAACGCCGTGGAGCGCTGGCCTCCGTCCTCGAGGCCATCCGTGAACGGTCCAGAACGGGGTTGCCAACGAAAGCGGCATGACCCGGTGCGAAGTCAGAGAACCCCGACGCCGGCTCAAGCCCGGGGACAGTGAGCAACTGAAGGAGCTGAGGAAGCTTTATACCAGAACCACGACCTGCAGAAGGCAAGGTTGCCGAGGGACGTAGTGGGGCAGTGGGCGGAGCAGAGACAACAATCGGACCGGGAGGATCCTGGTTGATTTTCTTCTTAAGAGCTTGAGCAAAGGAGAGGCGAGGGGACGGCGAAGCAGCAGAGGAAGATGGCATGGGATCGGCAGCACCACCCGCCGTAGTGGAGGGCTGCAGCCTAGGACACCAAGCCTCAGCAGCGGCATTAAGACCAGCAGGAGGCAGCGTCAGCCCGCCAAGGGCCGGAGCATCCGGTGCCTGGAGGCCGAGGAGCATCGAAGCAGCCGCGGCATGACCAGCCACCTGGCCACAACGTGAAGACGAGGCAGCCGGCAGGGGGTTGACCTCGTGCGCTGAATGGGATGGAGGGCACGGAGGTGGAGCTCCCTCCCCAACGATAGAAGCAGTAGGGACCGAAGGAAGAAGCACCGCTGTCGGAGGCGCAGTTGGAGTTCCTGCCGGAGAAGAGTCCGGGTTGCGCTGCCCATCCACGGGCGAAGCCGAGGATGAAGCAATCCCCTGTTGAGTTCAATAGTTATATATATATATATATATATATATATATATTTATTTATTTATTTATTCATACATTTCTATTTTAAAATTCTCGGGTGTTACACCCTTCCCTACTTAAAAGAATTTGGTCCCCAAATTCAACTATATAAGGGTAAGGTAAATTCAACTGTATAAGGGTATTGTCGAAAGTATAGGATACTTATAGTCTAAAATAGTTCTGTGTATCTTCTTTTCATAGATTCCTCGGTCTCCCATGTTACGTCCTGCTCCGAGCATCGATTTCATTGGATTTTCACCATAGGGATCATCTTGCTCCTTAGAACTCAGACTTCTCGGTTGAGGATCCGCATCGGCCTTTGCTCATAAGTAAGATCCCTTTGAATCACTAAATCAGCATGGTCGATGGCGTGAGAAGGGTCGTGCACATATTTCTTCAGCATAGATATATGAAATACACTGTGCACTTCTGAGAGTTGAGGAGGAAAGGCAATACGGTAAGCCACCTCGCCCACTCTTTCCAATACTTCAAATGGACCGATAAACCTTGGTGTAAGCTTGCCCTTAACACCGAATCTTCTAATACCTCGACTGGGAGATACCTTGAGAAATACATGGTCACCCACTAGAAATTCTAAATCTCTCCTTCTGTTACCAGCATAAGATTTTTGCCTGCACTGAGCTACCTTGAGTCTCTCTCTGATAAGGTGTATCTTTTCAGTTGAATCTCTAACCATATCTGGGCCTAGAAGTTATCTTTCACCGACTTCATACCAGCATATTGGAGATTGACAACTCCTGCCATAAAGCACCTCGAAAGGTGCCATCTGGATACTGGCTTGATAGCTATTATTGTAGGTAAATTCGGCTAGGGGTAAGTGGTCATGCCAGCTTCCGTCGAAATCTATAATGCATGCCCTTAACATATCTTCAACAACCTGATTTGTTCTTTCAGTCTGACCATCTGTCGGGGGATGAAAAGCAGTGCTAAAGTTGAGTTTCGTTCCCAGATAGTGTTGTAGACCCTTCCAAAAATGAGAAGTAAAGCGCGGGTCTCGATCAGATACTATAGACACAGGAATTCCATGCAATCTAGTAATCTCCTTAATATATAAGGTAGCAAGAACATCAACCAACCATTGACTCTTGATAGGCAAGAAATGAGCCGATTTAGTAAGGTGATCGATGATTACCCAAATTCCATCATATCCGCCCCTAGACCTGGGCAAACCCATGATGAAGTCCCTGCCGATGTCTTCCCATTTCCACTTGGGGATATCTACTGGATGCAGTCTTCCAGCGGGTTTCTGATGTTCCGCCTTTACCTGTTGGCATGTCAAGCATCTAGACATGAAGTCTGCTATCTCCCTTTTCATGTTGAGCCACCAAAAGATTCTTTTTATGTCTTGATACATCTTAGTGGCTCTAGGGTGGATCGTGTACCTCGATCGGTGAGCTTCTTCAAGAATCCTCTTCTTCAGCTCAGGACTATCTGGTACGCATGTTCGTTCATGGTATAATAATCTGCCATCGAGTGCCAACTTGAAATCAGATTTCTCGTCCAGCTTCTCTTTTATTTCCACTAGGGTAAGATCTTCTTCTTGCAACCTCTTGTTTCAGCTAGCAAATCCGGATGCACACTTATGAGAGATAGAGTAATACACCCGTCATTCTCATCCATGCTTATATTGAGTTCAGAGAATTTTTCTAGCAGCTTCCATTCTTGAACCATACAGTTGGCCACTAGGGCTCTCGGCTTTCGACTAAGGGCATCTGCTACGGAATTACCCTTACTAGGATGATATTGTATAGTGAAGTCAAAATCCTTGAGATACTCGAGCCAACACCTTTGTCGCATGTTCAACTCCTTCTGAGAGAATAGATATTTAATGCTTTTATGATCGGAGTATACGGTGAATTTCTCTCCGTAGAGATAGTGCCTCCAGCTCTTTAAAGCCAATACCACTGCGGCTAGTTCCAAATCATGCACAGGGTAGTTTTCTTCATGCTTCTTTAATTTCCGGGAAGAGTATGCAATGACTCTTCCATTCTGCATCAATACACATCCGAGGTCGATACCAGATGCATCGGTATATATCTCGTACTTCTCTCCTTCAATTGGTAGAGATAAGACCGCAGTAGTAGTCAAGAGATCCTTCAAAGTTAGGAAACTCTTCTCACAATCTTCACTCCATTCATAAGGCACTTCCTTGAGAGTTAATCTGGAAAGAGGGACAGCAATCTTGGAGAAGTCCTTAATAAAACGCCGGTAGTAGCCAGCTAGACCCAAGAAGCTAGGAATCTCCGTTACATTCGTTGGTGGTCCCCAATTTTGTACGGCTTCGACCTTCGCAGGATCAATAGAAATTCCATTCTTTGATATGACATGGCCTAAGAAGGACACTTCTTCAAGCCAGAACTGGCATTTGCTAAATTTGGCATATAGCTTGTTGTCTCACAATATCTGTAATGCCTTCTTGAGATGCACTTCATGATCTTCTTCAGTTTTTGAATAGATCAATATATCATCGATAAAGACCACAATAAATTGGTCTAAATAAGGCCTGTAGATGTTGTTCATTAACTGCATAAAAGCTGCGGGGGCATTTGTTAGTCCAAAAGGCATAACAATAAATTCATAATGCCCATACCTGCTTCGAAACGTAGTTTTATAAATATCTTCTTCTTTAATCCTCAATTGGTGGTAACCAGATCGAATATCAATTTTGGAGAAGTAATTAGCTTTAGATAATTGGTCGAACAACTCATCAATTCTCGCAGCGGGTACTTGTTCTTGATTGTAAGATGGTTCAACTGCCGATAATCAATGCATAGCCTCAATGTTCCATCCTTCTTTTTAACAAAGAGCATGGGTGCTCCCCAGGGGGAAGTACTTGTCCTAATGAAACCCTTTTTCAATAAATCCACCAGCTGCTCTTTTAGCTCCTTCAGTTCAGCGGGAGACATCCTGTAGGGTGCCTTAGAAATAGGATCGGCACCAGGAACAATGTCGATTGTGAATGACACTTCCCTTTCCGGGGGTAAATAAGGCAATTCTTCAAGAAATACATCGGGAAAGTCCCGAATTACTCGGATGTCTTCAATTCCAGTCTTCTCGACTTCCGTGGCAGTCACAAAAGCTATGAAAGCCATACATTCTTTACTCACAAGTTTGCTTGCTCGAAGGGCTGAGATGAGTGGGGGTCTATTCCGAGGGCTAACATAAATCAACTCGGGATAATCCGTAAAAGTTACCTTGCCGTGCCGACAATCTACTGTTGCTTGGTAGGTGGATAACCAGTCAGCGCCTAATATGACATCATAATCCTTCATATCAAGGCATATCAAATCAACCGGCAGATTGTTACCTTGAACCATAACCTCACAACTTGGGTAGTGATACATGATATCAGACTTGTTTCCGAGAGGTGTAGATATTACTAAATCTAATCATTCAGGTTCTTTAGAAAATGAGGTAGTAAATCTCTTGGAAACAAATGAATGAGTTTCTCCAGTATCAAATAGAACTTTAGTAGGTTTAGAGCAAACAGTTAATGTACCTTCCACGATTCCTCCTTCCATGGGTTCCGTCCCTTGAATGGCTTGTAGACGGTCTTGTTTCTTTACCAGACGCTTCTTGTCTTTGTTGGCTTGTTTCTTCATCAAGGGGCAGTCGGGGATTCGATGCTCTTGACTCCCACATCGGAGACACGCTCCCAGTTTCCTTCAGCATTCCTCAGTCTTATGACCAGCCTTGTTACAATACTTGTAGATTTCCTTGGAAGGTGTGATGGTGGAGGAAGGCTTAATGCCGATAGTGGAGAAGGGCTTGTTGCTTTTCTGGAACCTCTTCTCTTTGGAAAATTCTCCTCCATTGAAGAATTGCTTCTTGCCAAATGGTGGTTTGAAGTTTCCGGACTTGTGACGGATTCCTTCTTGTCCTTGCCTCGAATCCTTTCAGAGAATTCAGTGGCGTCTTCCAGCAATTGAGCGTGCCGAACCATTTTCGAATAGACTTGAATGTCCATCGACGCAAGCTGTGTAATATTCTGGGGCCGTAGCCGGTTTGAGGAATCTCCTTGTCTTCATCTTTTCCGTACACACCAAGTGGGGTGCATAACGGGAAAGTCTTGAGAATTGGGCCTCATATTCGGCCACCTTCAGGCTCCGTTGCTTTAACACGGAAAATTCCGCGGCCTTCTTCTCTTGAACACGGTCAGAAAAATACTTGATGTTGTAGTGTTCAACAAACTCCGCCCAAGTGACATGGTTGTTGGGCAGTGTTGCTTCTACGGATTCCCACCAGCATCGAGCATCCCGTTCCAGTTGGAACATAGCCAATATAACCTTCTCTACATCCGTGCATTACATTACACGGAAGATTCTCTCAATTTCCTTCAGCCAATTCTCGGCATCATCGGGGTCCACCGAACCCGTGAACCTTGGTGGGTTCATGTTGCGAAAATCTCGGTGAAGGTCACCAGCTCCGCGGTGAGCACCGCCAGCACCGCCTTGCGCCACTTGCTGTAGCACCTGCGTAAGTCCCTGCACAGTGCGCTGCATCTCGCGCCATTGTGCTCTTTCAGCGGCCATAATCCTACAAAAGAATTAAGGTGTAACAAATATTGAGTTTTAGGGTTAAGGATCAATTGTCGTTATTAAACTTAACCCATGGCTTTACCCATCTCACCATGTAAGATCTAAACCAATGCTTAAACAATTCTATCGTTAGACTTACCTAGGAATCGTACCAGGTAAGGTCTAAACCTATCCTTAGACATTTCTATCTTTAGACTCGGGTTTTTACCTAGGAAGTTGTAATCCTAGGCCCTGATACCAAGAAAGAGCTGTCACATCCCGAGCGCGGAAGATTACCCGTGGCACGACAATCTTTTATATAGAACCAAAGCGAGCTAGCTATTTGATGGAATTCTTCCTTTGACAATTAATAGAGTGCGCAATTCTTTTAAGATTAAATTTGAGATTTTGAGCTGATCATTATTTCAACTAACCAAATGACAATTACATACATTTCCTGGGTCTGACTACTAGGCTTCAAGCCCTTATTATAGTTCTAATCAATTGGACTAATACAACTGACATAGTGAACTAATACAACTAAGATCTGACATAACTGGATACAACTGACATAAGTGGGATTACAATAACACAATTAACGTGACAATATGATAACTTAGTGCTAACACTCATCACTCAGTCTCATTCCCCTCTGAGTGTTGGTTGTCATCCAAATCACCTGAAACTGTTAGAAACAACTGGATGAGCGAATCGCTCAGTAGGATTTACATCTCAAGATTTAACATGCTTTAAGTGATTTGCAAGTTCAATTAATGTAGGTAAATCTATGCATGTAGACAAGTAGATATCAAGGATTGTAAAATCGACAAGAGCAGTCAAGTGAGAGTATATAGATTCCAACTTTATCGATACAGCAGTAGCAAGAGATATCAAGCAAGTAATAACTGGAATTAACAATAATTTTCCAAGAATGGTAAGAACTCATATCAAGCAAGTAATAGTAAGCAACGTAATTTCAAGCATGTAGAATTGGAATTGGGTATTTATCAATTTCATTCAAGCAAATACGTTTACCCTTCTGCGGGTCTCAAGTCAATCAATCAAGTAGTATCACGGGAATGAGTGGAATGCCTAAAGTCTAGCAAGCAAGTACTCCGGTGCAATGTCAAACACCATGGTCAATAAACTCCCATGGGCACAAGTACCTTCGGGTGCTCCTCCCAAGACCAGACTGGGCCCTATATGCACAGCATTGGTCATGTTTGTCGACATCCACTCTCATTTATAGCCAATATGGAATTTCAAGGGTTGACCAGGTAAGATATATATAAGGTGGATTATAGAATGGAATCCAAGGCGTGTCGTTATGTAGGGACGAACTAGGAGTAAAAATCAACAACGTTCGATACACGGAAAAACTAGGTGAGATTGGTGCCTTGTAGGCAACCTGACATGTTCAGGAATGACATCCTCACAACGGGGTGCCCTTCCTGTGAACTATATAGGGTTTAGGAAACCCAGTCACTGGTTAAATGGCGCCTCTCAGGCTGCCATTTATCAGTGAATGGCATCCTAAAACCAGGGCGCATCATTCGGGGGTTCAAGGTCTCGAAAAAACCAAAACTTGGGGTCTGTTTAATAGGTGCCCAGGTCACTGCCATCTTCTTGAAATTGGCGCCCAAGGGGCTACCATCTTCTTGAAATTGGCACCCAAGGGGCTGCCATCTTCTTGAAATTGGAGCCCACACCCCTACCATTTCTTAAGTGATAGGCGCCTTAGGGTCAGCCACGTTTTACAGGGTTTTACAGGGTCAGGTCTAATAGGCACCCAGGGGGCTGCCATCTCTTAGAAATTGGTGCGCCCAAGGGGCTGCCATCTCTTAGAAAATGGCGCCCTGGGGGCTGCCATGTTTTACTGACAGGCGCCCAAGGGTCAGGCGCCTATCAACCAGGTCTATCGGGCTCATGTTAAGAGGCGCCCAGAAGGCTGCCATCTTTCAGAAATTGGCGCCCCAGGGGCTGCCATGTCTCAGTAGAAGGCGCCCCTGGGTCATCCACTAATTTTTAATAGGCACCCATGTGTTGGGCGCCCTTCACAGAGGGTCCTTTTTTTCTGGGTAGAAAACGTCTGTTGTACAGTCGTTGTTCCTGAATGGCGTCCGGGTTAGGGGCGCCCTTCAATTTAAGCTGATTTATGTAAAATTGATGACATGGACAGATAGAGAAAATTGTGAGGATTACAGATCTGTATTCATGTACTCGTTTCATACTTTAGTTTCTCAAATATCAATTTTTTTAACATGACGTATCATACTAGTTTACATTTTATAGGAACTAAATGGAGACAGGGTTTCTAGATAGGCAGAACTCTATCTATATCTAATCTGGTGTATAGATTAGGTTGACTAACAGGTTAATTAGGTATGCTAATTGGTTAGTAGATCAACTAACAGGTTAATTAGGTATGCTAACAGATTAGTTAATAGCTTAACTAACAGGTTACGTAAAAACACGATAAAACTTACGTTACCTAGGATATACCGCATGGATATGAAGCTAATACATGCCAATTACCCTAGATTGAAGCTAATACATGCTAATTATCCTGGGTATGAGGTTAATACATACTAATTAAGGCTAATACATGCTAATTATCCTGGTCATGAGGCTAATACATGCTAATTACCCTAGATTGAAGCTAATACATGCTAATTATCCGGGTTATGAGACTAATACTTGTTACCCTAGATTGAAGCTAAAACATGCTAATTATCTTGGGTTTGAGACTAATACTTGCTAATTATCCTGAGTGTGAGGCTAACACATGCTGTGTAAACACTAAATATCGCATGGAGAAGAGCCTAAGACTAACTGCCTAGACTAATCATCCTAGATTAGCTACTAGTTTAGTTAAAAGTTGAGAACACCTACCTCTGCGAAGTGGCAGAAGTTGTAGCAGGTGGAAGAAGTAGCTCCTTCCCTCCTCGACAACCCTTCAGAAAGTGCCTCCCCTTCTCAATAGCAAGCCTTCGAACCAACGGAGGTTTGCTTCATTAGGAATGTATAATATAAGGTTTGAGTCGATAGGAGGGGGAAACAAGATCCGTGAAAATCGGATCTCAGTGGGATACCAGCTTATATAGGCTGTTGGGGATAAGAAATCGAAAAGTCTATTTAGTGGAAAATGGCGCCTATGAGAGGGTCATGATTCATCCTGAGTTTCTTTATTTTAAACTTCTCACTTAACTTCAATGATTTTTATCTTTAAAAATTGATGGAGTTAGTTTGTGAAATTTTATGGGTGAGATTCTTACATTTTTCTCTATTTTTACATATAAAGTTTTTTAAAAAATTCTTTTTAAATAAAAAGTGATACTATTCACGTCACTATTCACGTTTAGGAAATAACGACCTAACATATGTCATTGTTTAGTGAATAACGACCATGCATTGGTCGTTACTTCTTTTGGAGCATTTTTCTTTCACCCTCTAAGGACTAAAATTAGATATATATCCTTTCCATCCTTATGTATCTACTTTAGTTGAATAACGACACCTTACATGTCGTAATTTCGTGAGTAACGGCTTAATAACGGTCGTGATTTTGAACGGAGACTTTTCTATTCACTCTACACTAACCAAAATTATCTATATATCATTTCTCACTTCCTAAATTATGTTTATCCTTTAACACTTCATCTATATACCCTTATTTCTTCAAAACAATGATATAATGTAAAAGTTGGAATATGAAATTTTCTAAATTATGAAAATATGATTTGGCATCTTGTAAAATTGATGTTTATCTTTTAAAACTCTATCTATATAACCGATTTCCTATTCCTTTATAATAGTGTAATAAGATGTATTATTAGTTTCCTAAGTGATTGAAAATATAAATTAGCATTTCCTAAAATATAATTTGGCATCTTCTAAAGTATCTATTGGTTTTTGAATTATTAATTAAATGGATTAAATGGTTAATCAAATAGAATTAGAATATGAGTTCAATAGTTAAATATATATATATATATATTTTATTCATACATTTCTATTTTAAAATTCCCGGGTGTTACAGACCCAGGAGCTCACCTGATCGGTGTGAAGACACCGATCCCAGTCGGAGACGAGGGCGAGCTAGGAAGCGTGGGATTACCCGCACGCTGCGCCGGAGAAGCTTCAACCTGAAAATTCAAGTTACATGCACTACGCCCCTTGCAAGGGGGGTGGACTAGGGGTGGGGATTAGTTTTACAACCAAAGTGTACCTCCACGCAGGGAGGGGCAGTCAGCCGGTCAAGCGGGGTAGGGAAAACTAGAGAAATCGTCGGAGCGCAAATCTCCACCGGTTCTGTCCGCCCCAAGAATAGTCTGATAGGAAGGTGTTGTTGATGTCGCCACCGGCTCTCCTGAACTCTGTTGTTGACGAAACCAAGGCCAAAACATTCTGAGCTGACCCAGGATGACGCCCAAATTTTTAAGCAATTTCCTAATGCTGTCGATGGCCGAGTCGAAGTTGGGATCGGAGCTGGTCGGTTCTGACTCGGGAAGTCCCTAAACGGTCACTGCTAGAAGACGTGGCTGCCACGAGCGCTCCCAGGGGCCAAAGGTGGCGGGACCAGAACCGTTACGATCATGGATGGCTCCTCTTCGATCGGAGACCCACGAGGTTGCCGGCGGAGGTCCGAGTAGATCCCTAGACCCAGAAAGGTAAGGGGGGATCGGATCTGTCTCAAGATCGACTGACTTGCGCACTCCGAGGGAAAAATTCAGAACTTTGTGCTCCGGAGTCCAAATGGAGCCCTACTTCTTGGAGATGGCAGGGGACTTGGAGGAGAAGACTTTAGACAAGGAATTGAGTCCAAATTCGCCTTAGAGCAGCCGTGGTCGCTTCTTTCCTTGGCTTCTGGTTCCTTGGTGGAGCCGTTTTGCGCAGTCGTGGGAGAATGGCTATCTCGGGAAGCTCGGAGCTCGGACGAATGCGAGACCACCTCGCCTGCGAAGCTAACTTGATGATCTTTCCACCGGTATAGGATATGCCACCAGCAGACTCGCGATGATGAAGAGGCAGCCTCTACAACTCCGGGGTACTCTGCTGTTGCAAACTGCTATTGGATCTCCAACTTGGTGAAGGAAAATGGAGTAGGAAAGGGGGGCCAATACAGCAAGGGGTGGGGGCTAATGGCTGTGGGGGATGGGGGAGGGTGTTAGGGGTTGATGGGAGAGGCTGGGAGAGGGAGGGGGCGGAGCTAGCAGAGGGTGGGGGTCTAGTCCGGACAAGCAGGGAATGGAGGGAGATGGAGAGGAGTGCGGCCTAGGGTGAGTGGAGAAGGGAGATGGGGGTCGGCCAAGCAAGGTGGAGGGGAGGTGGGGGGCTGCGACCAAGGGAGGTGAGGGGGCTAGGATTGAATGGGGTGCAGCCCTCAAGGGGAGGGAAATTTGAATTGGGGCCTTGGGGAGGTGAAAGGGTGCATGGGGGAAGGGAAGAGTTGCTTGGGGAGTGTCGAAGGTCACCTTGGAAGGGGAGGGAATTGAAGAGAGGATTCAATGGGCCTTGGGATATGAAGGGGTGGGTGATGTGGCATAAGGGGAGTGGGTGAAGGGGAGATGATGTGGCAAGGAGGGAAGTGAAGGGGCAGGTGCGCCCATGGGAGAGAGAGAGGGGGGGTAGGTGGGCTTCTCACCCTAGGGCTTCTCACCCTATCTAATGGCTTCTCACCACAAAAAAGCAAACACTTAAATTGGACAAAATTCTTAGATTTTCATTCGTTCTCAAATGAGGGAATGGGGTCCTATTTATAGGAAACCCACAATTTACAATAAGTCCCTGACTTTTGGACTAATGACAAGAAACCAAGGGAAGGGAGGGGCGCCCCTGGGCCTAGCCCATATAATTGGGCCCATTAACCAAACTAATCTACACTCTGACACTTAACTTAGGTAGATGACTCATTACCCTAGGTACTTGACTCAAATAAAAGAGAAAATTACATAATTATGAGTCAAAGAAAGTATAAAAATTACATGCTATGACTAAGAAAAATTTGGCGAACAAGATGGAGCATAGCCGACGAGCAACGGGACCCTCAGATAAATGTGGTGTGGTAGGAGATGTCCCCATCATACCCCCGGGGTGCGAAGAACTCGACTCCGTCGAGTATGGGTCCACCGGGGCAGTGGTCCTCCAAAGCAGCTCCGGGTGAACCACGACCTCCAAACTCATCCCCGCGTCCATAGCCAGGGGACAGCGCTTCCGCTTCTCAAGGTGGCTCGGACACACCCTCTTGCCGACGATAGTACCTTGCTTGCCCAGTATTGCCTCCGTGTGCTCACGTCGAGCTCTCAAGCTGATTTGTGGTGGCACTCTGAGGGTATCTCTCTCAAAGGAAGGTAGAGGCTTGAAGCACACACTAGGATCCACTGCGGTGCCCATATAGGCTGCCACATCCGCCACGTGGGAAATGGGGTGAATCTCAAAACCCCTCAGTAAATCCAGCCCATAAGCCGGGTCGCCAAAGCCACTCGAAACTTGGCAAGGTCCAAGCCCTCGTGCCCTCGATTTGGAGGTGTCCCTAAGGTAGGGCCACTCCAAAGTCACCATCGCCAAGTTGCCAACTTGGAATTCCAAGTGGCGCTCACGATCTTTTGCCCGCTCCTTGTGATTCTCACCGCTTGTTGCTTGTTGCTTGCTTAAATACTCATGCCATGTAATACGATGCGGTGTGAGCGGGAAATGTATGATATGTAAAGGGGGGCCAGGACAACCATATTTAGACCAATCATGCAGAGGTGCTATGGAGACTTTGAAGGGTGTGGGAGGGCCGGGGCACCCATAGGTGTCCCCCTCATGCGTGGGTGTGATGAGTGCCGGAGGACCCGGACATCCATGAATGCTCCTATCATGCCTACGACCCATGATGAATGAAGGATGATCATTACGCCCAAATATGGACCACTCCTGTTTCCTACTTGACATGTGGGTGATGTGAATGAATGGACCCAACATAGTGTTCATGCCAAGTGGTGGGAGGTGCCAAGACACATGCATTCCTACTCCAATGATGATTTCCGTGTGTGGGCTGGCGGGATGGCTTTTGAGCTTCCACTTAAAAGGGTCGAAAGGATCTAGGAAGGTGGACATCTTAGAGAGAGACACTTTCTTGTTCCCTAGGTGAAGATCTTCCCTCGTTATGGGTTCCCATATGAGGCCCGAGTCTAGGAAGGGGTGGATTGGGTCAAACATGGTGGGTTGTGGTAGGAAAAGGTGAGTGGTGGGTAAGGTGGTCGGGTTACATGGGTATCCTGGTTCCCATAGGAAGGGATCGAAGAGATCATGATAGGGGTTACCAAGGGAGAGGAGCCCTATGTCCTCAAGATCCTCAAAAGGTGGGTCATTCTCCTCCAAGATGATTGGGCCAAGGTTGTTAGTGGGTTGGCCGATCAAAGCACTTGGGATCTCAATGGGTGGGGAGTGGACCGAGATGGGTTCCTCATCCACGGGGAGAAAGAGAAGGAGGTCGCTAGTGTAGCACCCAGTAGTGCAAATTGAGGTGATAGACCCGACACATAGGTGTAGGAGGTCAAGGCTCCTAGGTTGTTCGGTCATGGGGGTCAACATGCCAGTCAACTCCAATTGTCATGCTAAGCCCTTGAGAAGGTCCCCTAAGGTCTCCACTTGGTAAGATGATTGGATTGTGGTGTGATAGGAGGGGAAGGGTACTATGGGGAGGTCTAGCTCTATGGGAGGGCAAACATGGGCCATAATATCTCTAATTGGGTTCTCCTTTAGCCAACTAACAAGGGGTTCTCCTAAGATGAGCTCGGCCCTAACTAGGGAGGGTGGGATAAGGTGAAGACCACCATGTGAGGCCTTTCCTTAATCTTGGACATGGGTGCTCTCCATGCGGGGAATAGGGTCCGGAGTGTTCACCACTATGGGGTCGGGTATGGGTTCCTCTACCAAGGAGGTGAGAGGGACCTTTGAGGGTGGGGTGATGAGGGCTGGTGTATGGTGCACCCGGGGTGGAGGGTAAAGGGAAACTTGGTTTGGGATTGGTAGGGGAAGTAGTGGAGGCCTAGGACATGGTAGAGTTAGGGTCATGAGTGGGAGATGGGTTGGGTGCGGAGGATTGGGTTGGTTGGTCTTGGGAGGTGTGTCCCTTATGGGGAAAGATGATGGGGCGGAGGCCAAAGGGGTTTGAGTAGTGTAGATTGGAGAAGGGGGTTTAGGTTGGGGTGTGGTGGCCGTCATGGGCCTAGGTAGAGGGGTGGACAGTCCACTTGGGTTTGAATGGTGAGGGTTGGGTTAGTGACTTTGGGTTGGGGGTTGGTGGCCCTCATGGGGGAAACTGGGTTGGTTAGGGGTCTCTTGCCCTTGGGATCGGCCGGTTGTGGAGGGATGGAAGTGGGTCGCCCTTTGATTTGGGGAGAGTTGGTGGTGGTGATCGGGGTTGGAATTATTGGGAGTGGTGGAATTTGGGCCCTAAGGGAGGTGTTGGGTTGGTTGGGTGGGGGTGGAGGAGTGGTAGTGCTCCTCGAGTTTTGGCTAGCCGGGTGGGAAGGGGAGTGTTGAGGAGTGTAGGCTTCCCTAAGTTTGGCCTTCATTTCTTCCCAAGTGGCAATTGGGGCTTGCCTGCGGAGCCTCCTTACACATTCAATAGTTGACCAATGATCGCTGGCTCGCTTGGAAAGGTGCATTTTGGCAAGGTTCACTTTCTTCTCCTCGGTCATGGTGTACCATTGAAAGAATTGGCCCACCGAAGCTTCCCACTCTAGATAATGGCTTGGACCGTGGCATCTGTCAAAGGCGGGGGTTTTGAGTTTTAAGAGTTTCAAAAGAGGACTATTCACATGCTCTAGAGGGGCACTCTCATTCACTCTTGGCGCAAGACCATTTCCCTCAAGTAGATCGAGTCGGAACTTGATGTCTTCCAGCCGATCAAAGACATTAGGTAGGGCTTTTATGATGGAGTTGATGCTGCCCACTTTGTTGGCAGCGGAGCTTCCATGAGGATTTGGGCCTCTTGGGAAAGGTGATGGGGATGGGTATGACGGGTGTGAAGTGGCCATTCTAGTGGACAAGGGAGAGGTATCGGGTGACTCAAAATGTAAATGCACCCTAGGACCAACTTGATAGAGATAAGTTGTGAACTTGCTCTGATACCAATTTGATGCGACACCACCTTGGGGGTGGCAGCCACTCGACCAATGCCCCTTGGACCTATCTACCCAAGCAACCAAACCGAACGGCAGACTCACTCAAGCGGGTTCACCCACGTCGCGCACACCCGGGTCCGTAGGTGGACCGGCGATGAGGATGAGGGTCCGGGGTTGGACCTTGAGGTTCCAGGGGCTTGGCAAGCTTGGAAAGGACCCCAATAGGCCATGGATGCCCGCTCTCATGGGCGGCCAGCATGCCGAGGGTGTGGGATGTAATGATCTCTCTCACAACTCACCCGCGGTAGTCACTCATATAATGGCAATTTGAGATTGGGCACTCAACTCGCCAGCCGACGGGCAACTAGAAATGATACTAAGACAAGAAAAGGTAAAACCATTAGAGGAAGTGACCCAGGAGCTCACCTGATCGGTGTGAAGACACCGATCCCGATCAGAGACGAGGGTGAGCGAGGAAGCGTGGGCATACCCGCACGCTGCGCCGGAGAAGCTTCAACCTGAAAATTCAAGTTACATGCACTACGCCCCTTGCAAGGGGGTTGGACTAGGGGTGGGGATTAGTTTTACAACAAAAGTGTACCTCCACGCAGGGAGGGGCGGTCAGCTGTCAGGCGGGGTGGGGAAAACTAGAGAAATCATCGGAGCGCCAATCTCCATCGGATCTGTCCGCCTCAAGAACAGTCTGATAGGAAGGCGTTGTTGATGCCGCCACCGGCTCTCCCAAACATCATTGTTGATGAAACCAACGCCAAAACGTTCTAAGCCGACCCAAGATGACGCCCAAATTTTTGGGGAATTTTCTAATGCTGCCGATGGCCGAGTCGAAGTCGGGATCGGAGCTGGTCGGTTCTGACTCGGGAAGTCCCTGAACTGTCACTGCTGGAAGATGTGGCCGCCACAAGCGCTCCCAGGGGCAAAATGTAGTGCCCCAGAATTTTATATAAATAATTTTCTAGAATTTATAAAGGCCTAAATATATTAATAAATGAATTCTGAGACTAATAAGTCATCATAGGCCCAATTAGGTTGAATAATTAACCAAGCCTATTTACACATCATCTAAAAGGGTTTAAGGCCCAAAATCATTAAGTTTGGCCCATATTCTAGAAGGTTACTTAGCTTATTTAAGGATAAAAATGAATTATATAAATAATAATATGGAAAAATGAATAAAATAGTTTTATTTATTTGAAACTCTATATACGTTGAATGTAACGGTCTATCGTACGACCGTCACATGCTTATAACGCATGGGTCTACGACCGTTACACTCTGTGAATTCCGTAAGCTGAAGAGTTTGATTCATGTTGAACTCTGGGAAAAATAAATGTAACGGTCTATCGTGAGACCGTTACATGCCTCTAACGCACCTGCATTAGACCGTTACATCATGTTAGTTCCGTGAAGGAAAGAACAAGTACAAAGATCAAAACTTTGGACTCTTATCCACTAGAAATGAACGTAGGAAGAGTTATAACATTACTAAGGACTCTTAGAGATCGGGTTTTAGCAAATTAAGGACTCTAGAATCGATCTAATCTTCAAACCTTAGCCAAAACCCTATAAATAGGACCTAGTTCTGAACTGTATGACCCTTACTTTTGGCTCACAAGGAATCATGGTAAGGAGGTGTAATCTTTGGTAAGTTCTTTAGAATTATTTGTTTAAAATACTTTAGACTAACTCCTCTCCAAATTTCACGTCTTCAGGTCAAGAGGTCGTGGAGTTAGAGCCCAAGGAAGTTGTTAAAAAATCACAAGAAGAAGGGAACTAGGGTTCGGTGTTCAGACCATAATTGGAAGTTTGAAGCCTAGACAAGAGGAAAGTTATCTCATGAACGGCAAAAACAACTTGATAGGACTATAAGCCCTCTGGTTTGATTGAATTTCATGCATAGTAGAGCATCAATTTCATGTTTTACTAAGTTCTATGCATTACATGCATCTCTTAGCCTAATTGGAAATTTAAAAAGATGTATCTTGTCTATTTCACGGATACCCACGCATATAGATAGCCTATACTTCATTATCATGCCTAGAATAGACATGGTATTTGATTTACAGACATGATGTGAGTTGATACCTTAGGTTTTAAATCACTTTCTGTTAGCAGGCCCTCTGATGCATCAGCGTAGGACCGTCACACTCACGTAACGGCCTTACGATAGACCGTCATACACTCTGTTATATTTGGATTTCACCATTATCTCTAACGCACTCGGATAGACGCGTTACATACTGTAACGGCTGTTCGACAGACCGTCACCTTCACTGTGATGCACCACTGATAGACCGTCAGAAGCCCTATGTTCTGTCAACCCTAGACATAATAAGATTCGTCAATCTTACTTATTATTAAGCCTAGTTGATTAAAGTTTTCATCTGATTATGTGAATTTAAGGTTATTTTAATTATTCATAATAGGGGTTGCATGATTTCAAGAACTTAATGGTATTTTAAGTTATGTTAGTTTCATAAGCCAAAAATTCTATAGTCTTGTATTCTAAATCATGATTCTTTTAACTATTGTATTGTCGGAGTTTTTCATCATGATTTTCACGTTGATACTTGTATCTCTCTATCAATAGAGTCATTTCTATAAGTACATGGCACATACTCCGGTATGTTGACCATTAGTAAACACTTTGCACTATAGGAATACAATCTTGGACTTGAGGACCTCTCTATTGGATATTCCTTCCAATGGACCAGGAAATCTTGTTTCAAGGCCTCCGTAATTCTCCGCGAGCCTGGGATTCCCACTAGGACGCCGAGTTGGTTGTACCATTAAAACCCATTAACTAGAATACACTATCGTTGTTTTCTGGATCTAGTAATGTAACGGTCTTACATTGGATCGTCAGGCTCACGTAACGGCCCATTGCATGACCGTCACATTTGTTTGAGTCTATTTTTATCTTTCTGGACTCGGATCACTGTAACGGCCCACTACTGGCGCGTCACATTATGTAACGGCCCAGCAGATGACCGTCACACAGCTTGTATATGCTAACCCAAGGTTTGACCAAAGGGTTGATTTTCTAAGGTTCTAGATGGACTAATGATAATCTAGAACTTATCATATTGATCAAGAAACTTAATATAAGGAATGAAAAATAAAAAATGTACTGTTATGCTGCCGATTTATTTCCATAAGCATAGCATAGTCTAAGTCATTCTTGATCTCATATATTCAAATTGAAGCATTCATTCATTGATTTTCATTATTTGAAATTGTTATATTCTTGGCCATACTTTACTGTTACATGCGTGGAAGTAGCTTAATTTATACCTGAAGATGCGATCGAGCACTGATTGTGTTCAAGGGCTCTATGCTAGTCCCCTAGGCTGATTGCCAGAAACATACTATTTTATAAACCATGGGGTATGATGCTACTGGCGTCGCATTACACTGGGAGTACTATTTCTATAAATAAGTGAAGATCCACGACACGACATGACATTCTTGCTTGATATTCCACAGAAATTCACGAAGCACTTGCTCATAAGCATAAGATGCTAAAGTGATGAATATGTGGATTGCTAGTACATTCTCGATATATTCTTATTCATGAAAGGCCAATATCATGTTCTTGTTACATTCTTGCTAGTTCGTTCTTGTTCTCATTCCATTTTATATGATTGTCTTGTTACTTTGATTTAATCGCGTGATCATCGCATTGCATGATTTTACCTTATTTCTTTAGAGCAAAAATATTAATCACTTTAATAGTGCCTTCATGTTGATGCGAAGATACCTACTGGGCAAGTACCTATTTCTAATCTTTTTCAGGAAATGAAAGTGAGTCGGGTTCGGATTCGGATTATTCAAGCAGCGGATCCGAGAGTGATTACAGATGAGCGAAGACTTAGGAAGTCTATAATGTCTAGATTGAGTCAATGTAATTTTCCTATTTCTTGAGTCTAGTAGAATGAAAGATGGTGGAAAGTGGTTGTATTTCGAATAATTGATCATTTATGAAATAAAGTTGGAGTTTGATTAAATTCTATGCAATTACATTTATGTGTGTGATTGTATTGCGCTCAGGTCGTTCTTGCTTGCAAGAGGCTTACCATGCCGGCTGTTCATGCATCCCAAGCGAGTCTTTCGCTGTAATAAAGGCTCGGGACGAGACAGTTAAGTTGGTATCAGAGTCTAAGTCTCAGAACTTAGGGAAAGGAATCATGTCATAGGATAAGTCCAAGGTTTAAGGACCCCTACCTATGAACTAAGGAAGAAATTCCATACCCATGTGAGGATTGGGTAGAGCCCGGGATAAGATAATTAATTAGCTTTAAGGTTGATTTTCATGAGAAATAACAAGTTATTATTTTTCTTTCTCAGGTACCCTATTTTACAAATGGCTCATCGCGTAGATTGGGACGATATGCAACAAACAGTTGCCGGCCTCACTCAGGCATTGCAAACTATAGCACAAGGTGGTGCAGGGGCAAGGGCTGGTGACCTACATCGCAACTTCCGGAGTCTAAATCCTCCGTGATTCTATGGATCTTCAAATCCCGATGAGGCAGAAAATTGGATCGATGAGATGAATGGGATATTTGACGTTATTCAATGCACTGATCAGGAGAAGGTGCGTCTAGCAACATTTCAACTAAATAAAGATGCCCGTACATGCTGGAAGTCGGTTCCGACACCTACGGTCGATGCACCTCATACATGGGACGGTTTTCTTACTTTATTCCGTACCCAGTATTTTTCCGAACATGTAAAGGAAAGGAAGGCCATGGAGTTTGCCTCCCTTTGTCAAGGGATGATGTCGGTGGCAGAATATGAGCTGCAGTTTTCAAGACTAGCACCATATGCACCACACCTTATTAGCACGGAATTATTAAAAGCAAATCGATTTATGGACGGGTTACGACCCGGTTTCATTCAGCAACTTGGGACACAGAATATCCACACTTATGCGGAGATGGTTCATAGGGCATATCTATGCGAGAGGACCTTAGAGAAGGTCGAAAAGTTGAAAGGAAAAGGAGAAGAATCTAGCCGACGATCTGATCGGTATTATAAGAAGGGGAAGTTTAGCATCACGGAACCATACAAAAGCCGTGACAGCAAGAAAAGATCAAGGAGTGGGAATGGTGGAAGTTCCCAGAAGAATAATAAAAAGGTTAAGGAAGAGAAGGAGCAAGTTGCCTCGGCATGCACTTTTTGCGAGAAATTCGACCACTCGGCTGAAGAATGCTGGAAGCGCCTCGGTGCTTGTTTGCGTTGTAGAAGTAAGGAGCATCGTGTGCCAGATTGCCCCCTTATGAAAGATCAATCAGCTAATGGAGGACGTAGGAGGCAGGCTCGCCTCAATGCCGTTCTAGACGAAGAGGAAGCGCCCAGGGATGATGGGCTTATGGAAGGTACTCTTCAAATTTATTCTCGTCCTGCATTTGTGCTATTTGATACTGGTGCCTCTCATTCTTTTATTTCCACTACCTTTGCAAAAACGTTGTCAATTGCATCAGTCCCCTTACCTTCAGATCTTGCTATTACTACACCTTTAGGATCTAGAACCAAGCTCACCGAGTATTATCCTAATAGCGAAGTGATAGTAGAAGGTTACAATCTCCCCGCAAACCTCGTGTGCCTTGACATGAAAGGTTATGATGCCATTTTAGGGGTTGATTGGCTTGTAGACCATGATGCTTATATCAATTGCTGAAATAGGATTATATCTTTTCGAAAGCCCGGTCTTCCAAGATTTTCTTTTCTTGGCATCAAATACAAGAAACATACTACCATTATATCTTCTCTTCATGCTTGCAAGCTTATCTCACAAGGATGTGAAGCTTTTCTTGCTTCAGTCATTATCACCGAATCTAAGGAAATTGTCCTAGCAAACATTCCTATTGCAAATGTGTTCCCAGACGTGTTCCCATATGAACTACCTAGTTTACCGCCCGAGAGGGAAGTAAACTTTACTATTGAACTCATTCCAGGAGCAGCACCTGTTTCTATAGCCCCTTACAGGATGTCCCCCACAGAACTCAAGGAACTAAAAAGGTAGTTGCAGGAACTACTAGATAAGGGTTTCATCAAACCTAGCACATCCCCTTGGGGTGCGCCGATTTTATTTGTCAAGAAGAAGGATGGTTCTCTCAGGCTATGCATCAATTACCGGCAACTGAATCAGCTGACAATTAAAAACAACTATCCATTGCCGCGTATTGATGAGCTCTTCGATCAGCTTTCGGGAGCACAATGTTTTTCTAAGATTGACCTTAGATCAGGTTATCATCAGCTTAGAATCAAAGAGGAATATATTTATAAATCAACTTTTCGAAGTCGTTATGGCCACTATGAATTCGTGGTAATGCCATTTGGGTTAACTAATGCCCCAGTAGCATTTATGCAACTTATGAACAGTGTCTTCCAGCCATACCTGGATCGATTCATTGTCATCTTCATCGATGATATCCTGATATACTCCAAGACAAAAGAAGAACATGAAAAACATTTGAAAATAACTTTGCAAACACTTAGAGAACACAAGCTTTATGCCAAACTCAATAAGTGTGAATTCTGGCTCGAGGAAGTCTCATTCCTAGGCCACATTATTTCAAAAGAAGGTATTGTTGTGGATCCTTCTAAGGTAGAAGCTGTCAAGAATTGGAGTCGGCCTACGACTGTGTCTAAAGTAAGGAGCTTTCTGGGTCTAGCTGGTTATTATAGAAGATTCATTAAGGACTTCTCAAAGATAGCAGTTCCTTTAACTAGACTCACCAGAAAAGAAAATCCTTTTGTCTGGTCAGAGGAATGTGAGAAGAATTTCCAAACTCTTAAGAATCACCTTACAATAGCCCCTGTTTTGTCACTACTATGGAGGGTGGTGGATTTGAGGTATACACGGATGCGTCTGGAATTGGCTTAGGATGTGTCCTCATGTAAAATGAAAAGGTGATTTGCTATTCTTCAAGACAATTGAAACGTCACGAAGAAAATTATCTTGTACATGATTTAGAATTGGCAGCAGTTATTTTCGCCTTGAAAATTTGGCGTCATTATCTTTATTGAGAAAAGTTTACGATCTACTCAGACCACAAGAGCTTGAAATATTTATTCTCTCAAAAAGAGCTTAACATGAGGAAAAAGAGGTGGTTAGAACATCTCAAGGACTTTGATTTTGCTATTCAATATCATCATGGCAAGGCAAATGCTGTAGCAGATGCACTCAGTAGAAAACCAATGGGTATGTTATCAAGTCTCATGATTAGTGTAACTAATATTATTCCTCAATTTGCTCAGTTGAATTTAGATGTTGACATTAAGGAAGAAGATTACTTCATAGCTAATATCCGAGCTCAACCTACATTAATAGAGGATTTGTCCAAGTTACAAGAGGATGATCCAGTTTTACTAGAAATTAAGGCCAATATTGAACAAAGGCTGGATTTTTCTACTTCTAATGATGGAAGATTGCTATTCAAGGGCCGAATGTGTATACCGGATCATGAGGATACAAAGAAATTGATCCTAGAAGAAGCACATAAATCAAAGTACACCATTCATCCAGGAGGTACAAAAATGTATCAGGATCTCAAAAGAAACTTTTGGTGGCCCAATATGAAGAGGGAAATAGCTGACTTCGTGTCTCGTTGTCTAACCTGCCAACAAGTTAAAGCTGAACATTTTAGACCCGCAGATAAATTACATCCCTTAAATATTCCCGAATGGAAATGGGAGAGCATAGGGATGGACTTCATTATGGGTTTACCTAAGACAAGAGGTGGACATGATGGCATATGGGTAATCATAGATCGATTGACTAAATCTGCACACTTCATACCAAAAAAGAGTCGATGGTCTGTGGATATTCTAGCAGCATTGTACATAAAGGAAATTGTCAAATTACATGGTGTCCCCGTCACTATTGTATCAGATAGAGATCATCGATTCACATCACAGTTCTGGAAAGGTCTACAACATTCACTAGGGACCAGATTAAATTTTAGCACAGCCTTTCATCCACAAACTGATGATCAGACGGAAAGAACAAATCAGGTGGTAGAAGACATGCTCAGGGCTTGTGTCATTGATTTTGGAGGAAGTTGGCATGATCACTTGCCTCTGGTGGAATTTGCATATAATAACAGCTATCAAGCAAGCATACAAATGGCACCTTTTGAAGCTCTATATGGGAAAAGTTGTCGATCTCCAATATGTTGGAATGAAATAGGAGAAAAGTAATTTTTAGGCCCCGACCTTATCAGGTATTCTACGGAGAAAATCAAGCTCATTCAAGAGAGAATGAAAATGGCACAAGATAGGCAAAAGTCTTATGCCGACAATCGAAGACGTGACTTGGAGTTTCAGGTAGGAGATCATGTATATTTAAAAGTTTCTCTAGGTCATGGTATTCGAAGATTTGGCATTAAAGGAAAGCTAACTCTAAAGTTCATTGGCCCATTTGAAATTCTTGAAAGGGTCGGTGAAGTGGCTTATAGATTGGCTTTACCTCCACAATTAGCAGGAGTTCATGACGTATTTCACGTCTCCATGCTGACGAAATATGTATACGATCCTGACCATATTATCACTTATGACAATCTGGAGATTCAGAAGGATATGACATATGAGCAAACGCCAATAAAGATTCTGGATCGGGAAGTGCGTCAACTAAGAAATAAGTTATCTCTATGGTCAAAATTCAATGGAAGAAAACATGGCCATACGAAGCAACATGGGAAATCGAAGCAGCCATGAGAAAAAGATTTACAAAATTATTTAACTATAAGTACACTCTCCACAATCCATGTCTTGAATTTGGGGACCAAATTCTTCTAAGTGGGGGAGGGTGTAGTGCCCCAGAATTTTATATAAATAATTTTCTAGAATTCATAAAGGCCTAAATATATTAATAAATGAATTTTGAGACTAATAAGTCATCATAGGCCCAATTAGGTTGAATAATTAACCAAGCCTATTTACACATCATCTAAAAGGGTTTAAGGCCCAAAACCATTAAGTTTGGCCCATATTCTAGAAGGTTACTTAGCTTATTTAAGGATAAAAATGAATTATATAAATAATAATATGGAAAAATGAATAAAATAGTTTTATTTATTTGAAACTCTATATACGTTGAATGTAACGGTCTATCGTGCGACCGTCACATGCTTGTAACGCATGGGTCTACGACCGTTACACTCTGTGAATTCCGTAAGCTGAAGAGTTTGATTCATGTTGAACTCTGGGAACAATAAATGTAACGGTCTATCGTGAGACCGTTACATGCCTCTAACGCACCTGCATTAGACCGTTACATCCTGTTAGTTCCATGAAGGAAAGAACAAGTACAAAGATCAAAACTTTGGACTCTTATCCACTAGAAATCAACGTAGGAAGAGTTATAACATTACTAAGGACTCTTAGAGATCAGGTTTTAGCAAATTAAGGACTCTAGAATCGATCTAATCTTCAAACCCTAGCCAAAACCCTATAAATAGGACCTAGTTTTGAACTGTGCGACCCTTACTTTTGGCTCGCAAGGAATCAAGGTAAGGAGGTGTAATCTTTGGTAAGTTCTTTAGAAGTATTTGTTTATAATACTTTATACTAACTCCTCTCCAAATTTCACTTCTTTAGGTCAAGAGGTCGTGGAGTTAGAGCCCAAGGAAGTTGCTAAAAAATCACAGGAAGAAGGGAACTAGGGTTCGGTGTTCAGACCATAATTGGAAGTTTGAAGCCTAGACAAGAGGTAGGTTATCTCATGAACGGCAAAAACAACTTGATAGGACTATAAGCCCTCTAGTTTGATTGAATTTCATGCATAGTAGAGCATCAAGTTCATATTTTACTAAGTTCTATGCATTACATGCATCTCTTAGCCTAATTGGAAATTTAAAAAGATGTATCTTGTCTATTTCACGGATACCCACGCATATAGATAGCCTATACTTCGTTATCATGCCTAGAATAGACATGGTATTTGATTTACAGACATGATGTGAGTTGATACCTTAGGTTTTATATCGTTTTCTATTAGCAGACCCTCTGTCGCATCAACGTAGGACCATCACACTCACGTAACGGCCTTACGATAGACCGTCACACACTCTGTTATATTTGGATTTCACCGTTATCTCTAACGCACTCGGACAGATGCGTTACATACTGTAATGGCTGTTCGACAGACCGTCACCTTCACTGTGACGCACCACTGATAGACCGTCAGAAGCCCTGTGTTCTGTCAACCCTAGATATAATAAGATTCGTCAATCTTACTTATTATTAAGCCTAGTTGATTAGAGTTTTCACCTGATTATGTGAATTTAAGGTTATTTTAATTATTCATAATAGGGGTTGCATGATTTCAGGAACTTAATGGTATTTTAAGTTATGTTAGTTTCATAAGCCAAAAATTCTATAGTCTTGTATTCTAAATCATGATTCTTTTAACTATTGTATTGTCGGAGTTTTTCATCATGATTTTCACGTTGATACTTGTATCTCTCTATCAATAGAGTCATTTCTATAAGTACATGGCACATACTCCGGTATGTTGACCATTAGTTCACACTTTGCACTATAGGAACACAATCTTGGACTTTAGGACCTCTCTATTGGATATTCCTTCCAATGGACCAGGAAATCTTGTTTCAAGGCCTCCGTAATTCTCCGCGAGCCGGGGATTCCCACTAGGATGTCGAGTTGGTTGTACCATTAAAGCTCATTAACTAGAATACACTATCGTTATTTTCTGGATCTAGTAATGTAACGGCCTTACATTGGACCGTCAGATTCACGTAACGGCCCATTGCATGACCGTCACATTTCTCTGAGTCTATTTTTATCTTTCTGGACTCGGATCACTGTAACGGCCCACTACTGGCACGTCACATTATGTAACGGCCCAATAGATGACCGTCACACATCTTGTATATTGTCACGCCCCGAGCGCGGAAGATACTCGGATATGCGCGACGAGTTTATATCAATCATGTCAATCAGAGTAGTAGTGTATTCGACACCAAAACAGAGATGCGCAAAATAGAAAGATAACCCAATCCTTTATTTCATAATGGATAGACTATTACAAATCTAATACTCTATTCAATTAAAAAGGAAAAGTACATAGTTGACTCAAGAAAATAGGAAAAAGACTAGATGACACTTGGAAAAGCTCTAGCTCTTTCACTCTTGACCATTCCCATCCGATTGACTTCCCTCGTCGTCGGAATTACCTGAAAAGTAAGGGACAAACACGGAGTGAGCGAACGCTTAGTAGGAAATTATATCTCAGGAACTAGCAAGGGTTTAAGTAGTTACATCTTTCATGAATGCACTATAGCTATGCATGCTCGCATAAAATGACAAGATAGAGAATTTATCAAGCAAAACAGCAAGATGAACTAGTCACGAGTTTTCAAGAAAAAGATGACAAGATATTCAAGCAAGTACTTTTTAGCAAGTCATGTCAAGAACTTTGGCTATCATGTATCAAGCAAGCATGTAATTACCCTTTTTCTGGTCACGCAAGTCATGTCAAGAAGTACGAGTCAAGTACAAGATTGGTGTGGAATGTCCAATCAAGCTAGTCATGCACTCGGTATAATGCCAGATACCTTATCATTCAACTCCCATGGGCACAAGTACTTTCGGGTGCTCCTCCTAGGACCAGATCGGGCCCTATATGCGCAGGCATTTATCATGTATGTTTGACATCCACTCTTGTATATATATATATATATAGCCAATAGGGAATTTCAACAATTTAAGCTTGTAGACACGTAGGATAACTTTGAGAGAATGGAGTCCAAAAATACGACATTGGACATAGATAGGCGATAACAACGGTACAATCACGATGAACGATGAAACTAGGTGGAATTAGGTTCCCTTAACTCGGGTACCATGGACAAACAAGTATGGACATTCTTTATATAGAATTGAGGTCCACATGAATAGTACATCAAAGGCAAGATACCCTCATTCTTATTATAGAATTGAGGTCCACAAGAACATCAACAAATGGCATGATATCATCATCCCATTAAGAATTCTCATGATATACTCTTTGCATATCATAAGGGCTGGTATACCATGTTTCTTTAGAGTGACATGACATTCAATAGTGTAATGGGTTTTTAGGGTACAACCAGCTCAGTCGACCTTGAGGGAATCCAAGGTACGAGGAGTCTTACGGAGGTCTCTATGACTAACTCGCTAGTCCAAAGAAACGGAATGTCCAATGGAGAGCTTGTATGTCAATGAGAGTTGAGGGTGATCGATAAAACATCATGAAATGTGGGACTATACTCACGGAGTGGAGTAATAGTGCCTACATATATATATACATACATATAGTGAAACCCTCGGATAACAGCAACCGAGAAAAATCAGTAATGCAGAAAGTAGCGACTCTGGTAAAGTCATTTTTCGTAAAATTAACGCCTTAATCAGGGGCGTTTATATTAAATTTGACGACATATAAAGAGGTCGTCCTTTCCAATATTGCTATTTTACAGGATATTAAAAATCTGTAATTTTGTTGAAAACGCGCCTTGGGTAGGGGCGTTACCAGGAAAAAGGCGCCCTAGTCTGGGGCGTTAGTTAAACAAGAGACGACCTGGTCAAGGTCGTGAATTCACAATTTTACAATTTTCGAGGTAATGAATATTTCAGGAACATGGTATATAGTCAGGACCAGAAAAATAGCAGGATTACAAGAAATGGACCATGCATTAATTTAGAATCATGTTTGCAATGATAATTACTTTTTAAACATGCTATTTATTAATTAACAGGAATTAACGTCCATGTGCAGGACGTCAAATCTGTAATTGACGACCTGGGCATGGTCGTGTCTTTTAAATTAACGCCCTTGTTAGGGTCGTTTCTTTCAAAAATTCCGTAGAAAATAACCAGAACGCATGAAAACTATATGCATGAACTACCGATGATAATTATCTATAGTTATATGGTAGTTTGGGCTCCGTTCCATGAGAAAATCCTACCTTAATAGTTGATCTGGAGATGAACGGATGCAGGTTCTGGGAAAAATGATACTCTGTTTATAAACAGAGTCTTTTGAAGCTTTCGATCTTAATAGCAGCAAGGGGTAGTAAGAGGATGCAGAAGAAGAACCCACGTTCTTTAGTAGGTTAAGATGACTTTCCTACAGAGAACATATATATACGATCATTAGTATTATCTTCATAATACTTGACTGAAGGTGGAAGAAAGAAGAACTTACCCATTTGTTCTTCACACGTGAATCTTCTTAACCTGTAAGAAGAGAAGAATATGAAGAATCATTAGTTCTTCATGCGATGATCGAACACAATATAAGGAAGAAGGAAGAAGAAGAACCTGCTATTCTTCGCATACCTTTGAAAACTCCGAACGCCAAATAGCGTTCTCGGTTTAAGCAGAAGGTTATTTATAAGATATTGGAAATCCTAACAAGGTTAGTGTTCGATTGGAAGTAATACTTCCATATTAGAGTTATTACTACATTCGAACTCTTTCTCATAGTTATCACCTTACCCTGGATAGACTCCTGGGTCGAACGAAACTCAAACTGAATTAGCGACCTAGGTCAGGGCGTCGAATTAAAATTGACGCCTTGCCAAGCGTCGTTACTTGTTGAAACGCGTCCATGCAAAGGACGTTACGCTATCTTGCCCTTTTTATTTATTTTGGTCGTTTGAAATTTGACGCCTTGACTTGTGGGCGTCCTTTCTCAAAACACGCCTTAGGTAAGGGCGTTTTCTTGTAAAGTAGCGCCATTATCTGAGGTGTTATTTCCATCAGGGTTTTAATTATTTTTATTCCAAGCTCTTTTGTTTATTTATTAAATCTTTTAATCTATTTTGATTTATTTATTCTTTTTAAATTTATCAGGGTTGCTACATATATGCTAACCAAAGGTTTGACCAAAGGGTTGATTTTCTAAGGTTCTAGATGGACTAATGATAATCTAGAACTTATCATATTGATCAAGGAACTTAATATAATGAATGAAAAATAAAGAATGTACTGTTATGCTGCCGATTTATTTCTATAAGCATAGCATAGTCTAAGTCATTCTTGATCTCATATATTCAAATTGAAGCGTCCATTCATTGATTTTCATTATTTGGAATTGTTATATTCTTGGCCATACTTTACTGTTACATGCGTGGAAGTAGCTTAATTTATACTTGAAGATGCGATCGAGCACTGATTGTGTTCAAGGGCTCTATGCTTGTAGTGCCCCAGAATTTATTTGATAATTTTATGGCATTATTAGCAATTAAATGGACTAATTTGAAGTTATAAATCAATATAAGGCCAAATGGTGTTAATCAATTAACCCAACTCACTTAATTAAAGTCTAAAGGGTTTTTAAACCAGGCCCATTAAGTTGGCCCATATTCTAGAAGGTATTTAAGCCTATTCTCGAGTTTTAAGGATAAACATCACTTAATAAGATAAGTTAATGGATAATTATCAAAAGAGTTTTAATTTATTTGAACTCTATCCACGAAGAATATAACGGTCTACAGCCCGACCGTCACATACTTGTAACGCATGGGAGATAGACCGTTACACTATGTGTACTCCGTGAGTTGAAGAGTTTGAGGCATGTTGAACTCTGGAAACAAGATATGTAACGGTCTATCGTGAGACCGTCACATATCTCTAACACACGGGATGACGACCGTTACATAATGTTAGTTCCGTAAAAGAAAGAACAAGTAGAAAGATCAAAATTTGATGATCTTATCCACTAAGGATCGACTTGGGAAGGCTTGTAATATTGCTAAGGACTCTTAGAGATTAGGATTTTATGAAATAAGGACTCTAAACTCGATCTAATCCTCAAACCCTAGTCTAAACTCTATAAATAGGGCATAGTTCTGAACTCTGCGACCCTTACTTTTTGGATGTAAAGAAGCAAGGTAAGGAGTCATTATCTCAGGTAAGTTCTTTAGAAGTAATTGTTTACAATACTTTAGACTAACTCCCCTCCAAATTTCACATCTTTAGGTCAAGATGTCATGGAGTTAGAACCTAAAGAAGTTGCTGGAAAAGCCACAAGAGGAGGAGAAGAACTAGGGCAAGGTTCTCAACCAAATTCAGGAACTACAGTCTAAGTAAGAGGTAGGTTATCTCATGAACGGCAAAAATAACTTGATAGGACTAAGAGCCTCTGTTTTGATTGGATTTCATGCATGCTAGATCATCAATTTCATGTTTTATTGGTTCTATGCATATCATGTATCTCTTAGCCCTAACTAAAGATTAAGACTTGACTATTCATCTAATCCATCAATACCTATGCATGTAGTTGGCCTACACTACGCTATCATGTCTAGGGATTCATGGTATTTTAATTATAGACATGATATGAATCGATCTCTTTATGTTTTATCTAGTTTCTGTTAGCAGATACTGTAACGCATCACAGAAGGACCGTCACTTTCATGTAACAGCCCTACGACAGACCGTTACAAACTCTGTGGTATTTGAACTACACTGTTGATTCTAACGCGCTTTGACAGACACGTTTGTTGGGTTCGGTGCAGTATTCAGAGGGGGGGTGAATGAATATAGCCCTTTAAAAATTCGCCCAATTAAAAACCTTCACCCAAAATAAGATTTCGCTCACTTAAAAATTGGAATGCTAACAAGACAAATTAGAACACTCATCTACTGAACCTATAAGCAGACAGTTGAGCGCCCCTATGCATTCATCTAGCGGAAGCACAAATAGAACAAAACAAACCACAATGCAAGTGGGTTTTTAGGGGTTCGGTCCAGCAGACCTACATCCACCCCACACTCAACCCGAGTGTGGCTTCCTGCTGACTCACAGCTTGAACAGCTGGGCATCACAGCTTGCCATACATCAGCTGGGCCTCACAGCTTGCCATCCGCTGAGCATCACAGCTTGCTTCCGCTGGGCAATACAGCTTAGCCATCGCTGACTCATAGCTTGAACCCGCTGGGGATTACAGCTTAACCCGTCTAGTGGAATCCTACACTGCAAACGTTGAGCCTCACAGCTTGCTCCGCTGACAAACAGTTTGAAGAAATGTATAAAGGAAAATGAAAGATAGAACAAGACAACAACGGAAAGCTGAAACAATAAAGCACAAAATATAGCTCTCGATGAGCACTTCTGGCTTGGATTTGATCCAAAAAGCCAGACAACCCAATCTCTCTCACTCTCTCAGCTCGAGCTCTCTATTTCTCTCTTTCTCTTCTCTTCTTTCTCCTCTCTCTCTTCTTCTTCTCTGCTCTCTGTCTCTCTTTCTTTTCTTCACTCTTTTCTTCTTCTCTTCTGCTGGATCGAAGTCTCTACACTCTGCTCTTCTGCTTCTGCTCTCAAGGCTTCGATCAGCCTTCATCTATGGACGAAGGCTTCCTTTTATAACAGCAGCCAGCAAGAGGAGCAGCACTGGGCGCGTGTGACTTCCACATCTCCCGCCCAAAAACCTTGGACCACGTCTCAGTCTCTCAGCCAGCTTCAGCACACGTGTCACGATCCTGTCTGCCCTTCCAGCCTCGGATCACGTGCACTTCATAAAGCTTCACGAAGATTCCCTATCAGACAGAGTATCGGATTATCAGTTTAAGTATAAACCCTGTACAGTCTCTGAAGAATGCAACACATTATATAGACTTCAGTTTAAAGCCAACGTACAGACATTACTGTATGGACTTTACAAGATAAACAGCAATGTATAGACTCTTCAATCGACAGGCAGACAATGTATATACTTGCTCAGTGTATGGACTTGATTGAACGAACATGCAATGTATATACTTGCTCAGCCTGAGGCAATGTCTAGACTTCAGCTCAAAGCCAGTGTATAGACTTCAACCATGATGCATGCAATACAATGCAGATACAGACTGTATAGACTTTGGAGTCTAAGACCAATGTACAAACTTTGACAAGCAGAAGCCTGTATAGACTTTACTTAGAAGATGCCCGATGTACAGACTTCAATCAACAACCAATGTGAAGACATCACGATGTATAGACTTTCTATATGAAGGGCTGTACATACTTGAACACGGGAGCTCTGAACAGACTTGATCAAGGCAAAGTTGAAGCAGTGTATAGACTCTACGAAGCTAAAGCAATGTATATACTTCGCATAAGCAGAGCTATGGCATTGTATAGACTTCACGTTGTGAAGCAATGTATACACTTAGCTGAAGACTGCCAGTCGATGTATAGGCTTGGCTGAAGCCAAACGCTGAAGCAATGTTCAGACATTGAAGAACACAACGTACAGCAGTGTACAGACTTAGCCAGCAGACTAGTCCGATGTACACACTTGCTCGTTGTTCAGTCTTCATGTACGATGTATGGACTTCAAGTCTAATATGCACAATGTATAGTCTTTGTCAAGGTAGTGCATTGTATAGACTTCAGGTGTGAAGACATTGTGAATGCAGATGCAATGTTTAGACTTCAGATGAGAAGGCACTCGCTGTACATACTTGCTGAAGAGAATGCAATGTGCAAACTTTGACTCGATGTACAGACTTCACAACTGATGAATGCAATGCAATGCAATGTATAGACTATGCCTTAGAATAAATATGCACACTTGAAGAGCATTCAGCAATGTGCAGACTTCAATGCATATGATGCAGCCAATGTATGGACTTGAGCAGTCTGCTGCTGAACAACCGATGTATAGACTTCATAGTCTGCTAAGCAAGCAGTGTATGGACTTGGCCGAGGCAGACTGAAGAAGCAATGTACAGACTATGCAATGTTCAGACTTCATCTTAAAGCCAAGAGAAACTCTGTACAGACTTCCAATGAATGGACTTTAACCCAAGGATGCACAATGTATAGAGTTCGCCTTTGAAACAGATGTACAGACTTTGAGGCAGAAACGATTGTATAGACTTGGCAGCTTGACCCACTGTACAGACTTGGAAGATTGAACCAATGTATGGACTTGGGGTTCTGAACGTAGGTAAAGACTGGGAATGTATAGACTTGCCCAGTGCTGCCAATGTATAGACTTTGATGCTCAACGTCAAATGCGATGTACAGACTTGCATGAGATGCATGCTACAGTGCAGTGTGTGGACTTGAAGAGCAATGCATGCCGCTGTACAGACTTTGACTCAAATATGCATGTGAGACGCTAAATGAGACGCACCAGTGTATAGACTTATGCTGTGCAGACTTTGACTCAATTTTGCATATGAGACGCTGAATAAGACGGTCCACTGTCTAGACTTTACTGTGAATGCATATGCCAATGTATATACTTGAAAGCTCGACCAGTGTACAGACTTGCCACCGACCAATGTATGGACTTGGCAAAGACGCTAATGAAGACGGTCCAATGTGCAGACTTAGCCGTTGCAGACTAGTCCAATTGAGATGCAGGGAAAGACGGTCCACTGTCTAGACTTGCGATGCCTTCGACAAATGCATGCTACAGTACAATGTATGGACTTAGACGAATGATGCATGAACAGTAGTGTATGGACTTGCATGAGACGCTCGTTGAGACGGTCAATGTACAGACTTCTAAATACTATAGACAATGTATAGACTTAGTGTAGTACATGCAGCACAAGATGCAATGTACAAACTTTGTCCACGAACATGTGCATGCATGAACGATGTATAGACTCTGAAATGCAAGCAATGCAGCAATGTCTAGACTTTGGGCTTTACCCTGCAGTGTATAGACTTGTGCAGACAGAACACATGCATTCTCCAGATAATATACCAGTCACCGTCATATGCATTATCCACAGAGTATATCAGTTATAAACAATCATGTTGCTATCATTCAATGTGGTGACTCATTCATGTTGCTATCATTAAAACACCACATCATCAACAAAGCACAAGGGGCACAACAATCTCCCCCTTTTTGATGATGGCAACGTGATGAGTCCCACTGACTCGTCAAACTATTCTCCCCCTTTGACATAATCAAAAAGAAGGGAAATGGTTTGAGAGACAAATTCAGCATACAAACACTGCACATAAATTCAGAGAATGAGTCATGGTTCCTTAAAATGAAGTTCTCTCTTATGACAATGAAACAGCTCTCCCCCTATCAACATGCATGATTGACTACTCTCCCCTTAACTGTAGATAAACCATAACACCCCCTGAAGCACAGGAATGGACTCAGGTTATCCAATAAATCAATCTGAAATCTGCCATTACAAAGAATCTGAATTTTAGTGAAAATACCACAGAATCAGAATTTGTTACAGAACAAGATGGAAGATTCCAACAGTGTGGAGAAGTGTACATCTCAGGAGTCAATCAACTGATAGTGTAGCCAAGTGGTGGGTTGAGAAATAGTCAAAGCACAATACATCTCAAGGAATCAATCAATAGCAAGATGTTAATCAGGCTGACTGAAAAGAATCTTATCATGAGATATTTTAAAGCATCCATCACAATAATAAGTCTTAAGAAGATTAGACTCTTTTATCATAAGGGGTTATGAATTTGCAGCTTAACCAATCCGATTTAATTTTGATGTATACCAAATTTGCCAAATTAAACTCAATACTCATATCTGAATCCAAGTTTTAATAAAAGTGAACCAAATAGTCAGAAAACACTCAAAAACAATCATCTTTTATCTTACACATATGATCTCAATTGCACCTTTGAAAAATACACAGGTTAGTACTGAAGTTAAACACTTTTTCAAGAACATGAGTTGACAGATTTTTCAAGATAATTTTATTTGAAGCACATTATATTTTTCCTGAGTAATTTAAGTTGATCAACACCTTTTTACATGAGGCACAGCAAGTCTTAGTTGAAGTGACCCAGTTACTCAGTGTGATAACTGTCATTGCCTCTCACTTTGAGAGCAGAGTTAGCAATATGAGTGTCTTTTTACATGAGAAGACACCTTTATCAGAGGTCAGACTCCCCAGCTACTCAACACAAATAAGCTATTGCTCTGTCAGGTTTTGTTTCACTAATTTTTTATCAGAGATAACTATGGCACCTCATGACATGAGTTACTTTATTTCATTGATAAAGAACTCAGTTTCTCAGTGACCGAGTCATTGCTCTGAATTCATAATTTTTTCATTTAGTCAACATTTTTTAAATTAATGTTTAACAACAATACACACTATATGCATCTTAACCAAAGAAGCCCTGAATTCAAATTTTCAGATATCTGATGAGAGAGTCTAAGGTTTTCATGACACATGTGGTTAAAATTTATTAAACCTTATCATTCAGATATTTTCAATTCATTTAACTACAAATCTGAGAATACATTAATCTTATATCAGTCTGATTCAGTGATAATTCTTAAACCTATATGATAGAAATTTCTACAATGTTCTCAGACTGAATTGCATGACATGCATCTTAAGTTCCTCAGATCAGAAAAATAAGTTTAGCTGACCAACAAATCAATAGTAGAGCCAATTCAGTCACACCAGCTGAAAGGTGAGTATAGGCTGGTGCAAGAGTAAATCAGCAATAGAGAAGAGCATCAGAAGAGATTTTATCATCAGACAGTAGCTGAGTCTGGAATACAGACTGATCAGCTATTTTAGAGATACCAGCAGAGAATTCAGTTGAATAGCGCATAGTCAAGAGAATGAATCAGGTTACTTAAACAAAGGGAGTTTATGAGGTGAAGACGATATGAAATAGGAATGCTCCCCCTGTCTAAGTGCAATGAATTTCTTTTAAGATTTTTCAAAATTTTATGATATGCACTATCCTACATATGCCGTATGCAACAATTCTAACAAGGAGAGCATGATGATCAATCAACAGCAAACAAGCTCCCCCTGACAAAATGCATGATGTGCAATGAATCATTTCTTTTCGAATTTTATTTTCTTCAAATTTATGATATGCAATACACTGCTCTATATGAAAACTAGACCCATGGTACTAGGCGGAGGACTCGGTCCAAGGACCACCTCACACATGGCAGTAGCATCCAGACATACTCCATATGCCCTTCAGCACTGTTCCATTTAATATACCATGATGGTCATGCAAATGACATATGCAGTGCAAAGCAATCTCATTTATTTACTGCAAACAACAGCATCAGAAGAGCATCAAAACTCAACCAAGCAAAACAACAATTTCAGATAATGAAATTAAAACAGACAAATCAGCATTTTCAGATTATGAGATTTAAACAAAGTTCAGAATTGACCTGAAAGGCAGGATCCTGGGTTTCCATTTGAGTGCCTTGGTCTGTTAACCCCTGTTTATTCTTTGACCCAAGGCACACCTGTAACACTATGATCATTTTGATTCTGCAGGGACCCAAGCAGCTTTGGGTCCTGCATTTACCCTGACAGGTGTTCTAAATATTCTTTTTGCAGCATCATCATCAAATTCCATTAGAAAACAATCAGACATAGAGTGTCTAAAATTTCCACAATAATAACATGAAGCCACAGACTTTTTGTTTTTATTCTTCATGTTAGCAGAAACATGATGCCCATGTGCATGCACATGAGTATGAAAATTATGTGTATGAGCATGAGTATTTCTTTTATTGACATGAAAATTTTTCTTTTCATATTCAGCCAGCCTACAGTTGGCAGCTTGTGGCCTAGCTTACCACATTCAAAACAGTAATAATTCTTTTTCATGAATTCAATTTTCTTCTTATCAACAGCATTGGGAGAGGAAATTTTATAGATTTAGAATTAATTCTACTTTCCTGAGCATGCCAGCAGTCTTTGACTTTGTGGCCATGCCTCCCACATTTGAAGCACCTTGGGTGCTTACCTCTTGAGCCATTAAAACCCCATGAAGGCCTAAACCAACACTCAACAGCTTTATGACCACGTTTGTTACAATTATAACAAATGATGTGTTGGTTTGAAGCAGACATGTTTCTTTTGGGGTGGTGATGATTATTTGAGAAAAAATTATCATGCATCATATCTTCACTTTTCATCACACTGCAGTCATCCATATAATGACCATGCCTACCACAATAGTAGAAAGAGGCATCAGATTTCCTAGGAGCATGGTTTCTATCATATGATTTCTTAGATGCATGCGAATGAGTACAAGAAGCATCAGATTCAGCAGAGCTAATAAATTTCGGGGTATAACCAGAATTATTCTTTACCTTCTTTGTTTGACTTTTTCTTTTCAATTTCTGATTATTCTCAACAGGTTTTGTTTGCTTTTCAATTTTCTGAGCTTTGAACTGAAAGACAGGTTTTGAAGGTGATTTCTGATTTTCATTTTGTTTTGGGGATTGCCTTGAGGTACCAGCTACATTAGAACTATGCACAAAGGTAGTATATAGCTGGTTTCTGGTAGTTTCCTTAACATCAGGACTACAGCTTGTCCCCTTTCTTGGATTGTCATCCTTCATTTTCACAACAGTTTTTACTTTTCTTTCATTCTTAGCAGAATTGGATGCTAATTTTTCTAGATCCTGAATCTTATTTTCCAAAGATGTTATGTGAAGCTCATAACTGGCTATCTCCTGTTCACTGTAATTGACACATTCACTTAAGACTTTATTTGTAGTTTTGTACTTCTCAATTTCTTGTTTCAAGTTGCTTAACTTTTCAGATTTTTCATTACAAACAGCTTTTCCCTTTTCTGTGGTGAGAAGTTTTTCAGACAAGCCAGTATTTAACCATTTCAATTTTTCAATTTCAGCTTTTAATTCAATGTTTTCTTTGGTCAACTTCTTAACTTCAGCATCACATTTTTCATTAGTGGATATCAATTCCAGTTTCTCAATTAGTTGCTCTTCTCTTTCTTCCACTTTAATTTTCTCAGCAACCAAGTTTTTGTGTTCCTCTTTAAGTGAGACTATTTGTTTGTTCAGCCATTCATTCTCACTATAAAGATCTTCATTACGTACTCTTAGAGCTGAGCACATATGGCATGTTAATTCAGCAGAAGAAGAATGTGAAGCCTCCCCATTGATTTCATTTATTCTACCCATGAGATTTTCAATTTTCTTTTGAAATCCTTCATTCTCAAGTTTCAGTTTATCCAATTCAGAATTAACTTGAGTCAGTTCTTGCATGTCTTTTATATGTTCATTTTTCTTCTCATTCAGCTGATTCTCAAGTTCTGATATCTTGTCCAGACATGTTTGATTTTCAAGTTTTAGAGAACCATTTTGTTCCTGAAAATTCTGAACATCTAACATACATGCATCATAAGATTGTTTCAGATCTGGACAATTTTTACAAGGAATTTTCAAAGTTATCTGATCACATTTCTTTTTCAATCGCTTATTCTCAGATTTCAATTGTTCACATCTATTATTAAGTTCCTCATTTATATTTCATAGGTCATCAATTGAAAGTTCTTCAGGTTCAGAACTTACCTCGGATGATGTTTCATCATTAGCATTTCTCCGATCAGCCATCAAGCATTTGCTGTGATTCCTGATTAGATTTAGTTTTTCCAAAATGTCTTTGGCAGACCTGCAAGAGGAAATGCATTCAATTAGAGATCTGTCAATTGATTCTTTTAATAAAACTACAGCTCTATTATTGATAGAGTCTTTCAGCTTATCCTTCTTGGTCCATTTGGATTTATCCTTCGACAGTTTATATGGACCGTGAGTTACTACCTTCCACAAATCAGGATCGGTTGTGCTTACATACCGATGCAACTTTTCCAGCCATGGGCCAAGGTCATCACCTCTGAATATCGGAGGATTAGCCATCAAAGCAGATAACAAGCAGACTCAAAGCACAAAGCAATCGACAAGAAAACACCACAACCAGATAAGCACGGCAAAGCACTAACTCAGTGAAACTAAACAACGAGCACAGAAAGCACACTCTGAAATGCACCAAACACTAGCAGGATCCTCCGCAGATTGTTAGATCTGATAGATCAGAGACCCGCTCTGATACCAAGTGTTGGGTTTGGTGCAGTATTCAGAGGGGGGGTGAATGAATATAGCCCTTTAGAAATTCGCCCAATTAAAAACCTTCACCCAAAATAAGATTTCGCTCACTTAAAAATTGGAATGCTAACAAGACAAATTAGAACACTCATCTACTGAACCTATAAGCAGACAGTTGAGCGCCCCTATGCATTCATCTAGAGGAAGCATAAATAGAACAAAACAAACCACAATGCAAGAGGGTTTTTAGGTGGTTCGGTCCAGCAGACCTACATCCACCCCACACTCAACCCGAGTGTGGCTTCCTGCTGACTCACAGCTTGAACAGCTGGGCATCACAGCTTGCCATACATCAGCTGGGCCTCACAGCTTAGCATCCGCTGAGCATCACAGCTTGCTTCCGCTGGGCAATACAGCTTAGCCATCGCTGACTCACAGCTTGAACCCGCTGGGGATTACAGCTTAACCTGTCCAGTGGAATCCTCCACTGCAAATGCTGAGCCTCACAGCTTGCTCCGCTGACAAACAGCTTGAAGAAATGTATAAAGGAAAATGAAAGATAGAACAAGACAGCAACGGAAAGCTGAAACAATAAAGCACAAAATATCGCTCTCGATGAGCACTTCTGGCTTGGATTTGATCCAAAAAGCCAGACAACCCAATCTCTCTCACTCTCTCAGCTCGAGCTCTCTCTTTCTCTCTTTCTCTTCTCTTCTTTCTCCTCTTCTCTTCTTCTTCTCTGCTCTCTGTCTCTCTTTCTTTTCTTCACTCTTTTCTTCTTCTCTTCTGCTGGATCGAAGTCTCTACACTCTGCTCTTCTGCTTCTGCTCTCAAGGCTTCGATCAGCCTTCATCTGTGGACGAAGGCTTCCTTTTATAACAGCAGCCAGCAAGAGGAGCAGCACTGGGCGCGTGTGACTTCCACATCTCCCGCCCAAAAACCTAGGACCACGTGTCAGCCTCTCAGCCAGCTTCAGCACACGTGTCACGATCCTGTTTGCCCTTCCAGCCTCGGATCACGTGCACTTCATAAAGCTTCACGAAGATTCCCTATCAGACAGAGTATCGGATTATCAGTTTAAGTATAAACCATGTACAGTCTCTGAAGAATGCAACACATTGTATAGACTTCAATTTAAAGCCAACGTACAGACATTACTGTATGGACTTTACAAGACAAACAGCAATGTATAGACTCTTCAATCGATAGGCAGACAATGTATATACTTGCTTAGTGTATGGACTTGATTGAACGAACATGCAATGTATATACTTGCTCAGCCTGAGGCAATGTCTAGACTTCAGCTCAAAGCCAGTGTATAGACTTCAACCATGATGCATGCAATACAATGCAGATACAGACTGTATAGACTTTGGAGTCTAAGACCAATGTACAAACTTTGACAAGCAGAAGCCTGTATAGACTTTACTTAGAAGATGCCCGATGTACAGACTTCAATCAACAACCAATGTGAAGACATCACGATGTATAGACTTTCTATATGAAGGGTTGTACATACTTGAACACGGGAGCTCTGAACAGACTTGATCAAGGCAAAGTTGAAGCAGTGTATAGACTCTACGAAGCTAAAGCAATGTATATACTTGGCATAAGCAGAGCTATGGCATTGTATAGACTTCACGTTGTGAAGCAATGTATACACTTAGCTGAAGACTGCCAGTCGATGTATAGACTTGGCTGAAGCCAAACGCTGAAGCAATGTTCAGACATTGAAGAACACAACGTACAGCAATGTACAGACTTAGCCAGCAGACTAGTCCAATGTACACACTTGCTCGTTGTTCAGTCTTCATGTACGATGTATGGACTTCAAGTCTAATATGCACAATGTACAGTCTTTGTGAAGGTAGTGCATTGTATAGACTTCAGGTGTGAAGACATTGTGAATGCAGATGCAATGTTCAGACTTCAGATGAGAAGGCACTCGCTGTACATACTTGCTGAAGAGAGTGCAATGTGCAGACTTTGACTCGATGTATAGACTTCACAACTGATGAATGCAATGCAATGCAATGTATAGACTATGCCTTAGAACGAATATGCACACTTGAAGAGCATTCAGCAATGTGCAGACTTCAATGCATATGATGCAGCCAATGTATGGACTTGAGCAGTCTGCTACTGAACAACCGATGTATAGACTTCACAGTCTGCTAAGCAAGCAGTGTATGGACTTGGCCAAGGCAGACTGAAGAAGCAATGTACAGACTATGCAATGTTCAGACTTCATCTTAAAGCCAAGAGAAACTTTGTACAGACTTCCAATGAATGGACTTTAACCCAAGGATTCACAATGTATAGAGTTCGCCTTTGAAACAGATGTATAGACTTTGAGGCAGAAACGATTGTATAGACTTGGCAACTTGACCACTGTACAGACTTGGAAGATTGAACCAATGTATGGACTTGGGGTTCTGAACGTAGGTAAAGACTGGGAATGTATAGACTTGCCCAGTGCTGCCAATGTATAGACTTTGATGCTCAACGTCAAATGCGATGTACAGACTTGCATGAGATGCATGCTACAGTGCAGTGTGTGGACTTGAAGAGCAATGCATGCCGCTGTACAGACTTTGACTCAAATATGCATGTGAGACGCTAAATGAGACGCACCAGTGTATAGACTTATGCTGTGCAGACTTTGACTCAATTTTGCATATGAGACGCTAAATAAGACGGTCCACTGTCTAGACTTTACTGTGAATGCATATGCCAATGTATATACTTGAAAGCTCGACCAGTGTATAGACTTGCCACCGACCAATGTATGGACTTGGCAAAGACGCTAATGAAGACGGTCCAATGTGCAGACTTAGCAGTTGCAGACTAGTCCAATTGAGACGCAGGGAAAGGCGGTCCACTGTCTAGACTTGCGATGCCTTCGACAAATGCATGCTACAGTACAATGTATGGACTTAGACGAATGATGCATGAACAGTAGTGTATGGACTTGCATGAGACGCTCGTTGAGACGGTCAATGTACAGACTTCTAAATACTATAGACAATGTATAGACTTAGTGTAGTACATGCAGCACAAGATGCAATGTACAGACTTTGTCCACGAACATGTGCATGCATGAACGATGTATAGACTCTGAAATGCAAGCAATGCAGCAATGTCTAGACTTTGGGCTTTACCCTGCAGTGTATAGACTTGTGCAGACAGAACACATGCATTCTCCAGATAATATACCAGTCACAGTCATATGCATTATCCACAGAGTATATCAGTTATAAACAATCATGTTGCTATCATTCAATGTGGTGACTCATTCATGTTACTATCATTAAAACACCACATCATCAACAAAGCACAAGGGGCACAATAATAGTGTTGAAGTTAGATGGACGCAGTCTATCTCCACGAAGTGTGGATCTAGAGGGGGGTGAATAGATCTACAGCCTAATTTAAAACCAGTTGGAGGATCAAATGCGGAATAAAGGCAGATCTACTAAAACACTAACTCGAGTGTCTAAACTTAGCAAAAACACAAGCGATCTGTGAAGATAATCAAGAGATTCAGTCACGTACGAGCAAACTCACAAACACAATGTACACAAGATTTTAGGTGGTTCGGTCAATGACCTACGTCCACCCCACACTCAACCGAGTATGGCTTACTGCTGCGCAACACAGCTTGCGTCGCTGGGCAATACAGCTTGGCCTACAAACCTCTGAGCAACACAGCTTGCTGTCCAGTGGAATCCTCCACTGCCCGCTGAGCAACGTAGCTTGCTGTCCAGAGGATACACCTCTGCAAACCGCTGGGGAAATACAGCTTAACCCATCCGAGACCAAGTCTCGCCAGCTGAGGATTACAGCTTTACCTGTCCAGTGGAAACCTCCACTGCATCCGCTGATACACAGCTTGAAGAACAAAGGTATCGAAAGGAATAAAATCAGAAATAAACGAAATGAAAATCAGACAAATGTTGCTCAAGTATGAGCAGAGTCAGCTCTGGTTTCTGAACCAAGAGACTGACTTACAACCTCTCAATAGACTTCTCTCAACTCATCTCTCTCTTCTCGAACTCTCTCAACACATCTCTCTTTTCTCTCTGTATCTTCTTCTCTACTTTTCTTCTCTGGATCTCGGTGGCTGCGGCTTCAAACTGAGTCTCACTATATAGACTTGCCACACTCGATTAGCCTTCAACTGAGGACGAAGGCTTCAATATATAGCAGCAGCAGGTGGATAAGGGCGCGTGACTTCCACAATTCCCGCCCAAGTGAATTCGCCAGATCCAAGGCAATTCCATCCACGTGTCAGCATCTGCACACCTCGTCCTCCTGGGATCACGAGCCAGGTCATCAATCTCGGTAAGAATCCCTGTCAAACAGAGTATCGGATTGTCAGGTTAAGTGAAGAACTCTGTAGACTTTTCAATCGACAGACAGACAATGTATATACTTGCTCAGTGTATGGACTTTATTAAAAGAGCATGCAATGTATATACTTGTGAAACGTGAGTGAAATGTATAGACTTCATGTTTATGAAGCAATGTATAGACTTCACGTTCATATGCATAACAAAGCAATGTACAGACTTGGCGTTGTGAAAGCAGAGTTGAAGCAATGTATATACTTAGCGTGAAACAGCACGATGTATAGACTTATGAACGCTGTGCAATGTATGGACTCCATGAGACTCTAATGCAGACAGACGATGTATAGAGTTCTCAGTTCAACCGTCAGTGTATAGACTTGAAAGTCTTGAAGCCAATGGACAGACTTTAAAGATGAACAGTTGGATGTACATACTTGGTATAAGATGCAGAATGAGACGCTGAAGTCTGTATAGACTTTGAGAAGCAACGTAGGTAAAAACCCAATGTATAGACTTGTCCTTCGAGCATGCTACAGTCCAATGCATGGACTTTGCTTCCACCGACCAATGTATGGACTTTGCAAGTCTTAGACGCTGAATGAGACGGTGGTGTCTGTATAGACTTTGCTCAATGCATAAGACGCTAATTGAGACGGTCCACTGTACAGACTTCCCTAAGACAATGCATGAAACGGATGATGTATAGACTTGAGTTACTTTAGCAATGTATAGAGTTACTATATGCATGAGACGCAAGTTGAGACAATGTGTGCATTGTAACGAATGTATAGACTTTCCACCGACCAATGTGTAGACTTTGCAAGCCTAAGACGCTGAATGAGACGGTGGGTGAGACGGTGCAGCTACAGTGGTGTACAGACTTCATGAGACACTCACTGTATATACTTAGCACCGACAAATGTATAGACTTTGTGAAGCACAGTCCATTATACAGACTTTGCAAGCAGTCCGATGTACAGACTTCAAGAGACTCTAGATAACGGACGCTGTATAGACTTGCTAGTCTGAATGCCAATGTATGGACTTTGAAGTTCAGTTGGTGAGTGTACAGACTTCACCAATGAGACGCTCACTGAACAGACTTTACGAATGAACAATGCAAGAGACGGCTGTACAGACTTTAGCAATGTAGTGTGTTAACCTGTGAGATGCATAGAACACACAGACAATCTGATAAAATCAATTTCATCAAAACATAAACAGTGTTGCCAATCAATCAAAACAATGTTGATGGGGACATCGCTTACCACTTCCCACTTCTCCAAGGGTCCGGATGCTCGCCATTATGTTCAGCTTGATTTTCTGAGTTTAGCTATGTAATTTTCATATCTTTCTTGAGTCATTTTGATGTAATTTCCCCTTTATTTTGAGTCATGTCCCTAGGTTATCATGTTATTTACCTATGTTTGTATCTTCATGTTAGGCTAGAGAGTCAGATGGGCCCATTTAGATGGGCCTGGCCCAGGGGCGCCCTTTCCCTTCCCCTGCTCTTCGGTTATCTGTTATTAGTACTTTTCTCAGGCACTTCTTGTAAAAGTTGGGATTCCTATAAATAGGACCCCAACTCCACTTGAGATGGTTAATGAATATTTGAGTAAAAACTTGCCACAAGAATTGTGCCCCCCCCCTCACTCTAGCTCTCTCTCTCTCTAGCTCTTTCTTCTCTCTCTCACTAACTGGGGGCGAACCCCTCTCTCTCCCTTGGGTGCACCTGCCCCTTCACCTTCTCCCTTGCCACCTCATCTGCCACATCAGCCGCCCACCCCTTCACCTTCCCAAGGCCCTTAACTCCACTTCAATTTCCCCCACTTCCCAAGCAACCCTTTCCATTCCCCATACGCCCTTTCACATTCCCAAGGGAGACTCCATTCTCCTAGACACTCCTTCCTATCCCCAAAACAAACCATTCCTATTCCCTAGATCATCATTAAACCATCTCATTAACCCACCACCCAAATCAAGAGAAGCCCTCCCTATTCCCCAAGCTACTTGCTCCCCACCTCCCCACCACCTCCCCCCCCCCTTGGCCATTTGCGCACCAACCCCTCCCCTGCTAGCTCTGCCCCTGGCCTCCACCTCACCACCCCTTCCCACCTCCCAAACCCCTCCACTCCACCAAGGCATCCATATCCCTTACCCCTCCACCAAAGAAACCACCCCTCCACCATTTCTCTCTTCCAATCTGTGTGCAGCTGGAAACGTGCAGATTAACAGTTTGTTGCAGCGCCATCCACTACCACATCCCGGAGTTCCTGGGGCTGTGGCCTACATCGACGGAAAGCTCTGCCGGTCGTCTGCGCAGGCGAGGTGGAATTGCCTCAATCCGAGGTCGGAGCTGCCCGGGAGAGCCATCCTTCGCCAACTACGCAGAATCAGTCCGGCCTGCAACCAGAAGCGACTTGCAGAGGCTACCACGGTCACACCCCTCAACTTCTGAAGGCGCCACTTGGCTGAGAGCTGCTACTACAAGGCATCCACCATCACAAATAAGCGGCATCCCGTTCAGCATCTGGAAAACCAGTTTCCAATTTTTTCTCCCAGGTGCGCAGAACAGGCCGTCAGGGTCTTGTCCTGACACCCCCTCACTCAACGGGCCTATCCTCGCCACCCTGACATCATCTGGTGCCCATCTTGGTTGCTGCTCGGAGAAGACTCGTCCAAAATCGTCCTCAACTTGGTCCTGCCACGTTTGGACTTCGGGAGCTGCCGTGGTGACTTCGTCCATCCGCTGCTGCCCCTGGGAACAGTCTGTATCTGCGCGCCAGGGACCTGTTCCAGAGCCCGTCCCCACCGGTGACAACTTCGGGACCGCCCACAAAAAATCACCGTCGTACCTGGGTACGTCAGAGACATTTTGGCGTAAGTCTCATCAAGTTCTGAGTCCGGGAGAGCTCACAGCGGTGACTACATTGACCCCCTGTCTTGCTGTCCTAGACCCGGGCAGATTCGGCCGGGTGCTCCGTCGGCGCGATCGAGCTTATCTCCCCTCCCCGCCTGGCCGGCTTAGCGCCCCTCCCTGTGCGGAGGTAGTGTTTGAATTTTAATATAAATATCCCCACCCCAAGTCCACCCTCCTATGTGAGGTGTAGTGATTGTAATTGTTAAACAGGGATCAAGCTTCATCGGCGCAGTGTGCGGGGAACCCACACTTCCCCGCTCGTCCTCGTCTTCGAACGGGGTTGGTTTCCTAAAACCAACTAGGGTAAGCTCTGAACTTTGCTCCATTAGTTGTATTTGTTCATCTAATATCTGTGAAATTGCTCCGTTGAGCAAGAGAGAGAGCGCCCGACCCCGTGTGTCCACTTACGAGCGGTCACCGTGGGCTATGAGAGAGAGGGACCTAGTGCCCCAATTGGCACCGGCCAGCCCCTTAAGTGTGGGCCTCGTACCTTCGGGAGGGCAACCCTAGACCTGCTGGCACTCTACCAGCAAGGGTCTTGATCCATCACCTCCCCTTAGCATCACTTAGTCACCCCGGGCTCGTGTGTGTGCGACGGCGAATCGGCCCCAATCTAGGACTTTGTTGCTATGTGATTGTGTTTGCGGAATAGGTCCTAAGGATCCGTTTGTTTGCTGCATACCCCCTTAGTGTGTCACATCAAATGGTATCAGAGCAAGTTCACAACTTGTCTCTCTACAAGTTGGTCCTAGGGTGCATTCACATTTAGAGTCATTTTCGGGCCGCCCAGTGCATCATCATGTACACTCCACATTGGTTAAGTCCCCTCAACACGGCCGTCCACAAGAGGCCGATTGACCCCCTCCTCATGGACATCATCCTAGAAGGAGACCTTAGTTTTGACGGATCCAGTCCTAATGCCTACCTAAAGTGGGAGGCTACCATGGATAAACACTTTGATAGGACTAGGGTCTATGGACATGCTAGGGTCCGCAGGGCCACAGGGTGGCTTCGGGGACAAGCCCAGAAGGAGTGGGAACGCATAGTGGGCTTAAGAAGGATTTGGAGGCAAGAACCCATAGGATCATGGGAAGAGATGAAGATTGAGATTAGGAAGATCTACGCTCCCCGACCCTCCTACTCCTACCTTGAGCTTAGGAAGAACTACGCTCCCCGACCTTCCCACTCCTACCTTGAGAACCATAACCCGAGGAGCACTCCCACTCCCCCTTTCCCTCCCAGTCAACCCAAGACCTCCCTTAGGGCCCAATCTCCACCACCCCAAATGATTCCAATCCCGATCACCACCACCATTCAAACCAAATTGGCCACCACCCAACCCAACATTCCCCATCAAACCCACACCCCACAAGCTTCCACAAATCCTCATCCCACCCATTTCCAAAAGGAACTTACGGAGGTGACCGAAGACTATGAGGCTCCCCTAGATTGGGAGGAAGAATATGAAGCCCAATGCCAAGGGTTGGGTCAAGAAGACTCATCTTTATCCAAAGAGACCACAACGAGCCTAACTAGGAACATCATCCCCCTAGAGTTGCTAGATGACCAACCAAGTCCCCCCACCCCTCCCTCCATGAGAATTGTGATTTTAGGGGAACCCCTCATTGAGTGGCTAAAGCAAGACCTCCTCCTCCACATCATGCACCCCCTATGGAAAATCATTACCCAATTGTGCCCACCTCTCTATTCCACACAACCTTCCAATCGTTCTCCTTTGTAGGAGCCATGAGGGACTTGGTTAGGAGTGTACTTTGGCAAATAGAGGTGACAAACATGTGGGCCTTAGAAGCAAGCAACATGGGGTACCTTAGTTTCTCACACCCCTCTATCGGGACCATCACCTCCATTTACACCAAGGGTCCTTGCACGAGTAAGCTCTTGTTGTTTCTACCCGAGCCTAATGAGTTTTACATCACCCCCTTGCCCTCCTACAAGGAGCCTTGCGTTGGGCCCCACCAGGATCATGATTTCCACTTCCCTATGTGTGCTAGGGACCCTAGGGCGGTCACTTGGATTGAAATCCACCTCCACGTCACTCACCCCTTAACCCATCTTGATCTGTTTGGCCACTTCCTATGGGCTTCCAAGAACTCCTCACTCACCACCCACTCCCTCCTACCCTCACCCACCATGTCAGACCTAACTCACCCATTCCAAAATTCAGCCCACACTATGAGAGTCAAGGACAAGGGTGACATCCACCTTGGAAATAAACGAGTAAGCTCTTGTTGTTTCTACCCGAGCCTAATGAGTTTTACATCACCCCCTTGCCCTCCTACAAGGAGCCTTGCGTTGGGCCCCACCAGGATCATGATTTCCACTTCTCTATGTGTGCTAGGGACCCTAGGGCGGTCACTTGGATTGAAATCCACCTCCACGTCACTCACCCCTTAACCCATCTTGATCTGTTTGGCCACTTCCTATGGGCTTCCAAGAACTCCTCACTCACCACCCACTCCCTCCTACCCTCACCCACCATGTCAGACCTAACTCACCCATTCCAAAATTCAGCCCACACTATGAGAGTCAAGGACAAGGGTGACATCCACCTTGGAAATAAAGGAGTGACCCATCCCAAGTTGTCCCCCTCTTGGGACCACTTCGACCCCCATGAGTGGAAACCCCCAAATCTCAAAGATGGGACCATCTTGATAGGAATACATTTTTCACAACCTTTTGCATCATGTGGTGTTGACAACTTGAAAATGAGCAAGGGCAGAAGCAGAATTGAAAAGGAGATTTGACCAACAGGGAAAGATCAATGACGAAGCTCGTCAACCGTCTACCCGGCTGAAGCCTTTTCCCGGCCAAGCTGAGGTCCGGTGCCATCGCCAGTCAGACGGCGGCGCTGATGAAGTAGCAGTCACCTGACTGATGAAACCCCCTAGCACACTTTAACAAGAGCTACACTACGGCCTCGTATGAAGGGCTACAGATGACACGTCATATCAAGTCAGATATTGATTTGTTGACAGATGAGACATGAGCAAAGATAAAGATAAAGCCAGAACCAGCAAATGAAGACTGTGAAGATTCCGGCGAGGTCCGAGCCACAGAAGAATTATCACTGAAACCATTACCCGGCTAAAGCCTTCTTGGGCTAAAGCTGATGTCCGGTGTTATCGTCATCCAAACGATAGCACTGATGAAATCCCAGTCTGCTGACTGATGAAATCTCAAGATGATCTCAACAAAGTTACGTCACTAATACTGGACCTTCTCCAGTTACGATGAATATCAATTTAAAGAATTAAGAGAAGCCAAGGCACGTGTGAGGCCTAAAAGCCCTAAATGGGCCGGCCAGATGGGCTTCCGGGAGCGGCGCCGGAAACCTCAACAGAGGCCACTCGGCGCGCCGGGAGCTGCTGCGAGCAGAGTGCCACGCCGACTTCCACCTGCCGAGAGGGTAAGAGGATCGGGTCTATAAAAACCCACCCCTTCGAAAAACAAACAAGGAAAGAGAAAAAAAAAAGGCTCAGAAGATCCTCACCCTCACCACCGCCAGAAGGAAGAAGAGAGCCTCCTCCACTGAAAGAAAGAGAGAAGAGACCAAAGGAGAAAGTAGAGAGAAGGTTCGAAGCTGATTGAAGGTGGGCACCGGGGAGGGAGAGGAGTCAATGCTCCGCCCTCCCCCCCCCCCCCCCCATTTCTGTATTTTCATCTTCTTGTAATTTCGATGGATGATACTTCTTCTTCTTCTTCTTCTGATGTATTCTGTGACATCGTAATCGGTTTTCATGCCGCTAGAACAGGACTTAGTCTTTATCTGCAATTTTCTTCTATGTACTCCGTCCCTCTGATGCATGGATGTAATAGTCATGTTCGGATGAATAAACAAATGGAACAGGCCTTGATTGTCGCCTGCTATTGTCTCTGTGGAGGTTTGCCTCTTATTCCTTTCCCCAGTCTGATTATTCGTCTGCGTTTTCTTTTTCGAAGATGCTTTCATGCGCTTGTTCCAGGGCCAGGGACAGGCTATCCCTTGGCCTTCAGAACAAAGCCAAGCCACATGATGATTCACATCTGTGAGATTCCGGAGTTTCCGATGCCCGATTTGTTTACCGACATCATCAGAGTCATTTCTGGACCAGAGATAGATATCTCTTGGTTCCCAGGACGACGAATGATAACATCAAGCCATCCTCCTGGAAGTCTATCCAAGCAATGGTGACAGAGGCTCCTTATGTTCAGTTCCCCTTTTCCATTTCCCTCTGCCCTCAGATTTCCTTCTAAACCCACTCCAAAGCTGGTTGATACCCAATAAATGCATCCATCTTTGACTCCTCAGGGCCCGTCAATCTCAGCCTTAATCACCAGGAAAACCCCCTCAATCATCCATAAATCCAAAAACAGAGTGCCGTAAAACCCTAAATTCACCTCGGCGCCCTCGTCTGTCTCGGCTCCACAAACAGTAAAGCGGATGAACAGCCCTCGGCGCAAGCCTTCTTGCGCCGAGACCCTATCTCATTCTCGCGCTGGGAGCCTCCCTGTTATTTTACCTCGTGCCGAAAAGCCACCCCATCTCATTTCTCCTCGCGCCGGGAAGCCCACGCCGGGAGCCTCCTCCCTGGCCTGCTCTTCATCGCGCCGGGAAGACCCCGTGCCGAAAGCCCCTGCCTCCATGCCATTTGGCGCCAGGAGCTCCCTCTAGCCTCCTTGCCATTGGCGCCGGGAACCTACGGCCGTTTGGCCCTTGCGCCGAAAAGCCTCCTTGGCCTCCTCATTCTTGCGCCGAGAACCCCTGCCTCCTTGCCACCGGCGCCGAAAAGCCCCCTTGGCCTCCTTGCCACTAGCGCCGGGAAACCATGGCCGTTTGGCCCTCGCGCCGAAAACCCTTCTTGCCACGCTGTTTCGCGCCGGGAACCTATATGCATATCCAAGCTACCCCGAGAGCCTGCTTTGCCACTCAATTGAACCCCCGGCGCCTGGATCAAACCCACCCAGGGATGCCCATGAGTCACCAGACCTGTCCCGGGGATAAATCGAAGGGAGCAAGACTCCCTCATGTTCCGTTGATCCTCACCGGATTCTCGAGCACCCCCCTTTTAGCTAAAGTGAGCTCTGCCAATGCCTGAGTGTCACCGGCTTCTATAAGGGAAGAGTCAAACATTGCCCCAGGGCATACATATGCAGTGTGGGAGGTTCGCTCCCTCTTTTTCTCGGCTTTCATTCCGGCACTCTATGGGTGATAGCCTATTCTCTTCTGGGCATAATCCAGATTATGGGGAGATGCTGCCGAAATGTCGATCGATGTTTAAACCCGATAAGCCCCGGGAAGTACACGTCATGCACCTCCCGTCTGGCCCGATCCTTCGGGGAATATGAACACTACGAGGCCTTTGGCCGGATGAGAAACGTGAAGGGGGACATGTCCTCGATGACTGTCCGGACCCTGCCTCATCGCTGCGCGGACGGTGTCCTATCTCTACCCAGCACGACCTACACAGAGGGGTCATGCTGATTTAATAACCTATCGTTTACCCAGTCACCTCCTTAGAATAATAATAGCTTTAATATCATGCACTTTGTTTTTAACCGCCCCGAGCGGCCTCCTATTTCGGCGTTTAATCAAGGGATGTCCTTCTTAGGAAGGACGTAATTAACGTCATAGCCTTTATGGTATGGTGGACTTTTGGTCCCGACTCGGACTTCACAATCGACTGACCAAGTCAAGTCGAGCGCACAATAAAATCGTCACACATGTGACTGGCACGCCAATTAACCAAACCAATAAATCAATGGGTCAATAAATATCCAAATCCATTAAATCTATTAAATAAAAAAATAAGAATCCCCGCGTCCACAAGTCTGGCACGCCCGGTGGGACATTGTCTCCCTTCATCTCTACGCCAAAATAAGAGGCCCAGTGGGCCCCCCCTCAAATTTCTGATTCCGCGCTTTCTCTATTTTCAGGGAACTACAATGACGGCTGGAATCATCTCTGTACACTTTGATCAACAAGTGGTCGATGCACATGTGCGAGAGGGCTACCTGGCGGTACCTCTTGCGTTCGGATCGATGCCGCCTGCTGTTGGGCTGCCCAACTGCCTGGGCCTCGTCTTCACCGACCTTCTGCAGGTCGACAACAACGAGCAAGGCACCGCTGCAAGTGCCCCGATGAAGACTGCTGATAACAAGGGTGGCTTACCATGAGGATGACCTCGACAGCCGTCGCCTGCTATGTTCATCATGTTCAAAGGAGGGACACGGTCCCCGTTGCTGCCCAGATGAAGAAAAGAACTAACCGGAGGAGCCGGTATGCTACTGCCGACCGTCGTCTTTCAAATTCTGGGAGGACGATGATGATGGGGGACGTTAGGGTGAACCTCAACGGTCGCCCGAGAGAAGTCCGGCCGGACAGGATTGTCCCGACCGTCCAGATCGACAACAAGTTCCAAGTTCTGGCCACCAGGAGGGCCAACGGGGAAACTGATGAGAGGAAGCCGCTGGCGCCCAAGCCAGCAAGATATAAACAGGTCTGGTGACCAAAGAAGATTCAGAGCTGGGCCCCAACTCGAGATGAGGGGAAAGCTACCAAGGATGCTATTGTCCACTTCAGGGCAGAAAGCAGAAGAAGAGAAGGAAAAGACATAAGAGATGATGCTGCTGTTTACCCCAGGGCTTGGGGTAAGAAAGATGAGAAAGAAAATGAAGAAAGAAATCTGACCACTGTTCGCCCCAAGATGAGGGGCGGAAAATATGAGCAGAAGCAAGACCTCTCGGTCCCCCATCCCAGGGCTGGGGGCAGTAGATGGCAAAGGAAGAACTGTGATGCTGCTGCCAACTGCTGCCAGGATGGCGACAGAAGATTTGAGAAAGAAGAAAGAATGAGAACAAGCGAACCAGTCGCTGCTGCCATTCCAAGAAGAGCAAGAGCCTGTGCCAGACAGGCTGATATATTTAGATATTCCAAAGCTAAGCATCTGAATGATCAGGTGGCAAGACTGGCTCATCAGCAAAGAGGCCAGGAAAGACTGATGCTCCAACCAGAGCCACAAAGGCACAATCAAGAAGAGATGAAGCAAGTGGCTCAAGACTACTTCCACTACCTGGGGAATTCTGCCCTCGGTCAGCAAAGATTATCCCGTGCCCTGGGCACCGTGGATGAAGAAGAGGAAGAAACCCTTCAAGAAGTGATGCTCGAAGTCTCCTCCTCCGATTCCAATGATTATGGGGAAGGCCACAGGGCCGGATATGGGAAAGAAGACCTGTGTGGGGAAGAACCTGAAGAAAGAATATCGATCTTTGACCGACTCAAATATCCTGACCAGGCAAAAAGAAAAGTCTACAGGCAGAAGGGAAAGATGCAGATCTTCACCTGTAACATGGCTGGACTTGTCAGGAGGCAAGACATGCTACCAACTCAACCGGACGAGCTACTCAGGCTGGCAACCAGACCCGGGCCTATCACAAGAAGAGGCCAGGCGGCAAAAGATAAAATGAAGACTAATGGTGAAGCCTGCAAGATCACCACTATGACGGTTAATGTGGTGACAGCGGAAGAGGGAGATAATCCCTTCATTGATGATACTGAAGGGACTTCAGAAGATATACAGATCCCGTCCACCCTGGATCCCATGATCCAGATGATGTTCATAAGATACCAGCAGGAGATCAATGCTCTCAGAAGACAGCTCAATGAGAGACATGAAGCTACACCGGTCTCCAAGCAAGCTGAGCCTGTCGGGCATACTTCCAGCTCAACAGAGACGGCTATCCCAGCTAATCCTCTCCTGGCTGATAAGGGCAAAGCGCCGAGCCAACCTGTTCCATAGCAAACAGTAGCTCAGCCCTCTGCGTCTCAGACACAGCCTACCGCGCCCACCTTGCGCACCACTGTGATGACAACTCCTCATAGTCAGCAACAAGCTCACTTCTTCCCAGAAGACATAGATCCAGCCGTAGCCCACAAGCTGATGATTGAAAGAATTGTGGAGATGAAGCTGTCTGAGAAGACTGGCGATGATGTTAGTACCTATGATGTGTACAAGGTGCCATATCCTCCCCAATATGCTGCTAAGAGACTACCTCCAGGCATCAGTAAGCCGCCCAAGTTTGAAAATTTTAATGGCCAGGGCTCCCCCAGAGAGCACATAGCTTACTACACCACAATCATGGGTGACCTGGCAGTCGACGAAGCTTATCTGCTTAAGTTCTTTGGCTCATCCCTTACTGGGTTAGCCTTTGAATGGTATTCAAGCCTGCCAGCTGGATCGGTGGTTGATTGGCCTGATATGCAGAGAAAATTCCGCGACAGATTTCATGTCACTGAAAGAGAAATCACAATAGCAGAGCTATATGCAACCAGGCAGAAGCAAGATGAAACTGCACTGGACTACATCAAAAGATGGAGGAACTTAGCCATGAGATGCAGAAGACCCCCCCATCAAGAAGATGCAGTGCAGATATGTAAACAGAGCCTCAGGAGAGAGGTGCTAGAAAAGATGATCAGTGCAGATGTAAGAACATTTGACCGATTAAACAATATAGTGGCGGAGGTTGAGACATTCTTGTCCAAACGTCCAACCGCCAATGTTCCCAATGTGCTGAAAGGTAAATCTAATGATCGATGACCATCACATTCTGAGGCCAACACCGTCGATTTTAGAACCTTCGAGCAGCAGAAAGGGAAGAAGGGGGCAGATGAAGCTCCCCCACCTGAGGGTGCAGTAGAAAGAAAAGACAAGGTCTCTCTAAGAGACAAGATGAAGAAGGCTTACTCTTTTCCCAAGGAGAAGACGGCAGCACTATTTAACTGGGCATATAAGTTCAACAAGGTAACATTGCCTGAACCGAAGAGACCCGACGATGCGGCAAAGAAAGATGATCCGCTGTTCTGTCCATTTCACCGTGCGCTGGGGCACGCAATTGAGGATTGTTATGTCTTCAAAGATATCATGGAAGGAATGGTTAAAAAGGGTGAGCTGCAGCTGGGAGATTATCAGGTAAAGCCGCCTCATCCACATGAGCCTCCGCCCTGGAGAATGGCCGCCAATATGATCTCAGTTTACCAGCAGCTGCCTAAGGAAGCCGTTAAGGAATGTACCAGACATACCTATGAAGCTTGTTTCCTCACCCCACTGAAGGATCAGGAGGGATGGCAGACGAAACCCATAAAGAATAGAAGGAAAACTCCCGCAGCCAGTGCCAGCGGGGTGATTATTCGAGGTGTCACACCAAGGCCTGAACCACCTCCAGTAAAGCCAGTATGGCGTACAGCTGAGACCGGGCCAGTCATCCGGATCCCTACTCACAACCGGAGGAGACAAACTCCCCTACCCGCACATAAAGAAGTAAGTCCTGCAGCCAGGCGTCTACAGCAGTATATCAATGAGCTCGATAAATATGAGCAAAAAAAGCCCAAACACCTGCTGGTAAAAGACTGTATACTCTGGGAGCAGCTCGAAGAATTGAAAATTGAAGAGCAGCCAGAGGCAGAACAAAGAAAAGATGAGACGGAGCCCTTCTGGGGGCAGGAGCTGGCAAAGCCAAATTCCCAGAAGAAGAAGAGACAGCCCAAGTCCAAAAAGGGAAAGAAAGTCATGACAGTACAATGTAACACCCTGTCAGTGCTCTTTTCCTTGCCAGGGGAGGATGATGAGGCTGAAGCATCAAATGCCCCGCTAGAAGCCAACCATGCTGAGGCCTCTACCTCAGCCCATGCCACACGTTCAGGGAAAAGATGGGGGCGCCCACCACCAGCTAATCATAATATTATATTCAGAGGGGAGCAACCCTACCAGATCCCAGAGCCAGAGGTACGAGGTGTCCAGGTTCCTCCCCCTGCCAGCTTGTACCAAGAGAAAGAAGAAGCTCCTTCATTCCTGGAATTCTTGTCCAGTTTGGAGAATGAGCAATTGGCTCACACTGCTCCAGCTAAAAGCAATAAATGCCAGCAGACTGCAGTTAGGAAGCAGAAGCAGCAGGAAGAAAATGAAGGAAGTGACCCTCTAGCAAAGCCAGGGGCTGTTGCTACAGAAGAAGCCTCCCGGGAAACAGGGGAAGAGAATGAAACTGGGACTGGGGAGCAAAGGCCACAGGCACCACATGAACCTCCAAGACCCCGATGGGCAGAAGAAATGAGACTGTCTAATGTCCGGGTAGGCAGTCGAATCATGAAGATGTTGAAGAAGCTCCCTACCAGGTTCTCCATCTGGGAAATCCTCTCTCTGAGTGAAGAAGCCCGCCAAGCAATTGTGGATGCCTTGCAGTTGCCGACACAATATGAAGCACTCTTTAACAGAAGTGAATTCTGGGCCATCGATCACATTCACAGAAGATGATATGCTAATCCCGAATTCGGTCATAATAGGCCGCTGTATATGAAGGGTTCCCTGAACTGTCAGCCGCTGAGCAGGATACTGATAGATCCCGGGGCTGCTGTGAACATCCTCCCATACCGCATCTATCAGAAATATTACTTTGATGTACAGCTTACCAAGGTCAGAGATATGAAAATTACAGGGTTCAACCAGAAATGTGAAACACCTCTTGGGGTGGCTGATTTCAACCTCACATTGGGCGACCTCACTACCGTGGTACGATTTTATGTGATCGATTCCAACACCACGTATAAGGCCCTGCTGGGGAGACCGTGGCTGCATGAATATCAGATAGTGCCATCCACGCTACATCAGTGCATCAAATACTGCCATGAAGGAAAAGAAGAAAGGGTGTTTGCAGATCTGCATCCCTTCGAAGTATTCGAGTGTCATATGCTCAATGCATCCTACTACACCGAGGTGTCACAGAAGGGTGAAAAGAAAGAGGCTGTGGCCAGCCAGAAGAAGCCGGCGACGAAGACAAGAAATTGGTCTCCACCGCCACCAAAGGGCTATATTAAAAAGCATGAGGTATCTCACATCTCTTATGCCGGTGACTTTGCTCGGATCGCTCCTCCTAGCATTCACCCGGATGATATCAATGAAGAAATGAAAGAAAAGTACACACAGGTGGAGGTTACGCAGGGTTTAGTCAAACCCATCGTCAGCCTTGAGTACCAGACGGTGCTACCACTGAAGACTATGGAAGTCCCTCGCTGCTGCGAGCCTCCTACCATATTCTACACTGGGGAGTCAGTCGAGGAAGATGATCAAGACTGCATGGTCCCTGAAGAGGCTGCAAACCAGATGGTGCCGATTACGGGCTTGGACTATACTACCCGACGGGTTTCGCAGATGTTCTCTAAGATGAAAATGCCATCACTACAGTCTGTCGCCCAGAAGAAACCATTCAAGGAGTTATGGGATCCGCCTCGAGATAATAAAGAATTGAGGAAGATCACACAGCACCCGGGAATGGGCTATACTTTACAAGAATACTATGAGGCCGAGGTGGATGTCATCTCTACCTTCTACCAGCATGAAGATTCCCCTGGGGTGGGCTACGACCCGTACCCATCGGAAGATGAAGAAATCATTTATCAGTCCATAACAGACAATGAAGCCCCAGACAATGAAGCCCCAGACAATCAGCCACTGTCACGCCCCGACGCGGAATATCGGGACGTACAGTTAGAAACGAGCTAGAAAGAGAGAGAACTAATCTAAATATATACAAATGCTAAGAAATGGAATTAACTTATTGACCATTAAACAAAACATAACTGGTACATAATCCTCAAATCAACTCAATACAACTGGGATAACAACTCTAACCACAATAACATAACTGAAGCACAACTCACTCTAAACACAACTAACTGATACACTCAAAACATCACTCCTGCCCTTCCCCATCGGTAAGCGCGTCACCTGAAAAGCCTGGAAAGGGGGGAAACAACAACTATGAGCTAACGCTCAGTAGGAAATAACAGATAGGTATAAGTGATTAGCAGTTTAATTACATTTTCAAAATATCATGCTACAAAGGATAATGCAATAAAAGAATAAGGATGATATAATGAAACAAAATTTAAAGATCTTGCAAGGTCAAGAAATATAAAGGAACAGAATGGTAATACTTAAGAGAAATAACAAAGACAAGAATTTACTACAAGAGATAACGATAAAGAGTTGGCCATATCAAGATAATTCGAGTCATGTCAAGCACGTATGTAGTTTCATTTCCACGTCCAAGTAACAGCAAGTAAGTAACAACAAGTAGAGTATAGAACAGTGAAGAATGGAAAGTGAAAAGTAGTAGAGAGTAGTGGAGAGTAGTGGCCAGTCCTAGATTTAACCCATGTCATAGTACTGGTGCCAAATGCCACACCTAGTCAATCACCTCCCCGCGGGTACACGTAGTGTTCGGGCGCTCCTCCCAGGACTAGACCGAGCCCTTAATTGTTTGCCAGGCATTGATTTCTTTGGATCAAAGATCCCACGAATCTAGACTTCCACAATTTATGGCCAGAATTCCAAGGTTTGAACCATGTAGCAATAACAATTTCAAGTAGGAAGGAGATTCATTTCAGAATTTCAAGGTAAGCACAATCATCAAGAAGATTGAAAACCAATCACAATAAGAGTTAATCATGCTGCGCTACTGTAGTACAGCAGCTATCCAACAAGCTAATCAACATATTAATCCTAATTATCAAGTTAACATGTCAAAGATTATCCATTATCATTTTCATTAAGACAATTGCCAAAAGCTGATTCAAGATGATAAGGTAAAGGAACAAGCTTGTACAGGAAGGAAAAAGAATGCATTAATAGAGATTTAATTACACCATTAACCACTAATTATGTGGGTTTCTATTTAACCAATGTATGAGTCGAAATGAAGATGGTAAACGGCATGTTTTTACACTATATTTGCAAGTAGGAACCAATGTAAATTGAAATCATAAGGTTTCCAGAATAGGTCACTAGTTCTTCAAAAGTATAGTTTTCAATTGGTCTAAGTTCAATGGGTCGATCCCCTAATGATCCGAATCGATCCACGGGTCGCAAAACGATGAAAACCGGGCTTCTGGTACATGGGTCGACCCCTGGGGTCGACCCCTGTAAAAAATGGGGTCTGGCAGCTGAATGGGTCGACCCCTGGGGTCGACCCCCTCAAAATCTACAGGATGGGTCGACCCCTGGGGTCGACCCCTATTCTGCCAGCACATGGGTCGACCCCTGGGGTCGACCCCCTTGCAGGGAGTGGATGGGTCGACCCCAGGGGTCGACCCGCGTGCCTGGGCAAAATGGGTCGACCCCAAGGGTCGACCCTCGGGCCTGCCAGGGCACCCAGAAAATGGGTCGACCCCTGGGGTCGACCCCTGCAAGAACAGCAACGTAAGTTGCCTCTGGAAAACCCATTAACTCATCCAAATGAGGTCCAATTGAGTTGAAATTAAAACCACATGCTATAGGAATCTTGCTAGACATATTAGGGTCATGAAACTACAATTTGGAAACACGAATTTCATCAGAATTCACCAGAATCACAACCTATTCTATGAAGAACACAAGGAGACCTAGTTCAGGACATACTTCCACTAAATTGTCAAATTCTCTCGATATACAAAACCAAATTTGGGGATTTTGGTGTCAAAAGATAGCTAACTCGATCATGAATCCAACCATGTATGATATGCCACATGAATATCAGGTTACATGACTCAAAATAAGCCCGCAATCAAGCTCTGGCTTAAAGGAATACTATATGAATCATGTTCTAGACATGCTTCTACAAAAATTCGAAATTCACCAAGCATGCTCAATAAAAATTGGGGGTTTCTACGTTGAATAAAAGCTAACAACATGTTGATTACTTCATGTAAGTTAATTAGGATTTGGTTGTTAGATCCTACCTCAAATTGAAGAGGGAACTCGAAACCCTAGAATAAAGAACAAGCTTGACAGCACCTCACAAAAAGCTCGATATCTCCACGGATACCTAATGAAAATTGGGAATTTTGCCACCAATGGATAGAGCTCGATGAGAGGAATAATTTTCTATACTCATGATCGAAGTTTGGTTGAGAATTCCTACCTCAATCGTTGGAACAAGGAAGGAAGAGAGGAAGCCGACGGCCTGCCGACCCACCTCCACTAATCGAGCAAGAACTCCTTGGATCTGTAACTTCAACGTACCCCACAGCAACCAAATGAAACTAGAGTCGAAGAGATACATTTCTATAGGTCATGGGGCTTCTGGATCCTTCGGAGTTGGGAGTATTCGACGCTGCAAGTTACGTGTTAAAAACGGCGCCGAAATCCTTGACTTGACCAAAACTATGTCGGCAGCACGTTTTAGGGCTAGGTTTACCTCAAATTGATTGAGGGTAAATGTTCCTTACCTCGTGGCCTTCCATTTGCCCTTGATTTCAGATCATGTGGTTGAGTAATAAGGTCGAATTTCACGTTTTAAGTTACGATTAGGTAAAGGGTAGGTGGAAGTCAAATTCAGGATTAATCCTGTAATTAGACAAGGTTACGAAATTAATTTGGGTCAAGTCCAGAAGACAAAATTGCTATAAAAATGATCTTTTACCCAATTACTATTTTTACAGATTTTTCTAAGGTAGTCGAATTTTATAGGTTCTATTTTCTAATGAATTAAATATTAATATTTTGAAATTCAAACATTAATTCATTTTAATTCAATTTTTAATTAATAAAAGCTCAATAAAACTTAATAAATAATCGGGGTATTACACCCTCCCCTACTTAAAGAATTTGGTCCTCCAAATTCACTGCACTATATACGGAAAGTAGGGAAAAGATATATCACCTAGAATAGGTCGGGATACCGCTTCCGCATAGTATCTTCCGATTCCCAAGTAGCTTCTTCGGTTCCACGCCGACTCCACTGAATCTTGACCATCGGTATAGACCGATTCCGGAGTTGCTGCTGTTTCTGGTCCAGAATCTTGATAGGTCTTTCTTCATAAGTCAAATCTTCCTTTAACTCAAAATCCACATGTTGAATGATGTGAGTGGGATCGTACACATATTTCCGTAACATAGACACATGGAAAATATTGTGTACGCCAGATAACTGAGGCGGTAATGCTAGTCTGTAAGCAACTTCTCCCACTCTATCTAGGATCTCGAATGGACCAATATACCTCGGACTCAGCTTGCCATGAATGCCAAATCTTCGAATCCTTCTCGAAGGAGAGACTTTCAGAAACACATGCTCGCCAACTTGAAATTCTAATGCTCTTCTCCTTGTGTCGGCATAACTCTTCTGTCTTGACTGAGCCACTTGTAACCGGTCTCGGATAACACGGATGTTCTGTGATGATTCTGAAATAAGATCCGGTCCAAGCCATTGCTTCTCGCCCACCTCGTCCCAACACAACAGGGAACGATAGCTTCTTCCATACAAAGCTTCAAATGGAGCCATTTGTATGCTGGATTGGTAACTGTTGTTGTAGGTGAGTTCAATCAATGCCAAGTGATTACTCCAACTGCCTCCGAAATCAATCATGCAAGCTCGCAACATATCTTCCACTATCTGGTTGGTTCTTTCAGTCTGTCCATCTGTCTGTGGATGAAAAGCAGTACTGAAATTCAGACGAGTACCAAGAGACTCTTGCAGTCCCTTCCAGAAATGTGAACTAAATCTCGGGTCTCTATCAGACACAATGCTGACAGGTATACCATGGAGCCTTACCACTTCCTTCAAATATAAAGCAGCCAATACATCAACTGTCCACTTGGACTTAATGGGTAAGAAATGAGCCAATTTTGTCAATCGATCGACAATCACCCATATCGCATCAAATCCACCACGAGTCTTAGGTAGACCCATAATGAAATCCATGCCGATGCTTTCCCACTTCCATTGGGGTATGTCGAGTGGTTTCAACTTTCCTGCCGATCTGAAATGTTCGGCCTTAACTCGTTGACAAACCAGACATCTACTCACGAAATCTGCAATTTCCCTTTTCATATTTGGCCACCAAAAGGACCTTTTCAAATCCTTGAACATTTTCGTGCCTCCAGATGAATAGTGTATTTGGATCTATGTGCTTCCTCCAGAATCTTGTTCTTTAACTCAACTTCATCAGGTACACAAGTTCTACCCTGGAATAACAATCTTCCATCGTCAGCCACCATGAAGTCGGGTCTGCTGCTCAAACTTCCCTTGATCTCAACCAGCTCGGGATCATTATCTTGCAAGGATTTGATCTCCATCAATAATTCGGGCTTAAGTCAAATCTGTGCAATTATTACCCGATCATTATCAACATTTAGATCCAGGCTAGCTAACTGTTCCAATAGCCTCCACTCTTGTAACATGAGACTTGATAATTTAGCCACAGGCTTTCGGCTTAATGCATCTGCCACCACATTGCCTTTACCGGGATGATATTCAATCGAGAAGTCGAAGTCCTTCAAGTACTCCAACCATCTTCTCTGCCTCATGTTAAGTTCTTTCTGAGAAAATAAATACTTCAAACTCTTATGATCTGAAAATACTGTGAATGTTTCTCCATACAAGTAATGCCTCCAAATTTTTAAGGCGAAAACAACTGCTGCAAGTTCCAAGTCATGAACGGGGTAATTCTCTTCATGCTTCTTCAACTGCCTAGAAGAATAAGCAATCACCTTACCATGCTGCATGAGTACACAGCCTAAGCCAATATCAGAAGCATCGGTATAGACCACGAAACCACCGTCGCCAGAAGGTAAAGCCAATATGGGTGCAGTAGTGAGGCAATCCTTCAATGTTTGAAAGCTCTGCTGACATTCCTCGGACCATTCAAACTTGTTGTCTTTGCGGGTCAATCGAGTGAGAGGTACCGCAATCTTGGAGAAGTCTTGAATAAATCTCTGATAATAGCCTGCCAGGCCTAGGAAGCTTCTCACTTCGGTCACTGTAGTAGGCTGATCCCAGTTCCTTACTGCCTCCACTTTCGAAGGATCAACTGAAATACCTTCTTTGGTGATGATATGTCCTAAGAAGGACACTTCTTGCAGCCAGAAATCACATTTACTGAATTTGGCATATAGTTGATGATCTTTCAATATCTGCAATGCCATTCTCAAATGTTCTGCATGCTCTTCTTCAGTCTTGGAATAAATTAGTATGTCGTCAATGAATACCACGACCCATTGATCAAGATAAGGCCGGAATGCATTATTCATTAACTGCATGAAAGCTGCTGGTGCATTCGTTAGACCAAAAGGCATAACGACAGACTCAAAATGACCATACCTGCTGCGGAAAGTCGTTTTATAAATATCATCTTCCTTAATCCTCAGCTGATGATATCCAGATCGAAGATCGATCTTAGAGAAATAATGTGCTCCCGCTATCTGGTCGAATAATTCATCGATCCTCGGCAATGGGTATTTATTCTTGATAGTTAGCTGGTTCAGTTGCCGATAATCGATGCATAATCTCATCGAACCATCCTTTTTTCTGACGAATAATACAGGAGCTCCCCAAGGTGAAGTACTCAGACGAATAAAGCCCTTCTCGAGCAATTCCATCAGCTGTTGCTTTAATTCCCTTAGCTCCGCAGGGGACATATGGTAAGGAGCTCTAGAAATAGGAGACGCGCCAGGAATAATATCAATGGAGAAGATAACTTCCCGCTCAGGCGGAAGTCCTGGTAGTTCCTCCGGAAAGACTTCGGAGAATTCTCGGACAATAGGAGTGTCCTTTATCTCAACTCGCTGTTCCGGTGTAGCATGGACAAAGGCTAGAAAAGCCTCGCAACCTCGCCTCATCAGCTTGTCGGCTCGAAGAGAAGAGATGAGCGATACGGGGTTATGGTGCTTGATCCCCGTAAAAGATAAACCAGAATGTCTAGTAAAAGTCACTAAGCTAGAACTGCAGTGAACACTGGCCTCATACTTGGCCAACCAATCTGCTCCAAGGATTACATCATAATCCTTCATATCCATGCAAACTAAGTCGGCTGGAAAGTTCCGTTCATCAATAATAACCTTACTAGAAGGATAGTAATATTGAATAGCCGCTCCAGAACCAATAGGAGTTGATATAACCAATGGAGAATTCATCATAATAGGTTCGACAGATAACGACTTCGTAAATTTCTGAGAAATAAAAGAATGCGTTGCACCAGTATCAAAGAGAACAAATGCGAGCTTGTCGATTATAGTAAGGGTACCTTCGACGAGTCCGCCATCATCAGAAATCCCAGTTTCATCCGCATGTAAAGCTTGGAGCCTTCCTTGCGGCTTCTTGATAACTTGAGGTTTTGCCGGTGTAGCTTGTTCCGATAGAAGAGGGCAGTCAGGGATACGGTGTTCCCTACTCCCACATCGTAAACACGCACCTAGCTTGCGCCAGCATTCCTCCATCTTGTGACCTGGACGATCACAATACTTGCACTTGCCCTTGAATGGAACAATAGGGCCGGGTTTCTTCTCTTCATTTCTTGGCATCTTGCCTTTCCACGTTCCCGATCCGATCCACGAACTAGACCCACTCATGGGCCTCTTTTTGCTAGTGCTAAATCCGGGTTTAGGAGTTGGTTGTTCCTTCTTCATGCCTTGCCCACGGATCCTCTCCGTCATTTCTAAGGTATCTTCTAGAACTTGTGCCTTTCTCACCATCTCAGAATAAGTAGAGATCTCCATCGGCGCCAGTTGATTGATGTAGTGAAGCTTCAACCCGTTGAGAAATCGCTTAGCTTTCATCTTCTCTGTGGAGATAAGGTGAGTAGCATAGCGCGAAAGCCGAGAGAACTGTGCTTCATATTCGGCCACCGATAAGCTTCGCTGCTTTAGAGCCGCGAACTCCGCCGCCTTCTTCTCTTGTACACGATCGGAAAAATATTTGTCGTTGAAGAATTCCTCGAACTCTTCCCATGTGACTTGTTGATCGCCTAGAGTTGACTTGACGGAATCCCACCAAGTACGCACGTCCCGCTCCAATTGGAAGGTAGAAAGAAGGACACGCTCTTGGTCGGTGCATTGCATGACTTCAAAAATTCTCTCCATTTCGTGGAGCCAATGCTCGGCCTCATCGGGGTTAGTCGAACCAGCAAATCTTGGCGGGTTCATTCCTCGAAAGTTCCGGTATAAGTCACCGGTGCCATGAACCGCTGCTCCAGCTTGAGCTACCTGATGTAACGCCTGAGTCAGGCCTTGAACCGTGCGCTGCAGGTTCCTCCATTCAGCACGATCAGCTGCCATCTACACGAGAAATAGATTACTTAGGTCCAATAAAATAGATAATAACACGATTAAGGAACGAACTTAACCCAAGTTTCTACCCAATCTCACCAGGTCAGGTTCTAGACTTTAACAAGGTTAGAGGTCTAACGCACCTAAACACGACCAAAAACTCGGTACCTGGAGGAGCTAATCGGTCCGAAGACCACTCGCGCAAGTATGCGACCTTCCCGATAGGCGTAGCCTAACGTTCGGACAACACCTTTTGATATAGCGATTATTGGGATGCAATACAAGAAAACCTAAACTTAGGGAACCTAGGAATATGAAACCTAGGGCTCTGATACCAACTAAACTGCCATGCCCCGACGCGGAATATCGGGACGTACAGTTAGAAACGAGCTAGAAAGAGAGAGAACTAATCTAAATATATACAAATGCTAAGAAATGGAATTAACTTATTGACCATTAAACAAAACATAACTGGTACATAATCCTCAAATCAACTCAATACAACTGGGATAACAACTCTAACCACAATAACATAACTGAAGCACAACTCACTCTAAACACAACTAACTGATACACTCAAAACATCACTCCTGCCCTTCCCCATCGGTAAGCGCGTCACCTGAAAAACCTGGAAAGGGGGGAAACAACAACTATGAGCTAACGCTCAGTAGGAAATAATCGATAGGTATAAGTGATTAGCAGTTTAATTACATTTTCAAAATATCATGCTACAAAGGATAATGCAATAAAAGAATAAGGATGATATAATGAAACAAATTTAAAGATCTTGCAAGGTCAAGAAATATAAAGGAACAGAATGGTAATACTTAAGAGAAATAACAAAGACAAGAATTTACTACAAGAGATAACGATAAAGAGTTGGCCATATCAAGATAATTCGAGTCATGTCAAGCACGTATGTAGTTTCATTTCCACGTCCAAGTAACAGCAAGTAAGTAACAACAAGTAGAGTATAGAACAGTGAAGAATGGAAAGTGAAAAGTAGTAGAGAGTAGTGGAGAGTAGTGGCCAGTCCTAGATTTAACCCATGTCATAGTACTGGTGCCAAATGCCACACCTAGTCAATCACCTCCCCAGGGATACACGTAGTGTTCGGGAGCTTCTCCCAGGACTAGACCGAGCCCTTAATTGTTTGCCAGGCATTGATTTCTTTGGATCAAAGATCCCACGAATCTAGACTTCCACAATTTATGGCCAGAATTCCAAGGTTTGAACCATGTAGCAATAACAATTTCAAGTAGGAAGGAGATTCATTTCAGAATTTCAAGGTAAGCACAATCATCAAGAAGATTGAAAACCAATCACAATAAGAGTTAATCATGCTGCGCTACTGTAGTACAGCAGCTATCCAACAAGCTAATCAACATATTAATCCTAATTATCAAGTTAACATGTCAAAGATTATCCATTATCATTTGCATTAAGATAATTGTCAAAAGCTGATTCAAGATGATAAGGTAAAGGAACAAGCTTGTACAGGAAGGAAAAAGAATGCATTAACAGAGATTTAATTACACCATTAACCACTAATTATGTGGGTTTCTATTTAACCAATGTATGAGTCGAAATGAAGATGGTAAACGGCATGTTTTTACACTATATTTGCAAGTAGGAACCAATGTAAATTGAAATCATAAGGTTTCCAGAACATGTCACTGGTTCTTCAAAAGTATAGTTTTCAATTGGTCTAAGTTCAATGGGTCGATCCCCTAATGATCCGGATCGATCCACGGGTCGCAAAACGATGAAAACTGGGCTTCTGGTACATGGGTCGACCCCTGGGGTCGACCCCTGTAAAAAATGGGGTCTGGCAGCTGAATGGGTCGACCCCTGGGGTCGACCCCCTCAAAATCTGCAGGATGGGTCGACCCCTATTCTGCCAGCACATGGGTAGACCCCAGGGGTCGACCCCCTTGCAGGGAGTGGATGGGTCGACCCCAAGGGTCGACCCTCGCGCCTGGGCCAAATTGGTCGAACCCAAGGGTCAACCCTCGGGCCTGCCAGGGCACCCAGAAAATGGGTCGACCCCTGGGGTCGACCCCTGCAAGAACAGCAACGTAAGTTGCCTCCGGAAAACCCATTAACTCATCCAAATGATGTCCAATTGAGTTGAAATTAAAACCACATGCTATAGGAATCTTGCTAGACATATTAGGGTCATAAAACTACAATTTGGAAACACGAATTTCATCAGAATTCACCAGAATCACAACCTATTCTATGAAGAACACAAGGAGACCTAGTTCAGGACATACTTCCACTAAATTGTCAAATTCTCTCGATATACAAAACCAAATTTGGGGATTTTGGTGTCAAAAGAAAGCTAACTCGATCATGAATCCAACCATGTATGATATGCTACATGAATATCAGGTTACATGACTCAAAATAAGCCCGCAATCAAGCTCTGGCTTAAAGGAATACTATATGAATCATGTTCTAGACATGCTTCTACAAAAATTGGAAATTCACCAAGCATGCTCAATAAAAATTGGGGGTTTCTATGTTGAATAAAAGCTAACAACATGTTGATTACTTCATGTAAGTTAATTAGGATTTGGTTGTTAGATCCTACCTCAAATTGAAGAGGGAACTCGAAACCCTAGAATAAAGAACAAGCTTGACAGCACCTCACAAAAAGCTCGATATCTCCACGGATACCTAATGAAAATTGGGACTTTTGCCACCAATGGATAGAGCTCGATGAGAGGAACAATTTTCTATACTCATGATCGAAGTTTGGTTGAGAATTCCTACCTCAATCGTTGGAACAAGGAAGGAAGAGAGGAAGCCGACGGCCTGCCGACCCACCTCCACTAATCGAGCAAGAACTCCTTGGATCTGTAACTTCAACGTACCCCACAGCAACCAAATGAAACTAGAGTCGAAGAGAAACATTTCTATAGGTCATGGGGTTTCTGGATCCTTCGGAGTTGGGAGTATTCGACGCTGCAAGTTACGTGTTAAAAACGGCACCGAAATCCTTGACTTGACCAAAACTATGTCGGCAGCACGTTTTAGGGCTAGGTTTACCTCAAATTGATTGAGGGTAAATGTTCCTTACCTCGTGGCCTTCCATTTTCTCTTGATTTCAGATCATTTGGTTGAGTAATAAGGTCGAATTTCACGTTTTAAGTTACGATTCGGTAAAGGGTAGGTGGAAGTCAAATTCAGGATTAATCCTCTAATTAGACAAGGTTACGAAATTAATTTGGGTCAAGTCCAGAAGACAAAATTGCTATAAAAATGATCTTTTACCCAATTACTATTTTTACAGATTTTTCTAAGGTAGTCGAATTTTATAGGTTCTATTTTCTAATGAATTAAATATTAATATTTCAAAATTCAAACATTAATTCATTTTAATTCAATTTTTAATTAATAAAAGCTCAATAAAACTTAATAAATAATCGGGGTATTACACAGGGATGGGAACATCTCATGAAATAAAGAAAGATTGGTGCTGGGAAGACCTACCTTCCAAAGAAGATCTGTTCCATGCTGAAGCAAAGTTTGACACGGGAACCCCGGATGAAGACCAAGCAGCCAAAGAGCTGAGGGAATGCTTGGAGTTTGAGCGCATCCTGGAAGAAGTCCGGGCTCTACAGAATGATGATCTCTCAAGGGAGTCTGCATCAGAAGAGCCTCTAAGGGCGGAAGACTCCGTCTTTGAGTTTCCTACTGATCCAGTCACGTCCTCGGGGCACACTGAACAGAATACAACAATTTTGGCCGTATATGATGAGCCAGCACCCGCTGATGACCAATATGATGAAACAGAAAATCATGAAACTGAAGAAGATTATATCCCGGGAGGCTTCATTGACTTGCAAGAAGCCCCGCCCGAGGTCGAAGATGGAGGTCAGGCCACCGTCGATGAGCTTGTAGAAATAAATCTGGGAACCGCAGATGAGCCAAGGCCGACATTCCTCAGTGCACTGCTGGAGCCAGCTACCAGGGAACAGTATATACAGTTTTGGAAGGAATTTCGAGACTGCTTTGCATGGACATATGATGAAATGCCGGGACTGAGTTCTGATGTGGCGCAGCATCGATTGGCAATAAACCCAGAGGCTAACCCTGTAAAGCAGCCTTCCAGAAGAATGCGTCATGAACTGATAAATCAGATTAACAAAGAGGTTGACAAGCTGATTGATGTAGGCTTTGTCGAAGAAAACCAATATACTACATGGCTGGCCAATATAGTGCCCGTAAAGAAGAAGAATGGGCAGATCAGAATATGTGTTGATTTCCGGGACCTTAATAACGCTTGCCCGAAAGATGATTTCCCGGTGCCAATCACTGAGGTGATGATCGATGCAACTACTGGCCATGAGGCCCTATCATTTATGGATGGGTCATCCGGATACAACCAGATCTGGATTGCTGAAGAAGACAGAGTGCACACTGCATTCCGCACCCCGAAGGGGATATTCCACTACAAAAGGATGCCGTTCGGCCTCAAGAATGCCGGCGCTACCTACCAAAGAGCCATGACAAAGATCTTTGATGATTTGCTCTTCAAGAAAGTAGAGTGCTACATTGACGATCTGGTGGTGAAAACCAGCAGAAGAGAAGACCATTTGCAAGACCTGAGGATGGTGTTCCAGAGGTTGCGTAAATATGAGCTCAAAATGAACCCTATGAAATGCGCCTTCGGCGTGTCCAGCAGAAAATTCCTCAGGTTTATTGTCCGTCATAGGGGCATTGAAATCGACCCGTCCAAGATTAAAGCTATCTAGGAGCTCCCTCCACCAAGGAATCTGCACGAGTTGAGATCCCTGCAAGGGCGTCTGGCCTACATCTGACGATTTATATCTAATCTATCGGGAAGATGCCACCCCTTTCACAAGCTCATGATGAAAGATGTACCGTTCCTCTGGGACGATGGCTGTCAGGAAGCTTTTGAGAAGCTGAAAGAATATCTCAAGACCCCTCCAGTGCTGGGGGCACCTATTAAAGGCAGACCTTTAATACTGTACATTGCAGCCACACACTGTTCCCTGGGGGCAATGCTGGCACAAATAAATGAAGAAGGCAGAGAACAGGCCTTGTACTACCTAAGTAGGAGGCTGATTAGAACTGAAGAAAGTTATAGCTACATAGAAAAGACCTGCTTGGCACTGGTCTTTGCTGTCAAAAATCTCCGACACTATATGTTGTCACATGAAGTCAGATTGATATCTGCAGCAGATCCGCTCAAATATATATTGACTCAGCCAGTACTGAAGGGCCGGTTGGGCAAATGGGCAGTAATTCTGATGGAATTCAATATTACCTATACACCCCAGAGGGCGATAAAAGGACAGGCCATGGCTGATTTCTTCGCAGAACATCCTGTGCCAGAAAATGATATGCTAAGGACTGAATTACCCGATGATGAGACGCTCGAAGCCTGCCAGGCTCAGTCAGCTATGTGGCAGTTATTCTTTGATGGAGCATCCAGAACAGAGGCGGACTCCGATGGAAAGACCAGAATACGGGCTGGAGCCGGTATTGTGCTGAAATCACCAGAAGGAGAGGTCGTGCATACTTCCTGTTCTATAAACAAGCCCTGCACCAATAATGAGGCCGAGTATGAAGCTCTGATAATCGGGCTATATGTCAGCCTCAACATGGGTATCCAAATGCTTCAAGTATTCGGGGATTCGATGCTGATAATAAAACAGATCCAAGGAGAGTTCGAAGTGCGGAAGCCAGAACTGAGTCCCTACCACCAAAAAGCTGTGCGCCTCATGGCAAAATTCTACCATATTGAGCTCAAGCATGTGGGCCGTGGACACAATGCCCAGGCTGATGCACTGGCAAAGCTGGCCAGTTCACTGGCAGTCCCACCAAATAAGACACTGAACATTGTCGTTATGAACCGGCGGCAAGTCCCCAGTATGCTAGAAGAGTGCTCCGAAGAAGACGAGGTTGCCAACATCAGTACAGAGCAAGCGTCTGATTGGAGACAACACCTGTTGCAGTGGTTTCTACACCAACAACTGCCGCAGATAAGAGAAGAAAAGATGAAACTCCTAAGAATCAAAGATTCTTATGAACTCAAGAATGGAATTCTGTTCCGAATAATGGCAGATGCACGCAAGAAGATTCTACTCCGCTGTCTGTCCACTGAGGAAGCCTGGCAAGCGATGAAAGAAACACATGCTGGGACAGCAGGTGCCCACCATGCTGGTCCCAAGATGAAGATAGAAATCAAGAAGCTGGGCTACTATTGGCCCACCATGTTAGAAGACTGCTGTAAATTTGCAAAATCATGCCAGAAATGCCAGGAGCATGCTACTGTGCCTAGAAGGCCTCCTACGACTCTGCACCCTACAGTTCCCAGTTGGCCGTTTGCACAATGGGGAACTGATGTAGTCGGGCCACTGCCGACTTCCTCGGCCGGACATAAGTACATACTGGCCATAACAGATTACTTCTCCCGATGGGCGGAAGCTGTAGCATTAAGAGAAGTGACTGGTGAATTGGTCGCCAGATTCAGCAAACAGAACATTATCTTCTGGTTCGGGATCCCCGACCGAATAATATCCGACAATGGAAGTCATTTCAGAAATCAGAAGGTCTATAGACTTGCTGAGAAATATAAGATCGAATGGAGGACCTCCACTCCTTACAATCCACAGGCAAACGGATTGGCAGAAGCTTTTAACAAGACTCTCTGCACCTTTCTGGCCAAGGTCGTCAGTTCTAATAAGAAGGACTGGGAAGAGAAAATGTATGAAGCTCTGTGAGCATACCACACTGTCTTCAAGACACCTACAGGGTGCTCACCATACTCGCTGGTATACGGCTCAGAGGCAGTGGTTCCGCTAGAGCTGGAAGTCCCGTCACTCAGAGTGGCAGTCCAATATGACCTGGCCCGTGGCGAACAAACCAATGTTGGAAGAAGGTTAGAAGAATTGGCTGAATTGGAAGGGAAGCACCTCCAAGCTCAGAAGAATATCCAAATGTATCGGGCCCGCATGGCCACTGCATTCAACAAACTCGTAAAAGGACGAGAATTTAAGAAAGGTGACCTCGTCATGGTCAAGAAAAAAGAAGTCATGGCGTCCAACCCAAAAGGAAAGCTAAATGCTAATTGGGAGGGCCCTTATGTGATACAGAGGGTCTACGAAGGAGGGACCTACATGGTTGTTAACCATCGAGGGGAAATCCGATCCTCGCCACTCAACGGTAGACACCTAAAGCTATATCATGCGGCACAACCGGCATTCCCCGAGTGATCAGACAAAGCTACCCCATCCTTGGTCTAGTGGCACTCCGCCCTAGCCGAGCTACCCATTTCTTGGTATAGCGGCACTCCGCCCTAGCTGAGCTACCCATTTCTTCGTCTACCGGCACTCCGCCCTAGCCGAGCTACCCATTTCCTTGGTCTAGCGGCACTCTGCCCTAGCTGAGCTACCCTTTTCTTGGTCTAGTGGCACTCCGCCCTAACCAAGCTACCCTCATCTTAAGCTGGTGGCATTCCCACCTGTTACCCTCTAAAAAGGAAGGAAGAAGAAAGAACCAAAAAAAAAAGAAGTAAAAGTAAAAAAATGGGGTTAAAAAAAAATAGAGATGTCCCGCTAGACTTGCTCCTATGTTAGGGACAAGTGCAAAAATGGCCCAAAACCCAGCTGTGGTGAAAACCCGAAAGGGCACTGCAGGCAAAATCGGGTATCCTGCCACGTGAAAACCCGAAAGGGCGCGTGGGCAAAAGCAAGAGGGGGCCGGCTCCGGCAAAAACCCAAAAGGGTGCTTGAGTCGGTAATGTGGTAATTCCAAAGAAAGCCTCACCTCCCACCATAAAACTCCTCGTCGATCGACCGGCGCCTTGCCCGATCAACGATTAAACCCATCCGGAATGGACCTTACGTCTATTCTGTTGAAGCCTTCATGCATTGCTCGAGAAAAATTCCCTCGATAATAGGCCCACCTCGGTATAGACCTTCTGTCTCTCCTGATAAAACACTTTTACTTGTTTCTGTCTAAGACCCACAACAATGAAACCCTGTCTGGTTTAGACCTTACGTCTATCCCAATGAAACCTATCCTACGTCTCACCGCGATGAAACCTGCTGTTGACCGATTGGCACACTGCCCGATCAACAATGAAACCCTGTCCGGTTTAGACCTTACGTCTATCCCGATGAAACCTATGAAATCCTTGCATTGGTATAAACCCAATACTAATGATGAAACCTGATGTTGATCGACCGGCACCTTGCCCGATTAGCGATGAAGCCTGTCCGGGCTAGACCCTACGTCTATCCCGATGAAACCTATGAAATCCTTGCATTGGTATAAACCCAATACCGATGATGAAACTCGCTGTCGATCGACTGGCACACTGCCCGATCAGCGATGAAGCCTGTCCGGGCTGGACCCTACGTCTATCCCGATGAAACTTATGAAATCTTTGCATTGGTATAAACCCAATACCGATGATGAAACTCAATGCCGATCGACCGGCACACTGCCCAATCAGCGATGAAGCCTGTCTGGGCTAGACCCTACGTCTATCCCGATGAAACCTATGAAATCCTTGCATTGGTATAAACCCAATACCGATGATGAAACTCGCTGCCGATCGACTGGCACACTGCCCGATCAGCGATGAAGCCTGTCCGGGCTAGACCCTACGTCTATCCCGATGAAACCTATGAAATCCTTGCATTGGTATAAACCCAATACCGATGATGAAACTCGCTGCCGATCGACTTGCACACTGCCCGATCAGTGATGAAACTTGTCCAGGCTAGACCCTACGTCTATCCCGATGAAACCTATGAAATCCTTGCATTGATATGAACCCAACACCAATGATGAAACCTGCTATCAGTCGGCTGATGCGCTGCCTGATCGACGCTAAAATCCATCCAGGGGGGACCTTCCGTCCGCTCTGACAAAACATGACACAACCCTTCAAATCAATTCAGACCTTCCGTCTGGACAGACCATGAAACTTTATTCCTTTGCGTTAATGTCGACCCCACATTAACGATGAAACTCACATTCTCAGCAAACGGCCTCGTGCCCGAGCTGCTATTTATATCCTCTAAATCAATTCGGACCTTTCGCCTGAATAGATCATGAAACCCTACTTCCCTTTGCATTGATGTTGACACCCACATCAATGATCGTGTGTCCACAATAAACATATGGCGCCATGATCCATATGATGAAAGTTCTGGTCCCAGAAAAGACAATGAAAAAGGAAAAGAGAAAGAAAATGACAAAAAAAAGTATATATATAAAAATGGGGTTGAAAATAGAGATACCCCGCCAGACTTGTTCAGGCATTCTGGACAAGTGTAAAAATGGCCCAAAACCCAGCTGTGGTGAAAACCCGAAAGGGCACTACAGGCAAAATCGGGTACCCCGCCACGTGAAAACCCGAAAGGGGCGCGTGGGCAAAAGTAAGAGGGGGCTGGCTCCGGTGAAAACCCGAAAGGGTACTTGGGTCGGTAATGTGGTAATTCAGAAGTTCCATGCCAACCGGCACGTTGCCTTCAACTCCCCTTCACTGATGAGGCCTTCCGTCGGTCATCTGGCTCTATGCCCCGCCGATGATAAAGCCTTTCCGGGGTAGATCTTACGTCTACAGTGATGAAATCTACATATCCTCTTTTCACATGTCCCACCGATAATAAAACCCGTCACCATTCTGATAAAGCCTGACCAGTTCAAACCTTACGTCTGTCCTGATCAAGCTCCTAAAACCTTCCCTTGATCGATCAGCTCCTTGCCCGGTCAATGATGAAACCCTACCAGAATAGACCCTACGCCTATCCTGATGAAACCTATGTATTTCTTGGCAAAGTCCCACCCACCATAAAACCTGCTGGAATAGACCTTACGTCTGTCCTGACGAGACCTACACCTCTACATACGTCCCACCGTTGATCAACCGGCACCTCGCCCGATCGATGATGAAATCCTCTGTCCGGTTTAGACCTTACGTCTATACTGATGAAACCTATGAAACTCTTTGCGTCGATATAAGCCCCATATCGACGATGAAACCAACCACTGATCGACTGGCACCTCGCCCGATCAGTGATGAAACCATGTCCAATTAAAACCCTGCCAGTTTAGACCTTTTGTCTATTCTGATGAAACTTATAACACTTTCTTTGCATCGATATGATCCCAATATCGATGATGGAACTAGCTATTGATCGACCGGCACCTCGCCCGATCAATGATGAAATCCTATCCAGTTCAGACCCTACGTCTGTCCTGATGAAAACCGCGCACCCTTCAATATCCCACCTGCGATAACCTCTACCCAGTCTAGACCTTACGTCTACTCTGATGAAACCTATAAAACTCCTTTGTATCGATATAAACCCAATATCGATGATGAAATCATATACTGGTCGATTGGCACATTGCCCCGACTAGCTTTGACACCTGCCCGGGATGGACCATTCACCCGTTCTGGATAATGCTCTGAGCCTCTTCATTCACATTCCTGCAAACCGTCTCCCTTGCGGCACATATGGCCAAAGAAGGACGTTTGCTACCAACAACAGAATTCGGGTTAAAGCACCCCCCCCGGAGGCCGTCACGCGGTGGAGCGAGTTCCCCATCCTTTCTTTGAAGGGGTGGACGCTCTCCTGCCAGATACGAGCCGTTCGTATGAGGGACTGCTAGAACCACTACCCCACTTCCCAAAGTGATCCACATAGAAAAGACAAACCGCATATGAGACTGGTATAAAGATTCCTTTCCATTGAATAAAAAAGGGAATACAAGAAGGGCCCCTGAGGGGGGAATTGTATTACAAAAAGGGGGAAACAGATATTCACGGGCGCCGAAATATGTCCTCGAAGGCCAGAAGCCCTACATGCGGGGCAGCCCCCAGCTCATGAAGTCGAGCCTCCTCCTCCTGTAGCCGAGCAGACTCGTCCTGAAAGGATGCCACCTGCCCCTCCAACAGAGCTACTTCCTCCGCAAGCTGCGGCCGAGAGGTTGTTATCTACGGCAGTTCAGCCCGGAGGTCAGACAGTTCAGCCTCCAGGATGGTTATCCGGCTGCGCACGAACTGCTCCCGCTGCGCCAGAGACTGCAGTTGGCATTGGCACTCCCGAAGAACAGAGTCCGTCTTCTCCAGCTCAGATTTGCACTCCTTCCTTTGCAACTTCAAAGCTGTCAGTCTGTTAGACATAATATGCGCCAAGAAGTCCCGGCGATTTACAAACTTTAGCAACAATAAAACCCGCTGGGCCCATATTTCCATGGGACAGCCCATCGCCTGCAGACCAGCGGTGAAACGCTCGGCTATCTCCTTCAGCCGCAGATAAGTCAGTCCGGGCTGGGACTCCACCAGCTGGCGCAGCATGTCCAGATTTTGCCAGACGAAACTCTCGGATGAAGCGAAGCCAGGAGAAGGGGCTGGAACTACGTCGAAAGTCACTTCGCCATCAATGTCTGCCCACAGTGCAACATCCGGCTGAGAGGACGAAGACGGCAAATCCGCTGGAAGAACTGACCAATCCCTCTCTGTGCTCTCTGGCTGAGCTGAAGCCTCCTCCTCTACCACTATTTCGGGAGCTATGGCTTGAACACCTGCGGAGGGAGAACCAATAAATGATGAAGCTATCTCTTCATGAGTCTCCTGAATAAGGGCTTCATCTTCAGCTACTCTTTTTGATAATGGGGGCGAAAGGTCCCCAGTCTGTAGAGGCGGAGATCCAGTCTCTATAGCCACTGTGGCAGGGACTGCTGATTCGGGCGCAATCGACATTACGGCAGCCGGTATAAAAGCGGAGCTTCTGGCTGGGTCTACTTCGGCTCTGAACTCTGAGGCCCTGACAAGGATGGAAATCTCTCCTGATGATCCCAAGTCCAGTGATGTTAAGTCAGTTGAAGATTGTATTCTCACTGGCACGGGGCGAATAACCTCGAAAATTTCCATGCAAGTTGAAGGTAAAGCAGGGATGATGATCAAATCTGCAGATGAGACATCCATGGAGACTGCGGCCGCATCTGAGCTAGTAGTGACAGAGTCCTGAGGACAAAGTAGAATAATCCTCATCAATGGATGGAAGAAAATGAATAGAACAGCGAACAAAAAAAAAGAAAAGAAGCTCACCTTTAAAGTGGGGTCTATATCCTCAAGATGAGACAAAAGAGGAGAAAGCTCCGTAGTTGAAGCAACAAATGGAGGGGTTATGTCGACCTCAGTGTCAAGCCCGGCAAACTCCTCTTGCAATTCCTCCTCAGAAGTTAGCATCAACAGTTTAGGAGGCTGAAAGGGCGGGAGGCCTTTTGCAAATACAGGCAGGGCTTCTGATTTCTGGATTTCCTCCTCACTGCCGCTGAAGGTCACTTCCTCCTCATTATCAGGGACGGTCTCGGAGCTGCCCGAGGATATCTCCACTCTAGCTATGTGCTGCAAGGTCGCCTCTAGAGCATGCCGGGATGCAGACCGGGTGACTATGCGTCTGGCCGGAATAAGGCTCTCTTTTGTTTGAGTCCTTTCACTTTCCTGCGGCTGAGACGGCTCTCCCACTGCTATTGTAGCCCCAGTCGGCTCCCTGACTGCCACCTCAACAAAAGGGGAACTCAGAGGGATATAATGAAAGAGAATAACAGCAAAAGTATAAAGAGAAAAGATGAGAGAGCACATTTACCCTCCTCCTCGCCAGCCGGGGTAGGAGAAGGCAGCCTCGTGTCCCTCTCCGCAGGCACTGCAACCTGCTCCGGGGCTGTATCAGATAAAGAGAAGCTCAGTCTCGAAAGGCGCCTTAAAAGAACAGTCAAGAAAACAGTGAAGATTGCATCTGCAAGATATTTATCGCTACTCTCGGCGGGTTCCTGAGCAGCCTCCCTCTGAGACCTGAACTCGTCAAAAGAGGGGATGTCTGGAAGAGGGGTCCCGGCGTCCGTCGCAACTGGAGCTGACTGCTGGACCCAAACAACTTTGGCCCTCTTGGCCTTGACAACTGCAGTTTTCACCGCAGAAGGCTTCCTCTTCTTGCCCGGAGGCAGGGGAGTGGTCGTGGGTGCTGCTGTAGGAATTTCAAAGTAAGCAGGCTTTTCAGCCTGAGCAATAATCCTCCTGTAAAGTCCCTGCCGTTTTATGTCCGGTCTATCTGTGCAAGACACAAGAAAGGCAGTCATAGTCGACAGATGTATAACATGACAATAAAAGAAAGACGCCATGAGCGCACAAGAAGGGTCATACCTGCTGGGCCGTCATAGAAGGTAGAAAGCGGCCAATACAGATAAGCCACCTCCTTCGAGCGGGAAGCAGCCTCCTTCACGAGCCAGCACACGTCACCTATGGTCTGGCATTTCTCCGTCAAGGCAGCTAAATCTTGGTGGCCGTGGAAGTCAAGGCAATGAAACAGGCCGAGGTAATCCATGCACCAGCCGTCGACATAATGAAAAGAGATAAAAAGCGGCTTATTCAGAATACCGGCTATCGGATTCTCTACTGACAGCCCGTGAACATTCAGTAGCACGAAAAGCCAAGAAGTGTGCTGATAATATGTGCTGGTGCGGTCTTCCCTCCGCACAAATGTCCGGTAAGGGTGAAATCTGTCTACCGGGCCCCTCCAGGGGGCTGCTGTCGGGAGAGGCTCCTCCGGGGGAAATGGATACTGCACCTCCACATGAATACTCCCTATGTGGCCCAGCTGCCTCAGATCCTTTGTAAAAGCATCTTCATTGATCTCAGAAAATACAGGAGTGGGTATTTCAGAGCCTTCCTCTTTTAAGGACCGACGCCTGGCGATGTATGTGTCCGCCTCCCTCGGATGCTGCGAGTAGAGCCTTTTCAGGTGAACCTCATCAATCTCAAATACAGGCCCTGATTGTCGCTTTAAGAAAGAGCGCTCGGCCACGTCCCAGAAGGCGCATCTGCCATCCTTATAAAAATTGGTGCGGGTATTCCACCACTTGATGTATTCTGATGTGACCCGGGGAATACGATTAGAAATGGTCGGGATCCTGAAAGTTACGCCCTCTCGGCGATGAAAGAAATCCCACCATATCCGACCGTCACTGGCAATGGAGGACCCATGCTTGGCACGGCTGTCCAAAGGGAACTGAGCGGCTGATGAAGGAATATGCTGATCGTAGCCGAAGTTTCTGCTAAAACGGAATGGGTAATAGGGCTCCAAGATGAGCAAGCCTCCCTTCCTGAAGACCAACACACTGGGTCGGATAGCCATAGCCCACCTTACCAGTTCTGGTTCTAATATGTACCGGGTGGCATTGGCCCCCGAAACCGGATGGACATAAACTTCTACCTCTTCCATTCTGCATTCCCTCTGAGGGTCTACTAAGGGAGCCGAGCCTGCTGCCAAGCTCCAAAAATGAATGCTACCAGGAGCATCTACAGGCACTTTTGTCAACCGGCCCCTGATCTTGAACAACTGCTCTGAGAAAAGGCCAGGTTTGGCGCTAGCAAACTCAATCATCCGAGGGAGCAGTGTGTCTGACTGCAAAGTTCTCGGGGCCAGCTCGGGGAAAATGCTGCAAACCCAAGCATTGAAGAAATGAAATGGACCTACAGTCCGTAAAGAACGGGGAACCCGATGTCTATGCAAATCTCCCAGCGATTTGTAAACTAAACACAAAGCCGCCGGGCACAGAGATAGTCTCATCCCCCAGGCCATCTGACAGGCCGGATATATAGCCTCCGGTCTGATAATCATCTCATCCCCTTGGGGGAGAGCGAAAGTGCACAGCCAGAAGGTCAGATAAGCTGCACAATGAGTGATGGGGTCAACCCCTGCTGGGTTCGGGCCATCTACACCTGCTCGGCGCAGTGAAGCCGACAATGCTGATTTATAACGAGGGGCCCTGATCTGCTTACTGGAGTCGGCCCCACGGAAGGGAAGTCTGTATACTTCAAAGGACCCCCGAAGAAGTACTGTATCCACTATCCTACACGGACTCTCAACCTGCTGCTCTTTTCCCGGGGTTGATATCCTTTAGAAGATCCCCTGCTACAGGATAGACAAATGGTCCGATAAGCCTTCATCAAGTACCGATATGCGTAGCCAAAAGAATATATGCCCTCTCCATCAGAGGCGTCCTTTACGGAGTCGTCTAGACAGACCTCTTCATATGGCTCCCCATCTATAGGCAGGCCTGAAAGCTGCGCAAGACTCCAAAGATCGAGAGAAGTCTCGCCTTCTGCTGTATAGAACGTATTGAACTGTGGGCAGAACACTTCAAGCATGCCGCAACATAATCCCCGAGAGATGGGATAGCAGAACCTAGAGGCAAATACACTATGATATACCCCAGCTCTAATCAGTAAAGGGGCGTATTCCTTCAAGACAAATTCTGTAAACTCCACTGCTCCTACCCTGAAGAGATGGGCGTCCGTCACTTTAGCGTCCCCAAACCAGCCGGCAGCCAGCTGATATTTGAATTGAACGGCCAGACAGTTCAGAATGAATGGCTCGTCCCTATAACCCCACTTCACAGGAGCTAGAAAAAGTCCAAAGTTGGGCTTCTCCCGATGGACACGACCGGCTGCATGGTCCCACCTTGCTGGGGTAAACTCTGGAGCCCGGGTCAGCATCTTCTTCTCCGGCTCTAATTCGGAAATGCCCAGCACGGCATTCCAGTCCCTCTGCTCGCCTGGGAGATATATAGCTCGGGCTCGATAAACAGAACCCTTCATGCTGTCTCTGTCAGCCAGTATTGTCGCTTCCACAGACTGAGCAAGCAGGAAATCCCTCATTCCGCCTATGGTGAAGGTCTGGATAAATGGCAGCAGATGACGATCCTTCGGCAGATCCGGACGGTAGTCAGCAGCCCTTCTGAAATCAATCCCTTCTGTGGAAGAATAGACTCCGGAAGACGGCACTGTGTCAGTCTCAGAATCAGAGGACTCATCAAAAGTGGCGATCTGGTTATAGCCGAAGCTCAGACTATTCACATTCAGCCAGTTGACTGAAGCCCGAGATATGTCCGACTGAGCCGATGAACTCACCCCCGCAGTCATGGAAGCCGCAGTAGAAGCACCGGAAGCCATGTCAGCACCTGTGGTCAGGGAAGTATGAGAAGATAAGCATCAGAAGGATGAATGGGCACGTAACAATGAGGCAAACAATTTTCAATAAATTTCGACAGCATCTCCCCTTGTCCGGAGTCTACCCAAAGAAAGATAGGGAGTCACCCACCAAGAGGGAGTGATCCTGAACATAAAAGGGGACTTAGTCCCGTATAACGAACCTACCCGAGACTAAACCGGTCGAAAAGGGGGGGAGATGAAACAAGGCTCTCGGAGCGGGGAGGATCACCACCGCCACCGAGATGAAGAAAGAGAAAGGATGGTAAGAAATGAGGGTAAAAGCCCTCTCGGGGGTATTAAAAAGAAAGGGAAGGAGGGGCTTCTCGGCGCGAAGGAAAGCGCGTCGAGAACCCTCCGTCGGCCGGAAGAAAAGGCAGGCGCGCCGAGATGCCCGCGCCGAGAAGTCCGCTGAAGGCCCCGCGCCGAGAAGGGCACGCCGAGAAGACCCTTGCCGAAGACGCCCGCGCCGACAACAGTCGCGCCGAGAGGGTCAAAAAGAGAAGTAGCCCAATTCTAGCGCCGAGAAGTCAAAAAGGCAGTTGGAAAATATGGAGATAAAAAAAGCATGAAAATGAAAGATATATGCACAATATTGTTACAGTAACATGAACAAGCTGAATAACAACGACAGAAAGAAATTGAGGAAGATACCCTCGAATGATGAAGGGCACCTGCAGACCCCGTGCCGCTTATTCTGCACTTACGCCGCCCGCAGGTGGGGGGCATTTGTTGACACCTTGAAAATGAGCAAGGGCAGAAGCAGAATTGAAAAGGAGATTTGACCAACAGGGAAAGATCAATGACGAAGTTCGTCAACCGTCTACCCGGCTGAAGCCTTTTCCCGGCCAAGCTGAGGTCCGGTGCCATCGCCAGTCAGACGGCGGCGCTGATGAAGTAGCAGTCACCTGACTGATGAAACCCCCTAGCACACTTTAACAAGAGCTACACTACGGCCTCGTATGAAGGGCTACAGATGACACGTCATATCAAGTCAGATATTGATTTGTTGACAGATGAGACATGAGCAAAGATAAAGATAAAGCCAGAACCAGCAAATGAAGACTGTGAAGATTCCGGCAAGGTCCGAGCCACGGAAGAATTATCACTGAAACCATTACCCGGCTAAAGCCTTCTTGGGCTAAAGCTGATGTCCGGTGTTATCGTCATCCAAACGATAGCACTGATGAAATCCCAGTCTGCTGACTGATGAAATCTCAAGATGATCTCAACAAAGTTACGTCACTAATACTGGACCTTCTCCAGTTACGATGAATATCAGTTTAAAGAATTAAGAGAAGCCAAGGCACGTGTGAGGCCTAAAAGCCCTAAATGGGCTGGCCAGATGGGCTTCCGGGAGCGGCGTCGGAAACCTCAACAGAGGCCACTCAGCGCGCCGGGAGCTGCTGCGAGCAGAGTGCCGCGCCAACTTCCACTTGCCGAGAGGGTAAGAGGATCGGGTCTATAAAAACCCACCCCTTCGAAAAACAAACAAGGAAAGAGAAGAAAAAAAAAGGCTCAGAAGATCCTCGCCCTCACCACCGCCAGAAGGAAGAAGAGAGCCTCCTCCACTGAAAGAAAGAGAGAAGAGACCAAAGGAGAAAGCAGAGAGAAGGTTCGAAGATGATTGAAGGTGGGCACCGGGGAGGGAGAGGAGTCAATGCTCCGCCCTCCCCCCCCCCCCCCCCCATTTCTGTATTTTCATCTTCTTGTAATTTCGATGGATGATACTTCTTCTTCTTCTTCTTCTGATGTATTCTGCGACATCGTAATCGGTTTTCATGCCGCTAGAACAGGACTTAGTCGTTATCTGCAATTTTCTTCTATGTACTCCGTCCCTCTGATGCATGGATGTAATAGTCATGTTCGGATGAATAAACAAATGGAACAGGCCTTGATTGTCGCCTGCTATTGTCTCTGTGGAGGTTTACCTCTTATTCCTTTCCCCAGTCTGATTATTCATCTGCGTTTTCTTTCTCAAAGATGCTTTCATGCGCTTATTCCAGGGCCAGGGACAGGCTATCCCTTGGCCTTCATAACAAAGCCAAGCCACATGATGATTCACATCTGTGAGATTCCGGAGTTTCCGATGCCCGATTTGTTTACCGACATCATCAGAGTCGTTTCTGGACCAGAGACAGATATCTCTTGGTTCCCAGGACGACGAATGATAACATCAAGCCATCCTCCTGGAAGTCTATCCAAGCAATGGTGACAGAGGCTCCTTATGTTCAGTTCCCCTTTTCCATTTCCCTCTGCCCTCGGATTTCCTTCTAAACCCACTCCAAAGCTGGTTGATACCCAATAAATGCATCCATCTTTGACTCCTCAGGGCCCGTCAATCTCAGCCTTAATCACCAGGAAAACCCCCTCAATCATCCATAAATCCGAAAACAGAGTGCCGTAAAATCCTAAATTCACCTCGGCGCCCTCGTCTGTCTCGGCTCCACAAACAGTAAAGCGGATGAACAGCCCTCGGCGCAAGCCTTCTTGCGCCGAGACCCTATCTCATTCTCGCGCCGGGAGCCTCCCTGTTGTTTTACCTCGCGCCGGGAAGCCCACGCCGGGAGCCTCCTCCCTGGCCTGCTCTTCATCGCGCCGGGAAGACCCCGCGCCGAAAGCCCCTGCCTCCATGCCATTTGGCGCCAGGAGCTCCCTCTAGCCTCCTTGCCATTGGCGCCGGGAACCTACGGCCGTTTGGCCCTTGCGCCGAAAAGCCTCCTTGGCCTCTTCATTCTTGCGCCGAGAACCCCTGCCTCCTTGCCACCGGCGCCGAAAAGCCCCCTTGGCCTCCTTGCCACTGGCGCCGGGAAACCATGGCCGTTTGGTCCTCGCACCAAAAACCCTTCTTGCCATGCTGTTTCGCGTCGGGAACCTATATGCATATCCAAGCTACCCCGAGAGCCTGCTTTGCCACTCAATTGAACCCCCGGCGCCTGGATCAAACCCACCCAGGGATGCCCATGAGTCACCAGACCTGTCCCGGGGATAAATCGAAGGGAGCAAGACTCCCTCATGTTCCGTTGATCCGCACCGGATTCCCGAGCACCCCCCTTTTAGCTAAAGTGAGCTCTGCCAATGCATGAGTGTCACCGGCTTCTATAAGGGAAGAGTCAAACATTGCCCCAGGGCATACATATGCAGTGTGGGAGGTTCGCTCCCTCTTTTTCTCGGCTTTCATCCCAGCACTCTGTGGGTGATAGCCTATTCTCCTCTGGGCATAATCCAGATTATGGGGAGATGCTGCCGAAATGTCGACCGATGTTTAAACCCGATAAGCCCCGGGAAGTACACGTCATGCACCTCCCGTCCGGCCTGATCCTTCGAGGAATATGAACACTACGAGGCCTTTGTCCGGATGAGAAACGTGAAGGGGGACATGTCCTCGATGACTGTCCGGACCCTGCCTCGTCGCTGCGCGGACGGTGTCCTATCTCTACCCGGCACGACCTACACAGAGGGGTCATGCTGATTTAATAACCTATCGTTTACCCAATCACCTCCTTAGAATAATAATAGCTTTAATATCATGCACTTAATTTTTAACCGCCCCGAGCGGCCTCCTATTTCGGCGTTTAATCAAGGGTTGTCCTTCTTAGGAAGGATGTAATTAACGTCATAGCCTTTATGGTATGGCGGACTTTTGGTCCCGACTCGGACTTCACAATCGACTGACCAAGTCAAGTCGAGCGTACAATAAAATCGTCACACATGTGATTGGCACGCCAATTAACCCAATAAATCAATGGGTCAATAAATATCCAAATCCATTAAATCTATTAAATAAAAAAATAATAATCCCCGCGTCCACATGTGGTCAGGCTAGTCACGTCATTTGTGTCACTCACACACTAGGACCGAGGCACGATAGGTTTACATCTGGGTGTCCAGGACCCCCTTTAGCAGTCAACCTTGTTAGGAAACCCTCACATGTCAGAATCCCATTTGGATGTCCAGGCCCCCCTAGGTCAATCAGTATGAAGTCAAAACATGAAGGAAGCATTCATGGATGTCCCGGACCCCCAAACACCCCTTTGCATGATGGTTTCATCTATGGATGCCCCGGCCCTCCTAGGACCATCAAAATCAACATGACACTCGATAAGGCTAAATATGGTTGTCCAGGCCCTCCCTTCATCACTAGAGGATCATTCACAACTCTGCATGGTAACATCCGCAAACACGTCAACAAAAGCAATGAGGCGTATAAGAAATCGGTCGATTCCCACCGACGCCACCGAGAATTTCGTGTAGGTGACTTTGTGATGGTGAGAACCGAGAGACTATTCCCTGGGAATGTCTCCAAACTGAGGTCGCGTGGATCAGGTCCCTTCCAGGTTTCGAGGCGGATCGGCACAAATGCTTACGTGTTGGACCTCCCCGAGGAGTACGGAGTAAGTCCCACATTCAATGTGGCTGACTTGGTGCCATATAGGGGTCCCACGGTGACACCTAGTAAGGAAATTGAGCTTGTTCCACCCCTTGAGAGAGCCACCACCCATGAGAGAGTTCCACCAACCCAGAGGGGCCAACGTGAGCAATTGGAGCGGATATTGTATGAACAGGTCACTGTCATCTGGAGCAAAGGGATGGGCACTACCTCGCTTGGTGGAAAGGACCAGCTACCTTTGGTAGACTTGAGAGCAACCTCGCTGTGGCTTCCTCCGCATACGATGGATCTTTACTCGACAGAGTCGAGTTCTCTGCACCCCGGGAGTATGATGGGGACATCGCTTACCACTTCCCACTTCTCCAAGGGTCCGGATGCTCGCCATTATGTTCAGCTTGATTTTCTGAGTTTAGCTATGTAATTTTCATATCTTTCTTGAGTCATTTTGATGTAATTTCCCCTTTGCTTTGAGTCATGTCCCTAGGTTATCATGTTATTTACCTATGTTTGTATCTTCATGTTAGGCTAGAGAGTCAGATGGGCCCATTTAGATGGGCCTGGCCCAGGGGCGCCCTTTCCCTTCCCCTGCTCCTTCGGTTATCTGTTATTAGTACTTTTCTCAGGGACTTCTTGTAAAAGTTGGGATTCCTATAAATAGGACCCCAACTCCACTTGAGATGGTTAATGAATATTTGAGTAAAAACTTGCCACAAGAATTGTGCCCCCCTCTCTCTAGCTCTCTCTCTCTCTCTAGCTCTTTCTTCTCTCTCTCACTAACTGGGGGCAAACCCCTCTCTCTCTCCTCCCCTCTCTCTCCCTTGGGCACACCTGCCCCTTCACCTTCTCCCTTGCCACCTCATCTGTCACATCAGCCTCCCACCCCTTCACCTTCCCAAGGCCCTTAACTCCACTTCAATTTCCCCCACTTCCCAAGCAACCCTTTCCATTCCCCATACACCCTTTCACATTCCCAAGGGAGACTCCATTCTCCTAGACACTCCTTCCTATCCCTAAAACAACCAATTCATATTCCCTAGACCATCATTAAACCATCTCATTAACCCACCACCCAAATCAAGAGAAGCCCTCCCTATTCCCCAAGCTACTTGCACCCCACCTCCCCACCACCTCCCCCCCCCTTGGCCATTTGCGCACCAACCCCTCCCCTGCTAGCTCCGCCCCTGGCCTCCACCTCACCACCCCTTCCCACCTCCCAAACCCCTCCACTCCACCAAGGCATCCATATCCCTTACCCCTCCACCAAAGAAACCACCCCTCCACCATTTCTCTCTTCCAATCGGTGTGCAGCCGGAAACCTGCAGATTAACAGTCTGTTGCAGCGCCATCCACGACCACATCCCGGAGATCCTGGGGGCGTGACCTACATCGACAGAAAGCTCTGCTGGTCTTCTGTGTAGGCGAGGTGGAATCGCCTCAATCCGAGGTCGGAGCTGCACGGGAGAGCCATCCTTCGCCAACTACGCAGAATCAGTCCGGCCTGCAACCAGAAGCGACTTGCAGAGGCTACCACGGTCACACCCCTCAACTTCTGAAGGCGCCACTTGGCTGAGAGCTGATACTACAAGGCATCCACCATCACAAACAAGCGGCATCCCGTTCAGCATCCGGAAAACCAGTTTCCAATTTTTCTCTCCCAGGTGCGCAGAACAGGCCGTCAGGGTCTTATCCTGACACCCCCTCACTCAACGGGCCTCTTCTCGCCACCCCGACATCGTCTGGTGCCTATCTTGGTTGCTGCTCGGAGAAGACTCGTCCACGATCGTCCTCGACTTGGTCCTGCCACGTTTCGACTTCGGGAGCTGCCGTGGTGACTTCGTCCATCCGCTGCTTCCCCTGGGAACAGTCTGTATCTGCGCGCCAGGGACCTGTTCCAGAGCCCGTCCCTGCCGGTGACGACTTTGGGACCGCCCACAAAACATCACCGTCGTACCTGGGTACGTCAGCGACATTTCGGCGCAAGTCTCATCCAGTTCTGAGTCCGGGAGAGCTCACAGCGGCGACTACATCGACCCCCTATCTTGCTGTCCCAGACCCGGGCAGATAAGGCCGGGTGCTCCGTCGGCGCGATCGAGCTTATCTCCCCTCTCCGCCTGGCCGGCTTAGCGCCCCTCCCTGTGCGGAGGTAGTGGTTGACTTGTAATACAAATATCCCCACCCCAAGTCTACCCTCCTGTGTGAGGTGTAGTGATTGTAATTGTTAAACAGGGATCAAGCTTCATCGGCGCAGTGTGCGGGGAACCCACACTTCCCCGCTCGCCCTCGTCTTCGAACGGGGTTGGTTTCCTCAAACCAACCAGGGTAAGCTCTGAACTTTGCTCCATTAGTTGTATTTGTTCATCTAATATCCGTGGAATTGCTCCGTTGAGCAAGAGAGAGAGCGCCCGACCCCGTGTGTCCACTTACGAGCGGTCACCGTGGGCTGTGAGAGAGAGGGACCTAGTGCCCCAATTGGCACCGGCCAGCCCCTTAAGTGTGGGCCTCGTACCTTCGGGAGGGCAACCCTAGCCCTGCTGGCACTCTACCAGCAAGGGTCTTGATCCATCACCTCCCCTTAGCATCACTTAGTCACCCCGGGCTCGTGTGTGTGCGACGGCGAATCGGCCCCAATCTAGGACTTTGTTGCTATGTGATTGTGTTTGCAAAATAGGTCCTAAGGATCCGTTTGTTTGCTGCATACCCCCTTAGTGTGTCACATCAAATGTGTTGTCATATGAAATAAAGTACATGTCAACACCATCAACTCAGAGGAGTCACAACAATCTCCCCCTTTTTGATGATGGCAACCCCCTATCATATAGAGTAGCAACATCCTGTCATACAGATGCATTTTTGATGAAGGACATGATTTGTTATTCAGATTGTTATGCAGATGCTATGAATGCATGCTACATGCTACGACATGTGAGCAACTCCCTGCTAACAAAATTTCCCTTTTTTCCATACCATGATGCAGATGCATACACTCCCCCTGAATTCATAATTCTCCCTCTGGAATGAAGGAATGAATTCAGACAATATTCTCCCCCTTTGCCATCAACAATGTCACGCCCCGAGCGCGGAAGATACTCGGATATGCGCGACGAGTTTATATCAATCATGTCAATCAGAGTAGTAGTGTATTCGACACCAAAACAGAGATGCGTAAAATAGAAAGATAACCCAATCCTTTATTTCATAATGGATGGACTATTACAAATCCAATACTCTATTCAAAAAAGAGAAGAGTACATAGTCGACTCAAGAAAATAGGAAAAAGACTAGATGACACTTGGAAAAGCTCTAGCTCTTTCACTCTTGACTTTCCCCATCAGATTGACCTTCTTCGTCGGACTTACCTGAAAAGTAGGGAACACACGGAGTGAGCGAACGCTCAGTAAGAAATTATATCTCAAGCGCTAGCAAGGGGTTTAAATAATTACATTTTTCATGAATGTACTATAACTATGCATGCTCGCAAAAAAAATGACAAGATAGAGAGAGAATTTATCAATAAGACAGCAAGATAAACTAGTCATGAGCTTTCAAGAAAAGATAACAAGATATTCAAGCAAGTACCTTTTAGCAAGTCATGTCAAGAACTTTGGCTATCATGTATCAAGCAGGCAAGTAATTACCATTTCTCGGGTCACGTAATTCATGTCAAGTCAAGTATGAGTCAAGTACAAGATTTGTGTGGAATGTCCAATCAAGCTAGTCATGCACTCGGTATAATGCCAGATACCTTATCATTCAACTTCCATGGGCACAAGTACTTTCGGGTGCTCCTCCCAGGACCAGATTGGGCCCTATATGCGCAGGCATTTATCATGTATATTTGACATCCACTCTTGTATATATATAGCCAATAGGGAATTTCAACAATTTAAGCTTGTAGACACGTAGGATAACTTTGAGAGAATGGAGTCCAAAAATACGACATTGGACATAGATAGGCGATAACAACGGTACAATCACGATGAACGATGAAACTAGGTGGAATTAGGTTCCCTTAACTCGGGTACCATGACAAACAAGTATGGACATTCTTTATATAGAATTGAGGTCCACATGAACAGTACATCAAAGGCAAGATACCCTCATTCTTATTATAGAATTGAGGTCCACAAGAACATCAACAAATGGCATGATATCATCATCCCATTAAGAATTCTCATGATATACTCTTTGCATATCATAAGGGCCGGTATACCATATTTTCTTTAGAGTGACATGGCATTCAATAGTGTAATGGGTTTTCAGGGTACAACCAGCTCAGTCGACCTTGAGGGAATCCAAGGTACGAGGAGTCTTACGGAGGTCTCTATGACTAACTCGCTAGTCCAAAGGAACGGACTGTCCAATGGAGAGCTTGTATGTCAATGAGAATTGAGGGTGATCGATAAAACATCATGAAACGTGGGACTATACTCACGGAGTGGAGATATAGTGCCGATATACATATATATAGATATATTGAAACCATCGGTTATCAGAAACAGGGTAAAAACATTTTTACAGGAAAATAACGACTTAAGTAAAGTCACTACTCAAGTAATTAACGCCTTCAGTAAGGGCGTTTATCTATTTTACATTTTTGCAAATTTTTAATATTTCCGTATTTTATCGAAAACGCGCCCTGGTAAAGGGGCGTTTAATTAAAATTTGACGACGTATACAATGGTCGTTCATTCTTTACCTCTATTCTTGCAGAATATATATTTTCAGTGATTTATCAGAAACACGCCCTGGACAGGAGCGTTACTTTTCAATTCACGCCCTGAACAGGGGTGTTAGTCAAGTGAGAGACGACCTATACAGGGTCGTGTATTTCAAGAATTTATAATTTTTTTCAAGTATTGAAATTTTCAGAAAACGAGATATGGTCATGACAGGATAATATCATGATGCACTGATTTAGAATCATGTTTAAGTGAATATTGGACTAATTAACATGGGTAATTATCAGGTAATTAAATTGACGTCTGTGTACAGGGCGTCAAATCTTTTGAATTGACGACCTTGTCAAGGTCGTTTATTTAAATAGCGCCCTAGTCTGGGTCGCGTATAAAATTAGCGCCCTTGGAAAGGGCGTTTCTTTCCAACAATAGAACTTTTAAAACTCGTGAAAACTATATGCATGAACTAATATATATGGTTTAATATAGTTATTATGGTGATTTGGGCTACAGTGCTTGAGAAAACCTACCTTGATGATGATAAACTGACGGATGAACAGGTGTAGGTTCTGAACGATACTTTGTTTTAAAAACATAGTCTTTTTGAAGCTTTCGATCCTAATAGCAGCAGCAAGGGTAAATAAGAGGATGTAGATGAAGAATCCTCAATACTTCAATCAAGTGGGTTCACTTCTACAGACAACCTGTAGAGACAGAAGAACGAAGAAGAAGATATTAAAATCTTCTTATACGTAACCGAAAGCAAGGGGAAAGAACTTACTTGTTCTTCGGAAGACAGCAGCTTTCAACCTGTAATCAGAGAAGAGTATAAAGAATCATTAGTTCTTCATGCGTTGATCGAACACAATATAAAGAAGAAGGAAGAAGAAGAACCTGTTGTTCTTCGCATACCTTTGAAAACTCCGAACGCCAAATAGCGTTCTCGGTTCAAGCAGAAGGTTATTTATAAGATATTGGAAATCCTAATAAGGTTAGTGTTCGATTGGAAGTAATATTTCCATGATAGAGTTATTACTACATTCGAACTCTTTCTCATAGTTATCAACTTACCCTGGATAGACTCCGGGGTCGAATGAAACTCGAACTGAATTAGCGACCTAGGTCAGGGCGTCGAATTTAAATTGACGCCTTGTCAAGCATCGTTTCTTGTTGAAACGCGTCCACGCAAGGGACGTTACGCTAACTTGCCCTTTTTATTTATTTTGGTCGTTTGCAATTTGACGCCTTGATGTGTGGGCGTCCTTTCTCAAAACACGCCTTAGGTAAGGGCGTTTTATTTTAAAGTAGCCCCTATATCTGAGGCGTTATTTTCATCAGGGTTTAATTATTTTTATTCCAAGCTCTTTCGTTTATTTACTAAATCTTTTAATCTATTTTGATTTATTTATTCCTTTTAAATTTATCAGGGTTGCTACACCCTCCCCCACTTAAAAAGAATTTGGTCCCCAAATTTCATATCATATATTTACATTTGGAGAGTGTAGAGTATGTACCTTCTAAAATAAATTTGGAAATTGTTTCCTCATAGATTCCTCGGTCTCCCATGTAGCTTCATGTTCTGAGTTCTTATTCCATTATACTTTTAGCATGGGAATAACCTTATTCCTTAGGATACGTACTTCTCGATCTAAGATCTTCATAGGCTTCTGTTCATACGTGAAATCTTTCTGGATCACTATGTAATACCCCGGTTTTTAAAATATGTAATTTAGTTGAAATAAATGAAGTTTTAGTTTAGATAATAAAATTCATAAATTAATATTTAATTCTTTAGTGAATAGTGGTTAGTGAATAGTACCTTCGTGAATAGTACCTTCCGTAAATAGTATTATTAGTGTAATTTCGATATTTTCATAAAAATCTAGAAAAATACAAAATTGGTAGATCATGATTTATAGAACAACTTTATCTTCTTGAGTTTTATTAGTAAAAATCTGTATTTAGATCTATTTACCGTTTAATTGAGTATAATTAATTAATATTTTATTCATGTGAATAGTACCATCGAAAATATTTCTACTTGATAAAAATTCACAAAAATGGTAATTAGATTTCTGGAAGTGTATGTAACAAACTTGTCTTCTATTATTAACCCTGTGAAAATCCGTGGTAAGATCTATTTAGAGATTTAAGTAGAAAATTCAAACTTTTCAACCTTTACCTAACCCCATTTTAAAACTCAAAATTCGAGCTCATTTCTCAACCATTTGATCTGAAATTGGTGTCAAATTAAAGGTCTTGATTTAATCTTCAAAAGCCCTCTCATAATCGGTCGAAACCCTAACCCTAATTGAGGCGGCTAGACAATTTAGACTTGGTCTCTATTTTCGGCGCCGTTTCCAAGATGCCACTTCAAGCGCCGAGATCTCCCTCTCTCGACCACCTCAGAAGGCCCATGAGCTATTAAAAGAAAGCTCTCTGGGTCTATTTTCTTTTGATACCCACCATTGGTGCTGAAGTTTTCGGAGCTGGGCGATATCCTGCGAGGAGTGCAGGGGTGTCCAAGTTCCTTGTTCTTCATCTATCTTTTGTTCTTCATCAAATTGAGGTAGGTTCTCTCGGGCTCAAACCCTAAATAATATATCAAGCTCTTCAGCATGAATCCCTCTTTCTTTTGATACCAAAAGCCCCATCATTTATTTAGTATTTCTTGATATTTTAATTGTTTAAGTTGGACATGTTAAGTTAAGGCTAAACTAGGGTTTTAGTTGTTCTTTCTTAAATTACGTGATCAATTCATGTTGTAAATCAACTTTTAAGCTATGCATCTTATGTAGAATTTCATGCTCGTCATTTTGGTAGCAAAAGCCCCTTGTTTCATTAAGTATATCATGAGAATTAATTCATTTAGTTCTGACTTATCTAATTAGGGTAGAAGACTGTTCATTCACTGTTTTAGTAGTAATTAAAGACTGTAAATCTGAAAGTGATTCATGTAGATTGTAGAGCTCTCTGTGCTCTTTCCATGGACAGTAAGAACACTAAATTTCATTGAGTATAACTCCCGGAATTAATGTTTTAGTGTAACCCTAGTAAACCCTCACTTCCCGGCGTTCACCGGACGCGGCAGGGACGACCGGAGACACCCAGGGATGGGCGGTCTTACGATAGACCGTCCAACTCCAGCCCACACCCGGCCCTGGCTTAGACAGGAGTTAAACGGTTCCTAATCAACCACTTATCCTAGTTAAACGGTCAGAAACTGACCACATATCCATCCCAGCAGGATAAACGGTCCGAAACGGACCACATAACTTGTGCGGCCACTTACTGGGCCGCACAACTGGATGGGCGGCCCTGCCCCTGGCCGCACATCCCTGGGATGGGCGGCCCATCCCAGACCGCCCAAGCAGATGGACGGTCCTCAGGGAACCGCCCAAGTACATGGGCGGCCCTCAAGGAGCCGCCCAACCTGCTGGCATGCCCAATGGCCCCCGTTCAGCCCCTGTTAAGTCCAGAAGTTATACGGTCCATCCAGAACCGTTTATCTACCTAGTAAATGACTTAGTAATAATTCTAATGCATCCTTTTTCATATCATTAGGTTTGGACGGTTTCCCCCTAACCGCCCAACACCCTGGAGCCCTAAAACGGCCCTTGTGCGACCGTTTAACCTCCAGAGCCGATTTTCACGCCCGATTTCACCGTTTGACGCCCCAATCGACTTAGTAAATGCATGATTTGATAATATATCTATATTTCTGTCTCAGAAATCTATTTATCATATAAAATGATTTAAAAGTGATTTTAATTATTATTTAGCATCTTACTTGTTAATTAGTTCTTAAAGTGATAATTAGTATATTTAAGCGCTAAATTAGTATCTTAATTTCATACTTAGCCAGTAAATTTATCTTTCTGTCTCAGAAACATGTTTTCACAGAAAATGATCTTATTAATTACAAATTAGTATTTTTGATTTTTAATTAGTATCTTAATCGCATTTTAATTGCTAATTGGTACTTAAATTGCAAATTAGTATTTTCAAGTGCTAAAATTAATATCTTAATTACTGTCAAAAAAATAGATTTATATTTATGTTCCAGAAATATATTTTTCACAGGAAATAACTTCATGTATAGATAATTAGTGTTCTTAAGTGTAAATTAGTATCTTAGTTACTAGTTAGTATCTTAACTTGATAATTAGTGTGTTTAATAGATAAATTAGTATCTTGATGCTGTTAAGACAATAGATTTATATTTCTGTTCCAGAAATATACTTTTCATAGAAAGTGATTTAATGTGTAGTTAATTACGTGTTTTTAATGTTACTTAGTGATTTAAATTGCTATTTAGTATCTTAAGTTGATAACTAGTGTTTTTGATGGTTAGATTAGCATCAAAATTTGCTGTTAGAAAGTAGATTTTATATTTCTGAAATCAGCAACATATGTGTTTATGGAAAATGATTTAATGTAATTCTAGATTGTTAATTGGTATCTTAATGGTTAGTTAGCATGTTAAATGGAGTTAATAAGCATCTTAAACTGTTAATTGGTAAGAAACGCACATGATAAGTGGTAAATATACAAGTAAATTTCTTTAAATGCATGCTATCCTTTGAGCTTGATTCTTTGTCTATCTTGATCCATCTTCATCCTGTGAATGAAAAACCTTATACCTAATTAAGCATGTAAAATTAGGCGTGTAAAGGCTTCGTTGGTTTTTCTTAATTCTGTCAGTCAGTTCGTACTTAGAGCTAGCGGCATACTGTCAGTCGCTATTGTTGGCCTCGTGACTCGTGGTTCGTGACTCTTGGGAGTACGGCCGGTGTGGCCGTATAACCCTCGGTATGTGAGTTTTATCGTGTTTTGAACTCTTGAATCCAAGGACAAGTTAGTCCTTTAATCTTGAGCTTATGACAGTAAATTCTCCCGATTATTTGGCCATTTACTTGACTATCTAGACATTTGGATCTTGGATCCATTTTTATGCCAACGCACCATAAGGGCCCGGTCTGGTCCTGGGGAGAGCGCCCGAAAGTTAGTGAGCCCATGGGATGTTAATGACAGGGTGAGGCATACACCCGAAGTGCAGGACATGCTTGTTATGTCTAGAATAAACTCTTGTTACTTATTACCAGTTACTTGGGTACTTGAATTACAATGACGTCGCCCCCAAGGTTTTGATAAGTAACGTACTTGAATCCCGCTGAGCGTATAAGAGACGCTTGCCCTACTTGCTTGCTTGGCCAACTCTTGCTATTTCCTGTTGGAAACCATTGTATTTGCAATCATACATGACATGTTTGACCAAAGAGGTTAATATACTAGTGATCGATCTTCATGCTTATACTTGAGTTCTATCTTGTGGAAATTTTTGACTTGGAAACTCCTGTAACAAATTCTTGTAGACTCTTGTTCAATCTTGTATTTGATATCTTATTCGTTCTTACTTGATTTTCTTGACCTTGCAAGATCTGTTTATTACATTATATCGTCATTACTTCTTTTACTAGCATGCTACCGTCTTTTACATATTTAGCATGGCATGAAAAATGTAATTACTTGTTAATCACTTTAACCACTGCCTGATGATAGAGTATAATTCCTACTGAGCTTCTTGCTCACCCCTACCTCCAACCCTTTTCAGGTGCGCGAGTATTGGTACGTGCATGGGAATCGGATCGGTGTGATCGAGTGGTACCTGGACCCTAGAGTTGGAGTCTGTGTCCTTTCTATTTTCTTAAGTCTTGTTAGTTTAGTTCCTTCTTTTTGTTATCTATTCCGAAGCTTTTATTGTAAGTGGTGTTGAATATATCTTTTTAAATTAATAAGAGCTCGTATTTTCTCAATGTATGTCTAGCTTCATTCTATTTTAATTGTGGTTATTATTTTTCCGCTCTTGTTATCGTGACTTGTCTCCTGCCACGTTCCGAGCATCGCTTCCCGCTGCTATCGGTTCGGGGCGTGACAGTTTTGGTATCAGAGCCTCCTTCTTATTTGAGTCCCTTGGATTTTTGTCCGAGTGTATAGGTTACCCTAAGTCTTAAGACCCGTGTCGTCCCTTGTACCCTGGTGAGATTGGGTAGTATAGTGGGTTAAGTAATAAAATATATACAAGATTGCGTTGCGGTAGGCGTAAGGACAATAAAAAGGTTAACCATCTATTATCTTCCAGGTTTAAGCCGTTCTTAAAAATGAAACCGAGTGGTTCCGGTAAGGCGAGTTTCGTTTCTGCTGAAGGCCGGCGAGTTCGTCGTAAGGAAACCCGACGTAATAAGAAGAAGAAGAGTAACATCGCGCAAAGGGAATGTCTGTATTGTCACAAGCTTGGTCATCTCGCGAATGAATGCTGGCGGAGGAGCAAAGCATGTCTGCGTTGCGGCAATCAAGATCATAAGATGGCTAATTGCCCTAAGCAGAAGGGTAATATTGAGAGTAATATCGCGCAAAGGGAATGTTTGTATTGTCACAAGCTTGGTCATCTCGCGAATGAATGCTGGCGGAGGAGCAAAGGATGTCTGCGTTGCGGCAATCAAGATCATAAGATGGCTAATTGCCCTAAGCAGAAGGGTAATATTGAGAGTATTATTGCGCAAAAGGAATGCAAGAAGGAATGCAAGTACTGTCGCAGGCTTGGTCATCTCGCGAAGGAGTGCTGGTGGAGGAGAGGATCGTGTCTACGTTGCGGTAATCCGAATCATAAAATGGATAATTGCCCTAAGTTACTTCCACAAGTAAAACTTCCAGAAGAATCGGAACCAACTTCCGCCGAATGACGAACTATATACGGTATCATTCTCTTTTACCCCGAGCATTCGTCATTAATCGTATAGTTACCATATTGTTTTGATAAATCTTAGTTAGTTAATTTCTTTCATCCTTAACATGTTATTTTCATAAATGTGATCTTCTGAGTTTAAACTTTTACCTAATTGAAAATAATCGGTGAATTTGGGGACCAAATTCCTTTAAGTGGGGGAGGGTGTAATACCCCGGTTTTTAAAATATGTAATTTAGTTGAAATAAATGAAGTTTTAGTTTAGATAATAAAATTCATAAATTAATATTTAATTCTTTAGTGAATAGTGGTTAGTGAATAGTACCTTCGTGAATAGTACCTTCCGTAAATAGTATTATTAGTGTAATTTCGATATTTTCATAAAAATCTAGAAAAATACAAAATTGGTAGATCATGATTTATAGAACAACTTTATCTTCTTGAGTTTTATTAGTAAAAATCTGTATTTAGATCTATTTACCGTTTAATTGAGTATAATTAATTAATATTTTATTCATGTGAATAGTACCATCGAAAATATTTCTACTTGATAAAAATTCACAAAAATGGTAATTAGATTTCTGGAAGTGTATGTAACAAACTTGTCTTCAATTATTAACCCTGTGAAAATCCGTGGTAAGATCTATTTAGAGATTTAAGTAGAAAATTCAAACTTTTCAACCTTTACCTAACCCCATTTTAAAACTCAAAATTCGAGCTCATTTCTCAACCATTTGATCTGAAATTGGTGTCAAATTAAAGGTCTTGATTTAATCTTCAAAAGCCCTCTCATAATCGGTCGAAACCCTAACCCTAATTGAGGCGGCTAGACAATTTAGACTTGGTCTCTATTTTCGGCGCCGTTTCCAAGATGCCACTTCAAGCGCCGAGATCTCCCTCTCTCGACCACCTCAGAAGGCCCATGAGCTATTAAAAGAAAGCTCTCTGGGTCTATTTTCTTTTGATACCCACCATTGGTGCTGAAGTTTTCGGAGCTGGGCGATATCCTGCGAGGAGTGCAGGGGTGTCCAAGTTCCTTGTTCTTCATCTATCTTTTGTTCTTCATCAAATTGAGGTAGGTTCTCTCGGGCTCAAACCCTAAATAATATATCAAGCTCTTCAGCATGAATCCCTCTTTCTTTTGATACCAAAAGCCCCATCATTTATTTAGTATTTCTTGATATTTTAATTGTTTAAGTTGGACATGTTAAGTTAAGGCTAAACTAGGGTTTTAGTTGTTCTTTCTTAAATTACGTGATCAATTCATGTTGTAAATCAACTTTTAAGCTATGCATCTTATGTAGAATTTCATGCTCGTCATTTTGGTAGCAAAAGCCCCTTGTTTCATTAAGTATATCATGAGAATTAATTCATTTAGTTCTGACTTATCTAATTAGGGTAGAAGACTGTTCATTCACTGTTTTAGTAGTAATTAAAGACTGTAAATCTGAAAGTGATTCATGTAGATTGTAGAGCTCTCTGTGCTCTTTCCATGGACAGTAAGAACACTAAATTTCATTGAGTATAACTCCCGGAATTAATGTTTTAGTGTAACCCTAGTAAACCCTCACTTCCCGGCGTTCACCGGACGCGGCAGGGACGACCGGAGACACCCAGGGATGGGCGGTCTTACGATAGACCGTCCAACTCCAGCCCACACCCGGCCCTGGCTTAGACAGGAGTTAAACGGTTCCTAATCAACCACTTATCCTAGTTAAACGGTCAGAAACTGACCACATATCCATCCCAGCAGGATAAACGGTCCGAAACGGACCACATAACTTGTGCGGCCACTTACTGGGCCGCACAACTGGATGGGCGGCCCTGCCCCTGGCCGCACATCCCTGGGATGGGCGGCCCATCCCAGACCGCCCAAGCAGATGGACGGTCCTCAGGGAACCGCCCAAGTACATGGGCGGCCCTCAAGGAGCCGCCCAACCTGCTGGCATGCCCAATGGCCCCCGTTCAGCCCCTGTTAAGTCCAGAAGTTATACGGTCCATCCAGAACCGTTTATCTACCTAGTAAATGACTTAGTAATAATTCTAATGCATCCTTTTTCATATCATTAGGTTTGGACGGTTTCCCCCTAACCGCCCAACACCCTGGAGCCCTAAAACGGCCCTTGTGCGACCGTTTAACCTCCAGAGCCGATTTTCACGCCCGATTTCACCGTTTGACGCCCCAATCGACTTAGTAAATGCATGATTTGATAATATATCTATATTTCTGTCTCAGAAATCTATTTATCATATAAAATGATTTAAAAGTGATTTTAATTATTATTTAGCATCTTACTTGTTAATTAGTTCTTAAAGTGATAATTAGTATATTTAAGCGCTAAATTAGTATCTTAATTTCATACTTAGCCAGTAAATTTATCTTTCTGTCTCAGAAACATGTTTTCACAGAAAATGATCTTATTAATTACAAATTAGTATTTTTGATTTTTAATTAGTATCTTAATCGCATTTTAATTGCTAATTGGTACTTAAATTGCAAATTAGTATTTTCAAGTGCTAAAATTAATATCTTAATTACTGTCAAAAAAATAGATTTATATTTATGTTCCAGAAATATATTTTTCACAGGAAATAACTTCATGTATAGATAATTAGTGTTCTTAAGTGTAAATTAGTATCTTAGTTACTAGTTAGTATCTTAACTTGATAATTAGTGTGTTTAATAGATAAATTAGTATCTTGATGCTGTTAAGACAATAGATTTATATTTCTGTTCCAGAAATATACTTTTCATAGAAAGTGATTTAATGTGTAGTTAATTACGTGTTTTTAATGTTACTTAGTGATTTAAATTGCTATTTAGTATCTTAAGTTGATAACTAGTGTTTTTGATGGTTAGATTAGCATCAAAATTTGCTGTTAGAAAGTAGATTTTATATTTCTGAAATCAGCAACATATGTGTTTATGGAAAATGATTTAATGTAATTCTAGATTGTTAATTGGTATCTTAATGGTTAGTTAGCATGTTAAATGGAGTTAATAAGCATCTTAAACTGTTAATTGGTAAGAAACGCACATGATAAGTGGTAAATATACAAGTAAATTTCTTTAAATGCATGCTATCCTTTGAGCTTGATTCTTTGTCTATCTTGATCCATCTTCATCCTGTGAATGAAAAACCTTATACCTAATTAAGCATGTAAAATTAGGCGTGTAAAGGCTTCGTTGGTTTTTCTTAATTCTGTCAGTCAGTTCGTACTTAGAGCTAGCGGCATACTGTCAGTCGCTATTGTTGGCCTCGTGACTCGTGGTTCGTGACTCTTGGGAGTACGGCCGGTGTGGCCGTATAACCCTCGGTATGTGAGTTTTATCGTGTTTTGAACTCTTGAATCCAAGGACAAGTTAGTCCTTTAATCTTGAGCTTATGACAGTAAATTCTCCCGATTATTTGGCCATTTACTTGACTATCTAGACATTTGGATCTTGGATCCATTTTTATGCCAACGCACCATAAGGGCCCGGTCTGGTCCTGGGGAGAGCGCCCGAAAGTTAGTGAGCCCATGGGATGTTAATGACAGGGTGAGGCATACACCCGAAGTGCAGGACATGCTTGTTATGTCTAGAATAAACTCTTGTTACTTATTACCAGTTACTTGGGTACTTGAATTACAATGACGTCGCCCCCAAGGTTTTGATAAGTAACGTACTTGAATCCCGCTGAGCGTATAAGAGACGCTTGCCCTACTTGCTTGCTTGGCCAACTCTTGCTATTTCCTGTTGGAAACCATTGTATTTGCAATCATACATGACATGTTTGACCAAAGAGGTTAATATACTAGTGATCGATCTTCATGCTTATACTTGAGTTCTATCTTGTGGAAATTTTTGACTTGGAAACTCCTGTAACAAATTCTTGTAGACTCTTGTTCAATCTTGTATTTGATATCTTATTCGTTCTTACTTGATTTTCTTGACCTTGCAAGATCTGTTTATTACATTATATCGTCATTACTTCTTTTACTAGCATGCTACCGTCTTTTACATATTTAGCATGGCATGAAAAATGTAATTACTTGTTAATCACTTTAACCACTGCCTGATGATAGAGTATAATTCCTACTGAGCTTCTTGCTCACCCCTACCTCCAACCCTTTTCAGGTGCGCGAGTATTGGTACGTGCATGGGAATCGGATCGGTGTGATCGAGTGGTACCTGGACCCTAGAGTTGGAGTCTGTGTCCTTTCTATTTTCTTAAGTCTTGTTAGTTTAGTTCCTTCTTTTTGTTATCTATTCCGAAGCTTTTATTGTAAGTGGTGTTGAATATATCTTTTTAAATTAATAAGAGCTCGTATTTTCTCAATGTATGTCTAGCTTCATTCTATTTTAATTGTGGTTATTATTTTTCCGCTCTTGTTATCGTGACTTGTCTCCTGCCACGTTCCGAGCATCGCTTCCCGCTGCTATCGGTTCGGGGCGTGACACACTAGGTCTCCATATTCAATAATATGTGATGGGTCATGTACATACTTCTTCAACATAGATATGTGGAACACATCATGTACTTCGGACAGTTGAGGGGGCAATGCGATGCGATAAGCAACCTCGCCAACTCTTTCTAGTATCTCAAAAGGTCCGATAAATCTTGGTGTAAGCTTGCCTTTAACACCAAATCTTCGTATTCTACGTCCAGGCGATATCTTGAGAAATACATGATCTCCAATTTGGAATTCGAGATCTCTTCTTCTTGTGTCGGCATAAGCCTTTTGCCTTGTCTGAGCTACTTGCAATCTTTCCCTGATTACTTGTATCTTCTCGGTTGTAACCCTTACCATGTCTGGACCCAACAGTTGTTTCTCTCCAACTTCATTCCAGCACAAGGGTGATCGGCAACTCCTTCCGTATAAAGCTTCGAAAGGTGCCATTTGTATACTAGCTTGGTAGCTATTATTGTATGCAAATTCGACCAGAGGCAAGTGATCATGCCAGTTTCCATCAAAATCAGTGATGCATGCTCTAAGCATATCTTCAACTACTTGATTTATTCTCTCGGTCTGACCATCCGTTTGAGGATGAAAGGCTGTACTAAAATTAAGTCTCGTCCCCAACGAATGTTGTAGTCCTTTCCAAAAATGAGAAGTAAAATGGGGATCTCTGTCAGACACGATTGAAACAGGAATATCATGTAATCTGACTATTTCCTTGATGTATAGTGCAGCTAAGACATCAACTGACCATCGACTCTTGATTGGCAAGAAATGCGCGGATTTGGTCAATCGGTCAATGATAACCCATATTCCATCATGTCCTCTTTTTGATTTAGATAAACCCATGATGAAATCCATACCAATATCCTCCCACTTCCATTTAGGGATATCTAGAGGATGTAGCTTTCCAGCAGGCTTTTGGTGTTCCGCCTTGACTTGTTGGCATGTGAGACAGCGTGATACATAGTCCGCTATTTCTCTTTTCATGTTGGGCCACCAAAAATTTCTTTTCACATCTTGGTACATCTTGGTAGATCCAGGATGAATCGTATACCTTGATCTGTGAGCTTCATATACGATCTTCTTTTTCAATTCTGGGGAGTCCGGTATACAAGTTCTATTCTTGAACATTAATCTTCCATCAGAAGCTAGTTGGAAGTCCGATTGTCCTTCTAATCTGCCCTTGATTTCTACTAATGCAGGATCATCATCCTGAAGTGCTTGTATCTCAGATAATAAATCTGACTGTATGCTTACATGAGATAATGTGACACATCTAGGGTCCGTGTCCATGCTTATATTGAGTTCAGAGAATTGTTCTAGCAATTTCCATTCTTGAATCAGACAATTGGCTAACAGTGCTCTCGGCTTTCGACTAAGGGCATCTGCTACATGATTACCCTTTCCGGGATGATATTGTATATTAAAGTCGAAGTCCTTGAGATATTCTAGCCATCGTCTTTGTCTCATGTTTAGTTCCTTCTGTGAAAAGAGATATTTGAGACTCTTGTGATCGGAGTATACAGTAAACTGTACTCCATAAAGATAATGTTTCCATATTTTGAGTGCAAATACTACCGCGGCCAATTCTAAGTCATGGACGGGGTAGTTCTCTTCATGCTTCTTTAATTGACGAGAAGAGTAGGCTATAACCTTCCCTTGTTGCATTAGAACACACCCGAGGCCAATGCCAGAAGCATCAGTGTATACCTCGAACTTTTCTCCTTCAATTGGCAATGCTAAGATAGGAGCTGTAGTAAGATGATCCTTGAGAGTTTGGAAGCTTCTCTCACATTCCTCATCCCATTAATAACGGATCTCCTTGCGAGTTAACCTCGTAAGTGGCACGGCGATTTTTGAGAAATCCTTGATGAATCGCATGTAATAGCCGGCAAGACCTAAGAAACTTCGGATCTCGCTAGCATTGGTCGGTCTTTCCCAGTTCCTTACAGCTTCAACCTTTGATGGGTCTACAGACAAGCCATCCTTTGATATAACATGTCCGAGAAAAGTCACTTCTTCAAGCCAGAATTCACACTTGCTAAGTTATGCATATAATTGATTTGTCCTCAATATTTGTAATGCAATCCTTAAATGTTCCTCATGCTCTTCCTTGGTCTTGGAATAAATCAATATATCATCAATAAAGACCACCACGAATTGATCCAAATAAGGCCTGAATATACTATTCATTAACTGCATAAAGGCAGCAGGGGCATTTGTTAGTCCGAAAGGCATAACAACAAATTCATAATGGCCATACCTGCTTCTGAATGCGGTTTTATGAATATCCTCGTCCTTGATTCTTAGTTGGTGATATCCGGACCTAAGATCAATTTTGGAAAAGTACATGGATCCTGAAATTTGATCAAACAATTCATCGATTCTCGGCAGTGGATACTTGTTCTTGATAGTGAGATGATTCAATTGTCGATAGTCGACGCAGAACCTCATGGATCCGTCTTTCTTCTTTACAAATAATACAGGCGCTCCCCACGGGGAAGTACTTGGTCTAATGAATCATTTCTTAATTAGTTCCATCAATTGCTCCTTTAACTCCTTGAGTTCAGCAGGTGACATCCTAAGGTACCTTTGAAATCGGACCAGCACCAGGGACTAAGTCGATGGTGAAGGCCACTTCTCTTTGCGGGGGTAATCCCGGCAAATCTTTCGGAAACACGTCCGGAAATTCTTGTACTACTGGAATGTCTTCTAGCTTAATCTCCTTAGCTTCTTTAACTGTAACAAATGCGAGGAAAGATGCACATCCTTTCCTAATGAGCTTGCTAGCTCGGAGAGCTGAAATAATAGGGGATTTGCTCCGACTCTTGGGGCTAGTAAATATTAGTTCTGGAAATTCCTTGAATGTAACCTTACTATTGCGGCAATCAACCGTTGCCTGATACTTGGATAACCAATCTGCCCCTAGTATTACATCATACTCTTTCAGATCTAAACATATGAGATCAATAGGGAGATTTTGACCATGAATCAATACTTCGTAGTTTTGGTAATGATGTGTAATATCAGTCTCATCATCCAGAGGAGTAGACAAAACTAACTTTATCCATTCCGGTTCTAGGGGTAATGGGTCAGCAAACTTTTTAGAAACAATAGAATATGATGCACCAGTATCAATTAAGACATATGCATTCCTGGAACAAACTTTCAATGTACCTTCCACTAAGCCGCCTCCTTCTACTTGCTCGGTCTCCTTGATTGCATGAAGACGAGCATTCTTGGTTACTGGGCGCTTCCCGTCAACGGCTTGGTCGTTAAGTAATGGGCAATCGGGAATCCGATGCTCACGACTCCCACAACGGAGACATGCTCCTAGTTTCCTCCAGCATTCTTCTGCTCTATGACCCGCTTTATCACAATGCTTGCACACTGTATTTGGAGAGGTAGTGGTGATAGAGAAGGGCTTGGTCTTCTTGAACTTTTGGTCTTGTGAGGATGCTCCTCCATTGCTAGGCCTTTTCTTGAAGTTGGGTTTAAAGGAACCCGAACCTGTAACTTGTTCCTTCTTATCCTTACCACGAATCCTATCAGACAGTTCCGTGGCATCTTCTAATAGTTGAGCTCGGCGTACTATTTCTGAGTAGACTTGAATGTCCATCGGTGCCAGTTGAGTAATAGCTTGGGGCCTGAGCCCATTTAGAAACCTCCTAGCTTTCATTTTCTCGGTGCTAACTAGATGCTTAGCGTATCGAGACAATCTAGAGAATTGGGCCTCATACTCGGCCACTGACAAAGATCGTTGCTTTAATGCAGCAAATTCTGCAGCCTTCTTTTCCTGAACTCGATCTGAGAAATATTTAGCATTGAAATGTTCAACGAATTCCTCCCACGAAACCTGATCTTGATTTATAGTAGCCTCTATTGATTCCCACCAGCATCTAGCATCCCTTTCTAACTGAAAAGTAGCTAATAAGACCTTATCTTGATCCGTGCATTGCATAACACGGAATATACGTTCTATCTCCCTAATCCAGTGTTCAGCGTCATCTGGATCAGTAGAACCCGTGAACTTGGGTGGGTTCATGTTCTTGAAAGTCTGGTGGAGACTTCCTGCTCGTTGTCCACCTCCTAGTGTTACTTGCTGCAGTACTTGAGTCATGCCTTGCAGTGTACACTGCAGGTTGCGCCATTGAGCACGTTCGGCAGCCATTATCCTACAATTACAATAACTAGATTAATATGTGCTTGTATTTAAAGACTCATATACTATGTTAACTTTAACCCTTGGTTCTACCCAATCTCACTGGTTGAAGGTTTAAAACTTATCCTTGGACTTGGGTTTTTCCTAGAAATTGAATACCCTAGGCTCTGATACCACAAAAACTGTCACGCCCCGAGCGTGGAAGATACTCGGATATGCGCGACGAGTTTATATCAATCATGTCAATCAGAGTAGTAGTGTATTCGACACCAAAACAGAGATGCGCAAAATAGAAAGATAACCCAATCCTTTATTTCATAATGGATGGACTATTACAAATCCAATACTCTATTCAAAAAAGAGAAGAGTACATAGTCGACTCAAGAAAATAGGAAAAAGACTAGATGACACTTGGAAAAGCTCTAGCTCTTTCACTCTTGACTTTTCCCATCAGATTGACCTTCTTCGTCGGACTTACCTGAAAAGTAGGGAACACACGGAGTGAGCGAACGCTCAGTAGGAAATTATATCTCAAGCGCTAGCAAGGGGTTTAAATAATTACATTTTTCATGAATGTACTATAACTATGCATGCTCGCAAAAAAACGACAAGATAGAGAGAGAATTTATCAATAAGACAGCAAGATAAACTAGTCATGAGCTTTCAAGAAAAGATAACAAGATATTCAAGCAAGTACCTTTTAGCAAGTCATGTCAAGAACTTTGGCTATCATGTATCAAGCAGACAAGTAATTACCCTTTCGGGTCACGTAATTCATGTCAAGTCAAGTACGAGTCAAATACAAGATTTGTGTGGAATGTCCAATCAAGCTAGTCATGCACTCGGTATAATGCCAGATACCTTATCATTCAACTCCCATGGGCACAAGTACTTTCGGGTGCTCCTCCCAGGACCAGATCGGGCCCTATATGCGCAGGCATTTATCATGTATATTTGACATCCACTCTTGTATATATATAGCCAATAGGGAATTTCAACAATTTAAGCTTGTAGACACGTAGGATAACTTTGAGAGAATGGAGTCCAAAAATACGACATTGGACATAGATAGGCGATAACAACGGTACAATCACGATGAACGATGAAACTAGGTGGAATTAGGTTCCCTTAACTCGGGTACCATGACAAACAAGTATGGACATTCTTTATATAGAATTGAGGTCCACATGAATAGTACATCAAAGGCAAGATACCCTCATTCTTATTATAGAATTGAGGTCCACAAGAACATCAACAAATGGCATGATATCATCATCCCATTAAGAATTCTCATGATATACTCTTTGCATATCATAAGGGCCGGTATACCATGTTTTCTTTAGAGTGACATGGCATTCAATAGTGTAATGGGTTTTCAGGGTACAACCAGCTCAGTCGACCTTGAGGGAATCCAAGGTACGAGGAGTCTTACGGAGGTCTCTATGACTAACTCGCTAGTCCAAAGGAACGGACTGTCCAATAGAGAGCTTGTATGTCAATGAGAATTGAGGGTGATCGATAAAACATCATGAAACGTGGGACTATACTCACGGAGTGGAGATATAGTGCCGATATACATATATATAGATATATTGAAACCATCGGTTATCAGAAACAGGGTAAAAATATTTTTACAGGAAAATAACGACTTAAGTAAAGTCACTACTCAAGTAATTAACGCCTTCAGTAAGGGCGTTTATCTATTTTACATTTTTGCAAATTTTCAATATTTCCGTATTTTACCGAAAACGCGCCCTGGTAAAGGGGCATTTAATTAAAATTTGACGACGTATACAATGGTCGTTCATTCTTTACCTCTATTTTTGCAGAATATATATTTTCAGTGATTTATCAGAAACACGCCCTTGACAGGGGCGTTACTTTTCAATTCACGCCCTGAACAGGGGCGTTAGTCAAGTGAGAGACGACCTATACAGGGTCGTGTATTTCAAGAATTTACAATTTTTTTCAAGTATTGAAATTTCCAGAAAACGAGATATGGTCATGATAGGATAATATCAGGATGCACTGATTTAGAATCATGTTTAAGTGAATATTGGACTAATTAACATGGGTAATTATCAGGTAATTAAATTGACGTCTGTGTACAGGGCGTCAAATCTTTTGAATTGATGACCTTGTCAGGGTCATTTATTTAAATAGCGCCCTAGTCTGGGTCGCGTATAAAATTAGCGCCCTTGGAAAGGGCATTTCTTTCCAACAATAGAACTTTTAAAACTCGTGAAAACTATATGTATGAACTAATATATATGGTTTAATATAGTTATTATGGTGATTTGGGCTACAGTGCTTGAGAAAACCTACCTTGATGATGATAAACTGACGGATGAACAGGTGTAGGTTCTGAACGATACTTTGTTTTAAAAACATAGTCTTTTTGAAGCTTTCGATCCTAATAGCAGCAGCAAGGGTAAATAAGAGGATGTAGATGAAGAATCCTCAATACTTCAATCAAGCGGGTTCACTTCTACAGACAACCTGTAGAGACAGAAGAACGAAGAAGAAGATATTAAAATCTTCTTATACGTAACCGAAAGCAAGGGGAAAGAACTTACTTGTTCTTCGGAAGACAGCAGCTTTCAACCTGTAATCAGAGAAGAGTATAAAGAATCATTAGTTCTTCATGCGTTGATCGAACACAATATAAAGAAGAAGGAAGAAGAAGAACCTGTTGTTCTTCGCATACCTTTGAAAACTCCGAACGCCAAATAGCGTTCTCGGTTCAAGCAGAAGGTTATTTATAAGATATTGGAAATCCTAATAAGGTTAGTGTTCGATTGGAAGTAATACTTCCATGATAGAGTTATTACTACATTCGAACTCTTTCTCATAGTTATCAACTTACCCTAGATAGACTCCGGGGTCGAACGAAACTCGAACTGAATTAGCGACCTAGGTCAGGGCGTCGAATTTAAATTGACACCTTGTCAAGCGTCGTTTCTTGTTGAAACGCGTCCACGCAAGGGACGTTACGCTAACTTGCCCTTTTTATTTATTTTGGTCGTTTGTAATTTGACGCCTTGATGTGTGGGCGTCCTTTCTCAAAACACGCCTTAGGTAAGGGCGTTTTATTTTAAAGTAGCGCCTATATCTGAGGCGTTATTTTCATCAGGGTTTAATTATTTTTATTCCAAGCTCTTTCATTTATTTACTAAATCTTTTAATCTATTTTGATTTATTTATTCCTTTTAAATTTATCAGGGTTGCTACAAACAAAGAGGAGGGAAAGTGAGTACAAGGGAAGGAGTAAGAGAGATCATCTGACTGACATTCTGAACAAGTAGTTCAGGAATAAGCATTCTAAAGCACAGAGTCTTCAGTCATATGAATTTAGAAACTACTTTCAGATAGAAGTCTGGTTTAAAGGTTATAAATTTTGAGTTCATGCACTACAATCAATGGATAAGTTGGCTGTGCATGATAAAACAATAAACCAGAATCACATTTGCATGAAAGATTCAGTTTCAAAATATCCTACTTTCGTATACTCATTAAAAGTTGCTAAGAGATGCTAGGTCATGTATTGAAAATAAACAAATTGACATCCATGAATTTTCTTTTGAAGGAACAGCATTATCAATATTAGTTCATTTAGGGCATTCAGGTACCATAAGTCTTTCTGCGTAAGGGTATACGTTTATCAGACGCCAAGACCCCTAGATACTCAACAAGATGGACAATTCTGCCTATGATCAAATTCAACAGAACTGATTTACACCTTTTTGTGTGAGGGTACACGTTTATCAGACGCCAGTTACCCTCAGGTACTCAGTGAAACCAGCATACTGTTTTGATCATTTTATACAGAGATAGCTGATACACTTCATGACATGAGTGTTGTCCACTTCTTTGATGGATCACTCAGTTTCTCAGTGATTTACCAGTCATTGCTCTGCCAATGTTAATTTTCAATGATTTTTAATATTTTTCAATATCTTTCTTAGCTATCCTTTATATGTTTCAGAATGACTTGTTTAAGAACAATGCACATACTTAGCTTCTCTAACATGATTTCAGATGAGTTTTCAGATTTCAGATATGATTAGCTTTGTCTGAACATGAAATAAAAAAGGGGTTGAGAGTTTTATCAATTTTCAGCTTTCTTATTTACTGATTGCAATCTTTAAACTTCAATGATTATAAAATTTAAACCATTAAGTCAGTCTTTAAGTAATTTAAAATTCTTATAAGAGAAGAAGTCTGTTTTCTATTGCTTAGAAATCAGAACTGACTAACAGATTGCCATATGTCAGACTCAATCATTTAGAGTCAAGAATGAAATAATTCAATAGAATTGATGACCACTCTGAATTTCTAACAATACTCCCCCTGTCTATATGCATGCAATTTTACAAATGAATGGCAAGAATTAAATGAGAGAGAGCTTATGCATAGGTCATGAATGAATGATATGCAAAGGCATGCAAAGACTCAACAAACTCCCCCTGAATACATGCAATGTTTTCTCTGAAAACTGAACAAAGGATTTTGAAATTCATGCTCATTCAGACTGCCCTATCAATCAATATAAGCCATGGTACTAGGCCGAGAACCTGGTCTCAAGGACCATCTCACACTTGGTAATAACCTCCAGACATATTTCCCTGCCCTTTAGTAGCTTACTATTTAATATACCACAGTTATGCAGAAAAATGCAGTTCAAAGCAGTTTTATATGCATGTGATTTTAGACACATTCATGACTAAATGATATGCAATGATGATCACGAAGATATGAATGTCATGCATGATCATGAGTCTATTGCAACATCCAGCATTCACAAAACCATCAGAGAGTTTATTCATTCAGAGAGCATCATTCGGGAGCAATCAATTCTTCAAGATAATTCAGTTTCTAGCATTCAGTGTACACAGTGCAATAGTATGCAAAGAGAAGAGAATCATCAGCTTTTGTGCAGAATTTAAATTCAGTAGCTGAGTCTGGAATGCAGACTGATCAGCTAGACAAGAAGAGAAAGTCAGGAATTAACCAATCAAATCGACATTACTTTCTCAATTCAATTCTGAAGATAAGTCACTTACCTGCTTTACCTGACTGATTTATTTTTACCCTTAGTGTTCCATCAGATTGTTGACAAGGCCTCCAATCTCTTTTAGCTTTTGAATTTATGGCCTTATCTCCTATCATATGCCTGAAGCAGCCACTATCCAAGTATCACAGATTTGTCCTTGGCTGCCAGACATACTTGCACACACAATCATGTAGATGAGTTTGGAACCCAAGTCTGATTGGGCTCCAGAGAAGATGGAATAGAAGTAAAGCAAGACAGCAGACTTTTTGGTATCCACATTTGTTTGAAAGAATTTTGTTCAGTGGATCCTACAGATTTCTTTCTATTGTTGTTCCTTTTCTTTTTGTTATTTTTCTTTTTATTTACACCAGCATAATTATTGACAGTGTTGTTTCTTTGCCAGTGCCTTGGCCAGGGTGTGTTCACGAAGTTTTGGCCATAGTAGTTCCTGGGCTGACTGAAATAATGCATATTTCTAGGTGACCAGTTGCCATACCCACTAACCCAATTTCTAGTGTAAGGTCTATGATATTGTGCAGCCTGATATGCAAGACCTGTAAACCTTCCCGGAGTTCTAGTCCAACCTGACCTATTGAAATAGGTTGGCTGTGCATTGTAGTAAGTCTGAGCTCTGGGTTGATAGAAATAATTGGGTTGACTCCTGGCAGCATTCTGTCTCCCCTGTACTTTGGACCCTGCTGACCTATTCATGGGTGTGTATTGGGTCTTCTTCAGAGGTGATGGTGATGGTGGAGACTTGGTGGCCTTGACATGGGGTTTATAGGACTGTTTAGGTTGACCCCTAACCTGTGATTGAGCCTTGGGATTTTGCTTGGATGTGCTGGCTCTACTAGGCTCATTAACCTTTTTTTTGCCCTTCTCCTCAGCACTGGGCTTTTTCAGATCAGCAATTTTGTTCATTGAAATGGTTGAGTTCATGCTAATTAGAGGTCCCTTTTCTTTTTGAGCAACAAATGAAATTGTTTTCATTCCAAATATTTTTGTTGCACTAGAATTAAATCCTAGGCCATCTTTTCTGAAATTAACCTTTGACCCTAACAAAGCATTTAGATTCTCTGTACCTTGGGTCATTTTCTCAATGGTCTTAAGTTTGTCCTCATTGTCCTTTTGAATATCTTCAACATATTTCTTAAGTTCAGTATTCACAATTTGGACAGCTTCATATTTCTCATTCACCAGCTTCATCTCACTCTCATATTTTTGAATTTTCAGTTTCCATTCATCAATTTCCTTTTCTAACCTCACATTCTCTTCCCTAGAAGTTTTTAACTCATTCTTGATTTCCTCTGATTCAGAACATGTGAGTTTGAGTTTATTATTCTCAGCTTCAAGACATGCAATTTTATCAGACAATGAGGTATCATTTTGCATGGAATTGATTTTTCTTTTTAGATGCCTATTTTCCCTTCTAATATCATCTGCTTGATCAGCTAGTTTATGGTAGGCATCTACCCACTCAACAATAGTAAAATTATTAAATGGAGAAGTTACCTCATCTGAATCTTCCTCTCTGTCTTCAGAGCTAGTTGCCATGAGACAGATGGGTTTTTCAGCTTCAACTTCACTGTCCGAAGTATTACTGAGACAACCTTCATCCTCATCGCTCCATGTGCTGATCATGGCTCTTCCTTTCGTGTTCTTTCTATTTGATTTGTCCTTGTGCTTCTGGTTCTCGGGACAGTCAGCTTTTAGATGGCCAGAGTTCCTGCATTGGTAACACACGTAAGTTCCATATTGATTTGCAGGTTTAGATTTATACCTTGTGTCCTGCCGGCCGCCACTATGGTTCCTTCGGTTGAATTGTCCTCCTTCTCTCCTGAGGAACCGCCTGAAATCTCTAGTCATCATAGCCATCTTAGTATGAGTTATGTCTTGTTCATTCAAGCTCTCCTCGGCTGATGATCTGCTAGAGCTGGATCGGTTTGATTTGCTGGATTTGCTAGCACCAGCCTTCAGTGCGATCGGTTTCCTCTTCTCTTCAGCTTCATCTACCTTCGGCAGATTCATCTCATATGCCATTAGAGATCCAATTAGCTCATCTGCCCTTGTATTATGCAGATCTCTTGACTCTTCCATGACGGTGGCCTTGGTGTGCCAAATTGAAGTCAAGGATCGCAAGATCTTCCTGACTATATCATACTCAGAATACTTCTTCCCGAATCCTCTGAGGCCATTAGTAATAGTTGTCAATCTAGCATACATCTCCTTGATGGTCTCGTTGGATTTCTTCTTGAAGGCTTCATATTCAGACACAAGCAAATTGGCCTTCGTCTCTCTAACCTGAGAAGTCCCTTCATGAATTACTTCCAGTGCATCCCACATCTCCTTAGCTGAATTGTAGGCTGATACTCGAGAAAATTCAGTGGGATGCAGAGAACATTGGACTGCGTTGATTGCACTCCAGTTGAGCGTGGACCTTCTGATTTCCTCCTTGGTCCAGACTTCCTCATTCGAGGACAGCTCATAAGGTCCCTTGCTGACTACCTTCCAAAGCTCGTAATCCTTAGCCCTCAAAAAGACCTGCATACGGTTCTTCCAGTATGCGTAGTTGGATCCATCGAAGTACGGGGGCTTTATAGTTGAGTGACCTTCAGCAATCATCCCTTGAGCATCCATCTTGCCTTTCCTCTTCGGGCGATGAGTCCCTGTAGAAGAGTTTGGCTCTGATACCAAGTGTTGAAATTAGATGGACGCAGTCTATCTCCACGAAGTGTGGATCTAGAGGGGGGTGAATAGATCTACAGCCTAATTTAAAACCAGTTGGAGGATCAAATGCGGAATAAAGGCAGATCTACTAAAACACTAACTCGAGTGTCTAAACTTAGCAAAAACACAAGCGATCTGTGAAGATAATCAAGAGATTCAGTCACGTACGAGCAAACTCACAAACACAATGCACACAATATTTTAGGTGGTTCGGTCAATGACCTACGTCCACCCCACACTCAACCGAGTATGGCTTACTGCTGCGCAACACAGCTTGCGTCCGCTGGGTAATACAGCATGGCCTACAAACCGCTGAGCAACACAGCTTGCTGTCCAGTGGAATCCTCCACTGCCCGCTGAGCAACACAGCTTGCTGTCTAGAGGATACACCTCTGCAAACCGCTAGAGAAATACAGCTTAACCCGTCCGAGACCAAGTCTCGCCAGCTGAGGATTACAGCTTTACCTGTCCAGTGGAAACCTCCACTGCATCCGCTGATACACAGCTTGAAGAACAAAGGTATCGAAAGGAATAAAATCAGAAATAAATGAAATGAAAATCAGACAAATGTAGCTCAAGTATGAGCAGAGTCAGCTCTGGTTTCTGAACCAAGAGACTGACTTACAACCTCTCAATAGACTTCTCTCAACTCATCTCTCTCTTCTCGAACTCTCTCAACACATCTCTCTTTTCTCTCTGTATCTTCTTCTCTACTTTTCTTCTCTGAATCTCGGTGGCTGCGGCTTCAGACTGAGTCTCACTATATAGACTTGCCACACTCGATCAGCCTTCAACTGAGGACGAAGGCTTCAATATATAGCAGCAGTAGGTGGATAAGGGCGCGTGGCTTCCACAGTTCCCGTCCAAGTGAATTCGCCAGATCCGAGGCAATTCCATCCACGTGTCAGCATCTGCACACCTCGTCCTCCTGGGATCACGAGCCAGGTCATCAATCTCGGTAAGAATCCCTGTCAGACAGAGTATCGGATTGTCAGATTAAGTGAAGAACTCTGTATAGACTTTTCAATCGACAGACAGACAATGTATATACTTGTGAAACGTGAGTGCAATGTATAGACTTCATATTTATGAAGCAATGTATAGACTTCACGTTCATATGCATAACAAAGCAATGTACAGACTTGGCGTTGTGAAAGCAGAGTTGAAGCAATGTATATACTTAGCGTGAAACAGCACGATGTATAGACTTATGAACGCTATGCAATGTATGGACTCCATGAGACTCTAATGCAGACAGACGATGTATAGAGTTCTCAGTTCAGCCGTCAGTGTATAGACTTGAAAGTCTTGAAGCCAATGTACAGACTTTAAAGATGAACAGTTGGATGTACATACTTGGTATAAGACGCAGAATGAGACGCTGAAGTCTGTATAGACTTTGAGAAGCAACGTAGGTAAAAACCCAATGTATAGACTTGTCCTTCGAGCATGCTACAGTCCAATGCATGGACTTTTCTTCCACCGACCAATGTATGGACTTTGCAAGTCTAAGACGCTGAATGAGACGGTGGTGTCTGTATAGACTTTGCTCAATGCATAAGACGCTAATTGAGACGGTCCATTGTACAGACTTCCTTAAGACAATGCATGAAATGGATGATGTATAGACTTGAGTTACTTTAGCAATGTATAGACTTACTATATGCATGAGACGCAAGTTGAGACGATGTGTGCATTGTAACGAATGTATAGACTTTCCACCGACCAATGTGTAGACTTTACATGCCTAAGACGCTGAATGAGACGGTGGGTGAGACGGTGCAGCTACAGTGGTGTATAGACTTCATGAGACGCTCACTGTATATACTTAGCACCGACAAATGTATAGACTTTGTGAAGCACAGTCCATTGCATACACTTTGCAAGCAGTCCGATGTACAGACTTCAAGAGACTCTAGACAACAGACGCTATATAGACTTTCTAGTCTGAATGCCAATGTATGGACTTTGAAGTTTAGTTGGTGAGTGTACAGACTTCACCAATGAGACGCTCACTGAACAGACTTTACGAATGAACAATGCAAGAGACGGCTGTACAGACTTTAGCAATGTAGTGTGTTAACCTGTGAGATGCATAGAACACACAGACAATCTGATAAAATCAATTTCATCAAAATATAAACAGTGTTGCCAATCAATCAAAACAATGTGTTGCCATATGAAATAAAGTACATGTCAACACCATCAACTCAGAGGAGTCACAACATTCATGTAACGGCTGGATCTTGACCGTCACATTCACTATGACGCCCCATCTCCAGACCGTTATAGTCTATGCTCTGTCAACCCTAGACAGAATATAACTTGCCAATTTTGCTTATTATTAAGCCTAGTTACCTAAGTTTTATCCTGATCATGTGATTTTAAGGTTATTTGACTATTCATGATAGGTATTGCATGGTTTGTTATCTCACTTTTTGTTATGTTAATGAAGCCAAAGTATATAGTTTTGTATTATAAAGCATGACTTTTTAAACATTGTATTGACGGAGTTTTCATCATGATTTTCAAATTTGAGTATACATATCTCTCTCTGTCAATAGAGTCAATTCTATAAGTACATGGCACATATTCCGGTATGTTGTCATTAGTTCACACTTTACACTATAGGAACACAATCTTGGACATGAGGACCTCTCTATTGGATATTCCTTCCAATGGATTAGGAAATCATTGTTTCAAGGCCTCCGTAATTCTCCGCGATCCTGGGATTCCCACTAGGACGTCGAGTTGGTTGTACCATTAAAGCCCAATAACTAGAATACACTATCATGGTTTCTGATTCTTAAAATGTAACGGCCTTTAACTGGACCGTCAGGCTCACGTAACGGTCTAGTGCCAAACCGTCACATTCCTCTGAGTCTATTTTTATCTTTCTGGACTCTGATCATTGTAACGGCCCATTAATGGCGCGTTACATAGTGTAACGGCCCAGTAAACGACCGTTACATAGCTTGTTTATGTTAACCCAAGGTTTGACCAAGGGTTGATATTCCAATGATTCTAGATAAACCTTGATGATCTAGAACTTGTCATATTGCTTAAATTGATCTAATGTAATGGAAGTAAAGGAAAATACCGTTATGATGTCGATTTATTTCTATGAGCATGACATTGTTTAAGGTCTATTTCTTGACTCCTACATTCTTATGTTGAAGCATTCATTCATTGATTTTAGTTATCATGGAATTATTGGAAGTGCTATATTCTTGGTCATACTTTATTGTTTACTGCGTGGAAGTAGCTTAATTTATAACTGAAGATGCGATCGAGCACTGATTGTGTTCAAGGGCTCTATGCTAGTCCCCTCGACTGATTGTCGGAAACATACTATTTTATAAACCATGGGGTATGATGCTACTGGCGTCGCATTGCGCTGGGAGTACTATTTCTATAAATAAGTGAAGATCCACGACACGACATGACTTTCTTGCTTGATATTCCACAGAAATTCACGAACTATGTACTCAAAAGAGACTAGTGTGATGAATATGTGGCTTGCTAGTACAATCTCGTTACATTCTTGTTCATGAAAGGCCAATATCATGTTCTTATCCTATTCTTACTAGTTCATTCTTGTTCTCATTCCATCTTATATGATAGTCTTGTTACTTTTATTTAATCGCATGATCATCGTATTGCATGATTTTACCTTATTTATTTAGAGTAAAAATGTTAATCACTTTAATAGTGCCTCCATGTTGATGCGAAGATACCTACTGGGCAAGTGTGCTCATTACCTATTTCCAATCTTTTTCAGGAAATGAAAGTGAGTCGGGTTCGGATTCGGATTATTCAAGTAGTGGATCCGAGAGCGATTAAAGATGAGCGAAGACTTAGGAAGTCTATAGTGTCTAGATTGAGTCAATGTAATTTTCCTATTTCTTGAGTCTAGTAGAATGAAAATCAAATTAGTGATTGTATTTTGAATATTGAGCATTATGAAGTAAAGTTGAAGTTTGATTAAATCTTGTGCAATTGCATTTAATAGTGTGATTGTCTTGCGCTCTGGTTATTCTTGCTTGCAAGAGGCTTACCATGCCGGCTGTTCGCGCTCCCCGAGCGAGTCTTCCGCTGTAATAAAGGATCGGGGCGTGACAGTTAAGTTGGTATCAGAGCCTAAGTCTCAGGACTTAGGGAAGGAGTCATGTCATAGGATAAGTACAAGGTTAAGGACCCATACCTATGAACTAAGGAAGAAATTCTATACCCATGTGAGGATTGGGTAGAACCCGGGATAAGATAACTAATTAGCTTTAAGAATTATTCTGTTCATTCCAATTTCATGAGAAATAACAAGTTGTTATTTTCTCTCAGGTACCCTATTTTCCGAATGGCTCATCACGTAGATTGGGACGGTATGCAACAAACCGTTGCCGGCCTCACCCAGACACTACAAACTATCCCACAAGGTGGTGCAGGGGCAAGGGCAGGAGACCTTCATCGCAATTTTCGGAGTTTAAATCCTCCGTGTTTCTATGGATCTTCCAATCCAGACGAAGCAGAAAATTGGATCGATGAGATGAACCGGATATTTGATGTCATACAATGCACTGATCAAGAGAAAGTCCATCTAGCAACGTTCCAATTAAATAAGGACGCCCGTACTTGGTGGAAATCAATTACGGCGCCTCCGGCCGACGCACCTCATACATGGAATGGCTTTCTCACCTTATTCCGTTCCAAATACTTCTCCGAGCATGTGAAGGAAAGGAAGGCCATGCAGTTTACCTCCCTTCGTCAAGGGATGATGTCAGTTGCAGAGTATGAGTTACAGTTTTCAAGACTAGCACCATATGCACCACACCTTATCAGCACAGAATTATTAAAAGCAAACCGATTCATGGACGGGTTACGGCCCGGTTTCATTCAGCAACTGGGGACACAGAATATCCGCACTTATGCGGAGATGGTTCAAAGGGCATATTTATGCGAAAGGACCTTAGAGAAGGTCGAAAGGTTGAAAGGTAAAGAAGAAGAATCTAGCCGACGATCTGATCGGCATTATAAGAAAGAGAAGTTCAGCATCACGGAACCCTACAAAAGCTGTGATAACAAGAAAAGATCAAGGAACGGGAACGGTGGAAGCTCCCAAAAGAGTAATAAAAAAGTGAAGGAAGAGAAGGAGCAAGTTGCCGCGGCGTGCACTTTTTGCGAGAAATTCGGCCATTCGGCTGAAGAATGCTGGAAGCGTCTCGGTGCTTGTTTGCGTTGTGGAAGTAGGGAGCATCGTGTGCCAGATTGCCCCCTTATGAAAGAGCAATCAGCTAATGGAGGACGCAGGAGGCAGGCTCGCCTCAATGCGGTTATAGATGAAGATGAAGCATCCAGGGATCTAAATGATGGGCTCATGGAAGGTACTCTTCAAATCTGTTCTCGCCCTGCATTCGTGCTATTTGATACTGGTGCTTCTCATTCGTTTATCTCCACCACTTTTGCAAACACCTTACCAACTGCATCAGTTCCCCTACCTTTAGATCTCGCTATTACTACACTTTTAGGATCTGGAACTAAGCTTACCAAGTATTATCCCGATTGTGAGGTGGTAGTAGAAGGACACAATCTCCCCGCAAACTTAGTATGCCTCGATATGAAAGGTTATGATGCCATTTTAGGGATAGATTGGCTTGTTGACCATGATGCTTACATCAACTGTCGAAATAGAATTATATCTTTACGAAAACCTGGTCTTCCAAGATTTTCTTTTCTTGGCAGCAAATACAAGAAGCATCCTACCATTATATCTTCTCTTCACGCATGCAAACTTATCTCGAAAGGATGTGAAGTTTTTCTTGCTTCAGTCATTGTCACCGAATCTAAGGAAATTATCCTAACAAACATTCTTATTGCAAATGAATTCCCTGACGTGTTTCCATCCAAACTACCTAGTTTACCGCCCGAGAGGGAAGTAAACTTTACCATTGAACTCATTCCAGGTGCAGCACCTGTTTCTATAACCCCTTACAGGATGTCCCCCACAGAACTTAAGGAACTAAAGAAGCAATTACATGAACTTCTAGACAAGGGTTTTATCAGACCTAGCACATCCCCCTGGGGTGCGCCTGTTCCATTTGTCAAGAAGAAGGATGGTTCTCTCAGGTTATGCATTGACTACCGGCGATTGAATCAACTTACAATCAAGAACAAGTATCCATTGCCGCGTATTGATGAGCTCTTCGATCAGCTTTCGGGAGCTGAGTACTTTTCTAAGATTGACCTAAGATCATGTTATCATCAGCTTAGAATTAAAAAAGAGAACATTTATAAATCGGCTTTTCGAAGTCGTTACGGCCACTATGAATTCGTGGTAATGCCGTTTGGGTTAACTAATACCCCAGCAGCATTCATGCAACTTATGAACAGTGTCTTCCAGCCATATTTAGACCAATTTATCGTCGTCTTCATCGATGATATCCTGATATACTCCAAGACAAAAGAAGAACATGAAGAACATCTAAGGATAGCCTTGCAAACACTTAGAGAACATAAACTTTATGCCAAACTCAATAAGTGTGAATTCTGGCTCAAGGAAGTCTCATTCCTAGGCCACATCATTTCAAAAGAAGGTATTGCTGTGGATCCTTCTAAGGTAGAAGCTGTCAGAGATTGGAGCCGACCAATGACTGTATCTAAAGTCAGAAGCTTTTTGGGTCTAGCAGGTTATTATAGAAGATTCATAAAGGACTTCTCAAAGATCGCGGTTCCTTTAACTAGACTTACTAGAAAAGAAAATCCTTTTGTCTAGTCGAAAGACTGTGAAAAGAGTTTTCAAAGCCTTAAGAATCATCTTACAACAGCCCCTGTTTTGTCGCTACCAATAGAGGGTGCTGGATTTGAAGTATATACTGATGCATCTGGAATTGGCTTAGGGTGTGTCCTTATGCAAGATGGAAAGGTGATTGGCTATTCTTCAAGACAATTGAAACGTCACGAAGAAAATTATCCTGTACATGATTTGAAATTAGCAGCAGTTATTTTCGCCTTGAAAATTTGGCGTCATTATCTTTATGGAGAAAAGTTTACGATCTACACAGACCACAAGAGCTTGAAATATTTATTTTCTCAAAAAGAGCTTAATATGATGCAAAGGAGGTGGTTAGAACATCTCAAGGACTTTGATTTTGCTATTCAATATCATCCTGTCAAGGCGAATGCTGTAGCAGATGCACTTAGTAGAAAATCAATTGGTATGTTATCAAGTCTCATGATTAGTGTGACTAACCTTATTCCTCAATTTGCCCAGTTAAATTTAGATGTTGACGTTAAGGAAGAAGATTGCTTCATAGATAATATCCGAGCTCAACCTACATTGATAGAGGATTTGGCCAAGTTACAGGAGGATGATCCAATTTTACTGGAAATTAAGGCCAATATTGAACAAAGACCAGATTTCTCTATTTCTAATGAGGGAAGATTACTATTCAAGGGCCGAATGTGTATACCGGATCATGAGAATACAAAGAAATTGATCTTAGAAGAAGCACATAAATCAAAGTACTCCATCCATCCAGGAGGTACCAAGATGTATCAAGATCTCAAAAGAAACTTCTGGTGTCCCAATATGAAGAGGGAAGTAGCTGGTTTTGTATCTCGTTGTCTTACATGCCAACAAGTGAAGGCGGAACATTTCAGACCTGCAGAAAATTACATCCCTTAAATATTCCCGAATAGAAATGGGAAAGTATAGGAATGGATTTCATTATGGGATTACCTAAGACAAGAGGTGGACATGATGGAATATGGGTAATCATAGACCGATTGACTAAATCTGCACATTTCATACCAATAAAAAGTCGATGGTCTGTGGATATTCTAGCAGCATTATACATCAAAAAAATTGTTAAACTACATGGTATCCCTATCTCTATTATATCAGATAGAGATCCACGATTTACATCACAATTCTAGAAAAGTTTACAACATTCACTGGGGACTAGATTGAATTTTAGCACTGCTTTTCATCCACAAACTGATGGTCAGACAGAAAGGATAAATCAGGTGGTAGAAGATATGCTCAGGGCTTGTGTCATTGATTTTGGAGGAAGTTGGCATGATCACTTGCCTCTGGTAGAATTTGCATACAACAACAGTTATCAAGCAAGTATACAAATGGCACCTTTTGAAGCTCTATATGGGAAAAGTTGTCGATCACCAATATGTTAGAATGAAATAGGGGAAAAGTAATTTTTAGGCCCTGACCTTATCAGGGATTCTACGGAGAAAATCAAGCTCATTCAAGAGAGAATGAAAATGGCACAAGATAGGCAAAAGTCTTATGCCGACAATCGAAGACGTGACTTGGAGTTTCAGGAAGGAGATCATGTATATTTAAAAGTTTCTCCAGGTCATGGTTTTCGAAGATTTGGTATTAAAGGAAAGCTAACTCCAAGGTTCATTGGCCCATTTGAAATTCTTGAAAGGGTCGATGAAGTGGCTTATAGATTGGCTTTACCTCCACAATTAGCAGGAGTTCATAACGTATTTCACGTCTCTATGCTGAAAAAGTACGTATATGATCCAGACCACATTATCACTTATGACAATATAGAGATTCAGAAAGACTTGACATATAAGCAAACGCCATTAAAGATTCTGGATCGGGAAGTGCGTCAATTAAGGAATAAAGTTATTCCCATGGTCAAGATCCAATGGAAGAAAACATGGCCATATGAAGCAACATGGGAAACCAAAATGGCCATGCGGAAAAGATTCCCAGAATTATTCAACAGTAAGTACACTCTCCACAATCCATGAATTAAATTTGGGGACCAAATTCTTTTAAGTGGGGGAGGGTGTAGTGCCCCAGAATTTATTTGATAATTTTATGGCATTATTAGCAATTAAATGGACTAATTTGAAGTTATAAATCAATATAAGGCCAAATGGTGTTAATCAATTAACCCAACTCACTTAATTAAAGTCTAAAGGGTTTTTAAACCAGGCCCATTAAGTTAACCCATATTCTAGAAGGTATTTAAGCCTATTCTCAGATTTTTAAAGATAAACATCACTTAATAAGATAAGTTAATGGATAATTATCAAAAGAGTTTTAATTTATTTGAACTCTATCCACGACGAATATAACGGTCTACAGCCCGACCGTCACATACTTGTAACGCATGGGAGATAGACCGTTACACTATGTGTACTCCGTGAGTTGAAGAGTTTGAGGCATGTTGAACTCTGGAAACAAGATATGTAACGGTCTATCGTGAGACCGTCACATATCTCTAACGCACGGGATGACGACCATCACATACTGTTAGTTCTGTAAAAGAAAGAACAAGTAGAAAGATCAGAATTTGATGATCTTATCCACTAAGGATCGACTTGGGAAGGCTTGTAATATTTCTAAGGACTCTTAGAGATTAGGATTTGATGAAATAAGGACTCTAAACTTGATCTAATCCTCAAACCCTAGTCTAAACTCTATAAATAGGGCATAGTTCTGAACTGTGCGACCCTTACTTTTTGGACGTAAAGAAGCAAGGTAAGGAGTCATTATCTCAGGTAAGTTCTTTAGAAGTAATTATTTATAATACTTTAGACTAACTCCCCTCACATCTTTAGGTCAAGAGGTCGTGGAGTTAGAACCTAAAGAAGTTGCTGGAAAAGTCACAAGAGGAGGAGAAGAACTAGGGCAAGGTTCTCAACCAAATTCAGGAACTACAGTCTAAGTAAGAGGTAGGTTATCTCATGAACGGCAAAAATAACTTGATAGGACTTAGAGCCTCTATTTTTATTGGATTTCATGCATGCTAGATCATCAATTTCATGTTTTATTGGTTCTATGCATATCATGTATCTCTTAGCCCTAACTAAAGATTAAGACTTGACTATTCATCTAATCCATCAATACCTATGCATGTAGTTGGCCTACACTACATTATCATGTCTAGGGATTCATGGTATTTTAATTATAGACATGATATGAATCGATCTCTTTATGTTTTATCTAGTTTCTGTTAGCAGATACTGTAACGCATCACAGAAAGACCGTCACTTTCATGTAACGGCCCTACGACAGACCGTTACAAACTCTATGGTATTTGAACACACTGTTGATTCTAACGCGCTTTGACAGACGCGTTACATTCGTGTAACGGCTGGATCTTGACCGTCACATTCACTATGACGCCCTATCTACAGACCGTTATAGTCTATGCTCTGTCAACCCTAGACAGAATATAACTTGCCAATTTTGCTTATTATTAAGCCTAGTTACCTAAGTTTTATCCTGATCATGTGATTTTAAGGTTATTTGACTATTCATAATAGGTATTGCATGGTTTGTTATCTCACTTTTTGTTATGTTAATGAAGCCAAAGTATATAGTTTTGTATTATAAAGCATGACTTTTTAAACATTGTATTGACGGAGTTTTCATCATGATTTTCAAATTTGAGTATACATATCTCTCTCTGTCAATAGAGTCAATTCTATAAGTACATGGCACATATTCCGGTATGTTGTCATTAGTTCACACTTTACACTATAGGAACACAATCTTGGACATGAGGACCTCTCAATTAGATATTCCTTCCAATGGATTAGGAAATCATTGTTTCAAGGCCTCTGTAATTCTCCGCGAGCCTAGGATTCCCACTAGGACGCCGAGTTTGTTGTACCATTAAAGCCCAATAACTAGAATACACTATCATGGTTTCTGATTCTTGAAATGTAACGGCCTTTAACTGGACCGTCAGGCTCACGTAACGGTCCAGTGCCAGACCGTCACATTCCTCTGAGTCTATTTTTATATTTCTGGACTCTGATCATTGTAACGGCCCATTAATGGCACGTTACATAGTGTAACGGCCCAGTAAACGACCGTTACATAGCTTGTTTATGTTAACCCAAGGTTTGACCAAGGGTTCATATTCCAATGATTCTAGACAAACCTTGATGATCTAGAACTTGTCATATTGCTTAAATTGATCTAATGTAATGGAAGTAAAGGAAAATACTGTTATGCTGTCGATTTATTTCTATGAGCATGACATTGTTTAAAGTCTATTCCTTGACTCCTACATTCTTATGTTGAAGCATTCATTCATTGATTTTAGCTATCATGGAATTAATGGAAGTGCTATATTCTTGGCCATACTTTACTGTTATACTGCGTGGAAGTAGCTTAATTTATAACTGAAGATACGATCGAGCACTGATTGTGTTCAAGGGCTCTATGCTAGTCCTCTCGGCTGATTGTCGGAAACATACTATTTTATAAACCATGGGGTATGATGCTACTGGCGTCGCATTGCGCTGGGAGTACTCTTTCTATAAATAAGTGAAGATCCACGACACGACATGACTTTCTTGCTTGATATTCCACAGAAATTCACAAACTATGTACTCAAAAGAGACTAGTGTGATGAATATGTGGCTTGCTAGTACAATCTCGTTACATTCTTGTTCATGAAAGGCCAATATCATGTTCTTGTCCTATTCTTACTAGTTCATTCTTGTTCTCATTCCATCTTATATGATAGTCTTGTTACTTTGATTTAATCGCATGATCATCGCATTGCATGATTTTACCTTATTTATTTAGAGCAAAAATGTTAATCACTTTAATAGTGCCTCCATGTTGATGCGAAGATACCTACTGGGCAAGTGTGCTCATTATCTATTTCCAATCTTTTTCAGGAAATGAAAGTGAGTCAGGTTCGGATTCGGATTATTCAAGTAGCGGATCCGAAAGTGATTAAAGATGAGCGAAGACTTAGGAAGTCTATAATGTCTAGATTGAGTCAATGTAATTTTTCTATTTCTTGAGTCTAGTAGAATGAAAATCAAATTAGTGATTATATCTTGAATATTGAGCATTATGAAGTAAAGTTGAAGTTTGATTAAATCTTGTGCAATTGCATTTAATAGTGTGATTATCTTGCGCTCTGGTTATTCTTGCTTGCAAGAGGCTTACCATGCCGGCTGTTTGCGCTCCCCGAGCGAGTCTTTTGCTGTAATAAAGGCTCGGGGCGTGACAATGCTAGTCCCCTCGGCTGATTGTCGGAAACATGCTATTTTATAAACCATGGGGTATGATGCTACTGGCGTCGCATTGCGCTGGGAGTACTATTTCTATAAATAAGTGAAGATCCACGACACGACATGACATTCTTGTTTGATATTTCACAGAAATTCACGAAGCACTTGCTCATAAGCATAAGATGCTAAAGTGATGAATATGTGGATTGCTAGTACATTCTCGATATATTCTTGTTCATGAAAGGCCAATATCATGTTCTTGTTATATTCTTACTAGTTCGTTCTTATTCTCATTCCATTTTATATGATTGTCTTGTTACTTTGATTTAATCGTGTGATCATCGCATTGCATGATTTTACCTTATTTCTTTAGAGCAAAAATATTAATCACTTTAATAGTGCCTTCATGTTAATGCGAAGATACCTACTGGGCAAGTGTGCTTATTACCTATTTCCAATCTTTTTCAGGAAATGAAAGTGAGTCGGGTTTGGATTCGGATTATTCAAGTAGCGGATCCGAGAGTGATTACAGATGAGCGAAGACTTAGGAAGTCTATAATGTCTAGATTGAGTCAATGTAATTTTCCTATTTCTTGAGTCTAGTAGAATGAAAGATGATGGAAAGTGGTTGTATTTCGAATATTGATTATTTATGAAATAAAGTTGGAGTTTGATTAAATTCTATGCAATTACATTTATGTGTGTGATTGTATTGCGCTCTGGTCGTTCTTGCTTGCAAGAGGCTTACCATGCCGGCTGTTCACGCTCCCTGAGCGAGTCTTCCGCTGTAATAAAGGCTCGGGACGTGACACCAAAGGTGGCGGGACTAGAACCGTTACAACCATGGATGGCTCCTCTTCGATCAGAGACCCACGGGGTTACCGGCGGAGTTTGGAGTAGATCGTGAGACCCAGAAAGGTAAGGGGGGGTCGGATCTGTCTCAGGATTGACTGACCTGCGCACTCCGCGGGAAAAAATCAGAACTTTGTGCTCCAGAGTCCAAATGGAGCCTTACTTCTTGGAGATGGCACAGGACTTGGAAGAGAAGACTTCAGCCAAGGAATCACGTCCAAATTCAGCCGTGGTCGCTTCTTTCCATGGCTTCTGGTTCCCTGGCGGAGCAGTTTTACGCAGTCGTGGAATAATGGCTCTCCCGGGCAGCTCAAAGCTCGGACGGATGCGAGACCACCTCGCCTGTGAAGCTGACTTGACGATATTTCCACCAGTACAGAATATGCCACCAGGACTCGAGATGACGAAGAGGCAGCCTCTGTAACTTCGGGGTACTCTACTGCTGCAAATTGCTACTGAATCTGTAACTTGGTGAAGGAAAATGGAGTAGAAAAGGGGGGCCAATACAGCAAGGGGTGGGGGCTAATGGCTGTGGGTGATGGGGGAGGGTGTTAGGGGTTGATGGGGGAGGCTGGGAGAGGGAGGGGGCGGAGCTAGTAGAGGGTGGGGGTCTGGTCCGGCCAAGCAGGGAATGGAGGGAGATGGAGAGGGGTGCGGCCTAGGGTGAGTGGGGAAGGGAGATGGGGGTCGTCCAAGCAAGGTGGAGGGGAGATGGGGGGCTGCGACCAAGGGAGGTGAGGGGGCTAGGATTGAATGGGGTGCAACTCTCAAGGGGATGGAAATTCGAATTGGGGTCTTGGGGAGGTGAAAGGGTGCATGGGGGAAGGGAAGAGTTGCTTGGGGAGTGCCAAAGGTCACCTTGGAAGGGGAGGGAATTGAAGAGAGGATTCAATGGGCATTCGGATATGAAGGGGTGGGTGATGTGTCATAAGGGGAGTGGGTGAATGGGAGATGATGTGGCAAGGAGGGAGGTGAAGGGGCAGGTGCGCCCAAGGGAGAGAGGGAGGGGGGGTAGGTGGGCTTCTCACCCTAGGACTTCTCACCCTATCTAATGGCTTCTCACCACAAGAAAGCAAACACTTAAATTGGACTAAATTCTCAGATTTTCATTCGTTCTCAAATGAGGGAATGGGGTCCTATTTATAGGAAACTCACACTTTATAATAAGTCCCTGACTTTTGGACTAATGACAAGAAACCAAGGGAGGGGGCGCCCCTGGGCCTAGCCCATATAATTGGGCCCATTAACCAAACTAATCAACCCTATGACACTTAACTTAGGTAGATGACTCATTAACCTAGGTACTTGACTCAAATAAAAGGGAAAATTACATAATTATGACTCAAAGAAAGTATAAAAATTACATGCCATGACTAATAAAAATGTGGCGATCAAGATAGAGCATAGTCGACGAGCAACGGGACCCTCAGAAAAATGTGGAGTGGTAGGAGATGTCCCCATCACTGTTGCACATGTTATTTTGCATTATCATGCCATAATTTGAAAAACTTATTGCATCTATTTTTGTATGTTCATGCATGACCACTTGGTATATCAAATGGTTGTGTGAAGAAGGACAGTAATGTTGTCTGGGAGCACACACTATACATTGAGGTGGTTCTTATGACCAAGTCATCTGCCAAGTACCAAGGGTCAGTATTTACAGCTCTTATATGTGATGCATTTTCATGTTGGCATACTCCCCACATGGTCTTCATGTTACTGTTGATGTGTTTTTACTTACTCTTTACCAGCTTAAAAGATCTCTTCCATCCCTTCTACTAAATCGATGTGAGAAATAAATGGAAAATAGAAGGGGGACAAAAGGGTGTAAACCTGTGATCGCCACCAAGGTGCCAAACGTGATGGACACGCCGTACCTTGGAAAGAGGGTAGGTACTCGCCTTTAACCAGCACTGCAAGGGATGAACGGCCCTTGAAGAATCGCCTTAAGTGTAGTGCGGCCGTTCGACAGTCCGCGCGTCAGTGCTGGGGTGGAACGTGGGATGAAGAACGAGGGATGATGAACGGTTCATGATCGGCTGCGGGAAGGAGATGAACGGTGTAATATTGGCCGCACTTCCCTTAGAATGGACAGTCTGGAACCGCCCAACACCACCACGCCCTAAGATGCAAAGGTCCAACCTCCACCCTTTTCGGCCGGCCAGAAAGGATGGGCCTCGTGTTAGTGTGTTGCTGGCCTGCGAAACAGAGTGTAGAACACAAAGAAAAACCCAATATCAGAACTGCAAAGTGTAGTAAGTGCTAGAACGGAAAGGAATAAACATAACTAAATGGAATGGGGGATACCTGGGGGGTTTTAAACCCCTAGGGGCACAAAAAACGTGGGAGGAGGTGTGAATGATGCATGAGAATGACAAAAACGAGGAAGGAACGTGGAGAAAATGACGCATGCAAACAAAAGAGAGCAACAGACTAATGAACTAAAGACACAAAATAATGAGATACTCCCTAAATCGGAGGCCTGTATGGACGTAGAAGGCCTCCCTCCCTGGTCGTAGGTCACTCTAGAATCCGACAGGGCTTCACCGTGACCTTGAAATCTCCCCCCTTTTCGAAGGTAGCCTCTAGGGTCTATTTATAGAGCCTAGGAAGCCAGCCCCGAAATTAGGGGTTTTAGGCATTTTCAGGTCAAGATAATCAAAGGAAAGTCATAGATAATTGAATTATCTTTCATCCAGAAGAAACGGCACTCAAAATGACTCAATATCCACGGAGAAAATGACGGGAGAAGTTAGGGATAAAACCACGGATAGAGAGAGAAAACCCTTGAAATTCTCAAGAACCGAGACGATGAACGGTCTCACGATAGACCACCCAACGGGATGAGCGGCCATCTTCTAGGCCGTCCAACCCTGTCGGTGGAAATTCAAATAAATCATAAATATTATCCAACTATCCATCGAACTGACCGAAACGGTCGCCGTTGGACTCTCATAGATGAACGGCTACCATCAGACCGTACACCCACAAGAGCGGCCAAGAGAACACCGCCCATGCCTTGTCGGTGATAAATCAAAATAGATTAGATAATTAGATAATTATCTGAAAAACTAGCGATGTTAGGACTCTAGGAGACAGACGGCTTAGGAGGTACCACACAATGGTCTTATGCGGCTATGGCTAGGCCGTATATATGCTTGTCGGTGATAATTCAAAAAATCAGCTAAACATCCCATAAATATATGAACGGCCCAGTATCAACCGCACATATGGTTGAACGGCTGGAGGTTGACCGCACATGTACATGGGCGTTTGAAATTCATAGAAAAGCTCAATCAACTAAAACCAAGGCCCATTAAGCCCTGAATCAACTCGGACCTATCCAGGGAGGGAGGCCACCCATAAAATTGGCCCAGAACGTGCCAGAAAATAGCCCAGCGAGTGATGAACTCGAGGCATCAATAAATGGGAGTTAGAGAAATGACTCAACTTATCGGCAAAAAACGGGTGTCAACAGTTACATTTGATGTCTTTAGTGCATCTTGATAGGGGGAGTCCCTACACTTTATAGTCTCCTTATGTGCATCTGTTTGCATTCTATTGCATATCAATTGTGTCAAAAAGTCCAAAAAGAATTGTTTGAAAATCATACATACACTTAGGGGGATCTAAAATAAATTGATTTGAAACAATGTTTGAGTAGCACTTATCTCTCTGTCTGAAAATGGCCTTGAAACTCTCTCTAATTCATTGCATCTGTTGAGGGGGAGTCTTATCTGAAAATTCTCAAGCCAACTTATAGATTGCTCAAGTCGGCTTCCCAGCTATATTTTGAAAACAACATATTCTGTTTGAAACTCAAGCCGACTTAAAACAGCCTCCCAAGTCGACTTCATCTGTTGTCTACTCATTGTTGTGCCCAATTCTGGTTGGAGTCACCATTTGCATTACTGCCTAGCTATATTCCTGCTGCCCTCTTGTCATGTTTGGAAATCATTTTGCCTGCTGATAATCCTTGAACATCCTTGAAACTGTTCTATTGGTAAGTCACCCAAAATTCAGTAAGATCCCAATCTGTGTACCATGATCATAAATCTGAATTCACTTTAGATGAGGAATCTTCTTTTATGATGTCTTATGATTGTCCAGAATAAATTTCTGGTTTCAGTTTAATGACTTCATTGAGTTTAAAAAATAAATGTCTTGAGAATATCTGTGTTCAACTTTAATAGGCCTTAACCAACTTTCACATGTTGTGTCCTGTAAAATCTTCTAAATCTGAAAGTTCTGTAATCATGGCTATCTTTGGTTGAGATACTTAGATTAAGTATTACTTTTAAACATAGAACAACCTAAAAATTCTAAAGGGCAGCACATGATAAAATTGTGTTTCAATGCTCAGGCAGAGCAATGGCTAAGGTTACACTGAGAAACTAAGGCCTTCATCAAAGAAATGAAGTGGTCTTAGTCATGAGGTGTCCTTGTTACCTCTGTTCTAATTGAAGTACGATAGTTAGTCTCACTGAGTAACTAGGGGTACTGGCGTCTAAACAATGTGTACCCTTAAGTCAAAAGGTGTGGACTATACTTGATTACTCTTAAAAAAAATTGAGTCAAAAATAAAAATCTGAAAATGTGACCAAAGGTCAAGAAAAAGTGCTGAAACCCTAAAGACTAAATCAGAATTGTCAAATATGTTTAACCTCAATACTAATTTTAGTAACTCCTAGAGGAGTCATTGGTTTTGAATAAGTAAGATAAAAGGAGGTTAAACAGAGTTATAATATGGAAAATTGGTTCATTTTCTATTAAACATGATTGCATAAATTTTTTCGAAAGAACTTTCATTGATAAACTCCGAACTTATTAGATTTGAACCATGCAATTAAATAAGGAACTGATCATAAGCCATTTATAATGGAAGAGTATGAAAATTAATCATTTCTTATTTATGAGATTAGTATCAGATTGAGAACTCTTTCACTCTTATCAGCTAAAATTGCTTATCTGCAAATCAATCATGTTTGCTTGACTTTGTGCTCTCTCTTTGGTCTGCCTACTTTGTACTGATCATGTGTCAAAAGGGGAGTAAGCTGAAGCTGATTTCCTTCAAAGCCTTCTTGTTCAATTCATCTCCATATCCCATATGTGCTCTCAAACTATTTGATTTGATGATGTCAAAGGGGGAGAATAGTTTGAGTCATTGTCATTAGGTGAGGGAGATGCTGCATGTTCTATCTTGTGCATATTGATCTGCATGCTATTTTGATTATTATGACTCACAGTATTGCCATCATCAAAAAGGGGGAGATTGATGTGCCCCTGTGTTTTGATGATGTCAACAATATGACTCATCGTTGAGTTTCATGTCCTGAATCTTGAGTTTCATACATTTTTTGCTCTTTGAGTTTCATACGTTTTGATTCTTGAGGTTCATATGTTTTTGATGTTATTAACACTTTTTGTTGATGATAAATGCATATGAATCAATGAGTTTTGTGAAGACAGGTCAATGAGTTTTGTGAAGACAGGTTGATTCTAAACAAAAGAATGGCCAGAAGCCTATCGCTGACAGATGTTCAGCTAAGCGTGTAAAATAGCCAGTTAGCAGTGACAAATAGGTACCTAAGGGTGACAAATAGGTGGACTGGCTGAAATCGAAGAAACCATAGAAGGAGAGTCGACTCCACAAGGCACTCGAGCCGACTCCTGTCCCGTTGAAGCAGAAGAAAAGAACAGTTGAAGCAGTGGCGACGGCGGTTTGTGAATAAGGTTGACAAATAGATACTTAGTGGTGACAAATGGCCACTAAGGGTGAAAAATGGCTGCTAAGTGTGAAAAATGGATGTTGGTAAAAATCATGTGAAAAAGGTTGAAGCTACGTCGATGTAGTGAAGTCTTACGTCGACACAGGCACGTTGAAGCCTTGAGATGCGAAGAAGGCAAGTCGACTCTAGAGGCAAATCGAGTCGACTCCATGGGAGCCTTTGTGAAGAAAAATAGAAATATCTGTTAAGGGTGACTTAAGGCCTTCAACATTGTCAACAGTGTCAAAAGAGTCAACAAGGCTTCACACAGTTAATAGGTCAACAAGTCAACAAAATCAGCATAGTCAACATGGTCAACATAGTCAACGTAGTCAACATTGTCATGGAAGCCAAGCCACAGAGTCAATAGAGCCAAGTCAACAGTCAACAAGCTAATTCAACACCTTTTCACTCGAAGCAGTCAACACTAGAGTCAACAGTCAACCAACCACAAAGGTGGCAAATGGTCGACTAAGGGTGACTAATGGGCTGCTAGGAGTTACAACTATCCAGCTAACGGTGACAAATAGCTAAGGCGACGGCCAAGGCAGAAGTGGAAAATATGTAAGGCGACGGCTCACTAGCCTAAGGGTGACAAATGGCTAGGTAAGTCTGACAAATAGGCAATAAGGGTATAAAATGGCTTGTAAGGTTGATAAATAGCCTGAAAGGGAGATTTTCAGAAATCATGTGTCTGCCACACACCTATGTTCGATGGGTCATGCCTTGGCATGTGATCCAAGGGTACTATGTCAGAAGAATATTTCCAACCTTTCCAACTGGACCAATCATAATATGGTTGAAGAATATTTATTCTGAAATACCTCCTGCCTTGGGAAGAAAGCTTCCTACGTGGGTGTACTGCATGAAGATTATTGGTAGGCCAATGAAAGGCCATCGTACCTCATCTCCTCTCAGCCAATCAGTGGCCACTCTTCCTAGTATATGGAACCTTCAATGATAGAAAAATGAGGTCTCACTCACTAAGTCGAAGAGAGGAACAGAAAGAGTCTCCAACGAGAAGAACAGAAAAAGAGAGAAGAGTGAACAGCATGTGTTTGAAGGATATCTGTGAGAGAGAGAGACTGTGAGAAGAAGAAGAGAAAAAGAAAAAGAGAGTTTGTGAAGATTTGTGTGTAGCCAAGCATACTACAGATCTGTTGTTCCTTGGCCTCTAGATCAAATCCAAGCCTTTGTGCTTTCTTCATAGCTACCATTGTTATGTTTCTTTCCTTGCTTTTGTTTTTGGTTTTCCGCTTCTGTAAGGTTCTTTCGATGCTCTGTTTAGAGGTCGGGTATAGAAAGCTGTGAGGCGCAGCTGTATAGCAAGCTGTGAGGCTCAGCTGTGTAGCAAGTTGTGAGGCTCAGCGGGTTTGTAGCAAGGTGTGAGGCTCAGCTGTATAGCAAGCTGTGAGGCTCAGCGGTGTAGCAAGGTGTGAGGCTTAGCGGTTCAAGCTATGTGTCAGCGGAATCCTCACTCGAGTTGAGTGGGGGGTGGACGTAGGTCTGCTTGGTGCGGTCTGAACCACCTAAAAATCCCTTGTGTCGTGTGGTTTGCTTATGTGGTTGATCATTCTCATCTACCTCCTTCACAGGTTGCAGTGTGAGTAGTCTCTGAACTGTAGTTTCCTTATACGCTAAGTGTTCGAGAGAAGGTCTGAATAGTGTGTCAGCGATTTTTACTATAGTGATCTCATTGTATGCTAAGTGCTCAATATCGGTCTTGTATGAGTCTTCATCTGATCGATTAGGTTATTTCATATTCTGTGTTTTCCAGTAAATTTAAGTGGGTGGTTTTTAACTTGAGCATAGTGGGCGCGAGTTTTTAAATTGGGCATAATTTTTATAAGGGGATCTATTCACCCCCCCCCCTCTAGATCCCATAATGCACCGAACACGATGGACCTCAGTCTTTGATAGGCTGGGGGCGCCAGTCCGCTCTGAGAAGCATCCCCAGAAAAAGCGGACGATTCGGCTCATCAACGATGTAGTTTGGGTGTTCGCGTGTTATACCATCGGACACCAGCTCGATACTCAGTCCGATGACCTGAACCAGCCTCTTGCCCAGCTCAAGAGGCCTCGCCCTCAAACTCAACCTCCGGCGCCATCGGGCCACATCGGCACTCCCATCGGACCGCAGGCGTCAGAATGCACTGAAGAGGTCCCAGTGGAGGACCGTGGCGCGCCTATCAATGTCGACCCAGCCAACAATGATCCTCCAGTGAATGAAGTCCAAGAGGTGACTCTTGAGACTCTCATGAAAGAGAATCAACATTTGAAGGCCCTCCTACAAGACCTCCTTCAAGAGCGGGACCTTCTCCCTCAGCCACCTGCTCGGCCTCCGGCCGAACCACTAGCACTACCAATTGGGCACAACGATGCCAACACCTCAGCGGTCGCCACCCAAACCCCGACAGTAGCCGGGTTCGGCACTCCTCCAGTGGAAGCACATCCACGAGCCTCCAACACACCTGTGCCAGAAAGTCTCATTGCACAATGGCAGATGATTGAGCGAATCATTGAGACAAAACTCACCCAGTACGGGGAAGGGGTCACGAGTATAGACCTCTATAGTGTCCCCTACCCACTACATCACCAACTGAAAAAGATCCCTCCAGAGTATGCCAAGCCCCCGAAGTTGAAAAAGTTCGATGGGAAAGGATCTCCGTATGAGCACTTGGCTATTACATTACAGCCATGGGCGAGCTAGCATTGGATGAGTCATACCTCCTCCGCTACTTTGCCACTTCACTTACGGGAACAACCTTTCAATGGTACTCTCGCCTTAAGCCTAACTCAGTGGTCGATTGGGCAGATCTCTAGAAGAAATTCCTCGACCGCTTCTAGACGGCCGAGGGCAAGGTCTCCCTGGATGAGCTCTGCACTCTCCGACAGAAGAAGGGCGAGGGTGCCCTCGACTTCATTAAAAAATGGCGAGACCTCAGCATGAGGTGTATCAACCCACCAGCCCAGAAGGATGCCATTACCATATGCTGTAAAGGCTTGACAATCGAGGTCAGCGAAAAGCTTCTCAGCACCAATATCAAGCACTTCGACCACCTCAACTCGGCAGTCGCCGAAATAGAGATGTTCTTCACCGATAACCCGAGCTACTTCAACCAAGGGTAAACTGACACGAGAACGCTAGTCCGGCAAAGAGGTGAACATCATTGAGTTCACTCCCACCGCTAAAGCCAGAAAGGAGGCCGGCTCAAGTAGCTCCAACAAGAAGCCAGCAGACAAGCCAGCCACTCCTTCCTTTTCGAAGCATATGAAGACACATTTCTCCTTTAAGAAGGAGCACACGAAGATGCTCTTCGACCTCTGCATGGCTCAAAATATCATCGAGTTGCCTGAAGCTCGCAGGCCTGATGTGGCCCAGAAAACTGATAATCCTAGCTACTGCCCATATCATCGCATGTTAGGTCATCCACTTGAAGATTGCTACATCTTCAAGACCCAGGCACAGAAGCTGATCTGAGACGGTCTCATCAAAATGAAGAGCGATCTCGTCGATCCCCCGTAGCCACATGCGTGGTCCAGACCCGCTAAGGCCATACGTGTGATTCACTACACAGCTAGTGTGATCCACATGATGGCCGCATTCTCCCTCTCCGATGTTGAGATAGGGGAGCCCAGCACCAACCAAGGCGAGCACTCACTATGGTATCTGGGGTGGAGATGGCATGATCGCATACTTCTTTCCTTTCCAAAAGAAAGGACCAGGTGGCTCTTCAATGTCATCATCGAGAGGGGGAAAATCATGCCCTGTGAGCCGCCGACAGACTACACTCGATGGGACTTCAGTCATCCCCAGTACTGCCCTTTCCACGCCAGAATCTACCACGCGATCGAATCTTGTGAAGAAGTCTAGCACCTAATCCAGGAACAAATCCAGTGGGAGCAGATCAATGCTCAAGGGAACTATATGGCAACTCTGAGGCTTCGAGAAGCTATTGAAGAAACCTTGAGCATTGCCAGAAATGCCCCAGATCAATCAGATCCTCCTCAAGCAAACGGGCACGGGCTGCCTTATCGACACATCCCAGAGTGGCTCAAGTTTTGAACTGATAATCGAGAAGCTCTTGAGCGACTGTGTGACCGTAGGAGGCGGGACGCCAGTTAGGAGACTAAGCCGAGCAAATTCTCGGTTAACGTCATCCATTCTCCTGCCACCTCAACTCCTTTGGATACCCAGGTGCCAATCACCAGTCGGCCAGTTCCTGCCACCCCGGCCTCGTAATGGCGGCCTTGGCAAGAGCTGGAGTCTCTTCCATTCTCTATGGAGGATACTGCCAGACTACTCCGTGTTCTTCTCGGCCGAGAAGACGTCCTCATGAGCGAGACGACGATGGGTGCCCTAAGCTCCTCTCGCTACCCTCCTGCTCTGCCTCCACCTTGTACACCAGAAGACAAGAAGGGAAAGCAAAAGCAGGGTGAGACCGTGGCACGGTCACGCCATGTCACTTCAGCCAGCGAGCCTTCGGGTCCTCTCCGTATACCCTGTGATCCAGTCCGACGTGTGAAGGAAGCATCTTCAGAGTCTTCAGCGACTCTGGCTAGCAAGCCTAATCCTTCACCACAAGGTGCAATTAACGCCAGAAGTTAGGGTGACAACCAGGAGCGGCGGTGATGGAGACATCCCTTGCCCCTCCAAATTTTCTGAAGCTCGGATTGATCGTCGGTGTACGCCATTATGTTCCTCATGTGTTTGTGAGTCGAGTCATGTAATTTTCTTATTTTTATTTGAGTCATAAACATGCAATTTTCCCTTTATTGAGTCATGTACCTAGGTTAGAAAGTCATTTTCCTAAGTCTTGAAGTCATTATGTTGGTTTGATAGGTTAATGGGCCCAATTCATTGGGCTAGGCCCAGGGGCACCCCTCCCTTGGACTGTTTGGTCATTAGTTAGTTTGTCAGGGTCAGTTTGGTCTTAGGAAAAGTGTGGGATCTATAAATAGCCCCACCCCTCTCTCATTTGTAACAATTATGCTTGAATATTGAATCCAAAAAATTTCCACACCTTCTAGTTCCCTCTCAATATCTCCCTCTCTCTCTCTCTTACTATCACTCTCTCTAAGTGGGTTGTGCCCCCTCTCTCTCTTCTCCCCACCCCAATTTCGAAATTCATTCTCTCTCCTCCCCATTCACCCCTCATTAAGGCCCCTTCCCCTTCCCCATGCACTCATTCAATTCCCCCTCCAACCCCTAGGTGGAAACCCCTTCTCCTAGGCACCTTTCCACTCTCCCAAGCAACCTTCCCTCTCCCCAAGACTGAAAGAGCCCTTCCCTAGGCCAAATTTTGAATTTCCCTCTCCCTTGGGCTGTGCCCTTTCATCTCCCCACCTCCCTAACCACCCAAGGTCGCAGCCCCCCTTCCCCATCCACCAAATAAGCCCTTGTTCATGCCCTTCCCCACACCCTCTCCTCCACCTATTCTGTCCCTGTTGCAGGTTTCAGAAAAGTAGTGACTTGCAGAGGCAGCCACGACCATCTATCAAAGATTCAGATGGCAAGGCCTACATTTCTGGAATCGTCTGCAAGTTAGCTTTCCAACGGTGGTGGTCTCGCCGACATCCGAGTTCGGAGCTGTCCGGAGGAACGTCATCTTCAACGACTGCGCAATCTATCCCAGACTGAAGACCAGAGTGATCTTGGAAGCTGTTCTGCGGCCAACCTTGGAGGAATTCGAGCACGCTTCCTTCTACAAAATTCTTCTTCGTCTAGTCCTCCATCAGTACCAGAAAGAACGATGCCATTCGCCTGCCCGAGCTATTTTTTCTGAAATTTTTCGTCGGAGTGTGCAGTCTGCCACCAGTGGGTCCAGGTTTGACCTATCTTCACTTATCTAGCCACCATTCTCCTCTCCGACATCGGATTGTGGCCCCGTCAACTTCTGGTTGAAGCTACTCCGACCACGATCGCGTCACCACCAGTTTCATTCGATTTGGAGTTCGGGAGCGACTGCAGTGCCTTCTGCAAGTTGCTGCATCAGTTCTGCATCAGTCAGAGGTAGAGTGTTGCTGTCCTGCTCCAGTCGCCGGTCCGATCAGCCCCGAGTTCCAAAGCTTCCCCAAAAATTCAGGCATCATCCTCTGTCAGTTGGGAAACTTTTGACACCGGTTTCGTCAAGTTTGGAGTTCCGAGGAGCCCGTGGCAGCGTCATCATCAACCCTCTGTCCAGCGAACCTGAAGATTGGCAGAACCGGTGAAGCTTGGAAAGTCGGGTGTCCTCGCCCAATTCCCCCTCCCCGCTTGGCCGACTGAAGGCCCCTCCCTGCGAGGAGGTAGTATTGATTGTAATAAGTTTAATCCCCACCCCAAGTTCACCCCTCTGCGAGAGGTGTAGTTCATGTAATAATATTCTCGCAGGTTTTGAAGTGACACCGACGCGGCTTGCGGGCGCAAACCCTTGCCTCCCCGCTCGCCCCCGTCTTCGGCCGGAGTCGGCGTCTTCACGCCGGCTAGGTGAGCCTCGGTCCCCCTTTCCTTGCTGGTTAATATCATTTGCTTAGCTTAGTATTGTTGCTTTGCTGCGTCGGACGGAGAGCGAGGGCCCGGCCCAAATTGCCGATCACGTGAGTGTCCATCGCGGGCGAGTTGTGAGCGAGCCATTTCAACCCACACCCATGGTGTGACGGCCGTCCGTGAGTGGGCATCCCTGGCCCAATTGGGGTTCTCCCCAAGCTTGCCAAGCACCGGAGCATCATTGTCCCACCCCGGACCCACTCCATTATCGTTTAGTTGCCCACGGGCACAAGTGTGCACCAAGCGAGTGAGCCGCTCGAGTGGTATCATCGCCAATTTGCTTGCTTGCAACCTTAGGTCCAAGGGTCATATTATCTTGTGGTCATCACCCCAAGGTGGTGTCACATCAGGCGGTACCCCGCTGCACCCCTGGTTGCCCCAAGATACTGCTCTAAGCCGGATAGTAAAGGCAAGGCTAAAGAGCAAGACTCTACACGAGCCCCCCAGTTTACATCTCAGTAAAGAATTGCGCCATCATGGGTAAGGCATCAAATCCCGCACACGTCTTTGGACGCCAGCTCCAATATGCCAGCTCACCACAGACCTCCTGCGCCACTGCTGGTAAGGCATCAAATAGCGCACACATCTTCGGATGCCAGTTCCAGCATCCCAGCATACCAGGAGCTACCACCTGAGGTCATCGAGCAGGCGATCAATGCCACCTTCCAAATACAACAAGCGGAAGGTGCCTGGATTGAAATCCGGGCAAAGAAAAGTCGTCGACCTCACTCTGCCAAGACAACAGCTCGGAGATATCCTCATGAGGATTTCTCCATTTCGGCCCCAGCACCTCTACATCCTACTCCCCTAGAGGCGGCCATCGCCAAAAGACACGAGAGGAATAGGAGGAAGAACCTCAAAAGATGGCTCAAGAAGCAAGCTGAGCAAGCAGCCGCCTTACAATCACCAACTGAGCTAATGCCTCTCCAAAGGCTACAACGGCTCATCGATGACCTGGAGAAATACATCCCTCCTCGTCCCACTGGTGCTCTCCCACTCGATAGTTACATCCCGTGGGAAGAAATGCAGAAGCAAGCTCGCCTTAGAAGCTGGGTCCAAGACATGATCCAGAAAATCAAGAATGGCGAGAGGCTCCTCATCCCAGAAGAACTCTCCTTGTTCCACAAAGATAAGGAGATCACCATGGAGCAGCTGGAACAGATGCTTCGAGGTTGCACCTGCAACATGGTGGCTATCCCACCCCCTGACAACATTAATGCTCCTCGACGAGGTGAGCCGGTGGCCTCTCGAACCAGACAGAGAACCACCGCTCCGCTCAGGGTGCAACTAGCTCTAGAAAACATAGGTCATGGTCAGGGTCACGGCCGAGGATGCGATAGAGGTCGTAGGAGAATCCCCAAGTTGCCTCCCTATCCGTCCACCTTCGACCTGGAGCGAATTATCCTCTTTCGAGGAGAATAACCTGCCCCCATTCCCAACATAGAAATTCGGGGGGGGGGGGTCCCAGTATCTTTGATCCCTCCAGCATGGGGGGGGGTCTCCGCCAGCATTCTAGTCCTTGTTTCCAGGAGCTCGTAGGTGATCAGAACCAATCTGACCCTAGTGGCAAAGGGAAGGCAGTGCAACTCCCCGATGGGGAGTAGCGCGGCAGCTTACATAAGGTCCAGCCTGACATACTACCATCATTGGAGGATGCTCGAGCTGTTGGTGCAGATGGTATGCTCTGATACCACTTGATGGGACCGGTGCGAAGGATTCAGAAAAGGGGGGATGAATCCCTCTCTAAAACAATGTCCAATTAAAACTAATAACAAACAGAGATGCGGAATCAAAACCCATGGGTGCCTTAATCAGCTTAGATGCACCCTTCGAAAGATGGAAGGAAGATCAGAGAGACTGTACTTCTGATCTACTCCATATAGACTAAAGAGATGACTCAGTTCATCTAAATAGCTAGACTCTATCAAGACCAGAATCAAACGCGCGGTGTGCAACCCTATCTCTCACTAGATATAAGATCAGACTATCATGAACGTTCCTAAGCATACATCTAGCGGATCAGAATAAACAATCAAACCACGATGAACAGAAGATTTTAAGGTGGTTCGGTCCTCCAGACCTACGTCCACCCCACACTCCAACCAGAGTGTGGCTTCCTGCTGATACACAACTTAACAGCTGGGCCTCACAGCTTGTCTATATCTGCTGAGCATCACAACTTACTTCTGCTGGGCAATACAGCTTAGCCACCCGCTAACATACAACTTGACCCGCTGGGCATTACAGCTTCGCCGTCCAGAGGACACCACACCTCTACAACCGCTGGGGCTTACAGCTTAACCAGTCCAGAGGAATCCTTCTCTACTACAGCTGAGCAACACAGATTGCTCTGCTGACAAACAACTTGAAATAACAATAAAAAGGAAAACAAGAAACAGGAAATGACAGCAACTGAAAGTTGTAAACACTAAAGCGCAGATATGGCTCTCAAGGAGCTGACTGGATTAGATTTGATCCAGATTCCAGTAGGGACTAATCTTCAGATGAAGCTTCTCTTCTTCTCTTCTCAAACTCTCGATCTCTCTCTCTTCCTGTCTACTTCTTCTTCTTCTGTGTTTCTCTGCGTTTCTCTGCTGCTCTCGATCTCACTCTTTCTCTTTTTCTTCTACTACTTTCGAGAGATGTCCTTTTGATTGCAGGAAGCAGACTACATATATACTCCATCATGTCAGGTTGACGAGCTCTTGCCCTAGGAGTGTGGAGGGAACGCTCCGGCCTGGAAGCTTCAAGAGACAATCGCCACTTGTCAGAATCTGGAAGCTTCAGGGTCCACGTGGCAGCATCTTTGAGTGAGGATCATCATTGGATCACGTGCCCTTCTTGAAGAACATGAGCTATTGACCTGTTACATAAGTGTCTTTCAGTTATGTATAAAATATGCACAGACTTCATTCAATCACGAAAGATGTACACGGACATAGGGTATTATATGCACGAGTTCAGTACTATCACACTAGCATATGCACAGACTTATTTGCAGCACAAGACTAACAGATGCACTGACTATGCAAGCTACAGACATTTCATGGACTAAGATGCATGAATCTCTTATGCACTGAATTGGTTACGAGGTGGGCACAGACTTGATAATGCGAGGTGGCAAGCGTGCACGGACCTTGGTGAGATGTGCACCGACTATGTACCAACTAGCATGAAAATGAGCACAACAATAGGAATATGCACCGACGTAGTGCTAGCCCATAGCAACCATTGCATTGCACCGACTGCGAAGGCTCATGTGCATCGACTCCAGGCCACCATGAGACGCAGAATAAGCAATGCACCGACCTAACACTCGCCAAGACTGCGTGCACAGAGAGTGGAATTCACAGACCTTAATGACTATGAACGGTGACATGCACCGAGGTTGTTGAGCAGTCGGACTGAAAAAAATGCACTAGCCTTAGACAAAACATAAGTGCACCGACTTAACTGATGCATAGACATGTTTAAACCCAATGCAGCAAGCAAAATAGTGCACAGAACAATGCACCAACCTAAAGCAGCAACTGAATGTTCATCAGTTAAATCATCATCAAGGCATACAGATCAAGCACTCAATCATAGATTAATCATGCAATCTCATTTGGTGACACTAATGTTGCTATCATCAAAACATCACAGCATCATCAAGGCACAAGGGGCACAACAATCTCCCCCTTTTTGATGATGGCAACATAATGAGTCACACAGACTCGATAAATCAAACTATTATCTCCCTTTGACTTCAGCAAAAAGAAGGTTGTTTGCGTGAAAAATAATGTGATGCATGAACCTATTCACCCCCTTTGAAATACAGTCCTCCCCCTTTGACATAATCATGAATATCTATAATGCCTAGAACTCCCCCTAAGAGCATGAATGGAATCAAAAATGCAAGCACATGATGTATCCACAGGGATGAACTCTGGTTATCCAATGAATCAATATGGAATCCACCACCACAAGAATTCTGAAGCAAAATTGGTTATGGCACACCTTACATTTACATGGACAGAACAATGCAGGTGAAAGGCCCACAGAACCAGAACCAGTTACAAGAGTCATTTGTCAGGGATACAGAAACAAGATGGAAGATTCAAACCGTGTGGAGAGTGAAACTGATGATGTAAATGAAGTAGATGTAGCCAAGGGTAGGAGTAAATAAGAGCAAGCAAGGCACAGGATCTCCAACAGGTAAGTTAGCATGATGATTAAGTTGCCAGAGGTGAACCTGATCAGAGGAAATTATATGGCAGGTACCACAGTAATAAGTCCTCGCAAGGAAAGACTCTCCTATCATAGGGGGTTATGAATTAACCGACATGACCCAATTGATTTAACCATGATGTATACCAAATTTGTCAATTAAAATCAATTCTCATATCTGAAGCAAGTTTTAATAAAATTGAACCAGCTAATCATGCAATATACAAAATCAATCATCTTCCAATTTACTCAAATAATCTTAATGATTCCTTTGAGAGTCATATAGAGCAGTATTGAAATTAAACACCCTTACTAGAACATGAGTTGACAGTTTTTGCAAGATATTTGCTTTTGATTAGCACAATATTTCTTGAGCAATTTGTGTTGATCAATACCTTTTTTTTTACATGAGGCACAACACGTCTCAGGTGAAGTGACCCAGTTACTCAGTGTGATAACAGTCATTGCCTCTCAATTGTGAGAACAGAGTTAGCAATAGGAGTGCCTTTCACATGAAGAGACACCTTGATCAGAGGTCAGAATGCCCAGTTACTCAACTCAAACATGCCATTGCTCTGTCAGGTTTGACAATTTTCCTTTACTACAGAGATAACTATGGCACTTCATGACTTAGGTTTTACTCCATTTCTTTGATGGAGGACCCAGTTTCTTGGTGACCAAAGTCATTGCTCTGACTTTAGTTTTTTCTTCTTAGCCAACATTTTTCAAGTTGATGTTTACAAATGATACCCACTCTATGTATCTCTACCAGTGGTCTTGAGATTATCTTTTTAGATTTCAAATGAGTGAGTCTAGATATTTCATGACATGATTGGTTAAGATTTATTAGAACTTTTCATTCAGATATTTTCATTCATTTGAATACAAATCCGAGAATACATTAAGCTCATACCAATTTGAAACAGTGGTCATTCTTAAACCTGTATGATAGGAATTTCTTTTATATTAAAAATATGGTACACAACTTGAAGTTCTCAGATCAGTCCAATCAATGCAACTTAACAACTTATCATTCCTGGAACAAGAATCAGATTAATCAGACCAGCTTGAAAGGATGTGAGTGTCGGATGGGTACAAGTTGGTAGAGCAAATAACGGCAGGAGAGAAGACCATCAAATGTATGTATAGCAGAATCAATTTCAATAGCTGGGTCTGGAGTACAGACAGAACAGCTCAACAAGTAGAAACATCAGAGAATTCAAGTGAACCACACATTGGCAATGGAATGGATAAGATTGCTAGACAGAAGGAGTTAAAGAGGTGAATAAGTGATGAAGCATGCATGCTCCCCCTGTCTAGATGCAATGGAATATGTTTTTAGGATTTTTCAAATTTTATGACATGCACTAATTTAAATCAAACATGAAGCATACAATGCACGACCTTGGCATGTGAACAACACGAAGTGCACGGACCTGTATGCAATGTAGACATAAGATGCACCGACTATATGCAAGACATGCAACTATCTATACTCAGTGCAATAATTATTCAAATATCAGAACATTCTTTATTCAGAGAGCATCATGCGAGAGCAGCCAAATTTTCAAGAGATGTCAATTAAGCACAGACAGATTAATATGATATGCAAACATCTAAAGCAAACAATTTCAGATAGCAGAATTTAAGGAAAGTTTTCAGAACTAACCTGTGCAGCGCAGTCATGGGGTTTTCATTCTTGAGTGCCTTGGATTATTGACCCCTTTATTCATCAGCTTCCAAGGCACACCTGCAAAGATTTGATCACTTTGATCCAGCAGGAACCCAAGCAGTCTTGGGTCCTGTACTAACCCCAACAGGTGTTCTAAACAGTTCCTTAGCAACATTATCATCAAATTCCATCAAGTGATAATTGGCCATGAAGTGACCGAATTTACCACAATATCTACATAAAACAGCAGATTTTCTGGTCCTATGATGCATATCAACAGTAGCATGAGACCTATGAGTCTGAGCATGAAATGTTATGTTGTTTACATGGACATTTTGTTTCTTATTCCTAATCAGCCAACATTCAGTAGATTTGTGACCTGACTTACCATAGTCAAAGCATGAAAAGTTCACAGGTCATTTTGCAGAGAATTTGACAAAATAGGGATTAACAGAATTTTCCTGAACATGCCAACAGTCCTCTACTGTATGGCCATGCTTCCCACACTCGAAGCACCTGATGTGCTTACCTTTACAACCATTTTTTCCCCAAGTAGATCCAGACCAGCACTCAATGGCTTTGTGATCATATTTGGTACAGTTAAAATAAATAATGTTCTGGTTTGAAGCAAACGTGTTTCTTTTGGGGCCAAGATGATTACCAGAAGACCTAGCATGCATTTTATCATTTTGTTTCATGATAAAACATGCATTCATGAGATGACCATGCCTACCATAGTAATGACAAGATGCACCAGACTTCCTAGTAGCATGGTTTCTACCAAATGAATTTCTAGAATGCAATGTTTCACTTGCATGCTCATCTTCTATCAATAATCTGCAATCATCCATTACGTGGCCTACCTTGCCACAATAATGGCATGAAACACTCTTATCAAATGCATACGAATAAGTAAATGAGTTATGAGCAGTATGCATTGACCATCAGATGCAGCAGAGCTAGCAGATTTCAAGACACAAGTAGGGACATTTTTGACCTTATTTTTCTTACCATTCTTGTTCAATTGTTTACCCTTGTTCACAACTTTTGTTTGTTTTTCATTTTTCTGAGCCTTAAATTGAAAGACAGATGATGAAGAAGTTTTCATGTCTTCATTTTGTTTTGGGATTGACTTGTGGTACCAGCTACTTCAGAATTTTGCACGAAGGTGGTGTATAGCTGGTTTCTAATAGTTTCCTTAACATCAGAACTGCAACTTATCCCCTTTTTTGAGTTATTATCCTCACTTTTCATAACAGCTTTCAATTTTCTCTTGTTTTCAGCAGACTCGGATGTTGATTTTTCCAGATCCTGAATTTTAGTTTCCAAAAAGGTGATGTGAAGTTCATAACTGGCTATCTCCTGTTCACTGCAATTAACGCATTCACTTAGGACTTTGTTTGCAGTTTTGTACTTCTCAATTTCTTGTTCCAGACTGCTCAATATGTTAGTCTCTTCATTGTAAGCAGTTTTTCCTTTCTCTAATATGAGAAGCTGTTCAGACATACCAGTGTTTAATTGTTTTAACTTCTCAATTTCAGCTTTCAATTCATGGTTTTCCTCCTCGAGTTTTCCAGCTTAATTTCCTTACTAGCCCACCTTTCTCTCTCTATAGCCAGAAGCCTCTCTGAAATAACAGTATTTAGGACCTTGAGTTTTTTGTTTTGTTCTTTCAGTTCATTGTTCTCATTGGTTAGCTTCTCAATTTCTTTACTACTGGATATAGATTCCAGTCTTTCAATTAGTTCATCTTCTCTTTCTTCAACTTTAATTCTCTCAATCAACAATTCTTTGTTTTTTTCTTTTAGAGATTCAATCAATTTTCTCTGCCCCTCATTTTCATCATACAGATCTTCATTGCGTTCTTTTAGAGCCAAGCACTTGTTGCAGATCGATTTTAGAGAGGAACCCTGCACACCTTCCTTGTTAACTTTCTCTATTTCAGCTTTTAGATTTTTATTATTCCTCTGAATTTCTCCATTCTCAGCTTTCAATTTCTCCAGATCAGAGTTAATCCTTTCCAACTCTTCCAGGTTTATCAGATGTTCATAAGTTTTCAGCTTTAACTGACTTTCTAATTCAGAAATTTTATTGGCACATTCTTGGTTTTCATTTTTCAGCAAGCGCATTTGCTTCATATTCACATGAGTCTCAGATAGACATTTATCATATAATTCATTGATATTCAAGCACTTTTCACAGATGAATTAGAATCATTTTTGTCAATTTTCTTTTTCATCTTCTTATATTGTTTTCTTAGATGATCATGAGACTCTAGCAATTCATTATATGCAGCAATCCAATCATCCAGGGCATAGTCTTCAAAGATGTTTACCTGATCATTGTCATGTTCTTCATCTTGATTGCTGCTATGTTCACTTCCTTGAGCCATCATGCATCGATTATCATTTTTGCAGCTGCCATCCTTCAGTTTGTTCAAGATTTCTTTGGCAGACCTGCAAGATGAGACGTATGAGATTAGTGCTCTGTCAATTGATGCTTTTACCATGTTCAATGCTCTAGAATTGACGGAGTCTTTCAATGTGTCCTCTGGTCCATTTGGATTTATCTTTTGATAATTTGTGTGAACCGTGAGTCATTACCTTCCACAAGTCAGGATCAGGTTGTTCTTACATACCGATGCAACTTTTTCAGCCATAGCTCAAAACCATCACCTCTGAAGATCGGTGGATGAGCCATCGAGAGATGAATTAATCAATAGAAAGAAATGAGAAGTGCACCGGAATCAACCGAAGTACAGCAAGACACCGACTCAGAAAGACTGAAGCACCAAAAGCGACAAAACCAGATCCACTCTGAAATGCACCACGGAAGTAGCAGGATCCTCTGTAGATCGTTAGATCTAGTACACAGAGGCCAACTCTGATACTAATTGATGGGACCGGTGCGATGGATTCAAAAGGGGGGGTGAATGAATCCCTCTCTAAAACTATGCCCAATTAAAACTTATAACAAACAGAGATGCGAATTAAAACCCACGAGTTACTTAATCAGCTTAGATGCACCCTTCGAAAGATGGAAGGAAGATTAGAGAGACTGTACTTCTGATCTACTCCATATAAACTAAAGAGATGACTCAGTTCATCTAATCAACTAGACTCTATCAAGACCAGAATCAAACGCACGGTGTGCAAACCTATCTCTCACTAGATATAAGATCAGATTATCATGAACATTCCTAAGCATACATCTAGCGGAGTAGAATAAACAATCAAACCACAATGAACAGAATATTTTAAGGTGGTTCGGTCCTCCAGACCTACGTCCACCCCACACTCCAACCAGAGTGTGGCTTCCCGCTGATACACAGCTTAACAGCTGGGCCTCACAGCTTGTCTATATCCATTGAGCATCACTGCTTGCTTCTGCTGGGCAATACAACTTAGCCATCTGCTGACACACAGCTTGACCCGCTGGGCATTACAGCTTCGCCGTCTAGAGGACACCACACCTCTGCAACCGCTGGGGCTTACAGCTTAACCCATCCAGAGGAATCCTACTCTGCTATAGCAGAGCAACACAGCTTGCTCTGCTGACAAACAGCTTGAAATAACAATAAAAAAGAAAACAAGAAACGGAAAATGATAGCAACTGAAAGCTGTAAACACTAAAGCGCAGATATGGCTCTCAAGAAGCTGACTAGATTGGATTTTATCCAGATTCCAGTAGGGACTAATCTTCAGATGAAGCTTCTCTTCTTCTCTTCTCAAACTCTTGATCTCTCTCTCTTCCTGTCTTCTTCTTCTTCTTCTGCGTTTCTCTGCTGCTCTCGATCTCTCTCTTTCTCTTTTTCTTCTACTACTTTTTTTAGAGATGTCCTTCTGATTGCAGGAAGCATACTATATATACTCCATCAGGTCAGGTTGACGAGCTCTTGCCCTAGGAGTATGGAGGGAACGCTCAGGCCTGGAAGCTTCAGGAGACACTCACCACTTGTCAGAATTTGGAAACTTCAGGGTCCACGTGGCAGCATCTTTGAGTGAGGATCGTCATTAGATCACGTACCCTTCTCGAAGAACATGAGCTATTGACCTGTTGCATAAGTGTCTTTCAGTTATGTATAAAATATGCACAGACTTCATTCAATCACGAAAGATGTACATGGACATAGGGTATTATATGCACGAGTTCAGTACTATCACACTAGCATATGCACAGACTTATTTGCAGCACAAGACTAACGGATGCACTGACTATGCAGACTACAGACATTTCATGGACTAAGATGCATGAATCTCTTATGCCCTGAATTGGTTACGAGGTGGGCACAGACTTGATTTAGCATGAGATTATGTATGCACGGACTTGTCGTGAATGCGGAGCTATAAATTGTACCGACTATGTGCATGCGGTATGCATGAACTGCACTGACTTATTATGCAAGTATGAGACCGTGCACAGACCTGAGAATGCGAGGTGGCAAGCGTGCACGGACCTTGGTGAGATGTGCACCGACTATGTACCAACTAGCATGAAAACGAGCACAACAATAAGAAAATGCACCGACCTAGTGCTAGCCCATAGCAAACATTGCATTGCACCGATCGTGAAGGCTCATGTGCATCGACTTAAGGTGTGTGTGAGACGCTAAATGAGACGCACACATGCACCGACTCCAGGCCACCATGAGACGCAGAATAAGCAATGCATCGACCTAACACTCGCCAAGACTGCGTGCATAGAGAATGGAATGCACATACCTTAATGCCTATGAACGGTCACATGCACCGAGGTTGTTGAGTAGCCGGACTGACAAAAATGCACTAGCCTTAGACAAAACATAAGTGCACTGACTTAATTGATGCGTAGACATGTTTATACCCAATGCAGCAAGCAAAATAGTGCACAGAACAATGCACCAACCTAAAGCAGCAACTGAATGCTCATCAGTTAAATCATCATCAAGGCATACAGATCAAGCACTCAATCATAGATTAATCATGCAATCTTATGTGGTGACACTAATGTTGCTATCATCAAAACATCACAGCATCATCAAGGCACAAGGGGCACAACAATCTCCCCCTTTTTGATGATGGCAACACAATGAGTCACACAGACTCGACAAATCAAACTATTCTCCCCCTTTGACTTCAACAAAATGAAGGTAGTTTGCGTGAAAAATAATATGATGCATGAACCTATTCTCCCCCTTTGAAATAATGTCCTCCCCCTTTGACATAATCATGAATATCTATAATGCCCAGAACTCCCCCTGAGAGCATGAAAGGAATCAAAAATAAAGCACAGGATGTATCCACAGGGATGAACTCTGGTTATCCAATGAATCAATATGGAATCCACCACCACAAGAATTCTGAAGCAAAATTGGTTGTGGCACACCTTACATTTGTATAGACAGAACAATGCAGGTGAAAGGCCCACAGAACCAGAACCAGTTACAAGAGTCATTTGTCAGGGATACAGAAACAAGATGGAAGATTCAAACCGTGTGGAGAGTGAAACTGATGATGTAAATGAAGTAGATGTAGCCAAGGGTAGGAGTAAATAAGAGCAAGCAAGGCACAGGATCTCCAACAGGTAAGTTAGCATGATGATTAAGTTGCCAGAGGTGAACCTGATCAGAGGAAATTATATGGCAGGTACCACAGTAATAAGTCCTCGCAAGGAAAGACTCTCCTATCATAGGGGGTTATGAATTAACCGACATGACCCAATTGATTTAACCATGATGTATACCAAATTTGTCAATTAAAATCAATTCTCATATCTGAACGAAGTTTTAATAAAGTGAATCAGCTAATCATGCAATACTCAAGAACAATCATCTTCCATCTTACTCAAATGAACTCGATGACTCCTTTGAGAGTCACACAGAGCAGTATTGAATTAAACACCCTTACTAGAACATGAGTTGACAGTTTTTGCAAGATATTTGCTTTTGATTAGCACAATATTTCTTGAGCAATTTGTGTTGATCAATACCATTTTTTTTACATGAGGCACAACACGTCTCAGGTGAAGTGACCCAGTTACTCAGTGTGATAACAGTCATTGCCTCTCAATTGTGAGAACAGAGTTAGCAATAGGAGTGCCTTTCACATGAAGAGACACCTTGATCAGAGGTCAGAATGCCCAGTTACTCAACTCAAACATGCCATTGCTCTGTCAGGTTTGACAATTTTCCTTTACTACAGAGATAACTATGGCACTTCATGACTTAGGTTTTACTCCATTTCTTTGATGGAGGACCCAGTTTCTTGGTGACCAAAGTCATTGCTCTGACTTTAGTTTTTTCTTCTTAGCCAACATTTTTCAAGTTGATGTTTACAAATGATACCCACTCTATGTATCTCTACCAGTGGTCTTGAGATTATCTTTTTAGACTTCAAATGAGTGAGACTAGGGTATTCATGACACAGTTGGTTAAAATTTATTAAAACTCATCATTAAGATACTTTCAATACATTTGAATACAAATCTGAGAATACATTAGACTTATATCAATTTGAATCAGTAGACATTCTTAAACCTATATGATAGGAATTTCTTTTAAGAATTCAGACTAAAACATGGTACGCAGCATAAGGATCTCAGATCAGTCCAATCAATGCAACTAAACAGCTTATCATTCCTGGAACAAGAACCAGATTAATCAGACCAGCTTGAAAGGATGTGAGTGTTGGATAAGTACAAGCTGGTAGAGCAAATAATAGCAGGGGAGAAGCGCATCAAATATATGCAGAGCAGAATCAATTTCAGTAGCTGAGTCTAGAATACAGATAGATCAGCTATGCAAGTAGAGACAGTAGAGAATTTAGGTGAACCACCTAAGTGTAAAGAATGGATCAGATTGCTAGATAGAAAGAGTTCAAGAGGTGAAGAGGTGATAAAACAGGAATGCTCCCCCTGTCTAGATGCAATGGAATATGTTTTTAGGATTTTTCAAATTTTATGACATGCACTAATTTAAATCAAACATGAAGCATACAATGCACGACCTTGGCATGTGAACAACACGAAGTGCACGGACCTGTATGCAATGTAGACATAAGATGCACCGACTATATGCAAGACATGCAACTATCTATACTCAGTGCAATAATTATTCAAACATCAGAACATTTTTTATTCAGAGAGCATCATGCGAGAGCAGCCAAATTTTCAAGAGATGTCAATTAAGCACAGACAGATTAATATGATATGCAAACATCTAAAGCAAACAATTTCAGATAGCAGAATTTAAGGAAAGTTTTCAGAACTAACCTGTGCAGCGCAGTCATGGGGTTTTCATTCTTGAGTGCCTTGGATTATTGACCCCTTTATTCATCAGCTTCCAAGGCACACCTGCAAAGATTTGATCACTTTGATCCCGCAGGAACCCAAGTAGTCTTGGGTCCTGTACTAACCCCAACAGGTGTTCTAAACAGTTCCTTAGCAACATTATCATCAAATTCCATCAAGTGACAGTTGGCTATGGAGTGTCCAAATTTACCACAATATTTATAATAAGCAGCATATTTTCTAATATTCTGATGCACATTAACAGAAGCATGAGGCCTATGTGCATAAGCATGAAATGATATGTTGTTTACATGGATATTTTGTTTCTTGTTATTAACTAACCAACATTTAGCAGATTTGTGACCTGGCTTGTCACAGTTAAAACATGAAAAGTTCACAAGTCGTTTTGCAGGAAATCGGACAGAGTAGGGATTGACAGAATTTTCCTTAACATGCCTATAGTCCTCGACTGTATGGCCACGCTTCCCACATTCGAAGCACTTGATGTGCTTACCTTTAGAACCCTTTTTGCCCCAAGTGGATCCAGACCAGCACTTAATGGCTTTGTGACCAGGTTTGTTACAGTTGAAGCAAATGATATGCTGGTTCAAAGCAATTATGTTCTTTTTAGAGCCATGATGATTACCAGAAGACCTAGCATGTATTTTATCATCTTGGTTCATGATGAAACATGCATTCATGAGATGACCATGCCTACCATAGTAATGACAAGATGCACCAGACTTCCTCGTAGCATGGTTTCTACCAAATGAATTTCTAGAATGTAATGTTTCACTTGCATGCTCATCTTCTATCAATAATCTGCAATCATCCATTACATGGCCTACCTTGCCACAATAATGGCACGAAACACTCTTATCAAATGCATACGAATAAGTAAATGAGTTATGAGCAGTATGCATTGACCCATCAGATGCAGCAGAACTAGCAGATTTCAAGACACAAGTAGGGACATTTTTGACCTTATTTTTCTTACCATTCTTGTTCAATTGTTTACCCTTGTTCACAACTTTTGTTTGTTTTTCATTTTTCCGAGCCTTAAATTGAAAGACAGATGATGAAGAAGTTTTCATGTCTTCATTTTATTTTGGAGATTGACTTGTGATACCAGCTACTTCAGAATCTTGCACGAAGGTGGTGTATAGCTGGTTTCTAATAGTTTCCTTAACATCAAAACTGCAACTTATCCCCCTTTTTGAGTTATTATCCTCACTTTTCATGACACCTTTCATTTTTCTCTTGTTTTCAGCAGACTCGAATGTTGATTTTTCCAGATCCTGGATTTTGGTTTCCAAAAAGGCGATGTGAAGTTCATAACTGGCTATCTCCTGTTCATTGCAATTAACGCATTCACTTAGGACTTTGTTTGCAGTTTTGTACTTCTCAATTTCTTGTTCCAGACTGCTCAATATGTTAGTCTCTTCATTGTAAGCAATTTTTCTTTTCTCTAATATGAGAAGTTGTTCAGACATACCAGTGTTTAATTGTTTTAACTTCTCAATTTCAGCTTTCAATTCATAGTTTTCCTCCTCGAGTTTTCCAGTCTCAATTTCCTTACTAGCGCACCTTTCTCTCTCTATAGCCAGAAGCCTCTCTGAAATAACAGTATTTAGAACCTTGAGTTTTTTGTTTTGTTCATTCAGTTCATTGTTCTCATTGGTTAGCTTCTCAATTTCTTTACTACTGGATATATATTCCAGTCTTTCAATTAGTTCATCTTCTCTTTCTTCAACTTTAATTTTCTCAATCAACAATTCTTTGTTTTCTTCTTTTAGAGATTCAATCAATTTTCTCTGCCCCTCATTTTCATCATACAGATCTTCATTGTGTTCTTTTAGAGGCACTTGTTGCAGATCGATTTTAGAGAGGAACCCTTCACACCTTCCTTGTTAACTTTCTCCATTTCAGCTTTTAGATTTTTATTATTCTTCTGAATTTCTCCATTCTCAGCTTTCAATTTCTCCAGATCATAGTTAATCCTTTACAACTCTTCCAGGTTTATCAGATGTTCATCAGTGTTCAGCTTTAACTGGCATATTCTTGGTTTTCATTTTTCAGCATGCACATTTTCTTCATATTCACGTGAGTCTCAGATAGACATTTATCATATAATTCATTGATATTCAAGCACTTTTCACAAGATGAATTAGGATCATTTTTGTCAATTTTCTTTTTCATCTTCTTATATAGTTTTCTTAGATGATCATGAGACCCTAGCAATTCATTATATGCAGCAATCCAATCATCTAGGGCATAGTCTTCAAAGATGTTTACCTGATCATAGTCCTATTCTTCATCTTGATTGCTGCTATGTTCACTTCCTTGAGCCATCATGCATCAATTATCATTTTTACAGCTGCCACCCTTCAGTTTGTTCAAGATTTCTTTGGCGGACCTGCAAGATGAGACGTATGAGATTAGTGCTCTGTCAATTGATGCTTTCACCATGTTCAATGCTCTAGAATTGATGGAGTCTTTCAATGTGTCCTCCTTGGTCCATTTAGATTTATCTTTTGATAATTTGTGTGAACCGTGAGTCATTACCTTCCACAAGTCAGGATCGGTTGTTCTTACATACCGATGCAACTTTTTCAGCCATAGCTCAAAACCATCACCTCTGAAGATCGGTGGATGAGCCATCGAGAGATGAATTAATCAATAGAAAGAAATGAGAAGTGCACCAGAATTACCCGAAGTACAGCAAGACACCGACTCAGAAAGACTGAAGCACCAAAAGTGGCAAAACCAGATCCTCTCTGAAATGCACCACGGAAGTAGTAGGATCCTCTGTAGATTGTTAGATCTAATACACAGAGACCCACTCTGATACCACTTGTTGGTGCAGGTGGTATGCTCTGATACCACTTGATGGGACCGGTGCGAAGGATTCAGAAAAGGGGGGTGAATCCCTCTCTAAAACAATGCCCAATTAAAACTAATAACAAATAGAGATGTGGAATCAAAACCCACGGGTGCCTTAATCAGCTTAGATGAACCCTTCGAAAGATGGAAGGAAGATCAGAGAGACTGTACTTCTGATCTACTCCATATAGACTAAAGAGATGACTCAGTTCATCTAAACAGCTAGACTCTATCAAGACCAGAATCAAACGAACGGTGTGCAACCCTATCTCTCACTAGATATAAGATCAGACTATCATGAACGTTTCTAAGCATACATCTAGCAGATCAGAATAAACAATCAAACCACGATGAACAGAAGATTTTAAGGTGGTTCGGTCCTCCAGACCTACGTCCACCCCACACTCCAACCAGAGTGTGGCTTCCTACTGATACACAGCTTAACAGCTGGGCCTCACAGCTTGCCTACATCCGTTGAGCATCACAGCTTGCTTCTGCTGGGCAATACAGCTTAGCCATCCGCTGACACACAGCTTGACCCGCTGGGCATTACAGCTTAGCCATCCAGAAGACACCACACCTCTGCAACCGCTGGGGCTTACAGCTTAACCCATCCAAAGGAATCCTCCTCTGCTACAGCTGAGCAACACAGCTTGCACTACTGACAAATAGCTTGAAATAATAATAAAAATGAAAGCAAGAAACGGGAAATGACAGCAACTGAAAGCTGTAAACACTAAAGCGCAGATATGGCTCTCAAGGAGCTAACTGGATTGGATTTGATCCAGATTCCAGTAGGGACTAATCTTCAGATGAAGCTTCTCTTCTCAAACTCTCGATCTCTCTCTCTCTCTTCCTGTCTACTTCTTCTTCTTCTGCGTTTCTCTGCGTTTCTCTGCTGCTCTCGATCTCACTCTTTCTCTTTTTCTTCTACTACTTTCGAGAGATGTCCTTTTGATTGCAGGAAGCAGACTATATATATACTCCATCATGTCAGGTTGACGAGCTCTTGCCCTAGGAGTGTGGCGGGAACGCTCCGGCCTGGAAGCTTCAGGATACAATTGCCACTTGTCAGAATCTGGAAGCTTCAGGGTCCACGTGGCAGCATCTTTGAGTGAGGATCGTCATTGGATCGTGTGACCTTCTTGAAGAACATGAGCTATTAACCTGTTACATAAGTGTCTTTCAGTTATGTATAAAATATGCACAGACTTCATTCAATCACGAAAGATGTACACGGACATAGGGTATTATATGCACGAGTTCAGTACTATCACACTAGCATATGCACAGACTTATTTGCAGCACAAGACTAACAGATGCACTGACTATGCAAGCTACAGACATTTCATGGACTAAGATGCATGAATCTCTTATGCACTGAATTGGTTACGAGGTGGGCACAGACTTGATAATGCGAGGTGGCAAGCGTGCACGGACCTTGGTGAGATGTGCACCGACTATGTACCAACTAGCATGAAAATGAGCACAACAATAGGAATATGCACCGACGTAGTGCTAGCCCATAGCAACCATTGCATTGCACCGACTGCGAAGGCTCATGTGCATCGACTCCAGGCCACCATGAGACGCAGAATAAGCAATGCACCGACCTAACACTCGCCAAGACTGCGTGCATAGAGAGTGGAATTCACAGACCTTAATGCCTATGAACGGTGACATGCACCGAGGTTGTTGAGCAGTCGGACTGACAAAAATGCACTAGCCTTAGACAAAACATAAGTGCACCGACTTAACTGATGCATAGACATGTTTAAACCCAATGCAGCAAGCAAAATAGTGCACAGAACAATGCACCAACCTAAAGCAGCAACTGAATGCTCATCAGTTAAATCATCATCAAGGCATACAGATCAAGCACTCAATCATAGATTAATCATGCAATCTTATGTGGTGACACTAATGTTGCTATCATCAAAACATCACAACATCATCAAGGCACAAGGGGCACAACACGAGCCCGAGCCGACTGGAAGGTCCTCCACTAGATGAAGTGGTTTCCCGCCAGCATTACAATCTGAGAAGCCATCATTTGGAGTAAGGAGCTAAGAGAAGCTCTCATCAAAATACTCCAAGAACCTGAAGTCTATGAAGCACATGCCGCAGAGATGAAGGTGGCAGCATATGAAGCCTTCACAGCCACTGTCTCCTTCACAGAGAAAGACATGCTGCTCTCTCCTCCTTGTCATAACCACCCTCTCTACATGAGAGGAAAAATCAATGGGCATGAGGTAAACCGGATCCTGGTGGACGCCGGTGCTGCTATCAACATCATGCCGCTCAAAACCTTCAAGACCCTGTATTTGACCCCATACCTCCAGAAGGTTCAAGCGGTCAAGATATCCGGCTTCAACCAGGACACCGAGGATGTCCTCGACTGGATAGATGTCGATCTGGTACTCGATGGTTTCGCCTCCAAGGCAACGTTCTACATCTTCGATGCCAACATTTCCTACAAGGTGCTACTGAGCATACCCTGGTTGCATGAAAACTGGGTCATCCCATCAACTCTCCACCAGTGCATCAAATATGCCAAGAACGGAGAACAGCATATGGTATTCACGGACCTCTCCCCATTCACTCCAGCAGAATGCAACCTTGCCGACGATGCCTTTTATTTCGGGGGACTCAGTCCATATCCCGTAATCAAAAGCAAAAGCAATGGCTAGCTCTCAGAGGAAGATGATGATGATCTCCTCTCCGTTGACGAAGAAAAGGCCAAGCTTCATCAGCTACGCCTTAGTTCCAAGTCAACCCCAGACCGCCCTAAAAGGCGTAAAATTGACTTCGAGGCTAATCTCATTAGCCGATCCATTGAAAAGAGTATATGCTTGCCGCTGGACTACATCCAGCACTCATGTGCATCAGAAGAGCAAAGGGTTGAGTCGCTCACAACATTAGTCGTTACCTTCAAGCGACAATGCAAAAACAAGAAGAAGGCTAATAGGGATAAGCCCATTGTCTTCTATAAGGGAGACATGGTCCCTCAAGTCCCACCAGACGACAACTTCGGTTGGTCCAAACAGGCCGATGATACCCCTGAAGCAGTCCAAGTACTAGATGACCTGCCGCCGCATATTCGGGAGATGTATCTGAAGCAACACATCCCTCAATGGCAAGCTTCCGCACAGGGGAGATATTTTCGCAAGCTGTGGACCCCTCCCCAGGTCCGGGGGCAACCCCCATCCTTTCATAAGGACACCATGGGACTTGGATAAGACCAAGACCCAGACTTCCGTGTCTACTACGCGGTCAACGTCGTAGGCTTGACACAGCCAGTCGACGACCAGGCTAAAGTCGAGGCAAAATTCGACAGCTCCGGGGACGAGGAAGAGGAGATCTTGATCTCGATCCCCGTTAAAGCCAGCACTCCAGTCCAAGCAGTCGAGGAGTCTTCCTCGCCTCCTTGCGAAGATATCAGGGCTGAAGAAGCTTCCCCTGCCACCCAGCCCATCGAAGGATTCAGTTCGACAAACTCTCCTGACGGGGGAGGTGTCCAGCACACTAGCTGTGAAGGGTTGTCAACTTTAGCAGGCAACCCCAGGGAAGCTTCAGTGGCACTAGTCGGCAACCGCCGACAGGAAGCTAGCGGTCCAGAACAATCCTTGCTAAAGTCCAACAACAACAATTTTCTAGTCCCATCGGCGTCAACCAGTGGCTCTGAAAATCAAGAAATACACGAAGCCGACACCGATGATGAGGATTTCATCAACTTTCAGTCCACTCCTCTCGAGCTGGAGGATGGTGGCCAGTCAACCGTTGATGAACTCGTTGAGATCAACTTGGGTGAAGATGAAGCCCACCAGCCAACATTCGTCAGTGCTCTCCTCACCGAAGCAGAAAAGCGAGACTACCAGCAACTCCTGCTCGAATATAAAGACTGCTTCATCTGGACGTACAAGGCGATGTCAGGGCTAGATCCCTCCATAGCGGAGCATGAGCTAGCCATCTCTCCCACAATAATCCCAGTCAAACTGCCACAGCGACGCATGCATCATGAACTGAAACTCCGAGTTTTGATCAAAGTCAACAAAATGGTAGAGGTCGACTTTAACGAGCCGTGCGTCTACCTGATCTGGCTCGCCAACATCATCCCAGTGAAGAAGAAAAATGGTCAAGTCTGCATCTGCGTCGACTTCCGGGACCTCAACAAAGCATGTCCAAAAGGATGACTTCCCAGTTCCAATCACGGAAACCATGGTCGACATGACCACTGGACATGAAGCTTTGTCTTTCATGGAGGGGTCGTCTGGTTATAATCAGATCCGGATGTCCCTCAAAGACAAGAACCACACTGCCTTCTGATCCCTCAAAGGGATTTTCAACCACAAGCGCATGCCCGTTGGTTTGAAGAATGCCGGCGCTACTTACCAAAGGGCCATGACCAAAATATTCGACAAAATGCTGCACAACATCATCAAATGCTATGTCGATGACCTCGTCGTCAAGACTGAAAGGCGCGAAGACCACCTACATGATTTGCGCTAGGTCTTCGACCGACTCTGACAATATGGGCTCAAAATGAACCCCATGAAATGCACCTTCGACGTATCCAGCGGTAAGTTTCTCGACTTCATCGTCAGATTCTGAGGAATTGAGGTGGACCCCTACAAGATCAAAGTGATCCGGGAGCTTCCACCGCCCAAGAACCTTACCGAACTCAGGTCCTTCCAAGGAAGACTGGCCTACATTCGGAGGTTCATCTCGAATCTCTCTGGCCGATGTGCGCCTTTCAGCAAACTGATGAAGAAAGACGCCCCATTTATAAGGGACCCAGAATGCCAGATTGCTTTTGAACAAATCAAGGAGTACCTCCTTACCCCCCCCCCCCAATCTTGGGGGCACCAGTCAAGGGCAAACACCTTATACTCTACATCGCTGCCATGGACGCTTCGCTAGGAGCTCTGTTGCCGCAAATCAATGAGGAGGGTAAAGAGCAGCTGCCCTACTACCTCAGCCAGAAATTAATCAGTGCTAAGTACCGCTACTCCCCCATGGAAAAAGTTTGCTTAGCACTGGTGTTCGCCGCCAAGAAGCTGAGGCACTACCTCCTGGCCCATCGGGTTGAGCTAATATCTAAGCACGACCCACTCAAATATCTCCTCAGATAGCCCGTCCTCTCAGGCCGACTGAGAAAATGGGCTCTCCTGCTGATGGAGTACAATATTACTTACATCCCAAGAAAAGCAATCAAGGGACAGGGCATGGCTGAATTCTTGGTAGCCCATCCAGTACCGGACAACTCACCTCTCAACACGGAGCTCCCTAACGAGGAGTCCCTTGCTACCCAGTCACAACAACCTGTAGACACGCCAAAATTGACATTACTTTGAGTATTTCTCATATTACCTTGTAATGCCCCATTTGACCCTCAAATTAGCTTAATTGAGTGTTTTTTCCATTTTTCATGGATTTTCTCCCCTTTTCCCTTTTTTTTAAAATTAACGCCCTGGAGAGGGGCGTGTTTTTAAAACGCGGCCTGATCCAGGGCGTGTCTCCCCATTTTATCTATTTCTCCCTATTTTACCTATTTTTAAAAATTCGTGACTTGGTGAAGGTCGTATTTTAAAACACGACCTGACATGGGGCGTCTCTTAAAGAAGTGACGACATCTGGAAAGGGCGTCAATTCCTGGAATTATCCAATTTTCAAAAAAGAATAAATATTTGAAGAATATTAACTCACGCCCTATGATGGGGCGTTTTTCAATTTACGCCTCTCCCTGAGGCGTCTTTCACAATTTCTAAATAAAAGAAATGTTTATTTCTAAAATTAATCCAGGAAGAAACGCCCTGACCCAGGGCGTGTTTTAAATTAACGTCCCTTGACAGGTCGTCAATTCTTGAATTGACACCCTGACCAAGGGCGTGTTTCATCTTCTGGCTTCGCAGCCCTTTCTCCAGAGAGTCCTTGCTTCGTTAGACTCCTGCCTTGATTGGGGCTCTTGCCCATTCTTATCCTTCCCCCTTATTGGACTCTTGCCCATATTTATCTCCTCCAATTCTATTTAATAGGGCCGACTGCTCTGTTGTTAAGGTTCGGATTCCTCTTCTTCCTCTCTCCGACGTTCTTCTTCTCCTTTCTTTTTTTTCTCTTTCTATTGTTTTCTTCTTCTTCTTTCTTTCCTCACGCAGGTGCTGCTGCTACATTGGCTCAGGAGAAGTTCCTACGTCCTCCACGGTTCAAGCGTCCATTCTTTGGAAGACTTCTCCCCATCGAGCATCCAAGCCAAGCACAGGCTCTTATTAGTTTATTCTTTTTATGTTCTATTATCATCGCTCATATGCATCCATGCATGTTTATCTCATGTTAATTCTTCCTCTCAACCATCATTGAGATCTCCCATAAGTGCAACTCTTGCACTCTTTCCCCTTATTTTTATTCATATTTTCATGCATTCATCATATCTCCCCACACCCTCTTTGCATAGGGGTTTAAGGGCCAACACCCTTAAGGTGTGTTCTTCACCATGATTTCATGCTCATACATTTTTATGAATTGATGCTACACTCACCATATTTCTAATTCAATTTCTTTATTGGTGTTTGTTGATTTTTTTTGCAAGGGTAATAAAGGAAGAACTCTCTTCATCGGCCGGCCGATTTGAAGAGAAAGGAAGCACTCACATCCCCGCATCTTTTGAGGTACTTTTCGCGATCATTCCTCCTATTCATTATTTGTTATATTTTTGAGGCCTCGTGTCTCTGGCGATCACACACTCCCCTTGTGCACCTCGTGCATATATTTTCCTCCATATTGATGATTATTGCATGTCTTTTCCTTTGATATTTTTCTTAAGTGGATTATTCTAAATTAGAGATCTACAAATTGGCGATCACAGTGGGACACTTTGCGTTCTCTTTATTACCCCTTTTCCCCTTAGGCACCCGCGTGTGCCGTCTCCCCTATTGCACCCTCGGTGCGTCTCCTTTTGTGCCCCTCGGGCACCCTCCATTGGCTTTGCTTTCTTCCCTAAAGTGATTTGCCATTTTGTTGTCTTTTCCTTAGAATCTCCACTTATTTAAAATTTTTGACGAGCATGCTTATTCATATATTTGTTGATTGCCATGATCATCATGTTGTGACTGTGAGTGTTTGATGTTTCTGGCCGCGGAGTTTCTCTGGAGACTGAGGGAATTAACGCCTCTGACAGAGGCGCTTTTTTATTTAACACCCTTACTCAGGGCGTGTGATTTATATATAACGCCTTCTGACAGGGTGTCTTTTAGCATATATCCTGGTTTCTCCTGGTTTTATTACGCTGCTTGTGAATTCACGCCCTCCCCCAGGGCGTTTTTTACTGCGTAGCGCCTCACATCAGGGCGCTTTTTGTTGATTTGACACCCTCACTCATGGGCGTCCTTTTATTTATAGCGCCTCACCCTAAGGCGCGTTTCTCACTGTTGCTTGTGGGCCCTCACAGTGATTCACGACAGTGACCCTGTCGTTTCTTTTCTGGATAGCGCCCCCTTCCAGGGCGTCTTTTACTGTGGGTTTGCAGAACCCTTCCTTGCGTGATTTTTCATCATGATTCATGCCATGCTCATATTCATTGATTGATTATATTGTGGTCCTGCTTGTTTGTGAATTCACGCCCCTCTCCAGGGCGTCTTTTACTTTGTAACGCCTCACGCCAGGGCATTTCTTTGTTTGGCCGTGTGTAGCCCTGATGGTTTACGCCCTGCCCCAGGGCGTCTTTTAGATTTGACGCCCTCTCGCTGAGGCGTCTTTTCTTTGGATAGCGCCTCACTCAGAGGCGCGTCTTTATTAGTAGCGACCTTCCACAGGTCGTCTCTCTCCTGTGATTTCACAGAGCCTCCGCCTATTCATGCTTCATTGATTTATATTGATTATTTGGCTCTATTGGTGATTTACCTATCCCCTTGCACATATTGCATTCATTCATTTGCATTGGTTTGGGAGACCTCTTCTCTCCTCACTAGGATTCCACACCCCCTCTTGGAATCGGGACGACCCTCCATTGAGCATTCCGTCTCTTTGGACCGGAGATCCCTTTTCCAAGCCTCCATAAGTCCCCGCACCCGTGGATTCCCTCACGGACGCCGGGCAGGTTGTACCCTTTGAAGTCCCGAATTAGTTGGCCTAAACGTGGTGAGAGAGTGTTCCTAGTTGGCATTGGAGTTAAATCATATTTGAAACTAGGTTCCTCCTATTGTGTGAATCATATCAATTTGTATAAATTCATTAATTCACCAAGGTTCAAACATAAGAAATCAAGGTAACCATTTCAACTTGGGTGTGTTTCTTTGCCAATTGTTTGCACATTAAATTGCTTGCATGGCTTACTTTGATAGACAAAACAACATGTTCAATTCAATTAATGTTCATGAGGGTGATCAACCTAGCACATCTTATTCCCCTCAAATTCAACATGTTCATCATTCTCACCATACTTTCAAGGGACCACGTCCTCATTCTTATGGTGTTGCCCGACCCATGGGCAATGTCCATCCTTATGGTCCCCCTACTCAATCACGAGCCACTATTCCTTCGGGACCCTCTCGTCCTAATGGTGAGAAGGTCTCCCAAATTTTGCATGCATTAGATCATCTCACCCCTCAACAGATCCAAGCCCTTAAGGCCGCTGTTGAGGGTGCATCTCCTTCATCTCCCCCTTCCAATCCTAATCGGGTGGCCCATCACCCACCTCCCTCTTCTATTCACGACCCTCCACGGGTGGCCCATCACCCACTTCCCTCTTCCACTCATGTTCCTAATCGGGTAGCCCATTACCCATCTCCTCCTGTTCATTCTACTCGGGTGACCCATCACCCGCCTCCTTCTATTCCCTCTCGATCACGGCCCCAAGGCCCATTTATTCATTGCAATCCGGCCCATCCGGGTTCTTCTATGGGTCGGCCCATTAATTCCCCTCCACGGCCTTTTTATACGGCCCCTCCTCCTTCAAGGCCCTGCCAGCCCTCGGTAGTTCAAGTCACACCCCTCCAACAATCTCTGCTTGATAAGATTACTTTGATGGAGGAACGAATAAAGAGGGTCACGGCTCCTCCTACTCCAGTCAATCCTCTCCATGCCGCTTTGGACGAGATTACAAAGATGGAGAGAGAATGGAAAGACAGGAGGGATGATTACGGCGTCGGCGGTTCAAGTGAGCAAGAGCCGGCATTCGAAGAATCCGAGGCAGTATACGATGATGATGAAGCTCCGCAGGCACCCCTTTCGAGTTTCCTTAACTTTTCGTTTTCCCCATTTTCATTCGATGAACCCCCTGCTCAGGAGGAAACCACTCCTAATTCAACCCCTATTTATGAGACTAGTTGGTGTTACGACGATGGGTCGATATTCCAATCGCCCGCGCCGGCGCCTATTGAGTCTCTTCCCATTCCCACTCCCACTCCTAACACCGCTCGCCCCGTCCGGCATTTCCTACGTACCAAACCTTCACCCATTAACCCTCCACTAATTAAATCTCCACCTATTAAGCCATCAACCTCCACACCATCGGCCTCCACCGAGTCTACCATTGAACTGTCCCCAATTCAACCTCCCGTTATCCCATTACCACCAACCCTAAAACCCACTTTACCTACCCCACCATTTAACCCTTCACCCTTACCTATGGCTAATCCTGAGCAGGATCCACCCCTTTTTTCACCCGAGCCAATCCCAACTGCTTCCGAGCAAAGGGAGAAACTCGACGTGTTTGAACCCCCGCTTACGCTCACTCATTTGCCAACGCTTTCCATCATGCCTCCACCATTCATGGAGCCTTCCGCCTCCGCTTCACCTCCCCTTACTACTCGGAATGGGGAGCCTTCAACAAGCACAGGTGCCGAGGACGATCAAGAGCCGGGCAGCAAGGATTTGGCCGCGCCATTCAAGATTCAAGAATTCATTTGCCGGATGCCAATCCGGGTTATTGTGCCAAGCACGGTCGAAGAAGCCAAGTCGCCGCCATGCCAAGCATTGATGCTGTGTAAGGGCCGGGCAGGGCACCCTTTGTTCCAATTTCCAAATTTTGAATCTTTGGGTAACATAATGCTTCCGAGCCCAACTTTTCAACTCCCTCACACCATTACTTTGCACTCTCCAAGGGAGTTGACATTCACCATTGAAGCTTCGGCAGGGGCTATTTCTCATACACTTTCACTGCCGTGGAGGGGCAGTTATCTTAATGCTAAGGGGCCATCCCTTATTTGTTCCACTTTCTATTCATCCATCTCTATCACTTTTTCTTCATGGGCCATTCCCAGGGTTAGGAGGAGGATCTCATCCTCTCGCCCTTCACATTCTTCATATTCTTTGCATTTCATGCATTCATCGCATCCATCCCATTGCATGCATTTGCACCTCCTGCTTCCCGGGTTTCCAAACCCGTATCTTCCCCGCCTTCCGGCACCTCCGGATATTCCGCACTTCGCATCTTATTCATCTTCGTCTTTTTATCCACTATCCCCGGGGCATCGCGTCCCTTTTCCTGCTATCTCCTTGGAACCTCCAGGAATTTTATCCCTCCTCTTTGGGCTTCTCGCCCTTTCTGATTCTATTCCTCCAGAACCTCCGGACTTTCCCCTCGGGCATCGCGCCCCTTTCCATTCTGCGGAACCTCCGGACCTTTCTCTCGGGCATCGCGCCCCTTTCCACCTTCCTCCTCCGGAACCTCCGGATTTTCCCCTTGGGCATCGCGCCCCTTCTCATTTGCTACCTCCGGAACCTCCGGATTTTCCTCCTGATCCTCCTTCATTCCTCTCTCTTGGGTATCGCGCCCCTTTCTATATTCTTCCTCCGGAACCTCCGGATTCTCCACCTGATTGTCTCCATCTTTTCCCCGGGCATCGTGCCCCTTTCCATTTGCTTCCTCCGGAACCTCCGGATTCTCCACCTGATTGTCTCCATCTTTTCCCCGGGCATCGTGCCCCTTTCCATTTGCTTCCTCCGGAACCTCCGAATTCTCCGTCTTATTCTCTCTATCATCTTCCAGGGCATCGTGACCCTCCTGATTTCATTCCCCCAGAACCTCCGGACCATCCATCTTTCTTCCAGTTCATCTTTCTGTTCTTCCAAGACATCACCTCTTTCGTTCTCTTCTTCCTTTTTTATCACTCTTTTTCAGATTTCTTCTCAGGGCATCGCGTCCCTTCTTTTGTCATCCCTCCGGAGCCTCCGGATGATTTCTCCTCTCACGATTCTCCTTGCCTCTGGACCCTCCGAATCCACCTCTTTCTATCTACCAATTTCTTCTTCTAATTCCTCCTGATTCTGGGTCCGACTCAACTTCTTCCACATCCACTGCCTTGGGCATCTGCCCATTCTCCCATTGCTTTCGAGGCTTTAGTCCTCATTCCTCCTTCTAATTCTCCTCTCCTTCTGTAGACTGTTCCATGTGATCAGGGTCTCCACGCCTTAGTGAGGGAGTTCTAGCCCTCGCCTCTTTTCCTTTTTTTCCTTATTCGTCTGAGTCTGGTCTTGGCACCACTCCTTCTTGTTAAGCCACTTTCAATCCTTTGCTTCCAATCCTTTATCTGCCTAAGAGGACTATCCCACGATGATCAACCTCTCGCGGCAGTTGCTTTAACAAAGGTTGCAAGGTAATATATTAACGTAAGTATGCATTTATATGATATCATTACCTCATTACTTCACGCATGATTTTCAAAATGAAGTGCTTCTTAACGAGATTAAGAGTGGTGTTTTAAACCTTTATCTTAAGCTTTTGTTTAATTGAAATCATTCTCAAAAGAGTCTTTAGGCTTGCTTTTGCAGCACTCTTGGTTAATAAGAACCCCGCGCTGGGAATTCAACATTCTCTCCCTGCTTGTTAAGATCAACCCTCAGCTGGGCACCTCACACACTTCACGGCGTCCTTAGCCGACTCCTTTGGTTAAACATTGTTCCTACCTTGGCCATGCCATGAGTATTTCTGAAAGTCTTTTCTCTTATTTACTCGGCCACGTGCAGGGGCAAGAGGTTGACGGATGAGATGACCAACCTTGGTAATCCCCAATACGAGAGGAGTCTCAAATAGGGGCAGTCTTGACCCAAACTAAATATGAATTTCATGATATACATCTCGCCAAAAGGGCTATTATGAAAATCAAGTCAAAATTTCGATAAAAGCAAGATTGTGAATTATGGCATGACAAGAGTGGCAAAGTCCCCGCAGGAAAATCCTGGTCGTATGCATGTCAAGGGTCTAAAAATCAAAGGCACAAAGCCCCGGCACAACAGACTACCTCTTTGAGGGGGAACACCTTGGAAAGAATTCAAGTCCCGATATCTCCCATCCTGCACAAAGCTTGTCACAATTATTCTTCTCTTCTCCCTCCAAGACCGAACATTTCTCAGGTATGGCCTTGGTAGGGGTACTGTTGATCAAAGACGGTCGGTTATAGGATGCCACTTTCAATGCACGTCCAGCTTTGGGCAGTTTTAGCGAAAAGGGAAGGAACAAGGACCCCTAGCCAGTGGTTCAAAACAACCCTTTGATGCTGCATTAACAATGTCTAAGCCAAAATCCAAAAAAAATTGAATATTTGCCGATCAAAATCCCAACAAAAATTCAAAATATTTTCCAAAAATCTCCATAAAAATTCAAATATTTTCAAAACTCATAAAAAATTTACATATTTTCAAAACTCATAAAAATTTACATTTTCAAAACTCATAAAAATTTGCATATTTCCAAAATCCAAAAATTTGCATTGTATTTTCTGATGGTGTTTTGCAGGAACAGCTTTGCAGAGACCAAAAGTACTGGATGAGTCCTCTCTCCACTTATTGCTATCAATCTATTGATTCTTCCCGATATTCTCATAACATGCCACCCAGAGGCATCATCTCCCTATATCATTCTGATTATCATATCTCATGATTATTCATCTCCAAATCTTTCAATCAATTCCTGCTCGTTTCATCTGATTACTCCGCCGGTGGGCATTATCAGATCCTGATTATTTAACTCCAAAACTTGATTAGCCAGATTGTCATCCTCATGACAAACAACAAATAATGATGCTTTGCTATGCCATGATTTGACTTATGCTGTTCATGATATATGATTGGTTGCTTTGATTCATGCTATGCATGCTATGATTAAATGCCTTATTCACTGCTTGTTATATCTTGGCTAATGAATTTTTGAGCGCAGGAAGAGGCTCTTGGTCCCGCCGACAGGGCATCATCACTCAAAGGCCCACGGTGCTTGCAGCTCATTTCTCAGTTCCCATGCTTATTGATATCACCATCTCCTGTATGCATTCTACTATATGTTACATATGTTACTAGATTATATCAAGGACCTTGTGGCTTTGGTAAATCTGGAATTTGAGTTCCCCTTCATCAAAAATAATGATGATTCTAGAGAAGTCTTAGTCACACGAATAGGCTGTTAAGCCGTCCAAGACTGGGGATGATGGTTCCCTTTTTACGAGTTGGTGCGTGGATAAACGGGCTTCGACTTAGTATCAGCTCGCAGAATTGGTTTCTTGACCCAGTCTGGGTAGTTTAACAATATTATCCTTGATTATATTATATTTTCATTTGTTATTTTCCCTTTAACCCAGCATGCATTCATTTAGGACTTTGAATTAACATTGGAAAATCATTCTGATAAGCTGATGTTGAGAGTTGAATTGATCTTAATCTTTCTCGATATGAGATTTTCATTGTCGAATTGGATCTTCAGTTCGTTTTGTTGCTGTTTTGGGTGATTTTCTCGAAAGCTTATTTTATATCCTTTCCTTTGATCCACCTTGGCTGCAGCACGTCCACTGGCTGGTAACCGCTCCCCAATAGTGAAATCTATAGGTTTGTGACCTGGGATACTTCCACCGTGCTAGAAGTTGATCATTTATTTTATCTCCCTCGTGCACCGCGTGCACAACTCCCCTTTTATCCAAACATTGTTGATTTCATTGAATTTCCTGAGATTTACTTCATCTCGTGCTTTTGATTTGATTCTCATCAAGTGATGTTGATTGCGTGTCTCATCACACCTTGGCATCTACTTTTCAGTTTGCTATGCTCCCTTGCAAAGCAGACGCCAAGGCGGGGCAGCTGTAGACACGCCAAAATTGACATTACTTTGAGTATTTCTCATATTACCTTGTAATGCCCCATTTGACCCTCAAATTAGCTTAATTGAGTGTTTTTTCCATTTTTCGTGGATTTTCTCCCCTTTTCCCTTTTTTTTAAAATTAACGCCCTGGAGAGGGGCGTGTTTTTAAAACGCGACCTGATCCAGGGCGTGTCTCCCCATTTTATCTATTTCTCCCTATTTTACCTATTTTTAAAAATTCGTGACCTGGTGAAGGTCGTGTTTTAAAACACGACCTGACATGGGGCGTCTCTTAAAGAAGTGACGACATCTGGAAAGGGCGTCAATTCCTAGAATTATCCAATTTTCGAAAAAGAATAAATATTTGAAGAATATTAACTCACGCCCTATGATGGGGCGTTTTTCAATTTACGCCTCTCCCTGAGGCGTCTTTCACAATTTCTAAATAAAAGAAATGTTTATTTCTAAAATTAATCCAGGAAGAAACGCCCTGACCCAGGGCGTGTTTTAAATTAACGCCCCTTGACAGGTCGTCAATTCTTGAATTGACGCCCTGACCAAGGGCGTGTTTCATCTTCTGGCTTCGCAGCCCTTTCTCCAGAGAGTCCTTGCTTCGTTAGACTCCTGCCTTGATTGAGGCTCTTGCCCATTCTTATCCTTCCCCCTTATTGGACTCTTGCCCATATTTATCTCCTCCAATTCTATTTAATAGGGCCGACTACTCTGTTGTTAAGGTTCGGATTCCTCTTCTTCCTCTCTCCGACGTTCTTCTTCTCCTTTCTTTTTTTTCTCTTTCTATTGTTTTCTTCTTCTTCTTTCTTTCCTCACGCAGGTGCTGCTGCTGCATTGGCTCAGGAGAAGTTCCTACGTCCTCCACGGTTCAAGCGTCCATTCTTTGGAAGACTTCTCCCCATCGAGCATCCAAGCCAAGCACAGGCTCTTATTAGTTTATTCTTTTTATGTTCTATTATCATCGCTCATATGCATGCATGCATGTTTATCTCATGTTAATTCTTCCTCTCAACCATCATTGAGATCTCCCATAAGTGCAACTCTTGCACTCTTTCCCCTTATTTTTATTCATATTTTCATGCATTCATCATATCTCCCCACACCCTCTTTGCATAGGGGTTTAAGGGCCAACACCCTTAAGGTGTGTTCTTCACCATGATTTCATGCTCATACATTTTTATGAATTGATGCTACACTCACCATATTTCTAATTCAATTTCTTTATTGGTGTTTGTTGATTTTTTTTGCAAGGGTAATAAAGGAAGAACTCTCTTCATCGGCCGGCCGATTTGAAGAGAAAGGAAGCACTCACATCCCCGCATCTTTTCCTCCTATTCATTATTTGTTATATTTTTGAGGCCTCGTGTCTCTGGCGATCACACACTCCCCTTGTGCACCTCGTGCATATATTTTCCTCCATATTGATGATTATTGCATGTCTTTTCCTTTGATATTTTTCTTAAGTGGATTATTCTAAATTAGAGATCTACACAACCGGTTGAATAGAGCGGAGATGTCTTGCATTACTGGTAGCGAGATGCCCTCACAGCCAATGTACCTTTATGGGAGCTCTACTTTGATGGCGCTTCCCAAGGGATTACCCAGAGTAGTCAAAGTCCAGCCATCATGGCAGGTGCCGGCATCATTTTCCTGACCCCTCAAGGTGGAGTTTTGTACAACTCATGCACTCTCATGAAATCCCTGACCAATAATGAAGCTGAGTATGAAGCTCTTATTATCGGGCTTCAGATGGCTCTCGACATGGGCGTCAAATGCTTGAAAGCCTACGGGGACTCCCGGCTCGTAGTTCGACAAGTCCCCGGCATTTACGACGTGGGAAAATAGGAGTTAGTTCCATACCACACCGCCGTCACCAAACTCACCCAGAAGTTCTATTTCTTTGAAATATATCATGTTCCCAGGAGCAGAAAGGCTCAAGCAGATGCTCTAGCTAAATTGGTTGCGGCCATCAAGCTTCCGCCCGAAGGCGAAGTCAACATGACTGTCATGCACAGAAGGCTAATGCCGACTACACTCGAAGGCAAATCCGGCATCACTGCCTATGAGGTCTACAGCCTCGACCAGAACACTCCTCCAGAAGAAGAAGATTGGCATGAGCCTATCATCAAATTCAAGCAAGGCTGGCTCCCTCCTGACCGAGCTCAAAGAGTCCAGCTATTTTGTCGGGCAACGTCATATGAGCTGATCGGCGACTCTCTGTATAGATTGGTCCACGAAAGGACAAGTCGATTCTTTTGAGATGTGTCTCCCCAGTCGAAGCTTGAGCCATCATGCAGGAAGTCCATTCAAGACTATGCGGTGCTCGCCAGGCTGGAGACAAGATGAAGAACAACATCAAGCTCAAAGGCTTCTATTGGCCAACCATGTATGCAGACTGCACTCAGAATGCCCGTACATGTCATCAATGCCAAGCCTTTGGCCCGGTGCCCAGAGGACCTCCAAACCTGCTGCGTCCCATGGCCCCCACGTGGCCATTCGCGGAGTGGGGTATGGACATCGCGGGGCCCTTCCCGCCATCTTTCAAAGGCCATAAGTGCATTCTGGCTTCCACCGACTACTTCTCTCGATGGGCTGAAGCCATTCCCCTACGGGAAGTCACCGGCGAAATAGTAGCTAGATTCGTCCGACATAGCATCATCTACCGATTCGGTACCCCAGTCGCATAGTGTCAGATAATGGCACACCATTCAAGAATAGGGTCGTATATCAACTAGCGGCCAAATTCCTCATCAACTGGAGAACCTCTTCAATCTACAACCCTCAAGCTAATGGCCTAGCAGAGGCCTTCAACAAAACCCTATGCAAGCTTCTGGTTAAAATGGTTAGCCACCGGAAGCGAGATTGGGGTGAAAAGGTGTATCGAACAATCTACAAGACCCCTACGGAATGCTCACCATTCCCTCTCATTTACGGAGCAGAAGCTGTCATCCCCATCGAGATCCGGTCAGCCTCTTACCGTGTAGCGGTACACACCGACTTTGCCGGCCCAGACACAGATCAATACCAGAGAAGGCTAGAAGAGCTCGCCAGCCTAGAAGGCAAGTGGCTCGAGGCCTACCTGTAGCACCCCGGATTTAAAATTTAGCTATTTCTTTAATAATTAAAGCTTTCACAAATAATAAGGGAAGTTAAAAGAAGAAAAGCACAACTTATGATAACCCATTGTATGGGCCTAAAACCCGTATTAAATAATAAAGAATATAATTTTCTAATCAAATAAAATCCCTAAATAATTATAAGGAGGCCATATCAAAAAAGATACAAAGCTAGTGTTAGTCAAAATACATTATATAGATAGAACCAAATACATAACCCATATACATTATATGGGCCTTCACCCATTCACCTATTGGAAGCCCACCCCGTGGTAACTATATACATAGATATATATATATATATATATATATCCATCAAAACCCACGACCAATTTACCACCTACGAAGAAGGCTTCACAAGCCCTTAAAGCCGAGCCATAAACACATATATTCAAGACCTGCTTAACACATCCAACCCAAAATCCACGCATGATGGCCCAACCCACGTACAGGTTCGACGTTGCATGGGGAAACTTCAGGGTTTTGAATACAAATTAGGTAGGCGACTGTATGAAGGGAAAGGGCAGTGTAACTGATGGGGAAGGTTTAAGGCCTTGCCACCTTTGAAGCCTTCGAACCCTCGAAGAACCCCACCCGTCTATAAAACAAAGCCATGGTCGAACGAGCACAGGTTGATACTACTGCATTCGAACAAGGCTTGGGCGGTCCAGGATCATTCTCTGTTTCCTTTTTCATCCTGCTGCAACCTCAACCTCCTGGACGTGAAGGACCCTTGAAGGCTTTCTCCTCCGTTCTTCTTCCTCGTCTTCGTAAGGATCCTCGTTAAAGAAGGCTTCCTCCTTCTTCTTCTTCCTGAACTGCCTCCTTGGTCTGATCGACATTCTTCTCCACCAAGTAGGTGTTCTCTGAAAGTTAAACCTATTAATCTATGCACGATATGTTACGTAGGTCTTCTCTCCTTAGACAAAAAATCGTTAACAGCATGGATAACTAGTCAATTAGATATTAATCTCATCTTCATGTCTCCTATTGAATCCTCTGCATGGTTTATGTCTCACACCGTGATTTGATTTGCATGATTTATATTAGTTAATTAATAAATATAATATGCTTAAAAATCTTTTATCCATATAATTAAGTATCTAAAAATCATAAGGTTTACATGATTAAAACCTCCTTATTTTTCTTTAATTTTTCATGCCTTTATAGGGTAATATTAATCAGTTAACAATTTGATTATCTAAATATAAGAATTTTTATAGCCTCTCGGTGAATAACGATTTTCACTGTAGCATCTTAGTTACAAAGTTTTGATTTGATGGTCTATTCATGGGCGCCGGAGTGTTCTTTGGCCATGAAATTTTACAGGAATAATGTTAGGGCAGTGACCGAGGTCGTGGGGTTGGTACCTCCTTTTTCCGGTCCTCCTAACTCAAGATAGCCCTCCTCTCAAGTAAAAAAATTTTTGAAGATCATGTTAGGTAGAGTCTTTCGGACTCATCGTTTTGATATATAGATTGTGCGGTTCCGACGTGTATACATCGAGCACAAAGGGTTTAAAGTGACGATATACTATTCATCGATTTTAATATACGCAAAACTTATTTTATTTTGTATTAAACGTAAACCTGTTAAAGCCAATATATTGTTATGCCCTTTTTCCCTTGCCCTTTTACCTTTATCCTTTTCAAAACCTTGTACTCCTTCAAAACTATATAAATACAATATGTATATATCCATATATATAATATATGTCATTTTAAAATAAATGTCTTTTTTTATTTATTAAATTAAATAGAAATTAAATTGTGTTTTGACGTCTTTTTAAAGAGACGCACATTCTTATTTAATTTATTAAAAAGAAATGAATGAGAAAATCAGAGAAATTGACGTCGGTTCAAAGAGATACAAATTCTTCTCTCAAACGTTTTATCGTGTTTTGACCCATACCGCGGGTCTTCTGGCACTCCTGTCCCATAGCCGAGATAGAGTCCCTGCTTCTCACGAGTTTTAACACTTACCTTCAATTCTTGGAGATTGGATGACCCTCCGTTGGATATTCCTTCTGCCGGACTGGAAGTTCTTTCTCTAAGGTTTCCGTAAGACTCCGCTAGCCTTGGATTCCCTCAAGGCAGCCGAGCATGTTGTACTCTCAAAACCCTAGAACCCTAATTGTCATGTCACTCTGAAGGAACATGACGCCCAGCCATCACGGATCGCCCCGATGGGTCACCGTGAGAAGTCTAGTTTCTATCTGTAATTGGCGACCTGATAGTCGACACCAATTAGAATTAGCATCTATGACACTGACGTCATTTTCGTTCGTGCCTACTAAATTCTTAAATTCACGGCGACTGTATGGACGTCATTTAACCTAGTTTTCACGAATATTTAGATTTCAAGAGAGATTTATCGACATGTTGTCCCTACATGTTCTTTAGTCCCTAAACTCTGTTATATCATGGATCTTCATGATTATCACCCGTGTTAGCTATGACACGCTATTCCTTTCAGAAATTCCTTGTCAATATTTCGAGAACATAACCCTTTGACTTTATGTTGGCCACATCTGATTCTGAAATATTAAGGGCTGTGGGTCCGCAACTATCAATGTCAGGTAGGACGGAAGTCCATTCTGTAAACCATGAGAATTCTGGGTGTGGCATTGCACCAAAGTCTGATATTCTGTTATTCTGTAAATTCTGTTATATATTCTAGAAATTCTGATATTCTGTTATTCTGTTATTCTGATAATTTAGATATTCTGCTAGACTGATTATTTCTGCTTATCATTATTGAAATTCTGATATATTCTGGCCAATTATGTAAAGTTATGTTCGTCTGAAGCATCTGCGTTTGCTTGCATACTAGCATCTTGTCCTTGGTTCTACGTGAGAATTATTCCCTTTTCTCTTGAGCTTATATCTGCCCTTGGCTTTTGATGTTCGATAATGATCACCTTTCTGCTAAATCTAGTGTCATGTTATATCATTCATGCATTACATGCTCATGAACATGATTAATTGGCTAATCACTTATATCCTGCTTGATGAGAGATGTAATTCCTACTGAGCTTTTTGCTCACCAGCCTATTTTAACATTTTTCAGGTAATAATGTCGAAGACAATCAATCAAACGGGGAAGGGCAAGAGTGATTAGTGCTATGGAGAATCGAGTCGATGTCTTTTATTTTCTTGAGTCTCGTCCTGTCATTGAGTCTTTTCCTTTTCATTAAGTATAATGTTGCATCTTTTTCTTTTACTTATGTAAGTTGAGTCAAGATATGTAATTTCAACTTTGATTATTAATAAAGATCATGTTTTTCAACTTGTCTGGCCTTGTATATTGTGTCGTGTGGTTGCTCTGATTATTCACGACTGTATCGCTGCCACGTTCTGATCAATACGTTCCGCTGCTATCGGATCGGGACGTGACACTACCAGCACCTACAAGTATACCAAGCTTGCATGGCTAGAGCCTATGATAAGCTCGTCAAACAGCATGCCTTCAAGCAAGGCGACCTCGTCATGATCAAGGAAAAAGAAGTCATGGCGGGGCGCTCCAGTGGAAAATTGCAACCTAATTGGTGAGGTCCATACATCATTCATGATGTCTACGAGGGTGGGGCCTACACAGTTGTAGACTACAAGGGTAATAGGTCGTTCCCACCTCTCAACGGTAAACACATGAAGTTATACCACGCCCCAGAGCACGAGTTCGCTCGCCACCTAGACTAAGGCACGTGCCTCAGCTATCACCAGTGACACCAGCCCCCTCTGAGGGTGGGACCAACCACCTCTTCCGGTCTTTCCTTCCAGTGAAGCAGCAGGGCCAGCCAGGCCCTCCCAGAGTCACCGTTATGCACTTGCAGAGGTCGGCCTCCCAGCTTCGTCCCGTAATCACAAGAGTGAGGACGCCCCGCACCAGCAACAATTCAGCCGCCAAGCTCCCAGGTAAGCAAAAAAAAATGGAGTTAAAAATAGAGATACCCCGGTGGACTCAGTCGTCCTCTTTCTCAATGAGACTGCTGGGGGCAAAAAGGCCACCAACCCGGTTGAGGTGAAAACCCGAAAGGGTGCTTCAGGCAAAATTGGGTAATCCCTCGACGTGAAAATCCACAAGGGCGCGTTGGAAAAAGCTAAAAGGGGCCGACTCTAGCGAAAACCCGAAAGGGGGGTAGAGTCGATAATGATAAAAAAAAATCTCTCTCCACCAATCAGGGTGACTATCCACCCACCTCTCAACAAATCATAGGCCTCTCCAGTCAAAACATGCCAGTACATGACCAATACATATCTCTAATTCATTGACCCTTCTCTTCCCAGTTAGGTCTATATCCCCCAAGTTGGCTCATTTTACACTCGGCCTCCGCTCCGTTGTAGTGGACCCGTAAACCCCAATTTTCACACGTTATCCCAGTCATTTATCCCAGCGAACCTCAGTCTCAGCCAATTCCCAGACCCCCTTCATTCTATGACCATACACCTTAAATACCTTCAACCTAGAAGCTCCAGTCAACAGTTCGTCATGGTTCACCACCATGATCCCAGTCACCATTTCAATGTCTACTAATTCCCTGACCCACCAGTTATAACTCCAGTCACACTCTACCAAGATATAATGACCCTTGGGGGTCATGACTCAGTACCCTGTAAAAGTCCTAACCAGGGCCACAGCGATATCAAGTCTTCAACAACATAAACCTCAGGTCACGTCCCCTGACAGCAGTATGCTACGGATGACAATCCCCAGATTCAAAAAAATGATAAAAAAATGGGGATAAAAATAAAGATACCCCGGCGGCCTCAGTTAGTTCCCTCCACAGGACTACTGAGGGCAAAAAATTACCACCAACCCAGCTGAGGTGAAAACTCATAAGGGTGCCTCGGGCAAAATCGGGTAACCCCTCGGTGTGAAAATCTACAAGGGCGCACCTACAAAAGCTAAAGGGGGCCAGCTCTGGCAAAAACCCGCAAGGGCGGTAGGGCTGGTAACGAGAAAATCTTTCCTCTTCCTCTCTACACTCCACTGATGAAAGCCATCGACCGCGACGCCTCGCCGACGGCACGCTCAACACCACAACGCAGTATGATGGCCGTCACACCCCTGAGGGTTGGTCACCACCAGTCACCAGTTCCAGTATTCGGCTACCCACCTCAGCGGTCAGCCAACCAGTTCCAGTCCCCAGTTTCAGTATTCGGCTACCCACCTCAACGGTCAGCTGACTAATTCCAGTCTCCAGGTCCAGCATTTGGCTACACACCTCAGTGGTTAGTCGACTAGTCCCAGTATCGGTCCTCGCCTCCGGCTACAACACCTTAAGCAGTCAGCCGGCCAGCTCTAGTTCCAGTCTCAACACCAGTTCCAGTCCCAGATCTAATATTAGTCCCAGCCTCCATCTACAACAACTTAAATGGCTAGTCGGCCAGATCCAGTTCTAGTCTCAGAACCAGTTCCAGTCCCAGATCCAGCACCAGTCCCAGCCTCCGGCTATGGCACCTCAAACGGTCAGTCGGCCAGTTCCAGCCCCCATTCTAACGCCAGTTTCAATCTTGGTCCCAGTTTTCGTCTACGTCACCATGGCAATTAGCCGACCAGCCCCAGCTTCAACCCCATAGACCAAACAACTCCAGCAATACAGGCCGAAGCACCCTCACAAGTCGGCCTCTAGCCTCCGGTCTCCAGTCACACATGTAAGGTTCCACACAGCACCCTCGGGCAACGCAGTGGATAACAAAAATTTTATTTACCCGAACTCGGCTTCATGGAATCCCAGATCCATGCTCTGATCAACGTTTTAATCACCCCAACCCCTAACTACGGGTTGCGTATTTATACCTTACGCGGAACGACACTATCCGCAATGCCCGATGCAGAATACCGTGAATACCGAGCCGCACAAATGTACGGCCTCTAGAGTAGATCCACACGGATCCTTGCGCAGCGACGGTACCCCCCGGCACGACCTTCCCCGACCCTTTCACCTTCGGGAGAGAGAGAGAGAGCAAGAGGGAGGAAGGGAGGGAGGAGCTAATCCTCCTCTCTAATGGCCTTAATGCTTGATTAGCCAAGAGGGGGGAGAAGCTCTCGCAACATGTCTATATATAGGATTTGGTTATTTCCAAAAGAACCCATAAGGATCGAAATCGTATATATATCCTTTTATTATTGTACATATATATTAAGCCCTCTTTTAAACTCCTTTCCAAAAGGAATTAAAGGGAATTAATATATGCATTTGTACAATAATAATCCGTCACCCAAGAATCCATTGTGTGTGATCCTCTAGGCCCTTAGTCAATCTAGTTTAAGGCCCATTAACTTCTAATTCCTAATTAGAAGTAAATTAAACTTATTATTCGCTTCTACTAGAGCTGAATAATAGTTTAATTTATTCCGAACCTTTGATCACGTTGGGTCAAGTAAATCCGCGTGATCCTAGAGGACGTCGGGTTTAAACCAGCCTATCTGGTACCTATAAGTCCATAGTTACCGTATCAATATAATCCCTCACTCCTTCTATGAGTCTGGTACGATCGAAGGTATGGTTTCTGTCAAACCCCATGATCGTGCCATTTGACCATGACCTCCTTAAAGTGTATGACGTCCATTCTAAACGAACTCACACGACCCTGGCCAGGGATTTAACGGAGCGTCAATGTCATGACCCATTAACTATCTGATATATACCCGACAGTGAGCGATCCCCTTTTGACCATTGATGATCTTCACACGTATCTGGAGTGGTTAATGGCTCAACAACTCATGACTTATGGTTAAAGTCACGTAGCCAAGTAATTAAACCATTCCAGTCCTCGTGTAAGATCCGATCAATGTCTCAGGTCAAAGGATCAACGATGCTACTGAGACCGTTGGATCTTCAGTTGACATTAAGTATAATCAACCATCTGAAGATCCAATAGCGGATCAGTTCAGTGCACTTCCTCCCTGGACGTACACCTACACATATGTGTTGGTGCCCCACACCAGTGACCATGAGACTGGTCAATCACACATCATGTGTACTGGTTTAATAGGTAATCAAAGTCCCCGAGTGATTACCCTCCAACCAAGAACAGTTTAAGGTATGTGTCTATGTAAAGTCAGTCTCATGATCGAGATCCCATCTCGAGTTGACTTTACAACCACATAGCATAGGGACATCGTAAAGTAATATACAATCACATATTTACACTCAAACACCACTCTATTAATAATGAACAAGATCGTACAACTATTGGGCCTACCCGACCCGAAATTGGCATGTAGCACACCAATACTAATAATCCAGATGCCTGCTTTAATCCATAAATGGACCTGTGAAGTTTGCATACCTTATTAAGATGTAGCTTGGAGGTGAATCCTTCAGGCTGTACCATGTACACCTCTTCTGACAGATTTTCATTAAGAAAAGCTGTCTTCACATCTATTTGCCAGATCTCATAATCCAGGTATGCAGCAATGGCGAGAAGGATTCTGATTGACTTAACCATGGCTATTGGTGAAAATGTCTCGTCATAGTCAATGCCTTGCCTTTGACGATATCCTTTCGCCACAAGTCTAGCCTTGTATGTGTCAATCTGTCCATCTGCACCGATTTTCCTTTTGAAAATCCACTTGCAACCGATAGGGACTTTCCCTTCGGGTACATCAATTAAGTTTCAAACTTTGTTGGTGTACATGGACTGGATCTCTGAATCCATTGCCTCTTGCCATTTCTCAGAGTCCGCACTACAGATTGCATCCTGGTTCGAATGAGGATCTTCATCCGCATCGATACATACCTTAGAGGACCTCTCTGAGACATGTCCAACATATCTCTCAGGTTCTCTTGGTAGTCTACCAGATCTCTGTAGTGTCTGTGTTTCACTCTGAATAGGATCAACCGATACAGTCTCATCTAATGAGTTTGTGTCTACGGGTTGTGGCTCTTGGACCTCGTCTAATTCTATCTGACTCCCACTATTTTTCTGGAGAAGATATTCTCTTTCTAGAAATACAGCTCTCTTAGCCACTAAGACCCTTTACTCAGAAGGGTGATAGAAGTAATATCTAAATCTCTCCTTTAGATATCCCACAAACCTACACTTATCGGTTATTGACTCAAGCTTATCACTATCATTCTTCTTTACATGAGCAGGACACCCCCAAATTTTAATGTGATTAAAATTTAGTTTCCTGCCCTTCCATATCTCACATGGTATAGAAGGAACAGATTTACTTGAGCTCCTATTCAATAAATAAGTCGCAGTCTCTAATGCATAGCCCCACAGAGATAAGGGTAGTCCTGACATAGACATCATGGATCAGACCATGTCTAACAAGGTCATGTTTCTCCTTTCAGATACACCATTGTGTTGTGGTGTATACGGTAGAGTCCACTGAGAAACAATTCCATTATCTTTAAGATAAGAAGTGAATTCATGGCTAAGGTATTCACCTCCTCGATCCGATTGAAGAGCTTTAATACTCTTGCCAGTCTATTTCTCTACTTCATTCTTGTATTCTTTAAACTTCTCAAGAACTTGTGATTTATGTCCCATTAAATACACATAGCAATATCTCGAGAAGTCATCAATAAAAGAAATGAAATAGAGGTGACCCCCTTTTGCCTCCATGGACATGGGTCCACACACATCCGAGTGTATGAGCTCGAGAAGGTCAACAGCCCTCTCACCATGTCCACTAAAGGGAGCCTTGGTCATCTTCCCCATGAGACACGACTCACAGGTATCAAATGACTTGTATTCGAATGAATTCAAATACTCATTTGAGTGTAGGTGAGAGACTCTTTTCTCACCTACATGACCAAGCCTGCAATGCCATAGATATGCAGAATTTACTTCATCAGCATTAGAAACTTGCATAACATTAGAACGTGTATCTAATACATAAAGACCATTGACTAATGAACCATTGACTTTAACCAAACCATTATTCATTATAGAGTACACAGTGCTATTAAAAGCCAATGTATATCCAATGTTATACAAACCAGATATTGAAATAATGTTCTTAATAATATTAGGAACATAATAACAGTCATTCAGCTCCAGAATGACTCCTGAAGGTAAACTGAGGCGTGCAGTCCCGACAGCTTTGGCAGAAACTAAAGCTCCATTATCCATCCTCAATTCAATCTCCTTTTTGCCCAGCAGCCTTCTATTTGCCAGCACCTGCACAGAGTTGCAGATATGAGATACACATCTAGTATCCAATACCCATGATGTGGATTCCATATATGACAAATTAAAGTCTATGACAAAAATACCTTCATTTAAAATTGCCTTGTAATTCCTTTTCCAATGCCATGTTTCCCCGCATCGAAAACACTTGTCTTCTTTTTCATTCTTCTTGCCCTTCCCTTTGTCAACTTTGACGAGTTGCTTACCCATGACCTTCTTCTTTCCCTTCCCTTTGTCACCTTTGGTGGATATTTAGGTGGCCTTCCTTTTCTTGTTGGCCCGGCCAACAATCATTACATAAGAAGATGGTTTATCTTTCTGCATAGTTCCTTCAGCACTCTTTAACATGTTGAGCAGCTCTAGGAGAGTTACATCAATTCTATTCATGTTAAAGTTTATGATGAAGGAAGAAAAGGAATCGAGCAATGACTGGAGTATAAGATCAATGCACAGTTCAAGATCCAACTTGAACCCCAGTGCATTGAGTCTCTCAATCCACTCCATCATTTTCAGTACATGAGCCTGTACTGAAGCACCCTCTGACATCCGTGTCCTGAAAAGCTTCTTGGAGATGTCATACCTCTCAATCCTACCCTGCTCCCCGTAGAGCTAGCGTAGATTAAGAAGTATGCTTCTACAATCAATCTTTTCGAATTGCCTCTGCAGCTCGGGAGCCATAGAGGCCAACATGTAACATTGGGCAAAGGAAGAGTCTTCAGACCATTTGGCATAAGTCATTAACTCGCCCTCGTCGGCATCGGGAGCTGGCTCAGAATGAACCGTGTCCAACACGTAGGCTATTTTTTCGGCGGTGAGGACTATCCGTAGATTACGTAGCCAATCCAAGTAGTTTGCTCCAGTCAGTCTGTCGGCATCCAAGATGCCGGGGAGGGGGTTGGACGACGACATTGTAATCTGGATAAGAAATAAAAGATAACTTAGCATGTGTTCAAATTCTAACTTAGATGTGATTTTCTATCTTAGTTAGTCCCACTATTTTTTTGATCGAACTATATAACCCTCAGTATATAGAACGGGAGATCAGCGAGATTATCCTAGTGGGTCGGAATCCCAACAAGACTGAGGTACGACCTTGTGGAAAGCACAACAAGCCATTCACCATCTCAAGGGCAGTCAACATGCACTTGCATCTAATGCAATATCTGATATTCGGCCCCCGAGAAATCATCCCCTTGTGGAAAGCACAACAAAGGATATTCTCGATTAGATCTAACTATCTTTACTACATAGCAATGAGTTCATGACCCGACCCTTGTGGAAAGCACAACAAGGCCGAGTTCAATTCCTCACCCCATTGAGGGCGAGCCTTGGAGTTGTATCCTGCCCCCAAACTCATGGACCTTGTGGAAAGCACAACAAATCCATGAAATGAAGATGTTCATTCACTACATAATGATGGACGGCCACGACGACTCCTAGAGCCACGCTTACCAGATCTAAAATTTTATCGTGAGGGAATTTGATTTTATCTTGATCTCACCCTAAGTGGTAATATAAATATATCCAATATATTTACCGTACCTAGTAGTTTACACAAAGTAAATGCATCCAATGCAAAATAAATCACAAGTGATCATGGACTTTATTCCTAATGTAACTAAGACAACCGACACGCTTCCGAAACAGCTGGATCGTCTTCGTCGGGTGTGCTCCGCGCTTTCAAACTCCGACGCCGCATTAATTACAACTTTTACATGGCACGCAGGCCGAAAAAATGTAAATTACATGTCAATAAAATTCCAGCAGCCCTTAGGGCGAGTACAACATTAGAGGGAGATAGAAGTACATAGGAATTTTAACAGAGAGAGAAAGGGCGTTCGCAGACCCCAATTAATTACATTAACCAAGTCCATGATCACTTGCCAACCCATTCATGTAAAATTCAATCAAGGGTTATTTTCTGAAAATAATCCTTACTTTTAGATTTAAAATGAGATGTGCAAACAAAAATAGGCTAGTTTTGTTTAATTTTAAAAATCGAAGTAGGATGAACTAAAATTAAACATATAAGCAAGCCAATGCAATGTAAATAAAGCAAATCACGTAAAGAACCATCATTTATAATAGGGGCATGTATATTTGAATCTGATTCAAATAAGTTAGATAATTAATATAATTATTTAAATTTAAATTTAATTATCCAATAATAAAATTTAAATTGAAAATTTAAACATGACAATCATTTAAATTTAAATTCAAACTAATTATTCAATAATTTTGTTTGAAAGTAAATTTAAATAATATAATTATCCTCAATTATCAATATTCTAAAATTCAAATTTTGAATTTAACAATTATCTAATAATTAAAAATTCAAATATTTGAATTTTATACATTTAATTTCAATAAAATTCAAATTTTTAATTTACTAATTATCTAATAATTAAAAATTCAAAAATTAAATTTTACTGAAGTAACTTCAATTATTACCATTTTATCTCAAGGTAAATAGTAATTATCTCACCTCGGTAAATTCAAAAGTTAAATATAATTTAACATTTGACTTTTACTATTGAGATAACATAATTATTATTTGAGATAAAATATAGATTAATTTAATATGCATTTATAAATATATATATCACATATATATATATATATATATATAAATGCACTATTAAATTAAACAAAAAAGCAAATTTTTTTAAATAAAATAAAATTGGGTCCACGCCACTGCGGGCGCGGCCGCCCACGCGGACGTGTGGGCGGCATGCCCGCGTCCGCGCGAGAGAGCTCGCCCGCGGGCGCGCACGCCGGCGGGCGCACTGGCCCGAGCGGCGCAGTGCGCCCAGCGGACTAATTTTTTTTTTTTTTCCAAAAAAATTTTCTACAGATGCCCAGCATCCAGGAAGAACAGAAATGCCCAGCACCCCTGTCTTCTAATATTTATTGAAGGTTTTAGATTGCCCCTAAAATATGTTTCTATACGGCGATAAAACACCGACTAGAGCGCGAACATGGCTCTGATACCACTATAAGGTTCCACACAGCACTCTCGGGCAATGCAGCGGATAACAAAAAATTTATTTGCCCGAACCCGGCTTCATGGAATCCCAGATCCATGCTCTGATCAACGTTTTAATCACCCCAACCCCTAACTACGGGTTACGTATTTATACCTTGCACGGAACGACGCTGTCCACAGTGCCTGATGCAGAATACCGCGAATACTGAGCCGCACAGATGCACGGCCTCTAGAGCAGATCCACACGGATCCTTGCGCAGCGACGGTACCCCCCGGCACGACCTTCCCCGACCCTTTCACCTTCTGGAGAGAGAGAGAGCAAGAGGGAGGAAGGGGGGGAGGAGCTAATCCTCCTCTCTAATGGCCTTAATGCTTGATTAGCCAAGATGGGGGAGAAGCTCTCGTAACATGTCTATATATAGGATTTGGTCATTTCTTAAAGAACCCATAAGGACCGAAATCATATATATATCCTTTTATTATTGTACATATATATTAAGCCCTCTTTTAAACTCCTTTCCAAAAGGAATTAAAGGGAATTAATATATGCATTTATACAATAATAATCCGTCACCCAAGAATCCATTGTGTGTGATCCTCTAGGCCCTTAGTCACTCTAGTTTAAGGCCCATTAACTTCTAATTCACAATTAGAAGTAAATTAAACTTATTATTCGTTTCTACTAGAGCTGAATAATAGTTTCATTTATTCCGAACCTTTGATCACGTTAGGTCAAGCAAATCCGCGTGATCCAAGAGGACGCCGGGTTTAAACCAGCCTGTCTGGTACCTATAAGTCCACAGTTACCGCATCGATATAATCCCTCGCTCCTTTTATGAGTCTGGTACGATCGAGGGTATGGTTTCTGTCAAACCCCATGATCGTGCCATTTGACCATGACCTCCTTAAAGTGTATGACGTCCGTTCTAAACGAACTCACACGACCCTGGCCAGGGATTTAACATAGCGTCAATGTCATGACCCATTAACTGCCTGATATATACCCGATAGTGAGCGATCCCCTTTTGACCATTGATGATCTTCACACGTATCCTGGAGTGGTTAATGGCTCGGAAACTCATGACTTATAGTTAAAGTCACTTAGCCAAGTAATTAAACCATTCAAGTTCTCATGTAAGATCCGATCAATGTCTCAGGTCAAAGGACCAACGATGCTACTGAGACCGTTGGATCTTCAGTTGACATTAGGTATAATCAACCATCTGAAGATCCAATAGCAGATCAGTTCAGTGCACTTCCTCCCAGGACGTACACCTACACATATGTGTTGGTGCCCCGCACCAGTGACTATGAGACTGGTCAGTCACACATCATGTGTACTGGTTTAATAGGTAATCAAAGTTCCCGAGTGATTACCCTCCAACCAGGAACAGTTTAAGGTATGTGTCCATGTAAAGTCAGTCTCATGATCGAGATCCCATCTCGAGTTGACTTTACAACCACATATCCTAGGGACATCGTAAAGTAATATACAATCACATATTTACGCTCAAACACCACTCTATTAATAATGAACAAGATCGTACTACTATTGGGCCTACCCGACCTGAAATTGGCATGTAGCACACCAATACTAACAATACAGGCCATCACACCTAGACGGGTCGGCTCCCAACCCCAGTTCCCAGCAATATAGGCCAACATCCCATTCGGGGTTAGCCTCCAACATCCAGTACCCAGTACATAGTCTCCAATACCCAGTCTCCAGTACCCAGCACCCAATACCCAGCACTCAGCCCCCAATACCCAGCACTCAGCACCCAGTATCCAGTGCCCAGTCCTCACTGTTGACACCCATTTTTAGCCCACAAGTTGCGTCGTTTCTCTTGTTCATCATTTTTGATGTCCCAAATTAACCGTTATTTTTGGAGCGTTCCTTGGATGGATTTCAAGCCCATTTCATTATTCATTCCCTTTGAGTATTAGAGATCATGATTTCTTAGAGTCCTGGAGCCTATTTTTCACCTTTCGGCCTTCCAAGTCGACTTACGGCCCATTTAGGTCGACTTCCCTCAGGAATGCGGCCCCTTTCACTGCGTAGTCTTGAAAAATGATCCCTTTTCACCCCCTTCCTTTCCTCTATTCATTAAGTGTCCTTCAACAAAGTTGTTCCATTTTTAAAGCCCTACATTTTCTTCTTCTACGTCATTACCCAGTTCGCCACCGTTTTCAAGCCTCAGTGTTTTTCTCTATTCTCACCCTATTTTCTCTCTCTTTGGATCGTCTTTTCATCTTATTTTCTTCATGAAAGTTGTTTATTTTTCAGTTATCTACAATTTCTTCTTCTACCACGTTTCCTAATTCTGCACCGTCTTCAAGATATTCGTTGATTTCTAAAGTCACGTGAATCTTACAGCAAAATGGTCAACAGTTGACCGTCCCAAGATAAACGGTCACTAGTGGACCGCCCAATGAGTACAACGGTCAATAGTTGACTGTGTGAACAGTAACTTTTTTATTTTTTTATTTTATTTTTATTAATTTTGAAATGTCAATAAACGGTTTTCTTGAGACCGCTTATGTCAAAAAATGGTATGTGGATGACCGTTTATTCATTTTTGTGCCAAAAGTCTCTCGATCGCCCCCTGGTTCGTTGGGTGGTCTACCCCTAGACCGCCCCATTCATTGAACGGTCTATCGTGCGACCATATATATAACAAAGAGTCTAAAAGTTCCTGAACTCCGTTTTCTTCGCCGCTAGACTCTAAGGTTGATTTCTGTTCGTCGGGGTCACCTTTCTAAGGCTCTATCTTCTCGAATATTCCATCAAATCACTTCCCGTTTGTTTCTGCCTCTTGCCACCACTATTATTTCGAGTTCAAGCCATATAACTCAAAATTTAGTGGAATATATTCGGGGGAATCTTGGCCGCAATATGAGGTTTTATGCATTTTCGTGTCACACAAACTCTTCCAGATTAAGCTCCGGGGCCACCTTCCATGGACTCTATCTTCCAGATCCTTCCACCAAAAAAAGTCTCATTTGTTCCTAGCTCTTATCCTATCTATTATCTTGAGATTGATCTATAGATCTCGAGATTTGATGGACTCTATCCTCTGAAATCGCAACAGAAAGTTCTAGGTTTCAGCAGATTTCTATATAAACCTGCCCAGTTCGCCTGCGCGACGGGGGGGCTCTTCTTGTACTCGGGGCGAAGTCATGCCAGATCGTCGACTCACACCTTCGACCCCACTACGAGGAGGGAAGTATCAGCTTTGATTTTCATCTCTTTGGGCTCAATTTCATTGCTCCAATCCTTAGTTCTCATCTCCTACTTTTCCAAAATCATCACAAATAGCACTATTTCTACACGTTTTTGCATTTTTCTCCGTTTTACACATCACTTTTCTCCTCATTCTCTCAGTCATTTTTCATGATTTCAAATCTTATGCATGCACAATACACCCACCTTTTATTTGCACCCATTCATAGGGGTTAAAAACCCTCCCCCGGTGCGTTCTCCCCCTTTCTTTCATACTACTTTATCATTTCGGGACATATGCTACACTTCACATTCTAATGGGTTTTCTCTCTTTTGTGACTTTGTTTTGCATGAGACTATTGATAGAACGTAAGGCCCTTACTTTCTAGCCGGCTAGGAGGTGAGGAGGTGTCACCCACATCGATTCCCCGCGTCCCTTTTTAAGCACGATCACGTTGTAGTGGCTTCCCTTTAGGCCGTGTCTTCCTCCATATTTTCCAAGGTACGCGGCGCCGTCTTCATCCTTTCTTCATCCTTTTGGTGCCGTAGAACCGTGGTGGCGATCACGGTCAGGTTCCTCTTTTTCATCGCCTCTTTCCATTTCATGCAATTTCATGTTTATATGCATGCTTATATTGTTTAGTTAGGGGGCGGGATAGATTAAAACATTTGTATCTACACTCACTACCCTGTGCCCAGGTCTTCATGTGTACCCAGTATCCGACAACCACTAACTAATACTCAATCTCCAGTCCAGTACCCGGATTCAAGTACCCAATTGCCTGTCACTAGCACCAGCACATAGTAGAAGAATCAACCATGACTAACAGTACGTGGTCGCCAGTACCTGCATCCAGCATTGTTCCATAAGAAAAAAAAGGGTGAAACGCCACAAGAAATGACAAAAGAAATCCATAAGTTTGTCATTCATGCTATATCAAAGCAGCCCAAGACATGCCCTTGGGATGACAAGAGATCCGTATAGGCGGACATACAACATGACAAAAGAGGGTGGGGAACATAGCCGAGTCATGACTTGCTCCTCTCCAGCGCCGACACGCGAGACCGAGCAGCCGTGAGGTCCGCCTCAAGAGCGAACAAAAGTTGAGCGCTAGCCTCGACCGCGCTCCCGGCCTCTCGCCACTCAGCTCTGGCATGCTCCGTTGCCTACCGTTGCTCCTCCAAGGCCTTTTTCAAGGCCTCCGTCCTACTCTCGGCCTCCTCCAACCGAACAGCCTGGTCTCTGAAGAGTGACTCAGCCACATCGTTGTCGGTCCTCTGCTCGGCTATGGTAGTCGCAGGTCGGTGCAGTCGCTCCTGCTACTCCACAAGCCCTCTGCTCCTGCGCCTGATGAAGCCGCAGGTACTCCACCCATATCCCATGATGTGACACCACCATGGGGGTGATAGTCACAAGACCGAATGCCCCTTGGACCTAGGAAGCAAGCAATGCATGGACCGGTGACTTCACTCGAGCGGACTCAACCGCTAAGCGCACTCTCGTGCCCGTAGGCAACCCGGTGATGGTGGTGAGTGTTCGGGATGGGACCTCGCTGCTCTGGGGGTTGGCTAGCCTAAGATTGAACCCCTAAGGTTCCTGGGATGCACACCCTCGAGGGCGACCAGCACGCCAAGGGTGTGGGATGTAATGGCTCTCTCACAACTTGCCCGCGGTAGTCACTCACACATTAGTAATTCAGGATCGGGCACTCACTTACCGTCCGAAGGCACTAGCAGCAATACTAAACCAGCAAAGGAATGAAACCAGCAAGGGGTAACCGAAGCTCACCAGACCGGTGTGAAGACACCGATCCCGGTCGGAGGCGAGGGTGATGCGGGACGGACACGCGACCTGGGACTCTAGCTCGCGATCGCCCTTAAGCGAGGGAAGATGTGGGACCGTGTGCGGTTGAGAAACCGACAGTGAGTCTATGGTATCGGCTTTTTCGCGTTAACTCGGATTGAGTCACGGGACGGGTCGCACTCACTCTCTCGCAGCGGTGATAAAAATGATATAACGGGCTAATAACCTATCACATGCAACGGCATATACAAATAAATACGAGTAAAGCAAAGTCGAGTAAGAGAGTGAACACGATACCTCCACGCTCCGGGCGTGGGGAAGATGACCCCGGCCAGTTACGGTAAGTCCCGGTACAATGGTAAAAATTTAATTACAACAGTGAATTTTATTGCCCACTCCACGCAGGGAGGTAAAGGGCTACAAGTGGGGCCCGGGAGGACCGACCCTGGGTTGACGGACAGCAATCTGGAGGTGCGTACGGTATGAACTCGGCCTGCTGGTCCGACTCGGCACTATTCCAACTCGGTGCTGCGCCAACTAGGTTGCTGACTCACTGGATAGCAAGCAACGGTTTCCAAAGGAACGTCACCTTCCTGAGATCTTCCGGAGGCACCGCTTGGCTGGGACGATGGCAGGGCGTCCCTGAACGACTCCCTGAAGGGGCGGCTCCTGAAGTTGATTTTTGATATTTATTTCTGAATATCTTCTGGACTGCAATTTCGGACCTGCACAGGGAACAGAACTGCAGTCCTCGGCGACATGAATTACAACGCTCAGATCCGGAGGCCGATCGAGGCGTGACTGGTACCGTTGGAAAGAGCACTCATAGATCTACAACATATAATTTTGACAGATCCATCCACTAAATGGATTGAAAATGAATATGACTGTAACACTATTTTTGTTTCTGACTCGGACTGACAGACACACAGGGCAGCAAGGGATCTGCCTGAAACTGAAATTTGACCGAGGGTCAAATGAATATAGACTCCACGAAAATTATGGTGGAAGGGGATACATGTGTGGAACACTGAGTAATATTTTGGGATTTTTGGAAAATTTTTAAGGGGGTGGGGAAAATGCGACAAGGTGACTCTGTCCCGTAGATCTGCAAAAGGGCAGATTACTGAGAGGACAAACAAAAATATTGGAAAAATACCTAATGACTTCCAAATGACACGAAATTTGAACTGGAGGTTAAGGGAGATGGACAGAACAAACTCTCAAAATTAGAGCTCGAACAGACAACCATAAAAAAGGATAAAATTTTATAGGTGAGGTTCTGTCCTGATGGAGATAGAACTCCGGCGAGTGGCGGTGGCGGCGCGATGGCGGCTCGAACGGCGGTGGCGGCGGCAGAGAAGAACTCAGAGGGGCAAAGGATAATGTAGGAGAGGGCTTCACACCCAAGATTCAGCAGAAATCCATCTGCAAACGGGGAGGGAGAGAGGAGGAGGGCACACCCTTCTTTGGTTCCAACCAAATTTCATAAATTTTTTCTCTTCATTAATTTCTCTAATGACACTATACATAGGCTTATATAGAGAATGGCAAGGGGTGGGGGGCTGGGAATTTCATGGGAGAGAGGGGATTTTCTTCCCCATGTGGTCAAATGACCAAATTAAATAAAAAATATAACATGGGATAAACTATATTATAAGGGGGAAGCATCTTGGACTTTAAGGGTTGGAATATTGGACTTTTTAATCCAATTGTCCCCTTGAATGGTCACGCCATCTAGAAGCCCACCTTGGACCTTTGACTGACCCCACATGGGCCCTAAGACTTAAGTGGACCAATAGGAAAGGAGATGGGGGCCCCTTGTTGGTCCTACTGGACTTTTACACAAAAACACAAAGAATCCTAGGGAATGACACATTGGCTTATAAAGCCTTACAATTGTGAGCATACTTTCCCAAGGATATAAAACTAAACTAAAGGACACAAATGCAAATAAAATGTTAGTGCTCTTGGCGTCGATTCCCATCAACTCTCCCTGGGTGGGAAGAACTCGACCCCGTCGAGTAAGGGGTACGGCTGCTCGACTAGCTCCGGCGGATCCGTCACCGAACCTGGAAGCGCGGAGTACGCTCCACTCCACGTAATCGACACCTGCTCATCCCGTATAGATTCGATATGCGCACGCTGCCATGGGAATGAGGCTATAGGTGAACACTCCGGGGTGGGGTCACTCTCAAATGAGGGAGGCGGCTCAAAGACTCACTAGGAATCACCGCGTGTCCCTTATGTGACTAGATCCGATATGTGGAGTAGAACCGATCCCAATAGTCCGACAAGTCTCATACTCGAAAGGGACTAACAACGCGAGCGTACAAAATCGACTCGACTCAACGTATACACAGACATACAATGCACTCGACAAACAAACGAAACAAAGACTCACAAGGACCCTAAACAAACCTAATGTTAGTCCAACCCGTACATGGGTGACGGCGGACTAGGACATCCGAATATGTGCCAAGCATGCATCTTATGTACCCGAAGGTTGGTGGTATGGGAAACACCTAGACGCCCAAGTATGACTTAGTCATACATGAACGGCCCTTTGGATTTGGGAGACTTGAGAGGGCTAGGAGAGCCGGGTGTGGATGAGCCGGGTGTGGGTGTATCGAGATTGGGCTTGGTGGGTATAGATGACCCGGCCCGTGGGGTAGGGGTGTGGTAGTGGACTCCCTCGAAGAAATGAAGTATATATGGAGGGTCAAGGGGCCCACTAGGGAATGGGTCAAAGGGATCAAAGAAGGTATGACCCCTTGTGGTGGGTTCCCACAAGTCACGGTCCCATGTATGGAAGTCTTGAAGGTGTGTATGGTCACCTTCATACATTGTGGTAGATGGGACGGTGATCATATGTAGGAAATAAGATTCCTCCCTCGGGCAAAAGGGTATGAAGTCGGGCTCGGCCGACATAGGGAGGAATAAGAGAATCTCCGTGGTGACACAACCCACGGTGCACACGGAGGTAATGGTCCCTAAGGCCGGATGGGTGAAGCTACGACTAGTGGGTTGGTCGAAGCCTCGGGCCAATAAGTGCGTCAACTTCCATTGCCAACCTAAACCAAGAATAAGGTCACCCAATGTATCAACATGGTGACTAGACCGGAATGTTATGTGGTAGGAGTTGACGGACACTAGAGGTAAGGTGGGGTCCATAGATGGGTAAGGAGGTGGGACCAAGCCATCCTTGAGCCAACTAAGAAGCGGCTCGGCTATGTATAGCGTACCCGTTAGAAACACGGGTGGCTCGGGCTTGGGTGGCTCCAAATAAGATGGTTTCGAATAAAGTTCGGAAGTAGAAAGTGGCAATGGAGCACTCACGGGTGGTGAAGGAGCATGTGTCCTTTCTATCCTTTCCAACCAATCTGAAAGTATTTTCTTGATTTCATCTAAGGTGCGGGTTGGAGTAGGGGCCTCAGGGTGGATTCGCTCGTCATCTCTCGGCCCGGATGCGAACCTAGACTCGACTATAAGTGGGGCTTCCACTTGGTTGGAGGCGATTGGGTGGGATTGGATGGAGGTGCCAAGGGGTGGTTGGTTGGAAGCGATAGGGAGGGCCACTTGATTGGGGTTGCTTTGGTGGACTTGGATGGAGGTGAAGGGGCGGGGTTTGTTGGAAGTGTGGCCCACTTGATTGTGGGTGAGTTGGTGGGGTTGGCTAGTGGTATGACCCCCGTGGTTGGAGGTAGGTGGGCGGGGAAGGTAGACCCTCCTAAGCGCTCTCTTCATCTCCCACCATGACTCGATGGGCCTTAGCCTCCTATCCTCCCGGAAGTATTTGATGTCCCTCTATGTTTCGGCGGCTTCATAAAAGAGTCGCCTTTTGGCAAAGTCGACTTGCATGGGACCGGACATAAGGTAACACTCAAAGTAGTCGTCCATAACGGCTTCCCACTCTAGGTAGTCACTCGGGTTTTCGGAGCCATAGAAGTCCCGGGCTACGGGCCTTTTGGGGTGGTCCGGGTGATCCTTCCATTTTAGATAGTATCGCCACCATGCAGAAGATGCGGCCCCTTGGTCATCCATGGACACGGGGACACTAGTGGATGGACATGCCGACACTTGGACAAGACACTAGACCGACTATGCAAGGTTGGAATGCATGCACACTGAGGACCCTAGACTTAAACCAAGACTCGGTCCGTGATGGAGTTAATCGATCCGAAGATCACTCGCGCAAGTGTGCGGCCTTCCCGATAAGCGTAGCCTAACATTCGGACAACACCTTTTTATATACCGAACAATGGTATACGGATGCAACCTTAGACCGACTTAGACGATGACTAGACGTAAATGACACTTCTTTTTTTATTTTTGACCAAATACTACCCTAGACTCAACTCACTCTGATACCAAATTGATGCGGGACGGACACGCGACCTGGGACTCTAGCTCGCGATCGCCCCTAAGCGAGGGAAGACGTGGGACCGTGCGCGGTTGAGAAATCGACAGTGAGTCTCGGGTATCGGCTTTTCCGCGTTAACTCGGATTGAGTCACGGGACAGGTCGCACTCACTCTCTCGCAGCGGTGATAAAAATGATATAACGGGCTAATAACCTATCACATGCAGTGGCATATACGAATAAATATGAGTAAAGCAAAGCCGAGTAAGAGAGCGAACACAATACCTCCACGCTCCGGGCGTGGGGAAGACGGCCCCGGCAAGTTACGGTAACTCCCAGTACAATGGTAAAAATTTAATTACAACAGTGAATTTTATTGCCCACTCCACGCAGGGAGGTAAAGGGCTACAAGTGGGGCCCGGGAGGACCGACCCTGGGTTGACGGGCAGCAATCTGGAGGTGCGTACGGTATGAACTCGGCATGTTGGTCCGAATCGGCACTATTCCAACTCGGTGCTGCGCCAACTCGGTTGCTGACTCACTAGACAGCAAGCAACGGTTTCCAAAGGAACGTCACCTTCCTGAGATCTTCCGGAGGCACCACTTGGCTGGCACGATGGCAGGGCATCCCTGAACGATTCCCTGAAGGGGCGGCTCCTGAAGTTGATTTTTGATATTTATTTTTGAATATCTTCTGGACTGTAATTTCGGACCTGCACAGGGAATAGATCTGCAGGCCTCGGCGACACGAATTACAACGCTCAGATCCGGAGGTCGATCGAGGCGTGCCTGGTACCATTGGAAAGAGCACTCATATATCTAAAACATATAATTTTGACATATCCATCCACCAAACGGATTGAAAATGAATATGACTGTAAAACTATTTTTGTTTCTGACTCGGACTGACAGACACACAGGGCAGCAAGGGATCTGCCTGAAACTGAAATTTGACCGAGGGTCAAATGAATTTTCTAGACTCCACGAAAATTATGGTGGAAGGGGGTATATGTGTTGAACACTGAGTAATATTTTGGGATTTTCTGAAAATTGTTAAGGGGGTGGGGAAAATGTGACAAGGTGACTCTGTCCCGTAGACTTGTAAAAGGGCATATTACTGAGAGGACAAACAAAAATATGGGAAAAATACCTAATGACTTCCAAATGACACGAAATTTGAACTGGAGGTTAAGGGAGATGGACAGAACAAACTATCAAAATTACAGCTCGAACAGACAACCATAAAAAAGGATTAAATTTTATAGGTGAGGTTTTGTCCTAATGGAGATAGAACTCCGGCGAGTGGCGGTGGCGGCGCGATGGCGGCTCGAACGGCGGCGGCGGCGGCAGAGAAGAACTCAGAGGGGCAAAGGATAATGTAGGAGAGGGCTTCACACCCAAGATTCAGCAGAAATCCATCTGCAAAGGGGGAGGGAGAGAGGAGGAGGGCACACCCTTCTTTGGTTCCAACCAAATTTCACAAATTTTTTCTCTTCATTAATTTCTCTAATGACACTATACATAGGCTTATATAGAGAATGACAAGGGGTGGGGGGCTGGGAATTTCATGGGAGAGAGGGGATTTTCTTCCCCATGTGGTCAAATGACCAAATTAAATAAAAAATATAACATGGGATAAACTATATTATAAGGGGGAAGCATCTTGGACTTTAAGGGTTGAAATGTTAGACTTTTTAATCCAATTATCCCCTTGAATGGTCAAACCATCTAGAAGCCCACCTTGGACCTTTGACTAACCCCACATGGGCCCTAAGACTTAGGTGGACCAATAGGAAATGAGATGGGGGCCCCTTGCTGGTCCTACTGGACTTTTTCACAAAAACCCAAAGAATCCTAGGGAATGACACATTGGCTTATAAAGCCTTACAATTGTGAACATACTTTCCCAAGGATATAAAAATAAACTTAAGGACACAAATGCAAATAAAATGTTAGTGCTCTTGGCGTCGATTCCCATCAAAGGGCGAGCGAGGAAGCGTGGGCTCACCCGCACGCCGCGCCGATGAAGCTTCAACCTGAAAATTCAAGTTACATGCACTACGCCCCTTGCAAGGGGGTTGGACTAGGGGTGGGGATTAGCTTTACAACCAAAATGTATCTCCACGCAGTGAGGGGCGGTCAGCCGACCAGGCGGGGTGGGGAAAACTACGCTAGAAGCCGAAGCGGAAGAAGATCGTCAGTTCTGTCCACTCTCTGGAACAGTGGACAGACAGTCGGTGTTGGCACCACTGTGGACTCCTCCGAATTCCGTTTGTGACGAAACCAGTGCAAAAACCTCCGGGGTTGGGCCTGGAGGACGTCCAATTTTTGGGAGAATTTCTGAATGACGGCGATGGTCGGTGTAGAGTCATGAATAGGGACACTATCTTCTGGTTCTGGCAACTTCTGCACCACTACAGTAGGAAGGCGAGGCCACCACGGACGCTCCCGAGTTCTGATTCAGGCGTGGCTAGAGTTTTTGGAATCGTGGTCGAACCCTATTCGAACGGAGACCCGGGGGGACACCGGAGGAGGTCGGAGTTGATGGCGAGGGCCTGAACAGTGGTTGGGTGTCAGATCAGTTCCAGAGGGAACAGATCAGTGCATCCGAGGGAGAAAAATCGGAACTCACAGCTCCGGACGCCGAACGCGGTGCCGCTTCTTGGGACTGGAAGGAGACTTGTCGTAGAAGCCCTCAGCCAAGCCCCACTTCCAGAACTTCAAGAGGGTGGCCGTGGGAGCCTCTGCAAATTGGTTCAGGTTGACTGTCAGGAAGAAGATGCCCAGTCTAGCGATGACGGCTCCTCCGGGCAGCTACAAACTCAGACAGGGACAATACCACTACCGTTGCAAAGAGGGCTGGGAGACGCTTCCAACGGTACCTCTTGTGTATCCAGGGACTCCAGGATGAATTCGTGGAAGGCTCTACAATCAGCGGTTTCTCTGCTGCCTGTGAACTGGAATGAAAGGGTGGAGATAGGTAATGGGGGAATGGGGTAGATGGGAGGGGAAATGAGGTGGGTGTGTGGGGGGGCAACCCCTGACTGTGAGGGGGGCTGGGAGGGGGTGTTCCAAGGTCTGGGAGGGGGATAATGGGGTCTGGAAGGGGGCTAGCAGGTGGAGGGAGAGTGATGTGACATGACCTTGGACTTAAGCAAGCAAGCACATTCGCAATCTAAATGGGCCAATTTGGGCCGCCGCTCTCTCGTCGCTCACCCAAGCCCGGGGTAACTTGGCAATGCCAAGGTGAGGTTGAGGGGTTGGGCCCTTGCTGGTAGAGGGCCAGCAAGGCCAAGACTTGATTCCCAATGGATGTGGAAGCCCAAGATAATGGGGCCGACCAAGTGCCAAAGGCACCGGTTTCTCTCTTTTCCCACGGTGATCACTCAAGGCAATGGGGCTTGAGGATCGAGCTCTCACTCGCATAACCAGCGGAACTAGAACTTATATTGAAAGACAAGCACTAATGGAGTGAGGTGTGAGCACTTACTCGACCGGTTTGAAGAAACCGATCCCGCTCGGAGACGAGGGCGAGCGGGGAGGCGAGTGGATCCCCACACGCCGCGGCGGTGTCGCTTGACCTGCCCAAAGAAGTTACAACACTAGACCTCTCGCAGGAGGGGGACCTTGGGGTGGGGGTTAATGATATTACAAGCAATACTACCTCCACACAGGGAGGGGCCTTCAGCCGGCCAAGCGGGGAGGGGAAACTAGGACCAAAAGCGATAAGAAGTTGGGAAGCCAAATCTGCCTGCTATCTGGGAGGGAGGACTGACAGTCGAAGTTTGGGCTGCAGAAGTTGATACATAATTTTTCTGATGGCAAGACCAGGGGGGAACTCTTCGTGACTGGTACTGGAACACCTCAGAATTTTTTAAATTTCTTCTGGTACCACTGCTGACCGGGGTGGAGCTTCGAACAGAGTGGCAAGTTCTGGGACTGGCAGCTTCAGATTTCCAACCGCAGGTTGCAGAGAATGCTCGATGGCTCCCGTACTCCGAATCGAGAACCGCCAGAGTTGTTGGAATCGTGGACGCGTCTTCTTCACATAAAAACTGACAGGGATGCTAAAAGATGCCGGAGAAGACCTGGAGGCTATGAACAAGGATGACTGGTCGGGGTAGACTGTGGGGAAGCAGATCCGTGCAGCAGAGGGAGAAAATTGATAACTTCTGCTACTGGATGCCGAATGGAGTTCCGCTTCTTGATTCTTAATGTAGATAGAGCGATGAAGAACTTTTTAGAAGAGCTTGGGGGCTGATTCCTCCGAGGTTCGTCGTGGTAGTGCTTCTAATCCGGTTCTGGTACTCAGCAGGGATAGCTCTGCGCCATTATGGAAGAACGAAGCTCCTGGGTAGCACACAGCTTGGATGAAGATGAAATCACTTCTGTTACAAAGAAGACAGGGAGACGCTTCTGTGGATGCCTCTTGTACCTTCAAACTCATCCGGAGGAAGTCGTGGTGGCCGCTGCAAGTTGCTGGTTCATCTGCAACCTCTGGACAGCAAACTACAACTTCGAAGTAGCTTCCAATGACCAAGAAAGAAGAAGGGGAAGGGGGTAGATGAGTGTGGGAGTGACCCCTGGTTGTAAGGGGGTCTTGGAGGGGGTGTTCTAAGGTGTGGGAGGTGGAGAATAAGGTCTGGAAGAGGGTCCAACAGATGGTGGTAGTGGGGGCTGCGAATTTGGGAAGGTGGGTGAGAGGGAAAGGGTATTTGAAAATGGGTTTAAGGGTGGGGTTAATTTGTTTGTCTTGGGAATGGGGGGGTTGTGTTGGGGAAGGGAATGGGTGCTTGGGAAAGTGGGAAGGGTGCTTGGGAAAGTGGGAGGGGTAGTTGGGGGTTGGATGGTGAGGAGAGGATTGGTGGAGGGGGTCTTGGGAAGGGATGGAGTATTGATGAGGGTTGTGGGGAATGGGAAGAGGCTTAAATGGGGTAGGTGGGGAGTGTAGGTGGTTGGGAAGGGAGGAGAGAGAAGAAAATTCGAATTTGGGTGTTGAGGAGAGAGAAAGTGGAGTGAAAAAGAGAGATTAAGAGAGGGAAGGGTGGGGAATCTCTCCCCTAGGGTTTCTCACCCAAAAAATGGAATCTCTCCACTAGATAAGAAGTGTAAACTCTCAAAATGGCAAGTTTTTCATTCATTGATTCATTAAGTTGAAATGGGGGGAATGTGGTCCTATATATAGGAAACCCACATTTCTACAAAAGTCCCTTACAAAAGACTCAATAACAAATAACCGAAGGGGTAGGGGGGGCTCATGGGCCAAGCCTGAAGAATTGGGCCCAATAGCACATTACACAATCTAATGACACTCAAACTTAGGAAAATAAATGCAAGACCTAGGAACATGACTCAAATAAAAGGGAAAATACATCAAATGACTCAAATAAAATTACATAGGACTCAAAATTAAATGACTAAACCATGCTGGATGCAACCGGGGTGAGGAGATGAACGGTAAACGTGGGCATGGGAGGTGATGTCCCCATCATACTCCCGGGGTGCGGAGAACTCGACTCTGTCGAGTAAGTGTCCTTCCCTCCTTGGAGGGTGTAGAAGTGGTACCGCCCTCAAGTCTCCCGAACGAGACCGATCCATCCACCTGCCGAGATAGCGCTCATATACCTTGCTCCGAGTGGTAGTGACTTGTTCATCCAATATTTATTCAATTTGTTCACGCTGGGCTCTCTTGGCTGGTGGTTTATCATCATGGGTGGGTGCTCTCTCAAGGGAAGAAGTAGGCTCAATCTCCTCACTAGGTACTACCGTGGGTCCCTTATATGGCACTAGGTCGGCAACATTGAATGTGGGACTTATTCCATACTCCTCGGGGAGATCTAACTCATAGGCATTTGCACCAATGCGCCTCAGGACCTGGAAGGGACCAGCCCCACGTGGCCTCAATTTGGAGATGGCTCCCGGGGAGAGCCTCTCAGTCCTTACCATCACAAAGTTACCCTCATGGAAGTCTTGGTGACGCCGATGAGAGTCGGCCCGCCTCTTATAAGCCTCATTCTTTTTGCTTATGTGCTTCCAAAGGCTTTCATGCAATTTCGTGAATGTTGACATTCTAGGGGTGATGGGTGGACCTGGGCAACCAAAAGTAGACCGATCATGCTTTGATGCCAAGAAGACTTTGATGGATTTTGGAGGGCCGGGGTAACCATATGTGGACTTATCATGCAATGTTGTCATGTAGACTTTGGTGGGCCTGGGTGGGCCGGGGCACCTGTAGGTGAACCTATCATGCAAAGTGGTGATGAATGTGGGGGGGGCCCGGACATCCGTAGATGCTTTTGACATGCTTACGATCCATGATGAATGAAGGAGGACCATGACATCCGAATGTGGCCCACTCATGCTTTCTACTAGACATGTGGGTGATATGAATGAATGGACCCAACATAGTGTTCATGCCAAAGGGGGTGGAAAGCCTAGACACATGCATAATTTTTCCAAAAGTGACTTCCATGTGTATAGGTGTGGGACAACATTTGAACTCCCATTGGAAAGGATCGAATGGATCTAAGAAGGTGGTCATCATGGGGTGGGGCACAACCTTATTACCTAGGGATATGTGACCCAAGGTCATGGCTCCCAAGGTGTAACCCGGGTCTGATACCACTTGATGTGACACAACCTCGGACTTAAGCAAGCAATCACAAATAGCATTCATATGGACCTTAATGGGCCACCGCTCTCCCGTCGCACTCTATACCATGAGTGACTTGGTGATGCCAAGTGTGAAGTATGGGAATGGGCCCTTGCTGGTAGAGGGCCAGCAAGGCCAAGGTTTGACTCCCAAAGGTTGGATGCCCAATTCAATTGGGGCCGACAAAGTGCGCAAAGGCACCGGTTCACACTACCCCACGGCGGTCACTCTAAGTCATGGACTTGAGGATCGGGCGCTCCCTCACAAATTCAGCGGCGCATGAAGCAAGTATTGAAAGAGCAACACTAATGAGCAAGGAAGAGGCACTTACTCGACCGGTTTGAAGAAATCGGTCTCGGTCGGAGACGAGGGCGAGCGGGGAGGCAGTGGTTCCCCACACGCCGCGGCAGTGTGGGGATCCACTCGCCTCCCCGCTCGCCCTCGTCTCCGAGCGGGATCGGTTTCTTCAAACCAGTCGAGTAAGTGCTCACACCTCACTCCATTAGTGCTTGTCTTTCAATATAAGTTCTAGTTCCGCTGGTTATGCGAGTGAGAGCTCGATCCTCAAGCCCCATTACCTTGAGTGATCACCGTGGGAAAAGAGAGAAACCGGTGCCTTTGGCACTTGGTCGGCCCCATTATCTTGGGCTTCCACATCCATTGGGAACCAAATCTTGGCCTTGCTGGCCCTCTACCAGCAAGGGCCCAACCCCTCAACCTCACCTTGGCATTGCCAAGTTACCCCGGGCTTGGGTGAGCGACGAGAGAGCGGCGGCCCAAATTGGCCCATTTAGATTGCGATTGTGCTTGCTTGCATTAGGTCCGAGGTTGTGTCACATCAAGTGGTATCAGAGCAAGTTCATAACTTGTCTCTCCACAAGTTGGTCCTAGGGCATGTTTATGCATTTAGAGTCCTCGGTTGCATCTCCCATGTCCACTAGAATGGCCACTTCATACCCGTCATATCCATCCCCATCAACTTTCCCAAGAAGCCCAAATCCTCATGGAAGTTCCATTGCCAACAAAGTGGGTAGCAACACCTCTGTCATAGAAGCCCTACCTAATGTCCTTAATCGGCTTGAAGATATCATGTCTCGACTCGACTAACTTGAAGGAAATAGCCGTGCACCAAGAGTGAATGAGAGTGACCTTTGGAGAAATCTAGAAACCATATTTTTAGAACACTTGAAAATCAAAACCCCCGCCTTTCATGGATCCAACAGCCCAAGCCTTTACCTAGATTGGAAGATTTCCATGGACCAATTCTTTAAAAGTTGCCCCTTGAACGAGGGAAGAAGAATGAGGCTAGCCAAGGCACACCTCTCCAAACAAGCTAAAACTCATTGGTTAGTTGTGGAAGGTTTGAGAAAGATCCGTAGGGAGGCTCCAATTAGCACTTGGGATGAGATGAAGACCAAGCTTAGAAAAACCTACACTCTCCAACCCTCTCCCTCCTACTCAAATCAGCAAAGTCCAAGGAGCACTTCAACTCCATCATCCCCACCCAGTCAATCCAAGACCCCAATCACCCATTCCCCACCACTTCCCATCTCTCCTCCCTTCCCAACCACCTCAACCCCCACCTACCATCATTAAAGCCCTCCACTTCCCCATGGCCTCCATTACTCCACCCCCCTAGTCCCAAGAAGATCCCTCACCATTCCAACACAATCTTCCACATTCCAACACCACTTTCCCCATTCCAACACAATCAACCCCTTCCCCACACAACCCCACAACTTCCAAGGCCATTTCAAATTTGAAATCCACCCTTCCCTCCACTCACTTGTGCCCCCCCTCACTTTCTCCTCTCACCCACCTTCCCAAATTCGTAGCTCCTCCTCCCACCACCTGTTAGACCCCCTTCCAGACCCCATTCTTCCCTTCCCCCACCTTAGAACACCCCCTCCTAGACCCCCTCACAGCCCGGGCTTTCCCCACACTCATCCACCCCCATTTCCCCTCCCATATACCCCATTCCGCCCCATCATCATCAACCTACAGCTCTCAACTGAAGATCTACAGCAGACCAGCAACTTTCAGCGGCCACCACGACCTCCTCCGGATGAGTTTAAAGACCCAAGAGCCATCTTCGGAAGCTTCTGCCAGTCGCCTTCGCAACCGAAGTGGTTTCGTCTTCTTCCGATCTCCGAGTCGTCCAGGAGGTCCATTCTCCCACAGCTGCGCGGTTCTACCTCGGCTGAGGACCTGAGCCAGATTAGAAGCTCTGCCACGACGAACCCCGAAGGACTCAGTCCTCAAGTTCTTCTTCAAAGTTCTTCATCGGCCTGTCTACTTTCAGAATCAAGAAGCGGAAGCCCATTCAGCATCCGGGAACAGAAGTTACCAATTTTCTTCCACGGTCGTGCGGCTCTGCCTTCCCCAGTCTGCATCGACACCTCCTCACTCTTCTGGCTCCACAGATCGTCTCCCTTCTCTTCTGGCATCGCCGTTTCTTTTTCTGCAAAGAGGACTCACCCACGGTTCTAACGGCGCTGACGGAATCAAATTTGGAGTTCGGGAGCGGCCAGGACAGCCTCTGCATCCTACTGTTGGTGACCTGCCCCTTCTAGTCTGAGAAACAAAGGCCATGTTCAAGCTCCTTCCCCGACCTGCAGCCACTCCAGAAGAATTTACAAAAATTCTGAGGCATTCCCCTTCCTGTTAAGAAGATTTCGCCGCTGGTCTCGCCATCAGTGAAATTTCTGAGCAAGATCTACAACAGCAACACCGACCCTCTATCCTGGTTCGCAGACAGCAGGCAGATTCGGCGTCCACCCTTGTTCCTCATTCTTTGCTTTGGTTTCCCCACCCCGCTTGGCCGGCTGAAGGCCCCTCCCTGCATGGAGGTAGTATTGATGTAATATCATTAACCCCCACCCCAAGTTCCCCCTCCTGCGAGAGGTGTAGTGGTGTAAATTGTTTGGGCAGGTCAAGCGACACCGCCGCGGCGTGTGGGGATCCACTCGCCTCCCCGCTCGCCCTCGTCTCCGACCGGGACCGGTTTCTTCAAACCGGTCGAGTAAGTGCTCAAACCTTCACTCCACTTAGTGCTTGTCTTTCAATATTAGTTCTAATTCCGCTGGTTATGCGAGTGAGAGCCCGATCCTCAAGCCCCATTGCCTTGAGTGATCACCGTGGGAAGAGTGCAACCGGTGCCTTCGGCACTTCGTCGGCCCCGTTGAATTGGGCTTCCAAATCCATTGGGAATCAAATCTTGGCCTTGCTGGCCCTCTACCAGTAAGGGTCCAACCCCTCAACCTCACCTTGGCATTACCAAGTTACCCCGGGCTTGGGTGAGCGACGAGAGAGCGGCGGCCCAAATTGGCCCATTTAGATTGCGATTGTGCTTGCTTGCATTAGGTCCGAGGTTGTGTCACATCAGAGAGGGAGCTGCAAATTTGGTGTTGGGAGGGAGATAGGGAAGGAGTATTTGAAAATGGGTTTAAGTGTGGGATTAATTTCTGGCCTTGGGGATGGGAAGAGATGTGCGGGAAAGAGAAAGGGTGCTTGGGGAGTGGGGAATTCTCCCTTGGGAGATGAGAGAGGTGTTTGGGGAAGGGGAGTGGGTGGTTGGTGGTTGGAGGGTGGCTTGGGGAGTGGTGGATTCCACCTTGGGAAGGAGGGGAATTAAATGGGTGAGTTGAGGAAGGGGAAGAGGGTTTTAATGAAGAGAGAATGGGGAGGAGAGGGAAAAAAATTTGAATTTGGGGGTGGGAGAAAGGGTCGACCCCTTCTAGAGAGAGAGAGAAGAGAGAGGGAGAGGGGAGCTTCTCACTCCAAGAAAATCACTCAAATTTCTGGAAATATTTCTATTACAATTGAACATCAAGAGTTACAAATGAGAGAGGGGAGGGGGCTATTTATAGACTCACATAATTCCTATGACCAGAATACCCCTGAACAAATGACCCAATGACTCATCTGCCCAAGGGAGGGCGCCCCTAGGCCAAGCCCACTTAATTGGGCCCATTAAACTAGACTAATTAACCTAATGACACTCAACTTAGGTAAATGACTCAATGACTTAGGTACTTGACTCAAATAAAAAGAAAAATTATAATGATATGACTCAAATAAAATACGAAACTTACATGCCAAGACTCAGAAAATGTGTAGGACACAATGGAGTACTGCCAGTGAGTAATTGGAGCTGTGGAAAAATGTGAAGGGCGAGAGATGCCCCCATCATATCCCCGGGGTGCAAAGAACTCGACTCCGTCGAGTATGGGTCCACCGGGGAAGTGGTCCTCCAAAGCAGCTCCGGGCGAGCCACGACCTCCAAACTCAACCCTGCGTCCGCAACCAGGGGACGGTCCTTCATCCTCTCAAGGTGGCTCGGGCACACCCTCTTGCCGGTGATGGAACCATGCTTGCCTAGTATTGCCTCCGTGTGCACACGTCGGGCTCTCAGGCTTGATATGTGTTGGCTCTCCGAGTATGTCTCTCACAAGGGTAGGGGTAGGCCCGAAACTCTCACTAGGATCCACCGCGGTGCCCATATAGGGTGCCGGACCCGCCACTTGGGAAATGGGGTGAATCCCAAAACCCATTAGAAAGCCCAACCCATAAGCCGGGTTGCCAAGGCCACTCAGAACTTGGCAAGGTCCAAGTCCTCGTGCCCTCAAGTTAGAGGTGACCCTAGGGTAGAGCCATTCCAAAGTCACCATCACCAAGTTGCCAGCTTGGAATTCAAAGTGGCATTCGTGAGGTTTTGCCCGCTTCTTGTGATTCTCACCTCTCGTTGTTTGTTGCTTGCTTAAATGCTCATGCCAAGTACTATGATGCGGTGTGAGTGGGAGATGCATGATATGCAAAGGGGGGCCAGGACAACCATATTTAGACCAATCATGCAGAGATGTCATGGAGACTTTGAAGGGTGTGGGAGGGCCGGGGCATCCATAGGTGTCCCTCTCATGCGTGGGTGTGATGAGTGCCGTAGGACCCGGACATCCATGAATGCTCCTAACATGCTTAAGACTCATGATGAATGAAGGTGGACCATTACATCCTAATATGGACCACTCATGTTTCCTACTTGACATGTGGGTGATATGAATGAATGTACCTGACTTATGAATTATGCCAAGTGGTTCGAGGTGCTAAGACATATATTTTCCTAACCCAAAAATGACTTTGATGTGTTGGGGTATGGTTTGGCATTGGAGTTTCCATTCAAAAGGGTCGAAAGGGGTCAAGGAAGGTGGACATCATGGGGAGAGGCACCTCCTTGTTCCTTAGGTGTAGATCTTCCTTGGTCATAGCTACCCTTGTGTCGCCCGGGACTTGGGAGAGGTGGGCTTGGCCCAACATGGTGGGTGAGGGTAGGAAGGAGTGGGTGATAAGTGATGTTGGTGGATCACATGGGTTACCAGGTTCCCATTGGGAGGGGTCAAAAGGATCAACATAAGTGTACCCAGGGGAAATGAACTCTAAGTTCATCTCAACATCCTCAAGGTCCTCACAATATGGTGGTGGATCATCCTCCTCCAATGAAATGATTGGGCCGAAGTTCTTAGTGGGTGGGTTGGCCATGAGAGGATGGCTTGGCTTTCTGCCCGATATGAGGGACTCCAATTTGAGGATAAGGTCGGGCTCATTGGGTGTGGGGAGGAATAGAAGGAGATCGCTAGTGTAGCAACCAACGGTGCAAATCGAGGTGATAGATCTGACACATAGGTATAGGAGATCAAGGCTCCTAGGTTGGTTGGCCACTGTGGTCAACATGCCGGTCAACTTCATTTGCCATGCTAAGCCCTTAAGAAGATCCCCTAATGTCTCCACTTTGTAAGATGATTGGATGGTGGTGTGATAGGAGAGGGGCACTATAGGGAGGTGTCGCTCCATGGGTAGAGGGTATGAGTGCAAGCTATGGAGGATGGGGTTTACCTTGAGCCATTTGAGTAGGGGCCTATCTATGGTTATGGTGCCATGAGTGAAGTCAAGTGGCTCTTGAAGGTCCGAGCTATGTGAAGGGGAGATTTGAGGCTCTTCCTCACCATTGGTGTGCACTTGGGTTTCCTCGAGGGTGGGGAAGGATTCTGGGTTAGCATCTGCTCCCGTGTGGATGGGTATGGTCTCCTTTCCCAAGGGAATGGGAAGGTCTTTTGGGGGTGGGGTGATGATGGTTGGTGTGTGGTGTACCCGGGGTGGTGGGTAATAGGAAACTTGGGTTAGGATAGGGAGGGGAAGTAGTGGAGGCCGAGGACATGGTAGAGTTGGGGTCGGGAGTAGGAGATGGGTTGGGTGAGGAGGATTGGGTTGGTTGGTCTTGGGAGGTGTGTCCCTTATGGGGGAAGATGGTGGGGCGGAGGCCAAATGGGTTTGAGTAGTGTAGATTGGAGAAGGGGTTTAGGTTGGGGTGTGGTGGCCGTCATGGGCCTAGGTAGAGGGGTGGACACGGGGTCCACTTGGGTTTGAATGGTGATGGTTGGGTGAGTGACTTTGGGTTGGGGGTTGGTGGCCCTCATGGGGGAAACCGGGTCGGTTAGGGGTCTCTTGCCCTTGGGATCGGCCGGTTGTGGAGGGATGGTAGTGGGTCACCCTTGGATTTGGGGAGAGTTGGTGGTGGTGATCGGGGTTGGAATTATTGGGAGTGGTGCAATTTAGGCCCTAAGGGAGGTCTTGGGTTGGCCGGGTGGGGGTGGAGGAGTGGCAGTGCTCCTCGGGCTTTGGCTAGCCGGGTGGGAAGGGGAGTGTTGGGGAGCGTAGGCTTCCCTAAGTTTGGCCTTCATTTCTTCCCAAGTGGCAATTGGGGCTTGCTCGCGGATCCTCCTTACACATTCAATAGTTGACCAATGATCGCTGGCTCGCTTAGAAAGGTGCATTTTGGCTAGGTTCACTTTCTTCTCCTCGGTCATGGTGTACCATTCAAAGAATTGGCCCACTGAAGCTTCCCACTCTAGATAATGGCTTGGACCATGGCATCCGTCAAAGGCGGGGGTTTTGAGTTTTAAGAGCTTCAAAAGAGGACTATCCACCTGTTCTAGAGGGGCACTCTCATTCACTCTTGGCGCAAGACCATTTCCCTCAAGTCGGTCGAGTCGGAACTTGATGTCTTCCAGCCGATCAAAGACATTAGGAAGGGCTTCTATGATGGAGTTGATGTCGCCTACTTTGTTGGTAGCGGAGCTTCCATGAGGATTTGGGCCTCTTGGGAAAGGTGATGGGGATGGGCATGACGGGTGTGAAGTGGCCATTCTAGTGGACAAGGGAGAGGTATCGGTTGACTCAAAAATGCCAATGCACCCTAGGACCAACTTGATAGAGACAAGTTGTGAACTTGCTCTGATACCAATTGATGTGACACCACCTTGGGGGTGATAGTCACAAGACCGAATACCCCTTGGACCTAGCAAGCAAGCAATGCACGGACCGGTGACTTCACTCGAGCGGACTCACCCGCTAAGCGCACTCTCGTGCCCGTAGGCACCCCGGTGATGGTGGTGAGGGTCCGGGATGGGACGTCGCTGCTCCGGGGGTTGGCTAGCCTAAGATTGAACCCCTAAGGGTCCTGGGATGCCCACCCTCAGGGGCGGCCAGCACACCAAGGGCGTGGGATGTAATGGCTCTCTCACAACTTGCCCGCGGTAGTCACTCATACAATAGTAATTTGGGATCGGGCACTCACTTACCGTCTGACGGCATTAGCGGCAATACTAAACTAGCAAAGGAATGAAACCAGCAAGGGGTAACCGAAGCTCACCTGACCGGTGTGAAGACACCGATTCCGGTCGGAGACGAGGGCGAGCGAGGAAGCGTGGGCTCACCCGCACGCCGCGCCGATGAAGCTTCAACCTGAAAATTCAAGTTACATGCACTACGCCCCTTGCAAGAGGGTTGGACTAGGGGTGGGGATTAGCTTTACAGCCAAAACATATCTCCACGTAGGGAGGCACGGTCCGCCGGCTAGGCGGGGTGGGGAAAACTACGCTAGAAGCCGAAGCGGAAGAAGATCGTCGGTTCTATCCACTCTCTAGAACAGCGGACAAATAGTCGGTGTTGGCGCCACTATGGACTCCTCCGAATTTCATTTGCGACGAAACCAGTGGAAAATCTTTGGGGTTAGCCCTGGAAGACGTCCAATTTTTGGGGGAATTTCTGAATGACGGCAAGGGTCGGGGCAGAGTCGTGAACAGTGACACTGTCTTCTGGTTCTGGCAGCTTCTGCACCACTGCAGCAGTAAGGCGAGGCCACCACAGACGTTCTCGAGCTCTGATTCAGGCGTGGCTAGAGTCGTTGGAATCATGGTCGAACCCTCTTTGAACGGAGACCTAAGGGGACACCGCAATAGGTCGGAGTTGATGGCGAGGGCCCAAACAATGGTTGGGTGTTAGATCAGTTCCAGAGGGAACAGATCAGTGCACCCGGGGGAGAAAAATGGGAACTCACAGCTCTGGATGCCGAACGGGGTGCCGCTTCTTGGGACTGGAAGGAGACTTGTCGTAGAAGCCCTCAGCCAAGCCCCACTTCCAGAACTTCAAGAGGGTGGCCGTGGGAGCCTCTGCAAATTGATTCAGGTTGACTGTCAGGAAGAAGATGCCCAGTCCGGCGATGACGGCTCCTCCGGGCAGCTACAAACTCAGACAGGGACAAGATCACCACCGTTGCGAAGAGGGCCGGGAGACACTTCCAATGGTACCTCTTGTGTATCCAGGGGCTCTGGGATGAAGTTGTAGCAGGCTCTGCAACCAGTGGCTTCTCTCCTGCCTACGAACTGGAATGAAAGGGTGGAGATAGGTAATGGGGGAATGGGGTAGATAGGAGGGGAAATGAGGTGGATGTGTGTGGGGGCAACCCCTGGCTGTGAGGGGGTCTGGGAGGGGGTGTTCCAAGGTGTGGGAGGGGGATAATGGGGTCTGGAAGGGGGTCTAGCAGGTGGAGGGAGAGGGAGCTGCGAATTTGGTGTTGGGAGGGAGATAGGGAAGGAGTATTTAAAAATGGGTTTAAGGGTGGGATTAATTTATGGCCTTGGGGATGGGAAGAGGTGTGTGGGGAAGGGAAAGGGTGCTTGGGGAGTGGGAAATTCTCCCTTGGGAGATGAGAGAGGTGCTTGGGGAAGGGGAGTGGGTGGTTGGTGGTTAGAGGGTGGCTTGGGGAGTGGTGGATTCCACCTTGGGAAGGAGGGGAATTAAATGGGTGATTTGGGGAAGGAGGAGGGGGTTTTAATGAAGAGAGAATGGTGAGGAGAAAGAAAAAAATTTGAATTTGGGGGTGGGGAAGAGAGAGAAAGGGTCGCCCCCTTCTAGAGAGAGAGAGAAGAGAGAGAGGGAGAGGGGAGCTTCTCACTCCAAGAAAATCACTCAAATTTCTGAAAATATTTCTATTGCAATTGAACATCAAGAGTTACAAATGAGAGAGGGGAGGGGGATATTTATAGACTCACATAATTCCTATGACCAGAATACCCCTGAACAAATGACCCAATGACTCATCTGTCCAAGGGAGGGCGCCCCTGGGCCAAGCTCACTTACTTGGGCCCATTAGACTAGACTAATTAACCTAATGACACTCAACTTAGGTAAATGACTCAATGACCTAGGTACTTGACTCAAATAAAAAGAAAAATTACAATGATATGACTTAAATAAAATATGAAAATTACATGCCAAGACTCAGAAAATGTGACAAACACAATGGAGTACTGCCAGTGAGCAATCGGAGCTGTGGAAAAATGTGAAGGGCGAGAGATGCCCCCATCATCCCAGCCAACCTGGACATCCAAGGCTCCCGTGGGAAGCCAAGGATGTGGCAGTCCCGGGTACACTCCGCCAGACACTGCCTCAAGTTCTCCAGAGAAAGAAGGGGGTCACTTTGAAGGTACCCTCGCGCTCGCTAAAGCAGGGAGGCACCACACCCCCGTCCACCAACGGCTCCGTCAGCGGAGTGGCGCAGGGCCACTCAACCTCCAGACCCGGAGAGGAGTCACCTGTCTCCGTCAGCACATCGGTCGAGGCTGCACAACATCAAAAAGAACAAACGAAAAGTCAGGAATACATGTGAAACTTTCCATGAAAAATAAGGTGGAAAACCTGAGAAAAAGGAATTCTGATTCCTTACCCAAAGCAAGCCCCTCAGTGCCTACAGTGTCACTCGGCGGAGTCGGGGAAGGCAATGACTCCTCAACGGCTAGGGAGCCTTCTCCCATAGCCCTCTCCCTTCCAGAAGCCGTAGGGAGATCAGAGGCCTCCTCCCGACCGTTGGCAACAAGAGCTGGCACACACTCGTCCTCTGACCCCAGCACTACACATAAGGCAAAAATATCAGTATTCTGCCAGAAAGCAAAGGCAAGTGCTAAAAGGGGAAACGAAAGAGCCCCACGCACCTCCAAAAGTAGCCTCCTTCTCAGCCCCCTCGGTGGAGGAGGCCCTAGAAGAAGAGGAGCATGAACTCTCCTCTGTCTCCATGATGAAACACCCACTACCTGAGAAGCCTGAAGAAGTCTCCGAAGAACTGCCATAGGTGGTGGAACTAGAAGCCCCTACGGACCTATAAAATAATAGGGTCAGCACACAACCTGACCTCACATAAAGAAAATCATCCAGTCCAGGGCTTTACACAAGACTCACCAGTCGGGGAGCTCCCCTCAAAGATCCCCTCTATGTCAACGACCTCCTTGTCAGCCATAGCCATAACCGTAGCCGTAGGCTACCCGCCTGCAGCTCCAACCATGTCACTATGAAGCTCGCCCTCCTCCAAAGGGGATGAAGCACCTGTGACCAAAACCAGAAGAAGCTTAGCACTGGCGGGTGACATAAAATCCCACAACGAATGGCTAAGTCCCAGTCATGTACCTAAGGGTCCTATAGTGGAAGTCCCAACCAGCCCCACCATGCAAGCCAAGACAACGGTTGGCAAAGGAGGGTGGGGCGGCCCCACCGACGGTGGTGGTAGCGGCCCCGACACGGCTCTAGGAACAAGGGCGGCCAGGCCACCCGTCACTCTCGGCTTGGCCTCAAACGAGGGGAGCTCCACTAACAGTCCAATGCTCACTAGCTCCTGGACCATCTCCAGGGTAGCGGCCGGGTCATCACCTAGCCAATAATACAAACACAGTCAGCAACCTAAATTCGCCAGACGCTAGACAAAAAAGGAAGACAACACTCCTTAGAATGGCTCGGGACTTAACGAAGCCGTTCCGGGTTGCCACAGGCTCTCGCTCTTCAACAGGGATGGGCACCTCTGCTCTCGCCACGGGAGGGGCAATGGCCCCCGATGTCCCCGCCGTCTCTGCATGAAAATATGTGGCAATGTCAACTTCCAGAAGCAAGCATAGCCATGAACAGAGCACTACCAGTCTCAGGGGACCCTACCTGGCCGAGTGTCCTCGGGACCGTTCCATGACTCAAACTCGGGGAACGTCCTGGCATTAGGGCCGATTTTGTCCATCATGTGAAGCACTTCATCAACGTCAATGTCGCATCTGATCTCGTCATCCAGCAAGGGATCGGCCTCCAAGGGCAGCGAGAAAGCCACCTCTGCCCCAACCTCCAGCGGAGCTATAAGAAAGCCAGTCAGGCAACACAAGGTTAGTCAGCCATAATGACTATGTTGGACCCCCTAGTTGATTTTGGTACTTACGTTTCAATGATGACAAATCTTGTGTGTGTGTGTCTTTGAGAAAATTCACTGAAGATTGTTAACCAATGTGTTCATACTTCGATTAACTTGTTTTGCAGAATCAATGGAGTGACTTATGATGATGCAAGTTGACTTCAGCTCAAGGGAAGTCGACTTCTGACTCAGGCAAAGTCAACTCTTGATACAAGGGAAGTCGACTTCTGGTGGCATTTTTAGTTTGGACTTTTGGGAGATTAAAGCAAGTCGACTAGTCCTTCAAGGGAAGTTGAGTTGGACTGCTATGCTATGAAATAGGCTCTTATCTATTTGATTATGTGGATTTGATTTTTGATGAATGTTTTGATTTAACCTTGATCAAATGGATTGAAACTTGTGTGTTTGATTTACATGCATATCATGCATGCATTTGTGAAAGCAACAAGTGTACAAATCATATATGTGAAATTGGGTCTTCATGTAAATCACTCTTAAGCTCTAATGCATATTTCTCATATCATTTTAAGCTTGCATCATGTTGAATCAACTAATGAGAAACTTACTAGAAAATTGGATAAATGGTGCTCACATCTTGCTCGTGTGTATATCTATAAGCTCATGATGATTGGTTGTCATAGTTAACTTGTCAAAGGGCTATCTTGCATGATATTCATGTGTTTTCAATGGGCTATGATGTTTATATCTCATGGTTTTATTACTTTACATGTTGGAGGTTAATCCCTCACTTTCTCATATTGTTGATCACTTCTGCACTATTTTCGGTCGACCAATTTAAACAGCATGCAAGGGAAAATTTCTGTCACAGGGTTTGGTCGACCGACCGGAGGTGTCCGATCGACCGATTCTCCCAGGTTGCGCCAATTTGAAACCTGCAACATTTCGGTCGACCGACCCTTAATTCCGGTCGACTGAATACGGCGGGCGAGACCCGATATCATGTATTCGAAATCCACTTCTAGTGATCCATTTGGGTTGAAATTTGACACTTATACCCCTAGGGCATTCATACAATATTTAGATACATATTGAAGGGGTTTTAGTATGGGTTTTGATGTATTTTCCTCTTTCCATTGTGGGTGTATAAATAAGCTACGAATTTGGGAGAAAAGTTCTAAGTCTTAATGTTCTATCTTTCTTGTAGGAGAAGAAAAGGGGGAAAGGAGAGGAGTTGAAGAAATCTATTGATATCATCTACATCCGGGAGGATTTTGTGATCGTGATAGAAGATAAAGTGGAGCAGTTCGAAGAGAGGATTGCGGTGACGTTCAAATCGACAGCATTCAACAACCCTCCAACCTGTTCTTCAACAAAGATCTCCTCCGGCCCTTTCACCTCTTGAGGATCTATTTCTTCACCCTTTTTACATCTATTCCAGTGATTTCCATTTAGTTCAAGTGCATGTATTGAACATATCTTTTATTTCCAAACTCAGAGTCTGTGGGATTTGAACTGTCTATGTACGGTTGTGGTATATTGTGTTGCGGTTGTAGCAACAAGTGTGTGTGTGTCTTGATCCATGGCGGATCGTGTAGGAGACGACGTCCCCGTGTCTTTGTAGCGAAAGCTCCGTGCGCTTCATTTCGAAGCAAGTGGATCCTCATCGGGTTTGGTGAGAGGTGGACGTAGGGAGCCCGTCGTGGTCCTGAACCACCTAAAAATCTATCTCGCATCTTGCTTGATTATGGTTTGCTTGTCCATATTTTTCATATTGATCGTGTGAGAGTGGCAAGCTTGAAAGAACCAAATTCTTTATAGCGTATATTTCAGTTGATCGTATCTAGTGTTGATAGTTAGTTTCATTCCGCTGCGTAATTTTAAAAACTACCACCGCGTTTGGTGGGGACAATTCAACCCCCCCTTCTTGTCCATACGAGAATCTAGGGACAATAATCTAGTATCAGAGCGGGTCTCTGATTTTTAGGATGACCTCACGGTTGTAGAGCAAAGATCCTTTGCTATGGCCAACAAGGGAATGCTCCCCGAGGGACATTCAATCCATCGACTACCCTTCTTTGACGGTACGGGTTATCCTTATTGGAAGAATAGAATGACTGTGTTCATGTGAGAATAGGATTATGATACCTAGAAAGTCATAAGTAAAGGTCCTTATGTTTTACCTCCGAATGAAGATGAATGGGAAGAAGAACATATTAAAAAGTCTTGTGCTAACTATAAGGCTATGAGCATTATTCAATGCGCGATACACCCTAACGAGTACTCATGTGTCTCTATGTGTTCATCTACATAGGAGATGTGGAACAAATTGAAGATGATTTATGAAGGTACTTCAGAAGTACGGGAGACAAAGGTAAATCTGTTGCTTCGAGTATATGAACTATTTGCAATGAAGCCCAAGGAGAACATAAGTGAAATGTATGCAAGGCTAAGCAAGATCACGAACAGCTTAAAAGCCTTGGGAAAAGAGTATTCAAATCAAGATTTGGTAAGGAAGGTGTTGCGGTCTCTCACATCACCGTGGCACACAAAAGCAACCGTTATCAAGGATTCAAAGGATCTCACCACACTCACGGTGGACCAATTAATCGGGTCGTTGATGACTTACGAAATCAACATCATGAAGCCAGCTGAGGAGGAAAGCAAGAAGAAGAATCGATTGCATTAAAAGCTAATCCAGGATCGTCCAAAGAGAGTGATGGAAACTCATCCATGGACAGTGATGAAGAAGAACTAATGGCTCTTGTTACAAGGAAAGTAAGAAAATATTTCAGAAGAGCTAGAAGAGATGGAAACTTTCTGATAAGATTCATTAGGAGAAATGCTAACAAGAAAGGTGAGCCGAGCAAGAGAGAAGAAATCATATGCTATGAGTGTAAGAAATCCGGCCATATGAGGGGTCAATGCCCCGAGCTCCAGAAGAAGTTGAACAAGAACAAGCTAAAGAAAGGTAAATCGATGAAGGCAACGTGGAGCGACGAGGATTCGGATAGCTCAAAATCTGAAGGTGAGAAGAATGGACTGGATGAGCTGGTCCATAACTTGTGCTTGATGGCGGATGAAGAAAGCTCTGAGGTAAATTCTGATTCCGAAAATCTCACTGTCGAACATTGGTAGTTTGCTTATGCAGACATTTATCAGAAGTATAAAAGGTCAAAAGATGATGTCAAGAAATTGAAAAGGAAGTTTCATGATTTGATTAGTTCAACAAATCCATGTAATAGATGTAATTTCTTTGAAATGCAAGTTGAAAATTTTAATGAAGAAAAGGAAGATTTTCAACCTAAAATGACCTTGTATGAAGATGAACTGGCATGTTTGGAAGCTGAAAAATAAAGTGCTTATGAAAACATTGAAAAATTAAAAAATGAGAATGAAAACTTGGTAATGGAGTTGGATAAACTTAAAGTGAGATTGAGTGAATGTGAAAAATCCAAGAAGGATATTGAAACCAACTTCAACACCATGAATGATGAGCTAAGAAAATTGAAAGATGTTGTTCAAAAAGAATTGAAAGGAAAAGAGAAAACATTTGAAATTGGTGAAACTAGCAATGAAAATGCTAGGAATGAGAAGAGAGGTGTGGGACACTCACCCACAAAGAAAAACTCATTTGCGAGAAATGAATTTCAGAAATCATTCAATTCTTATTCTTATTGTCATTTTGACTCTTGCATGAACCCATGTGTTGATAGATCTTATATGCAAAGGAGTCGCTTTAGAAAACCAAATGTTACATGTTTTTATTGTGGAATGTTCGGCCACTCGATGTATGTATGTGATTTGATGAGGGCCGATGATGAGTATTTTGAAAAGAAAATTAGAAGATATTTTATTCAAGGTAGAACTAACACTTCGGGACCCAAGTTTGCTTGGGTACCTAAATCAACTTGAGATGTGTTTTAATTGATTGTGCAGGTCTGTCTAAGAGCCAAGTGGAACAAATGGTACCTGGACAGTGGATGCTCCAGACATATGACAAGCAATAAGGAACTCTTCTAAGACCTGAAGGAAAAGGATGGTGGACTGGTCACCTTTGGTGGAAACGACAAAGGTAAAATTGTGGGAATTGGACGGATAGGTAAGGATTCCAACCAGTCAATTGAAGATGTTTTGCTTATAGATGGTTTAAATCATAGTTTGCTTAGCATTAGTCAACTCTGTGACAAAGGTCACAAAGTTATTTTTGAAAACACACATTGCTCAATTGTAGATAGATATACACATGAAATAAAATTCATTGGTCTTAGAGATGGAAACATTTACTCTGTTGATTTTGAAGATTCTCCAAATGAAAATCTTTGTTTAGTTGCTAATAAGTCGGATGATGCATGGCTATGGCATCGACGAGTTGGTCATGCTGGCTTTAGTTTTCTTTTCAAACTGTATAGAAAAGACTTGGTTAGAGGTTTGCCAAAGTTAAATTTTCATGTAAATAAAATCTGTGATGCATGTGCTATGGGTAAATAGACCAGGGTTTCTTTTAAATCTAAAAACATGGTCACCACCACTAGACCCCTTGAACTCCTTCATTTGGATTTATTTGGTCCCACTGGGACACACAGTCTTGGAGGGAAACTTTATGGGTTTGTTATTGTAGATGATTACTCAAGATTTACTTGGGTATTATTTGTAACCCATAAGAATGATGCTTTGCAGGAGTTCGTAGATTTTTGTAAGAATTTATAAAATGATAAGGGGTATCAAATCAAGGCTATTCGGAGTGATCATGCAAGAGAATTCGATAACCATGACTTTGATGATCTTTGCAGGAAACAGGGGTTTTCACAACTTCTCAACACCTAGAACCCCACAACAAAACGGAGTCGTAGAAAGAAAGAATAGGACGCTCGTGGAGATGGCGAGAACGATGCTCGTTGAAAATAGCTTACTAAGGTATTTTTGGGCCGAGGCGGTGAGCACGGCCTGCCACATCATCAATCGAACCATAGTAAGATCAATCCTCAAGAAAACTCCATATGACTTGTATAAAGGTAAGAAATCGAACATTGAATATTTAAGCCTTTTGGTTATCCATGTTTTGTTTTGAACAATTCTAAAGAAAATTTGGAGAAGTTTGCCGCTAAGAGTGATAGAGGAATATTTCTTGGATATTCATCATCATCTAGAGCATATCGAGTATATAACGTACGTACTCTTATGGTAGAAGAAAGCCCACATGTGATCATTGATGAATACACCTTAAGGTTATCTAATAGAGACAATCATTTTCTTGATGTAGGGCATGAAGATGGAGAAGAGAAGAAAGACAAAGAAAAACAAGATGTGGATCAAGCGGAGTCAAGCAACAAAATTGATGAAGCTCCAACCCAAGATGAAGACCTCCCCAAACAATGGATGTTCCACAAAGATCACCCACAAGACAACATCATAGGAGATGTGGAACAAGGCATACGAACAAGGGCCTCAATCAGGGAAATTGAAGAATTTGATAATCTTGCATTACTTTTCGATATTGAGCCCAAATCTGTAGATGAGGCATTAAATGATAATTTTTGGATCTTAGCTATGCAGAAGGAATTACATCAATTCTAAAGGAATGAGGTGTGGTTTCTTGTGCCTAGACCTAAGAATCACCCAGTGATTGAAACTAAGTGGATTTTTCGAAACAAGCTTAGTGATCAAGGGGTGGTGATTAGGAATAAAGCTCGGCTTGTAGCCAAAAGGCTATAGTCAAGAATTAGGAATTGATTTTGATGAATCATTTGCACCCGTGGCTAGGCTTGAAGCGGTTCGAATATTACTTGCCTTTGCATGCTCTAGAAATATAAAACTCTTTCAAATAGACGTTAAAAGTACATTTTTGAATGGTGTAGTGAAAGAAGACATCTATGTTGAGTAGCCACCAGGATTTGAAGATGAGAAGCACCCAGACCATGTATACAAACTTGACAAAGCATTGTATGGTCTGAAGCAAGTCCCCCGTGCATTGTATGAAAGGTTAAGTACGTGCCTTTCAGAAAATAGCTTCAAAAGAGGTAACATCGATCAAACCCTTTTCATCAAGAGTGATAATGAGCATATGCTTCTTGTACATGTATATGTTGATGACATTATCTTTGGAGCCACTTGTGATTCATTGAATGATGATTTTGTTAAATTGATGCAGGGGGAGTTTGAGATGAGTTTGATGGGGGAGTTAACTTTCTTTTTGGGTTTGCAGGTGAAGCAGCTAAAGGATGGAATCTTTATAAATCAAAGGAAGTACACAAAGGAGCTCATCAAGAAATTCAAGTTTGACAATGCGAAGCCAGAAAAGACACCGATGTCAACAAATGTCAAATTGAAGAAGGATGAAAAAGATAAGTATGTCGATCAGAAACTCTTTCGTGGAATGATTGGTTCTTTATTGTACTTGACTGCTAGTAGGCCGGATATAATGTTTAGTATTTGCATATGTGCTAGATTTCAATCCGATCTGAAAGAATCACACATGTTAGTAGTCAAAAGAATTTTCAGATATTTGCTTGGCACATCGGATCTTGGTCTATGGTTTCCTCGTAGTTGTAATTTTGATTTAGTAGCTTACACTGATTTCGATTATGATGGGTGTTTAGTGGATCATAAGATCACGAGCGGGTATTGTCAATTTCTTGGAGGTTGCATGGTCTCATGAGCCTCTAGGAAACGAAACACAGTGGCATTGTCAACTATCGAAGCCGAATACATGGCGGCAGGTAGTTGTGCAGCCCAACTATTATGAATCCAACAATAGTTAGTTGATTTTGGTATAACCTTAAATAACACACCCATTCTTTGTGATAACACATCTGCCATTAACATTTATAAAAATCTAGTTTTGCATTCTCGCACAAAGCACATAGAAATTTGACACTACTTTTTACGAGATCATGTGAGTAAGGGTCATTTTGAGCTTTTGACATGTAAATACTGAAAATCAACTTGCAGATATTTTTACAAAATCCTTATCTCCTGAAAATTTCAAAAGAATAAGAAGAGAATTAGGAATTTACTGTTTAAATGAGTAATTGCACATATTAGGCTTAAATAAACACTTTTGCTTATTTTGCAAATAACATTTCAGATTTGCATATATTCAACTTCATGGTTAAGATTGCATATATTTTTGCATACTTGTGAATAGGAATAATTCTTCATCATCCTTTCATTCACTTGCATATGTCTGTATATACTTGACATACTTACTTGCTTGAATGCCATGATTCTTCGGTATCTCAAATCTTGAGTTGTGAAAGGGCGGATTACGTCCATCTGGAAACACTCTCAATGCGTGAGTTGGGTCTTTGGACCTTCACCTCCGCCATGTACTGAAAATCATATTGCATGAATTTACTTTTAAATCTTTGCATGACTACACATATATATTCTAGAAACCCTTCTCTTGAAAATTTTCTAAGACCTCACCTCCTTCCTAGATAAAATACAGTGATTTTGATCATTTGTCATTAGTGACATATACAAAGGAGTGGATTTGATTCCAACTGTGCATACATTTAGGGGGAGTCATAACTATATTTTTGCATATTTATTTTAAACATCCAAAGTAATTACCCACACACCTTGCACAAAATGATGCATATGACTTTAATCGATAAGGATTTCAGAAATTCTTCTCAACACTTTAAGGGAAATAAATTTCTACATGAAAATTAAGAGTAATCGTGAGGAAAAAGCTGCCTACCCCATAAAAAAATCAATAAGTGGAATCTCAAACTAAGTAGCCGGGAATCTCCACTGAAATAAATGAGGAAACTCGCGTCGAAAGGTGAAACAAAAATCCACAATGCGTGATGAATCCTAGTAGTCGGGAATCCCTATTGAGACACATGAGGTGACTCGCGTCGAACGGTGAAATCCATTAAAAAAATAAAAAAGGGGTTGTGCGAAGCTACCAGAAGTCGAAGATCGAAATAGAAGTGTAGAAAGGAAATAACCCTCTAGTGTTCTTTAGAAATTCTGCCAATATCCATATATTTTTGAAGTTCATTGCTCATTGCCACTCATTTCACTCTTGGGTATTATTGTGATGAATGTGTATCTTGAATTTGTTCTTATCATAGTTTATGCAGTGCCTCTAGCATATGCATGCACTACCTTTTTTGATTATGCTTCATGTGACATAATTTGATTTTAAGTCTATTATTCACTTGCTATCCTTTTACCCCATTGAGGGGGAGTTAAAGATATTTACATGATTGCTTGTCTTTCATGCTTGCCTGCTTGCCTGCTTGCTTGCATGAATAAATTGGAGAATTTCATACTTAATCATACATGTTCATATCAGATTTTAATAACCCTTGTCAATCATTTTTTGTTGATGACAAAGGGGGAGAAAAAGTGCGCATCAGGTTCATATCAGTTTGGAAGTTGTGCATATCAAGTTTCCATGCATAGTTTGGCTCATATGCATATACTCTAGATACTTCATAGTTTTGTCACATGTTCATAGTTTCATACATGTTCATGATTTTAACTTGTTCAATAAATTATTCTTGGTATTCATGCACACACATGCACACGTCATTTTGTCATCATCAAAAAGGGGGAGATTGTTGGACCCCCTAGTTGATTTTGGTAATTAAGTTTCAATGATGACAAATCTTGTGTGTATGTGTCTTTGAGAAAATTCACTGAAGATTGCTAACCAATGTGTTCATACTTCGATTAACTTGTTTTGTAGAATCAATGGAGTGACTTATGATGATGCAAGTCGACTTCAGCTCAAGGGAAGTCGACTTATGACTCAGGCAAAGTTGACTCTTGATACAAGGGAAGTCGACTTCTGGTGGCATTTTTAGTTTGGACTTTTGGGAGATTAAAGCAAGTCGACTAGTCCTTCAAGGGAAGTTGGCTTGGACTGCTATGCTATGAAATAGGCTCTTATCTATTTGATTATGTGGATTTGATTTTTGATGAATGTTTTGATTTAACCTTGATCAAATGGATTGAAACTTGTGTGTTTGATTTACATGCATATCATGCATGCATTTGTGAAAGCAACAAGTGTACAAATCATATATGTGAAATTGGGTCTTCATGTAATTCACTCTTAAGCTTTAATGCATATTTCTCATATCATTTTAAGCTTGCATCATGTTGAATCAACTAATGAGAAACTTAGTAGAAAATTGGATAAATGGTGCTCACATCTTGCTCATGTGTATAGCTACAAGCTCATGATGATTGGTTGTCATAGTTAACTTGTCAAAGGGCTATCTTGCATGATATTCATGTGTTTTCAATGGGCTTTGATGTTTATATCTCATGGTTTTATTACTTGACATGTTGGAGGTTAATCCCTCACTTTCTCATATTATTTATCACTTCTGCACTATTTTCGGTCGACCATTTAAGGGTCTTTGATCGACCAATTTAAACAGCATGCAAGGGAAATTTTCTATCACAGGGTTCGGTCGACCGACCGGAGGCGTCCGATCGACCGATTCTCCCAGGTTGTGCCAGTTTGAAACCTGCAACATTTCGATCGACTGACCCTTAATTTCGATCGATCGAATACGATAGGCGAGACCCGATATCATGTATTCGAAACCCACTTCTAGTGATCCATTTGGGTTGAAATTTGACACTTATACCCCTAGGGCATTCATACATATGTTAGATACATATTGAAGGGGTTTTAGCATGGGTTTTGATGTCTTTTCCTCTTTCCATTGTGGGTGTATAAATAAGCTACAAATTTGGGAGAAAAGTGCTAAGTCTTAATGTTCTATCTTTCTTGTAGGAGAAGAAAAGGGGGAAAGGAGAGGAGCTGAAGAAATCTGTGGATATCATCTACATCCGAGAGGATTTTATGATCGTGATAAATGATAAAGTGGAGCATTTCGAAGAGAGGATCGCGGTGATGTTCAAATCGACAGCATTCGACAACCCTCTAACATGTTCTTCAACAAAGATCTCCTCCGGCCCTTTTACCTCTTCAGGATCTATTTCTTCACCCTTTTATTTCTATTCCAGTGATTTCCATTTAGTTCAAGTGCATGTATTGAACATATCTTTTATTTCCAAACTCAGACTCTGTGGGATTTGAACCATCTGTGTACGGTTGTGGTATATTGTGCTGCGGCTATAGCAGCAAGTGTGTGTGTGTCTTGATCCATGGCGGATCGTGTAGGAGACGACGTCTTCGTGTCTTTGGAGTAAAAGCTCCATGCGCTTCATTTCGAAGCGAGTGGATCCTCACCGGGTTTGGTGAGGGGTGGACGTAGGGAGCCCGTCGTGGTCCTAAACCACCTAAAAATATGTCTCGCATCTTTCTTGATTGTGGTTTGCTTGTCTATATTTTTCATATTGATCGTGTGAGAGAGGCAAGCTTGAGAGAATCGAATTCTTTATAACGTATATTTCAGTTGATCGTATCTCGTGTTGGTAGTTAATTTCATTCTGCTGCATAATTTTGCAAACTACCACCACATTTGGTGGGGACAATTCAACCCCCCTTCTTGTCCATACGAGAATGTAGGGACAATAGACTAAACTGACAAAAGTCAAAGGGTGGGCATGGCACATACTCACAGCCGCCTCTGCCTCTATGTGCTCGTCTGCTCGGAGTCTTCAAGAGAACTTCCCGGCCTCCGCTGCACTAGTATCCACTCAGGGGCGCTTTCGCCTAGGCTGAAGACCCTCGTCCCCACTCCCAGAGGACACCTCCACGGAGGGATGATCTTCCCGTGTCGGGGAGCCTGCCAAAGAAACACACCATGAAACAATATCTCAGTCACATGCACAAGGAAGTAAGACCCAGACAATACAATAAAGACAATGTCGTACCTGAAGCCCCGAAGGTAGCCAACGATAGAGGGACCAGTTGCTCCAGCTTCAACCCCAGCACGCGGGCAGCCTTCGCAGCCGCCTCCCTAACGTCTCTCAATGTGTAAGCATGCTCAATATGAGAGATAAACTCCACCAGCCCGGCTGACCCGATCGCGTGACCAATGTGGCGCCTCCAGTCGCTGACGGTAGTGTCAGCAAAGCTCTCCTCCGGGAGCACTCCGTCTAGGGCGGTACCCTTCCCGAAGCCACAATCGGCCCGAAACTGAGTCCACCAGGTCCGCGACGTCCTCGGCCGAGACGTCCCAACACCATTTACCATAGACCCAGCATGTACCAGCCTCAGAGGCTTGATAGCCACGTTGTAACCCCGCACTGACGACAAAGAGGCCCGACCCTCTCGGGGCCGCTACTGCGCAAGCCGCTCCACATCCCGGTGAATCTAGGAGAAGCGGGTCCTCAGGTACTGTTGTCCAGTGAAATAGGAGGCTGGTCCTCCCGCAGAAGTTGACTCTCCTCAGCCTTCCAGATCGCTGAGGCCTTCTGGCGATACAGATGGCTATGCTCGAACCACCATCGGGCATGATGAACATCAAATCTCCCACGACGATCCAATTCTGGTGTCAGCACCTGCTCTAGCTCCCTGCGGCAGTAGAAGTCCCACCAAGCTACTGCTACCAGATGGCTGTCCCGGCTCCTGTACAGTCGACCCGCCAAAGGAAACTCCTGGTTTGGCGGGATCGCCTGGTCGTACCCGAAGTTTCGAGCAAACCGGTGCGGGTAGTAGAGCTCCAGAACACTCATAGCAGACCGGTGTAGCGCCAGCACGGCCGGTCGGGTGCTGATCACCCACTCTGTGTACAACGTAGCATCCGGCTCTTGCTGATGTGGTAGGGCGTAGGCCGCCCCATCCCCTGACGGCACCAGGACCAGGCGAAAGCCTCTCGTCGTGCCGAAAAATGGGAGCCCGTCCTCCCCCCTGCCTGGCAAGTAAGATAGAGCCCTACGGGCCCCCTCCAGCTGCGCAACAAAGTCTTCGTCCGGCTGACCAGTGAAGCTGAACAGTAAACAGGCCGCCGGGTTTGCTACCGTCGTCCTCATCACCAGCCCCGGGAACAGCAAACCGGCCCACACACTAAGGTAGTGGGTCGACAGAAGTAGACTCCGCTCACGTGGCGTTGGGTGTACTAACAGTGCCCCCAGCGCCTGGTAAATGTTGGCTAGTGCCGTAGGAGCAAACGCCAGCCGCCGAGCCTCCACCAGCAAACACGTAGGCCACAGCAGCTCAGCCCGCAAAAGACTATCCTCCCCATGGGGGACCACAACATCGCTAGCCAGTATGCCAGATACGCAGCTAAGTGGGTCACGTCTGGCAGTCCATGGGGGTTCCACCCCTCTCGTAGTGCATAGATGAATCTGGAGTAGGTCTTGAACTGCAGCTCCACCTCTGTATACTCTTCCCACGGGGTCTGATCTCGTGCGAACTCCTGGTAAAAGTAGAACGGCCCGTTGTAAAAATGACGGACCCATGCCTTCAAAGTCACTTACGGAGTATGTGCCGCCTTCTCCCTCCCGGCCAGGGCTAAGTCCCTTCAAGTCTTCAGCAAGTAACAGTAGCTGTGGGGCACCCAGTAGCAGCCCTGCCCGTCAGTATTACTGCGATGGAGGTCGTCTAGCACCACCTCCTCATAACTCTCGCCGCTGATCGGCAAGCCTAAAATCCTGAACAGAGACCACAAGTCCAGTGAGGTCTCTCCCTCAACCATCGACACAGTGTTCCACCGGCGGTTGAAGCGCTCCGCCAGTGCCTGAATCAACCCCGTGTAGTAGGGGTACCCATATAGCACTACTGTCACGATGTTTCTGATCCCAGTCTGGTCCAGAAGCACCGTGTAGTGGTGCACAATCCCCATTAGCCACTTAGTCACTCCCTGGTGATATCAATGTGAATAAATCACTGCCCAGCGGCCATACCAGTTCACGACCGTCTGTCGAAGGATCCCATCCAGCAGACTATGGTCATTGTATCCTTCACCCACAAACTACAGCCCTAAAGGCTCCAACACCAGCCCCATGGTCCCCTCGGTCTCGACCCGGTGGTGACCGTGCAAGTCCCAAGAAGCGGGACCCAGTGCTCTGACATGGACCCCGAACTGGCCCACCCTGCTGAAGAAGCCCAGGCAATCCGCACTAGAAAACTAGCGCTACCTCCAGAAGTCCACAGAAAAGCTCGGGAAGCTGTAGTAGGCGACCCCCTGCAGGCTGTCCCTGCCCAGCAAAATGGCCCGCACCAATCGGTGGCGCTCTCCAGCAACAAGAGGATCTCCGCCTTCCATACCAGCGGGGATGAAGCTCCTCATGAACTCGAACAGATATCGGTCCAGAGGAAACTCTATTGGATAGCCGCCCAAGTGGTCATAGGTGTAAATCCTGCCAGTTTTAGACAGCCTTGCCAGCTCCACAGCCCCTGCTCCACTCGTCCCCTCGCCAACGGGACCCTCAGCTACCAGTAGACACCCCAGGTCGAACTGGGCAATGTTGGCCGCGGTGACGACGAGCGGGCCCAAGGGAGGTAAAGTCCGCCCAGTCCTCCTCACCCAGTGGTCCTCCTCACGGGCCGCACGCCTCTGAGCCCGGTCATCCCTGCCGAATCGCGCCATAGCTACAAAACAATTGCACAAAAATGGTAAGCATACGGGGATCAACATATACAACAATGCTAGCAAAAGTGCATACGAAGTGCCAAAATACAACTATAATGACACAAAATGAGGAGCTCACGGACCATCCGCCCTCGTCTCCGCCTCCGACGCACGCCCCGTGGGGGGCATTTGTTGTACCCAGATAATTTTCCCAGTAAAATATCAAGAAATATGATGCGGGACGGACACGCGACTCGACTCCAAATGGATATGCGATCCTCGGACTCTAAGCAAGCTCGCGATCGTCCCTAACGAGGGAAGCGTCGGACGTGTGCGGTTGAGAAATCGGCAAAGAGCTAGGGTGGTCAACTCACAAATTCATGTCCGAATCTGGTCACGGGACGGTATCTCTCTCTCTCTCTCAGCAGCGATGATATAAAAGTAAAGCGGGCTACGATCCTAGCATGATCTCTCGCAGCGGCATAAACAACTATATACGAATAAAGTAAATGCCGGGTAAAGGAGTGAATACGATACCTCCACGTGCCTGGCGTGGGGAAGACGATCCCGGCCGATCTCGTACCCCCGGAACAAATATTACACAATAATTACAGCAACAAATTACTGCCCACTCCATGCAGGGAGGTAAAGGGCGGCACAAGTGGGACCCGGGAGTAGCGGGTTCGGGTTGACGGGCGGCTTCTTGTAGCTTCGGCGGCACGCGTACTCACGGTCATGGGACCCACGTGCTGGTCGGTGGTGCCGTGTGGGACCAGAATGGCACCACTGTGGTGGGGACTCCTAGAGGGGCGCTCCCTGGGGCGGCGGCGCGCTGGTTTGCCGGCCGGAGGCCGGGCAACTCCGATCGTCACCCGCCGAAGTTGCTGTCCACGGATTTGAGTTCTGTCTCAGACCCGCGCGTCCGGACGAGATATACTGTTGCGGTCACTCCCAACGTCGGATCGACGCACAAGAGATACCGTTGGAAAGCTGACTTAAAATCCTTCGATCTATGGCCGGATAAAGAATTTTGAATTTCCCGTTGATGGCCTTTATCGAATATTAAAGCTGCTGGCTCTCAGGATCAGAAAACTCAGGACAGATTTGAGTTTTCCTGATCACACAAGTTGACCGTTGTTCATTTTATTATCTAGAGGTTAACCTCTTCATGAAAGTTGTGGAGAAACGAACAAGGATGACGGAAGTATTTTTTATGAAAGGTTTTTGTAGAGATTTCAATTTATTGAAGATTATATACTGACTGGGGGTCGGATCTGGACAGCAGGGACTGAACAGATTTAGGGAGAAAGATTGAATTTTTAAAAATATGTAGAGGGCTTCAGAAATTCTAAGAAAATTTATGGAAGATAGAGAAGGTGGAAAGAACCTCCAATAAATTTGGATATTCAAAAAAAAATCAAGAAGGGGGTCGAAAGGTGGAAGAACTGAGCTTCTGCTACACAGATCTGAAAAGGGACAGATCTGGAAGATAGTAAAACACGAAAATGGAAAAATGACATAAGAATAGAATTTGATGTGATTTTTTTTGTGGAGGTGGGGGTTCAAGAGAAGAACCAACCCTAAGAATTTAAACTCCAGATGACGTCGGAGTTGAGAGCTAAAATTCTCGTAGTGGACCTCTGTCCAGAAAAATAGAACCTGGACAGCACTTCAGTAGATCGCTCGCGGTGGCTCGATGGCGGCACGAACGGCGGCGGCGGCGGCACAGAATGAAGATAGATGGGAGGAGAAGGAGATAGAAAGGGTCTCAGCCCTGGGAAGAAGAAGAACTAGAGGGGAGGAGAGAGGATAGGGGTGCACCCTTCAAGCTTGCTTGCAATTTCTTGTTCAAAATGATCATTAATTACATATAAGATGAAAATACAAGCTTATATATGAAACGACAAAAGACCAATACTTCCCTTGTTCGATGGACACATGGGGAATCATGGGAATAAAAAATTCCCACAAAAAGACAATGGAGGGGGCGGCCCTTGAAGAAGCAAAAATGAATTTGGCTTCTTTTTGTACCAATTTAAACCATTACACCTACCTTGTACCTACCTTGTCCCCTTGACCATGGGCCAACATTTGGGCCCCTATGTGGAGTGGCCCATATGTGAGAGAGAGGCCCAATTGGGCTATAAAGGTGTAGAGGCCCAATTGTGGAATTTGAACCCCTTTTCAAGATACTTAGCCCATATTATACTCTTGACCCACTTAACACTCATAAATGCTCACAAATACAATTACACACTCAAATACACCCAGAAGAATATAAAAAAAATATCTAAACACAAGGAAATGAAGTGGCTTGCTCTGAGGTCCCCATCAATTCTTCCCGGGTGGGAGGAACTCGACCCCGTCGAGTAAGGGGTACTGCTACTCGAGTCGCTCTGGCGGATCCGTCACCGTGCCAAGTAACGCGGATACGCTCCACTCCAAGTGATCGTCACCTGCTCATTCCGTATATACTCGATATGCACTAGCTGCTATAGGAACAAGGCCAGAGGTGGACACTCCGGGGTGGGGGTCACTCTCAAGGGGAGGAGGTGATTCGAAGACTCACTAGGAATCACCGCTGGGTCCCTGTAGGTGACTAGATCCGGGGCATAGATATAGAGCTGATCCCAAACTCCTCGAGCGAGTCCACTCGCTTCTCACTCATAAGGGACTGACATCGACGAGCTTGCACAAGACACATGCAGACTCCTAACAAACCACAAACCACACAAACAAACCACTCAAAAACACACCACACAAAAAAAACCACACAAAGAAACAGACTGACTCATGCATGACATGCAATGACATCACCCACCAAGTGGCCATCATCCGAGAGCCGCATCCTGAGCGTTGGTAGGCTCCTCTAGACCTTCCGATGCATAGTACTCATCAGCTAGTTCCTGATCGGCCTCGTAACTGACGGACACAAGCCAAGAAGGCAAGGCTTCTCCAACCCCTAGGGCTAGTGTGGCACGAGTTGGACATTTGCTGGCGATGTGGCCAAACCCATGACAGTTGAAACACTGCACCCGTGATCTACTAGTCTCTCCAATAAGAGGGCCTTTACCCTTATCTTCCCGTCGGGCTGGGGGTGTAGGCAACAGTGGTGGGGGTGTAGGAGCCGTGGGCAATAGGGGTGGGGGTGCTGGTGCCTGAGGGCGGGCAATGGGTGCCGGGGGTTGGGATGGAGGTAGATCCCGGGGCGGGGGACGACGAGGCCTAGGAGTGAAGTGCTCCTGACGGGCGAGATCTTGAGATCGAGCCATGGGAGGCCGCTGATGTGGGCCTAAAGAGTGGCGGGGCTCGGTGCTACAAAGAGGGGTGGGACCCGACCGATGGCTAGGCTCGAACTCTCCCTCAAATTGCTCCAACTCGAGAGCAACTTGATATGCTTCTTCCAACGTCTTGGCATTGCGGCGGAAAAGCTCATACTGATAGTGGGGCCGCAAACCACGTCGAAAGCGGGAAACGGGCATAGTACTCTCCTCCGTGACACCACATCGTAGAAAGTACTCATCAAATTCAGCAATGTATTCGGAGACGGATCGGTCTCCCTGGCTAAGACTTTGCCACCTATCGATGAGTCGCTGACGGTACGTGGGAGGAAGGTACTTTTGCTGAAGCTTAAGCTTCATTTTGCCCCATGTGTCAATCGGGGGCTCTAGCCGCTGAAATAATAGGTTCTCTACATTCTTCCAATAGGTTTGTGCCTGTCCCATGAGCTTAATGGTGGTGAATCGGATTCTTCGACGCTCCGACATATCATACCAATCGAAGTATCGGTCCATGCCGAACTCCCAATCCAAATAGACTTTCGGATCCAAAGACCCGTAAAAAATGGGAGGGTCCGCTCGCACGGTCCTAAGGACCCTGTCGTCCTCCTCATCTCTCTGTGGCTGGAGGCCACAACGACATTGACCATACCCCTCATAGGCGTTATCGGACCCATAGTCCTCGAGACCAAGGTCACGGCACGGTAATTCGAGAACCCGAGGAAGGGCGGGCGGAGGAGCCTGTGGTGGCGGAGGAGCATGTACGGGCGGATCCTGGGCCACAATGGCGGGCTGGGCCTGGGCTATGGGAAGGGCTTGGCCTTGAGCAGCCGCCTGAATGGGTGCGGGTGGGCCCTGGGCCACCCTAGGAGGGTCTCCATGTGACATCCTATCCAACCGTCCGACCAGACCTTGGACGGATCTGTCGGATGACTCCATCCGTTCCTCCATGGCGTTAAACTGACCATCTATACGGTCCGAGAAGCTCTTAAAAGTTGCCTCGGTTTGGTCCATCCAGTCTACGAGGGTCATGATCGCCTCGCGCAAGGATTGAAGGTCTCCCGAGATGTTATCCCGTGGGTTGGCCATAGGTACTGGGTGATGGTATTGGGTACCTCGCCGAGTGGGCATGCAAAGGACACAAGGACTAGGAGACACAGACCAATACAAACAAGTGATGCACCTAGACTTAACCAAGACTCGGTACGTGGCGGAGTTAATCGATCTGAAGATCACTCGCGCAAGTGTGCGGCCTTCCCGATAGGCGTAGCCTAACGTTCGGACAACACCTTTTGATATACCGAGTTATTGGGATGAAATGCAACCTAGACCGACTTAGACGATGACTAGACGTAAATGACACTTTTTTTTAGACACAAAGACTACCCTAGACTCAAACTCGCTCTGATACCAAACTGATGCGGGACGGACACGTGACTCAACTCCAAATAGATATGCAATCCTCGGACTCTAAGCAAGCTCGCGAGCATCCCTAACGAGGGAAGCGTCGGACCTGCGCGGTTGAGAAATCGGTAAAGAGCTAGGGTGGTCAACTCATAAATTCATGCCCGAATCGGGTCACGGGACGGTATCTCTCTCTCTCTCGCAGCAGCAGCGATGATATAAAAGTAAAGCGGGCTACGATCCTAGCATGATCTCTCGCAGCGGCATAAACAAGTATATACGAATAAAGCAAATGCCGGGTAAAGAAGCGAATACGATACCTCCACGCGCCTGGTGTGAGGAAGACGATCCCGGCCGATCTCATACTCCCGGAACAAATATTACACAATAATTACAGTAATAAAATACTACCCACTCCACGCTGGGAGGTAAAGGGCGGCACAAGTGGGACCCGGGAGTAGCGGGTTCGGGTTGACTGGCGGCTTCTTGTAGCTTCGGCGGCACGCGTACTCACGGTCATGGGACCCACGTGCTGGTCGGTGGTGCCGTGTGGGACCAGAGTGGCACCACTGTGGTGGGGACGCCTGGAGGGGCGCTCCCTGGGGCGGCGGCGCGCTGCTTTGCCGGCCGGAGGCCGGGCGACACCGATCGTCACCCGTCAGAGTTGCTGTCCACGGATTTGAGTTCTGTCTCAGACCCGCGCGTCCGGACGAGATCTGCTGCTGCGGTCACCCCCGATGTCGGATCGACGTACAAAAGGTACCGTTGGAAAGTTGACTTAAAATCCTTCGATCTATAGCCGGATAAATAATTTTTAATTTCCCGTTGATGGCCTTTATCGAATATTAAAGCTGCTGGCTCTCAGGATCAGAAAACTCAGGACATATTTGAGTTTTCCTGATCACACAAGTTGACCGTTGTTCATTTTATTATCTAGAGGTTGACCTCTTCATGAAAGTTGTGGAGAAACGAACAAGGATGACGGGAGTATTTTTTATGAAAGGTTTTTGTAGAGATTTCAATTTATTGAAGATTATATACTGACTGGGGGTCGGATCTGGACAGCAGGGACTGAACAGATTTAGGGAGAAAGATTGAATTTTTAAAAATATGTAGAGGGCTTCAGAAATTCTAAGAAAATTTATGGAAGATAGAGAAGGTGGAAAGAACCTCCAATAAATTTGGATATTCAAAAAAAAATCAAGAAGGGGGTCGAAAGGTGGAAGAACTGAGCTTCTGCTACACAGATCTGAAAAGGGACAGATCTGGAAGATAGTAAAACACGAAAATGGAAAAATGACAGACGAATAGAATTTGACGTGATTTGTTTTGTGGAGGTGGGGGTTCAAGAGAAGAACCAACCTTAAAATTTTCAACTCCAGATGAGGTCGAAACTGAGAGCTAAAATTCTCGTAGTGGACCTCTATCCAGAAAAATAGAACATGGATAGCACTTCGGTAGATCGCTCGCGGTGGCTCGATGGCGGCACGAACGGCGGCTACGGCGGCACAGAATGAAGATAGATGGGAGGAGGAGGAGATAGAAAGGGTCTCAGCCCTGGGAAGAAGAAGAACTAGAGGAAAGGAGAGAGGATAGGGGTGCACCCTTCAAGCTTGCTTGTAATTTCTTGTTCAAAATGATCATTAATTACATAAAAGATGAAAATACAAGCTTATATATGAAACTACAAAAGACCAATACTTCCCTTGTTCGATGGACACATGGGGAATCATAGGAATAAAAAATTCCCACAAAGAGGCAATGGAGGGGGCGGCCCTTGAAGAAGCAAAAATGAATTTGGCTTCTTTTTGTTCCAATTTCAACCATTACACCTACCTTGTACCTACCTTGTCCCCTTGACCATGGGCCAACATTTGGGCCCCTATGTGGAGTGGCCCATATGTGAGAGAGAGGCCCAATTGGGCTATAAAGGTGTAGAGGCCCAATTGTGGAATTTGAACCCCTTTTCAAGATACTTAGCCCATATTATACTCTTGACCCACTTAACACTCATAAATGCTCACAAATACAATTATACACTCAAATACACCCAGAAGAATATAAAAAAATATCTAAACACAAGGAAATGAAGTGGCTTGCTCTGAGGTCCCCATCAAAATAAGTTCTCGGGAATTTCCCCGAACACCTTAGAGCGTGGTTCACCCAGCCCTTTCTACGACACTCCGGGCCCAACCATGGGTCCTAACCAGCTCGCCGTGACCAATAGCGTCTTCAACAATTGATTGGGGCCACCCCCGATCACCCAGTTTGCGGGTTTACCCGCCTTCAACCGAGCCACCCGGGCCAACCCGAGGGCGCCCCGACCTCAAGCCACAACATATGGCACCCAGCAACAAGGCCGGGGTTTACCCCCAAGACGCCTTCCTCCAGCCCTCCAAAGTCAAAGGGAGACCTATCTAAGTCAACCATAGGCTTTGGAGACCCGCAGCATGTTCATGCAGCCCAGGCACGTGTATCGAGAATTTTCCCGAACACCTTGCGGGCGTGCATATTCCAGCCCCTCTATAGCAAGCCGGGGGCCAACCTACGGCTCGAACACACTAGCCGTGTCCCACGGTAACCCTCCAGCAAGTTTGGGCCACCCCTGACCCTCAGACATGTGGCGACAAGCCATTTACTTTCAGCTCTTGGGCCAACCCGGGGCTGCCTTGTCAACCCGCCGTACAACGTGGCATGCACCACGAGGCAGGGCCCACACGCCCGAAATGCCTCCGCTCAGCTCCAACAACCTCTCACTCTCAGTCCGGGGCCAAATCCAAGGCCCGCCAGTCAATTACCCGAGCCGTTCAACAACCCGAGGTGTGTCAGGCATTTCCCCAAACACCTTGCGAGCGGCTGTGACAACACCAAATGATTGACCCCCGCGGGCCAATCCTAGCATCCCAAGCGCTTGGAGTCCCACAAAGGACAATGCTAGACGACAAAAGGAGACCCCTGGGACCACCCCCTGGGACCACGGCTTGGGGAGGGGGGGTTCACCCCAGGCGCGACCGCACCCTGGTGGGGGAGAATTTGCCCGGGGGCGGTCCCTCAACCCAGCCCGCTCAGCCCCAGTCAGCAATCAGATCGACGTACCCGCGTGGAGGAAGTCCCGAAGATGGAGCCTCGGGATCACGCGGGTTAGCTTCCTAGTTCCACACACGCACGCGGCCAGTCAACCAGTCCAAGCTCGTATCTTTTGTCTTATTGCAGTCACACGGAGTCAACATGGAGCCCAAAATAGCAAAAAGAGGGGATTTTATAGACTTGGGTAAAAAAAACCCTGATCCACCCCACGTAAACCCCATGAAAAACAAAAAAAAAAAGATTTTTTACCTTGGGGGGCGAACCCCCCCCCATCAAGTCCATGTAAACCCCCTGGGGGGGTTTACGCGGACCAGGTTGGCCTGGGGGGTTTACGCGGACCAGGCTACCCCCTCAGCCTGGTCCGTGTAAACCCCCATTAAAATAAAAAAAACTTTTTACATTGGGGGGCGAACCCCCCATCCTAGTCCGCGTAAACCCCCCAGGGGGTTTATGTGGACTAGGCTGACCCCCTCAGCCTAGTCCGCGTAAACCCCCCTCCCCCACTCAGAAAACAAAAAAAAATATTTTTCAAGGGGTTTACGCAGACCAGATCGCACCCCCCATTCCGGTCCGCGTAAACTCCCCTGACCATTCATATTCCCCTATAAAACCCCCTTAGAAGTTCAAGGGGCATATGAATGCTAACAAGACAAACCCTTGGACATCCGTAGGCACCCCGACAAGGACTCAAGCCCCAAGGCTTCCGGCAAGAACGCGACGAGCGAAACGCATGTTGGTTGGCTATTTGATCGATCGGCTCATTTACGCCGAGGGAATGTCGCACGTACTCCCCTCACATGACGTCTAGGCTGTTTCACTCAAGTCCATCCCCCGCGTATAAGGCGTCATGATAATGGCAAACACACCCGCACCCTGGGTCCGCCCGCGTGTAAGGCGTTATGATAACAACGCCCGTGCCATGATGCCGAATTCACCCCCGCCACTAGACCGCGTTCCCGCCGCTCACCGCGTGCCGGCAACCGACCGTCCCAACCGCTGACCCTAGTTAGCCGGACCCTAGCCCGGAAGTAACATTCCGGGGACCAGCCTCGCTCCCCCAGCATGAAGACACCCGCCTTCTGGGACTCGAACCCAACCGCTCATCCCGAGCCGCGTCCGGCCTCCCTCAAGCGCCAGCCAACGTCCGCCCCTGCCATCCAGTCTAGCCCTCCCTCGGCGATTCGGGCACGTCCCTAGATCCCCAAGGAGAGCCCCTGTAAAACACGCGGATAATCTGCTTTACCTTGCAACGACCCGGGGACCGACCCACGTGTCGGAATTATCCTACAGCTTGCACTAGTTGTATCTCGGTCCTTTCGGCCCCTCTGCAATGCCCATGTGACACCTATAAAGCATGAAACTAGTTGAATGTGCATACCCGTATCACAGGTCCCAGTTTCTTACCCCCACTAACCAGTGTGCAACCCGTTTTCCCGAGTCTCGGTCCACCAGTCCCCAACTGCGGGGTATATCTCATCCCATGTCCTTGGCTTCAGAATTATCTAGGCTCTTCTTCAGCATGGAACAAAGGTGTTCGGATTCAATCCGATGTAAATAAACACCGGTTGCTTACGACCGGTGAAGAAAGATGTCCCGTACATGAATCCCCATAATCGCCTGCGCACTCGCACCCGTGGAATCTCCCTTTCTCTCCACGTGCCGCCCGATATCCTGTGCCCAAGTGCGGCGTCCTGACGACGCTTCCCCAGTCAACTCTTGGTTCCATAGGTGATTGTCGAGAAATCGACTGGCCCGCACCCTATCCAGCTGCCCTGCCACCCCAGTCTCATTCATCCTGAGTGAGTAACCATCCCATTCGTAGACCGTTGTCTTCGTCTACCAACTCCCGAAAATCCCTCGTGCCATTCGACCCCTCTCGACTTTCCGTAAAAGGAGAGTGCCCGGTGCCGCCGTGAGAGGCATACGACTATGAAGGAGAATATTCCGAGATACATCAAACTCCCTTGTTTTCTTTTATTGCTTTATTTCTTCCCTCACCGCGGTCACCGACAATCCGCGTGCCTCTCTACCAAGCCGTCGCGCGGCGGACAAACAATGGTCTAATCAATTCTAGGGTTTAGCCCACTAATGACCCATTAACCTAATTAGATTTAGGGTTTCTATAAAACTAGGGTTTTAACACCCTCTAAGGCCCATAAAGATTTTTATCATTAGCCCAAATTAATTTGAATCTTAGTTAATTTAAAGGCTCATGCCAATTATTACAAATATAAATTTTAGTTGAAATTATATTTATTTGATGTTTCACAAAATGATATTGTAATTTACCATTATATTATTTTATCACATGAAATATTATTTATTAATTATTCTCCCATTACTCATCATCATATTCGATATTTTTATTATATCATTTCTTTTCTCATTTAAATATATTATCAAATTTTCATTTGTTAATTTAGGCAAGTTACTACATGATTATAATTTTATAATTCATTTGCATAATATCTCTTTTTTCAAAAACTTAATTACAGTTTTCTATGTGCGCGAACACTCATAGTCAAGGGATGTTTTGGTCATTTCATGGCCATGCTAGGGTTGCCCTAGGGTATCCCCATTCGCTGCAGCCGCCATCTATTTTTGACGGAAGAAATAAAGAGAGAAAGAATTCAAATTGGAGAGAATTTAGGAGAGAAGTAAAGAGAGGAATTGGGTGAGAATTTTACAGGAAAGAAAAGAGAAGATAGAGGGTGCCCCAAACCCTAGAGAGAGGGGCGGCTGGCCTTTCCTCATCCCCTCTTCACCTCATCCTTTCTCTCATCCTCACCCTCCATCTTCCTCTCACCCAACCCTAGCCATTCATTTATTTTCCATTTTTTATAAAAGACCTGCATAAGGGAAGGGTTGGTGCTCTTGGCTTTTCTTCTCTCTCCCCAGGATCGCAACTTCCCCCTCATTTTTCTCTCCTCTACATCGCCCTCTCTCATCCTCCCTAGAGTATAGGATCGCAACCCCCTCTTCCTCCTTCTCACTATCACCCATCTCTTCTTCTCCCTCTCATTCTCCCTTGGCTAGGGATCATCGCCCAGCCCTCTCCCTTCTTCTTCTCCACCTGCTAGTCCCACCTCTCCCTCCATCCTCTTCACCCCTCATCTCCGGTTGTTGTTGTTGCATTTCTCTTCTTCTTCTCCTACTGCCATGTGTCTCCACCAACTATTGCTGTGTTTCTCTCTTGCTACACCGACTGCACTCTTCCTATGCCTGCTGTTTTACCTGCCACTGCACTACTGTTGCTGCGGCGGTTGCTTATCCACCCTTGCTATCGCTGCGGGAGGAGTTCTCCCATGCACCTAGCATCGCCGGAGGGCCTGTGCAACATAGGGATTATTTATTGTTTTGTAGTTGAATTTTTAGATTGAAAGTACCCATGTCTTTACATTGAATTTCAGTCGTTAAATATTAGTGAATGGTACTGATTTATTGGTTAATGGCTCAATTTTGTTAAAGTCTTATTTTTTATTCAATTGATTTCTCCATAATTTTGATCTTCATCTTGTAGATTGTTTTTTAGTTCTAGGTTCTCAATTTTTTCTCTTAACTTAGACTCTTCTTGTCAAATCCGATTGATATCTTATTTTACTTTCTACCGTTATCTAAAAATATCAAAAAATAAAATAAAATGAAAAAAACGTTGATGAACAGTGCCATGCATCGTGAATTGTTAAGCGCATTAAATATTATTTCCCCTTGACCTTTTATTTCTTTCATTTGTGCATATAGCCCTACTATCTTTTAGTTGCATTTCCTGTCCATCTTTTATTTGCGGACCTTCTTCGATCTTCTTTAACTCATAAAAAAGGGCTTTAGATTACATCAAAAAGGGGTCAAAATATCTCTGTGGATCGACTCGGACTTGTCACCATATTCGCTTAATTTTTCTAAAATGAGTTCAGACATTTTAAATTAGGTGAACAGTGATTTAACAACGAGCATTGCATCGCATCAGGTAGCCCTTGCAGGTTTAAGTTTTGTGAATCAATGTATGAAAAATCTGGATCCTGGGGACAATCTGCAATTGTTTTGTAAAATGAATGTACCAGAGACTACTGATGCGTCGTGTTGTGTATGCAGAGACTGATGACATTTTGTTCATGCTCGTGTGCTTGTTTATATTAGACAACGATGGTTTGGGCCTCGCAATTGATCCTTCTCACAACGATATATCTATGTGTGCTGCTCCCGGGCTGGTAAATTAATTATTAGGGAAGGGGGTGTCACACTTTTTGCCTCGATCAGATGCAAAAAAAAAAATGGTGTGGACAAAAATTATAGCAAAAAAAGTGGCACAACGGCATTGTTCTAAACATTTTGATGAGATTTTACCATATGGATATATATATATATATATATATATGATGTTAAATTTATGTATAAAGGGTATAGATATACATATAGATTTAAAATAAATTATTGCATATTCTCTACATAGGGTAATTCCACATCTTTGTAACTTCAATTTTGATGTAGGGAAGTTAAAGACATGTTTAAATCTGACTCTTTAAGATTTTTAGAATTTGTTACATAATCTCTCTCTTGATGCTATGCTTTCTATCTGGGCAGTTGTTTAAGATTTTTGTTTAATGGTAAATACTTTTCGGAAAATCTTGGAAGTTATCATTGAAAGCATCATCCTAAACAGATTTGCTTGGACTGAGCCCATGTCTAGCACGTGGTCCGTCCCCTGTAAAAAAAAGGCGCTCTCTCTCTCCCCGTCTTTCTTTTAAGTTGCGTGGACCGGGTACACACGCATGGCACAAAAGATGGCAAGAACTTCGGCCATCGGCTGGATACTTGGTTTAATTATTCGCAACCACCATCACGGAGCGACGTCATTGGCCCGAACTTTCCATCAAAGTGTGGTTAGGGTTAAAAATAAAAAGGTTAGTTGCCTCTACACCCCGAAGATCTTTATAAATAACCCCTGTATCCCTACTTTCTCTAATTCACCTATATACCCCTATTATCTACTAACCAACCAAAGTTTTTATACCCATATAAGGTTTAGGTTTCGAGGATATACAAACATTATTTTTGATGACACGGTATACGAATTAGGGGTATACAGACGTATTATGAAAGACCCACTTCGCTATTAGGTTCGGATGGGTTAGGTTACGCTACCCCACGAGAGAGAGAGAGACGTGGGTCCCACGGACGCTCCTCACACTCGTGAAAGTTAACCAGGGTCGAGTTAGTGTGTGCGAGCCCCTGCGCTCGAATACGCTGCCCCATCCCATTGTCAAATAGGGCCAAAGGTTTTAACGATAAATCGCATTAAAGCGGTTCATCGGATAAAGGTAAAGATATAGATATTATTTATAAAAAATGTTAGATATGTATAGGCAATTTCTCCCAGAAGAAACCTCAAATCCTCTACAATCAAGTCAGGCCTCTGTTTTTTTAAAACATAACCCATTTTGATCCGAGTCAAATATGACACAATGCTTGGACCAGAAGTGAGGATTGGGTAGGATTAAGGTCAATTAATATTTATTAGGCTCTACTTGTGATCTGACTCGATCCATTGCCACCTCCACATCATATATTCACACAGTACATGTTAAGATATAATGCAGAATTTTTTTTCATGTTCTTGGGCCTCAACCTTATAGCAAAATTCAGCCCAAGCAACAGTGGGGAAGAAATAATAATAAAAAATAATGTGCATTATGACAAAAATGGAGAGCGGAAGTTCATCCAGGCATCAGCTGGAATTCCAAATGCCAATGAACCCGTCTGAAATGCTATTCAGGTCTTATACAATTAATCCTGCAACAACCCAGATTATTAAGTGCAGGGCTAGTGAGTGAGCAAAAGTCAGAATAATCCCATCAACGCAGTATAAACGGATGGCACTAGACCATTACATTCACAATTCAAGCAAGATCTTATGCTAGGTTGTAAAAAAACAAAGCATTAATATGAGAATGGTGTTGTCTGAAGCGGCAAATCAAGAATACAACCTTCTATGTATGCATACTGAAGAAAAATTACCATGTAGTCTTACTAACAAGAGATGAAGGGTGGCAGACAGAACAGCATACCACACAAGATGGCTACAACAGTAACTGCCATGAAGTATATGCAATAATACCAAGTTATCTCTTCTTTAATGACTTCTTGGAATGACATAGTAAAGAAAGAAAGAGATCAGTACCCCCGCTTTGTTTTGGGATTAAAATATCCTGATTAAATTTAAGTAGATTTACTTTATCCACTTTTATGCTTTTTTGCTTTGGCATGACACTGGATTAACCTATCCCACCTCGGATTAAATTATCCCACCTGTGGAGGTGGGATAGGTTAATCCAACTTAAGTCAGATAAAGTTACTTTTAAGCAGGTTATCTAAATCTTCTCCCACCAAAGCAAAATGACTTAAGTTTGGGCTAAAATGGGGATACTCTTGGGATAAGTCCCAAACAAAGTGGAGCTAAAGAGTCGGAACCCATCTACTGCCTGCGGGTCCAGCTAGATCCAATCTGATTCAGCCGGTTCTGATCTAGGTTGACTCATTTTTAATACCATGTTCTTATGCCTTACTTCAATTACTAGCAAAGAAGACGGGATAACTTTTTTTTTTCTGGGATCCCTTCCTGCACCCTAACACATGATGGTCCCTCACCCTATCACGAGCGTCAGACTGCAGAACCGCCAGCTAGGAGGGGACAGATTGCCCAAAACACCTAGATATGCCCTAAACCAGGATAAGGCAGAGACCAAGCACTTGTTTATATGAATATCCCCAAAACACCTTGCCTATGACTATAGTCCTCTTTCATGCCACCAACCCCGTCTAGAAGAATACTGCCCCTTCCATCTTTTTTCAATTCCAGGTTAATCAGCCAACCTGGATTGGATCAGCCACTTCTGCAATTGACAATTTATTAAGCTTACTACATGAAAGAACCTACACCAGATTATTTCAAATTACTAAGAGCTTTTATTCATGAATCTATAGTCAACAAGTCTTTACATTTTATTGTCTTGGGAAAGAAGTGTCATAGCCGCCTCACATTTCATAATTATTTCTCTTTTTCTACAATACACTCAGCTTGAATAACAAAGTAATCCTTGACCGAAGTTGCTCTCTTGAAATCTCAAATATGTGACAAATAGACAGATGAATATTATAAACCATGCAAAAGATGTTGATGCCTGTAATCTTGTAATTTATAAAAAATAATACTGATTACAAGGAGGGGAGCCTTGGTAACAACCAGTAAGGTTGCTCCACTGTGACCTGGAGACCATGGGTTCAAAATTGGAAACACGCTCCCTGTGACAAGGCAAGGGTAAGGTTGTGTTCCCACACCCTATGACGGCAGGATCCGAATGGCATTGAGCTGCCCCGTAATGAGAAGGAAACAAAAGGATGACAAGAACCAAAGTTACACTATCACTGACAAGGCAACTTTGCAGGACTTATTTTTTAAAAATATGCTGATTTTGAAGAGCTACAACAAGGGAAAACATCAAATTGGAGGGCCTCAATGGCATTAACTGCATTTTCTTCACATAGTAGAACCATATTGATTTTATATCTCTGCATTTGCAATTCTTCATCCATGTACTTGCAAACACCAGGATGACACTAATGAGCCAATAAATGAAAAATAAAAGTCTAAATGCCTTCTAGCCGAAAGCATACCTCCAACATAGTCTTGGCCTCGTTATCAAATGTCCTGCAAAGAATCTCGTAACTCTTCTCAGCTCCTATCTGCCAAGGAAAGAAGAGAAAAAGTAAACGCCACAGCAGCAACACATGGTATAAGATTATTATCAGGAAATGCAAAATAAAAATGATAGATAAGCATGAATTGCTTACCAGGGGATCCACTCTTGAAGGAGAAATAGAGGAAATAACATATCTGTCTCAGAAATGGAATTTAATCTTTAGGTACATGACACACGCCTCAATGTTTGCTTTTCACCAAAAAAATAAATCATTATTTACCTTAGTTTGCTCATGTAGAAGTTCATTGCTAGTTCATTAGCTTTTTGAACAGTCAACATTACGGCTCCCATGTGATTCTGCAAATAGTATGGATAGTTAAAGTGAGTGCATTGTAGTATTATACATCATGAAATGAGGTGGAAAACAATTGGGCCGACTGGAAGGAAAGATAACAAAGATTTAGAATAACAAAATACAAAAAAACAGAACAGGACTTAATGTCGGCATCTGGGTATAAAGTGGAGAAAAAAAACTTCCATGGACGGTACATAAATCTAATATTAGAACGACTCAATTTCATTGTAACTAGTTAAGTTCCACATCTCCAAACAGAGATTTTCCTACCTTGCGAGCAATAAGCTCCATTAGCTGCATAACAAATTTCCCCAGTCCCTTTCCTTGAATAGAAGGCTCCAATTGCAGTTCATAAACATAAACAACAGGTATATCCTCCTCTAAAATAAACCGGTAATGCACAAAACCGACAACACAATCCCCATCATCAATCCATGAATGATGAGACAATTCCCCCTCAATTCTAGCGACATCCATGCTTGGACTTGTAGTCGAAGCCTCTCGTATGAATATGTAGCGTGCTTCTGGGGCAACCATTTCTCGACGCTTCACCTTCTCTTCTATTGGCCATTCAGCTCCATATGGCCTCTCCATATTAACCTAGAAAACCAAATTATTAAATTTAAGATGATAAGAACAGAATATAGCTGGAGCGGAATAGTAGAAAAGGATTCCCAATCGCATTGGTCAAAATGAAAATAAACGGTAAAACTGCTACAATTTTCTACCTTGAGAAGAGTCTGAATATATCGTTTCATAGGAGAAGATAGTTGTTCCCCAGACCATGACTCTAGGTATAGTGAAAGTCCTGGCATTAGATAATGTCATTTTTTTCCTTTGTAAGAGGAAATTAAGAGTTGGAGAAAAAGCAAGACACAAGGCTTAACTACTCCAAGAATTTGTAGCCAAATAGGCTATGAAATCAATAGACCATGAGCTTATCACATCAATATGTGGTCAGGTATATATTGTTCAGTTGAAGGGCATTTGGCAAGTGGGTCAATGGGTGGTGGAAAATGGATAGTGAAATACATAACACGAATTTGTAGCCAAATAGGCTATGAAATCAATAGACCATGAGCTTATCACATCAATATGTGGTCAGGTATATATTGTTCAGTTGAAGGGCATTTGGCAAGTGGGTCAATGGGTGGTGGAAAATGGATAGTGAAATACATAACACAAGTGCTTCCTCATGTTAAATACTTCAAAAATTAAAAGGTGGATGAAAAGGTCAAACAGATTATCAGCCTGCAAAAGAAGAAAAAGAAAAGGGATTTATTCTTTTGCTAATGACATTCCCATTTTAAATCTGAAAAATGTTATAAACTATTTTCAGAAAATGTTATAAATTGTTTATAAGAGAAACTAAAACAAAAAATGAAAAAAAGAGTCTGTAATGAAAACTAAAACCCCCTAAGACTAAACTGCAGAATGTGCAGACTAGTTCTTATAATAATAGGGAGCAGCAAGAAAATAAACCAGTGCATGAAAAGTAACTAATAATATGTTAAAACGCATTTTAACAAGCATTTATAAAACTGGAAATTGATAAATGAACAATCTGGACACATCCTAATCGGCAATTTGATGTTTAAGAGTTTGGCAATACCGTTTCTATCATACCGGCAGAAGTGAGGAAAGAGAGCTAGATGATCCTTAACAGCTGAGGCAGCTTTTATAACTTCATCAACAGACTTTTTCCTGTCAAGGACCTGATTCAAGATAGTTACGTTCAGCTGATTTGTACCACAAGCTTATAAAAGTCCCCAGTTGATCTATTAACAAAATGGGAGAATAATTTTAAGGACATAATTGAACAAGGCAACTCTAAAAACAAAACAGAACGCAAATGAATGTCAAAGATATATAGAGAAATGTGACAAAATGACCAAAAGCAAAAGATCAGTTGCATAGGCAGCACTCCTAGGTTCTCAACTGCATCAATTATCTAAAAACACATGAAGTGATTGTTGTAAAGTTCTTTAAACCAAGCTCTTGCATAAAGAACAACTCTAGTAGGTTCTACCTATTTCTATATGATTTTCTCTGGCTCCTTGCACCATGTAAAACTATAGTAGGAAATCATGCTATATATTTAAATTTTAAACATTGCCATAAAACTTCATACTTATCTTTTTTTCAGTACTGACACTGTCATGTATGCTGAACAACCTAAATTCTGACTTAACAATCTCACCACCATATTTCTTCATTGGATTTTGATGTATGATAACTCCTTGATTTTTTCCCACATTGAAAGTGACCACTATCATCATGTCTAATTCAAGAGGTATCCAAATAATCAACAAGCAAGGCGAAGGGTCAGTTCCTAGGTTTACCTACAAACATGGCTTTAAATAGATTGAATGGTGGGAAGAGATTCATGTAGCTGACCCCCAAGTAAGCAGGATAAGGCCCTGATGATGATGATGATGATGATGAAAGGAAAAGGGTCAGCTGTCCACCTGATGTTAGGTTCCACCACCAGACAAACAGGGCATCATGTGGCTCTGTAAGTCTGTAAATGGGTAAGGGAAAGCTTGGATACTGATACAAAGATCGAAATCCGATTTGTGTAAATAGGCCCAAATCCACCAAACCAGATAGCAGACTTTCTTCGGATAAATATGGATCACAAACCTTCTACCCCAAACTGAATCCAAAATCTTAGAGAGAGAATTTACAGTTGAAGATGATTTTCTTGTTTGGTTTCAGGTAAAAATTTTAAATATCCTGGTAGCATTTGCATCCTACTTTGAATGCTTCCTGTCATGGTGGCAGGGGACTCCCCGCCCTAAAGAAGAAAGATGTTTATATCCTGCTTGTATCTCTGTACTCTCGATAAACAATGATAATGGAGGGGAAGCAGGGATAGCCTCCCTTCCCCTCTCAGCTTTCCCTTTTGCATTTACGTGCAATGTATTGTGCACTCATGGTTTGAGTATAATATGTGATGCGGAACGGCTATTGTAAATGGGTCCAGCTAATGACAACTAATCGAGATCAACAATGCATCATAAAAGGTATGCGGAATACCTAAAGTAGACCATATATCCAGGAGAATTAATACGTGAAAGTAACAAGAAACTACGCTCTCAAACCCGTCCCTCAGCGAGAAACGATGGACATAATGGTAGATGGGACTACCACGGTCTAGGGTATCACCTCCATGCACAAATTATCTCAAATCGATGCCCTTAGACGGGTTGCTCACATGCACACAATCCAACAACAAATAAGATAACGGGCTATAAAATCCTAACACACTCCTATAGCAGCAAATTTAACCAAATACAAGACAAGCAAGATATGAGCAAGCTATCATCCACTAACCGACTCACTGTAGAGTGAGGCATGCCAAACGAGACCACGTAGGTTCAGGGAGCATCCTCACGGCACAAACGACGAGGCAAGTTGGAGGCCTGCCGGCAGGGTTGAGGCCCTGTTCAAGCCAAGGTTCGCCGAATCGGATCGGATCGGATCAGATCGGCCAATCTGATCGGTTTTTCGGCGAACCGACCCAATCTCGAGCTGGCCGGGCCCGATCCTTCACTAGGATCGGCCGGATCGGGTGGGATCGGCCGATCCCAGCCAATTCCGGGCGATCTTGCCCATGGTCCCCATTTGAAATTCAAAATAAAAGTTTTGGGGGGAAGGCCAACCAAAGATCTTTGGTCCTTGAGACTTTCAAAACTTTTGATTAATTTGTTGTCCCCTAACATTGTTTATCATCCCACTATAGTCCCCCCTCTCTCTAGCACTCTCTTTCTCTCTCTACAAGGACTCTCTCTCTCCTTGAAATTAGACTTAGGGGGTAGGTCTTTTTTGTTTTGATTAATTTGTGATCCCCTAACATTGTTTATCACCCCACCATGGTCCCCCTCTCACTAGCTCTCTCTCTCTCTCTCTCTCTCTCTCTCCAAGGACTTTCTCTCTCCTCAAAATAGGCTTAATGGGTGATTTTTTTCTGTTTTGATTAATTTGTGGTCCCCTAATGTTTTAATTGTCTTCCTTGTTTTGTCTTTGCATTATCCAAAGTTATGGCATCTCCTAGTGGACATATGTCAACTATTTCACATTAAATTTGATATAGAACTATGTTACAACAATTTTTTCATTTTTACAGATTTTTTGAAAGTTTTTTTCAATTTTTTTAGACATATCTATCACTTGCCGAGTCTGCTGGCCTGACTCGACTGGTATCAGTCCGAGATCGACCGAATCGACCAATCCCACCAACTGGATCGTTTTTAGACCGGCTTATCCAATCCCGATCCCCGATTCCGCCTTCCTTGATTAGACCTGCTGCGGAGGAAGCCGGTGCAGCTATTGCTACCGAGTTGCACGGGCACAACCGGGTGTGAATGGCAATAGTGGCGGTGGTAGTAGGCTTCACTGGTTTAGCCGTGGTTGTGCCGGGCAAGGTTTACAGTACCGATACCGGTTAGGGCCGATACGATACCGGTTCCCCAGTTATCAAGCTCGCTAGGGTCCGTTGACCCGAGAGCAGCCCAGAACTGGATCCGGCTTTTGGGATCCAGTTATAAAAACAACGCCTTCTGCCCCACGACAAACCCGATACCCCTTTCACCCTTCCCCTGATGCCCCGCTGTCTCTAGGGTTTGAGAAGTCCTTCGTCGGCCGTCCGCCTCTCGCTACTGCTCCTACCATCCGCAACTGTCGTTGCACCATCCGCAGCTGCCGTTGTCCTCCTGCACCGTCCTCTGCCGTTCGGCCCGTTCCATCGAGGTTCCTCTCTCTCTCTCTCTCTCCCCATGGCTGAACCGAACCAGACAAGGCCAGTACTGGTACGTATCGAGCGGTACTACAGACATTGGTGTCAGGACGGTAGTGGTCGCGGTGCTCAGACGCCCCGACTACATGTTGAGAAGACGTCGGGGTGACTTACAGGCGGTAGTGGCTACGTGTCACGTCCTGAGATATTTATATATATATAGCGAAAACAACTCGGGAACATGAACAGTCGGCAAAATAAGCCTCGAGCTAGCAAGACAATCAAAGTACTACACATACAACATCATCAACATTGTACGCAAATGTCATATGACAAAAACTTCAACTTTATTGAAATAACGATCAAAATTTACATCTTGACAACGACTCTCTTGACAACATAACTTACTAGACTCAAGAAAATAGAAAATTACATAACATGACCAACTTCACCGCCTATTACAGTGAAGGACTTTAAATTACAATAAATGACTCAAGACTATCTAGCTTTCTAGGGCTTCTCTTGAACTTCATTTGCTCTCAGAATCATCACTTGAAAAGTCCAACTCCGAACCACTAAATTTCCTGAAAATGTCAAAGAAAGTAGGGTACGAGGGCACTCGCCCAGTAGGTATCTTCGTGTCAACATGATAGTAAGTTTACATGATTAATATTTTAGCTCTAGAAGGTAAGATAAAGAGAGTGCGATAAAACATGCGAATAAAATCATAGTAACAAATAATCCAATACTAAGACAAGCTATAGAGATATGATATATCCATGAGTATATGAGCATGATCGAGCAAGATATAAATTGGCCTTTCAATCAAGAATGTACTATCAATAACGAGAATGTACTTTTCATAATCTTGTAAATGCTATGCACTAGAAAGTCATGTAACGAGAATGTACTGGCAAGCATGTAAATTTCATGAGATTGCCTCGTGGATTTCACCCGTTTATAAAAAAGTACTCCCAGTGCAATGCGACGCCAGTTTTCATTATACCCCATGGTTAATAGTATATTTTCGGCCATCTGCCGAGGGGGCTAGACTAGAGCCCTTGGACACCGTCCGTGCCCGCCCTTACATCTTCAAGTTATAAATCAAGCTACTTCCACGAGAAATAACAATAATGTTCGGCCAAGAAAGTAAAGTTCAACAATTCATTAAGGTGATAGTAAACCAAGGTAAGAAAGCACGTGAACATTGAGAATTGAGAGGTCAAGAACGAATTAATAGAACGTTGTGCTACGGAAGTAATTCGACAGCATAACGACATCTTATTAAAGTTCGTAGTTCATTAATGACTTGATGAACAAAATTTAAGTTCCAAACAGTCAGAAGAACGTTTGAGAACAGAACATAATCAACCCTTGAGTCAGACCTCGGGTTGGACAAAGTTTAACAGAACGCGGTTGACATTGGACCGCTATCTAGAGGTAGCGGTCGAGTACAGTCCGCTATCAGGCAGTGTGTCGACTCAAGAAAGAACTGGGTCGACTCAACAGAGATCTGCTGACTGAAACATGAACGCGGTCATTGGCCAGCCGCTATCTGCAGGTAGCGGTCGCTTCCTGGCCGCGATCAGGACAGAGTGCAGAAATCGTGAAGTGCTCGTGAAGTGCTCTTCTAGACTTGGGTTTTTAGGGTACAACTAGCTCGGCGTCCTAGTGGGAATCCCAGGTTCGCGGAGACTTACGGAGGCCTTGAAACAATATAACCTAGTCCGACAAAAGGAATATCCGACGGAGAGACGCTCAAGTTCAAGAAAGATTTCCTAACATGTGCATGTGACTAATAGCAACGTACCGGAGTACGAGCTATGTACAAATAATAAAGAAAGACAGCAGATGAGAGTGAGTCATATTGAAACAGCGATCAATGTATGGAAGGTTCAAAAGAAAATCTCTTAAGTACAAAATTATAGGAGTTGATTTGTGAAACTAACATATATGAAATTAATTTCCTTATAGCATGAGAGGGCATAAAACATAACCCGGTAAAACATGCTATAACAGAACCATAACCAGAACGAAATAAAGTAAAACATGGTGTAGATAACTAGATACATATCAGGAGGAATCATGAGAGTGATCTGGTCACTGTTTAGGGTTAACAGTGCAGATCGCGGTTTGTCGAGAACCGCTATTTGGAGGAAGCGGTCTCTGTAGGACCACTATCTGTCTGTCACCAGACAGAAGCAAAACCCCGACTTGCAGGGTCTATTCTATGGCCAATAAAAGATAAAACCAATATAAAACTGAAGGGAAAAGCATGCTATTACGTAACTAATGCATGAAAAAGGCATATGATTAATGAAAGTTATTATCTTTTGATTAGGGTTACATTGACAGCATGAGTTAAAAACCCTATTGTGCAGTCATGGAAAAACTAGAAATTCTCCGTGTAGAAAGCATGAAAACGAGCAAGACCAGAGGACTTTTATTCCTAACATGCTATTTAAGCCAATCACGAGACAACCTACCTCTGGGTTAGTCCCTAAACTTAGAATTCCTTGCCGGAAGGAGGCTCTCGTTCTTGCGCGTCCTACGTAGAAACAGCGACTTCCAATCGTTCTAACTCTCTAACCGCTTGATCTCCTAACACGAAAATCAGAAGGGGGTTAGAAGATACTAAGAGGAACAATAAACCCTAAAGGAAGAACTTAAAACAACATCGTCTTACCTCTGCTACACGTGATCCAAAACCTAGGGCTCGCGCAGGAGATTCTGGGACCTATTTATAAGGAATGGCCTAGGGTTAAGGTTTTAGTTCGAATTAGGATCCTTATGAGGTGTCTAATCGATCCCCTAAGAGTCCTAACTAGATTTCCTTGCCAGATCACATCAAACCATGGAGATTGGGTGGATAAAAATCCGATCTTTTCGTGTTTTACCTCTTTCCGTTTTCGGAAGAAGGTAGCAATTGAAGGACGACCGCTATCTTGAGAACGTGGTCGCGCGATAGACCGCGACCTGGTCCTTTCTCTGAAATTTGAGTTTAATTCAAACTCCCTTCTAATTATCTCCTAGTTTCCCTATTTATCCATTTTAATTAGGGAAATAGTCTTACGTCTCTAAGGTGTGGGCTTGAGCCAAAAGGCGTAGGTTTAGGTCTTAAGGTCCATTTTAAGTAAACTTATTTATCTGGTTAATAGCTGGGCTTTTAAATCAATGTTTTGAATGGTTAAGCCCACTTAAGCTTATTAAAATGCCTAAATAAATCTATTTAATTTTTGAAAATTCCAAAAAAAATTCCAGGGGTGCTAAACTACGAGCGGAGGGGCACTCGCGGACGGCCGCAGAGACGACAGAGGGTGGGGGTTGTGGGAGGAGGGGTGCTTGCGGACAGTAGCGGAGATGACGGAGAGGGGCTGTGGGATGAGGGGCGTTCGCAAAGGCAGCTAGAGTCGCCGCTACTACAATTGCCGACAGCAGAGGGGAGTCGCGGCGATGGCAATGGTGGCAGCTCAGGCCACTGCTACTGCAGTAACCAGCGGCGGAGGACAACCGCGGCAATGGGAAAGGTGGCGGCTAGCAATGTTGTTGCTACTATTGCCGGCGGTGGAGGGCAGGAGGGAAGCGGCCGGCTGGTCCACCCTGCTGACACGATTGAGAAGAAGGGGAAGTAGAAACTGGAATAGAAAAGGGGGGGTTACGGCAGACTGGCACACAGAAGACAAAACAAAAGAAGAAGAAAGAGAAGAAGAAGAGGATGATAGGGTACGGAAGGGTGGAAGACACATATGAGAGTCGAGAGGGAGGGGGAAGTGGGGGGAAAGGGGCCTAGGGCTTCGCACCCTTCCCTTCATGGGATAAAGAAACTATGGCGGCCATTCTCCAAAACTTCATTTCTTTAAATTTAGGGCACAGTGCAAACATTTATATGAGATCATAAATCCTCCAATGACCAAATGGGCCCTAAACAAAAGCAGAAATTACATAATGACCCCAGAGACTTTGCATAAAAAAGGCCCAAACATGTGAGGCCCATTAAACTATAAACCTAATAGAAAAGAAAGCCCGAAATATCAGTTCTCAAGTGAACCATCATCGAGCCAAATCGAGGTCTATGTCACTGCTGGCATCCTTTGACAGTGGTAGACGTGGGCTGGGTTGAACTAGGTCTGTGATCGGGTGTTCTTACAAATCCTCCCCTCTTGGGAGGAACTCGACCACATCGAGAAAGGATCGTAGCCGCTCTGGTACCTCTCTAGAAGGTCTGGGTCGATCTGCTATAGCTCTTCGTGCATCCTTGGTAGGCAGCCGCCATCTCCAGCAAACCAGGTAGCACTGATAGGCCGCATCCCTGGAAGTAATAACCCAATTGTCCAGTGTATGGCCAATCTACTCACGCCGTGTTGGAACAGGTGCTGGAAGTGGACACTCATGAGTGAGGTCACTCGCAAGGGGGGAAGAAAACTCGAAAAGATCACTGGGTATCACTGTCAGGTCTCGATAGGCCCCCAAATCTGAGACATTAAACGTGGAACTAATATCATAGTCTGGTGGTAAGTCAACAACATACGCGTTGGGCCCGACTCACTTCAAGAGGGAAGCGAGAGTGGGTAGGGGCTATGCTGTGGTCGGCATTGGGAGGGATGGGATTGCAGCAGTGATAGGGGGGTGACATCGTGTTACGGGTGCAAGGTCAGGGGGGTTGGCCTTTGTTGGTGGGGGTGCTGCAGTGAAAGGGAGTGTTGGACTCATGGAATTTCCCCCCTCTATTTTTTTTTCTCTTTGAAAAAAGAAGAAAATGAGATGGTAAGGTGGTGCATAAATTTCTCTCTGAGCCTTTCAAAGGAAAAGGGAAAATTTAAAAGGATGTATATATAGGGCAGTGTAAATAGCCTGTGCAAGGTTCATTCCGTGGATTTAATTTAGGATCAAACGATGTGCGTTCAAGTGTGGGACCTTTCCCCACTGACCGGGATCAGTGTTGATTTACATAGGCGTAAAGTCCAAACACCCTTGATTGATTGTCAAAAAAATCCTAAGGTCCTTTATCTAGGCTCCGACACTGAGGGCATACTCGCTTGAAAGGCCAAGATTAACTCTCGTTCATCACCAAAGAATTGATAGAATTAGGGTTTCATCAAAGGCTATTAAGTAAGGCAAAATACTATGATCTGGGGGTGTGTATGTAATTTTGTAGAAGCCGAAAGCATGTGTCGGGAGAGTTTTCCGGACTCTAAGGATATTTCGATAATTTCTGATTTCTAAGGATATTTTGGTAATTTTATCAAGCCATGGACTTTTCTATAATTTCTGGGTTAGAGAGAGACTACGGTGCAATCTCTGTCTTCCAAGGGGACTTCCAAGGGCACTGAGGCGGTTTGCGGAAGGTTCCAGAGCCATTTGACTATTTCTGGACTGTAGGGGTATTTTAAGAATTTACTATGCCAAGAGCCGACTTAGGGTCTTGGATGACACTTAGGCACAAGGATGGTCTGACAAGACCCCTAAGTGGAAGAACGACCCTAGGCCCCATGGAGAGCACATGTGAGTTTGTTCTCAAGAGAGAGGACATATGCACAATTTCCTAAAAGTCAGGGTTCATTCGTGATTTCCCTTGACGCACGTAAGAGAGGACAACTGAGTGCATTCAATCTCATTTATGTAAGTGCAAGAACTGTCGGGGAGTTGTCGATTGTACCAGAGAAGTCTCTACACAGAAGCGGGATGTAAGGACATAGCCACCATTACAAAAAGTTGCAGGGCAGAACTACAATTTATAGGACTTGGGCATTTTCTTGCCACCAGGGGAAGGGCATTTCTGTAATTTCTGATTAATCCATGAAATTACAAACATCTGCCACCCAAGGTGCGTAACTACACAACAACAATCTCGAGGGCATAAATGTCAGGCCAAGAGTATTTATAAAATATACCTTTGGTAGGCCTTCACAAACAAACAAACAAACACACAACACTCGCTCCTTCATCACTAACTCGCAGATACGAGCTCCCCGTTCTTGGCCATCCGAGAGCGAGGATAGGTAGAACCCATATTCTCCCGTTTCAAAGGCACTTGCGATCATCACTCCTGTGAGGCTCAGGTATAAGTCTCTAACGATCACACTCATTTCTTCCTTTCTAATCCGTGCACTGTAGAGCATCAGAGAGGCACTTTCCGGCGCCTACAACCTTCTGGCAATCACGGTGGGACCCTCTTGCTCACTGTGAGTCCTTAGTTTGAAGTTTACTGCATTTATTTTCCAGTAAATAGCTTCTCTCTATTTTATTTTTCATTTTTAGTTGCTCACTGCACCTGCTCTGCGTTTGGTTCACCTGCGGGGCCAAAACAGGAGGCGGCCAGGTTTCTGGCCACCCAGAGCCAAGGCGGCCAGACACCTGGCCGCCCAGCACTCCTAGGCGGCTAGGGACCTGGCCGCCCAGGCCCCAAGGCGGCCAAATACCTAGCCGCCCAAGTCTTCTAAGTGGTTGCTTCCGTCTGAGCCCTATCTACGTGATTTAGCTTCTGTTTTGTATATTCTTGGTTCTATTTGTCCTAACATTGCAGGTTTGAGTCCGGGGTGAGCTTAGGAAGAGTCGGCATCACACGGATTAGGAACACCCTCCCTTTGATATGGACTCTTCACCCGGAAATTTCCACTCGGGTGTAACTAGTCCTTTTCAATTGGGAACCTCCGTAAGTCCCCACAAACTGTGGATTCACACACAGTCGTCGGACAGATTGTACTTTTGAAGTCCCATTAGATCTCCCAGGGGTTTGAGTGAGGTCATCTTTAGGATTATCCCGGAGTTTGGCCTTTAATTTCCCTAGAAAATTCCATTCTCATCTAAGAGGTTACGAATTCAAATTGGACTAATCTCCGAATTAACCTAATTAAAATTGTTGGGGCGAATTGTCTGATCACTTGTTTGCTGTTGGATGCCACCCATTAAGCCTTAATTGGCTTTGGAGTCTAAGTGGGACAAGTAAAATCAATTAGCTTTTATGGCGATGGCTCAATCTTTTACTAGCATGCATGTTGATGAGAATGATTTTGAATTTTATGACACACAAACCCAGCTTGATGTTGAAAAAGATGCACCCAATGCTTTCATTGGAATGTGTCAAAATTCGCAAATTAATGTAGATCAAAGCACAAGTAGTGAAGAGCCATCCTCCCAAAGTGAAAAGTCATTGAATGTCAAAACCCCATCAATCTCCCCAAAGGAAGACCAAGAGCTAGCTAGGGTGCAATCCGTGATCGCCAAAGAGTTGTAGGCGCCAGGAAGCGGGCGAAGTGCGCTCGGACGAATGGGGTTTCGTGTGCTTGGCTCCCCTCCGGACACTGGCTCCCCGTTGCTGCTACTAGTACCCTGCAGTGTGAAATATGTGAAGTTAAAACACAATAGAGTGATCGCCAAGGAATTTTACCTGATTCCCACAGGGTGAATGATTGCGCGAAGGTGCCTCAGAGAGGGAGCTTGTGGGGTCTCGACTTCTCCATTCTCGACCGGGCAAGGACGGAGAGCCCTGCGTAGTCCAAAGTGCCGAAAGTCCTGCAAACAATAGCAAACTCGAGTAGTCCAAAGTGTCGAAAGTCCTGCGTAGTCCAAAGGGGAAGTCCCTCTCTCACACCGAGGGAACTCTCCTTAGCTCTGGGCCCTCACCAAAGCAATAACACTCAGTGTTCCTGTAACACCTAGGATTTTCGGATCATGAATTTGTGGGTTTCGGAGAGCTTACGTGGGTCATGGATCGAGTTTTGTGATTAAATCGAATTTTTTGCTATTGGGCCTTCCGACCCCCGTGTAAGGTGAACTGTTGAGTTTTCGAGCTCCGAGACGTTACAGGTGCGTTGTGCATTTTTTGAGAATCATGGGGATGATTTTTCCCCACTTTTTCTATTTTTTGGATTTTTAAATCCCAAATCATTTTCTATATAAACCTTTCCACCCCCTCTCTCTTCCACATTCTCTCATTCTCTCCCTCTCTTCTCGTTTCTCTCTCTCTCCCTCTATTCTCCGGGCGGCTGACGGAGTTGGAGGCGAGTGAGGCGGAGGCGACGTGGGGGCGATGAGCGGCGAGGATGGAGCGAGAATCGAGGGTGGTGGCACAGCGTGCTTCCTTCGCGAGTTCGCGAGCTCAGCGGCGGTTCGAGGCTCGTTTTCACGTGGAATCGGCGTCCTCGGCACGGGAAATCGTCGGTGGAGGTAGGGGGGCGGATCCTTGGCCCTTCCTTTCCATTTCCCCGCATTTTGTAGGCCGAGGTGAGACCGAGAGTGATTTTATTTCACGCCAGGGTTAAAATATTTGATTTTGGGGTGAGCGACGGATTCGTCAATTCAATCGCGCTTTTGTAGTTTAAATGGGGCCTCTAGGTGGTATAGAGGGTGGGGAATGGTTCCCCCTTATTTTCTCCATCACCCGGGGTGATTGGGGTATGGTTAGGAACCCCACAGATGGGGTTCGGTCTGTGCGTCGCCAGAATCGATCGACCGGCCCAGTGGGTTCAGTCGACCGGTTGGCGTTCGCCACGGGTTGGGCGAACTGCCCAGTTCGGTCGACTGACCCGGCTTGGTCTAGTCGACCGACCAGGGCTGGATTCAGCCCGACTGTGGGCGGGTCGACCGACCCTGTAGGTCAGGTCAACTGACCCCTGTTGGTTGACCGACCCTTGCAAGTAGGGGTAAGCACGGTTTGGTTTGGTTTGGTTTGAAGAGAAACAAAACTGAACCGAATTAAGGCTTCAACCCGAACCAAACCAAACCAAACTATTTTGAAACCAAACCAAGGTTCGGTTTGATTCGGTTTGAACCATATTCATCTCCCCTTTTAGAAATTAGATTGGATTCAAACAAGAGTAGAGAAAGGTAGAGTAGAAAATTTTCTACCAAATAAAATAAATATTAAAAATATTACATAAAAAGTTGTAACTTGTAAGAACAAGTTCCATAATATTTTCACATAAAAAACTAATAACTTCAGTTACAGTAAAATGGAAGGTGATTTGAAACCTATTTCATAGAGTCGGAAACCCCATCAGGATGGCGGGAATTGGACTTTTTGAATTAGGGTTTATAGTTACATATACACTTATATTAACTTGACAAAAATATCTTTAAATTCGGACTATTCGGTTCGGTTCGGTTTCCTAAACTTCAAAATCAAACCAAACCAAAATTTTTAATACGGTTCGGTTTCAACCCAAACCGAAATTTTTTAAATTCCAATCCAAACCAAACCGAACCAAATCTATCGGTTCGGTTTGGTTTTCGGGTTGAACCCGAATAATGATCACCCCTACTTGCAGGCAGGTCGACCGAAATGCAACTCCTTTGCCCGTTCTGGCCTCCAGTCGACCCGATTGAGACCCTTTAGTCGATCTTTGGCCCCGTGGATGTCCCGGACATCCCGTGGGGACCGAGACCGTGTTTTTGAGTGTCCGGAGGAATCATTGTATCTCGATTAGCATGCTCGTGTGGTTTAGAGGGTCCGAGTGACCCCGTGTGTTCCGGGCTTGTTCGTTGTGCTAGTTCGAGTCACCGTGTACCGGTGTAGGTGCGGAGGGCTGTCCCCGCACGACGTTAGCTTCTTCAAAAAATGGTTTTCCGTGTGGGCCATGGGCATGGCCAACGACTGTAAGTCCAGTGACTCAGCCAGGGGCTGGGGGTTTCTTAGTCTCCCTTAGAGAGGGAATGGACCCGACGATTGTGAGCCGCCTTAAAAGTCCTTTTAACCGTGATTTCCGACTCTTGGACTAGGGTGGTTTGACAGCATGGTGCCGTATGGTACAACGGCCTTGGGATGAGTCACGTGACTCTAGGGCCGTTGGATTAGCGAGTTTAGCTAGTCATCTTGGGTCTGGGGGGCACCGTGCCACCCCGTGTTCCGAGTTACTTGCGACGGGCCTAGGTGTAGCCTGTCAGTACTCCGGTGGTTTCTTCTGAGATTCTTACGTCGAGTGGCTTTCCCACTAGTCGTAGCTTTCATGGGCACGCATGTGCCAACCCACTTAGGAGCGGCGGAGAGCTTGACCCAGGAGAGACGGTTTTAGGCTGGTTGCCGTAGAGCCTCCCACTGTGGCGACTCGAGTCCGGGCTGGGAGGAAAACCAGCTAAAAGACCTGACATAGCGCAGTCAGTCAGTGTGTGCACACGTGGTCGGGGACTTCGGACGCGTGCTGACGAGCACGACCCCGACTAGACCCTCGTCCTTGTGTTACTTATACGGTGTCTCAGTTTCCGCCTGGGGTGAGTAAGGAGACACCCGAGGCGCGGACTAAGTCGTCAGTGAATGCATCCGGCCATTCTTCTAGTGGGCAGGTTCTCCCGTCACGCGACGCGTGACTCTCGTCACTCGAGGTTTAGTTTCCCGCCAGCGAGACGAGGTTCTTCGGGTGATTTCTGTGTACGTTTCTCGACGAAGAGGCCTAGAGTTCCAGTAGAGTTATCGAGATTTCACTCATAGATAGTGTAGGGTTCACAACGGCAAGATCGTGACTGTACCTTTGGGCCGTGTGGTCCAGTTGGGCGTCTGTTTGCGAGGATGGGCCTTCACGACAGAGATGTCGTGGATTTCCCTTCCTAGTTGTGTAGCCAGGGTTTCCCGTTGGTTCAGCAATCCCGACTGCGAGGTCGGGGTTTCCTTTCTGTTACCGATAAGAGTAGCTTAGAGAGTGGTGGTTCCATCGACTGCCGTCGTTACTATTCTTGCTACGACTGTTACTCCCGTTGTTATTGCTATTGCTGTTACTCCTGTTACCGCTGTTGTTGTTATTGTAATTGTTGTTATCGCTGTTGTTTACCGCCGTTGTATAGTAGTGGGGATCCGCGGGACCCCTACTGAGCCAATGAGATGAGACTCACCCCTTTCTTTTCAGGTGCAGCGGTTCCTCTCAAGGTTCGGAGGTGTAGCACTGAGGTTCGTAGTTGCCAGCTTGCCAGAGCCGGGGGCATACCCGACGCTTGAGTACGTTTCTTTTCCTGTAGACTGTACTTTGTTGGACTAGACTCTGTAGTTAGTTATTTAATTGAAAATATAATTTTATTTCCTGTTATTAAACAGTTAATTCTGTAGTTATTTCCTGCACTATTTTAAATTTCATTGTACCTCCACACACCCTAATAACCCTTCCGAGCCTTCCGACTCGTGGGTGGCGGGCCAGGATTCGAATAGTATCGGGTAATTCCGGGTATCCAGATCTTGGGTCGTTACAGATGGTATCAGAGCCTGGTTGTGGACGTACATGGGAATTTGAGATAGTTGCAGTGTTCCAGAGTTCATTAGGTTCAGTACAGTCGGCAGCTGGCATAGAGTTTTGTGTTTATTTATCGCATTGCTTCTCGCGTAATAGCTAGAGTACGCGGCATTGGCACTGTGAAGGCGGTTTCAGTTATTGTCAGAGTGTCGGCGGGGGCTTGAGGAGTAAGATAGAGAGTTACCTTCCCCAATGGCGGTGGCCCCAGATGTACTGAGTTGGATAGAGTTTTGTCGGCAGATGCGAGCTTTGGTACAGCATCAGAGATACCAACGACGAGGTCAGGTGGCTGACAGGGATTGTTAATTGTGTTATGGTCATGAACATACTCCAATGGAGTTAGTGTCGTTTTGGCCACCCCAGCTTGAGGTTTAGGCAGCCCCTGAGGCGTCAAGGTCGTAGTTTGAGGTGGTGGAACGGATGTTCTGATAGAGAGAGTGCTCGGACGAGTGGAGAGTCCTCTTGGTGAGCTGTTGATTATCGAGCCCGACATTCTTGTCATGCTCCGTGGTGTCGGAGATGACGTTCCAGTCCCGATTATTTGGTGGATTTCGAGGCAAGATTGGGCAAAGATGTCCCAGTGAGTTCTAAGTCTTGCGCGCCTACGTGTGAATGGGCTATGTCAGCTCTTGATTTGATTTGAGATAGTATGGTGGTGGCTTAGCTCGGGGCCCAAGTTGTGGAATTGGGGCCATTATGCACCACACCAGATGCGCTGTGTGAGGTGGCAGATGAGATGTGAAGGTTCTGCGGCAGATTCAAGATTTGAGGACAAGCTGAGGCAGGTGCCAATCATGGTTCGTGTTGAGGTTCTTGGCGTGGTGCTCTGCGCAACAACAGCCCAGGAGTTAGATATTTTGAGGACCCGAGAACTGAGGATGAGTTGGTGTCAGCAAGGACAGATTCGAGGAAATAATGTCATGTGGCTAGAAGTGTAGCAGCCTTCGAGCCTGGCATCTTTAGTGATTTCTTCGCTCCTCGGTAAGCTTTTGACAAGTTGGTGATTTCGGGATCAGAGACAGGTGTAGGAAGGGAGCGTAGTAGCGGCTAGCTCAACCGTTGTGGCAGAGTGTGGCTGGCGATCAGCAGAGTCAGTGCTCGAGACGTGGTGAGTAGCTGTTTGGCGAGTTGTGATGGTGTGCCGGGAGATGCTACCAATGTGGTCTGACGGGACACTTGGCGAGTGTTGTCGGAGAAGTTAACCTGATAGTAGCAATGGTTTCCCTGGTGCTGGAAGGCGAGATTCCCAGCATGCGTGAGATTCAAGGTCGAGTCAAGCGTGGAAATCTTCCGCTTCGTGGAAGGCATAATTGGTGTCTCCTTGGTTGAAGAGAATTGTGTTTTGGTTGAGTTCTGCCGTCTTGCATCGCGTGTTCAGATTGGTTGGCCTCCTCTTATATGCCAAGGAGTCTGTGCGACAAGCGTTCTGTGTTTTGGCAGTACGACTGTCCGTGAGAATTCATGCCCATCCCCTTGATGTGTAAGGGTGTGTTGGCACTATTATGGAAAGATAAGTGGTAGTTGGGCTATGTGTGCGAGAATTCGTGGCTGGTGTTGTGATTTCCGATGTGTTGTGAATTGGAGCCTACGGGATTGTAGGAGGATGGCCGGATCAAGAGAGAGAGTCTGCGCTCTGAGTTCGAGGTATTTGAGCTTTCCTCACCTCATTTTTTGGAGTTAGCCAGCCGTGTTGAGAATGTTTTGGAATGCGGATGCTGAGTTGCCTGTGATAATTGTGAGCGTTATGCAGAGTGCGCAGCGGAAGCGTGGTGGGCCCATAACCCACAGGTCCAAGATCGTGCTTATAGCAGGAATTGGAAGGATTCAAGAGAATTTGTATAGTATCGGATGTTTTGACCAATAGAGAGGGTGGCTTCCTCGATATAAGATTGTTTCTAGCTGTGTGAGCCATGTTGATTGCCGTGCCATTGCTCGAGGCATTGTGGTTTGGGGCACCGATGGAATAGAGAGTTGGGGAAATATGACGGCAAGTTGCCGGATGAGTACCCTATCCACCCCATGGAAGCGATGTCAGGTGTTTGGTAGCGAACCCAGTTGGGGATTGCAAAGGGAATAGCCTGACAGAGGACGAGGACACGATGTTCGGAGTCAGTAAGCTTCCATGGTTTGGGGCACCGATGGAATAGAGAGTTGGGGAAATATGACGGCAAGTTGCCGGATGAGTACCCTATCCACCCCATGGAAGCGATGTCAGGTGTTTGGTAGCGAACCCAGTTGGGGATTGCAAAGGGAATAGCCTGACAGAGGACGAGGACACGATGATCGGAGTCAGTAAGCTAGGTGCTTGACTCGTGTTGGGAGCTGTGTCCTCGGGATGGAATCATGGTCCAAGAGATATGATTTTCGAGAGAAGAATTTATGGGTCCCAGTTGGTAGCTGTGAGCGGTTGATGAGGCTAGCCGAGTGGTCGGCTGTGATAACACCTGGTAAGGGGCTCAGTTGAGTCCGAGGGTTTCGGAATGTTGTGAGAAGGATCCAGTTGCGGCAAGAATCTGTGATGTCTAGACATCCGTGTGGATCGGCGCGTCGATTGACCAGACTTCTATGGTAGAAGACGACACTTGGTTGTCTTGGAGATATGTGCCGTGGATTATTTAGATTATGTCATGTGGCTATGTGGTAAGAGCGAAGCCGAGGTTGACAGGTGTCCATTTGGAATAATTGAGATGAAGTATTCGATGAGGCTGTGTAATGGACGATGCCCCGAGTAAGGAGATCCCCAGGGGGAGCGTTGTCGAATGAGAGCCTTAGTCTTGTGGCTAGCATGGGAGGAGTTCCCTTTAAGTCTCTAGAGTTGTTGTGGACCAAGGATTGTGAAGTCTTGTCGGTTGCTTTTTCGTGCTCCCCTGAGAGGGTAGAGTTGGCATGAGGATCAGAATCGGATGCGATGTCCGAATGAGGATCGACTTGAGAAGTGATAATGGTTAGTGTAAGAGTCAACAGACGGCCTGTTGAGATTTAGAATGAGCTTATTAGGCCTGATGAAGAATCATGTTAGAGGAAAGTTGAGCAAGTAAGAGTTTCCCCGTTGATGAGTAATTGGTGGCTGGCGATTGGACTTCCATAGTCAGAAGACGCCTATTGAGGTGTATCGAGAATAGTGAGAGCCATGTGCAGGCGAGGCCTTGGGTGGCCGATCATAATATACCTTTTCCCCGGATTAGATCTGGGATTATAAAAGGTTTATGCTGGGACCGGAGTTGGTCCAACGGTGTTATTGGTGTTCGGCTCATTAGATATAAGAGTGTTCGTGGCGTGGAGCCGACGGAATGTGGCAGTCAATCGAGGTGGCTGCGTGACCTTGTCGTGACTCAACATTGGTTGTCCCTTGTGAAGGGCGTGAGGTCAGTCAGCAGGCTGAGAAGCTGATGTTAGGATGCTCCACCGAGCATGGATTTTATCGGTGGCAAGTTCTCGTGACGCGGGTCGCGTCTCCTCGGTATGCGAGATGGTAGCAGTGATGCCATGGTTAAAGTTCCGTTGTGGCTGAGGTAATGCCAGACTCGCATTCTTTTGCGTATAATGCTCGCTTTGAGAATCGGTGTGTATTGGGATATGGAGCGGGATGATTTTGTTCGTGATCACAGTCTGGCTGTGTCCCTCGGAAGAGGTGGTTCGCGAGAATTTAGGTTTAACTGGAGCTCTGAGGGCGTTGCCAGCTGGATAAGTCGTTATTCCCATGTGGCATGGTAGGAGCCTCAAATTTCGAGGACGGAATTTTTGTAAGGAGGGGGGACTGTTAACACCGAGGATTTTCGAATCATGAATTCGTTCGGAGCGCTTTCGTGGGTCTCAGATCGAGTTTTGTAATTCAATCGGATTTTTGGCTATCGGGCCTTCGGACCCCCGTGTAGGGTGAACCATTGAGTTTCCGGGCTCCGGGACGTTGCAGGTGCGTTGTGCATTTTTCGAGAATCATGGGGATGATTTTTCCCCATTTTTTTCTATTTTTTAAATTTTTAAATCTCAAACCATTTTCTATATAAACCTTTCCACCCCCTCTCTTCCTCATTCTCCCATTCTCTCCCTCTCTCCTCTTGTTTCTCTCTCTCTCCCTCTCTTCTCCGAGCGGCCGACGGAGTTGGAGGCGGGTGAGGCGGAGGCGACGAGCGGCAAGGATGGAGTGAGGATCAAGGGCGGTGGCGCGGCGTGCTTCCTTCTCGGCCATCCCCCTTCCCACCCCCTTCTCGGTACGATCACCCCCATTTGCATGATTTCTCTTCCTGATTGAGCATATACTACGCCTTCAAAGTCTAATAGGTTTACTTTCTCTATTTATGGTTAACTTGCAGGAACTTCATCACCAACTCGTAGGTACGAGCTCCCCGTTCTTAGCCAGCCGAGAGCGAGAACAGGTAAAACCCATATTCTCTTGTTTCAAAGGCACTCACGATCATCCTCTTGTGGGAATCGGGTAAACTTCCTTGGCGATTACTCTCATTTCTTCCTTTATAATCCGTGCACTGTAGAGTAGCATCGGAGAGGCACTTTCCGGCACCTACAACCTTCCCGGGAGGGTCTTTTTTTCCTTCTTTTCTTCTTTTTCTTTTTTTTTTTGCGAGAGGGAGAGACTAGCGGGTGCAATTGACCCCGGGGACCCCACCCAAGGTCAAACGACCTCGGGCGGGTCCCACCGGGGTCGTTCGCAAGGGAATGTTCGGGGTCGCCCGACCCCGGACGGGTTCTTTCAACCCCAAATGGATCCCCCGAGCCTGCTCCTTTATATAAACCCTACCCCACATAATTTTTTAGCCCTTTTGCCCACAGCACACTGCGTGGAGAGAGGAGGAAGCGCGTCTCCTATTCGTTCGTCGACTTCTCTGTGTCGTCGGTCAAAAGGAGGGGGCTTGTATTCGTCTGAGCTGTGTGATACACGTGCGTTGGACTTCTCCGGAGGTGTGTACACTCTCTCTTCCGCCCTCTTTCTTTGCTACGAGGGTTTTCTATCATTCCTCTCGAGCATCCGAGAGAGAAATTCTTGGCTTCTTAGGAGTTGTCCGGAACCACACAACCCTGACAGTCGTTGTGGGTTTAATTTAACTTTCAACAACCTCAGTTGCTGCTAGGGGTCTACAATGGAGAAAATAGACAGGTCACAAAGACCCGACATGTGGAAATATTCCACGGAATGGCGACATGCCGACTATAGAACCTCGATCAACTCGAGTGAGGTGTCTCAATTTGTTCGAGGAAATTAACAGATGCAACAAATGCCCCCCACGGGACATCCGTCGAGGCCGGAGGCAGGGGCGGATGGCCCGTGCCTTTTGTAGCTTTTTATTTGTCCCAAGTCCATTGACATGATAGGACTTTATAGGACTGCATCTCAATACTTTACTGTTGTCCTTGTGCTTGTTCTGACATGTGTCTTCATTCATCATGCTTCTACAGACATGGATCGCCAGAGCCAAGGGAGGGATTGTTCCCGGAGGGTGAGTCGAGAACTTTGATGATCATTATGTGCAGAGGACGGATAGACCCATGCCACCTTTCCCTCCACGCAACATCACCTCTGATAGTTTTGATGTTGTGGACCGTGGTCTTTCTTGAGTCACTGAGGGCCCAACTGAGAACGCTAATCCAAGCGAAGGCACAGTTGGCATTACTCATATCACGAGGAGACGGGGAGTCTATGTATATGACCGATCTGGCGGATACCCATATCACTACCTGCTGGACCGGCATCTTCTGTCTTTTATCCAGAGCTTTGTGCCTCCTAGTATGGAGGATGATGATCCCCTTTTGCCAGAGGAGAGGCACTGTCTCGAGCAAACTATATTGCTCGGGAGAGACAGCGTGCAGGGTACTTGCAGTTTTTCTTATCTGAGCTTCCCAGAGGGCTTCATTCGGTAGAAACAGTATCCTGATCAGAAGAGCCTAGGCTTCTTCAGCCAGTTTGACAGCTTCACAGTTCGCACGGGACCGTCGTCACCAGCGATCTGGCATTTGTCAGGACACCACAGGGCCGTGGATGTTGCAATGGACAGATGTTTTTGGCTCCTTCTAGGGCGGCTTTTGCACATGATGATCACGACCATGACTGCTTTCTGGAAAGGATATTAATACTGAAGGCTCCCAGTTGGTACGAGAAGTGGCCTGCTATTCCATCTCACTGTTACCGTCGAGGTGCGATGGAATGGTTGTGGGGCATTTTGACTATATACCAGACAATGTTGATAGGGCTGAGATCCGCCATGCGGTGACAGCAGCATTGTATTCCTATCCTTGCCACACAGGATTGCTTCAGACATTAGCTGACATCAGAACCTATATAAGGGACTCTAGGGCTTTCTTTGACATTTAATCAAGGGTATTCGGATATTATGCCGATGTAAATTAACATTGACTGCGGTCAATAGGAAAAGGTCCCACACCCAAACCTACATCGTTTGATCAAACCAAACCCACGGAATGAACCATGCACAGGCTACTTAAACAACCCCCTATGTGCACCGATGTAGGTTTCCCTTTTCTCCGAGAAGGTCAAGAAGTCTATACCCATCTCTCACCACGCGAGACAAAATAATAATAAAGAAAAATTATGTGACCAACAAACACCTACTAAAAAAAAATTCTAGCTCCTCTTTGTCTCCCTATGTTTCCCGAACAGACAGATGTGTCCATATCCTACCTTCACATTTGCTTCCAAAACCAAATGACAGATTCCATCATTCATGAAAATAATTGTAGGTCTCCACTTTTTACCAGAAAAAAATATTTCTTGATGTTGTACCCAGACACTTCCCCAGCAAAAATAACAAGAAATAAGGACTCGGGAATTTTTCTGAACACCTTCAAGGCATTATTTGCCTAGCCCCTTCCATGGAAGTCAGTTTCGGCCGAAACTGAAATGTTTCAGCCGAAACGTTTCGATTTCGGACCGAAATGAAACGATACCAAAGGCCTGGTTTCGACCGAAACCAAATGTACCCTTTTAGCAAAAAAATTATTATTTAATTAATTGGTTTCGGACCGAAACTGAAACCGAAATCGGTTACGGACACAGCCGAAACCGGTACTGCCATTTATGGCCTCTTCTACTTCATGCTGGCCCAACCAAGGGTCCGAACCGGCTAGCCGTGACCCACGGCGACAACGATAATCGGTCGGGGCCACCCCGATCACCCAGCTTGTGGGTTTACCCGCCTTCAGCCAAGCCGCCCGGGCCGACCCGGGGGCGCCCTGGCCACAAGCCACGACACGTGGCACCCAATAACGAGGCCGGGATTCTCCGGAAAACGCCTCCCTCCAGCTTTCAAAAGTCTAAAAGAAGACTTTTCCCAGTCAACTATGGGTCCCGAGAGCCCTTACAAACCCTTATACGGCCCGTGCTCGCATATCGAGAATTTCCCCGAGCACCTTGTGGGCGCGTATGTTCTAGCCACTCTACAACAAGCCGGGGGCCGACCTGCGGCTTGGACACCCTAGCCATACCCTACGGCAACCCTCTAGCAAGTCGGGGCCACCCACGACCCTCAGACACACGGCGTTGGGCCATTTATCTTCAAGCACCCGGGCCAACCCAGGGCTGCCCTCTCAACCCGCCATGCAACACGGTTTAACCCACCAAGGCCGGGCCCACATGCCCAAAACGCCTTCTTTTAACTCCCATGAGCTCTTACTCCCAACCCGAGGCCAAACCCACACCCCGCCGACCAACTAACCGAGCCGTTCGGCAACCCGAGGTGTGTCGGGAATTTTCCCGAACACCTTGCGAGCGGCAGCGACAACACAGAACGATTGACCCCCGCGGGTCAATCCCAGCACCCCGAAGCACTAAGTCCTTCAAAGGACAACTCAAAAGGACAGCGGAAGGGCCCCGGCACCACCCCCCGTGGCCACGGCTCGCCCGGGGGGGAGTTCGCCCCAGGCACGGCCGCGCCCTGGTGGGGGCGAACTCCCTCGGGGACGGCCCCTCCACCCAGCTCCGGTCAACCCTAGTGTGGACTCGTCCCCGTCCCAGCTCCGTGCAAGGTCAATCAACGTACCAGCGTGAAGAAACTCGCGAAGATGGAGCCTCAGGATCACACGGGTCAACTCCCCGGTCTACGCGCGCAAGCGGCCAGCCAACCAGTCAGAGCTCGTATCCTTTGTCCTCTAGACGGTCACACGGAGTCAACGTGGGCCCAAATGAGTGAAAATAGGGGACTTTATAGGCTGGGGAAAAAACCCCACTTCTACACCGCGTAAAGCCCCCCCCTCCCCCCCGCGGGCTGGTCCGCATAAACCCGGGCCCACCTTCATTAAACCAAAAAAAGGGATTTCTTTCAAAAAAAATGGGCTTTCGCCCCGCGTAAAACCCCCCGGGGGGGTTTACGTAGACCAGCCCGCCCCCCGGGCTGGTCCGCGTAAACCCAGGCCCACTCCTCCCAAAAAATAAAAAACAAACAAACAAAAAAAGGGGGTTTTCACCCCGCGTAAACCCCCAAGGGGGGGTGTTTACACAGACCAACCCCCCCCCCTCGGGGTGGTCCGCGTAAACCTCCATCCCCCACTCCGAAACAAAAAATATATATTTTTTAGGGAGGTTTACGCGGACCAACCCGCCCCCCCCCCCCCGGGGCTAGCCCGCATAACCCCCCCTCCCCCCCCCGGGCTAGCCCACGTAACCCCCCCCCCCATGACCCTTCAACTTCCCTATAAAATCCCCCCTTAGAAGCTCAAGGGGAATAGACACACAGATAGCATGTGCATGCACACCGGACCTTCAAGCACGACGACTTAAGCCCCAAGGCTTCCGGCAAGGACACGAGGAGCTAAGCGCGTGTTGGGTGGCTTATTGATCGGCTCGTATACGCCGAGGGTATGTCACGCGTACTCCTCTCACATAGCGTCTAGCCGTCTCACTCAAGTCCGTCCACCCGCGAATGAGGCATTATGATAACGACGAACACACCCGCACTTCGGGTCTGCCAGCGTATGGAGCGTTATGATAACAACGCACACGCCATAATGCCGAATTTGCTCCCGCCATCGGACCATGTGCCCGCGCACACCCCGAGCCGGCCACCGACTGTCCCGACCGCTAACCCGAGTTAACCGAACCCTGGCCCGGAAGTAACATTCCCGGGACCGGCCCTAACTCCCTGGAATGAAGACACTCGCCTTCTGGGACCCGGACCTGACTGCACACCTCGAGCCGCGTCCGGCCTCCTTCAGGCGCCAGCCAGTGTCCGCCTCTGCCATCCAGTCTAGCCCTCCCTCGGCGATACGGGCGAGTCCCTAGCTCCTTGCGGAGAGCCTCCTGTAAAAGACACACAGATAATCCGCTTTATCCTGCAACGACCCGGGGACCGACTCACGTGTCGAAATTGTCCCGCGGCTTGCACCAGATGTACCTTGGCCTTTACGGCCTGCTTGTGAAGCCCACGTGGCACCTATAAAGCATGAAACCAGTTAAATATGCTTACCCATACCTGGGTCCCAGTTTCTTACTCGCACTAACCTGTATGCAACCAGTCTCCCGGATCTCAGTTTACCAACCCCTCCGGTCAAGCACAAGTGTCACCCTACAGCTGCAAGGGTACCCGGTTCCCTGTCCTTGGCTTCAGAAATATCCAGGCTCTTCTTCAGTACAGAACAAAGGTGTTCGGATTCAATCCGATGTAAATAAACACCGACTGCTTGCGGTCGGTGGGGAAAGACGTCCCGTACACGAATCCCCACAATCGTCTGCACACTCGCACCCGTGGAACCCCCCTTCTCTCCACGTGCCGCCCATAGTTGTCAAGGCGGACGCCTAAGCATCCGGGCGGTTTTAATGGTGCAAGGCGCGGCTCCGCCTTATAATAAGACAAAAAGGCGGCCTGAGCGGTCGCCTAGGCGGGCTGGACGCCTAGGCGACCGCCCGGTCGCCTAACCGGTTCACCGCTAACCCGCTACCGTTCCCCGCTAACCCCGCTAACCCGATAACCTGCCCGATCCGCGACCGCTACTAACCCAACCAACCCCCTCGGTAGCTCGGCTCGATCCTCCCGCGACCCCCTCGGCTCCTCCGCTCCTCTCCCCTCCCAACCCTAGGTGTCGCAGTGGCGGACGCGGGACGCCTCCGTCGTGCGGTGCGGCGCGGCCGGTGTCTCCTTCCGTCGTCGTTGCCGTGCGGCCCGTGCGTCGTCGGCGGTCGACAGCAGCACAGCCTCGGCCGTCGTCGTTGCCGTGCGGCCCTCCGGTAAGTCTCACAGGGCACAGTGGCACACACACCGCACACGGCCTCCCTCCTCCTCTCTCTGTCTCCCCCCCATGTCATCTCCGGCCCCTCCGGCCCCTCCGACCCTCTGCCCTCCGCCTCTGGCCCCCCTCCTCCTCACTCTGTCTCCCCCACCTCCTCCTCTCTATGTGCCTCCAGCCCTCCGCCTCCAGCCCCCCTCCTCCTCACTCTGTCTGTCTCCCCCACCTCCTCCGGCCCCTCCGGCCCCCCTCCTCCGGCCCCTCCAGCCCCTCCGGCCCCCCTCCTCCTCTCTCTGTCTCTCGTCTCTCTCTCTCTATCTCACGACTCTCACCGGAGCTCTCCCGGCCGGCCTCTCTCTCTCCCTCCTCTCTCTCTCTCTCAGTCTCACACTCTCACCGGAGCTCTCCCCCCGGCCCCTCTCTCTGTCTCCCTCCTCTCTCTCTCTCAGTCTCACACTCTCACAGGAGCTCTCCCCCCGGCCCCTCTCTCTGTCTGCCTCCTCTCTCTCTCTCTCAGTCTCACCGGAGCTCCCCCCGGCCCCTCTCTGTCTCCCTCCTCTCTCTCTCTCCCTCCTCTCTCTCTCTCACCGGAGCTCTCCCCCCCGGCCCCTCTCTCTGTCTCCCTCCTCTCTCTCTCCTTGTTAATTATTTCTGATTTCACGAGGATGTGTGATTTTAATTAAATTTTCCTTGTTAAATGTTACTCTAGCTGATTGGTGGATGCAATATGGAGATACACCAGAACTCATGAACATTGCTTTGAGGATTTTATGATTGACTTGCAGTTCTTCTGGTTGTGAACGTAATTGGAGCATATTTGAATTTTTAAGTAGTCTTTTAAAATAAATTTGTAAGAAATATATTTGTGTTAAAGTCATTAATCTTATCTTTGTGTTTTTACAGATTCATACAAAAAAGAGGAATAGATTAGAGCATAAAAGACTTAATGATTTAGTCTCTGTACAGACTTAAGCAATGTACTGACTCTGTTGCATAATATGTTCGACTTTGTGTTGCAGCAACTAGCCAATGTACAGCCTTAGTGTTGCAGCAGCCAGCCAATGTACAGACTTAGTGTTGCGACAACTAGCCAATGTACAGACTTAGTGGTGCAGCAGCCAGCCAATGTACAGACTTAGTGTGTGCGAGACAAATCAATACACGAACTATACACATGCATATCAGCAGAGAATGTATAGACTCTGCTGTAATGAATGCATGCTAAGACAATGTACAGGAAATAGCATATGCACAGATCTGAGAGTAGACAGAGTATTACCTGATCTGACTGTGCACTGATCTTACCTGTCACTGATTGACTTTTGACTTGAGTTGACTTCATGACCTGTGAGTCATCTTTAAAACTGTTCTGACAGTTTCTCATAATACATCAGGATTGTATCATCAAGGATGTACATGTAAACATAATGAGACATAATAATCGTCATCATCAAAATCCCAGAACCACAGGGGACACAACAATCTCCCCCTTTTTGATGATGGCAATATTATGAGTCATTGCAATAGATTCATCATGATGATTATGAAATACCATATGACAGTTCATGAACATGCATCACAAAAGTTCTCCCCCTTTGACAACATCAAAAAGAATGGAATGATCATTGAACCACAGGGACATGCAAAAATTCTCCCCCTTAGATGGAGACAGTGATTGGAATGAAGCACATGACTTAAAGAAGTCAACAGTTAGGTCTGAAATAATGGAGTCCAATGTGAGAAAGTAAGCATTCAGAATGAATGAGAAAGGTTTTCAATGGGATATCAATTTCATAAATCTGATTGAACAGGTATTTCAGACTCTTCTATTATAGAGATTTATGAATGATCTTCATTGACAAGTCAGATTAGTATATGATGTATGCAAGGCTTGTTCATAAGCTTTCTGTACTCATATCTGAAATCAGTTTTAATAAAAGTGAACCTTGCTTTCATATTGAAAGTCTTGTTTAACCTTCTTCTTTCTTACTCACTCAATTTCAAAGATTCCTTTAAGAGGTGCAATCAATAGTATTGAAGTTAAACACATAAGAAAACATTTGTTTCTGTCAAGGGTTCCAATAGAGTATTTCTTTTGCACACCTTTTCAAAAGATACACTAGATCAGCAACAATTTTCATATCAATCTTCATGAGCACTTGAGTTTAGTACACCCTTGTAACTAGAGGATACGCGTTGTTTAGACGCCAGTATCCCTAAGCACTTGGAAGGACTAACTGTCACGCTTCATAAGAACAGAGATAGCATTTACACTTCATGACACACTACAAATCATTTCTTTGATGAGTGAGATGTATTTCTCAGTGTGCATGCCATTGCTCTGCCAGATTATCAATCATTCTTAAGCAGAGTTAACTATGGCACCTCATGACACAGTCCTTTGGACATGATTTCTCAGTGACCAAAGTCATTGCTCTGACAAGATTTACCCTTAGACATGTTCCAGATTCTCAGATGTTTAAAAATAATACTAATTTCATACATATCAATCAAGGAATATCATGATTTCAGAATTTTCAGAATTCATAAGAGTTTAAAAGACACAACGTGAAAATGTTGGTTAAAGTTTATTAAGACTAACTCAGATATTTTCAAGATATGTTCATAAACAAACACAAGACATACATGAAACTTCAACCGGCTGTAAGTATCAGACATTCATAGTCCTATATAATAGAAGATTCCTCTTTAAGTTGTTTTCAGATTTATGATCAGGATATGCTCAGAGAAGTCTTTCTGAATTTTCAGGGAAGGCCGAATCATATTAAGGAGCAGCCATTTCAACAGATACCAATGGGTAGGATGAGTGAAAATGGCTGATAACAGTTGAAGCAGGAAGCTGAAATGTGTTGCATTTCACATTCACCACAGGAATTTAAGCAAGATAGCAGTTCAAACTGAAGATGGGAAGTTCAGTTGATAGAAATGAGCTAGATAAACAGTTATGTGATGCATGGGTCAGATGATTTCAAGAATATGAATAATGCTCCCCCTAAATGTATGCGTGAGCTAGCATTCAAGGTGTCTACACTTCTAACCAGTAAATGCAAGTGCAGTGAGCTGACAGCATGTAATATATGCAATGATCACATTGTTTCCTTGGTATACAACTCCCCCTCACATTATGCACTGTATGATTGAAGTCTAAGAATAATGGATGCAATGAAATTTATGTATGGAATTTTTATGACATGTGCTCATGAACATTTAGACTGCTCTTCGTGCAACTCTGACATATGGTACCAGGCGGAGGACTTGGTCTAAAGACCACCTCACACATAGCAAGCACTTCCAGACAGAACTCATCTGCCCTTTAGTATCTCACTATTTATATACCAAGACTCATGCATGACAATCCAATGCAGGTGCAGTTCTATATGCATCTTAAGCTGACAATATGCTACTTATATGCAATTGTGAATGCATGTGCATGTCAAATGTGCAGGTGAACATTTTAAAGCATGACATCGTCCAAGCAACAGATTCATTCAATTCAGCTTTTCAGTATTCAAGCACCAATTTCAATTGAACTGATGCGCAAATAACACATCATATTCATTGAGAGATTTTAATGCCAAACATAGATGCAGTTGAGAAGCTATATGCATGAAATTTTGATTAACAAATCAAACATGATATGCAACTATTTAAACAACGTTATTAAATGTCTACCAGCAGAGGTGGGGTTTTACCAAACTTTGGATGCCTTGGTTTATTTGACCCCCTTTTATTCCTCATCCCCAAGGCATACCTACAAAACACAACTCTCATTTTGTGTTTTTAGGTACCCAAGACTCCTTGGGTCCTATAATGTTAGTAGCACCTTCGATTGGTGCTTTCCTCAACCTTTGGGCCTGTTTATCATCATTCATCATTAAAGCACAATGATTCATGGAGTGCCCAAATATTCCACAGTAGTAGCATGAAGAACCAGATTTTAGGTTCTTTTTATGCACATCATTATGAACATTAATTTTATGTGCATTGGCATGGAAATTTCTGTTATTTGCATGACCAAACTGTTTTCCATAATCAAAACATTCAAAGTTTTTCTTTTTAAAAACAACTTTGTTCTTTCTGAGAGCATTTGTATTTGCAGGGAATTTAAGTCCTTCAGAAATGAAACTTTTCCCTTGAGCATGCCAACAGTCCTTGACTGTGTGGCCATGCTTTCCACAATGAAAACATGTAATCTGACTACCTCTAGATCCCTTCCTGAACCAGCAATTCGACGCTAGATGGCCCAATTTCCCACAATAAAAACATTGAATCTTTTTGTTCTGAGCACAAACAGGTTTCCTAGCATGCTTTCTGTTGTCTTGTTTCAGAATAAAATAATTATTCATAATGTGGCCAACCCTACCACAGTAATGACATGAATTCTTGTTTTTATGTGCATGTGTATGTGTATTCGTGTCAAGCACAGATTGTACTTTCTCAACATACTTAAAATCAGTCTTTTTCTTGATGTTTTCAACCCTTTTGGATTTCTTAATTTGTTTCTGGGATTTCTGCACAATGGGCTGCTTGTTCTGTGATGTGGTAGCGACACTTGAAGCTTTTACAAATGAAGTCATCAACTTGTTCTGAAGCTCTTTCTTGTTAACATTATTGTAGCCCAGCCCTTCCTTCCTAGGGTTGATTTTTACACCTAGTAGCTTGTCTAGGTTTTTCTGCCCACTTACGAATTTTGACAAGGATTCTTTCAGATCCTTGATTTCATTTTCAAGAGTAACGATGAGCAATTCAGAGTTAGCATTTTCCTCCTCACTCCTGTTGAGTGTTTCACTTAAAGTGGCATTGACATTTTTAAGATTTTCTATTTCAGCTTTGAGCTTTTCCACTTCTTCTGAATTATCGGACACCACACATTTATCTTTTTCAAATGTCAGAAATCTCTTTGACATGATGGTATTCAACTGTTTTAGTTTCTCAATTTCTTCCTTTAGTCTGTCATTCTGAATTAATTCGTTTATCAAAATCTGATCGTCAGAGTTAATTCCAAGTTTTCTTCCAGCCTCAAATTCCTTCAAATCTTTTTCCTGCTTTTCAATATTTTTCTGTAATTCCACGTTCTCAGATTTGATGGCTTCAAATTTCTCGGTCAGCAACGTGTTCTCCTTTTTAAGTTTCTCTAAACTTTCTTCATTTTCTTTGGAGAACATTCTGAGAGAGTCATTCTCACTTTTCAGCTTGTTTAAATCAGACTTAACACATTCAAAATTTTTCAGCAAATCCTTACTCTGAACAGAATCATAACAAGTTAGGCTAAGCTTCTTCTCAAGTTCAGAGATTACTTTTACATGATCTTGATTCTCAATCTTCAGCAACGAAATTTATTTTTTCAACATTTGAATATCAGACATACAAGCATCATGAACATTTTTCAGTTCAGCACAATTTTTACAATCAGAATTCAAACTGTCTGACCTACTACTCTTCTTCAATTTTTTGTATTGTTTTCTTAACTGATCATAAGACTCTTGCAATTCATCATAAGCAGCAATCCAATCGTCTAGGGTATAATTATCAAAAATGTTTACCTCACCATCATCCTGTTCTTCTTCTTGATTGCTGCTTTGTTCACTTCCTCGAGCCATCATGCAGCTCGTTTGATTTTCTTTCTCGGCTCTCTTTATCATCTTCAATATATCCCTTGCAGATCTGCAACCAAGGAAACATGAATGAAGAGCTCGATTCGTCGCGGCCTTCATTAACTCCAGTGCTTTCTGATTTTCTGCACACATAGATCGATGGTTATCAGTCCATTTGGACTGATCTTTTGGTAGTCTATGTAGACCATGTGAAATCACTTTCCACAGGTCTGGATCAACAGATTTAACATGAGCACGGAAAGCACTGTGCCACTGGTTGAAATCAGAACCACCAAAGACGAGTGGATGAGCCATTGAAACAGATAAAACCAAATTCAAAAACAATGAATGTAAACCGATAACCTACGGACCAAGAACCGCACCACAAATGCAGGATCCTCTGCAGATCGTTGGATCTGATGAGTCAGAGAACCGCTCTGATACCAATTGATAGGACCGGTGCGATGGATACAGAGGGGGGTGAATGTATCCCTCTTAAAAATTGCCCAAATCAAACCCTGTAGCTAGACACAGTTGCGGAATAAAAACAATTGAGCTCTTCAAGACGAGATTCCAAGACACACTTGATCAACCAGTTGGACTGCAACAATGCAGCCACCTGAGCAAGTCTAAGCCGAGACAGAATCAAATTGAAACAGTGTGTGCCATGAAGCATTCAACCAGATGACTCATTTGAGGCGATCCTAGCCATGCATCTAACGCCAATCAGATACAAGAACAAACCACGAAGACAATGAATTTTTAGGTGGTTCGGTCCACAGACCTACGTCCACCCCTCACTCCAAATCGGAGTGAGGCTTCCACTAGCAACAGCTAGAACCGCAGACTCAGTCTGCAAACAAATACTGCCTAACAGCTTGACCAGGGGAACAACCTCCCCTCTTCCTCCAGACCGAAGGGAAACCACTAGTGACTACCCGTCACTAGCAACCAGAGACCGAAATCTCTCTTCCTCCACCCAGGAGGGAAACCACAAGTGACACCCAGCCACTTGCAACCAGAGACCGAAGTCTCTCTTCCTCCACCCAGAAGGGAACCCACAAGTGACACGCAGCCACTTGCAACCGGAGACACAAAGTCTCCCTTCTCCTGAGTCCACAAGAGGAACCCGACCTCAAACCAGAGAATCGGAAGAACAACGGTGAACAGATAAAAGGAAAAATAAGAAATAATAAAAATCACAGCGACTGAAAGCTGGAAAATGAAATGCACAATGTAGCTCTCGCAGGAGCAAATCTGGTTTGGATCTGATCCAAATACCAGAAGAACAAATCTTCAATGAAGGCTTCAGTTCTCTCCTCGAGCTCTCTATCTTTCTCTTTCTTTCTTCCTCTTCTTTCTTCTTCTCTCTGCTTCTCTTTTTCTTTCTCTCACTGTCTACTCTTCTCTTTCTCTTTCTCTCGTTCTTCTTGACACTGGATCGTGCAGGCTCTCTCTATCTCTCTTTTTCTTTTTCTTCTTCTGCTACTCTCTGCCTCTCTCTGCTCTCTTCTTCTGCTTCAATCACGATCAGTCTTCTTCTGAGGAAGAAGCTCCATATTTATAGCAGCAACAGCTAGGGCGTGTGCAGGACTTGTGCCCTCTTTGTCCAGAGATAACCTCGGATCACGTGCCAGGTGCCAACCTCGGATCACGTGCCCAATCATATCATTTTTTCTTCTCGAAGGATATACCTGTCAAACATTCATAAGAGGATATTAGAGAGATGTACAGAGTTGGTTCAAGAATGTATAGACTGACTGAGATGATGCATGAACAATCGACGATGCACATACTTGCCATCAACAAGTGTATGGACTAAGCGTGCATACGACAACGATGTACAGACTTGCTGGGTAACTCAAGACCGCCGTGTGCAGACTTAGTATGAAAGATGCATATGCAACAGAATGTATAGACTTTGAATATGAATCCTTGGACATGCCTTCAACGAGTGTGCAGACTCTGCGTGTACTGTGCAAACGATGCACAGATATGCCACTGAGGGATGTGCAGAGGTTGAATGAGTGACATACAGTTTGCAACAGGAAAGTATGCACAACGAATATGGATGCACTGACATGCCCTTGACGAATGTATACACTTGAGTGCGTGCATGCTATGCTATAAGGCAATGTATAGACTTGAGATGAATGAAGAACACGGGCTGTACATACTTGATAGCATGCATTGATGTACAGACTTGAGATCAAGGGATGCACTGGCTGTATAGACTTTGTGCGTGTGCTAAAGCAGTGAACGTAGGTAAAGATAGGAATGTATAGACTTGCGTTCATGCAGCAATGTATAGACTTGAACGCGTGCATGCTATGTGATGTACAGACTTTGCCACGCCTACACCAAGACGATGTACAGACTTTGCTCTTGCGAACACAGGCTGTACAGACTTTGCATGATGCATGCACAAAGACGCTAAGTGAGACGCTAAGTGAGACGGATCTTTGTACAGACTTTGTGTATTAGCGTGAGGCAACTGAATGCACTGACTTGCTCATGACTGTATAGACTCTGCATGCGTGCTACATCAATGTATAGAGACGCTAAGTGAGACGGATCTTTGTACAGACTTTGTATGCCTTGAAGCAGTCTAGGCAAACTCTGTACAGACTTAAGCAATGTACTGACTATGTTGCATAATATGTTCGACTTTATGTATGCATAATATGTTCAATGAAATGCCATGCAAACAAGATCAATTCATATGCAGACAGAGATCTTAGTCATGCGTGCACAATGACTTGCAACGAACAATGTACTGACTATGCCATGCTCATGAATGTACAGACTTTGTGTTGCAGCAACTAGCCAATGTACAGACTTAGTGTTGCGACAACTAGCCAATGTACAGACTTAGTGTTGCAGCAGCCAGCCAATGTACAGACTTAGTGTGTGTGCGAGACAAATCAATGCACGAACTATGCACATGCATATCAGCAGAGAATGTATAGACTCTGCTGTAATGAATGCATGCTAAGACAATGTACAGGAAATAGCATATGCACAGATCTGAGAGTAGACAGAGCATTACCTGATCTGACTGTGCACTGATCTTACCTGTCACTGGTTGACTTTTGACTTGAGTTGACTTCATGACCTGTGAGTCATCTTTAAACCTGTTCTGACAGTTTCTCATAATACATCAGGATTGTATCATCAAGGATGTACATGTAAACATAATGAGACATAATAATTGTCATCATCAAAACCCCAGAACCACAGGGGACACAACAAACCGTTGCAGTCATCTGCATCGGTCTTGGTCGTCTTCCGCCGTCCACAGCCCCCCTCTCTCTATATGTCTCTCTTCTCTCTCCCTCATCCCTCCTTCCCTCCCTCTATCTCTTTGTCTCTTTCCTGCCCCTCTCTATATTTCTCTCTCTTCTCTCTCCCCCGCCTCCTTCTACTCTCTCCCCCATCTCCCCTTCCCTCTCTCTCTTTCTGTGTCTCTCTCCCGCTCCCTCTCTTTGTATGTCTCTCTCTTCTCAATTCTCTCTCCCCACTCGCTGCCCCCTTCTATATCTCTCCCCCGTCCCTTCTTCCCCACCTCTCTCTCTCTCTTTGTCTGAGACAAAGAGGAGAGCCGACCTACTCTCTCTCTTTGTCTCTCTGTCTCTCTCCTGCCACTCTCTCTGTATGTCTTTGTCTTCTCTCTCCCCCACCAACAGTCCCCTTCTATCTCTATTGACCGTCCCTCCTTCCCTCTCTCTCTCCTTCTCTCTCTCTATCTTTGTTTGAGACAAAGAGCTGACTCTCTACCTCTCTCCTCTCGTCTCTCTCTTCTCTCCCGCTCGTCCCTCCTTCTCTCTCCCCCTCTCTCTTTGTCTAAGATAGAGAGCCAACTCTCTCTGTCTCTCTACTCTCGTCTTCTCTTCTCTCTCGCCCATCCCTCCTTCTCTCTCCCCCTCTCCTGTCTAAGACAGAGAGTTGACTCTCTCTATCTCTCTCCTGACCCTCTCTTCTCTCTCTCCCCCTCCCTCTGTATGTCTCTCTTCTCTCTCCCCCCTCCCCCTCTCTCTCTTGCTCCCTTCTATCTCTGTCCCTCTCCCCCTCCCCCTCTCCTGTCCCTCTCTGTCTCTCTCCCTTTCTCTCCCCCGCCCCCTTTTAAGTTTTAATTTGAATTTTGTATGTTCTGGATTTTTTTTTGCAGCAGTCATCATGGAAGAGTCTAGTTCCACGCCCAGTACAGAAGTGAAGAGGAAGGCCAAGTCTAATCATCCTGGGTAGAAGTATACATATTGGCCAAATGAGCATGACAAAAATAAAATAAAGTGTGATCTTTGCGGTTTGATAACAAGCAGAGGAATCAAAAGGCTGAAGGAGCATTTAATAGAAGGGTATAATGATGTGAAAAAATGTCCAAACACTACAAAGGAGATTGCTGAGGAAATATTGAGTTGGTTGAACAAAAATAAGAAGAAAAAAAAGATCATATGTTGTGAGAGTACAACTCAAATGAAGATGATTTCTCTGATGAGGAGGTCAAGGCAACTGAGAAATCAAAGGACTCGATGGTGTCAAGAAAAAAGGGGTCAATCCCAATTTCAAGTAAAAACAAGATGAAGGATCCAATGGATGTTTTTGCAAGAATCAGTGCTGAAGTTTTGTTCATGCAAGTGGATAGAAAGTGCAAAGTACTATGGAGTCTAGATTGAAAAAAGAAGAAAAAGAGATACTTGAGAGAGCTATAGCCACATGATTTTATAAAGGTGGAGCTTTTTTAAGGCTGCCAAATGAGGAGTTTTGAGATAATGTTTGCATTTGTAGAGCGATTTGGACAAGAATTTAAGCCACCAAGTTACCATAAATTGAGAATACCTCTCCTCAAAAAAATGGTAGAGGAAACGAAGAGTTTGCATGCTGAATATATGAAACATTGAAAGACTTACGGGTGCACCATTATGTGTGATGGGTGGACTGACAAAGGGCAAAGGAAGATAGTCAATTTCCTGGTGAATTGCCTAGAGGAACTTATTTTATGGAATCAATAAATATTTCACATTAGAAAAAAGATGCAAGATTGTTATATGAATTGTTAGATATGATGGTTGAAAATGTTGGAAAAGATAGTGTTGTGTAAGTTGTGACAGATAATGCATCATATAATATTGCAATAGGTAGATTGTTGATGGAGAAAAGAAAAAAAAAATGTTTTGGACACCTTGTGCTACCCATTGTCTTAATCTCATGCTCAAAGACATTGAGAGTGGATTATAGGCACAAGTCTCAGGCAGAGGAATTATGGCAGAGCCAAGGTCTGAGATATGGTACCAGCGTCTCAACATAATATTTCACCCATCTGGCAGGGCATTTTTACATGCAGGGACATCATTATCTCTAGTGTCCGAGTCCAGCTGGGCAACGGTGAGAAGTGTCTATTCTGGAAAAACAAATGGTGTGGTGACTTTACCCGGAGGCATCTTTTCCAAAGCTCTATGCTACTTCAACCACACCTTTGGCATTAGTCTCTCATTATCTATCAGGAGGAACTTGGACGCCGTCCCTCAGGAGGAACTTCAGGTTGGAGGAGATGGATCAGCTAGAGGGACTCCTTTGTTTCCTTCTTGATTATGCTCCAAAGTCAACCAGAGATGGCCAATGGTGGTCAGGGTGGGATAAGAATGGATACTTCTTAGTTTGGTTAGCCTATAGCATCATCACTTTGTCTCACAGATTTGGGATCCCAAGAGTCTTTTAAAAGTGAAGCTTTTTATTTGGAGGATCTTACACGGGAGACTACCAACAATTGTGATAGGTTTGCTCCTTTTCTACATCATATATCCACCATCTGCCATTGGTGTGGAGAGGAGGATAAGACCTTGAATCGCCTATTCGCATGATACTCCTATAGTCCTATGCACATGAGGTCTGGGCTAAGATTGCCAAAAGGATTCATGGTGTTATCAACTTGCAGGGGAGTGTCCATCATTTGATTGGGCAGTGGCACAGAGACTGGGTTCTAAAAGGGAACAGAGTTACTTGGTAGCTTATCCTTCAAACTACCCTGTGGGTATTATGAGGAGAAAAAAACAACAAAACTTTCAGAGGAGAAGCTAGAGCTGCAGATAGAGTGGTTTCTTTTATTTGTGAAAGAGTGGGAGAGTGAGTTGAGCTCCTTAGTAGTGTGAATTCACACAACTCTTCGGTCTTTATGTTGTTGGGGGGTTAGTGTGGGTCACACTGTCTTGGTGTGGACTGTTTTTACTGTATAGGGATTTTTACACATTGATTGTATTTGTACATCCCTCTTTTACTTTTAATACAATAGTGGTACCACCCACTTTCAAAAAAAGAAAGAGTTACTTGTTTCTCTTCTATTCTATTGTTTCAAATTTGTATGGTAATGATACTGTTCTAATCTAGGATGCACCCAAACAAAAGCAATAGGATGATGCTTTTGTATAGCATGAGCACCATGGAGCCCAAAGGATACCTTGTGTTACCTGGCACTTTGACAATTATGGCTATGATAGTGAAATCCAATCTCATAAATGACCAATCTAGATGGAGCAGTTTCTCCTCCTCCATTGGCCTATGATTGGTCCAGAGAGGAGCAGCTTGGTCCTTTTATTTTGGAAGACTCAAAAAAACCTGCCCCTGTAAGTCTGGATTGACAATGGCTGATTTCAAACTGAACCACCCAATTTCAATGCTCCATAAACCATGCTCTCTGGTTTGGACCAGAACCGGATGAAGTGGACCGAACATCTGGTGGCTGGTTTCTTGGCAGAACCGGCCAGGTTTGGCCAAAATAGGCCTGGGAACCGGAAGTGTGACCAGCCTGGACCAGTCCAGTTCCTAAAACCGGTTTTTTAAACCTTGGGTTTGACAGAGAGCATGACTCATGGAGTGAGACAGTCTCTGCTTCAAATTGCGTGGTTCAGATTAGAATTGCTTTAGGGGTCTCCCTACAGGAAACAGTTTCTTTCCCCATTTGTGAAGTGGGTGAGAGGAGGAAGTCCGGGCTTCTTTTCCTCTCTCTTTTTTTGTGTATGTGTGTGTGTATCTGGGGATGAGAGGAGGTGGTGGAGGAATGTCAGCCAGTTTTTTAAACCTCAGTCAAATCCATGAGCGATGCTCTCTGTCGCAATGCCCTCTATCTTCCAAAAGAAACACCAAAAAGAGATCATGATAATGAAAATTCTTCACATCAATGCTAATTTGGCTGACTCAGTAAGATGACTAGCTACGTATGGCAAAGAACACCACATTCTATAATCTACTAGGCATAGACTCAGATACAAAGGTAACGAGTCTTCATTTGAATTCTCAATTATCTTTCAGCCAAGGTCATGATTTGCAGAATTAGCCAATTCTGATCTGCTTTGGCTGATTCAGATCAGGATTAGCCAGTGCTGATCTGATTTCAATGGGAAAACAAATCCCTTCTTTAATTGAACAAAAAAACAGAGAAATAACTATTGATTTGAGTTGGCTACAATTCGTCTGAAATCACTCAATCCGGGGCCATTTCTAAGCGGAGTAAATCCCAATCTGGATGGAAACAGGCCCACCCCAAGATCTGATGATCCTGATCCAATTTGGCAACAATTGGCAAGGCCCAAATGAGTAATGCCACTTTATTTCTTGCCCATTCTGCAGGTCTTATATTCCAATTGTAGAAAAATTCAAACAGAAGGAAGAGAAAAACCAAAAACAGACTCCTGCCCTTTACTTCTTGTCATCCTTATCCAGTCCTATAAACTTTGATTGTCATTGTTTTATAGTAAAATAAATGTTACTCCCATGCTGAAAACTCTTATTCATGCAATGGATCCCTATGGACACATCCTAAACCATCTTCAAACAATTGTAGGCGAACAGGTTGGGTTACTTACTCTTCTGAAAGATCGGAAATCATGATCCAGGATAAGCAGGATGCTACAGATATGAATGAAAGAAAAAATAAATAAATAAAGGTCCAGAAAAATGAGACCCATTTCTTTCAAAGGAGAATTATATAGGAAATCCTCTATAAGTACAGGGAATCCTTCACGTTCCCGTCCTAAAACTGTAGCAAAGCATAATTCTGCAAAATGGGAATCCTTGAGAGGAAAAAAATTCAACCACAGATACCACAAGCATACAGATGCCGTTGGAGGTTTCATCACTTTTATTTCCTGTTTAAACTAATCAAAACTGACCTCAGACTATTTTGGCTAACCTTTTAATCAAATAATCTTTGCGGGTTATATTTAGGCCATTCTGTATTTAGCACATTTCAGAGCAATCTATCGGATTCTGGTAACTACTGGACAACACAGGGAGGTGATTGGCAAGAATGCTGATGGCACAACACGACTCCATAAGAATATGACTGCTGTTCAAACAATCTAAGTAAAAGGAAACGAATCCACAGAGAACCTCAACCTCTGTTCAACAGCATGTCTCGACATTGTTATATGATACAGCCTATAACCAGAATCTTGTCATCATCACACAGAACAACAGGGATGCTATGCATGAGATTTTAAATATAACAAGAATACCTTCGATGGTCATCTTGTATGCTCTGAGCTCTTGTGAACAACGTGGACTAGTTCACTAAATAAATGACATGAAAAGAAATCATCAAGCTAGCATGTGCCTAACCATTCCACAGTAATCATTCCTGATGTTGCATGATACTCGAACTGGAAATGGGGTATTGCCTGACTTCAGCGGGAAAAAATAAAAAACAGATAGCAACTCATGTGGATGATCATGGAGTGTCTCCGTGATAACTGTTGCGAAGGACGATTTCATCCCAATGAAACTCTTGTAAATTCCATTGGTGAATATCTTGTATCATGACACTCAAATAAGTGAATATCTTCTATCATGACACTCAAATAACCTGACGGAAAATATATTCAATCAACTCCATGAATATAGCTTTGCTGGTGATGCAATTGTAACAGATGTGACATGAAATATGTGGACTCTTCAACATTAAGACTATGCTAGCACCACAGTTTTAAGGCTTCTGGCACTAAGAGAAGGCAACCTTTTGGGAGTTTTTATTTTTGGAAGGGGGGACGGGGTGTGGGCGGGAATCTAGGAAGAAAAACAGTCAATTGAATGTCCTGCTAAGGATTCTGGCCTTCATAACAAGGCCAGTCTCTGCATAACTTGAAGTTAATTAAACTATGCTTTGAGTCTAGGTTCCATAAGGAAATAAATAAATAAATAAATATAAGTTATTGGTTAAAAGAAATTCACTTAAGAAGATCTTCACAACATAGAGGCGTCATCTATTTCAAAAGATCAGCCTTCCATTAAAGTTCCAAACAAACATCGCGTAGAACCAATTAGCAACTGGAAGCCACCAACCACATTACACATTTAGGACTTCCACGTACAATATTTACCAAATGGAATCAAACGAACAACCTTAACACAGAAAATGGCCGTTCTTTCACCTGAAGAGGCGTAGCATAACACACAACAAAAGGGATCTAAACAACAACGGATCCATCCACACTCACAACAGCATCAAAAGAGCACATACGGAAAAAAGAGAAATGACCATTGAAACATGAAAGCAAGTAGTGAAGAAAGAATATAAGTAGAGTTGTTGTGCAACATAGCAAAGTTAAAAGGAGACTAGGGCAGCCATGAGGAAGGTCGGGGAAAAGGTACCTCCTTTCTTTTCATCTTCTTCTCCTTGCCGCTGAGCAGTCTTCTCGGCTCCATAAAATTCTCACCTTTGCGCCCCGGACAGTAGCAACATCAGATCCTCCCGCTAATATCTGTCACCACGCCTCAACATCGGCTTCTCTCTCTCTCTCCCCCCCCGAAGTTGTTTCTTCCTCAGAGGGCAGCCGAGCAAATTTTGGCACGAAGAGGGAGGAGACAAGAACAGTGATCTTTCTTTCTTCTTTTTTTCCTCCTTCGAAACGGGGAACAGTGGTCTTGAAGTACCTAAGTTTTTTTTCCCCTAAACTTATTGCTGGTTGAAACCGCTTTGAATCCAAATGATTCAAACTCTTAGCCCGGTCCGATACCGGTCGGATCCTTTGTAATCTGAATCTGGACCCAATAATTTAAAAATCGAATATGAATTCCTGATCTAAAATGAAAGAAGAATTTCAGATTCAGATCTGATCCCAATTCAAACTTGAATTTTTCGGATTCAGATCTGACACGAAATCGTTATGTATACATTCTTGTCTGAATTTGCTTATGCAAGATCCGTTTTTGGATCTGTTTTCAAATATAGATCTACATTCGGATCCGAAAACATGAATGACCACCTTGTGTTCGTAACAGACGTGTTTGTCGATGTAAGTGAAAGTAGATCCGTCGAGAGACAACGTCAGTTAATGTTGAGGTCGATAAAAATTATGGCATTTCTCCTAATATCACCGTATAGAGTAACAACGTTGTTGTTCTCTATTTACCGAGGTTGATAAGAACAAAAGCAAGATCCAACTTTCAGAGTATAAATGGATATCAATTAATTAAGCGTTACCCTATAGCGAGCCCGAGAACGATGTATGTAACCCGCTTTTTCCATGATACAAAAGAGTCAAAACGCGTGTCCACTGAGGAGTAGCGAGCAACAAACAATCAGTACCTTGATCACTATTCCACCTTGAAATGATAGTGTTCACTTCACTTATCAATCTCTAGAAGCAAAAAATGTTTTATCTCAAATAAATTTTAAAATAAGATGAAATGAATCAAGTAAAGGACAATTCCAAGCGGGTGTGTAACCAATTAAAAATACTCAGCAGATGACTTTACCCTCACTGTTTCAGTATCGTCTGTAAGTTGCACAGCATCCTCTTGGGCCAGACGAGTAATGTAATGTGCTCTAACTTTACCCCCACATCAAGCAGAAGTTGCATTAATCCAAGACAATATTTTTGATTATTATTTTTTTATTATTTTTCAAAAGACATGGAGACAGACTCATATAGTTATTGAAGTTTTGGATAAATTTGAGTCTCGATATATTACAAACTTGACATATCTTGGTCCATTGTGCACGTCAATAGCAAAAGAACATCTCACTTTGGTATCATAACCATGATTACTGTTGCTCATGTCCCTTTTTTGGAATGTCTGACTTTGAAAACTAAAAATCAGAATTGGAGGAGCTAATCCCTAAGCCCCTCTTTGATAAAGGGATAGACAAAATGGGAGTTATCCCTTCTAGATTAGTTTGTCATGAAATTTAGTCCCATTTGCTTTGATATACAATGGATTATCTGTAACGTCCCAGATTTTTTGGACATTTTTCGGGTCAGGATCCGTGAGTTTCGGACCACTTTCGGGGATACCAGAACGTGTTTTGCGGTTTACGCATATTTTTCTCTGACGGACCTTCAGAACCCTGTAGAGGGTAAACCGTTACGTTCTCCTACTCCGGGACCGTACCAGTGAGACGAGCGTGTTCCGAGGATCGAGGAAATAATTTTTTCTAATTTTTTTGTATTTTTTGTATTTTTTAGATTTTCTATAAATAACCTATTTCTTTTCTTCTTATTTCTTCTTCTTCTTCCTCCCGTGAGCGCCCTTCCCCGACTGTTGCGGCCCCTCCTCCCCCTGCGAGAGCTCGAGGCCCCTTCCTCCTCCGGCGATGGGCGGTGGACGACAGCTGCGGCGCGGTGACGACAGCGGCGGCGAGAGGAACACGGCGGTGCCTTCTTTGAGGCGTGGGAGAGGAAATCGTGTTCGGCCAAGATTTGAAGATCGGCGGTGATCTGGCGGATTTCGGCCTTCTTTGAGGTAGGGGGACGGATCCATACCCTCTTTACAGCATTCCCCGTGATTTGTAGGCCGAGGAGAGGCCGAGAGGGGTGTTTTGAGCCAGGAGGGTAAAATTCCATGCTTTGGGGTTGAGCGCCGGATCTTCCGTTTTACGGAGTTTTTGATCGATCTAAGGGCGTAGATGCATGCTAGGGTGCTTGGGGACGGATTCCTCTTCGTTTCCCCCTCATCGGGCAATGATCGGGGCGTGGATCGGGCTTTTTGGGGCTTTCCCGCCGTTTCGGGCTCGGGTGAGAGTAGCAGTCCTAACAGGAACCGCTACTCCCATTGGCGGCCCTCAGGGTACCGCCTAGTGTCTAGCTATGTCAGTTGGTTTAGCGGTCCCCAGGAGACCGCTAGGTTCAGGGGTGGTCCAGTGGCTGACCGCTACCCATTAGGTAGCGGCCTGGCCTTGACCGTTTTTCCCCGTCAAACACGATTTTGACCGTTGGAGCGTCGGTTGGGCTGGGCGGTCCCCAAGAGACCGCTAAGCCTTTGGGGGCGGTCTCGCGACTGACCGCTACCCCTAGGGTAGCAGCCAGTCCTTGACCGTTTTCCTTGTTGGGTCTGGGCACCCTTGGGGTGGGTGTTTTTGACCGTTGGGAGTCACGACTGAGTTGTGGTCAGGGCGTGACCGTTTCTTTGTCCTTGCGGTTCAGGGAAGACCGTTTTGGCTGGGCTAGCTGCCTGGCGATAGACCGCTAGGCCCTTCGTGGCTTTTCCCCTCTAAGCGGTCATGGTGTGACCGTTTGGCCGTGCTTGGCGGTCTCAGGGGGACCGCCAGGTTTGCCATGCGGTCCAGGGAGGACCGCTTGACCTGTTTTGCAGTCCGAGGAGGACCACCAGGTTCAGGGCAGTCCTAAGAGGACCGCTACTCTGTTTCCTTCCGTTCGGTGATTCCCGCGAGTCGAGTCTTACCTCCGGTGACACGTCCACTAGTCGTAGCCTTCTTACGGCACGCGTGTGCTGACCCACCCAGGAGTGGTGGAGCGACTTACCCGAGAGAGACGGTTTTTAGGCTGGTTTCCGTAGGGCCCCTTGCCTTTGCAGCCTGAGTCCGACTGGGGGGAAAACCGGCTAGAGGACCCGACCTAGAGCAGCTGGTCTGTGTGTGCACGCATAGTTGGGGGCAGAGGACCCGTGCTGACGAGCGCGACCCCAGCTAGTCCTTATTATGAGTTCCTGGTTACTTGTACGGTGTCTCAGTCTCCGCCTGAGGCGTGGTAGCGAGATACCTGAGACTGCGGACTAAGTCGTCAGTGGATGCATCCGGCCTTACCTCTAGTGGGTGGTGCTCATGTCCTCTGGCAGGTATAGACTTATGTTTTAGCAGACTGAGGTTGGTTTGTACGGTACGATTAGCTGTAGAGAACTTTTTCCGTTTATTTATTATTGCTTGTTGATTGTACCGTACTTTCGTTAGGTAGTGTCACCTTCCACACTTGTTCGTGTCTTTTCGCCTTGCTTCCTTCGTGCGAGGTGGGGGTTCGTGGGATCCCTACTGAGGCTATGAAATGAGGCTCACCCCTGTATTTTCAGGTGAGGCGGGGTCGTCGCGAGGCGCGGCGGAGTTTCAGTGTGGTTCTTGTAGCCAGGGTTAGTCGCCAGTTGTCAGAGTCGGGGTATGTCCCTTGTAATTATACTTTTCTTTCTGTTGACTGTACTTGATTTGGACATGAGATACACTGGACCTTATAGCAGTTTAGTTATTTATTTAATTTTCGGCATCATTCTTTTATCATTGTGCTATCTCTGCAGTTATTTTAGCTTCTCTTGTGCTCCCACACCATCCTTTAACCCTTCCGAGTCTTCGGGCTCGTGGGTGACGGGCCGAGGTTCGAGTCGCGCCGATTCCTTTCCGGCACTCGGATCTCAGCTCGCTACAGTTGGTATCAGAGCGAGGTTGTGGAGGTACATAAGAACTTGAAATGATTGCAGTGGTCCAGAAGGTCCATGAATGTCCTGTACAGTTGGCGACTGGTGTAGGGCTCCGTGTGTTTTATTAATTCTGCTGGTTATTTTGTTAAACGGGGAGGTTATGGTGCCCAGGAGAGCGACTCGTTCCCGGCAGGGAGAGTCAGGTGCAGGGGGCCAGGAAGGGCAGAGCATAGCAGTTCTTCCAGATGGTGCAGCTGGAGAGGCGAGAGCCCCCAGAGCAGAGGAGTTTCTCCGGGGCATGTATCAATATGTTCTTCAGCAGTGGCAGGGTGGTGATATTGGCAAGGGTTCGTCATCTCGGGGTGGTCATAGTCGTGTGCTGAGAGATTTCCTACAGTTCCAGCCGCCTCTTTACAGTGGGCAACCAGATCCAGAGGTGGCCAAGGAGTGGCTAGATGACCTGGAGCGGGTATTCAGTTCGATGGAGTGTCTTGAGGAGGAGAAGGTAGTGTTGGCCACGCATCAATTGTAGGGATCAACCCGATCTTGGTGGACGTCAGAGTGGGGGGCAGTGTTCCGGTCCCGTCCTCTTCGGTAGATCGAGTGGAGGGAGTTTGTCGCGACTTTCGAGCATACTTTTTGTCCGTCCTTCCTCAGGTCGCAGAAGCTGCGCGAGTTTCTAGAGCTGGTCCAGGGTGACATGACCGTGATGCAGTATAGATCCAAGTTTATTGAGTTGGGCCATTATGCACTGCATATTGTGGCAGATGAGGAGGTGAGGACCGAGCAGTTTGTCGGGGGCTTGAGGCCAGAGCTGAGGCACCCCCTGCTTGCGTCGGGTTTGACCAACCTGGACGCAGCTTGCAGAGCAGCAGCGGCCCTGAAGAGAGACTTGCAGAAGACCCGGGGGCAGGGCAGTGCAAGTCAGACACAGATGGGTTTTAGTTAGCTGACGGCCGTACAGCAGCAGAGTATTGTCCAGCCCTCAGCAAGTGGTTCAGGGGCATCCCCATCTGTGGCGTCAGCGACAGATTCGCCGTCCATTGGATCAAAGCTCAAGAAGCTATTTAAAGAAGCCGGTTTTATTAGGAGGCGTCCGGATCGCATGGAGTCGAGGCAGCAGTTAGCGAGCAGTGTTCAGTAGCCCACGTCTTATCAGCGTCAGGGTTCGGTGAGTGGTTCTCGGGGCGGGTGTCCTCGGTGCGAAAAATCTCATCCAGGCAGACATTGCTCGGCGCCCGTGATTTGCTTCAGGTGTGACTAGCCAGGGCACATGGCACGTGACTGTCCGCAGAGACCGCGACAGTCGCACGAGTTTCAGCGGCAGCAGCAGTTCCAGCCACAGCAGTACCAACAGTAGGGACAGTTTCCTCAGTTGACTTGGTCAGCTACCGTAGGGAGGCAGAGATCCCGGGACAGAGTTACTCACATGACCAGAGCAGAGGCTGAGCCGTCGCAGTTGGTGGAAGGTACTATTCTGATTATGGGTTATGCAGCTCGAGTTTTATTTGATTCGGGTGTGTCCCATTCGTTCATTTCAGAGGATTTTGCTCAGAGTGTCGAGGAATCGGCGACCGAGGTCTCTTGTGACCTGGCAGTGGAGTTGCCTATCGACGATTTCATGCTCACCCCTTATATTTCCTTGAGAAGGTACCTGTGTGGGTGGATGGGCGGAACATGCCGGCTAGGCTTTATGCATTACCGCTTCAGGACTTTGATGTGATCTTGGGCATGGATTGGCTCGAGGCCCATCATGCCATGGTGGATTGCAGCTCGAAGAGGGTTTACTTCCTGTAGCTTCGTGGACCCACCTTCTACTACCAAGGTATCCGATCTTCCTCCTCCTGTTTTCTTATTTCGACCATTAAGGCTCGTAGATTGCTCGATGCGGGTTGTCAAGGTTTTCTCGCTTCTGTGGTTCTAGTCGATCGGCAGTGTTCGGATGTGGAGGATATTCCGGTTGTGTGCGAGTTTTTCGATATTTTTCCTGATGAGTTGCATGGGTTGCCACTGCAGCGAGAGATTGATTTCGTGATTGAGGTGGTACCAGGTACGGCGCCTATGTCGAAGGCCCCTTACCGGATGGCACCGGCTGAGTTGAGAGCGTTGAAGGCACAGTTGCAGGAGTTGCTGGCGAAGGGGTACATTCGTCATAGCTTTTCCCCTTGGGGTGCGCCCGTGCTATTTGTGAAGAAGAAGGATGGTAGTCTGAGGTTGTGCATCGACTACCGACAGTTGAATCAGGCGACTGTCAAGAACAAGTATCCATTACCTCGGATTGATGACTTATTTGACCAGCTTCAGTCGGCCCAGGTATTTTCGCGGATCGATTTGAGATCGGGTTATTACCAGCTGCGGATTCGAGAGTCTGACATTGAGAAGACTGCGTTCCGCTCGAGGTATGGGCACTATGAGTTCTTGGTGATGCCGTTTGGGCTCACCAACGCCCCCGCGACATTTATGGATTTGATGCATAGGGTGTTCCATCCGTATCTAGACCAGTTCGTGGTCGTGTTTGTGGACGACATCCTCGTGTATTCGCGGTCTGCGGAGGAGCATGTGCACCATTTAAGGATTGCGTTGCAGACCTTGCGAGATCACAAGCTGTATGCCAAGCTCAGCAAGTGTGAGTTCTGGCTTCGAGAGGTGCACTTTCTGGGGCACGTGATTTCTGGTGACGGCGTTTTCATGGACCCGACCAAGATCGAGGCTGTGGTGCAGTGGCCGAGGCCGAGTTCGGTCACGGAGATTCAGAGCTTTTTGGGGCTTGCAGGTTATTATAGGAGGTTAATTCAACATTTTGTTCCTATTGCGGCCCCGATGACCAGGCTTACGCGGAAAGATGTGCCGTTCGTCTGGACGGAGGAGTGTGAGCAGAGCTTCATAGAGCTGAAGAGATTACTCACGACCGCTCCGGTGTTAGTGTTGCCTTCAGGATCCGGAGGTTTCGTGGTGTGTACGGACGCTTTCAAGGTAGGTTTGGGCACCGTGCTGATGCAACATGGTAGAGTTGTGGCGTATGCATCTCGGCAGTTGAAGGCACATGAGGAGAACTACCCTACTCATGATCTTGAGTCGACGGCAGTGATTTTCGCTCTGAAGACCTGGAGGCATTATCTGTACGGTGAGAAGTTCGAGATATTCACTGACCATCAGAGTTTGAGGTATGTGTTTACCCAGAAGGATCTTAACCTCAGGCAGAGGAGATGGATGGAGTACATGAAGGATTATGATTTTACTCTGTCATATCAGCCTGGTGTGGAAGCCGAGGAATCCACTCAAGGAGAAGAAAATGAACTAAACTATAGACTATCAAGCGACTAAAAATTAAGAAGGATTATGAAACGTGCCAATATGAGGAAAGAGCATACGTAGGATGCTAAAGGGATGTGATCGCCATAGGGGTTACCTCAAAGAAACGAAATGATCGCGTGTACCTTGTATTGAGCGCGGAGATTGTGACTCCTCGAGAGCGGGAAATGGCAGGTTGCTTCTTCCTCCCCCTTCGGTCGGCCGACGGAGAGGGCTTTCCTCAGGTACCCTTGTAAAACAACAACAAACAAGTAACGGGTGGATCAGAAAGACGAAGGTGCAGTATTCAAATTCTAACGACGCAAGTAACGAAATGATGGCAAGACACACACCTGGTTGGTGTTGTCTTTAAAACCCCTCTCGGACACGAGTAGGAGGAAAATGCTTATGATGAATGGCAATTATTCCGACGTAGAAACGGGAAGAGACTCCCTCATAAAAGGGGGGGGGGGGTAGAGGATATGATATGATGAATGCAAGATAACTAGAAAAGAAAAGGAGAGAATGGCTTATTGGATGGTCGATGGCGAGATCTGGCGGAGCTTCGGCAGCGTAGGGACGACGAGGTAGCGCGGCGGGCGAAGGCGGCCTCTCTCCTACGAGCACGGGCACCTGAGGATCCGGCAGAACCTCCCCTACAAAACACCCACGGGTTAGGAATAGAATCCGGCAGCCTCCCGGCGCTCTTTTTCGACCTCTGAACTGAGGGGGGTAAGCCTCTATTTATAGAGGTCGGGAGGATGGGGGCGTCCAGAGGCCTGGACGCCTCCATAACTTGGATTTTCTTCAAACGCCAGACTGAGCCACGGTCAGTCGATGGTCGGGGGGGGGGGGGGTCGCCCGTGAGCTGGTTGATGGAGGCGTCCATGGGCCTGGACGCCTCCATATCTTGGATTTTCTTCAAATGACAGACTGAGCAATGGTCAGTCGAGGGCCGGGGGTCGCCCGTGAGCTGGTTGATGGAGGTGTCCAGAGGCTAGGACGCCTCCATAACTTGGATTTTATTCAAACGACAGGCTGAGCAACGGTCAGTCGATGGCTCGGGGTCGCCCGTGAGCTGTTTGATGGAGGCGTCGAGAGGCCTGGACGCCTCCATAACTTGGATTTTATTCAAACGACAGGCTGAGCAATGGTCAGTCGATGGCCCGGGGTCACCCGTGAGCAGTTTGATGGAGGCGTCCAGGGGCCTGGACGCCTCCATAACTTGGATTTTATTCAAACGACAGGCTGAGCAACGGTCAGTCGATGGCCCGGGGTCGCCCGTGAGCTGGTTGATGGAGGCGTCCAGGGGCCTGGACGCTTCCATAACTTGGATTTTATTCAAACGACAGGCTGAGCAACGGTCAGTCGATGGCCCGGGGTCGCCCGTGAGCTAGTTGATGGAGGCGTCCTGGGGCCTGGACGCCTCCATGAAATTATATATATTTTTTGTTCAATCTTATATATATATTTTTTGTCATTATTTTGTATTGATGGAGGCGTCCAGGAGCCTGGACGCCTCCATGATGACCCCCGGATTCCCCCGAAAAGTGCGTCGGCAGTTGTCCGTTAGGCATTTTCCTCATCCCGGCAACTTCTGGTGCATGCGATTGATGTTGATGCCGTTCGAATGCCGCATGATTTTCACAACGAGGCGGTTTCCGGATGCCGAAGGAGCGTTACACTACTCGCCCAGAAGACGAGAGAAGACTCAAAGATTGGAAACACTCAAGTGATTCAAAATGCGAAAGCCGCTGTGGGGCGTCGCGTGGTAATATGAGATTTTCTCAGGGGATGTCAGGAATAGCGTGTCTACAGCTGTCCCGCCTTGGCGTCTGCTTTGCAAGGGAGTGACACATAATGGAATGGTATCGAAGTGGAGTGAAATGGAGTGGGAATGGACTGATAAGTTGATGCTAAGATGTGATGAGACACGCTTTTGACATGACTATTTGGAATCTTTCCTGTAGTTTCAATGAGGCGACCTTGAAGGGGGTCTTTCAAATTTGACGATTGTTTGGACGGAAATCAAACAAGGGAGGGTGAGATGTGCGCTCAGGCACGAAAATAAAGGAGACCAACTTCTCGGTGTGGAAGTACCTGGGTCATAAAACTGCAGGTTTCACCTTTGGGGAGCGGTTACCAGCCAATGTGGAAGTGCTACGGCCAAGGTGGGTCAAACAAGGTAAAAAGCAAAGGAATATCTGAGGGTCTGTCCAAACAAGGGTCTCGTTTGGAAGGGTAGCGTAGGGCCGTTTCAAGGAAACTCAGTATTTCATTCAGAATGGAGTATCTCATATTTGTAAGAATTGAAGCACAACGGCTTTCGCAATCGAATCACTTGAATGATCTTCCGCAATAGACTCAAAGTCCTATATGAATGCATGCTGGGTTTAAAGGAAAATTTAAAACAAACTAGAATAGAAAATAGCCAAGGATAATATTGTCAACTCATTAAGAATGGGTCAGGATACCGATCCAGTGAGCTGATACTGAGCTGGGGCCCGTTTATCCACGCACCGACTCACTGAATGGAACCGTCGTTCCCACTCTATCACCAGTTAATGGCCTATTCGTACAACCCAAATTCTTCTGGAATCATCACTATTTTTGTTGAAGGGGAACTCAAATCCCAGATTCGTTCGGGTCGCAAGGTCCTTGACACGTTCTAATAGCGTAAATATCATATAGTATGATGCATGACACGGGGGACCAAACACTGAAGGATGGTATACAAGATAGGGCGAAAAATGTCCGTTGGTAAAACCTGCACAGACCATCATAGATTAAATAATCAGAAAGCAGCAGAAATATAACAGAATCGTGCCACAGTACAAGGATAAAACACTGACGACTTGACCACTCATGTGACACGTCCCGTCCCGTAGCACCTCTCCCTTCCTATAAGTACCTCCCTTAGGCTAGTTTATTCAAATGTACCAAGGGGAGTTTTGAAAGTTCAGGAGGAGGAGAAGAGGTGTAATATCCCAGACCTTTCGGATCCTTCTTCGTGGGTCCCGGATCTGGTTTTCGGAGCGTCCGGCTCTGTTGTGTCCGAAATTTCGTTTCGGACATCTTTCGTGTTCGGATTGGCGCGATCCGAAATTGTTTCGGAGGCCCGGAGGCGTTTCGCGGCTTTTCCGCGTGGGTTTTCCGATTCCCGGTGTGTGTTTCGGCTTTTTCTTCGGAAGCTCGCTGTGGGCGAACCGGGCGGTTCCCCCAGGCACGAGTGGTACCGTTGCGATCGGTGCGTTCCGAGGATTCCGAAAATGTATTTTTCTATTTTTTGGTATTTTTCCGAAAAATTAGATTTTCTATATAATCCCATTTCTTTTCTTTTTTCTTTTCTCCTTTCTCTTTCTTCTTCTTCTTCCTCCTTCCTTCCCCAACCGTGGCCGCCCTCCTCTCTCCCTCTCTCTCTCCCATTCGGACGCGGTGAGCCCCTCCCCGGCTGTTGATGGCGACAGGGCGACGGCGCGGACGCGTGGGTGGCGGCGAGGCGAGCTCGTGGGCGTGAGGCAAGCGTGGGAAGCGTGGGGAGTTCGTGAAGCTTCAAGCGTTCTTCGCGATTCGCGGGTGATTCGGCGGAACATTTGCTCCATTGAGGTAGGGAGACGTTCCTTAGCCTCTTGCCGTTCATTTCCGTAGTTTGTAGGCCGCGGGGAGGCCGAGAGGGACTTGTTTGAGCATGCTTGGGGTTTTCCATGATTTGGGGAGAGCTCGCCCGATCTATGGTTTTAGCCCGCGATTTCACGTTTGGATGGCTTAGATGCATGCTAGGGGTCCCCAGGGGTCTTCCCCTTTGATTCCCCCCTCTCCGGTGGAGGTATGGGGGCGTGGATGGTGTTCTTGGCTGTTTCCCGCCGTTCTCGATTTTCCGAGATGGTAGCGGTCTACCAGTGGCCGCGTTCACTGGTAGCGGTCGGGTGGGGACCGCCTTCACCAGGATTTTTGACCGTTGGGGCTCGTTCTGTCGGCAGGCGGTCGCGGTCGTGCGATTGACCGCGACTGCTGGGGGCGGTCAGGGGGCGACCGCTTTCACCATGGGGTCTGACACGATCTTCGAGATGGGTTTTTGACCGTTGGAGTCTGGTCGCGGTCTTCTGGAGACAGCTATCAGGTGAAAACGGTCATCAAGCGACCGCGTTCACGATTCGCGCACCAGGGTGGTCGCGGTCCTGGGAGGACCGCGACTAGGTGGTAGCGGTCCTGGGTCGACCGCGACCACTGGAGGCGGTCCTTCGGTGACCGCGACTCCTTTTCCTTGCCAACTTGAGTCCCGGACGAGCTAGTCTCGATCCCTGTGCTGACCCGTAGTCTGACTGATGCGGGGCATCATGTGGGGGCTACACGTGGGGGTGCCGTGGGGTCCCGGGAGGTGGTGACTTCGGTTTGCGTCACCGTGCGTTAGCGTCGGTACAAGGAGCGTTCCTCGTACCTGTGGTTGCGACGTTGTTTTCCGTGACTTGAGAGTCTACTCCTTCAGTGACCCTCCACTAGTCGTAGCCCACCAGTACGAGGTGCTGGTCTCACCTGGGAGTGGTGTACGGGCATTCACCTTTGAGACGGTTTGTGGACCGGTTACCGTAGGCCCCTCGTCGGTAGCCAGAGTCCGGCTACGGGGGAAAACCGGTCAGAGGACCAGACCTAGTGACGCAAGGTCTATGTGTGCACGCGTGGTTGGGGGTCGTTGGACCCACGTTGACGGGCGTGACCCCAGCTAGTTACTTGTTCGTGGTTACTTGTACGGTGTCTGCGTCTCGGGTAGGACCTACCACGTCAGGCGGTTCACCTGCGGCGCGGTGTAAGACGTCAGGGGACGCTACCGGCTGTGCTTCTAGTGGGTGGTACTCCTGTCGAGTACGGAGTGACAGACTGTCAGTCGTGTGTTTCCGACCTTCGGGTTTTGCGGTTCAACCTTTGAGCTTCGGTCTTCTCTCCGTGGCATGTGTATCGGTTTGCGTGCCATAGGGTCTTGTCTTGTAGAGTACAGGGCTTTCCCTTCCGAGGTACTCTCCTAGCGCTAGTGTAGTGGTTTCTCGTTTTACGAGGTAGGGTTCGAGTGATCCCTACTGAGTCTTGTTCCGAGACTCATTTCCAGCGTGTTTTCACCGTGTTTCAGGTGAGGCGCCACCTTCGGGGAGCGCGTCAGGAGTGCAGCGTGGTGCGGGTGCCCAGAGGTAGTGCCAGATGTCAGAACCGGGGTATGCCCCGTGTAGCTGTACTTTTCTTCCTTGTCACTGTACTAGTCGTGGACTATTGTTATTATTGTTAATTTCTATTGTGGACCATGTAAAATGTTAATTTATTTCCTGCTTAATATTATAACTATTTAATTTCTGCAATTATTTGTGATACTTGTGTAGTCTCCACACCATCCTTTTAACCCTTCCGAGTCTTCGGGCTCGTGGGTGGCGGTGCGAGTCTCGGGTTATCGGGCCTTCCCGGTAATCGGATTCTCGGGTCGTTACAGCTGATATCAGAGCGCGGTTGTGGAATTACATGAGAATCATAGGTAATTGTAGTGGTCTACTAGTCCACAGCAATGATGTACAGGTAACGCTGGCATTGGGCATCGCGCGTTTGTTTTAACCTTGCCGTTTTCGTGTTTTCTGTCTTTTGCTTCAGGAGCGAGTATGGCATCGAGGAGGAGCTCTCGCTCTCAGCAGGGGCAGTCGGCTGGAGGTCAGGAGATCCAGCAGGGGGTCCAGAGGGACCAGGAGGAGCATAGTAGAGCACCACAGGGGGCTACCGAGGCCGCGGATGCTGCGAGAGTTCCCGGGGCCGAGGATTTCTTCCGTGGCATGTACCAGCTTATGTCTCAGCAGTTCGGCGGAGAAGCTGGTGAGGGCTCGTCAGCTAGGGGTGGGCCAGGCCGAGCAGTGAAGGACTTCATGCAGTTCCATCCTCCTTACTTTAGCGGCCAGGCAGACCCTGATGCGGCTCGCGATTGGCTCGATGAGATGGAGCGGGTGTTCAGTTCTGCGAAGAGTGCTGCCGAGGACAGAGTGGTGTTGGCCTACAACCAGTTGCAGGGTACGGCTCGGAGGTGGTGGTCTTCCGAGTGGAAGACGTCTTTTCAGCTTCGTCCACTTGAGCAGATCGAGTGGGATGACTTCGTTAGTGCTTTCGAGCGTACGTACTGTCCAGATATTGTTGCTACGCAGCGGATGCGGGAGTTTCTGGAGCTGGTGCAGGGTGACATGTCCGTGTTGCAGTATAGGGTCCGATTTGTCGAGCTGGGTCGGTACGCACCTCACATCATGGAGCATGAGAGGGTGAGGACCACGCAGTTTGTGCAGGGCTTGAGGCTGGAGCTGAGGCACCATTTGATTGCGAACGGGGCCACTGATCTAGAGACAGCGTCTCGTGTTACGATTTCTTTGGAGATGGATATGCAGAGGACTCGAGGACCGATCAGCCAGGGGCAGTCCTTGTCAGGTCGCAGCCAGCAGTCGGCTACCCAGCAGCAGGGTTTCTTCCAGCATGCGTCGGGTGGTTCAGGAGCACCGGCATCGGCAGCGTCGGTAGCAGGATCTGCATCCTTCGGCTCGAAGGTCAAGAAGTTCTTGAAGAAGAGTTTCCGTAAGAAGCACAAGGATCAGGGGCAGGCTTCATCGGGCAGTGTACAGCAGCCGATTCTTTTGCAGCGTCAGGGATCAGTGGGTGGATCATGAGGACCTTGTCCACGGTGTGGTGGGACCCACCCAGGCAGGCAGTGCACGGCGCCGATCATCTGTTTTCGGTGTGACCAGCCAGGGCATATGGCGCGTGACTGTCCTCAGAGACCGCCGCAGCAGCAGTTTCCTCAGCAGCAGCAGGTTCCCCAGCAGCAGAGGCAGCAGCAGCAGCAGGGACAGTATCCGCCACTAGCCAGGTCAGCTAGTGTGGGAGGCAGGCAGAGAGCTCGGGGCCAGATCACGCACATGACCAGGGTAGAGGCAGTGACGTCGCAGCTCGTGGAAGGTACCGTTCAGATTTTGGGTTGTGTGGCTCGGGTTTTTTTTTTGATTCTGGCGCGTCTCATTCGTTTATTTCGGAGGATTTTGCGTCGAGCGTCGAGGAGCCGGTGACCCAATTGTCCTGTGATTTGGCAGTGGAGTTGCCTTCGGGTGACTTTATGATCACTCTGTATTGCTTCGATCAGGTTCCGGTTTGGATCGATGGGCGGAGTATGCCAGACAGGTTGTATGCGTTGCAACTTCGGGATTACGATGTGATTCTAGGCATGGACTGGCTCGAGACTCATGGAGCGGTGGTGGATTGTGGAATGAAGAGGGTCTATTTCCAGCATCCGAGCAAGAGGACCTTCTATTTCCAAGGTATCCGTTCCGCCTCTTCTCGATTCCTTATCTCTGCTATTCGAGCCCGTCGGTTGCTTGATTCTGGTTGTCAGGGTTTTCTCGCGTCCGTGGTTGTGTCTGACCGGATGGAGCCGGATGTCGAGGACATTGCGGTGGTGTGCGAGTTTCCCGACGTTTTTCCCGAGGAGTTGCCTGGATTACCTCCCCAGCGGGAGATCGATTTCGCGATCGAGGTTGTGCCTGGTACGGGACCTTTGGCGAAGGCTCCCTACCGTATGGCCCCCGCTGAGTTGAGGGAGTTGAGGGCGCAGTTGCAGGAGCTGTTGGCCAAGGGGTATATTCGTCCTAGTTTTTCCTCTTGGGGTGCGCCCGTGTTGTTTGTGAAGAAGAAGGACGGTAGTCTGCGGTTGTGCATTGACTATCGGCAGCTGAATGAAGTGACCATTAAGAACAAGTATCCGTTGCCGCGGATCGATGATTTGTTCGACCAGCTTCAGTCCGCGCGAGTGTTCTCGCAGATTGATTTACGGTCCGGTTACTATCAGCTGAGAATTCGCGAGTCCGATGTGGAGAAGACTGCATTCAGTACGAGGTACGGGCATTATGAGTTTCTGGTGATGCCGTTCGGGCTCACCAATGCCCCTGCAGCCTTCATGGACTTGATGCAGAGGGTGTTTCATCCGTATTTGACCAGTTTGTGGTCATCTTCGTGGATGACATCCTTGTTTATTCGCGGTCTGCCGAGGAGCACGCGTACCATTTGGGTGTGGTGCTGCAGACGTTGCAAGATCACCAGTTGTATGCGAAGCTCAGCAAGTGCGAGTTTTGGCTCAGCAAGGTGCACTTTCTGTGGCACGTGATTTCTGGTGATGGTATTTCCGTGGACCCCGCCAAGGTCGAGGCAGTAATGCAGTGGCCGAAGCCGAGGTCGGTGACGGAGATCCGGAGTTTCTTGGGGCTTGCGGGTTATTATCGCCGGTTTATCCAGGATTTTTCTCGCATTGCGACCCCGATGACTAGACTCATGCGGAAGGATGTGCCTTTCGTCTGGTCTAAGGAGTGTGAGCAGAGCTTCAGGGAACTGAAGAGATTGCTCACCTCGGCTCCGGTGTTGGTTTTGCCTTCTGGATCGGGAGGTTTCGTGGTGTGTACAGATGCTTCCGGCGTTGGATTGGATGCTGTTTTGATGCAGCATGGTAGAGTGGTGGCTTATGCATCTCGGCAGCTAAAGTCCCATGAGGAGAACTACCCTACCCATGACCTTGAGTTGGCGGCAGTGATCTTCGCGCTGAAGATCTGGAGGCATTATCTGTACGGCGAGAAATTCGAGGTATTCACTGACCATCAGAGTTTGAGGTATGTGTTCTCGCAGAGAGATCTGAACCTCAGACAAAGGCGTTGTATGGAGTTCATGAAGGACTATGACTTCACCCTGTCTTATCAGCCGGGCAGGATGAATGTCGTCGCCGATGCCTTGAGTCGGAAGGTTACAGTTAGTACCTTGATGTTGAGGAAGTGGAGGCTCTGGGAACAAGTGCCCGAAGTATCCTTCAGGCTCAAGATTCCCCAGGAGCCAGGGTTGGCAGTGCGTGCGAGTCTGACTGTCACTCCTGCTATCCGTCGTTAGGTGACAGAGGCTCAGCATGCGGACCCGGAGTTGCCCCGGATTCTTGCGATGGCTGATGTGGAGCTCAGCAAGGACGGTGCTGCGAGGTTTCGTGGCAGGATGTACGTCCCCGCGGAGGAGCATGTTCATCGTGCGGTGTTACGCGAGGCTCATGGGAGCAGGTACACTGTACATCCAGGTGCGACGAAGATGTATCGGAACTTGCGGAGGCAGTTCTGGTGACCTGGCATGAAGAGAGATGTCGCCGAGTTTGTGGCCAGGTGCCTGATCTGTCAGCAGGTGAAGGCGGAGCATCAACGACCAGGAGGTACTCTCCAGCCCTTGGCTGTCCCTGCTTGGAAGTGGGACCATGTGACCACGGATTTCATGGTGGGGTTGTCGAGGACCCCGAGTGGGCAGGACAGTATTTGATTACTGGTGGATCAGCTGACGAAGGTGACGCGGTTGTTACCGGTCAAAGTCAGCTGGAGCTTGTCTAAGTTGGCTCGCTTGTATGTGGAGCGGATCGTTCTGTTGCATGGGATTCCCATTTCGATCGTGTCGGATCGGGATCCGCGCTTCACTTCTGGATTCTGGAGGAGTTTCCAGCGAGCTCTTGGCATAGAGTTGGCTTTTAGCTCGGCGTATCATCCCCAGTCAGATGGTCAATCTGAGAGGACCATTCAGACTTTGGAGGACATGCTGAGATCTTGCTGCCTGAAGTGGCAGGGGAGTTGGATTCATCACCTACCGTTGGTGGAGTTTGCCTATAACAACAGCTATCATTCGAGCATCGGCATGGCTCCTTATGAGGCGTTGAACGGGCGTCCTTGTCGGACTCCACTTGATTGGTTTGAGGTGGGTGAGCGTGTGTTGACGGGACCGGAATTGGTGCAGCAATGTGTGGATGTTGTGCACCTGGTTCGTCAGAACATGTTGGCGGCCCAGAGTCGGCAGAAGAGCTATGCTGACCGTAGGAGGCAGCCCCTCGAGTTCGCCGTGGGTGATTATGTCTTCTTAAGAGTTTCTCCGATGAAGGGGGTGATGCGTTTTAGACTGCGTGGGAAGCTGAGTCCCCGCTATATTGGTCCTTTCGCGATTGTGGAGCGCATCGGTGAGGTTGCTTACCGGTTGCAGTTACCTCCTGAGTTGGCGTCGGTGCATGACGTGTTCCACGTCTCGATGTTGCGGAAGTATATGCCCGATGACTCTCATGTGCTCGAGTTTTCCGTTTGGCCTGAGGTGACTCCAAATCTTTCTCTCCCAGAGTTTCCGATCCGCGTGGAGGATAGGCGAGAGCAGCGCCTGCGGAACAAGATTATTCCCTTGGTAAAGGTCGTGTGGCAACGACACTCTGGCGGTGAGGCTTCGTGGGAACGTGAGGATGAGATGCGTCAGCAGTTCCCGTATCTGTTTGAGTGAGTCTTCCTCTTCTTTCCCCTTTGGTTGTTCTCAATTTCGAGGATGAAATTCCTTAAGGGGGAGGGCTGTAATATCCCAGACCTTTTGGATCCTTCTTTGTGGGTCCCAGATCTGGTTTTCAGAGCGTCCGACTCTGTTGTGTCTGAAATTTCGTTTCAGACATCTTTCGTGTTCGGATTGGCGCGATCCGGAGTTGTTTCGGAGGCCCGGAGGCATTTCGCGGCTTTTCCGCGTGGGTTTTCCGATTCCCGGTGTGTGTTTCGGCTTTTTCTTCGGAAGCTCGCTGTGGGCGAACCGGGCGGTTCCCCCAGGCACGAGTGGTACCGTTGCGATCGGTGCGTTCCGAGGATTCCGAAAATGTATTTTTCTATTTTTTGGTATTTTTCTGAAAAATTAGATTTTCTATATAATCCCATTTCTTTTCTTTTTTCTTTTCTCCTTTCTCTTTCTTCTTCTTCTTCCTCCCTTCCCCAACCGTGGCCGCCCTCCTCTCTCCCTCTCTCTCTCCCATTCAGACGCGGTGAGCCCCTCCCCGGCTGTTGACGGCGGCAGGGCGACGGCGCGGATGCGTGGGTGGCGGCGAGGCGAGCTCGTGGGCGTGCGGCAAGCGTGGGAAACGTGGGGAGTTCGTGAAGCTTCAAGCGTTCTTCACGATTCGCGGGTGATTCGGTGGAGCATTTGCTCCATTGAGGTAGGGTGACGTTCCTTATCCTCTTGCCGCTCATTTCCGTGGTTTGTAGGCCGCGGGGAGGCCGAGAGGGACTTGTTTGAGCATGCTTGGGGTTTTCCATGATTTGGGGAGAGCTCGCCCGATCTATGGTTTTAGCCCGCGATTTCACGTTTGGATGGCTTAGAGGCATGCTAGGGGTCCCCAGGGGTCTTCCCCTTTGATTTCCCCCTCTCCGGTGGAGGTATGGGGGTGTGGATGGTGTTCTTGGCCGTTTCCCGCCGTTCTCGGTTTTCCGAGATGGTAGCGGTCTACCAGTGGCCGCGTTCACTGGTAGCTGTCAGGTGGGGACCACCTTCACCTGGATTTTTGACCGTTGGGGCTCGTTCTGTCGGCAAGCGGTCGCGGTCGTGCGACTGACCGCGACTGCTGGTGGCGGTCAGGGGGCGACCGCTTTCACCATGGGGTCCGGCACGGTCTTCGAGACGAGTTTTTGACCGTTGGAGTCTGGTCGCGGTCTTCTGGAGACCGCTATCAGGTGAAAACGGTCATCAAGCGACCGCGTTCACGTTTCGCGCACCAGGGTGGTCGCGGTCCCGGGAGGACCGCGACTAGGTGGTAGCGGTCCTGGGTCGACCGCGACCACTAGAGGCGGTCCTCCGGTGACCGCGACTCCTTTTCCTTGCCAACTTGAGTCTCGGACGAGCTAGTCTCGATCCCTGTGCTGACTCATAGTCCGACTGATGCGGGGCATCATGTGGGGGCTACACGTGGGGGTGCCGTGGGGTCCCGGGAGGTGGTGACTTCGGTTTGCGTCACCGTGCGTTAGCGTGGGTACAAGGAGCGTTCCTCGTACCTGTGGTTGCGACGTTGTTTTCCGTGACTTGAGAGTCTACTCCTTCAGTGACCCTCCACTAGTCGTAGCCCACCAGTGCGAGGTGCTGGTCTCACCTGGGAGTGGTGTACGGGCATTCACCTTTGAGACGGTTTGTGGACCGGTTACCGTAGGCCCCTCGTCGGTAGCCAGAGTCCGGCTACGGGGGAAAACCGGTAAGAGGACTGGACCTAGTGACGCAAGGTCTGTGTGTGCACGCGTGGTTGGGGGCGGTTGGACCCACGTCGACGGGCGTGACCCCAGCTAGTTACTTGTTCGTGGTTACTTGTACGGTGTCTGCGCCTCGGGTAGGACCTACCACGTCAGGCGGTTCACTTGCGGCGCGGTGTAAGACGTCAGGGGACGCTACCGGCTGTGCTTCTAGTGGGTGGTACTCCTGTCGAGTACGGAGTGACAGACTGTCAGTCGTGTGTTTCCGACCTTCGGGTTTTACGGTTCGACCTTTGAGCTTCGGTCTTCTCTCCGTGGCACGTGTATCGGTTTGCGTGCCGTACGGTCTTGTCTTGTAGAGTACATGACTTTCCCTTCCGAGGTACTCTCCTACCGCTAGTGTAGTGGTTTCTCGTTTTACGAGGTAGGGTTCGAGTGATCCCTACTGAGTCTTGTTCCGAGACTCATTCCCTACGTGTTTTCACCGTGTTTCAGGTGAGGCGCCACCTTCGGGGAGCCCGTCAGGAGTGCAGCGTGGTGCGGGTGCCCAGAGGTAGTGCCAGAGGTCAGAACCGGGGTATGCCCCGTGTAGCTGTACTTTTCTTCCTTGTCACTGTACTAGTCATGGACTATTGTTATTATTGTTAATTTCTATTGTGGACCATGTAAAATGTTAATTTATTTCCTGCTTAATATTATAACTGTTTAATTTCTGCAATTATTTGTGATACTCGTGTAGTCTCCACACCATCCTTTTAACCCTTCCGAGTCTTCGGGCTCGTGGGTGGCGGTGCGAGTCTCGGGTTATCGGGCCTTCTCGATAATCGGATTCTCGGGTCGTTACAAGAGGAGGGTCTAGGGATTTTAGGATGGAAGGAGAGTCTTCCCGCGTTATGAAGAGGGGCATGCCTAGCAGTGAGATCAGGCGACTTTCCGACCTCGAGGGTCATCTGAGTGGGATGATCCAGTCGCATATGGTAAGTTGATTTATTTCAAATTTACTGCATGGACTCTCTCCTCACTTTCCTTCCTTTCTCTTCTTCTTTCCAGCCGTATCCACTCTTTCCGGGCCCGAGGAAGTTTTCCAAACTGCCATGGCTTTCAGAGCTAACTTCCAACATCTCCATTGGCATGAGGGCTATACTCTCGAAGTGGCATCTTCAGGGGCTCCTTATTCACGCCAAACACTACGAGAGAATCCGTATGGACTGGGCGGCTATGGGCGCATTAGTGGAGATCTGGCATCCCCAGACCCACACTTTCATCTTCCCGACGTTCGAGGTGACCATTCTCCTCGAGGAGGTGGAACTTCTGCTCGGATTGAAGAAATTCAAGAGTGACGGGAAGGTGAAGGCTATGCGGATGCTGATCCGGGGGACTCCCGAGAGCGTCCTTGGAAGCTTCATGCTGTCCGACGCAGTCAGAAAGGTCCGCACTCAAAAGGGAATTGACTTGCAAAGGCTCGCGGTATGGGTTATGGATGCCTTGAAAGGGTCACCAGATGATGAACATTTGGAATTATGAGAGGGTTCACCATCTGTCTGGCGGGTGCTCTCTTGTTCCCTTATACCGACAACATAGTGGAAGAAACCCAACTGAGTGCCATCTGCGGGATCTGGAGTGGAAAGAGGGTGGGACCCGCCGTCCTTGCCTACCTTTATAGCGGTCTTACCACCTCGAGCATGGGTAGGCCTCCTTTTGGTTGCGCATTTGTTCTGAGTTGCTGGGTCGATTTGCACTTCAAATTCGACCACCGTGAGGGGATGCCGACTATTTCAAAGCTTTTCCAACAAAGCCCCCTTTATCACATAGCCGATGTGTTAGGCTTCGGTGGCACTGTGGCGAACCGTGTTCCGTGGCTGAAGAAACGGGAAGACTGGCGGTCTCACTTTCGAACCATGACACAAAGCTTCTTCACTTGCGCACCGGCATGTCTACTCTCACTTGAACTCCTCATGAGGTCTTCTCCCGATGCAGAACTCCAACTGATCGGCGTGACAGAGTTTGTCCTTTATAACGCGCATCGGTGCTGCCTCCAGATCGGCATTCCACGCCACTCGTTCCCACTGCTGACCGGCATTGTCCCTTTGAAGAAGAGGGAGTTGGGCACGGAAGCGGACGCGAGGGAAGCGAAGGCCGTTAAAGCACCCTGGAAGACAAGTGTTGCGGGAAAGGCCTTGGCGCACGTGGGGGAAGAATGTGAGTTGTGGAGAGCTTATGTAACCGAACTGGGGAAGTTGAGGCCTAGAGTGCCTAGGCCCTTGATGTAGCCCGCTCTGTTTTCTGATGGAATAAAATCTGGTATTTGGCATTTTGGACCATTGTTCCCTGAATTATTATTTTTTTATGATTTTTATTTTTCTTTTTGCTTTTTGTGTTTTCTCTCTTTTTTGGTGTTCTTCATAATATGACCATATATAAATATATTATTATTATTATTATTATTATTTAATGGGGGCGTCCAGGGGCCTGGATGCCACCAACTTTCTTTTTCAATTTTTTATGTTTTTAGATTTGGGGGCGTCCAGGAGCCTGGACGACCCTATATTTTCTTTTTTTCTTTTTTATTTTTTGAGATTTGGGGGCGTCCAGGCCCTTGGACGCCCCTATATTTTCTTTTTTTCTTTTTTTGGTTTTTTGATGTGGGGGCGTCCAAGCTCTTGGACGCCCCTATATTTTTTTTTATTATTTGGTTTTTTTGATGTGGGGGCGTCCAGGCGCCTGGACGCCCCTAATTTTTTTGAATTTTTGAAAAAAAATAAAAAAAGGTGGGGGCGTCCAGGCGCCTGGACGCCCCAAAGATTGGTGATTTCTCTATATAAAGGGGGCCTCACCCCCTTTCCACTTCTACTGTTCATTCTGACGACTCATTCACTCTAGGCGACCCATTCTCAGTTCCCAATGGAGTAAGAAGGCCCAAGCCAGGGTGGAGAGAGGCGGAAACGATGGGCTCGTCGTCCGAGGAGGTCGAGGGATCATACCGAGGAGGCTGCCGTGGGAGAGGAGATCGCCGCGGAAGAGGAGGCGCCTTATTTGGCCGTGGAGGGTCCTGCGGGTGCTGGCGACGCTGGAGAGGATGAGCACGACCCTGTAAGCCCCTCAGAACTCCAATTTGTTGGTTTAATAGGCTAACAGGCGGGCGGGCGAGAGATGGTGTGGAGAAGGCCGGTGAGTGGGGGAAGGAGGCGTCCAGAGGCCTGGACGCCTCCAACTTTTCTCTCTCTTTTATTTTATTATTATTATATATTTTTTGAGTTATTACGTAAATAATAAAATAAAATTAAAAATAAGGAAGCGTCCAGAGAGGTGGACGCCTTCATGATAATATATACTATTTTTATTTTATTTTTTATTTGTTTTTGTTTGTTAAAATAAAATAAAGGAAGAAAAAATGAAAGCGTCCAGGGGGGTGGACGCCTTTAAATATATAATAATAATAATAATAATAATAATAAATAAATATTATGTACAGTGTTGTTGTTTATTGTTATCCATGATGCTGATGTGTTTCTTTTCTTTTCTTTTTTTTATTTGTTTTATTTGTTTTTGTGGTGTGCAGGGCGTGATGAAGAGCCGGATCAGCTGGTCCCTGGTGGTGACAGCGTACCGTGGGCTGCCGGACTTTCAGAGGGCGCAGGTGGACGCCATGGGTTTTGGAGCTTTTCTCAGGATCGAGCCCTTCCGGCTTGACCTTCCTCTTATTCAGGCGTTGAGGGAGCGGTGGCACGCGCCGAGCCGGGCGTTTCTGATGCCCTGGGGGCACATGGTGCCGACACTGGAGGACGTGACTCGGATCACCGGGCTACGAGTTGACGGAGAGGCAGTCAGCGGGGTCACTTATCCCGATTACCGAGAGAGTGCCTTGGACATGCTGTGGCTAGAGACGAGCGCGACTGACAGAGACAGCAGGGTAGTCGGCCGAGTGGAGATCATGGAGGCGCTCGGATTCGGTGACCCGCGCCAGCGGGTTAGCAAGACTGGAACGGAGTTTCTGGCACGACTGGAGGGAGACGCTCGTGCAGCTTTCACCCAGGACCCGAGCGAGCAGGAGCTGGTGGATCTAGACCTCCGGAGGTTCCTCTTCTTCTTCCTGGGCCGCCTCCTGCTGGGGACGAAGGGTGACGGCATCCACTGCCGCTTCCTCGGGATCCTGGCGGATCTGGACAGAGTGGGGGAATATGCGTGGGGAGCGGCTTTGCTTGCCCATTTGATCGCCGATCTCTCCCAGACCTCAGAGAGGGAGACGATAGTCAGCGGCTTCGCACCTTTTCTCCAGGTAAACATTTTATTTATGGATTTTACCGTAGCTAAATATGTAATTAGTCGGGCTAATGATGTATGATGGACGCAGGTGTGGAGCTACTACTACTTCCCGATGGGAAGAGCCAGACAGGGGAACAGGAGAGCCGTGCCTCTGGCGCGACAGTGGAGGCCGGTCATGGTCGCGGCACCCCACGGCTACCAGCTGGCGTCGCTTCGTCGGGAGCTGAGCGAGTACCCCGAGGCTATGGTATGATGCGTATGATTTTTTTGGTGTTTTTACGCATGTGACTTAATTGAGCGAAATAGCAACTAACATGATGCATGTATGGTGATGCAGGTGGTGTGGAGGCCCTACCTGGGCATGGCCGATGAGTGGGCGAGCGCGGATGAGCCGAGCCGTGTCAGGAAGGAGAGTCGCGGCAAGGCGAAGCTCGAGGACCGGCGCTTACATTCCCCTGGACAACAAGGGAGCGCACCGGTGCAGGGCAGTGCGGCCTCCTGCAGCAGCGGAGGGGGGACCGAGCGGGGGCTCCTCAGCTTGGGAGATGGACGGAGGTGACAATAGGGCCTCAAAATTTTTATTCTTGTCATGAAATTCCAGAATTTAACCAACGGCCGTTGTCTATCCATTTTTTTATGTACTCAGCAGGAAACGGTGGTAGGGATGGCTGGCGGATCGTCCTCCAATCCTCAGGCTCTTTTTCTAGAGATCGCCTCCCTCCAGGAGCAACTTGCCAGTGCGGTGGCCCGCGCGGTTCGTGCTGAAGAGGAGCGTGATGCCTGGGCCGCAGCTGTGGCAGAGCTGCAGCGTCGAGGTGAGGGGAGGCCCTCTCCAGACATTATGGAGTTAAGGGTCCTTTTCCAGGTGACGAGGAGGGAGGCAGAGAGAGAGAGAGAGGAGAGAAGGGCCGAGCGACAGCGAGACCAGGCCGAGAAGAAGGTCTTGGAGGCCCAAGTGAGGGAGCTCCAGCTAGGCCTTCAGCTTATGGCGCAGAGGTTAGGAGCGATGGAGACGCGCTACGAGAGAGCGCGAGAGTTAGGGGTGCTACTTCGCCGGTCTGGACGCTTTTCTGCTAATGGCTCCCTCGCCACGCCAGAGGAGGAGCAGCGAGCCCCTGCTGTGGAGCAGGTGCCACGAGGCGAGGCGAGCGCTGCACGGGGGTCCAGGAGGCTTCCGAGGGATCCTCACCTCGGGGGAGAGGAGAGGGACGCCTAGAGGGATGAGCATGAAGATGATGTCGAGAGTTGGCGAGTCAGTGGACCCGCCTCCTCTCTATGATTGTAATGTTTGTGACAGCTTATGTAGACTTATGAGTGATTTGATTTTCTGTTGTTTGTTTATTTTCTTGCGTGTCCCTTCTTCCCTACGCTCCTTTGTACTGTTCTCATGTGATGTGTCTGCCGACATCCTGCCCTAGACGGAGGATGGCATCTTGCTGCGACTATTCTTTCACGGGAATCTGTCGTCAAGGTCAATGATGACAGCTTAGGCCTCTTCCCCCGGATGATTTTTCAAACTTTGCGGATGGCCTCCACGTTATGACAGGGCGCCACAGGGAGCAGGTCATCATATTACACCATCCGATCCATCACCTTATGCGGGTGGTGAAGTGACTCATGGGACCGCAGGGGAGGCGCCCTATTGTGAGGGCTATCGTTGGAGGCAATCTTGGCCCACCTTTCTCCCATTTCTATATATGCCTTCCTCTTTTGTTCTTCGAGGGGCATCGAGGGCAAACTTGAAGGGTACTAGGAGGAACTCAGAATTCTGGATGGAGGGCGAATCTTCCCACTCCTCGAAGAGAAGCAGATCCAGCGGTAGCAGTTCCAGGAAACTCTTGGACCTCGAAGGGCAGTTCAGCGAGAGGACCCAGTCGCAACTCGTAAGCTGAGCTTTCCTGCCCCTTTCTCATTCTTTCTTCCTTCCTCTTGACAACACCCTTCTCCATTTCTTATGCACGCACAGAGTGTGATGAAATCACACATTTCATGGGAGTTAGCAGTGGCCGCATACAGGGGTCTCCCAGATTTTCAGAAGGCCAGGCTAGACGTGATGGGATTTGGTGCCTTTCTTCGGATCGAGCCGATCCAACTCGACCTGGCCCTTATCCAAGCCTTGTGCGAAAGATGGGACCCAGTAAGTCGGGCATTCCTGATGCCATGGGGGAACATGGAGCCCAGTCTAGAAGATGTGGTCCGAATCACGAGCCTCAAAGTGGATGGTGAGGCAATGACCGGCGTCACCTACGCGGATTACCGAGAAGGCGCCCAGAAGCTACTGGGGTTGGACTTAGACAGTCGGAAGCACAGATCAGTAGCTAGGGCGTCTATCATGGGGGCATTAGGGCTCACAGATACTCGTCGACGGGACGACGAGTCCTCGGAAGAATTTATGGAGAGGATGGAAAGGGGATGTCGTGCTGTGTATTGCACAGATTTTGACAATTGGGAGAGATCTGATATGGATTTGAGGAGATTTCTCCTCTTTTTCCTGGGAAGATTGATACTGAGCTCGAAAGGAGACGGCATCCATTATCGTTTCCTAGGGCTGCTATCTGACCTCGAAAGAGTAGGACAGTACGCCTGGGGAGCTGCCATGCTAGTGTACTTGTTTACGGGCCTGTCCCAAGAGGCAGATCGTGAGATGACTGTGAGTGGGTTCACACCACTTATCCAGGTATTTTTTTGTTTATTTTTATTATATATTTTTGTGTTTATTTGTAATAGTCCACTTGAGGCATTGACGGCATATGATGATGCAGCTGTGGAGCTATTATTACCTCCCAATGGGGAGAGCTCGGCATTGGCGACCAACGATGGTGTCGTTAGCCAGGCGGTGGCAACCGATCATGGGTGCAGCGCCTGTAACCTACCTGCTGATGGTGCTAAGGCGCGAGCTACAGGAATTCCCTGCAGCGATGGTGGGATTTTTTTTATTTTATTATTATTATTATTATTATTTTGTTGTATATATATATATTTTTTCTAACCAGTTAAACGGGTATGTACAACCTCACCTAGGTAAACTGGAGACCCTACTCAGGCATGGTCGATGCCGATCAACCATGGGTTTTAACAAGTCGCACCCGGTTCGGACGGGAATTGTGGATACACTGCCTAAATGAAATCGAGCCGCTTCGGCTACGATTGGTTATGAGGACCCTAGGGCTGGCCCAGGAATGGGTGGATACGACTGCGCCACCTCGCGTTGGAAGAAAGACACGGGGACCGGCAACTTGCGTTGATTGGCGTGTGCGGTTCCCGAACAGTATGAAGACTGGCAACGAGGCGGCACAATCATGGAATCACATGCGCAGGATAGTGAAGACTATCTGCGTCTGTATAAGATAATGTACGCAGAGCGGCTCCAACCCCGGGGACTTGTGGAGGTGGGTCTCCTTTTTCCGCTTTTCTCCTTTCCTCCTCTCCTCTCTGTGGATGCTGACTCCTATGGTTGCAGGATGTCCGTGATACCATGATAGCGGACTTGCGATCACGCCTGGCAGAAACGGAGCAACAATTGGGCGACACCCGTGGAGCCTTGAGCGCTTCGGTAAGTGTATGTACAATGCGCACTCCTAATTGAAACTCTAGATTGATGGCGTTCGGCCGCTAATTTTCATCCCATGTGGTTTATAGCGCGCTCAGATCGACGCGTCTTCGTCAGCGATGGGAGGAGGCGGCGTCTCTTCCAGCTTATGGATCCCCGCCTCAGAACTTGATTTGCTTCATGAGCAACTTGCTCGGACTACGCAGCATGCCGCGGAGGCAGAAGGAATGCTCTCTATACATGTAAGAGTTTCAGTGTTGAGTTCTCCTTTTTTTTTTACCTTGCCACATATCTGAGATAGTATATCTGGCAGGAAAAGGAGATGCATGAGTCACTTGCCCATGCTGCACAGAGAGAGACTAGAATAGCAGAGCTGGAGGAGGAATTGTGGCGTCGTCCGGATGACGATTCTTCCAGGGATGCCATGGAGCTGAGAATCACCCTTCAATTGGAGAGGGAAGATCGTGAGAGAGAACGGTCAGAGAAAGAGAGGGACAGAGAAATAGAGAGAGCCGACAGATTAGCTGAAAGGGAGGAGCGAAGGGTCATGGAGGCCCAGTTGTTCGAACTCCGAACCAGCCTTGGCCTCGCTGAACAATGGCTGAGAGATGGTGAGGAGCGCTACCGAAGAGCACGAGAGCGTGGCTTTCGTGTCAGTAGCTCCTTTGCTGCTCCCACGGATCAGCGCTGGGGTATGGGAATGGGAAGAGGTGTACAGAGCGGTAGAAGTACCGCTTTTCGTAGTTGGGTAGCACCCTTGAGGGCGTTTTGCCCGGAGAGTGGCGGGACAAGTAATGTAGAGAGAGAAGGTGGAACTTAATGTACAATTCCTTATTTTAAGAACGGAATAAAAGGTATGATTTTGTTTGATTTTCATCTCACTCTTGCTATCTTGAATCCCTGCACGCATCACTGAAACAAACAGGTCAGTATCTCTGTTCTGACTTGGCCCCTTGCTCAATAAGCAGGTGTTCACTTCAACTGTCCTTGATAATGGGTCAAGGGGCCAAACCTTTATTAACGAAGGCAAGGGAAAGATGCGATAATGATGAAAGTGACAGACAATCACACTAATGCAGGCGGAATTTAAAAGTGAGATGCTACATACAAATGCAATCATGCGAGATGATTTTTTTTATTTTTATTATTTTTTTTGGCATTTTTGTTGTTGTCTTTGTTATCATTCTAAATTTTTTTTCCAAATATCTACGTCTTCTCTCTTTTCTTTTTTTTATCATTTTTTTTCGCTAAAGCCTGATGAGCACCCATATGGCACCTTACCTTCATGAGAACAGGGGTTTCTTACTAACCTCCCAGGTATCCTAAGTGCACATCTAGGTTGATTTGGGCCTCTAGACCCCTCGAATGATGATCCCGCCGGTTAATACTTACCCTGATGACAATACCGCCATGCCATGCTTAGGCTCCCAGTTGCTTCCGACCACAGGGATTCGCCCAAAAGGTGTTCGAGGTAAATGATTTACCCAACCCGGGTCTGTTTCCTCACAACTCTAGATGGTATATGATGGAACACCCTGGAACCCTAGCGACCAACCGCGCGACGCTGACCCGGAATCAGACGCCGTCGCACCTAAAGGTGACGCGCTTGCATTGGCCTAAGCCCAAGGTTAAACAAGAAGACATCAAGGTGGTAAACAGGGGTCTTGACCGGCCAGAAACACAGAGACTCCTTCGCAGCGATAGCTTTTGCTTTTCAAAGTAGGCAACCATACGTGTGTATTAAAATAAGGTTGCAGACCTTGGCGGGTTTTACCCTTCAGAAACTCCATCTAGCTTTCATCTTCAAAGGAAGAAGGAAGAGTGTATGGGGTAAACTTCCTGAGAGGACCGGCAAAACCGTTAACCCGGCGAGCCAATAAGGGCCCATTAACTCTCCTCTTTCGGACAACTTCGGACCAAATCTCGAGCATTTACATTCCATAACTCCTTTTGTGGATTTAGACTTTTTGCCTTGAAATATTTCATTTATCGCATCAGGCACGGTCACGATCAAGCTTTTTCTCTTGATTTTGGTTATGTGTTTCTTCTTGCGAGGGAGATATAGTTTGACGTTGTGGGCTCCCTTTTGTACCTGCGGGGACACTGCCCTCTTCTCGTGCTCTGATCGATGCTCGAGGAAATGGATCCTACTCTTGCCTTAAGGGGTTTGAGTTTTGGTTTCTCATGCTCAGCGTTTTAAGGGCGCCGACTGTCTCATTTGGTCGAAGAGAAAAGAATAAAGATTACAGCTTCCGGAGATCTTCTGGGTGAAGCCCCACTGTCGGTGATGCTACCAACTTTTTTTTTTTGGATAAAATACGTAAGTGAGTACATGTTGGCTTCCTTTGAGCGTGCATAGGCTGATGTGACAGGACAGGGATATCCATGGTTCTGGCAAACCAAGACCCGGTGCCTACCAAGCCTTAATGGGCCCTATCCTAACATGAAGGCTGGATGCAGGGACTTAACTACATGGTGACCACCAGGCATCGGCATTTGGAATTTTCCATATTTTTAGTGATTTTCAATATTTTTTGTTGTTTTTGATGTTTTCTGTCTTTTCATCATTTGTTTGTTTTTGACGTTTTGGCACTACGCTAGGGGTAGTACTTTTTAAGATAAAGCACATTCCAAGGGTGGAATAACTCGGTCCCTTCGGCGTTGACTAGCTTGTAGGCGTTGCCAGAGTACACGGCTTGAATTACAAATGGTCATTCCCAATTGGGTTGGAGCTTAGAACGCGGCCCCCCAGGTTTGACAAAAATTCGTTTTACGACCATCTCACCGATTTTGAATTTTCTCTCAACGACTTTCTTTTGGTGAAAGCGAGTGAGTCTATTTTGATACACACGCGCATGCTCGGCAGCGGCTAGCCGCTTCTCATCCAAGAGTTCCAACTGGGTGAGGAGTGAATTATGACGGTCGTTGAGGGGAAATTCCTCGTCCAATTGTACCCTGAGAGAAGGGATCAGAGTCTCGTATGGGACTACCGCTTCCATACCATAAGTAAGGGCAAACGGAGTCTGCCCAATGGGGGTACGAATTGAAGTGCGATAGGCCCATAGAGCTTCGATAAGCTTTTCTGGCCAGTCTGAAAACTTACTGGACTCGCAGGTCTTCTTGATGATTTTGATCAATGTTTTATTGGTGGCCTCCGCTTGGCCATTACCTTGTGGGTAATAAGGTGATGAATGATGCAATGCAATTGCGTACCTTTTGCAGAGGTCCTGAAGGTCCTGAGAAATGAATTGTGGCCCATTGTCGGTGACGATTGTGCTTGGGACGCCGAACCTGACGAGGATGTTCTTCATGATGAACTTGCAGACTGTTAATGCCTTGATTTCTGCGTAAGCTTCGGCTTCAGCCCATTTGGTGAAGTATTCCGTCACAGTAAGGATGAAAGATTTCTGTTTGGTGAGGGAATTGGGATCACCTAGGGGACCGATGATGTCGAATACCCACATGGAGAAAGGCCATGTGGAGAATATTGGATGGAGTGAGGAAGATGGTGAATGGATTTTATCGGCGTGAAGTTGACACTTGACACACCTACGGACATAGACGGCACAATCCTCTTCCATAGTGGGCCAGTAAAAGCCTAGCCTAATGATCTTCTTGGCGAGCATCTGGCTATTCACGTGGCCACCGCACACACCCGAGTGTGCTTCTTCTACGCATTTCCAAACCTCATTGTCATCAAGACACCTTAACAGAACGCCAGTAAGGCTCCTCCTATAGAGTAGACCTCCAACCAATGTGTATTTCTGAGCCACCCTTCTTATGGCTTTCTTATCTTCTGTGGTGTCTCCTTCAGGATAAGACTGATCTTTACAATATTTGACAATTTCATAGAACCATAGTTTCTCATCGTCAGCCAACTCTTCTTCGACTTCTGCGAGCATGATCTCCCTCTTCTCAAGAATTTCTCCCTTCTGGATCTTCTGTAGGACTCGTTCCTTGATCTTTAAGAGGTAAGGGTCCTGAACGACAGGGACAAGACGCTTGTAGAGAATGATGGATCTAAACCATGCACCTAAAGAAAATTTGAAGGATGACGCCAAGGAGGCGAGGGCATCGGCCAGAATGTTCTATTCGCGAGGAACATAGACAAAGATCAGCTTGGTGAATAATTTGGCATAGGCAGAGTCCAGCTCCTGATAGGGTTTGAGCTTGGGATCGAGGGTGCGATATTTGATAAGCACCTGGCGGAGAACGAGTTGACTATCACCCACGACTCGCAACTCAGTGATATAGAAAGAACGGGCTAGTTCCAGGCCAGCTAGAAGAGCCTCATATTCAGCGATGTTGTTGGTGACTGGGAACGCGAGCTGAAATGCCTCTGGGATGGTAACGCCTTCAGGCGTTAGAAGGACAATGCCGATACCCTTCCCTTGGGAATTTAGAGCTCTATCAAAATATAATGTCCACATTGGCTTGTCGGATTGGGCGATGGACATTAGTTCCTCATCTGGAAACTCTGATTGGACAGGGTCAAACTTGGGGAGGGGATGGTGGGCGAGATGCTCGGCTATGGCATAGCCTTTAATTGCCTTTTGCTGGATGTAGGTGATGTCGAACTGGGAAAGAAAACTTTGCCAGCGTGTTAGCCTATCAGTAAGGATGGATTTCTCCAGAAGAAACTTGATAGGGTTCATGCGAGCAATCAAGTGGACCTCATGAGCCAAGAAGTAGTGCTTCAATTTCTGCACCACCCAAAAGAGGGCAGCACAGGTTTTCTCCATGACTATATACTTCTGCTCACAGGGATTGAGAAGTTTAGACAAGTAATAGGTTGCCCGTTCCTTGCCTTCTTCATCAACTTGTGCGAGGACAGCTCCCACGGAGTCGTCCTAGACGGAGATGTAGAGGATCAGAGGTTTTTCTGGTTTGGGTGGAATGAGAACAGGTGGACTAGCCAGATATTCCTTTAACCCTTCAAAAGCTTTTTGGCATTTAGAATCACAGTGGAATTCTACTCCTGGCTTGGTCAACTCATAGAAAGGTCTACACCTTTGTGAGTGCTGAGACACAAATCGACAAATAAACTGCAACCTCCCAATTAAACATCGGACTTCCCTCAAATTCTTGGGAGGTGGCATATCCCTGATGGCCTTAGCTTTGTCGGGATCTATCTCGATCCCTCTTTTACTCACAATGAAGCCCAGTAATTTGCCCGATGATACACCAAACACACACTTCTTCGGGTTCATTTTCAATTGGAACTCCCTTGATCTCTGCAAGACCTTAGCCAAAACCCTTGGATGTTCCATCCTGGTCCTTGATTTCACCAATAGATCATCCACATACACCTCTAGATATATATGCATCATGTCGTGGAATATGGCCATCATAGCTCTTTGGTAAGTAGCTCCAGCATTCTTTAACCCAAACGGCATGACCACATAACAATATGTTCCCCAAGGTGTAGTGAATGATGTCTTTTCTTGATCCTCTTCTGCCAAACGAGTTTGATTATATCCTGAAAATCCATCCATGAATGAGAGGGTCTCATACCCCGCTATGTTGTCGATTAAAACATCAATGTGAGGCAAGGGAAAATCATCATTTGGACACGCGCGGTTAAGGTCCCGGAAGTTGATGCAAATCCTGACTTTCCCATCTTTCTTTATGACCGGGACAATGTTTGCCACCCATTGAGGATAAAGGACGACTCTAATAAACCTGGCTTTATGGAGCTTGTCGACTTCTTCTTTCATTTTTAAAGCCATTTGAGGGTGGAAACGCCTTAACCTTTGTTTTACCGAGACGGACCCTGGTTTTAGGGTTAAACGGTGTTCGACCAGGGTTGAATCCAGACCCGACATATCCTCGTAGCTCCATGCAAACGTGTCCTTATATTCCTCGAGAACTTCAATTAATGCCTCTTCTTCAGAGGGTGGTAGATTATCACTTATGAGGATGATCCTAGGGTCTTCCTCAGTTCCGAAGTTGACTTCTTTGGTGGACTCTTCTACGGTGATTGACGGCTCGTCGAATCTCCTTATTCCACTAGCATATGCGCCAGCCGCATCCTCATATTCTTCACCCTCATCTTCAGTAGGGTATTCTTCATCTGTGATCTCGTAGACTCCATACCCCTCATTAATTATGCAGTTGCCCTCACATTCTATTTCCGGTAGCTGGATGTGATTTTCTAGCAACTGAGGGACGACAAGAAGGGCCTGACACCTGGCGGCTAAATCCAGAAGGAATCGAGGAGGGATCTGCCTACCCTTGGATTTCTTCCTAGGTACTACCTTTGACTTATTATTTCTAGATTGACTGACATTATTTACAGAAGAAGAAAAAGATGAAGAGGATGGTGAAGAATGTACAGGGGAAGACCCCTCAGAGGAGGGGTAGAAAAGGTCGCTCATCGGACCTTGGACGGGTGGTCCGCAGGGCGGGGCGCACCCGTGGGAGATGTAGGAAGTTTCCTCAACGAAGATGTGTTGTTGAGGAGTTTGGAAATTGACGTTTTTTTTTCGTTTTCATTTTTGATGACAAAATAGTGGAAAGAGATCGGGGGAGAGGAAAAAGTGGTTATGGCTAGAGGATTGGGAGGCTCGTAGAGCAGATCATGATTGAAGACCTGGCGCGGGTTGAGAAACCCGCGCAGATATGTAAGTAGAGAGGGGGATCTGGGAAGATCATCAGACAACCGTCTGGCCCAGGAAGATGACAGCAACAAAGGTTGCGACGAGTGAATGGAGAAGATGACGGCTAATGAGTCGTCGGTGGTGATGGTGATGGCGGATGAAAATCCGCTGGTGACAGGGTCCTTCGGGCGAGGATAGTCTGGGACCTTGGCAACAGTAATGATATTTTCTGGCATTCCGGAGATCAATGGCGGTCCTTCAAGCTGGGGAGACGAGAACATCCTTTCCAGTGCAACGGAAACGTTGTTGGATTTTTGTGACTTCCCTAGTGTTTTGATGATGAGCAGTATGTTAAATATTGTCTTCCTTAATCTGATATCTTGAGTAATGTTATGCATTTGAAATTTCCATGATTAACAGGAAAACTGCCATGAGATAATACCTTGCATGTCCGTACTGATCCCTTCACACTTCGTGTTGTCCTTTTGTACGTCGTGTTGTTCCAACTATGTTTGTTGGTTGTCTTCGTGTCGTTATTTGTTTCATCACATGCTGTACACTGCAGTACCTCGTGCTGCTTTCTGTGCCACCTCGTGTCGCTCCATCTGTGTCACCCCTATGTCTTCGAGTCTTATGTTCTGGCCAAGTCTATACAGCCTCATCTTTATCTTCGTTCCAAGCCAAAGTCTACACATTGTCTTAGCGTCATGCATCAGTCTTCAAAGTCCATACAAATGCACTGTAGCATGTTCGAAGCTAAGTCCATACACTGGTTTAAGTTTCCAAGTCTATTCTTTGGCCGCTGAACTTTGAAGTCTATACATTGGTCTTCACTTCAAGTATGTACAGCCATTGTCTTGCCAAAGTATATATATTGTGAGCCCTCAAGTCTGTACAGACTTTGCCTTGTTCAAGTCTGTACATCGTCCAGTTCTTTGACAAGTCTATACCTTGTGAAAGTCCATACATTCGATTGCGTTGCCTTGAAGCCGTTCCAAGTCTATACATCCAGTTGAACGCAAAGTCTTCACATCGCCTCACATCATATGAAGGCTGTACGTTGCAAGTGTCTTTCTTGCTTTGTGACCACACTTCGTGTCAGTTTCTGTGTTCGTCTTCAAGTTGGTTTCAGTCCGTGTCGTTTCGTGTCGTCCTCGACTTCGAGTCGTTCGTTAGTTCGAGCAATCTTGTATTTGAGTCGTGTTTTATGTCTTCATGTTATCTTCTGTGTTTGTGTCTTAATGATTGTTTTTATGTCTTCGTGTTGCTTCTTTCTATCCTAGTCCAGGTTTCCTCTGATCGCGTGTCTTACTACCGTTTTTATTCCGTGTTATTTTCCTTCTCACCTCGTGCTGTTCTCATCTGACTTCGTGTCGTTTCCTTTGTAGTGTTAGCTTTATTAGTGAGTATCTCGTGTCGTTCTCTTTTTACCTCGTGCTGTTTTCTTCTGACCTCGTGTCATTCTCTCTTTATAACGTACTGTAGTAATCTTGTGTATCTCGTGTCATTCTCAGAATAGTGCATTTCGTATTCCTACCACATACCTCATGCAGTTTTAGTTTTTGTAGCCCTGAGTTTTAATGTTCTTAATTTCTTTGCAGGAGAAAAAGAAAAAACAAAAAGAAGAAGGTGGTCCGAGGAAGAACATTCACCGGTGTCTGGGCTGCACGTGATCCGATACTAAAGGAACCAATGCTATAAGGGCACGTGGCAAGAAGGTTCTGGATCGAGCGCGGGAAGCACACGCCTTACATGCACCCTCCTGATCGCTTATAAATGTACTGCCTCATCATCTACGATAGGTGCTCCGAGGTTACAGTGAAGAAATTTGAGTGAGAGCAGAAGAGAAAGAGCCTCCCTGAGAAACTAGAGTGTTCCAGTTGAGAGAGAAGAGAGAGCAGAAGATGGGTATTGACTTACGGATCAAATCCGAAGTCTGCTGCTCCGTTTGAGCTACATTGTTTCCAGTTTCTGAGTTTTGGATTCCTTCTTTCTTGTTTTCATTTTTATCTATTTTTCTTTCTTGATTGAGAGTTCTCTGTGTTTCCTCCTGGTGTTCAGGGGAAGAGAGAGACGTGTTCTCTCTGGTTCACTTGCAACAGAGGTTGCAGTATTATTCCCTCTCGTAGAAGAGGTGTTCCCTCTAGGCTTCAGAGGAAGAGAGACCTTGGTCTCTGGTTCTAGTGACTACAGATCACTAGTGTTCCTTCCGGTTGGAGGAAGAGGAAATTGTTTCATGTTTCTAGGGACTTGGCGTCCTTAGGGTTCCCTCCGGGTGTGGAGGAAGAGGGGAGGGTGTTCCCCTGTGAAGCTGTGAATCAGCCGTTGTTGCAGACTGAGTCTGCTTTGCTAGCAGGTGTTATTGGAAGCCTCACTTCGATTTGAAGTGAGGGGTGGACGTAGACAGACTGGAGGTCTGACCGAACCACCTTAAAAACCTCTGAGTACTCGTGTGATTATCTGTGGTGATTGTGTAGTGTGCCTTCTATCCACTCGAGCTATTGTCCGCACTGCGTGTTTGTGGGTTCAACTCCGAGATTGCTTGTTTTAAGTGAATCATTCTTCAGTAATTTTTTAATCGGTCGAAAACAATGATCTATTCATCCCCTCCCCTTCTAGATCACTTCATATTTCTTGTATCACTTGGTATCAGAGCGGGTATTTCCCAATATGTGGTCCAACGGCCAGGGAAACGGATCTGCTGGTCCTCGCAGCTACATTACTGAAGGGCAGTCAATCACCCGTCCCCCTTTCTTCGATGGTAATAACTATTTCTTTTGGAAGAACAGGATGGAAGTCTTCATCAGGGCTCAAAGCCACAAGCTCTGGAGAGTAATTACAGATGGTCCGTACCAACTTCCACCGAATGAAGACATATGGACAGAGGAACAGGTTAAACTCTCCGCACTGAATTGGACAGCTCTTAGCATCATACAGTGCGCCGTCCACCCGGAAGAGTACTTGAGGATTTCAGCGTGCAAGACTGCAAAGAAAATGTGGGATGAATTGCAGTTAATTTATGAGGGCACATCTCAAGTGAAAGCTACCAAGATCAATATGCTTACAACTCAGTATGAGTTGTTTAAGATGAAGCCAGAGGAGTCGATCACAGAAATGTATGCTAGATTGTCTGTGATCATCAATAGTCTGAGAGGATTTGGAAAGGAGATTCAGCAAGAAGACATTGTCAGGAAGATCCTTAGGTCCCTAACTCCCATCTGGGATACTAAGGTGACCGTCATAGAGGAATCTAGAGATTTATCCACCATGTCAGTAACCCAGCTGATTGGGTCTCTCATGACCCACGAAGTGAACTTCAGACAAGGGAATGATGGACATGACAGAAAGGGAAAGAATGTTGCTCTGAAAGTCTCACGACATACTAAGAAGAGCAGCAGCAGCAGCAACAGTGGTGGTAGCAGCGAAGACTCTAACGGATTCTCAGACCTGGACAAGGGCGAGCAGGCCATGCTCACCAGGCAATTCAGAAAGTTCTTGAGAACTAAAGGGAAATTCTACAGGAGAAAGAGATTTAATGCTACAAGGAAGTCTTCTGAACGAGAACTTGAGAAGAACCGGTTTGTTAAAAAAGTTACATGCTACCATTGTCAGAAACCTGGTCACATGAAAAGTGAATGTCCAGAGCTGCAAGCTAAGGCTCCCGGATACCAGAAGAAGATGTTGCACAAGAAGAAGAAAGTCATGCTGTGCACATGGAGCGACGAGGAGGAGGATCCAGAAGCCACCTCGTCCAGTGAAGGTGAAGAGAAGACTTGCCTCATGGCCAACCATGAGGAAGAGGTAATGAACTTATTTGAGAATTTTACTTTGGATGATTGGGAGGACGCCTATGGCGACCTGTTAGCTAAATATAATTTTCTAACCAAGGAGCACAGAATGCTTAAACGAAAGTTTCACTCAGTTTCTGAGGAACACTCTATTGCTGTTACGGACAGCATGAAAACCAAGGAGATGGCCATTGAGCTAGATCAGGCTAGAAGTGAGATCGAGAAGTTTAGAATGGAAAGAGAGGAAAATCTAGCTAGGATGAATGAGCTGAAGAGTAAAACTGAAGAGAGTAAAAAGGAGTTTAGACTGATTGCATAAAAATATGAGGCGGTTAGAAAAGTTAATCAGGAACTCCAGGACCAATGTAATGAACTTCAGAAGGAGATTGAGGACAAAGGAAAAATGCTAGAAAAATTTACAGAGGGGAGAAACAATCTGGATGCCCTTCTGGGGTCGAGGGTAAACTTCAATAGGGAGGGATTAGGATACAATCCCACAAGTAAAAAACCCTTTGAATTCAAAACTGTCACGTTCTGCCCCGCCAAGGGCGAAGAAAAACTGGAAACCCCATCCAGCTCCAAATCTGTCTCTACATTGAAGGTTTCGACCAGCAAATCTATTCAATCCACTGGTCAGCAGGAAATCCTGAGACTAGAACTGTTCCTGTGCAACAGTTGTGGAACAAGGGTTTTCACACGACCATTCCTATTGATGTCACTAGAAAGGTGAACAGTTTCGCTAAGAAAATTCAGCATGATAGTTATCAAGGAAAGCATGCGAACATGCATCACCTTCAGCACAATTTTCATTTGAATAAAAATGGTTACATGAATTATGCTCAGCACACACGTGTTTCCTCTAAGAGGCCAAACAACAATTTCTCTGCTCGGAAACAACATAATTTTAATAGGAATAGGCTCATTCAACACCCACTGAGAAATGCCAAGAAGGAAGAATCAATCTACATGAAATCTCTGAAAAGAACAGTAAAACAAATGTGGGTTCCTAAGTGTGATTTGGATAAATTGAAAACTGTCTTTGGACCCAATTTGAATTGGGTCCCACATTACTTTGTCTGAACTTTCGCAGGTTAGCCTGGCAGCCGAGCATAACAAGTGGTATCTTGACAGCGGCTGTAGCAGGCACATGACAGGAGACCGGTCCAAATTTAGCAAACTGAAAATGAAGTTTGGGGCCCTGGTCAAATTCGGTGGAAATAACAGAGGAAGAATAATTGGAATTGGTACTGTTGGTAAGTCCTCTACTAACTCCATTGAAGATGTGTATCTTGTAGAAGGACTTCAGCACAACTTGATAAGTATAAGTCAACTCTGCGACAAAGGACACAAGGTACTCTTTGACCACAATTCCTGCACTATTTTTGAGCTGAATTCTGATAACGTCATGTTCAAAGGTCATAGAGTAAACAATGTATACATCGTAGACCTGGATGATAATCCTGAAACTCACTTGTGTATGTCTGCTAATTCTGAACAGGTTGCTTTTGACTGGCATAGGCGTCTAGGCCATGCTAGTTTGTCTACAACGAATAAACTGTCTAAGCATAACCTAGTTAGAGGTTTGCCCCGAATAAGATTTCAGTTAGGGTCCAAGCTATGTGATGCTTGTGCACAAGGTAAACAGACTCGTGCAGTTTTTAAGTTGAGAACTGAGAGTCTTTCATCTAAACCGCTGCAGCACTTGCACATGGATCTCTTTGGTCCTACTCACATACAAAGTTTGTCAGGTAAGAGATATGGATTAGTCATAGTTGATGACTTCACTAGATTTTCTTGGTTGTTTTGTTTAGCAAATAAAAATGATGCCTTTGTTCACTTTGAAGAACTTTTCAATAAAATCAAATTGCAAGGTGAACATAACATCATTACAATTCAGTCTGACCATGGAGGAGAGTTTGAGAACTCTTCATTTTCTGAATTTTGCTCAAGAGAGGGAGTGACTCACAAATTCTCTTCCCCCAGGACACCGGAGCAGAACGGAATTGTTGAGAGAAGAAACAGGTCAATCATTGAAATGGCCAGGACTATGCTGATTGAGAGTGGACTTCCAAGGAGATTTTGGGCTGAAGCTGCGAATACTGCATGCTACATTCTAAACCGAGCCTTGGTAAGACCTACTCATAGGAAAACTCCTTATGAACTTCTCAAGGGTAAGCAGCCAAACATTTCTTACTTTAAAGTTTTTGGCTCCAAATATTTTATTCACAATAATGGTAAGAATGGTTTGGACAAATTTGAAGCTAGAAGCTCTCCTGGAATTTTTCTCGGATATTCAGAAACCTCAAGGGCCTACAGAGTTTTCAATAAAGATGATCAAACTGTTGAAGAAACACCGCATGTAGTGTTTGATGAAAATGATTTCTCTAACAAAGTGATGAATGATGACAGGGAGCCATCTAATGAGGGAGATTTCTTGGAGAGAATTGAAGAAGAAGAGATGCGGCCAGCTGCTCAACCAGAAAACTCACAGCAAGAAGGAGCAGCTGAGGTAGGTGAACCCTCAGGTGAGATAATATTTCACAAAGACCACCCTAGTGAAAATGTCATAGGCAATGTGCATGATCCTCCTAGGACAAGGTCTCATTTTAGAATTGTCCAAGAACAGGACTTAGCTGCATTGGTATCTCAGGTGGAACCCAAATTTGTGGAAGAAGCCTTAAGACATGATTCTTGGGTATCCGCCATGTGTGAGGAATTAAATCAATTTAAGAAAAATATTGTATGGGAACTAGTTCCCAGACCTGATAACACTCATGTCATTGGCACTAAATGGATTTTCAAGAATAAAATTGATGAGAATGGAGCTATTTCTAGAAACAAAGCAAGACTTGTAGCTCAAGGCTACAGTCAGGAATTTGGTGTGGATTTTGATGAATCCTATGCCCCAGTGGCTAGGATGGAAGCTATACGAATTCTGCTTGCATTTGCATGCTCTAGGAACATTCGGCTGCAGCAGATGGATGTCAAAAGCGCATTCTTAAATGGGGTATTGAAGGAAGAGGTATATGTTGAGCAACCTCCAGGTTTTAATTTCTCTGTTCAGCCTAACATGGTTTTTAGGTTGAATAAAGCCCTCTATGGATTGAAGCAGGCTCCCCGAGCCTGGTATGAGAGACTTTCTGAATTCCTCTTGAGCAAGGGCTACACTCGAGGTAAGGTTGACCAAACCCTCTTCACCAAAAATCTCGGAAAGGATTTAATAGTTGTCCAGGTATATGTTGATGATATCATCTTCGGATCTAACAATTCAAAATTGTGTAAAAAATTTTCTGAATCTATGTCTCATGAATTTGAAATGAGTTTAGTTGGCGAACTAAAGTATTTTCTTAGGCTGCAGGTCAAACAGATGGAGGATGGTTGTTTCATAAATCAAACCAAGTATACCCTGGAGATGCTGAAGAGGTTTGGGATGACCAACCTCAAGACCATCTCAACACCCATGGGCACCAACTCCTCACTGGATTCAGACGAAAAAGGTAAAGAGGTGGATGCTAAATTATATAGAGGTATGATCGGTTCACTCCTCTACTTAACAGCATCCAGGCCTGACATTCAATTTAGTGTAGGGATGTGTGCCAGATACCAGTCTAGGCCTACTGAATTACATTTGGGAGCTGTAAAAATAATCTTTAGATACTTATCTGCTACCCATGATTTAGGTCTTTGGTATCCTGCATCATGTAGTTTAGATCTCATTGCATATACATATGCAGATTATGCAGGATGTAAATTGGACAGGAAAAGTACTAGTGGTCACTGCGAATTTTTAGGAGGATGCCTAGTCTCTTGGGGATCCAAGAAGCAACACTCTGTGGCTCTTTCTACTGCTGAAGCTGAGTATGTGGCAGCAGGGAGCTGTGGCACACAGGTTATATGGATAAAACACCAGCTTCTGGATTACTCAGTTGAGCTAGGTTTCACTTCCATCTTTTGTGATAATACTAGTGCAATAAACATTACAAAGAATCATGTACTTCATTCTCGAACTAAACACATCGAAATCAGGCATCATTTTATTCGAGATGAAGTAGCTAGGAAGACCTTTGAGTTGATCCATGTTGGCACTAACTCACAAATTACAGATATTTTCACTAAGCCACTGGATACTGAAAAATTTAGCACATTGCGCAGAGAATTAGGTATTTACAGAATTTCATAATTGAATAATTGATCTCTGAATAATCTGTCATGTGCTCTTGTGCTTACCTATACTCATTGTCTGTTGCTGAAAATAACCTCATTATGAGTGTTTGCTGATTCACTCGTATTGATTGATATCACTTTGTTTTTCCTTGAGTTGTTTTGAGGTATGTCTTGGTTAAGTCTGAGTTGGTGTCAAGGTCTCAGGGGGAGCTAGATTAATAGTTGGTGTCATGCTCTTTTGGCCAAATCTGAACATACTTTGAACGGACTTTTGCTGACCTTATAAGAGAATCAGTTTGAGTAGGTGGATAAAAGAAATTTTTGAATGTTTTATCCGTTAAGACTGTTCATCTAATTTCTTGTTGGAATTTTAGCTGTTAGTCCCACTGAGATCAAAATCTGAATTCAAGACTATCTTCCTACACTGTAACTGACTTCTGATCTAGCCAGTACAGCATACCTACTTAGTCTAGTTAAGTCCGAAATGAGGTATATAGTGCTTTTGTCTGAAAAAACTTTGGAGCTGGTGTATTGTTCTCAAACTGAATCAAGACTAATTTACAAGGTTTCAAGTGCAGTTTAATGAAAAATTCATGAAAGAAGTTTTAACAACCTTGTTAACTGTTCATTGAGAAACTGGGACTTTCATCAATGAAGTGAAAGTATCCCATGTCATGAGATGGCAGTATAAATCAGGCTTAATTAGCTGTCTTGATCATACAGAGCAATGGTACATATCTGGTTAGTAACTGGGGTGTCTGGCCTCTGGTAAAGGTGTCACCTTAATGTCAACACCAGTTAGAATACTATCTCTGTCCTCTTGTCAGAAGGGGTAATGTGGTCTTGCCACCAAGTAACTGGGGATTCCTGCCTCTAAACAAGGTGTCTCCCTAATGTCAAAGGTGTACTTGACAGATTTATCTTTGATCTTGACCATCTTTGAAAAATTTTCTCCCTCTTGGTATCCAGATTCTGTTCACTTGGCATTTAGGTCTTGGTTTGTTTATTTTCAATACCACAGGTCTTTGTTTTTCCTGACTTCCTTGCTTTATACTCTCTGAGTAAAGACTTACTCTGACCATACTTGTATCTTGTACCTTACTTGCTTAGAAATTGGTTCTGTGTATGGAACAGATCTTCATTCACCATTTTGCACACAGTCTGACTAACTGATCCTCAAAATCCTCACATAAAATTAATGGCTTTCTTAATTGCTTAAACATCTCAATAACTCTCCTTTATCAGCCATACTCTCTATTGTTTTCTCTCCACTGTTAGCAAGTTTCTTTTCGTGATATCTTCAGACCTGCCCCTAGTTTTGATGATGTCAAAGGGGGAGAGTGTCTTGCTGCTGAGGGGGAGCTGAGGGGGAGCGAAAGATAAGTGCTGAGGGGGAGCGAAAGATAAGTGCCCTGAGTTATCTAGTCAGAGGAAAGTAGATGTTGTGTTCAGGGGGAGCTCTTGGGAGTCGTCAGAGGAGGCGAGTGTGTTGTGTGTCTGCTTTGCTTATCCTCACAGCTTATCTTCACTTAATCTCATTGCACTTCATCTCTGTTATTTAATATAGTGTTGCCATCATCAAAAAGGGGGAGATTGTTAGATTTTTGTGACTTCCCTAGTGTTTTGATGATGAGCATCACTATGTTAAATATTGTCTTCCTTAATCTGATATCTTGAGTAATGTTATGCATTTGAAATTTCCATGATAAACAGGAAAACTGCCATGAGATAATACCTTGCATGTCCGTACTGATCCCTCCACACTTCGTGTTGTCCTTTTGTACGTCGTGTTGTTCCAACTATGTTTGTTGGTTGTCTTCGTGTCGTTATTTGTTTCATCGCGTGCTGTACACTGCAGTACCTCGTGCTGCTTTCTGTGCGACCTCGTGTCGCTCCATCTGTGTCACCCCTATGTCTTCGAGTCTTATGTTCTGGCCAAGTCTATACAGCCTCATCTTTATCTTCGTTCCAAGCCAAAGTCTACACATTGTCTTAGCGTCATGCATCAGTCTTCAAAGTCCATACAAATGCACTGTAGCATGTTCGAAGCTAAGTCCATACACTGGTTTAAGTTTCCAAGTCTATTCTTTGGCCGCTGAACTTTGAAGTCTATACATTGGTCTTCACTTCAAGTATGTACAGCCATTGTCTTGCCAAAGTATATATGTTGTGAGCCCTCAAGTCTGTACAGACTTTGCCTTGTTCAAGTCTGTACATCGTCCAGTTCTTTGGCAAGTCTATACCTTGTGAAAGTCCATACATTCGATTGCGTTGCCTTGAAGCCGTTCCAAGTCTATACATCCAGTTGAACGCAAAGTCTTCACATCGCCTCACATCATATGAAGGCTATACGTTGCAAGTGTCTTTCTTGCTTTGTGACCACACTTCGTGTCAGTTTCTGTGTTTGTCTTCGAGTTGGTTTCAGTCCGTGTCGTTTCGTGTCGTCCTCGACTTCGAGTCGTTCGTTAGTTCGAGCAATCTTGTATTCGAGTCATGTTTTATGTCTTCGTGTTATCTTCTGTGTTTGTGTCTTAATGATTATTTTTATGTCTTCGTGTTGCTTCTTTCTATCCTCGTCCAGGTTTCCTCTGATCGCGTGTCTTACTACCGTTTTTATTCCGTGTTATTTTCCTTCTCACCTCGTGCTGTTCTCATCTGACTTCGTGTCGTTTCCTTTGTAGTGTTAGCTTTATTAGTGAGTATCTCGTGTCGTTCTCTTTTTACCTCGTGCTGTTTTCTTCTGACCTCGTGTCATTCTCTCTTTATAATGTACTGTAGTAATCTTGTGTATCTCGTGTCGTTCTCAGAATAGTGCATTTCGTATTCCTACCACATACCTCATGCAGTTTTAATTTTTGTAGCCCTGAGTTTTAATGTTCTTAATTTCTTTGCAGGAGAAAAAGAAAAAAACAAAAAGAAGAAGGTGGTCCGAGGAAGAACATTCACCGGTGTCTGGGCTGCACGTGATCCGATACTAAAGGAACCAATGCTATAAGGGCACGTGGTAAGAAGGTTCTGGATCGAGCGCGGGAAGCACACGCCTTACATGCACCCTCCTGATCGCTTATAAATGTACTGCCTCATCATCTACGATAGGTGCTCCGAGGTTACAGTGAAGAAATTTGAGTGAGAGCAGAAGAGAAAGAGCCTCCCTGAGAAACTAGAGTGTTCCAGTTGAGAGAGAAGAGAGAGCAGAAGAGTGATCAGAAGATGGGTATTGACTTACGGATCAAATCCGAAGTCTGCTGCTCAGTTTGAGCTACATTGTTTCCAGTTTCTGAGTTTTGGATTCCTTCTTTCTTGTTTTCGTTTTTATCTGTTTTTCTTTCTTGATTGAGAGTTCTCTGTGTTTCCTCCTGGTGTTCAGGGGAAGAGAGAGACGTGTTCTCTCTGGTTCACTTGCAACAGAGGTTGCAGTATTGTTCCCTCTCGTAGAAGAGGTGTTCCCTCTAGGCTTCAGAGGAAGAGAGACCTTGGTCTCTGGTTCTAGTGACTGCAGATCACTAGTGTTCCCTCCGGTTGGAGGAAGAGGAAATTATTTCCTGTTTCTAGGGACTTGGCGTCCTTAGGGTTCCCTCCGGGTGTGGAGGAAGAGGGGAGGGTGTTCCCCTGTGAAGCTGTGAATCAGCCGTTGTTGCAGACTGAGTCTGCTTTGCTAGCAGGTGCTAGTGGAAGCCTCACTTCGATTTGAAGTGAGGGGTGGACGTAGGTAGACTGGAGGTCTGACCGAACCACCTTAAAAACCTCTGTGTACTCGTGTGATTATCTGTGGTGATTGTGTGGTGTGCCTTCTATCCACTCGAGCTATTGTCCGCACTGCGTGTTTGTGGGTTCAACTCCGAGATTGCTTGTTTTAAGTGAATCATTCTTCAGTAATTTTTTAATCGGTCGAAAACAGTGATCTATTCATCCCCTCCCCTTCTAGATCACTTCATATTTCTTGTATCAAACGTCCCGTATATCAAACCATTTGTCCCCTTCGCATTCCGGGTCCTTGATCCTGCCTCTTTTGGTGACCCTCGGACATTTTTCGGCTGAATACACAACATGCGACCCCCCGTGTGCTTCCTGCGGATAATCCCCCATCTGAATAACGGGCCCTTTATTGAAGTGGTTTGATAGGGTCCATGTGAGGGGCTTCCAATCCGCCTCGAATGGTCCTTTGAAGCCTAGGCCAAACCTGCGGTTCGGCCTAATCTCCTTTGGTGGTTTCAACCTACCTTGTAGCTGTGCACCCAGACCTTTGCCCTGTTGATAGATGATGTTTCTTATAATCTCCCAACCTTTGGAGTGAAAGGGAGATATGGCGTTGTTGCCTTGATCGGCTTCTTTGGTGCTAGCGGAATGTGAGATGAATCACACACGTTCAGCAATGACAATATGGGCCGATGAGACGGCCAAACAGAGGGCAGAGAGGTGTTGATAACATCCACCGCGTGAAGGACAGGTGTGCTGACTACTTTAATAATTCTTCCATTGTAAGGAAACTTCAAGCACTGATGGTTGGTGGAAGGCATATCATCTATGGCTTCAATGTAAGGGCGACCCAGTATGGCCTTGAATGTGGGGTCCATGTCGAGGACATGGAATTCCGTGGGTACTGACATCGGACCTAGCTCTGTCCTTAGAATAATCATCCCTTGCGGCGGCCTTTTGCTATTGTCATAAGCCGTGACTGTGATTGAAGAAGGTCTTATCTGTTCCTGTTCGACCCCACACAACTGAAGGGTGCTCATGGAGATCACATTTATGGACGCACCCGTGTCTACAAGGCATGGGTTTATGGATACCCCATTAATTTTTATTGAAACACACAATGCATATTTCCGAGCTTCCTTGGGAGCGAGCTCGTAGTTGTGGAACATGATGGCCGGTTGTGTGTCCGTTGGGGTCAGGACGGCAGAAATCTTTTTTACAGGGAGGTCCTCATTCACCATAACCTTTTGAAGATACTCCATTAAGGCTGCCTGATGGGATGTGGATCTCTGAAGCAGTTCCGGAGATCTGAGCATGCGTCTTATCCAAGTGTTTTAACAAATCATATTGTGTTCCAGGGATAGATCTTTCCGGTTGTTCTCCATCGTCCCTCTCTGGCTGAGACTGCTCGGGATTCTGACTGTTCTGGGGGAAAACCCTGTGGAAAATCCTTCCACTCTGGAGCACCATTGCCTGTGGCTTTTGTACCTCTATAGGGGTAGCAGTGGGTTTTAACAGAGGTCCGAGGGGTAGTGGTGGAGGGATGGTTGATGAAGCAGGGGTGATGATGGGAGCAGGGATTCTGATGAGGGGTTTGTTAGGTGGAGGCATGGTGGAGGTAGAGGGGATATCACACGGGTTATGAAGGATAAGGGGTCTGGAAGGTGGAGGGGGAAGCAAAGTGGAAGTGGGTAAGGTTTGGAGCGGGTAATGGTGTTGAGATGGATGGTGGATGATGAGTGGTTTTGAGGGCATTGGCGGTGGTATGGTGGAGACAGGCGGGGTTACGTACGGTGGACGGGTGATAAGGGGCTTAGAAGGCATAGGGGCAAATGCAGTAGAGGTGGATGGTAAAGTGGGGGAGTGAGAGAAAATAAGAGGGTGTAATGAAGGGTGTTGGCTGATAGGTCATTGGGGTGCAAATGAGTGGGCGTGATGGCAGTGGGAATGGTGAAGGCGGTATTAACGCGGGTTGATGAGAGAGAGGTGCTACCCGGGCAAGGCGAGGGGGTTGCATGATGATAGGGTTGGCGGTAGAAAGAATAGAGGTACTCTCGGGATGCCACACCTGCTCTCTCCCGACTTCCGGGAAGGAGGAGATGGGGTTGACCTGATGATTGGGATGTTGGTGCTCCGGTAATGGATTCTGGATTATGCCCATGTTGGGCTGTTGTGGTTGGGCCTGCTGAGGCTGCTGCTGTTATTGTGGTTGTTGCTGTGGCTGCTGTTGTAACTGCTACTGTTGTTGCTGGAATTGCGGCCTAGGAGGAGGTCTCCTAGCCTTGAGAGTGGCGACGTATCGCCTCATTTCATCCCAGTCAATCCCGCCTTCATCATTCGTATCGTGGATGTAATCTTTAAACTGAAAGCAGTTGTCCACTATGTGTCCTGGCTGCCTGTGATAGACGCAGTATCTGGAGGTATCAACATTCGGGGGCCACACGGGCCTTTCCCTGGGTAGGATGAGTGTGTTTGAGGCCATGAGGGCGTTGAAAATATCTGCCAGAGTTTCTGGCAATGGTGGGTAATAGGCTCTCTTGGGACCAATCGGCCTCCTTTGTTGCTGTGAGGGATCGTAATTTCCTGGGGGCGGAACTTGGTTGTACTGAAGTGGTGGTTGTTGTTGCTGGTGTCGAGGTTGTTGCTGGGGTTGAAGTAGTTGAGGCATGTTGTTCTGAGGTGGATCGTTTTGGGGTGGAGGACGAGAGGGGAAGGGACCTGGTTGGAGGGGAAGTCGGGGCATTTGTGGAAGCCTTGGGTTGGCTGCATAGTTGGCGTTGTTGACCGCACTTACTTGCTCATTTGTTACGACCCCTTCTGTTGCTCCACCTGGGACACCAGCGCCTGTCTTTCTGACCACCTTGGGCTTCGGCGGCTCAAACATGTTCATAATGGGGGAGTCTTTTAACTGGTTTGGATGTACCGGGTTCTTTCATAGAGCTCTTCCATGGTGGTGAGCTTATTCATGGCCAAGACATGCCTGAACTGTGGGGTCGCATTGGATACGATCATCTTTACTTGTTCAGGTTCCGAGAGGGTATCTCTTATTCTTTCTGCCAGAGACCTCCATCTATCAGCATAGCGGACAAAATCCTCGTTGGACTTCATCTTTTCGGCAACTAGGTCGGTAATGGAGAGAGAGGGACCGACCCTATCCCGATACTTTTGCAAGAACCTTCTCTGGACTGTTTCAAAATTCTCGGCCTCGCGGGGCTCCAAAGAATTGAACCACTCTAGCGCAGGACCGTCTAATGACCTCCGAAAGAGGTATGCCAGGGACCTCTGGTCGTTTTGCCAATAGGATGACTCATACATGAAATCCTTGAGGTGAATGAAGGGGTTGCCAGTGCCATTGTACCTGCGGTACGTGGGCATTTCGGAGGGAGGAAGATGGATGACCGGAAGGATTGGCAAAGTAACCTCCGGGGTGGATTTCACGTCCACCATTTTCTTCAAATTCTGAAACTGTTCGTCCATCCTATTGAACCTATTGAGGAGCGATTGGGCGAGCTCCTCGGGCGGTGAAGGTGGCACTTGCCACTAGGGAGAAAAATGTCTCCCGGAGACTTGAGGGGGAAACCCTGAATGAGAGGGAGCTGTCGGGCCGCCGATAGTTGGCCCCGGCTGAAGCGGTATGTGGGGAACAACAGGGGTTTGAGATTGCGAAGGGAACTGGAACGAGGGTGGTTGTTGGCTCGCTTGCCCTTGAAGCGAGGGAGATTGGATGGCTTGTGCCAGCGAAGGAGATGGAATGGCCTGCACCAATTCTTGGAGAGGTGCGATGGCCGGAGTTGATTCCTGGGGAGCGGGGGAAACAGATTTCCCCTTCAGAATGGCCTGGAAGGCCCGGAGCTGCTCAGAGGTAAGCTCCGTGTTGGCGAGGACACCTAGCAAAGAGGAGATGTCCTGTGGCGGGGATGTGTCCCCTATGGTAACCTGCACCTCACATGAAGGCTCATGGGAAGGACCCGCGTCCATAGCATGGACTCGCGGCTCGACTGACTCACCACGACCAGGGTGGTTCTCCTCAAAAGACTCGTGAGCCATGCTCATAGTTTTCCCGGAACGCAAAAACATATACTAGCAAGCAAATAACAGAGATTATCAAACAAGTGGATGTCTTTACGCCCCTTTTTTGTGTTTTGATTTTGATGATTTTTTTTATGTTTTTAACCAGATCCGAAGTTCACACAAAATAGGGACCCTAGTTCATTTTTGTTTTCACCACCGTGTCAGCTAGGGGCTCTCGTCTCACCACGAATGGGTCGACTAACTCCGGGGAACTTCAATGGTACAACCGGCCCAGTGAACGAAGAGGAGATTCTTCGATGTCGGGGACTTACGGAGGTCCCAGTGGAGGAGATTCTAGTCCGTCGAGAGGAATTCCCGAACGGAGAGTCCTTCCTTCACCGAGAGGGGGTGATCCTTAGAAAAGAGTAAAAAAAGGAAAGAAAAGGGGGTAAATGCATGAATGCAGTGCTGGATAAAAGATATGTAACACACAGATGGAGCAGAAATAAGCACACAAATATAACAGATGTATAGCAGTGATATAATAAGAATATAACAACAATAAATAGATAGAGGAAGATATAGCCGTTCTACTTTCCAAGACAACACAGACTTAAAAATGACAAAATAGGGGACTAAGGGGCGTGCACGTGGTGCACGAAGGGGATGACACAGCGCACGCGGGCGTAATAAGAAGGGGGACACACGAGGGTGCCAAGTGGAGGGAGCACACGTGGGTGCCGAGTGGAGGGGCACACGTGGGTGCCGAGATAATGTAGACCTCAAAGTAATCACAAAGGACTGGGGGAGTGCACATGGTGCACGAGGGAAATGATGTAGCGCACGTGGGCGCAATAGGGAGGGGCACATGCGGGTGCCGAAAGAAGGGAGGCACACGTGGGTGCCGAGAGTTCAAAGGTAACCCAAAAAAGTAAAAAGAAAGTCCCACCGTGATCGCCAATCTGTGGAAGCCGAGGAATCCACTCAAGGAGAAGAAAACAAACTAAACTACAGACTATCAAGCGACTAAAAATTAAGAAGGATTATGAAACGTGCCAATATGAGGAAAGAGCATACGTAGGATGCTAAAGGGATGTGATCGCCAGAGGGGTTACCTCAAAGAAACGAAATGATCGCGTGTACCTTGTATTGAGCGCGGAGATTGTGACTCCTCGAGAGCGGGAAATGGCAGGTTGCTTCTTCCTCCCCCTTCGGCCGGCCGACGGAGAGGGCTTTCCTCAAGTACCCTTGTAAAACAACAACAAACAAGTAACGAGTGGATCAGAAAGATGAAGGTGCAGTATTCAAATTCTAACGACGCAAGTAACGAAATGATGGCAAGACACACACCTGGTTGGTGTTGTCTTTAAAACCCCTCTCGGACACGAGTAGGAGGAAAATGCTTATGATGAATGACAATTATTCCGACGTAGAAACGGGAAGAGACTCCCTCATAAAGGGGGGGGGGGTAGAGGATATGATATGATGAATGCAAGATAACTAGAAAAGAAAAGGAGAGAATGGCTTATTGGATGGTCGATGGCGAGATCCGGCGGAGCTTCGATAGCGTAGGGATGACGAGGTAGCGCGGCGGGCGAAGGCGGCCTCTCTCCTGCGAGAACGGGCACCCGAGGATCCGGCAGAACCTCCCCTACAAAACACCCACGGGTTAGGAATAGAATCCGGCAGCCTCAAGGCGCTCTTTTTCGACCTCTGAACTGAGGGGGGTAAGCCTCTATTTATAGAGGTCGGGAGGATGGGGGCGTCCAGAGGCCTGGACGCCTCCATAACTTGGATTTTCTTCAAACGCCAGACTGAGCCACGGTCAGTCGATGGTCGGGGGGGGGGGGGGGTCGCCCGTGAGCTGGTTGATGGAGGCGTCCAGGGGCCTGGACGCCTCCATATCTTGGATTTTCTTCAAACGATAGACTGAGCAATGGTCAGTCGAAGGCCGGGGGTCGCCCGTGAGCTGGTTGATGGAGGCGTCTAGGGGCCAGGACGCCTCCATAACTTGGATTTTATTCAAACGACAGGCTGAGCAACGGTCAGTCAATGGCCCGGGGTCGCCCGTGAGCTGTTTGATGGAGGCGTCCAGAGGCCTGGACGCCTCCATAACTTGGATTTTATTCAAATGACAGGCTGAGCAACGGTCAGTCGATGGCCCGGGGTCGCCTGTGAGCTGTTTGATGGAGGCATCCAGGGGCCTGGACGCCATAACTTGGATTTTATTCAAACGACAGGCTGAGCAACGGTCAGTTGATGGCCCGGGGTCGCCCGTGAGCTGGTTGATGGAGGCGTCCAGGGGCCTGGACGCTTCCATAACTTGGATTTAATTCAAACGACAGGCTGAGCAACGGTCAGTCGATGGCCCGGGGTCGCCCGTGAGCTGGTTGATGGAGGCGTCCCGGGACCTGGACGCCTCCATGAAATTATATATATATTTTGTTCAATCATATATATATATATATATATATTGTCATTATTTTGTATTGATGGAGGCGTCCAGGAGCCTGGACGCCTCCATGATGACCCCCGGATTCCCCCGAAAAGTGCGTCGGCAGTCGTCCGTTAGGCATTTTCCTGGTCCCGGCAACTTCTGGTGCATGCGATTGATGTTGATGCCGTTCGAATGCCGCATGATTTCCACAACGAGGCGGTTTCCGGATGCCGAAGGAGCGTTACGCTACTCGCCCAGAAGACGAGAGAAGACTCAAAGATTGGAAACACTCAAGTGATTCAAAATACGAAAGCCGCTGCGGGGTATCGCGTGGTAATATGAGATTTTCTCAGGGGATGTCAGGAATAGCGTGTCTACACCTGGCAGGATGAATGTCATGGCTGACGCCTTGAGTAGGAATGTGGTGGTCAGTCAGATGTTGTTGAGAAAGTGGAGGTTATGGGAGCAAGTGCTGGCCATGACTTTTAAGCTCAAGATCCCTCGGGATCAAGGTTCGGCTGTTCTCGCAAGCTTGACTGCCACGCCAGCTATTCGTCGTCAGGTGACTGAGGCTCAGCGTGCGGATCCCGAGCTGCCCCGAATCTTGTTGATGACCGAGGTGGAATTTGGTGAGGATGGAGCCGTGAGGTTCCGAGGTAGGTTGTACGTCCCAGCCGAGGAGTAGACGAGGCGCGCGGTGTTGCGAGAGGCTCATGGGAGCCAGTATGCCGTGCACCCCAGATCGGCGAAGATGTACCAGAATTTGAAGAGGCAGTTCTGGTGGCCTGGTATGAAGAGAGATGTTGCAGAGTTTGTGGCCAAGTGTTTGGTCTGTCAGCAGGTGAAGGCTGAGCACCAGTGACCGAGAGGTACACTATAGCCCTTGGAGATCCCCGCATGGAAGTGGGACCACGTGACCACTGATTTCGTGGTTGGGTTGCCGAGGACATCCAGTGGGCATGATAGTATTTGGTTACTTGTGGATAGACTGATGAAGACGGCTTGGTTGTTGCCGATCAAGGTCAGTTGGAATGTGCATAAGTTGGCCCGTTTGTATGTGGAGCGGATCGTTGCGTTGCATGGAGTCCCCATCTCCATTGTGTCCGATCGTGATCCACGCTTCACTTCGGGATTCTGGAGGAGCTTCCAGAGAGCTCTAGGCACGGAGTTGGCATTCAGGTCAGCGTACCATCCTCAGTCGGACGGTCAGTCTGAGAGGACCATCCAGACTTTGGAGGATATGTTGAGGTCGTGTTGCCTAGAGTGGCAGGGGAGTTGGATCCACCATTTACCATTAGTGGAGTTTGCCTATAACAACGGCTATCGTTCGAGCATTGGTATGGCTCCTTATGAGGCATTGTACGGGCGACCTTGTCGGACTCCGCTTGATTGGTTCGAGGTCGGTAAGCGTGTCCTGACAGGACCAGATTTGGTGCAGCAGTGTACTGAGGTGGTACATTTGGTCCGGTAGAAGATGTTAGCAGCGCAGAGCCGACAGAAGAGTGATGTCGATCGGAGGAGGCAACCTCTCAGCTTTGTTGTGGGAGATCGGGTGTTTCTAAGAGATTCTCCCATGAAGGGTGTGATGCGCTTCGGCAGACGTGGGAAGTTGAGTCCCCGCTACATTGGTCACTTTCTTATTATCGAGCGCATTTAGGGATGTCAAAAATACCCGCAAACCCGATTACCGGCATTACCCGACCTGCGATGGGTCCGGTAATACCCGAATAAACGGATATGGATTCGGGTTCGGATACGTTTAAAATACATGTTTCATATTTGGATAGGGTATGGATTTAGTGCACCCAAACTCGTACCCGATCCGAACCCGCTCTTAATAACTTATTGTGCATGTTTGGCCTATGATTTTGACAAGAACCCAATCCATTGCCCGTCTTGTTGAGTTTATGAGTTTAGACTTTTTGCTAAAATTAAAAGGTTATTTTTATAAAACATAAAAATTACTTTAGAAAGAAAGAATTGACCGGATTTCTTTTTTTCTAATTCTCATAAATCTCACATTTCTTTGGATGTGAATGTGGACTCATGTTTTATAGACGGATACGGATATCCGCAGATATATCCATACCCATGACAGATATACCTGTATCCATACCCACGAAAATAATAGGGTACTATCCGGGTATGGTATTAGTAAAATTTTCACGGATAGGGTATGGTATTGGTCTACCCGAGCTGAACCCGATCCATTGACATCCCTAAGTGCATTGGTGAAGTTGCTTATCGATTGTAGTTACCCCCGGAGCTATCTACCATGCATGATGTGTTCCATGTGTCTACGCTACGGAGGTATATGCCTGATGATTCCCATGTCTTGGAGGACGCTGTTTGGCCTGAGGTGACCCCAGACTTGTCCCTTCCGGAGTACCCTATCCGCGTTGAGGATCGGCGTGAGCAACGCTTGCGGAACAAGGTTATTCCCCTGGTTAAGGTGGTCTGGCAGCGTTATTCTGGTGGCAAAGCGTCGTGGGAGCGTGAGGATGAGATGCGGCAGTAATATCCTTACTTATTCGAGTAAGTCTTCTCCCCTGCTCTTATGCTTCGTTCTTAAATTTCGAGGATGAAATTTGTTTAAGGGGGGAGGGCTATAACGTCCTGGGTTTTTTGGACATTTTTCGGGTCAGGATCCGTGAGTTTCGGACCACTTTCGGGGGTCTCGGAGCGTGTTTTACGGTTTACGCGTGTTTTTCCCCGACGGACCTTCGGAACCATGTAGAGGGTAAACCATTGTGTTCTCCTACTCCGGGACTGTACCAGTGTGACGAGCTTGTTCCGAGGATCGTGGAAATGATTTTTCCTAATTTTTTGTATTTTTTTGTATTTTCCAAATTTTATATAAATAACCTATTTCTTTTCTATTTCTTTTCTTCTTCTTCTTTCTTCTTCTTCCTCCCGTGAGCGCCCTTCCCCAACCGTTGTGGCCCCTCCTCCCTGTGCGAGAGCTCGCGACCCCTTCCTCCTCCGGTGACAGGCGATAGATGACGGCTGTGGCGCGGTGACGACGGCGGCGGCGAGAGGAACGTGGCGGTGCCTTCTTTGAGGCATGGGAGAGGAAATCGTGTTCGGCCAAGATTTGAAGATAGGCGGCGATCCGGCGGATTTCGGCCTTCCTTGAGGTAGGGGGATGGATCCTTACCCTCTTTATAGCATTCCCCGTGATTTGTAGGCCGAGGAGAGGCCGAGAGGGGGTGTTTTGAGCCAGGAGGGTAAAATTCCATGCTTTGGGGTTGAGCGCCGGATCTTCCGTTTTACGGAGTTTTTGACCGATCTAAGGGCGTAGATGCATGCTAGGGTGCTTGGGGACGGATTCCTCTTCGTTTCCCCCTCATCGGGCAATGATCGGGGCGTGGATCGGGCTTTTTGGGGCTTTCCCGCCGTTTCGGGCTCGGGTGAGAGTAGTGGTCCTAACAGGAACCGCTACTCCCATTGGCGGCCCTCAGGGGACCGCCTAATGTCTGGCAATGTCGGTTAGTTTAGTGGTCCCTAGGAGACCGCTAGGTTCAGGGGCGGTCCTGTGGCTGACTGCTACCCATTGGGTAGCGGCTTGGCCTTGACCATTTTTCCCCATCAAACACGATTTTGACCGTTGGAGCGTCGGTTGGGCTGGGCGGTCCCCAGGAGACCGCTTAGCCTTTGGGGGCGGTCTCGCGACTGACCGCTACCCCTAGGGTAGCAGCCAGTCCTTGACCGTTTTCCTTGTTGGGTCTGGGCACCCTTGGGGTGCGTGTTTTTGACCGTTGGGAGTCACGACTGAGTTGTGGTCAGGGCGTGACCGTTTCTTTGTCCTTGCGGTTCAGGGAAGACCGTTTTGGCTGGGTTAGCGGCCTGGCGATAGACCGCTAGGTCCTTTGTGGCTTTTCCCCTCTAAGCGGTCATGGTGTGACCGTTTGGCCGTGCTTGGCAGTCTCAGGGGGACCGCCAGGTTTGCCATGGGGTCCAGGGAGGACCGCTTGGCCTGTTTCGCGGTCCGAGGAGGACAACCAGGTTCAGGGCAGTCCTGAGAGGACCGCCACTCCGTTTCCTTCTGTCGGTGATTCCCGTGAGTCGGGTCTTACCTCCTGTGACACGTCCACTAGTCGTTGCCTTCTTACGGCACACGTGTGCTGACCCACCCGGGAGTGGTGGAGCGGCTTACTCGAGAGAGACGATTTTTAGGCTGGTTTCCGTAGGGCCCCTTGCCTTTGCAGCCTGAGTCCGGCTGGGGGGAAAATCGGCTAGAGGACCCGACCTAGAGCAGTTGGTCTGTGTGTGTACGCGTAGTTGGGGGCAGAGGACCCGCGCTGACGAGAACGACCCCAGCTAGTCCTTGTTCCGAGTTCCTGGTTACTTGTACGGTGTCTCAGTCTCCGCCTGAGGCATGGTAGCGAGATACCTGAGGCTGCGGACTAAGTCATCAGTGGACGCATCCGGACTGTAAATCCTAATTAGAAATCCACTTAGAACAATTATAAAAAATAAAAAAGAATAAGCATGCACGAGGTGCAAATATGGATATGTGATCGCCAGAGACGCGAGGGCCTCAAAGAATATAACAATAATAAATGGAGGAGGGATCGCGAATATAAATACCTCAAAAGTGCGGGTGATGTGAGTTCTTCCTTCTCTTCAAATCGGCCGGCCAACGAAGAGAGTTCTTCAATTTGATTACCCTTGCAAAACAATCAAACACCAATAAAGAATATGGAATTAGAACATGGTGAGTGTAGCATCAAATTCTTAATAAAAATATGAGCATGAAAATATGTGCAAGAACACACCTTAAGGGTGGTTGCCCCTAAACCCCTATGCAAAGAGGGTGGGAAAATATGATGAATGCAAAAGATGATGTAAAATATATAAAAGATGTGTGCGAGAGTGCACTGTGGGGGAGATTTCTCAACACGGTTGAGAATAGAAGATGAACAGCAGAAGGATGGAATGATGCATGCGTATGAATCTAACGAAATACGAAATTAAAAGAGTAAAAGAGCCTGATGCTTCTTGGCTTTGATACGCGATGGGGAGAAAGCTTTAAAAGGATGAAGTGATGAAGATGCACGAAGGCTTCTCCTAAGCCAAAGCAGCAACATCACCTGCAAAACAGAAGAAAACGGAGGAAGAAGAATAATCGAAAGGGGAGGGATTCAACCAGTTAACAGAGAAGCAATCTCTATTAATAGGTTGAAGAGAAGATAAGAACGGGCAAGAGTCCTACGGAGGTAAGACTCCAATCCCAATCGAGGAAGGTGATTGAAGAAGGCAGGGACTCTTCTGGGGAAAGTTGCATTCGTTTAGAACACGAAAGATAAAACACGACTTAAACAAGGGCGTCAATTCAAGAATTGACGACCTGATCAAGGGCATTACTTAAAACACGCCTTCAACAAAGGCGTCAATTCAAAAAATAATTTTTTTAGAAAAAAACTTTCCCTTTATTTGACATTTGTAAAAGACGCCTGAGGGAGAAAACGTCAATTTTGGAATTGACGACATGCAAAGAGACGTTATTTTAATTTAACATGAATTTATTGAAAAAGACGCATTACACAAGGGCGTTAAAATTAGCCAAAAGAATTGACGACCTAATCAAGGTCGTTAATTCAAAAATATTCAAAATAGGGCCATTTTTTATTTCTCAATATTATTTTCTCATTTTTTAGGTGGAGGTGCATCACATTGTGCTGATTCTAAAGACTATTTTTGCGTATTTTTCTGACACCCGGAAGTCCACCAAATCACCTCTTAAAGGGAGTTGAAAATAATATTAAAATATTAAATTTGAAAAGTGACGCTTTTACACGTGTCGTGAATTCCATTTTTTATTTTTTTATTTTATTAAAATTTAAAATAACGTCCTTTAACATGTCGTTAATTCATAGAAAATTCTGAAAAATCCTTAGAAAAATCCAGAAAAATAAAAAAATGAGAGGAATTGATGCCTGATGGAAGTGGCGTCAATTTTTAAGAAACGCCCAAGGCTAAGCCGCTATTTAAAAGACGCCCCACGTCAAGTCGTTAATTCTAGAAAATTCATAAAAATAGAGAAAAATACCCAAAAATTCAAAAAAATAGGAAAAAAATAAGAAAAGGGAGGAAAAAAAAGAGAAAACCAAGAAAAGTGAGAAAAACCACTCAAATAAAGCTAATTTGAGGGTCAAATTGGGGCATTACAAGGTAATATGAGATGTACTCACAGTAACGTCAATTTTGGCGTGTCTACAGCTGCCCCGCCTTGGCGTCTGCTTTGCAAGGGAGCAGAGCAAACTAAAAAGTAGATGCCAAGGTGTGATGAGACACGCAATCAACATCACTTGATGAGAATGAAATCAAAAGCTCGAGATGAAGCAATCCCGGGAAATTCAATGAAATCAACGATGTTTGGATAAGAGGAGTGTGCACGCGGGCATGAAGGAGATAAAAGAATGATCAACTTCCAGCGCGGTGGAAGTACCCCAGGTCACAAACCTGTAGGTTTCACCATCGGGGAGCGGTTACCAGCCAATGTGGACGTGCTGCAGCCAAGGTGGATAAAGGGAAAAAGATTGAAATAAGATGATAAAAATCCAAACAAGGAGCTTTCGAGAAAATGACCCAAAACAGCGACAAAACGAACTGAGGACATAATTCGGCATGGAATATCTCATATCTTGGAAATTAGTGATCAATTTTAACCCTCAAAATCAGCTTATCAGAGTGATTTTCCAACAGTTGATTCAAAGTCCTACATGAATGCATGCTGGGTTTAAAGGGAAAAATTAAATCAAACGAAAATATAAGATAATCAAGGATAATATTGTTAAACTGCCAAGACTGAGTCAAGAAAACCATTCTGCGAGCTGATAATAAGTCGAAGCCCGTTTATCCACGCATCAACTCACAAAAGGGAACCATCGTCCCCAGTCCTGGACGGCTCAATGGCCTATCCGTGTGACTAAGACTCCTCTGGAATCATCATTATTTTTGATGAAGGGGAACTCAAATCCCAGATTTACCAAAGTCACAAGGTCCTTGATATAATCTAGTAGCATAATAACATATAGTAGGAATGCATACAGGGAGATGGTGATAGCAATGAGCATGGGGGAACTGAGAAATGAGGTGCAAGCACCGTGGGGCTTGAATGATGATGCCCAGTCGGTGGGCCCAAAAGCTTCTTCCTGCGCTCAAAGATTCATCAGCCAAGATATAAAAGATAACAAGCAATGAATAAGGCATTTAAGCATAGCAAGCATAACATGAATCAAAGCATCAATAGCATGTATGTATCATATCATGAATAGCATTCAAGTGTGCACAGCGTGAAAGGCATGAATAACATAGATAGCATCATTAAAGCATAGATATCATAGCATCATTGTTTGTTGTTTGTCATGAGGATGACAACTTGGCTAATCAAGATTTGGAGTTGAATGATCAAGATCTGATAATGCCCATCGGCGGAGTGATCAGCAAGATTTGATAAAAAAGATTTGGAGATGAATAATCGGAGTAATGCGTAGCAAATTATGAAGATGTGATCAATTGTGAACTTGGGAAGAATCAAAAGGTAGATGGCAATGAATGGAGAGGACTCATCCCGTGCTCTTGGTCCTTGCAAAGTTGTTGTTCCTGCAAAAACACCATCAGAAAAATACAATGCAATTTTTTTAGATTTTGGAATATGCAAGTTTTTATGAGTTTTGAAAATATTTGAATTTTTATGTGGATTTTGAAAAATATTTGAATTTTTATTATGAATTTTGATCAGGAAATATTCAATTTTTTTTTGGATTTTGATCAGGAAATATTCAATTTTTTTTTAGATTTTGGCTTAGAAAATATAAATTTTTTTTTTGGATTTTTGGGATATGCAAGTTTTTGTGGGTTTTGAAAATATTTGAATTTTTATGTGGATTTTGAAAAATATTTGAATTTTTTTATTGATTTTTGAAAATATTCAATTTTTTTGGATCTTACTTAGGAAATATTCAACTTTTTTTTCTTTTTTTTCACCAGAAATATTTTTTTTAGATTTTGGTTTAGACATTGCTAAAGCAGCATCAAAGGGTGTTTAAACCACTGGCTAAGGGTCTTTGTTCCTTCCCCTTTCGCTAAAAACTGCCTAAAGCCAGGCGTGCATTTAAAGGTGACGTCCTATGACCAGCTACCCTTGATTAACGGTGCCCCTACCAAGGCCATACCCGAGAAACATTCGGTCTTAGAGGGAGAAGAGAAGAATTATTGAGGATAAGCTTTATGCAGGATGGGAGATGTCGGGACTCGAATTCCTTCCAAGGTGTTTCCCCTCAAAGAGGTAGTCTGTTGTGCCGGGGCTTTGTGCCTTTGATTTTTAGACCCTTGACATGTATACGACCAGGGTTTACCCTGCGGGGACTTTGCCACTCTTGACATGCCATAATTCACAATTTTACTTTTATCGAAATTTTGACTTGATTTTCATAATAGCCCTTTTTGGCGAGATGTATATCATGAAAACTCATATGAAAACTCATATTGATCTTGGGTCAAGACTGCCCCTATTTGAGACTCCTCTCGTATTGGGGATTACCCTGGGTGGGTCATCTCATCCGTCAACCTCTTGCCCCTGCGTTCGGCCGAGTAAAGAAGAGAAAAGACTTTCAGATATACTCATGGCATGGCCAAAGTAGGGACGGTGTTTAACCAAAGGAGCCGGCTAAGGACGCCGTGAAGTGTGTGAAATGCCCAGCTAGGGGTCGCTCTTAACAAGCGGGGAGAGAACGTTAAATTCCCAGCGCGGGGTTTTTATAACCAAAGGTGCTGCAGAAGCAAGCCTAAAAGACTCTTTTATGAGATTTAGTTAAAGATACGACCTAGGATAAAGGCCTAAAATACCAATCTTAATCTTGTTAAGAAGCACTTCACTTTGAAAATCATGCGTGAGATAATGATATCATAATAATACGTACTTACGCCAATATGTTACCTTGCAACCTTTGTAGAAGCAGCTGTCAGAGGCGAGGTTGATCATCGTGGGATAGTCCTCTTTGGCAGTCAAAAGGATTGGAAGCAAAGGGTTTGAAAGTGGCTTAACAAGAAGGAGTGGTGCCAAGACCAGACTCAGACGAATAAGGAAAAAAGGAAGAGAGGCGAGGGCTAGAACTCCCTCACTAAGGCGCGGAGACCCTGATCACATGGAACAGTCTACAGAAAAAGTGGAGAATTAGAAGGAGGAGTGAGGACTAAAGCCTCGAAAGCAGTGAGAGAATGAGCAGATGCCCAGGGTAGTGGATGTGGAAGAAGTTGGGTCGGACCCAGGATTAGGGGGAATCAGAAGAAGAAATTGATAGATGGAAAGAGGCGGATCCGGAGGGTCCGGAGGTTGTGGAGGAGAATCATGAGCGGAAGAAGAATCCGGAGGCTCCGGAGGGATAAAATATCGAGGGACGCGGTGCCCTGGGAAATAATAGGGAAAAAGATGATGGAAAAGGAGGAAAAAGATGAAAGATGTGATGTCATGGAAGAGTAGAAAGATGAATCGGAAGAAAGATGGATGGTCCGGAGGTTCCGGAGGAATGAGATGCCGAGGGACACGGTGCCCAGGGAAGAGTGGATGAAAAGGATCAGGAGGGTCCGGAGGTTCCGGAGGGAAATATCGAGGGACGCGTTACCCTCGGAATGGAAAAAGATGATAGAAAAGGAAGAAAAGAATGAAGGACATGATGTCCCGGAGAAGTAAGAGGATGAATTGGAGGAAAGATGGAAGGTCCGGAAGTTCCGGGGGTAGAAAATAGAAAGGGGCGTCATGCCCAAGGGATTGAGAGAGGGGTGAAGGATCTGGAGGTTCCGGGGGAAGAAGATAGAAAAGGGCGCGATGCCCTGGGAGAAAGTCCGGAGGTTCCGGAGGAAGAAGACGGAAAGGGGCACGATGCCCAGGGAGAATCAGTAAGAAGCCCAGAAGATCCGGACTTGAGGGTGTGCAGGGGCGCGATGCCCAAAGAGCGAGATTCGGAGGTTCCGGAGGAGGAAGATACCATGGGACGCGATGCCCAGGGAGGACGGGAGAGAAATTCGGGGAGTCCGGATGCAATGGTTGGAAAGGGGCGCGATGCCCTGAGGAAAGATTGGAGAGGGTGCAATGCCCGGGCAGTGTAAGGGGGCCTGCAGATCCTGAGGATGAAGATGAATAAGATGGGAAATGCGGAAGATCCGAAGGTTCTGGAAGGCAGGGAAGATACGGGTTTGGAAACCCGGGAAGCAGGAGGTGCAAATGTGTGCAATGGGATGGATGCGATGAATGCAGTGAATGCATGAATGCAATGAAATGCAAAGAATATGAAGAATGTGAAGGGTGAGAGGATGAGAGCTTCCTTTTTACCCCTGGAGTGGCCCATGAAGAATCGGTGACAGAGGAGAATATGGGCGGAGTTGAATGGAAGGTGGATAAAAGAGTGGAAGGCCCCTTAGCACCAAGATAACTGCCCCTCCACGGCAGTGAAAGTGTATAGCCAATCGGCCCAAAGAAAGAAGCTTCAATAATAAATGACAACCCTCTTGAAGAGTGGAGAGTAATAATGTGAGGGAGTTGGGAAGTTGGGACAGGAAGCATTGCCATGCCCATTGATTGCGGCATATAAAGAATGTTGACAAAAACGGGCATTCGCCCCTTGTATGGAAGAATGAATTCAGGATTTGAAAGTTGGAACAAGGGGTGCCCTGCCCGGCCCTTACACAGCATCAATGCTTGACATTCTCTGAGCAATGGCGGCGACTTGGCCTTTTCAATCGTTCTTGGCACAATAACCCGGATTGGCATCCGACAAATAAACTCTTGCATCTTGAATAGCGCAGCCATGGCCAAATCTTTCTTGCCCGGCTCCGGATTATCTTCGGCACAAGTGCTTGTAGAAAGCCTCCCATTCCGAGTGGTAGGGGAAGGTGAAGCGGAGGCGGAAGGCTCCATGGATAGTGACGGTGTAGTGGAAAGTGTTGGAGAAAGGATGAGTGGAAGTGGAGGTTCAAACACGTCGAACTTCCCCTCTTGTTTGGAAGCAGTTGAGGTTGACTCGAGTGCAAAAAAGGGTGGATCCTGCTTAGGACTAGCCACGGGTAAGGGTGAAGGGTTAAGTAGTGGAATAGGGGTGGCTAGGTTTGGGGTTACAGGTGTAATGGGGGGCCGAGATGGCGGTAACGGGAGGTTAATTGGGGAAGGTTCAATGGAGGGCTCGATGGAAGCCGAGGGTGTGGAGGCTAATGGCTTAATGGGTGGAGGTTTAGTAGAAGGCTCGGGGGAAGCTGGTGTTATGAAGGTTAATGGTATAATTGGTGGAGGTTCGGTGCGGAGAAAACGCCGAACTGGGTGAGCGGCGTTAAGGATAGGAGGAGACTCCAGATGTGCCGGCGCGGGTGATTGGAGTATCGACCCATCATCGTAACACCAACTAGTCTCATAAACGGGGGTTGGATTGGGTATGGTGGCTTCATCCTGAGCAGGGGGTTCATCAAATAGTAATGGGGGGAGAGGGAAACGAAGGAAACTCGGAAGGGGTGCCTGCGCGGCTTCATCATCGTATATTGCTTCAAATTCTTCAATCACCGGCTCTTGCTTGCTTGAATTGTCGATGCCATAATCGTCTCTCCTGTCCTTCCATTCTTTCTCCATCCTTGTAATATCATCCAGAGCAGCGTGGAGAGGATTGACTGGAGCAGGAGGAGCGGTCCGTGGGCTCGTAACCCTCTTTAATTGTTCCTCCAAAGAAGCGACTTTGTCGATAAGAGCTTGCTGGAGGGGTGTGACCTGAGCAACATAGGGTTGACAGGGCCTTGAAGGAGGGGCCGCATAAGAAGGCCATGGATGGGGATTAATGGGCCGACCCGTAGAGGAACCTGGATGGGCCGAATTGCAAGAAATAAATGGGCCTTGGGGCCGTGGTGGAGGAGGAATAGAAGGAGGCGGGTGTTGGATCACCCGAGGAGAAGAGTGAATAGGAGGAGATGGGTTATGGACTACCCGAGTAGGAGTATGAATAGAGGAGGGAAGTGGGTGATGGGCCACCCGAGTAGGATTGGAAGGAGGATGAGATGAATGAGATGCACCCTCGACAGCGGCCTTAAGGGCTTGGATTTGTTGAGGGGTGAGATGATCTAATGCATGAATGATTTGAGAAACCTTCTCATCATTGGGACGAGACGGTCCCGTAGGAGTAGTGGCTCGCGATTGGATTGAAGGACCATGGGATTGGATATTGCCCACGGGTCGGGCAGCACTGTAAGAATGAGGACGTGGTCCTTTGAAAGAATTATGGTGAGAATGATGAACATGTTGAAATTGAGGGGAATAAGATGTGCCAGGTTGATCACCCTCATGAGCATTAATTGAGTTGAACATGTTGACTTTCTTATCAAGGTAATCCAAATAATTCAATGTGCAATCAAAACAGTTCACAGAAATAGCAAACAAGTTGGGATGGTTACCTTTAACTTCTTATGTTTGAACCTTGGTGAATTAAGGATTTTTAACAAAATTATGGGATTCACTCAAGGGAGGAACCTAGTTTCAAATGTGATTTCAACTCCGGTGCTAACTAGGAACACTCTCTCACCGTGTATGGCCAACTAAACCCGGGACTTCAAAGGGTACAACCTGCCCGGCGTCCGTAAGGGAATCCACGGGTGCGGGGACTTACGGAGGCTTGGTTTAGGAATTTCCAATCCAAAGAGACGGAGTGCTCAATGGAGGGTCCTTCCTTCACCAAGAGGGTGTGTGGAATCCTAGTGTAGAGAGAGGAGGTCTCCCAAACCAATGCAAATGAATGAATGCAGGGTAAACGAACCAACAACAGCAATATGATCAATCAATGAATATAAGCATGAATCAGCATGAAAAATCACAAACGGGAGGGTTCTGTAAATCCACAGGAAAGAGACGCCCTGGCAGGGGTCGCTACCAAGAGTGAAAAACGCGCCTTGGAGTGAGGTGCTATATATAAAAGGACGCCCCTGGATGAGGGCGTCAAATGTAAACACGCGCCTTGATGTGAGGCGCTAAGCAACAAAAAGACGCCCTAGGGAAGGGCGTGAATTCACAGAAAGCAGGAGATGTGATGGAAGACGCCCTGGCAGAAGGCGTTACACATAAAGAAGATGCCCTGGATCAGGGCGTTAAAATAAAATGTGCCTCTGTATAAGGCGTTAATTTCCTCTATCTCCAGAAAACTCCACGGCCAGAAATATCAAACACGTCACAGTCAGAGGCAATCAACAAATATATGAATTAAGATATTAGCATGCTCATCAAAATTTTTGGATAAGTGGAAATTCTAAAAAAAAAACCTATCAAACTGACAGATCACATGGGGAGAGTGCAATGCACAATGGAGGGTGCCCGTGGGGCATAAAAAGGAGACGCACCATGGGTGCAAAAGGGGAGATGGCACACGTGGGTGCCCAAGGGGAAAGGGTAATCAAAAGAAAAATGAAAGGGGTCCCACCGTGATCGCCAATTTGTAGATCCTAATTAGAAATCCACTTAGAACAATTATGAAAAATAAAAAAGAATAAGCATGCACGAGGTGCAAATATGAAGATGTGATCGCCAGAGACGCGAGGGCCTCAAAGAATATAACAATAATAAATGGAGGAGGGATCGCGAATATAAATACCTCAAAAGTGCGGGTGATGTGAGTTCTTCCTTCTCTTCAAATCGGCCGGCCGACGAAAAGAGTTCTTCAATTTGATTACCCTTGCAAAACAATCAAACGCCAATAAAGAATATGGAATTAGAACATGATGAGTGTAGCATCAAATTCTTAATAAAAATATGAGCATGAAAGTATGTGCAAGAACACACCTTAAGGGTGGTTGCCCCTAAACCCCTATGCAAAGAGGGTGGGAAAATATGATGAATGTAAAAGATGATGTAAAATATATAAAAGATGTGTGCGAGAGTGCACAGTGGGGGAGATTTCTCAACACGGTTGAGAATAGAAGATGAACAGCAGAAGGATGGAATGATGCATGCGTATGAATCTAACGAAATACGAAATTAAAAGAGTAAAAGAGCCTGATGCTTCTTGGCTTTGATACGCGATGGGGAGAAAGCTTTAAAAGGATGAAGTGATGAAGATGCACGAAGGCTTCTCCTAAGCCAAAGCAGCAACATCACCTGCAAAACAGAAGAAAACGGAGGAAGAAGAATAATCGAAAGGGGAGGGATTCAACCAGTTAACAGAGAAGCAATCTCTATTAATAGGTTGAAGAGAAGATAAGAACGGGCAAGAGTCCTACGGAGGTAAGACTCCAATCCCAATCGAGGAAGGTGATTGAAGAAGGCAGGGACTCTTCTGGGGAAAGCTGCGTTCGTTTAGAACACGAAAGATAAAACACGACTTAAACAAGGGCGTCAATTCAAGCATTGACGACCTGACCAAGGGCATTACTTAAAACACGCCTTCAACAAAGGCGTCAATTCAAAAAATAATTTTTTTAGAAAAAAACTTTCCCTTTATTTGACATTTGTAAAAGACGCCTGAGGGAGAAAACGTCAATTTTAGAATTGACGACATGCAAAGAGACGTTATTTTAATTTAACACGAATTTATTGAAAAAGACGCCTTGCACAAGGGCGTTAAAATTAGCCAAAAGAATTGACGACCTAATCAAGGTCGTTAATTCAAAAATATTTAAAATAGGGCCATTTTTTATTTCTCAATATTATTTTCTCATTTTTTAGGTGGAGGTGCATCACATTGTGCTGATTCCAAAGACTATTTTTACGTATTTTTCTGACACCCGAAAGTCCACCAAATCACCTCTTAAAGGGAGTTAAAAATAATATTAAAATATTAAATTTGAAAAGTGACGCCTTTACACATGTCGTGAATTCCATTTTTTATTTTTTTATTTTATTAAAATTTAAAATAACGTCCTTTAACATGTCGTTAATTCATAGAAAATTCCGAAAAATCCTCAGAAAAATCTAGAAAAATAGAAAAATGAGAGGAATTGACGCCTGATGGAAGTGGCGTCAATTTTTAAGAAACGCCCAAGGCTAAGCCGCTATTTAAAAGACGCCCCACGTCAAGTCGTTAATTCTGAAAATTCATAAAAATAGAGAAAAATGCCCAGAAAATCTAGAAAAATAGGAAAAAAATAAGAAAAGGGAGGAAAAAAAGAGAAAACCAAGAAAAGTGAGAAAAATCACTCAAATAAAGCTAATTTGAGGGTCAAATTGGGGCATTACAAGGTAATATGAGATGTACTCACAGTAACGTCAATTTTGGCGTGTCTACACCGGCCTTGCTTCTAGTGGGTGGTGCTCATGTCCTCTGGTAGTTATAGACTTGTGTTTTAGCAGACCGAGGTTGGTTTGTATGGTACTGTATATATATTTCTCCTCCCGTCCGTCCCTTAATGCCCTCCCATGTCTATCCTACCACATCCAACATGGGAAATGAATGAAGACAGGGGGAAAGGGAGGAATAAAAACCTGTGATCGCCACCAAGGCGCCGAACGTGATGAACACGCTGTACCTTGGAAAGAGGGAGAGGTACTCGCCTGGGGTGCAGCGCTGCGAAGATATGCGGCTCTGGAAGAACCGCCTATAAGATGTACGGTCTCACCACAGACCATCTAAGCACGCTGCAGAGGACGCGGGATGAAGCACTCTTGGCAGTTGAACGACTCTATCACGACCGCAGGAAGAAGAAGGACGGTCCAGGTCGAACCGCACGTCTCCTTGAACGGATGGTAGAAACCGCGCAAGACCACCATGCCAGAAGTTACAAAGGGTCCAACCCCCACCCTTTTCGACGAGCCAGAAAGGATGCGCCTCGTGTTAGTGTACTGCTGACCTGCAAAACAAAGTGTAGAACACAAGAAAAAACCCAAGTTAGAAACGTGGAGTGTAGCAAATGCTCGAATGAAGGGAAATGAACATAAGTATTTGAATGGGGGATACCTGGAGGATTTTTAAACCTCTAGGGCGTCAGAAAACATGGGAGGGTGTGTGCATGACAGTGCAAACAATGAAAACGTGGGAGAATGGATGTGTAGAAACAAACATGCAATGAGAAGAAATGAGATCATCAAATGCAAAAAGACTCAAGACTAGGACTACTCCCTGAACCGGAGGCCTATATGGACGTAGAAGGTCTCCCTCCTTGGTGCTAGGTCGCTCAAGAATTCAGCAGGGCTTCGCCGTCGACCAAAATCTCCCCCTTTTCAAACCCGGCCTCTAGGGTCTATTTATAGAACACCCAAAGTCCTAGCTTGGAATTAGGGTTTAGATGCATTTTTAGGTCAAGATTATCAAACAAAAGATGAAGATAATTTCATTATCTTTCATCTGGAAGAAACGGCACTCGAAATGGTTGAGGATTCGCGGAGAAATGGCTGGATAAGGTTGGGGATAAATCCACGAGGAGAGAGAGAAAATCTGATGAATCTTCAGCAATCGTGCAGATGAACGGTCTAACGATAGACCACACATCCATATGAGCGGCCCATTATGGGCCGTCCAACCTCGTCGGTGGAAATTCATCAATTCATAAAATAATCCAAATTATCTACTGAACCGGCCGAATAGTTCGCCGCTGGACTCTCATAAATGCACGACTACGATGAGACCGTTCAAAGGTAGAGCGGCCAAAGAACAACCGTTCTAGCCTTGTCGGTGATAAATAGATTAAATGGGTAATTATCTAAGAAAGCCACCAAGCGTAGGACTCTGAGAGACAAGCGGCTACCACCCGTCCGTTCATCGTATTGAACGGCTAGGGAAAGACCGCATAAATGCTTGTCGGTGGAAATTCAGAAAATTAACAAGAATATTCCAAAATATATGGACGGCCTACTATCAACCGCACATTGATTGAGCGGCCATGGATAAACCGTACATGTACATGGGCGCTTGAAACTCATGGAAAAGCTCAATCAACCATAACCAAGGCCCATTAAGCCCAGAATTGAAACAAACCTTGCCAGGGAGGGAGGCTACCCATAAAACTGGCCCAGAACGTGCCCGAAAACAGCCCCAACGAGTGATGGACAACTCGAGACATCAATAAATGAGAGTATGAAGAACGACTCAACTTATCGGCAAAAAATGGATGTCAACAGATGCCCCTCCTTAACGTCCTCTTTGCAGGGGAGCGAGCGGAGGTGAAGTGAAAGTGACATGGAACATGGAGATGAAGCGGAAATGCAGCGGAGTGGACCGGAAAGTGGACGTTAAGGTAAAACGACACCCGTTTTTACCAACAGGCGATAGGAATCTTCCGGAAAACTCTGAACCAAATGCAAGGAATGATAAAACCAAAAGTGACACCAGTCTAGAGGAACTAAACTAAACGAAATGAAACAAATCGATAAGACCAACCTCATGGGGGACACAATCCCGTGGTCTAATGAGGAGGCCAAAAGTAGACAGCAAAAGTAAAGGAAACAGGCTAAAGCTCCAGACGTGGACCTCTTAATCAACCAAACCAAGTGAATTGACCAAAGAGAACCTTCCAACTCAGAGTGGAATTAGTTCCTCTTACTCAAACACTGAGCGCATAGCTAACCATCGCTGGTGGGACATTCTGCAGGCAAACCATGGGGCATGAATGCTCAAAAAAGATGCGTATGATGCATGCTGGGCTAAAATAAAAGAAATCATTTAAAACAAATGCAAAGAAAGATTAAAATATAAAATACTAGAGAATAATATTGCTAAGCTGGAAAAATCAGAGTCAAGATACCATCTGCAACCACAGCGTGCAGGATAGAACCATCCTCCCCAGACTTTCCCAACCTAACGGCCTATCCGAAGATTAAACGCGTGAACCCGGATCATCATCATTTTTGTTAAAGGGGAACATCAGATCCTGGAACACGCGAGTAACCAACTGGTTCTCGAGATAATATATTACAGTACCATATAATAATGCAATAAGGGATGCAAGGATAGAAGGCCATACCTGACTTACCTGTGCAGGTGAAATGGCAAGTGAAAGTTTGATGCTGCACATAAGATTGTTAGCAAGATTTTCAATGATATCACGAAATCACCAAAACTCATCAATTGGACACCAAGTGCAGAAATGAGGGTGGGACAATTTCAAACATGCACGGTTAAATACCAACTGCCCAAAAATAAGAACGGCTATACCTAAACTGTCTATGTATGGAATTTGAACCGACTTAGACATCATACCGTTGACAATGAACGGTCACCTCGCAACCGTTCAAACAAAGGACGGTATATCGTTAGACCGTATAACCTCTGCAACTTCGAAAAGCTAAAAACCCTTCATCTCCCTCCCTCCACCGTAACCGACAGTGGGAGGGAGAACGAAGGGGGCAACCCACCACATCCATTCTCTCAATTTCTCACACCCCTCTCCCACTCTCAATCTCCCTCTCCCACATGCGCTCAAAGCACTGCGCGAGACGGCCCTCGATGACGAACGTGGACGCGCCACCGCCGACGACCGCCACCGCGGCAGAGGTTCCACCGACGGAGGAGACACCGGCAACACTGTCGGCCGGGGGAGGTGCTCTCCCGCCGCCGTCCGAGGCCGAGGAAGGCGCTGAAGCTGCCACGCCCGGAGATGGAGACGCCGGGGAGGACGCACTGGCGGATCCGACCGAGGTAGGTGCACCAAAACCTCCTCCTTTTTCATTTTTACGCCATGCATGTTAGATTTAGGGGATTCTGGGGGGATTAAGGTGCTTAGGACCGGTTTTGGGGGGCAACGGTAGCCTCCCCGCCCGTGGGGAAACCCTCACCGTCGTCGGGGAAGACGACGGTAGGGCGGTTTACAAAAAACCGCACAAACAAAAACATACGGCTCACATAGAGCCGCCCATAATCCACACGGCCCAGGGGTGGCCGTACAACACCAGAATCGAATCAAAGAAAGACGGTGAGTGGTTCACCGTACAAACGACGAACGGGCCGCATTGGTCCATTCATCACCTTGCCAGCCCTGAACAATGCGGTCCACATAGGACCACCCAACCTATAAACGGCCCGGGAGCGGCCGCCTGAAAGCGAATAAACCAAGGGAAAGAATGGCAAATGATAAACCGTTCAACTAAAGGATGGCCAATACTAGCCCGTTCAAAATAAAGAATCTGAGGACTGAAACGGCCCATATGGGACCGCACAAGGGGAAGAGTGGTCCATGGCAGATCGTCCTTCTGACAGAGGATGGAACTTTTGATTTTTCATTTATTTAAGAACTAAAATGCCCAAATTAATTACTAAATGTATGAAAATGAATGAATGAATGCAGGGAAAGCGCAGGACCCGCACCTCGTGGCTGTAGGTTCGCGCAGTGTACTTGGCACTGTCGGACTTTCAGCGAGAGCGGTTGACTGCCATGGGGTTTGCCCCATTCCTGAGCATCGAGGTGTGTCGGTTTGACGCGGCTCTGCTCTACGCCATGCACGACCGCTGGGACCCAGTGAGTCGTACGTTCCTCTTCCCATGGGGGCATATGGTCCCCACGCTGGAGGACGTGGCCAGACTCACTGGCCTTCGAGTGCACGGGCTACCGGTTAGCGGGACCACTTTTCCCGACTACCGGGCGATGGCTCGGGGGCTGCTGGGCTTAGAGCTGTGGCGCCCCGAGAGGCAGTCGACCCTCCTACCCCGGGCTAGTCTCCAGGATAGCCTGGGTTACGACGGGCGGGAATTGCAGTTGGTGAGCGGCCGGAGGAGCACCTGCAGCGGCTGGTGGAGCTGGCGCGGCCGAGGGTAGCTGCGGGGCCGGGAGCAGAGGCGGACAGAGTGCTACGGTGATTCCTGATGCTGATGTTCGGGCGACTCCTCTTCTCCACCAGGGCGGATGTGATGAGCTGCCAGTTCCTTCCTTTCCTCGAGGAGCTGAGCCACGTGGGAGACTACGCGTGGGGAGCAACAGTCCTTGCGTTCTTGTTCGACACGCTGAGTTCGATGGCCCGTCGGATGATGCTCGGGGGCTTCTCCCCCTTACTCCAGGTACGACACCTACCTTAGACTTAATTATGCAACTCTATATGTTTTCTAAATGCTGACACGATGCTGTGATGCAGGTGTGGGCCTACGTACACCTACGTAGGTTAGGCAGAGGTGAGGAGACCCGTCCTGGGCTCCTGCCGATTCCACGGAGGTGGACAGCACCTCGAGAGACTGCAGCCCTGAGACGACAGGTCCGAGAGCTGCAGGACGACCTGAACGCTCTACCGTTTGCCTCGGTATGCTTATAAACTTAGACTCTTTTAATTAAATGCAATTCTTATATGACGATGATGCTAATGTGACTTTCTATTTCTTGCAGGTACGGTGGACACCTTACACAGAGGAGGGCCAGGAGGGTCAGCCTTGGGTGGTTGGCACCCTCGCCTTTGCCGGTCGAGATGTGTGGCTTCACTGCGTGAATGTGGTGGAGCCACTGCACTACAGATTGGTGATGAGGACCATCGGGGTCCATCAGCCCGCGGTGGAGTTCCCGACGCCTAAGAAGGCGGGGGAGCGAGTGACGAGGACTACCCGGGGCCTGGCGGCAGCATTTGATTGGACGGCGAGGAATGCTACGCAGGTGGCCAACTGGACAACTCTTGGGCGAGTGGTGACCGCCCGAGCAGAGAGCGACTCAGCGTACTATACCGCGTACGCTAGACACTACCTGGACCAGGTGTTCCGGGGTGTCCACCGACCGGTACGACTTCTAAACTCAAACTCTACTTATTATGTTTATGCTTTTTATATGATGATGCACTGACACCTGAACTTCTAAATGCAGATTGACCCTGAGGGATGACTAGCGGAGCTGCAGGGGCTCCTGCACTCCACCATCAGGGAGCGGGACGAGGCCCGACAGGCCCTGGCCTTACTGGTGAGTTTTCTAAACCCTAAACTCTCTAAATTATGTAAATGCTTATGATTATGACTATGTATGTGACTGACCTGGAGTTTTGGGTGCAGCGTGCCGAGGGGGCCCAGCGACAGGGGGCCGATGCTCCTTCTTCTTCTTCTACCCAGACTCCTGCAGATCGGGCCGAGCGGGAGGCCGACTTCACTCGGATGGTAGCGCGGGCCAAGGCGGCCGAGGTGGCGCTCACCGAGAGGGTACGCAAATTCACTACATTTTCTCTTGTTAATTATGCTTATGAAATGTATGAAATGCAATTGACTGACTATGATATGTGCATGCAGACATCCGAGTTGACCCGTCTTAGAGCAGAGCTAGAGCAGAGCCGGGCAGCGGCTAGGGAGGAGGTGGCCCGTGTACGGGAGGAGGCAGCATAGAGCCGGCCAGCCGACACCCTCGAGACGGCCCTCCTGCGAGCGGAGCTAGAGCGACTCCGAGCTGGAGCGGAGGAGCTGGTGCGGGTCCGAGCGGAGCGGGATCGGGCTCTGATCGAGGCATCTGTACATGGGGCCCGACTTCTGTACATGATATGATATGATAGTGATATGCCTTTCTTTGTTTTGATTTTGTGGATGTATGAAATGTATGAATGCATGCAAATGATTGACACTGACTATGACTACAACACGAGTGAGACGGACACGGGTGAGAGAGAGAGAGACGGCACGAGTGAGCGACAGAGTGAGAGAGAGACGACACGAGTGAGCGAGAGAGAGCCGAATGTGAGTGAGAGAGAGACGACACGAGTGAGTGAGAGAGAGGGAAGCCAAATGAGTGAGATGAGGGATGCCAACCGAGTGAGATGAGGGATGCCAATTGAGTGAGATGAGAGACGCCAACTGAGTGAGATGAGGGACGCCAAATGAGTGAGAAGAGGGACGCCAACTGAGTGAGATGAGGGACGCCAACTGAGTGAGATGAGGGACGGACACGACTACTAGCGACACAGGTGCACTACTGGTTGAATGAAGGCTTCAGATGAGTAGAACGGTTCCTAGTGGGACGCCGAAGGAGACATACGGTCACTATTTAGACCGTACTGAAGAAATATAAACGGTCCTCTGACCGCCGTCCAGAAAGTAGAACGGCTTATAATCAGCCGCTCGATAAGAAGAACGGTCTGTCTAAGGCCGCTCAAACTTCAGCAGTCGAATTCCTAGAAGATGTTAAACGGTCTCTCTAAGGCCGCTCAATAAGATTGACGGTCTATCATGAGACCGTCCAAGTGGGCGTCCTGCGAATTTGAAAGGGACTCTCCTGGAGAGTCCTAACCCGAGGGTAAACCATCCAACCCCATCCAAACCTTATCTCAACCCGCCCCAAACTTATCTAATCCCAATCTTAAGAGACCTAAGCTCCCTAACAAGCCCTATAAGTAGGAGGGGAGTCTAAATTCGTGATTCGCACATCCACCCTCTTCTAAGTCTTGAAACTTTTGCCATACTTCACCAAACCATCATGAAGAGGGCCCTAGAGGGTAGTTCCATGGAGGGGACATCTTTTGAAGGGCCAAAGCCAGCTAGGAAGAAGCGGGAAGTGCTCCAATGACTGACCGCGATCCCACGACATCTCAGCGCGAGCCCTTTGAGAGAGGTAAGTTAATCATGATTTCATTTAATTCAATTCTTTCATTTACTTACATGCTTTTCCTTCCTCTCTCTTTTCTTCCATCTTCTTTCTTCCCACCTCAGCTTCTCCCTGGCCCCAGGCGGTATTCCACCTTGAAGTGGTTGGCTCCCATGATCCGCGTCTTGCCCCTAGGAGTGACATCTATCCTGAGATCTTGGCACTTACAACCTCTCCTAGTACTGGGTCAGAATTACCCAAAGCTTTCCCTTGATTGGCACATCATCTCAGCCTTAGTAGAAATCTGGCACCCACAGACCCATACATTCATATTCCCATCATTTGAGGCCACTATCCTACTGGAGGAGGTAGAGACCTACTTCTCTTTACCCAGGTCCCAGGTGGGAGGGGAAGACTGATGAGGGCATCCCTTGCCCCTCCACATTTTCTCCGGACTCGGATTGTTCGTCGGCAAGCGCCACTATGTTAGTCATGTATTTCTAAGTCTAGTCATGTAATCTTCACATTTTCTTTGAGTCAATATCATGTAATTTTCCCTTTATTTGAGTCATGTACCTAGGTTGGTGAGTCATTTTCCTAAGTCTTGAAGTCATTATGTTGGTATGATTAGTTAATGGGCCCAAACCATTGGGCTAGGCCCAGGGGCGCCCCTCCCTTGGACTGTTTGGTCATTAGTTAGCTTGTCAGGGTCAGTTTGGTCTTAGGAAAAGTGTGGACTCTATAAATAGCCCCACCCCTCTCTCATTTGTAACAACTTTTGGATGAATATTGAATAGCATTTCCACCTCCTCTAGTCCCTCTCATTATCTCTCCATTCTCTCTCCTCCTCTCTCTAAATTTCAAAATTCACTCTCTCTCCTCCCCCTCTCAACCACTTCCAACCCCCACCTACCTCCATTAACTCCCCACAACTTCCCACAACCCCTCTTTAATCCTCACCTAGTCCCAAGGAAGTTCCACCACTCCAAGCCCCACCACCCAACTACCACCTACCCTACACCATTTCCTAAGCTCCCTTCCTCTCCCCAAGGTTGAAGGGGCTCTTCCCTAAGTCCAAATTCAAATTTCCCTCTCCCTAGGGCTGTGCCCTTCCATCTCCCCACCTCCTTAATCACCCTAGGTCGAAATTCCCTTCCTCCCTACAGCCAAGTTCGCCCCCACCTCCTCTCTCACTCACCCTCTCTCTAGTGCACACCCACTCCCCCATCTCCACCTCTAGCTATTCCAGCCCCCTCTCCCCATCTATCCCTGCCACTCCAGACCCCTTGAAGCCCTAGCCACGTTCTTACCATATTCCCCAGCCATCAGCCAACCTCCCTCTTGCTTAGTTGCCTCTCTCCTACACCATTTGCCACCACCAAGTTGCAGCTCCATTAGCAGTTCGCAGGCATCAAGATTGAGTCCTGGAAGCAGCTTCATCTCCGACACTTCCCCTCATCTTCTGGTGGCATGGCATACACCGTTGGAAAGTTCGTCCAAGGAGATTTCTAGGAGAGGTGGTTTTGTCGACATCCGAGGTCGGAGCTGTCCGCAGGAGCCGATCTCCCTCGACTGCGCAGAAGACCCCAGGCAGAGAACCAGAGTGAGAGTGGAAGCTCAGCCACGGCGAACCTTTTGGGATTCAGATCAAGTGTTCTTCAGAAAAATTCTTCCCTCTCAAGTCCTCTTTCATCCTCAAGAAGCAGAGCTGCATTTGGACATCGGCATCTCAAGTTACAAATTTTCTACTCCAAGTGTGTCAGGTCAGTTTACAGAAGCCAGAACCGACACCCTCTACTCATCTGGTCTTCCCGGTCTTCTCCGACATCTACCGAACTCGCAGTTGGTGCCGACAGAAAGAAGACTCGACCACGGTTCCAACGGTTCAGGTCTCGCCTCAATCAGAGCTTGGTAGTGATCGTGGCACCCTCTGCAACCAGACACATTGTTCTGCACCAGACAGAGGTAGAACCAATCAGTCCGGTTCCAGACTCTGCCCCGGCCAGCAACGACTGTACCAGGCTCAGCAAAAATTCCGAGATCATCCTTGGTCCGTTAGCAAGCTGTTGGCGCAAGTCTCATCAGGTTATGAGCTCGGTGGAATTTTTGGCAGCATCAACATCGACCCCCTGTTCAGAAATACGGAAGAAAGGCAGAACCGGCGGAGCTCGGAAAGTCGGTCCTCTTTGCATAATTCCCCACCCCGCTTGGCCGGCTGAAGGCCCCTCCCTGCGTGGAGGTAGTTTTGGATGTAATTAACTTAATCCCCACCCCAAGATCATCCCTCCTGCGAGAGGCGTAGTGTTGTACTCTTTACACTTTCAGGTCAAGCAACATCGCCGCGGCGATCGGGTGCATACCCTCGCCTCCCCGCTCGCCCCCGTCTCCGGCCGGAGTCGGCGTCTTCACGCCGGCTAGGTGAGCCTCGGATCCTCTCTTGACAGGTTTAATCACTTGCTTAGCTTAGTATTATTGCTATTGCTTCGTCGGACGGAGAGTGAGAGCTCGGCCTAAATTGCTAGTACCGTGAGTGACCACCGCGGGCAAGTTGAGAGTGAATCCACTTAACCCACACCCTTGGTGTGTTGGCCGCCCATGATTTGGGCATCCTAGGCCCATTTGGGGTTCTTCCAAGCTAGCCAACCATTGGAGCCTAAAGGTCCCACCTCGGACCCTCTCCAACATCGCCTAGTCACCATCGGGTACTAGTGTGCGCCATACGGGTGAGCTCGCTAGTGTGAGTCCGCTGCTCAAACTTGAATGCTTGCAAAATAGGTCCAAGGTTGGTTTTACATCAAGTGGTATCAGAGCAAGTTCACAACTTGTCTCTATCAAGTTGGTCCTAGGGCGTGTCTATGCATTTAGAGTCTTCGGTTGCATCTCTTTTGTCCACTAGCATGGCTACTTCATGTAAGTCACATCTATCTCACTCGGCCCTCCGCAAAGGTCCGATTGACACCCCTTTGGGCATAGTCCTATTTGAGGACCTTATCTTTAATGGATACCACCCTAGTGCATATTTAGAGTGGGAGGAAAACATGGATAAATACTTTAAGAGGAATCCAATGACTGAACCCATGAGAATCTACCTTGCCAAGAGTCGACTTGTGTACCATGCCGAGGATAGGTGGAAGTTCATTGAACAATTTAGGAGGGTTATGAGGCTAGAGCCTATTAACACATGGGAGAACATGAAAGCCGAACTTAGGAAAGTCTACACTCCCCGACCTCCTCCCTCCTACCCGGGTTACCAAAACTCGAGGGGCACTCCCACTCCTCCAACCCCACCCGTCCAAACCCTTACCACTAGAACCCAAGTGTCCAAGGCCTCCACCTCCCCACCTAACCCCATGAGGGCCCCCACACCCCAACCAAAACCCCCTTCCCTAACCTACACTAGTCAAGCCCCTTTAGCCCCCACTTCCACCCCAAACGATCCCAAGGGCAAGAGACCCCTAACCGACCCAATTCCCTCCATGATGACCGCCACTCATCCAACCCTCACCATTCAAAACCAAGTGGACACCATGTCCACCCCTCCACCTAGGCCCATAATGGCCACCACCCCCAAACCCAAAACCCCTCACCAAACCCGTACCCCACAAGCCCCCTTGACCACCACCCCAAACCCACCATCGTCCCCAAAAAGGGACACATCTCCCAAAACAAATCAACTCAAAACCCCTCACCCAACCCACCTCCCACTTCCTACACCAATCTTTCCCCAACCTAGGCCTCCTCTACTTCCCCTTCCTATCCCAACCCAAGCCCATGCTTGTTCACCACCCCGGGTGTGTCATACGCTAGCTATCACCAAACCACCCACCATAGATCCCCCTACTCCATTAGCAATAGAAGTTGCTACCCACACACCTATCCAAGTGGAGAAGGATGCCCATCCGAATCCACCTCCCAACAAAGAGGAAATCCAAAGGCTAAACAACTCACACACCTCTAGCCTAGCTCCTCTAGAGACACCCAACCTCACCATAGATAAGTCCATACTCCAATGGCTCAAGAAAGGTCTCACCATTCCTAGTTCACAACCATGCCACCTACCCATGGGATATCAATCCCAAATCATTCCCATTCAGCCACATGTCACTTATCAAACTTCCTATTGTGTGAAAGATTTGGGAAACTTAGTGAACTACCTACATTGGCAAATTCACTTGACTAATATGCTAGCCATGAGGCCGTCCATGACTAACACCATTAGCCTAGCATATCCAACTATTGGCTCCATCACTTCCATCTACACTAATGGCCAAGTTACTAGTGAGATCATCCTCCTTCTTCCCATGGAGGAAGAACCTATCCTAGTCCACTCCCCAACCATTGAGATCCCAAGTGCTTTGATCGGCCAACCCATTAGCAACCTTGGCCCACTTATTGAGGAGGATGACTCACCATTCGAGGATCTTGAGGACATGGAGTATCCCTATCTAGGTGACCCTTACCATGATCCCTTCGACCCTTTCCTATGGGAACCTAGATCTCCATGTGACCCACTTACCTTATTCACCACCCACCTTACCCTACCCTTACCACCCATGATGAACCAAACCCCTCCCTTCCTAGACTCGGGTTACACCATGGGAGCCTTGACCTTCGGCAACATACACCTTGGGATTGATGAGTTGCCCCACTCTATGATTTTCCCCTTCTTAGATCCCTTTGATCCATACGAGTGGAAGCTCAAGGGCCACCCCATACCCATGCACATAGAAGTCATCTCTAGGATAGGAGTGCATAAGTCTTGGCACCACACATCACTTGGCATGATTAGAAAGACGGGTCCATTCATTCACATCACCCACATGTCAAGTAGGAAGCATGAGTGGTCCCTATTTGGGTGTAACGGTCCTCCCCAATTCACCATTGGTCTTATGTATGCTAGGAGCCTACATGGGTGTCCTGGTCCTCCAACATTCATCACACTCACTTGTAAGAGGGACACCTATGGATGCCCCGGTCCTCCCAAATCCTTCAAAATCTTCATAACATCAATGCATGATAGGTCTATATGTGGTTGTCCTGGACCACCTTTTCATACCATACATTGTCAACTCACATTGCATCATAGTGCATGGCATATGCATTCAAGCAAGTATCAAGCAACAAGCGGTGGGATTCACAAGAAGCGAGCACAAACTCCTAAGCACCACTTTGAGTTCCAAGTTGATAACTTGGCGATGATGGCTTTGGAGTGGCTCTACTTTAGGGTCACCTCCAAATTGAGGGCACGAGGACTTGGACCTTGCCAAGTTCCGAGTGGCTTTGGCAACCCGGCTTATGGGTTGAACTTTCAAAAGGGTTTTGGGATTCTCCCCATTTCTCATGTGGCGGATCCAGCACCCTCTAAGGGCACCGCGGTGGATCCTAGTGAGTGCCTCGAGCTTACACCTACCCTTGTGAGAGACACCCTCGGAGTGCCACCACAAATAGCCTGAGAGCCCGACGTGAGCACACAGCGGCAATACTAGGCAAGCAAGATCCCATCGCCAGCATGAGGGTATGACCGAGCCACTTTGTCGAGTTGAAGCGCCGTTCCCCGACTATGGTCGCGGGTTGAGTATGGAGATCGTGGATCACCCAGAGCCGCAGTTTGATATACTACTTCCCTGGTGGACCCATACTCGACGGGGTCGAGTTTTCCCCACCCCGGGGGTATGATGAGGGCATCCCTTGCCCCTCCACATTTTCTCCGACTCGGATTGTTCGTCGGCAAGCGCCACTATGTTAGTCATGTATTTCTAAGTTTAGTCATGTAATCTTCACATTTTCTTTGAGTTAATATCATGTAATTTTCCCTTTATTTGAGTCATGTACCTAGGTTGGTGAGTCATTTTCCTAAGTCTTGAAGTCGTTATGTTGGTATGATTAGTTAATGAGCCCAAACCATTGGGCTAGGCCCAGGGGCGCCCCTCCCTTGGACTGTTTGGTCATTAGTTAGCTTGTCAGGGTCAGTTTGGTCTTAGGAAAAGTGTGGACTCTATAAATAGCCCCACCCCTCTCTCATTTGTAACAACTTTTGGATGAATATTGAATAGCATTTCCACCTCCTCTAGTCCCTCTCATTATCTCTCCATTCTCTCTCCTCCTCTCTCTAAATTTTGAAATTCACTCTCTCTCCTCCCCCTCTCAACCACTTCCAACCCCCACCTACCTCCATTAACTCCCCACAACTTCCCACAACCCCTCTTTAATCCTCACCTAGTCCCAAGGAAGTTCCACCACTCCAAGCCCCACCACCCAACTACCACCTACCCTACACCATTTCCTAAGCTCCCTTCCTCTCCCCAAGGTTGAAGGGGCTCTTCCCTAAGTCCAAATTCGAATTTCCCTCTCCCTAGGGCTGTACCCTTCCATCTCCCCACCTCCTTAATCACCCTAGGTCGAAATTCCCTTCCTCCCTACAGCCAAGTTCACCCCCCACCTCCTCTCTCACTCACCCTCTCTCTAGTGCACACCCACCCCCCATCTCCACCTCTAGCTGTTCCAGCCCCCTCTCCCCATCTATCCCTGCCACTCCAGACCCCTTGAAGCCCTAGCCACGTTCTTACCATATTCCCCAGCCATCAGCCAACCTCCCTCTTGCTTAGTTGCCTCTCTCCTACACCATTTGCCACCACCAAGTTGCAGCTCCATTAGCAGTTCGCAGGCAACAAGATTGAGTCCTGGAAGCAGCTTCATCTCCGACACTTCCCCTCATCTTCTGGTGGCATGGCATACACCGTTGGAAAGGTCGTCCAAGGAGCTTTCTAGGAGAGGTGGTTTCGTCGACATCCGAGGTCGGTGCTGTCCGCAGGAGCCGATCTCCCTCGACTGCGCAGAAGACCCCAGGCAGAGAACCAGAGCGAGAGTGGAAGCTCGGCCACGGCGAACCTTTTGGGATTCAGATCAAGTGTTCTTCAAAAAAATTCTTCCCTCTCAAGTCCTCTTTCATCCTCAAGAAGCATAGCTGCATTTGGACATTGGCATCTCAAGTTACAAATTTTCTACTCCAAGTGTGTCAGGTCAGTTTACAGAAGCCAGAACCGACACCCTCTACTCATCTGGTCGTCCCAGTCTTCTCCGACATCTACCGACCTCACCGTCAGTTCCGACAGAAAGAAGACTCGACCACGGTTCCAACGGTTCAGGTCTCGCCTCAATCAGAGCTTGGTAGTGATCGTGGCATCCTCTGCAACCAGACACATTGTTCTGCACCAGACAGAGGCAGAACCAATCAGTCCGGTTCCAGACTCTGCCCCGGCTAGGAACGACTGTACCAGGCTCAGCAAAAATTCCGAGATCATCCTTGGTCCGTTAGCAAGCTGTTGGCGCAAGTCTCATCAGGTTATGAGCTCGGTGGAATTTTTGGCAGCGTCAACATCGACCCCCTGTCCAGAAATATAGAAGAAAGGCAGAACCGGCGGAGCTCGGAAAGTCGGTCCTCTTTGCATAATTCCCCACCCCGCTTGGCTGGCTGAAGGCCTCTCCCTGCGTGGAGGTAGTTTTGGATGTAATTAACTTAATCCCCACCCCAAGATCATCCCTCCTGCGAGGCGTAGTGTTGTACTCTTTACACTTTCAGGTCAAGCAACATTGCCGCGGCGATCGGGTGCATACCCTCGCCTCCCCGCTCGCCCGTCTCCGGCCGGAGTCGGCGTCTTCACGCCGGCTAGGTGAGCCTCGGATCCTCTCTTGACAGGTTTAATCACTTGCTTAGCTTAGTATTATTGCTATTGCTTCGTCGGACGGAGAGTGAGAGCTCGGCCTAAATTGCTAGTACCGTGAGTGACCACCGCGGGCAAGTTGAGAGTGAATCCACTTAACCCACACCCTTGGTGTGTTGGCCGCCCATGATTTGGGCATCCTAGGCCCATTTGGGGTTCTTCCCAAGCTAGCCAACCATTGGAGCCTAAAGGTCCCGCCTCGGACCCTCTCCAACATCGCCTAGTCGCCATCGGGTACTAGTGTGCGCCATACGGGTGAGCTCGCTAGTGTGAGTCCGCTGCTCAAACTTGAATGCTTGCAAAATAGGTCCAAGGTTGGTTTTACATCAAAGACTCAGTGTGTCACACTGTTGCCCCTATAGATCCTAGGCTTATCTTGGGAGGGTTCATTCCAGACAGCAGGGATGTCCACACTTTCATAGGCCCACGTCAGATTCACCTCCTTCCTCTTAGCCAGTGGGTAGTGGAGCATTGCAGGAATAGGTGTGGGTGGGATGAAGCCATAGCTAAGGCTGCGTCTATTTGCTTGTGCGGGGCTATCTTGTTTCCTTCAGTTGACCATGTGCTAGAGACTCCCCTTCTTAGCACCATCAGCGGCCTATGGCAGGGACTTTCCATCTCCCAGGCAATCCTTGCCTACTTGTATGAGGGCCTCACCTTAGCAGCCTTAGGAGGTCCTCTCTTTGGTTCTATGATCCTTCTAGAGTGTTGGATGGGTGTTAGGATGAAATTCATCTACAAGGAGGATGTCACTTCAGCTAGCAGGATCTTCGGGAGCCACCCCGTCTTCTTCATAGGTGGCGCATTCGGATTCTCTCCACAGGTAGAGTGCAGGATAGCAGAAAAGAAGACCAGGGATGAGTGGCGACTGCACATCAACAGGCTGCCTCTGGATTGGTTCGTGATGCGCCCGGACTTCCTCCGCGACACCACTGTCAGAGTTCTCAGGAGGCCGGGCTTGGACTTGAGGCTCGTGAGCAACACCGCGCTGGCGATGTACAGCCCGCACCGGTGGTACCTACAGGTTGGACTACCCCAGACTGTTCTACCAGTGCTACCCCACCTTCCTGCACTATAGGCGAGGAGGATCGGTACAGAGGAGGACGAGTAGGCGGTCAGGAGTGCCCTGATCATGTGGGAGGTGAGCAGGGTGCTTACCCTACCAGCAGAGGTTGCAGAGATCCCGGCGACACGCCAGGCCTATGTTAGAGAGTTGAGAGAGATACATCCCCGCGGGGATGCCCAGCGGAGGACTGAGTGATTTTCTTTTGTTTTTCATGATGGTATTGATGTAGAGATTTGTGCTTAGAGAATTTGATATGAATGGATAAAGCTGATGATTTGATTTGAGTTGAGTTTGGGCTTTGCCGGTGTGAATGAGTGAGTTGGGATATGATTCCAGAATGTACGCGGTCACGGACTGACTGAACCTTCAACTTCAACCTGCCCCTGTACACACACAAATGTAAACAAGAAAGATAGATTAAATCTGTTTTAGGCTTAACCCCTTGCCTGTGGTAAGTTAGGAAATGACCAATTCTTGATTGTTGGTCAAGGGGGTAAGCCTTATTAAATAGGCAAATAAAATGACAATGAATGCAATGGATGCTATGGACGCAAATCATAAAACCCCCTTTTTTGTAATTTTGAAAAATTAATTTTTTTTCTTTTTTGTTTTGGATTTTGGAATGTTTGGATTTTTTTGTTTTTTGTTTGTTTTTTTTTGTTTTTGAAATATTTGATTTTTTTGGATTTTTGAAATATTTGAAATATTTACTTTTTTTGGGTTTTGAAATATTTGATTTTTTGATTTTTTTTTGGAGTTTTGAAATATTTGATTTTTTGTTGGTTTTGAAATATGTGATTTTTTTGGAGTTTTGAAACCAGCTTAAACTTAACAACGGGGAACCTCCCATCTCACTAGGGGTCTCCCAGGTCCAACACGTGCTTAAAAGGGACCGCCCGTGGCCTGGGGCCAATCTCGCTTAACGGTGTCTCTACCGAGGCCATACCCGGGGCGGGATCCATTCCTTGAAAAATAAAACAAGATTTAGCAGAAAAGCTGGCGGTAGGTATAGAGGTTTTTAGGGCTTGAGTTCTTCTCACGACACCTCCTTTTTAAAGAATTTGGTCTGTTGCGCCGGGACTTTGTGTCCGTCATCGAACCTACATCCGCTCTAGGCACGCATACGACCGGGCTCATAACGTCCTGCGGGGAAACTGTACTGGCACTCTTGCCATGCCTAGTTTTATTATTTTGGGGACTTTCAAACTTTTGAGAGCTTCGAGCTTTGGGTGAGCTTTTAGCTTTGATTTTTGCCCCTTTCTTTCTCCATTTCTTTTCTTAGTCTTTTTCGGGCTCTTTTAACATGCAGAATAAGGTCATAACGGACTGCCCCTATTTGAGACCTCTTTTATCGGGGGGTCTAGATCAGTTCTCGCCCCCTTATTCACCACTTACCCCTATTTTCAGCCGAGAGAGAAGAGAAGCAAGGATCTTCACCCTCCCCTAAGCATGGCCAAGGGAGAGACGGTGTTGCACAAAAGAGGGAAACCGAACCACGGGTGGTCGTGTTGTGTGTGAAATGTTGAATCGGGGATCCCCTTTTGCGATCAGGTGAAGGTACACCCCGCCGCTGGGCTATCGCTGGCTTGACTCTATGGATAAAAGCATTTTAAATATAGCCCATTCCACGGATTCGGAAATTCCTCACCCTCCGCATTGATTAGACGATACACATTACCTGGATAGACTTCCTTAACTACAAACGGCCCTTCTCAGTTGGGTTGTAGCTTAGACCTGGGACCTGCTGATCTGATAAATTTACGTTTCAAAACCATGTTACCCACTTGGAATTTTCTTTCGATAACCTTCTTTTGGAAATACCGCGAGACACGTTTTTGATAAACCGAGACATGATTGGTCGCGTTAAACCTCTTCTCATCTATGAGTTCCAGTTGGACTAGTAACGCCTCTCGACGCTCGTCGAGATTAAGTTCTTTGTCTAGCTGCACCCTTAGGGAAGGGATCATGATCTCGTACGGGAGTACCGCCTCCATCCCATAGGTGAGAGCAAAAGGAGTTTGCCCCGTGGGAGTACGGATGGAGGTGCGATAAGCCCATAAAGCTTCTACCAGTTTATCGGCCCAATCAGCAAATTTGTGTGACTCGCATGTTTTCTTGATGATTTTAAGAAGGGTTTTGTTCGTGGCCTCAGCCTGGCCATTACCTTGGGGGTAGTATGGTGACGAATGATGTAATGATATATTAAACTTCTTACAGAGGTCCAGGAGTTCTTGAGAAACGAATTGGGGCCCGTTGTCGGTGACGATATCACTTGGCACTCCCAAACCACGAGATGATATTCTTCAGGATGAAGCGGCATACTGTGGTGGCTTTGATTTCTGCATAAGCTTCAGCTTCTGCCCACTTGGTGAAGTACTCCGTAGCCGTCAAAATGAAGGACTTCTGCTTGACTGCGGAATTCGGGTCACCGAGAGGTCCGATGATATCAAAGACCCACATGGAAAATGGCCAGGGAGCAGAGAGAGAATGGAGAGAAGAAGCAGGAGCATGGATCTTGTCGGCATGGAGCTGGCATTGAAGACACCTACGGACATAGGTGGAGCAATCTTCTTCTAGGGTTGGCCAGTAATAGCCCTGCCTAAGAATCTTCTTCGCCGACGCCTGCCCATTTACGTGCCCTCCACACTCACTGGAGTGAGCTGCTTCCATAACCTTCCAAGCCTCATCGTCATCTAGACACCTCATTAGAACTCCATTGAGAGACCGCTTATACAATTCTCCAGGAACAATCGTGTATCTTGCGGCGACTCTTCTAATGGCCTTTCGTTGCTCGGCATTTACCGTCTCCGGAAATGAACCATCCCTACAATACTGCTCGATCTCATAATACCACGGCAACTCTTCTTCTTCTATGATCTCCTCAAGCTCAGTTAACGAAACTTCTTTCACCTCTTCTCTTTCTACCTTCCTTTCTACAGATTTCCTAAGGTTGTCGAACCAGGGATCCTGAAGAGAAGGGGCGTCCAACCGCTGGACCACAATGGTCTCAGTGGCGCGACTGAGGGGGAATGAAAGAGAAGAAGCGAGTGATGCAAGTGCATCAGCCAGGATGTTCTAAGAATGAGGAGTGTGAATATAGATAAACTTCCGAATTGCCTAGCCAAGAGTGTGACCAGATCTTGATAGGGCTTAAGCTTAGGGTCACGGGTGTGGTAAGTTGACAGAACTTGACGCAGCACCAATTGAGAGTCTCCTATGATGTTAAGGTATCGCGCGCCCAAGAGGTAGGCGTGCTTCAGACCGGCAAGGAGAGCCTCATACTCGGCTATATTATTCGTGGCAGGAAATGAGAGTTGATAAGCGATAGGGATGGTCACCCCTTCCGGAGTGAGGAGAAAGGCACCAATTCCACTGCCCTGGGAATTGAGAGCACCATCGAAATGGAGAGACCAAAAAGGAAGATGAGTGATTACTGCCAAGTGCTCATCGGGAAACTCGCCCTGGATTGAATCCGTGCGAGGGATAGGAGAATGAGCAAGATGCTCAGCAATGGCATACCCCTTGATCGCTTTCTGGACAATGAAGGTGATATCGAACTGGGAAAGAAAGCTCTGCCAGCGAGCTAACCGGCTAGAAAGGACAGGCTTTTCTAAAAGATAACGAATGGGGTCCATTCTAGAGATCAGCTTGACCTCATGGACGAGAAAATAGTGTTTGAGCTTCTGAGCTACCCATACTAGTGCTGCGCAGGTCTTTTCCATGGTAGTATACTTGGATTCAGCGGGATTAAACAATCTTGAAAGATAGTATGCTGCCTTTTCCCTTCCTTCATCATCTACCTGAGCCAGGACAGCTCCTAGGGAGTCCTCAATCACAGAAATGTATAGGATCAGGGGTTTCCCAGGGACGGATGGTTGCAGAACCGGTGGATTAGAAAGATAGACCTTAAGATCCTCGTAGGCCTTTTGGCATTGTTCATTCCATTCAAATTTTGCTCCCGCCTTTAATAATTCATAGAATGGGCGGCATCTTTGTGAGTGTTGAGATATGAATCTCCTGATGAATTGCAAACGCCCGATCAAACCTCTGAGCTCGGTGATGTTCTTAGGCGGCGGCATCTCCATAACGGCCTTTGCTTTATTCGGATCGATCTGAATCCCCTGTTTACTAACTATAAACCCGAGTAACTTTCCTGATGCAACTCTAAACACGCATTTCTTTGGATTCATCTTCAATTTATATTCCCTAGCCCTTTGCAACACTTTGGCTAGAATGGCGGGGTGTTCTTCTTTAGACCTCGACTTTACCAGAATGTCATCCACGTAAGCTTCTAAGTACACATGCATCATGTCGTGGAAGATAGCCATCATTGCCCTATGATAAGTAGCACCTGCATTCTTTAATCTAAATGGCATAACAACATAGCAGTATGTGCCCCAGGGCGTGGTGAAAGAGGTCTTCTCTTGATCCTCAGGAGCAAGGTGGATTTGGTTATATCCGGAATAGCCATCCATGAATGAGAGGGTCTCATACCCAGCAGTGTTGTCAACTAATACATCAATGTGAGGAAGCGGGAAATCGTCTTTCAGACATGCCTTATTTAAGTACCTGAAATCGATACAAATCTGAATTTTGCCATCCTTTTTCATTACTGGGACTATGTTTACCACCCACTGTGGATATAAAACAACTCTAATAAACCTGGCCTTATGCAATTTATCGACTTCTTCCTTAATTCTTAAGGCCATCTGTGGGAGAAATCTTCTTACTTTTTGTTTAACGGGTGTTGCCCCTGGTTTAAGAATCAATGGGTGTTCAACCAACGTGGGATCAAGACCCGACATGTCCTCGTAGGACAAGGCAAACGAATCGCTATACTCCCTCAACACCTTGATTAGTTCCACTTCAACCTAAGGAGGGAGATTAGCAGAAATAAGTATGGGCCTGGGGTCCTCTTCTATTCCAAGATTAATTTCCTTAGTGGGTTCATCCACTGCCGAGGACGGTTCGTCAAACCTCTTCAAACCTTGTGCGTACAGATCAGCAGTGTCATCCACATCGCTTTCCTCATCATTAGCTGGGTCCTTCTCATTCACAAGTTCATATACCCCTAATCCGTCATTGCTCCACACCCCATCCAATTCCTCATCATTTTCTAAGATAATTGCGGTCTCTACAAACTCCGGGCACTTAAGGAGGGCATAGCATCTTTCGGCCAAATCTCGCAGAAACTTATCAGGGATGGATTTAGAATGACGCATTACAGGGTGCGCCGCAGACATGGATGGGCTGGCCAGACTCGAACTAGGCTCTACCCCAACTGACTCAACTATCCTAGGAGACTCTGCACACTGTACATCTAACCTAGGAGATAAGAAGTCTAAAGGAAAAGAGGCAGGGGTCTCGTGCCCCTGGGGAGAGGACAGACTGAAAATAGCATAATCTTCCATTGAAACCTCCATTTTAAAATCGGCGTTTTTTTTGGAGGTCGGAAGTGATAACAAGACAAGAGGAGGAAGAAGATGGGGGAGGAGGTAGTTGCATGGGGAACAAATCGGGGAAGATGCAATCGAAGAATGGATCAGAGGATCGAAACCACATCTCGTGGAGTTGGGCATTGGGGGGAGGAGGAGTAAACAAAGTTGAAAGATCAATAGGTGGGCAGTGCCCACATGCACATGGCACGAACAGAATTTCAGGCGGTCTCTCCGTGAAGTACGGGTTGACCAGAATTAGAGGGGAACGGGGGACAAACCCCAATTGTTAAAACAGAGAGGCAAGACGGGACGGGACAGAGAAAAGGTAGTGATAGAGCTCCCCACTTCCCGTGGCCTCCGGTGGACTATCTGCGTTGGAGAATGCTTCACCAGCTGCATCTCCTTCTTCCTCGGGCAGTCTTCTTCCTTCCTGAACATCTTTTCAAAATAATCACAAAAATCATCCATATCACCCACCAGCCCCTTCAGCGGCGGCGGTGGGTCAGAAACATCACAGGCGGCATCAACCTTCACATCAGCACATGGCGGTGGTTTCTTCAAAGTGCCGGGCAGCAGTGGGTCTTTCACAAAATGTTGTCGATAGTCCCACGTTAAAGGCCCAGAATCTCCAAGTATTGACATTGCTGAATCACGGTAGCCAAGGCCTCGGCGGCCCATCTTCCTGCCTTTAGGGACGGGCTTGGTCCGTCCCTATAATTGTGCGCCGAGACCCAGGCTCGGCCGATAACCCAATTTCAGAATCATGTGCCACCCTTTGGAATCTCTAATCTTGGACTTAATCTTGACATTTGTTGGTGCAGTGGCGGGCTTGCGTGACGCATATGCCCATGGATAATTTAAGTCCATTACTGATAAAACTGGCCTATTGCTTGGCCACAATGTAGGGAGAATCTTATCTGAAATGGCATCAACAGACTGGACGGTGGAGATACTTTTCACTTTAACCACCCAACCCTGGAATGGGAATTTTAGGCATTGGTGGGTGGTCGAGGGCACGGAATTCAAGCTGTTTATCCATGGACGACCCAGAATTGCTTTGCACATTGGGTCTATGTCCAACACATAAAATTCCACGTCCATAACTAAAGGCCCTAGCTCGGCCTGTACAGTCACGACCCCGTGACAAGCACGCCTGGAGTTGTCATATACTGCTATTGTGGTCGGCGTGGGCTTAAACATGTCTTCTGAAATGTTTCAGGCACAAAGGGTACTCAATGGACACACATTTATCGATGCTCCTGTGTCTACGAGGGTTGACTCGACCGCCACCTTATTCAAAGAAATGGTGATACAGAGTGGCATCTGCCGTGCCTCGGGGGGAGCTAGTTCTGACTCAAAAAATGAAATAGAAGGCCCCCTTGTGATTGTTGCCAGCACCGTCGGTAAACTATCCACTGCTACGTCTTCATTCACCATTACTTTCTGCAAAAAAGTCTTCAAGGCATCCTGGTGCAGCAGTGACCTTTTGATCAACTCCAAAACTGAAATCTTGGCCGACATCCTGTCTAAGTGCTGTAACAAATCATACTTCATGCCCGGCACGGGGTCTGCATCTTCAGCTGTTGAGGGAGAAGCCTGAGGGCCAGGTGCGGGCGCACGGGCAGAAGGAAAAACTTTGTGGAATGGATTCCCGCTCCGAAGGGCGCAATGTCGGGCCGGCACGACCTGAGAGGGATCCCCGCTTGGCCCAGTGGGGTAGGTGGAAAGGGTAAAAGTGGGAGTGAGGATGACGGTGGTCGGCCTAATGGGCCCTAGTGAAGGGGAAATGGGCGAAGGGTTAAGTGGAGGGGCGATGATGGAGGGTATGGTGGGTGATGGCGAAAGGACTGGCGGTATGGAGGGGAATGCGGCGGGCTTGATGGGTGATGCGGAGGGAATAATGGGTGGAGTGGTGGTCAAAACGACGAGCCTGAGAACGGAGGGGATAGCAAGTGCGGGGGAATGGTTGTGGTGGAAAGCGAAGAGGTGTACGGGGGTTTCATCATCAAAAGTCCACCCAACGTTAGGGGCTGGGTGCTGAACAATGTTTACCTGGGCCGGTGCCGGTGCCGACGGCTGTTGTTGTTGCTGAGGAGCGGGCTGGTGTACTGGCATGGGATTCTGATGGATCCCAAGGTCTTGTTGCTGCTGTTGCTGTTGCGGGGGTTGCTGTTGCTGTGGGGGTTGCTGCTGCTGCTGTTGCTGGGGCGCTGCCTGTTGCGGCCTGGCTTGTCTCTACCTCTGCTTGATGTCCTCGATCAACTGGTGCATCTGGGCCCAATCAATCCTCTGGCCCTCGTGTAAATCATACACCAGATCTCTAAACTGATAGCATCGCTCTATTGTGTGCCCGGGCTGCCGATGATATATGCAATATCGGGACTGATCGGCGGCCGGATTCCAATTCTGATGCTTCGGAGGCAGTTGAATATCACAAGTATACATCAAAGCAGAGAAAATATCAGGCAATGTTTCAGGAAGAGGAGGGTAATGGGCCCTTTTTGGGCTCGGTCGGGCAGGTCCGTAAGCGGCGGGTGGAGGAATATTATGATATTGCGGCGGCCGCTGAGGCTATTGGGGTGGTGGTGGTGGTTGTTGCGGGTGTTGAGGAGCCGGGAAAGTGGGTTGGGGAACTTGTGGAGCGGCGAACTGGGGGTTGCGTGGAGGCTGCGTTAAGCGAGGTGGAGCGGCTTGGTGGGGAAACTGAACAGCCTGGACCTGCTCGTTGATTTGCACTCCATCAATGACGGGGCCTTGGGACTTCTGGCGGTTTTGGGTTTCTGGGCCTCAAACAGTGAATGAATAGGGAAGTCTGTAAATTGCGTCTGTATGAACCGAGCCCTGCTGTATAACTGGTGCATATTCGAAATGTCATTCATTGCCAAAATATTTCTGAATGTCGGGGTGACATTGGAGATCAACAACTTAACTTTCTCTTCTTCCGGGATTTGCCCGGGCACACGTGAGGCCATCTGCCTCCATCGATCCGCATAGGTTGCAAAATCCTCCTCCGGCTTCATCTTTTCCGCTACCAGGTCGATGAAGGAATACTCGGGACCGACCCGATCTTGGAACCTCTGAATGAACTTCTCCTTGACTGTCTTGAAATCTTCTGCCTCCTCTAGAGGCAAGGTATAGAACCACTCCAGGGCGACTCCCTCCAATGATCGGCGAAATAAGTAAGCCATCAGGTGATCATCATGCTGGAACTACGCCGATTCGTAAATAAACTTCCTGACATGAATGAACGGGTTGCCGTTCCCGTCATATTTTTGGTACACGGGGAGCTCGGACTGAGGAGGAAAACGAATGTCCCTGAAGTTAGGAATAGGGACATCAGCCAAAGACTGCGGGCCGACCTGCTTGTGGAGGAGGTCAATTTGTTGCTGCATAGCCACCCATTTGTCAAGGAGTTCCCGCTCTCGGGAAGGAGGGGACTGAGTAAGAAAGATGGAGCCCGGATGAGGAACGGAGGGGTGAACCAGCTGGGAGGGGAGCCCATGGGATGGATAATGGGCCAAGGAAGGGCCCATATCCACGTGAGCCAATTGGGCGGCCCCGGGTTGTAAACGAATGAAATCATCCGGGGCCCGAGGGACCTGTGGCGATGGAGAGATTGTAGTGTATGGATCGAGATAAGAATCAGAGGGGACCTGGGCCTTCCCCTTATCAAGATACTGATGGGCCGAGGTGGAGGCCTGGGCCGCTTCCATGCTGGGGTATCGGAGAACCTGGGAACGGATGGGAGTAAGATCAATGGGGACAGCATGGATGGGTGCTGACCCAACAACAGGAGACGTAGTGGTGGTGGTGGCAGTCACGCCATAGGAAGGAACTGAGGACGGGGCGTCTCCCCCTTACAGAGCTTTCCGGATAAGGTGGAGTTGGGAGGGATCAAGCTGGGCCATCAAATTAAGAATTTGACCGGTCGAATTTTGTGTGGAGGAACCAGGAAGGGAAGGCTGAGAGCCCTCGATGGCAATGGTCGGGAGAGGAGGGGCAGTCCCCTCTCCTCCCTGCACATGGGCAACCCTGGGCGGGTCCTCAAGAAGTCCGCGAGGGAGAGAATCCTCGTGGGAATGGGAGAAGTCGTATGACGACATGGGGGATGACGAATCAAACAAAGGATTGAGGTAAGAAATGAAGTGAGAACTGACCCTAGGAGGTGATCCTGAGGAGGAGAAACAACCCCACATACACTAAGCACTCCAAGACTAAGGCAAACAATCCTAACCAAAGAATAAACAAAACCTCAAACAACCAAGCATCCAATGGAGGGGAGAGATGAGAGGAGAATCAACCACTTAAGCAATCAAATTGTCAAATGATGCGCGACAAATTTTTTTTTTTGAATTCCTCTTCTGGGACCTTAGTGGATTAGTTAATGTATAAATTCGCTCAACCACAAGGTACCTAATCAGGATGGGAAATGAGGAACTAGGTGACTCTACGGGACTCTCTCTCTCACGGATGCAAACCCTAGACTGGGGGTGGATACGGTACAACCTGCCCGGCGTCCGTGTGGGAATCCACGGCTCACGGGGGCTTACGGAGGTCCTCAGTAAGGTCCCCTAGTCAGCTCCAAGGAGTATGGAGACGAGAGGAAACCCTACCTCGGTAGGAATGCAACTACTATGAAAAGAATGTATGTCCCTATGCGCACTGGAGTGCATGCAAGGTCTAGCCTAGCAACTAGCAACCAATGATCAAGCATATATGCAAGTAACTAAAGAAAGCATGCAACAATGACATCAGAGCAGGGGGAGATCAATAATCAGCACCAAACATCGTGGAGATCAACTAACATGACAATCCAAATGAATCACGGGTGCACTGTAGCACTACAAGAACGGTCTCTAGGAGGCCGCTCAGAGAGAAGGACGGTCTGAAAACAGCAGTATAATTCAGGGAGTGATGACAAAATAACAGGAAAAATAGAGAATGCAGGAAATGAATGATGAAAGATATGAGATGCGTACCAGGATGGACGGTCTATAGACAATCACTTAATGGCTGGAACGGACCTGCATCACTCGTGTAATAGCAACCAAGCCAATAGAGTAAAGGCAGAGGTGTACCTGTGCCAACAGTATGGACGGTGCACTCTTGGCCGCACAGACGTTGGACGGCTCTGGAAGAACCGTTCCAATTCTAGAGGACAAAAAATGCAACCAGCAAAGATCAACCTGGAACTACTCGAAGAAAAAGGATTAACAAAACAAAAGAGAGGGTCAGTAAGCCACTAACACGATGGGCACTAGGCGTCCCACCGTGATCGCCACAAAAGAAGGGTGTGGATATATTTCTCCTCCCGTCCGTCTCTTAATGCCCTCCCATGTCTATCCTACCACATCCAACATGGGAAATGAATGAAGACAGGGGGAAAGGGAGGAATAAAAACCTGTGATCACCACCAAGGCGCCGAACGCGATGAACACGCCGTACCTTGGAAAGAGGGAGAGGTACTCGCCTGGGGTGCATCGCTGCAAAGATATGCGGCTCAGGAAGAACCGCCTATAAGATGCACGGTCTCACCACAGACCATCTAAGCACGCAACAGAGGACGCGGGATGAAGCACTCTTGGCAGTTGAACGGCTCTATCACGACCGCAGGAAGTAGAAAGACGGTCCAGGTCGAACCGCACATCTCCTTGAACGGATGGTAGAGAACCGCGCAAGACCACCATGCCAGAAGTTACAAAGGGTCCAACCTCCACCCTTTTCAACCGGCCAGAAAGGATGGGCCTCGCGTTAGTGTACTGCTGACCTGCAAAACAAAGTGTAGAACACAAGAAAAAACCCAAGTTAGAAACGTGGAGTGTAGCAAATGCTCGAATGAAGGGAAATGAACATAAGTATTTGAATGGGGGATACCTGGGGGATTTTTAAACCCCTAGGGCGTCAGAAAACATGGGAGGGTGTGTGCATGATAGTGCAAACAATGAAAACGTGGGAGAATGGATGTGTAGAAACAAACATGCAATGAGAAGAAATGAGATCATCAAATGCAAAAAGACTCAAGACTAGGACTACTCCCTGAACCGGAGGCCTATATGGACGTAGAAGGCCTCCCTCCTTGGTGTTAGGTCGCTCAAGAATTCAGCAGGGCTTCGCCGTCGACCAAAATCTCCCCCTTTTCAAACCCGGCCTCTAGGGTCTATTTATAGAACACCTAAAGTCCTAGCTCGGAATTAGGGTTTAGAAGTATTTTCAGGTCGAGATTATCAAACAAAAGATGAAGATAATTCCATTATCTTTCATCTGGAAGAAACGGCACTCGAAATGGTTGAGGATTCGCGGAGAAATGGCTGGATAAAGTTGGGGATAAATTCACGAGGAGAGAGAGAAAATCTGATGAATCTTTAGCAATCGAGCAGATGAACGGTCTAACGATAGACCACACATCCATATGGGCGGCCCATTATGGGCCGTCCAACCTCGTCGGTGGAAATTCATCAATTCATAAAATAATCCAAATTATCCACTGAACCGGCCGAATAGTTCACCGCTGGACTCATATAAATGCACGGCTACGATGAGACCGTTCAAAGGTAGAGCGGCCAAAGAACAACCGTTCTAGCCTTGTCGGTGATAAATAGATTAATTGGGTAATTATCTGAGAAAGCCACCAAGCATACGACTTTGAGAGACGAGCGGATACCACCCGTCCATTCATCGTATTGAACGGCTAGGGGAAGACCGCATAAATGCTTGTCGGTGGAAATTCAAAAAATTAACCAGAATATTCTAAAATATATGGACGGCCTACTATCAACCGCACATTGATTGAGCGGCCATGGATAAACCGTACATGTACATGGGCGCTTGAAACTCATAGAAAAGCTCAATCAACCATATCCAAGGCCCATTAAGCCCAGAATTGAAACAAACCTTGCCAGGGAGGGAGGCTACCCATAAAACTGGCCCAGAACGTGCCCGAAAATAGCCCCAACGAGTGATGGACAACTCGAGGCATCAATAAATGAGAGTAAGAGGATCGACTCAACTTATCAGCAAAAAATGGGTGTCAATAGGTACGATTAGCTGTAGAGAGCTTTTTCCGTTTATTTATTATTGCTTGTTGATTCTACCGTACTTTCGTTAGGTAGTGTCACCTTCCATGCTTGTTCGTGTCTTTTCACCTTGTTTCCTTCGTGCAAGGTGGGGGTTCGTGGGATCCCTACCGAGCCTATGAAATGAAGCTCACCCATGTGTTTTCAGGTGAGGTGGGGTCGTCGCGAGGCGCGGCCGAGTTTCAGCGTGGTTCCTGTAGCCAGGGTTAGTCGCCAGTTGTCAGAGCCGGGGTATGGCCCGTGTACTTGTACATTTCTTTCTGTTGACTGTACTTGATTTGGACATGAGATACACTGGACCTTGTAGCAGTTTAGTTATTTATTTAAATTTTTGCATCATTCTTTTATCATTGTGCTATCTCTGCAGTTATTTCAGCTTCCCTTGTGCTCCCACACCATCCTTTAACCCTTCCGAGTCTTCGGGCTTGTGGGTGGCGGGCCGAGGTTCGAGTCGCGCCGGTTCCTTTCCGGCACTCGGATCTTGGGTCACTACATTATCCCTTTGGGATAAATGAGGGTTAACTCTATTCCACCTCTTGGGGTGGAACAATCTGTCTGGCTTAAATGGGAGATATCCCTCAATCTAACCTGATTAACTTTTTTGATCTATCAAACTAAAAAAAGGATAAATTGAGAGTTATCCCTGAGACAAATCAGGGATAACCCCCAATCAAAGTGGGGCTAAATATGAATGCTGACATATGTGTTGACACCCATTTTTAGCCCGCAACTTGCGTTATTTCTCTTATTCATCATTTTAGATGTCCCGAATTATCCATTATTTTGTAGCCTTCCTTAGATAGATTTCGAGCCCATTTCCCTGTTCCCTAACCTTTGGACTTCGAAGATCATGATTTCGTAGAGCCTTGGGGCTTATTTTATCAACTTCTGACCTTCCAAGTCGACTTGCGGCCCATTTAGGGCGACTTCCATCAAGCATTCAGCCCCTTTCACTGCGGAGTCCTGAACGCGGTCCTTTTTCATCCCCTTATGTTCCACCATTCATTAAGTTTGCTTCACAAAAGTTGTTCATTTTTTAAAGCCCTAGATTTTATTCTTCTACGCTATTAGCCAGTTCTCCACCGATTTCAAGTCATTTGCATTTTTCTGACAGACTGCGCTGTTCACCCGCAAACCCAGCATTTTTTTCTATGTTCTCGCCCCATTTTCTCCCTCTTCTGCTCGTCTTCTCATCTTTCCCCTTCATGAAAGTTCAATTTTTTGTTATCTACAATTTCTTCTTCTACGCCTTTTACTAGTTCTACACAATTTTCGAGATATGCTCCGATTTCCAAAATCTACCGTGTTCTACCAAAAAAATATCTTCCATCAGCCTAGCGGTCCTGGGAAGACTGCTAGGTGATGGTGGCAGTCTTCCTAAGACCGCTAGGCCCCAAATAGTGCTCGTTTTTCCCCGTTTCACCTCCTATTGCCTTGCGGTCACCCCCATGACCGTTTGTGGTCCCCTTGCGGCCTTCACTAGACCGTTTTCCCCCAAACAGTGCCCATTTGAGCCCGTTCATCCCCTGTTTCCCTTGCGGTCCTCCCTAGACCGTTTGTGGGTACCCTTGCGGTCCTCCTACGACCATTTGGCTCCGTATGCGGCCCTGCGATAGACCGTTTTCCTGACAGAGAGTCATAAACTTCTTGAACTCTGATTTCTTCGCCGTAGGACTCTTTGGAACCCTTATTCGATCCATTTTCTCTGAGAGGAAGCTTTCGGATCGGCTCTAATTGATCCGGGACTCTTATTCCCACTTATATCTACGAGATTTATCAATCTAGAGCCCTATTTTGGGTGTTCATCTCGGATTTAAATGTTTGATTTTATGCAAGTCAAACTCTGTCAATCAAGCTCTGGGCCCTTCTTTCCACGCAAATATCTTCCAGATTCTTCCACAGAATTGAGTCCCACTTATTTCTATCTTTTGTCCTCACTATTATCTCGAGATTGACCCAAAGATCTCGAGTTTTGATGGGCTATATCTCCTGGAATCTTGACAGAAGTTCCTGGATTTCTGCACTCCTATATAAAGCACCCAGGATCCCAGGTCGCGAAGGGGGAGCTCTTTCTTGGTTCGGGGTGAAGCCATGTTGCAACGTCATCCCGTCTCTTCGACCCTGGCCTGAAGAGGAAAGTATTAGCTTTCTATTCCACGCTCAAGGGCTTGATTTCATTATCTCTACTCTTAGTTCTCATCCTCCCAAATCTTAGTGTTATCACAGTGTTCTGCACTTTCCTGCTACACTTGCACTTTTCTCCATATTGCATAGCATATTCCCGCAATTGTGCTGCGTGTTTTTCTTCTCTATTTGTTCTATTCTCATCACAATACACACACCTATTATTTCCACCCTTCCACAGGGGTTAACCCCCCCCCCCCCCGTGCGTTCTCTCTCAATTTCTAACCCTATTTTACCACTGCGGGATTGATGCTACACTTCATGGATCTAATGGATTTTTCTCTTGTGTTTTGGCTTTGTTTTGCAGGAGAGCATGAATAGAACGTGAGACCCTCTTCCTCTAGCCGACTGGAAGGAGAGGAGGTTGAATCCACGAAGTTCCCCGCACCCCGTTCCTTAAGCGCGATCAAGTATTCATCAGTTTCCAAGGTACACGGCGCCGTTCCTCTCCTTTCTCCATCCTTTTGACGTTGTTAATCCTTGGTGGCGATCACGGTCAGTTCTTCTATCTCTTATAGTCCCTTTGTTCATGCTCTCATGCCTTTCATGATTCAAATATGTTATTAGCATAGTTTGCGGGCGGGGTGATACAAAAACATCAACAACCTAGTTTTATGACGATCACGGTCGGACACCTAGTGCCCATCCCGTTATTCATGCTTTTTTGCAAGTTGGGTGTGTGTATGCGCATGTTTAGATAGAGTTTTCTCCGTTTTCCTACTGTTCTGGGTGTTTTCGAGTCTGTCAGGGCCTTGCGACCGTCTTCAGGACCACCAGATGAGCCTTGTGGTCATCACAGGGCTGCCAGGGCCTTTATGGTAGCCTTGCGGTCATTTGGTAGACCGCAAGGGGTTAAAAAATGGTCATCGGGTAGACCACTTTCTGATTCTGACAGTTCTGGCGCAGTGCTCACATGGCCATGTTCATTGATGCATAACTTGGCCTCCTGGGGTCGGATTGCCCTGTTCTTGGGCCCATTCTATAGCCCATTGTATTATCTTTCCATCCATATATCATATGCATCATTTGGGTCATGTTTGCATAGTTTAATCTTATCTTCATTTTGGAGTTTTCTGCATAAAGTCTGCAGGCAGACCCAGGGACAGGTTCATAGGTACGTCTTTTCATGATGATTTGATTACCTTCCCGAGGTCTGATTGCTTGGTTCTTGGTCCCATATTGTTCCCCTTTGTATTTTCTTTCCATCCATATCTTATTTTCATTATTTGGGTCACATTTGCATAGTTAAATCTTATCTCTATTTTTACATTTTGTGCATAAAATCTGCATGCAGGTCGGGGGGCAGATGCAAAGGTACGTCGCTTATTCATGATTTTCATATCTTTTAGTGCCTGATTGTGCCTATTTTTGGTCTTGCATTGTTGACCTTCATATTGTCTTGGATTTCCCACTTTGTTTGCATCCATATCATCATGTTTGCATAATTAAATCTTGTCTTGATTTTCTAGATTTAGGCTAAAAATTTCATGCACTCCGGTGCACATAGGATCATGCATTCTTCATATTGTAGTTGCATTCCTTCTTGGTAAGTGATCCTCTCGCCTCCATATTCCTTGGAGTCGACTAGATGATCTTATCCGGGACATCCATAAGTCCCCGTGTGCCGTGGATTCCCACACAGACGCTGGGCCGATTGTACCTTTCCACCCCTTGGCTTGCATTTGCATACGTGTGAGGGAGTTAACCTTAGTCAACCCAAAGTCCGGACCTTATTCCCATAGGATTCCTATCTTGAGGGAATTATTCTGAACTCAAATCATTAAAAGGTCTATTAAAACTTCTAAAATATTTTCCATCATATCAACTTATTTGACTTGGGTGAAAACTCTCACATTGTTTGTGTTGTTTGGACTTGTCCAAGCCCATTTTGTGGTATTGTGTTGCATTATTTCATTATCTACATTTTCTTTTTTGTTAGGCCCATTTAGGCTAGCCCATTTTGTGTGTCCATTGTCCAGTCCCATTGTCCTAGGTCTATTTTCCCTTGGTCTTTACATTAGTGGGTCAGCCACCCTCTTATTCTCAAGCCCATTAAGCCCTTGCTTCCCCACTTGTATTCTCCTTGATATCCTTGTATTAAGTCTCCATTTGTCCTCATGGAGCATCATTCCAACCCCTTGTATTATTCTTCTTCCCAATCTTCTTCCTATTGCCGCGTGGAATCCTCTTCCCACGCGGGCCCATCTTCCCGTGGTCCTTCTGATCCATCCGAGGAACAGGCTAATCTCATGGACCACTTATCAAGCTTTGTTCGCCAAATGGACCCGGCCCAGGTCCAACGTCTCATTGCATCTCATCTTAATGGGCCTTCTTCTTATAATGGGCCCTCTTCCCTTCATGGGCCTCTTTCTTCTCCTCATATGCTGCTAGCCTAATTTCTAATGGCCAATTTCACCTTAATGGGCCTGCTCCTTCTGCCCATGTTGCTGCTGGCCCATTCGGCCCATATGCCAACGTCTCTTCCAGGCCCGCATATCCTTCCACTCCCGGAATGGGCCCTTCTTCTTCTCAGCCTAGATCCTCTCATCCGGCCCATTACCTTGCTCCTGGTCCAAAGTCACAATCTCTTACTCAAGCTGGCCTACGTCATTCTCGATCTCTCCCTACCTAGGAGATGATTGCTCAAGCCCAATGCCAGATTGATGAACTTCAATGTCGGATCGATCCAAATCCACTTTGAGTGTCCCGTCCATATTTCAAGATCTTCGGCTTCCACCTTCTTCCCAAATTCCCGCATATCGCCGCTATGGTGGAGTCGGTGACCCCTACGTGCACTTGAAGGAGTTTCTTTATGAGTTGACCCAGTTTCGACATGACCAGCGATTGATGGCCTATCTATTCTGTCTGTCTTTGGAAGGCCCGGCTCAGGATTGGTTCTTCTCTCTTCCGCAGGAGTAGATTGTGAATTTTCAAGTTGTCCAAGATAAATTTATTTAGCAATTTCAGGACCAGGTTGGGCCCAGATATTCTATGGTGGATCTGACCCATGAGAAGATGAAGCCCGATGAGGAGTTCCCTACCTTTGCTGATCGCTGGCGTCGCCTTGCCGAGTAGGTCCCGGGGCACATTCCGGAGCCGGAGCAAATCAAGACGTTAATTTCTTACGCAACGCCCGAGTACCACTTCATTTTAGCCCTCAATGACATCACCTCCTGGATGCAGCTTTATAGCCGAGCCTGCTTCATTCGCCAACAAATCCAAGGTTCCCTTGACCCCGAGTCTCCACCATCCACCTCCACTTACACCTCACCCACCACAAGCCAATCCTACGCTCCCATGAGTCAGCCTGCCATGAGTCAGCCTTACGCCACATCCACCTCCGCATATCAAAGCTCCGCATATCAAACCTCCACATATCAGCCCTCCACGAGTCAGCCTTCCACTTCTCCACATCTGCCGCCACTCCCGGTCAAGGGAATACTGTTGTGTCCCTGTGTTGGATTATTGTGTCCCTGTGTTTTGATGCTGTCGAAAACTATAGTCATGTGTACTCTTTAATATATTCAATCAATGTGCCTTGTTGATAAAGAATTATGCATATGCTCTCATGATTCTGCTTGTGTTGTTGAGGTGTTCAAGTTGCACAAAGTACAGGTTGAAAGCCAGTTAAAATCAGAACTCAATGCACAGTCAACAAGAAAAGTCAACATGGTCAATGAAGTCAATGCACAGTCAACGAGAAAGGACAATAGTCCTGTTCGGCCAGTCAAAGTTCCAGATAGCACAGAGCCAAAGTCGGTGCACATCCAAGACTAGCACAAACCAAGGTCGGTGCACATCCAAGACTAGCACAGACCAAGGTCGGAGCACATCCAGTCTGGACAGGACCAAGGTCGGTGCACATCCAGTCTGCACATGACCAAGGTCGATGCACCTCATGCCAATACGTGAAGAAGGTCGATGCACATGGGCAAGCTCAGGTCGGTGCACATACTGTTCAGGTCAGTGCTCATGCCTAAGCAAGGTCAACGCACATGAAGAAGTTCTTGTTAATAAGGTCAGAGCATATTCAGTACAAGTCGGTGCACTTGCACTATAAGGTCTGAGCATATGTTTTTAGTATGCATAAGGTTTGAGCATATTCGTTCATGTCAGGGCATATGCATGAACAAGGTCCGAGCATATTCCCAAGGTTTGAGCACATGTGTATTCCAAGGTTGGTGCATGTTTTGTTTCAACGCACAAGGTCTGTGCACATGTGGTTCCAGGGTCGGTGCATGTTCTGCTTCAACGCATCAAGTTTGTGCACATGAAGAATTCAAGTCTGTGCACATGAAGAACTCAAGTCTGTGTACATAAAGGCATCAAGTCTGTGCACATGAAGAACTCAAGTCTGTGCACATAAAGGCATCAAGTCTATGCGCATGAAGAACTCAAGTCTGTGCACAAAAAGAACTAAGGTCTATGCATACTACCATTTGTGGCATCAAGTCTGTGCACATGAAGAACCAAAGTCTGAGCATACTTTGAGGGAAGGTCGGTGCAACTTCTTCAAATCTGTTAGTAAGGTCAATGCTACAAGTCAACCATACAAGATTAGGTCGGTGCATCTTGAAACTACATAAGCATAAGGTGTTTGATGAAATGCCTGGATGAACACTGGTTGGCAGTAGTGACGCTTAAGTGAAACTGTGCGAAATCAAGGCAGGCACGTGAGCTCAACCAATCATTGGTATAGCAGGCAAGTGGCACGTGGACCCAGGGAGCATATGATGGGTACGTGATCTCAGGATTGGTAGAAAGTTGGCACGTGGACCCAGGGAGCATATGATGGGCACGTGATAACAAGATTGGCAGAAAGCTCGCACGTGGACCTAGGGAGCACTTGATGGGCACGTGATCCAAGATGAAGTGGCACGCTCTTTCAGAAGTTTCCAGAGGAATATTCTACTACCAAGTGGACCAAAGGGATTTCACTAGGTCTTTTCTGCCTCGTCCTTACGGAGGCTCTGTTCTATTTAAAGACCGCCTCATCCTTCAATGAGTGAAGTGAAAAAGCTGTAGAAAGCTAAAAAGAAGCTGCTGTTGTGCGAATAAGTTCCCCATTCGGAAAGAGAGAAAGAGAGAAGATCTGAGAAAGAAGAATGAGAGGAGATAGAGCAAAAGAGAGAAGTCAGTGAAGTGAGTTCGAAGGAAAGGAGAGAGTTCAAGATTGAAGTAGCCAAGCCCATATTTGAAGATCTGTTTGAAGATTGGTCTCGTGGATAAAATCTAGAGCCAAACTACTCCTTGGAGCTACATTCTGTTGTTTTCCTTTTACCGTTTTGTTTGTTGTCTTTCCATTACGTTAGTGTTCTTCCGATACCCTGTTGGGGATCGGGTTCCTCCTATGTGTTCAAGAGAAGGGAGAATTATCTCCGGTTGCCCTCTGTGGATTCAGAGGAAGGGAGACGGGTGTCTCCGATTGTGAGTGACTGGGTGTCACTCATGGGTTCCCTCTGCGCGTCAGAGGAAGAGAGGACGTGTCCTCTGGTTGTGGGCAACTGGGTGTTGCTCACGGTTCCTTCTGCGGTTGTAGGAGAAGGGAGAGTTGGACTCTCCGATCACTGCGGTAGCAGTGAGTGCTGATCTTGTGGGTAGCAAGATCCGGTCAAGGGATTTATTTCCCTTAGTCTCAAGCTGTTTGGCAGCGTCTGTTGCAGACTGAGTCTGCGTCTTGCTTTTGCAAGGGAATCCTCACTCGGGTTAGAGTGAGGGGTGGACGTAGGTCTGGGGATAGCAGACCGAACCACCTAAAAATACTGTGTCGTGTGGTTTGATTATGTGATTGCTCCTTTTCATCTACCCCCTTCTCAGTTTGATGTGTGATCAGGTTCTGCATTCCACATTTATCGTTTGCTAAGTGTTCAAGCTGAGTCTTATGTGGGCTGCTACATCTTAGTGTGCACTGTTATTTTATTTACTGCGTTCTTTCAGCATTTTGATTGGTAAGTCTAGTCGTTGTGATTTGGTAGCATACATCAATCCTAGTATATCTGAAGGTCGCCCTAGATCATTCATATGCTACTACCTAATTAGTGAGTAGCTAATTGTGTCTGCTGTGTTACTCCATAGTATTACCTTCCGTTGTGATTATAAGTTGGTGTGAATTGTCTTTAGAGCATAAATTTTGTAAGGGATCCATTCACTCCCCCTCTTGATCCCGACTTTGCATCTACCAATTGGTATCAGAGCAGGTTACTGCTTCATCGGATCCAACGATCCGCAATAGATCCTGTAGGTTTCTTGGTGCATTTCTGAGCGTGTTTAGTTTGTTGCATTGAATTGTTTGTTGATTTGCTTCCATGGATCATCCACCAGTTTTTGATGGTACTGATTTCAATCTGTGGTTTAATAACTTGCGTATGTGTGTCAAGTCTGTTGATCCTGATCTGTGGAAGCTCATTTCACATAGTCCATACAGACTACCAAAGAATAAATCCAAATGGAACGACATTCATAGATCTATGTGTTGTAAAAATCAAAGAGCTCTGGAAGTGATGAAAGCATCTACTAACAAGGTTTTTCACTCTTGTTTTCATGATTGCAGGTCAGCCAAGGATATTCTGGACAAGCTGAAGCTAGGCCACATGAGAAGCGAGGGCAACTGCATGATGGCTGTGGGAAGTGATGAATGTGAGGATACAGAAGAGGTAAGTACCCCCTTCAAGAACTTTTCTATTGAAGACTGGGAAGATGCATATGCTGATTTAGTTGAGTCCCATGAAAAATTGAGAAAACAGAATAAATCCCTGAAAAAGAAGTTAAACAAACTTGAGAATGGTGACTCTGTAGGTGAAGATATTGAAGTTCTGAAAGCAGAGAATGAAATATTCAGAAGACAATTGAAAAATCTTGATGCCATTAGTTCAGAACTTGATTATGTGAAAACTGAAAATGAAAAACTCAAAAATCGGGTTCAGGAATCTGAACATAGATCAATGAGTGTTGAAAGTGAAAATAGAATGATCTCTGAAAAACTGGAGGTTGTTAGAGTAACAAATTTAGAGCTTTAGAAATTTTTTGACAAACTTCAATCAGAAAGTCAACAAGAAATGTTTAATGAATGTTAGACTTCCTTAAGTGATTTGGTGTTTGATGATGAACTCCAAGAGAAAAATAGTAAACTGAAAGAGGAAATTAACAAGCTGAAACACCTAAACACAACTTTGTCTGAGAGACTAATCACATTTGAAAAAGGTAAGAATGTAAGCCTGGATAGCTCTGATGAGTTGCTAAATGTTGAACATGAAATTGTTAGCCTTAAAATTGTTAATCAAATGTTGAATGACAATGCTATTTGCTATGAAGAGAAGATAGCTAGATATGAGCTCTATGTCTCAGAACTTGAATCTAAAATTGTTGAATTAAATAAAACCTTGGAAAAATTTGTGAATGGAAAAGATAATTTGGACAAGCTTCTTGGTTGCAAAGTTAATTTCGAACGTGAGGGTCTGGGTTTTAACCCAGCTAACAAAAATGGCTTTGACAGTAAGCCTCACACTTCATTTGTGTGTAGTTCTGAGCCGACTGGCACATCAAGTATGCCTATCTTCCAATTCAATGCTCAGAGGAACCAAACATACACTGTCAGTCCCAAAATTATAGAACAAACTCAGAAACTAAAAAAGAAAGAAATTCTACAGAAAAAGATCAAAAGCATTCCTGCTGACACAAAGAGTACTGCACACAAGTCACATGCACCTTCACACATTCATGCAAAGAAAATTTCATGCCATTATTGTGGAAAAATCGGTCATGTGATGCACAATTGTTATATCCTGATATCTGATGAATTGAATGTTCATAATAGGATGAAGAAAATAAAAAATTCAGAAAATACACATGTGCAATTTACTAGAAATTCACCCAAGAATCAGTTTGCTCAAGAGAGGCAACTTAACTACCTTCATTGTGGACGATCTGGTCATGCAAAGCATGACTGCTGGTTTTTGAAAAGGAATGAGTTCAAGACTCTAAGGAGAACCACTGTTCCAGGGAGACCTTATTGTCATGCATGTGGGATGTCTGGCCACACAGTCAAGGACTGTTGGCACATGAACATGAAACATGGCACCCATGTTAGGAAAGACAAAAATTTTGTGTTCAATCAGAAACATGGTACTTATTTTTCTAAAAAACATGATTTCTATGTTTAATGTCATTATTGTGAACTGTTAGGGCATATCATAGATGAATGTCGTCATTTAAAGAATGATGAAATTATTGCCCTGAGGTCAAGGACATCACCTAAAAGAGGTGCAACCAACTTCTCTGGACCCAAGAAATATTGGGTACCATTGAACCAAAAATGAGAGTCCTTGTTTTACAGATGTGCCTTGGAGGAAGGAAATAAAAAGGGGAGGTCAATAAACCAAGACATCCAAAGTTTGGTAAAATCCCACTTCTGCATTTCACTGATAGACAATTTGAGTTTTCAATAATCCTGTTTAGATAGCTGCATGTCATGGCCCACTTGCTAGTAAAAATTCATGCATCTAACATTTGCAATTGCTCTACATGAGTTCCTTCATGCTTAGGCTAAGTTACTTGTGCATAAATAAGATTGAGAATGATTTGAATGTCATATTTTGAAAATCTGAATTGCATGAATTTGATAATTACATCAGTCCATTTGCATTTGTCTATATATCTGCATAAGCCATAATGCACATCCCACACAAATACAGAATATCTTTTTTTTAATCAACACCGGCCCTCAGAATCATCAACTAGTCGAGTGCATATCCCCCCAGCAGGGGAACATGTTCTCACTCCCCCAGGATGAAACTGTGGCCTAAGATTTTATTAGATTTTCTGAAAAAAGGAGGTACATGATCTTGGGGGTTTCCCCTGTCTGTACAAGTTTCCAAAGTTGGAAAAGATATCAAAAAATTCTATTTACAAAAACGAAAGGAAGGCAAGCCTCCTTTATCCAGTCCTTCTGCCCTAGCATTTGTCTGGGACTGAGTGCGTCGACGCCAGCATCTGGATGCGTCGACGCTGTGTGATGTCTGGGACTGGGTGCGTCGACGCCAGCATCTGGATGCGTCGACGCTGTGTGAAGATTGCTTCTAAGGCTTCTTTCAGTTTAAAGCTTCAGGCAGCCTCTGCGTCGACGCTAGTAGCTGGTGGCGTCGACGCTGAGTGAAGATAATCTGAAGACAGATTACTGTCTTGGGCTTCTGGAGGCAAACGCGTCGACGCTGCCCGAGTGGCGTTGACGCAGTTAGTATGCGCGTGATATATGATCTTTGGGTCATTCCCCTGTCTGTATAAAGTTACCAAAGCTGGAAAAAGATGCAAAAAAACTCTATTTACAGAAACGAAAGGAAGGCAAGCCTCCTTTGTCCATCCTATAAACTCCCCTCACCATTTTGGGCAGATCACTTACAAGGGTAAAAATGGAGTTTGACTGACAAGAGCTAGTATAAGAGGCCAATGCATCAGCCAGCTGGTTGCCTTCCCTATAAACATGTCTCACCGGACAACCACTTGAGGATATAAGTTCCAATATTTCACTCCACCAAGGATAGACAGTCCAGCTAGGAACTTTCTTCTTATGGATGGATTCCACTAGAAAGGCACAATCTGAAAAAATTGCAGCTACTTTCAGTCCTCCCTTATTAACTATTGACAGCCCATCATAGAGAGCCCTTACTTCTGCAAGGAAACTACTCCCAAAGTCATAATAAAAGGCAAAGCTGATGATCATGTTTCCTGCTGAATCTCTAACACAACCACCACCTCCACAATTTCCCGGGTTCCCTTTTGAAGCTCCATCTACATGAAGAGTAAAATGAAGAGGAGCTAGACTGCATGAAACAATCATTGGCATCCTCCTTGAAATAATCTTCAGGAACAGTTGGAACTGATTCAGGATTTTTATTTGATCTGCCGAGCTACTATCTGGAAAGGAATGGTTATCAAGGGCTTGAGAGAGGCATGCCACCACTTTCCTCTTGATACTTGAAATGTTGATGGTCACATTTTCAAACCTGGCAGAACATCTTGCCTTCCAAATCTCCCATACAATTAGAACTACAGCATGCATACCAGAATAGCTGAATGCTGAATGCAGCTTGGAGCCTGTCAAAATATTCCAGCCACGAATTGTAATGTGCTCACTCAGATTAATTTTAGTACTAATCAAGGGGGAGACCCATTTCCATAAAGCAGAAGCAAGATCTCCTTTAACAAACAGGTGATCTAAATCCTCCTGAGAAGGGAGTAGGCAGCAACTGCACTTTGAGACTAAGGAAATTCCACACTCAGAAATTCTGCCATCAACTGGAACTGCTCTATGAAGCAGCTTCCAATAGAAATTAGCTGCCCTTGGAGAAATGCTAGAGTGCCATAACTTGGCCCAAGGCTGCCTTAGTATACCTCTTTGTCTCAGCAGATTATTTGCAGACTGAACACTAAAATCACCACCTACTGTACCAGTCCAGATGCAATGATCTGGCCTATTACTCAACTGAACTTTAGGTAGCAGTGAGGAATTACTGAGTAGGGACCAAACTGGATGGTTTGGATCAAGAAAAACCTCTCTAACTGTCAGCTTTGGCTGCCTCTGTATATTATTGAAATTGCCTGAAGGTATATTGTTGATTAAAGGCCCTCTGCCAGTCCAATTATCCTTCCAAAAGTCTGTTTCCTTACCATCCCCAATTATCCATCTAGAATTATTTATGATTAACTTCTTAGCTTGCTGAAACATACCTTGAGACATCCCAGCTGGAAAAGGTCTTGTGCAGTCGAAAAGATTTGTTTTAACAAACCTTTGTCTGGCATACTAAGACCAAAGAGAAGACCCCTGAATAATTCTCCACAGACATTTAGTAGCCAGCGACAACTGGGTGAGATTAAGATCTCTAATACCAAGGCCCCCTTCCAGTTTAGGCATTTGGATTTTTTTCCAGGAGATCCAATGGCGACACCTCAGAATTTCAGAACCCTGGCAATAAAAGTTGGCACAGAGTCTGTCAATGGCATTGATAATTGACTTAGGACAGAAGCAAACAGATGCCAAGTATATTGGAATGCTTCGGAGAACAGAGTTAATGAGAATTGCCCTCCCAGCCTGTGAGAGTAGTTTGGATTGCCATCCCACTAACTTCTGCTGAACTCTATCCACAATGTACTTAAAATCCTGGCATGTGTATCTTCCTTTCTTCACTGGAATACCAAGGTAATTAAAACTAGTAGAAGCAATTCTGAAACCAGTCTGCAGTTGTATAGATTGCCTTATTGATAGGGGGACTTTGTCTGAAACAATTATGCTACTCTTGCCAACATTTATTTTCTGCCCTGAGCTATTTTCATATCTTGAGATAAAATGCAGCAGTGCTGCTATGTTGTGTTTGCTAGCATTCAAGAAAATAAGTGTGTCATCCGCATACAGCAGATGAGATATTTGGGTAATATTTTTAGGCCCATTGTAACCCTTCAAAGCTCCTGATTGGAATAGAACAGTCAACCCCCTGCTTAGTACTTCCGAGGCTAGAATAAAAAGATATGGGGCAAGAGGGTCACCTTGTCTAATACCTCTGCTAGATTTAAAGAAACCTGCCATATTGCCATTGAAATTGACTGAAAACCAACAGTTAGTTAGAATCATTCCAATGTAAGAAGTGAATCTAGTATTGAAACCAAATTTCCTTAGGGTTGCCAGTAAAAAGTCCCACTCAATTCTGTCATAGGCCTTGGCCATATCCAGCTTGACAATGGCATTATGACCCCTTACTTTCCTATCAATATCTCCCATAAGTTGTCTTGCTATAGCAACATTGTCCAGAATATTACGACCTTGGACAAAAGCTCCTTGTTCCTTGGAAATAATGGTTGGCAGAATTGGTGCAAGCCTCCTCGAAATGATTGAGGAGATAATTTTGTAGGAGAAATTACAGAGACTTATTGGCCGAAAATCATTAAAGGACTTAGGCACTTGAATTTTTGGGATTAAAGCAATAATTGAAGATGCCATTCCTCTAGGAATTGGAAACCCCATGAAGAAGCTTTGCACTGCACAGATGACATCTTGGCCTATAATGTCCCAAACATGCTTATAAAACTCTCCCGAAAAACCATCCGGACCAGGGGTGCTGGATCCTTTTAGAGACCATACTGCTTCTTTAATCTCATTGCCTTCAGGAACAAAGCAAAGGAGACTGTTCTGGTCATTAGTGACTAATTGAGGAATGCAATCTAGTATGGAACAGTCCATTTTATGGTCTTCAGATGAGAAAAGCTTCTGGAAATACTGGTTTGCCTGCCTACCAAGAATAGCTTGGTCTTCACACCAATTATCAGATTCATCCAGCTTTAACCTACAGATAAATCCTCTTCTTCGATTTTGTTGAGCAAGAGAGTGATAAAATGATGTATTTATGTCCCCACTTTCAATCCAATCTGTGCGGGATTTTTGATGCCAGAAAATTTCTTCCCTATACAAAGCCTGATGGAAATTTGCCATAGCAGCATTCAAATTACATCTGTTTTCAGTTGAAGGAGAGATATCAAATTCAGTTTGTTTCTTTTCCACTTCATGTTCTGCTAATTTAACATTCTTTGTCACATCTCCAAAGATCTCCTTATTCCATTAGCTAAGAGACATTTTCACAGCCTTTAATTTGGTAGATAATCTTATCATTGCATTTGGATGTTGAACAGTACACTGCTTCCAAGCATCAGCTACAACTTGATTAAAGGATTTATGAGTACACCACATCTTTTGGAAAATGAACCTGGAAGGACCATGAGAAGAATTATAAGATGATAATAACATCGGGGTGTGATCAGAAGGACCTCTTGCTAAGTGTTTCACAACCAACTGAGGAAAAGCATTTTGACATTCTGTATTAATAAAGACCCTGTCCAGTCTAGCTTTGATGTTTGCAGCTCCAGTTCGGTTATTATTCCAAGTCATTGATTCACCAACATAGCCTGCATCCATGAGCCCTGCTGAGCAAACAAAGGCATTAAATTCAGCCATATTGGCCATTGAGGGAAAACTTCCACCCTTCTTTTCTGAAGGCTTCAGAACACAATTAAAGTCCCCTCCTATTATCCAAGGGACAGTCACTGTACCAGCAAAAGTAACTAACTCATTGAACAAATCAAGTCTAAGATGGGAATCACAGGAAGCGTACACAAAGGAAAAAAGACTATTAAGTCTATTATCCTCCTTTAAACCCAAAGTAATATGCTGGGCAGATGAACCAAGAACATCCAGCCTAAAGCTGTCATGCCAAAAAACCCAGATTTTAGAATCAGTTAAGGAATTGACAGCAAATTTTGCCAATTTTATAAACCTTCCAAGCTTCATAGCTTTCTCTGCATCCAACATTGGCTCACTAATAGCAACTAGGTCCACTTTATGAATTTGAATCAGCTTCTTTAAACATCTCCGAGAACCTTGGTTCCCTACTCCTCTGATATTCCAAATAAGGGTTGTGTTTAACATTGGAATTCCTGTGGTTGAGCTTCAACCGATCTGGCTCTAGATCGTGTGATAATCCCCTTTTTTGAAAGAGCTCTTCCAGCAAGGGCCTCCCTTCCCACTTCAACAAATTGCATTAAGGAATTATCACTTTCAGCCCTTTCAGCAATAGAATTTCCAATCTCTGATAGCTTCTAGATGTCTGGCCGTTCAGAATCCCCTTGCCATTCAGAATATCTTCTTGATAAAATTGAAGAGGATTCAGTAGCAGGGAAACTGAAATTGCTTGAAGAGTCTATATTCTTCTTAGCATATATGACTGCACTGAAATTATCATGCACCTTCATGCATGATCACATGGTATATCAAATGGTATAGTGCTAAAGGGCAGATGAGGTATGTCTGGAAGTTCTGACCATGTGTGAGGTGGTCATTAGACTAAGTCCTCCGCCCAGTACCTTGGGATCAAATTGCATATAGAGCAGACTAGAGGTTAACAAACATTAAACTCCCTGCATGCTCTTCATGTCATATATGTTAGTTCAATGCATTTAGTTAAGGGGAGTTCATACATTCTGTAGGATACATGAGTGCATGAAGTTGTTCATATGCATACATTCATATCAAAACAGATTACATGATACTCTTGTTGAAAAGTCAGAACTGATTGCATGACAAGCATGCATATACATAGGAGATGTTCATGCTTTTTGTAGGTTGTTCATATGCACTAGGCTATTCACATGCATCATAATGCCTGACCATTGTCTGCATTCACATATGTCATTCCTTGACGTTGATATGTCAAGTTGGTTGGCTCATGCATATCATTTACACTGAAAACACCAAAAAGAGTGCTTGACATGCATGCACATACATAGGTGGAGTTCATGCATTCTAGAGTCTGTCTCGGTGCATTAGGTTTCTCATATGCATAATAACACCTGAAAATTGTTTGCATTCATGTAGGTTATCTCTTCAGCCTAATATTTCCTGCTTACTAGCTCATGCATACACTCAGGGGGAGCATTTTTAAGATTCTAAAAATGGGTGTTTAAATATCTGTTTCATCACTCACTCTCTGTCTATCTTAGACGACCAAATTTGTCACGCCCCGAGCCTTTATGATAGCGGAAGACTCGCTCGAGAAACGTGAACAGCCGGCATGGTAAGCCTCTTACAAGTAAGAATGATCAGAGCGCAAGACAATCACACACATAAATGCAATTGCACAATATTTTTAATCAAACTCTAACTTATTTCATTGATAGTCAATATTCAAATACAATAACTTTCAACTTCTTCCAATCTATCAGACTCAAGACATAGGAAAATTACATAGACTCAATCTAAACAATATAGACTTCCTAAGTCTTCGCTCATTCTTTATTCACTCTCGGATCTGCTACTTGAACATTCTGAATCCGAACCCGACTCACTTCCATTTTCTGAAAAAAAATAGAAATAGGTAATGAGCACACTTGCCCAGTAGGTATCTTCGCATCAACATGAAGGCATCATTAAAGTAATTAACATTTTTACTCTAGAGGAATAAGGTAAAATCATGCGAATGCGATCAATCATGCGATTAAACCAAAGTATGTAAGATAGAATGAGAGCAAGTATGAACTAGCAAGAATGTTATAAGAACATGATATGGCCTTTCATGAACAAGAATGTAACGAGAATGTACTAGTAAGCCACATAATCATCACTCCAGTATCTTTTGCTTATGAGCAAGTACTTCGTGAATTTCTGTGAAATATCAAGAAAGTCATGTATAAGTATCAATCATGCTGTATCGTGTTGTGGATTTTCACTTATTTATAAAGAAAGTACTCCCAGCGCAATGCGACGCCAGTAGCATCATACCCCATGGTTTATAATAGTATGTTTCTGACAATCAGCCGAGGGGACTAGCATAGAGCCCTTGAACACAATTAGTGGTCGATCGCATCTTCAAGTATAAATCAAGCTTTTTCCACGCATGTAACAATAAAGTATGGCCAAGAATGTACAATTCCAACAAGCTCTTGATAACAATAATTCAATGAATGAATGCTTTAATAAGAATCATGAGAAATCAATAATGACTTATACTATGTTATGCTTATGGAAATAAATCGGTAGCATAACGGTACGTTCTTTATTTTACATTCATTATATTAGGTTTCTTGATCAATATGATAAGTTCTAGATCATCAAGAGTCTATCTAGAAACCTTGGAATATCAACCCTTTGTCAAACCTCGGGTTAAAATACTCAAGTAGTGTGACGATCGTGTACTGGGCCGTTACATGATGTGACGCTCCAGTATTGGGACGTTACATTAGTCTGAATCCAGAACCAAGAAATCGGACTCAGTTGAATGTGACGGTCGTATATTGGGCCGTTACATGTGCCTGACGGTACAATATAGATTCGTTACACTACTGATAACCAGAAACATCGATAGTGTAATCTAATCACTTGGGTTTTAATGGTACAACCAACTCGGCGTCCTAGTGGGAATCCCAGGCTCGCGGAGAATTACGGAGGCCTTGCAACAAGATTTCCTAGTCCATTGGAAGGAATATCCAATAGAGAGGTCCTCATGTCCAAGAATAATGTTCCTATAGTGCAAAGTGAACTAATGGACATATACCTGAATATATGTCATGTACTTAGAGAAATGACTCTATTGATAGAGAGGATGTGTAACAATAGGAAATCATGATAAAATTCCATCAATACATCTTTGGAAAATCATGATTTAGATACAAAACTATAGAATTTTGGCACATGAAATTAACATAACTTAAAATAACTTAAGATACCTTAATCATGTAATTTCTATTATGAATCAGTAAATAAACTTAAAGTAATGATAACAGGTCAAAACTTAGATAACTAGGCTTATTTATAAGTTAAATTAACTAGTTTCCCATTCTATCTACAGTTACCCTGACGGTTTAGAATGGGTGCGTCATAGTGACTGTGACGGTTTATCGTGAGGCCGTTACAGTAATGTAATGCTCCATAGATGGTGCGTCAGAGATAACAGAGAACTTTAAACACCAAAGAAGGTGTGACGGCTTATAGTAAGGCCGTTATAGTCTGTGACGGTCTAAGTATGATGCGTTAGAGTCCCTGCTAACAGTATAAAGAAATTAAACGACTATGATTTAAAACCATGTCATGTTTGAAAAAGATTTAACTACTCCAATCATGACAAAACGAAGTAAAGGTCATCTAGATGCATAGGCTGCAGTGAATTGACAAGATAATATCTTTGATCTTTGATTAGGGCTAAGAATATGTATGTATGCATGAACCCACTAAAACATGGAATTCATAGTCTATAATGCATGAAATCAAGTACAATCAGAGGGCTTTTATCCCTAACAAGATGTTTTTACCAATCATGAGATAACCTACCTCTTAACTAGGCTTTAAGCTTCTAATTTGAATATGAAAATCGAGCCCTAGCTCTCCTTTCCCAGCGATTTTCCAGCAACTTCCTGCTACTCTATCTCTCCAACCTCTTGTCCTAAAGATGTGAAACTTTGAGAGTAAGAATATGAAACTAAGGTGATCAAAAAGTTCTAAAGGATTGAATTCTAATTACCTCGTTTAGACGTCCTAATCTCTTGATCTTCAGGGGTCTTTTACTCTGAATCCTGAGTTACTATGGTCGAACCAGCAACTTTGGAAGCTTCAATCTCCTTGGTTGCTTGATCTCCTAACATGAAATTTGGAGAACTATCAGTCTAAAGTATACTAAACAAAATCTTCTAAAGAACTTACCCGAAATTCTATCTCCTTATCTTGATTCTTTAAGAGCCAAAAGTAAGGGTCGCTCAGTTCAGAACTAGGTCCTATTTATAGGGTTTTGAAGATTAGATCGATTCTAGAGTCTTTAATTTGCCAGAACCTAATCCCTAAGAGTCCTTAGTAATGTTATAAACTCTCCCAAGTCGATCTCTTGTAGATAGGATCCCAAAGTTCTAATCTTTTTGCTCATTCTTTCATTCATGGAACTGACAGAATGTAACGCATCAAGACTGGTGCGTTACATGGCTGTGGCGGTCGCACGATAGACCGCTACATCCAACGTGCACAGAATTCAACATAAATCAAACTCTTTTGTTAATTATTCATATTATTATCCATAAAAATGGTATTTATCCTTAAAATACATAAATAGGCTAAATAACATTCTAGAATATGGGCCAAACTTAATGGGCTTGGTCCTTTAACCTATTGGGTTTCAATTATCAAAGCTAGATTAATTACTTAACATAAATTGGGCCTTATAATGATTTATTTAATCCAATATTTATTTATTAATCTATTTTGGGTCTTTAAAATTCCTAAAAAAATAATTAAATATACCAAAAATAATTTATAAAAATTCTGGGGCCTTACAAAACTACTCACTTCGGTCAACCGATGCTCCTTGATTCAGTCTGTGCTATCTTGGCAATGATCTGGTTGAGTAAGACCCCATGCTGCATGTGAAGTGAAATTCATCTCAGCCCCTTGAAATCTATGATTGAATTCAGGTCCACTTAGCTGTTCCGATCTCCGGGTTCTTACCTGTTTTCAGCTATTCTGAATTTCACTCATATCTGTGATAAAATCTTTTGAGTTCATCAATCTCATGGCTTTAAAATCTGTTGCCTGCTGCTCATACATTTGTTCAGATGTGTTGGCCACCTATCAATTCTCTTTGAGAATGTCATCTGGTTCGAATTATATTGCTATCTCTAAGCCTGTCTCATTTTACTCTCTGTTGATTGGTGAATTGACTGCTTCACAAATTCCCTTGTCTTGACAAATTGTTGGGAAGATTTCAATATGTGAACCTTGTTCATAAATCTGAAAAAAAAATTATGTTAAAGAAGAATCTTCTATTATACGGATTTATGAATGTCTAAAAGTTTCAGATGGTTTAAGTTCCATGTATTTCTTGAAGTTTTGATTTGAATATCTAGAAAATATCTGAATCAATTCTTTTAATAAATTCTAAACCATTTGATTCATCATGTAAGATCTTCTGAAATCTGGACATTTTTAAAATCATGGCTCACCTTGGTTGAAATGCTTGATGTGAGTATTGTTCTTAAACATTTGATTGCTCTAAGATATGTCTGAAAGAAAAATTTGGTCAGAGCAATGACTTTGGTCACTGAGAAACCATATCCGAAGGACTGTGTCATGAAGTGCCAGAGTTAACTCTGCTGAAAAATTTGATGAAAAATCTGTGAAAGGTTAAGGCAGCGCAATGATTAGGTTGCACTGAGAAACTGGGACCCTCATCAAAGAAATGGAGTCAACCTATGTCATGAAGTGCCCTAGTTAACTCTGTTCAATATGGATCCTGACAGTTAGTCATACTAAGTGCTTAGGGATACTGACGTCTAAATAACGTGTATCCTCTAGTTACAAGGTGTGTACTAAACTCGATTGATCTTGAAAGATATTGCTATAAAATTTGCTGTTGCATAAAAAGAAAAATTAATTTTTTTTTTGCTGAATCCTTGGACAAAATCAGATGCTTTCATGAATGTTTAATCTCAATACTATTTTTTTTTGCAACTCCTAAGGAGTCATTGAAATTGAATGTTTAAGATGAAAGGAGGTCAAACTAGATGTTATCAAGAAAGCTTGGTTCAATTTTATTAAAATTGTCTTCAGATATGAGAACAGATAGTCTATTTTGGATATTCTCTGAATACATTATGTTTAAACCATCCTGCTCAATAAAGAATTATTCATGAGCCCTTATAATTGAAGACTCTGGAATATGTTCTTTTCTAGACTTATGATAATGGCAACTCATTGAAAACCTTCTTGAACCATGTGATCATTTGGGCCCTTAGTCTGATTTCTTGTGATCTGCTCTCAGCGCTCAGCTTCACTCTTCTGGAAACTCTTTGCTTGCTCTTAATTCTTCACTGATTGCTTCATTTCAGTTTCTGCTAGTTGATATTTTCTATAGATTGTACTACCTCTTGAGCCATTCTCTCATTGCCTGAATTGTCCGACTGTCCTTGTGATTTTGCTGATATATATAGATCATTTCTTCCATTCTAATTCCTTTGTTCTGTCAAAGGTGGAGATTGTTTTAACAACATTCTAGATGAATTGCTTAATATTCTCTCTTGCTTTCATGATTTGCATGACCGGGTGTTTAAAGTTCATTTGTAAAGGGGGAGAATAGTTTTTGTCTCAATCATATCCATGCATGCTTTCACATTTCTTTCTCTAATCTTCTCGAACTATTATTTCCTTTTTGATAATGTCAAAGGGGGAAAATAGTTTGGTTGAGTCATAGAGAGGTCATTTGATTGTTTATTTAGTTGCATAGTTGCATGATGCATAGAGGTCATTGATGATTCATTGATTGAAATGACTTACAATGACTCATAGTTTTGCCATCATCAAAAAAGGGGAGATTGTTGTGTCCATGTGTTTGATTGTTGTGTCCCTGTGTTTTGATGCTGTCAAAAACTAGTCATGTGTACTCTTTAATATATTCAATCAATGTGCCTTGTTGATAAAGAATTATGCATATGCTCTCATGATTCTGCTTGTGTTATTGAGGTGTTCAAGTTGCACAAAGTACAGGTTGAAAGCCAGTTAAAATCAGAAGTCAATGTACAGTCAACAAGAAAAGTCAACATGGTCAATGAAGTCAATGCACAGTCAACGAGAAAGGACAATAGTCTTGTTCGGCTAGTCAAAGTTCCAGCTAGCATAGAGCCAAAGTCGGTGCACATCCAAGACTAGCACAGACCAAGGTCGGTGCACATCCAAGACTAGCACAGACCAAGGTCGGAGCACATCCAGTCTGCACAGGACCAAGGTCAGTGCACATCCAGTTTGCACAGGACCAAGGTCGATGCACCTCATGCCAATACGTGAAGAAGGTCGATGCACATGGGCAAGCTCAGGTCGGTGCACATACTGTTCAGGTCGGTGCACATATAGTTCAAGTCAGTGCTCATGCCTAAGCAAGGTCAACGCACATGAAGAAGTTCTTGTTAATAAGGTCAGAGCATATTCAGTACAAGTCGGTGCACTTGCACTATAAGGTCTGAGCATATGTTTTTAGTATGCATAAGGTCTGAGCATATTCGTTCATGTCAGAGCATATGCATGAACAAGGTCCGAGCATATTCCCAAGGTTTGAGCACATGTATATCCCAAGGTCGGTGCATGTTTTGTTTCAACGCACAACGTCTGTGCACATGTGGTTCCAGGGTCGGTGCATGTTCTGCTTCAATGCATTAAGTCTGTGCACATGAAGAATTCAAGTCTGTGCACATGAAGAACTCAAATCTGTGCACATAAAGGCATCAAGTCTGTGCACATGAAGAACTCAAGTCTGTGCACATAAAGGCATCAAGTTTGTGCACATGAAGAACTCAAGTATGTGCACATAAAGAACTAAGGTCTGTGCATACTACCATTTGTGGCATCAAGTCTGTGCACATGAAGAACCAAGGCCTGAGCATACTTTGAGGAAAGGTCAGTGCAACTTCTTCAAATCTGTTAGTAAGGTCAATGCTACAAGTCAACCATACAAGATCAGGTCGGTGCATCTTGAAACTACACATGCATAAGGTGTTTGATGAAATGCCTGGATGAACACTGGTTGGCAGTAGTGACGCTTAAGTGAAACTATGCGAAATCAAGGCAGGCACGTGAGCTCAACCAATCATTGGTACAGTAGGCAAGTGGCACGTGGACCCATGGAGCATATGATGGGCACGTGATCCTAAGATTGACAGAAAGCTGGCACGTGGACCCAGGGAGCATACGATGGGCACGTGATCCCAAGATTGGCAGAAAGTTGGCACGTGAACCCAGGGAACACTTGATGGGCACGTGATCCAAGATGAAGTGGCACGCTCTTTTAGAAGTTTCCAGAGGAATATTCTACTACCAAGTGGACCAAAGGGATTTCACTAGGTATTTTTTGCCTCATCCTTACGTAGGCTATGTTCTATTTAAAGACCGCCTCATCCTTCGATGAGTGGAGTGAAAAACCTGTAGAAAGCTGAAAAGAAGCTGCTGTTGTTTGAAGAAGTTCCCCATTCGAAAAGAGAGAAAGAGAGAAGATCTGAGAAAGAAGAATGAGAGGAGAGAGAGCAAAAGAGAGAAGTTAGTGAAGTAAGTTCGAAGGAAAGGAGAGAGTTCAAGATTGAAGCAGCCAAGCCCATATTTGAAGATATGTTTGAAGATTGGTCTCGTGGATCAAATCTAGAGCCAACCTGCTCCTTGAAGCTACATTTTGTTGTTTTCCTTTTACCGTTTTGTTTGTTGTCTTTCCATTACGTTAGTGTTCTTCCGATACCCTGTTGGGGATCGGGTTCCTCCTATGTGTTCAGGAGAAGGGAGAATTATCTCCGGTTGCCCTCTGTGGATTCAGAGGAAGGGAGACTGGTGTCTCCGGTTGTGAGTGACTGGGTGTCCCTCATGGGTTCCCTCTGCACGTCAGAGGAAGAGAGAACGTGTCCTCTAGTTGTGGGCAACTGGGTGTTGCTCACGGTTCCTTCTGCGGTTGCAGGAGAAGGGAGAGTTGGACTCTCCGGTCACTGCGGTAGCAGTGGATGCTGATCTTGTGGGTAGAAAGATTAGGTCGAGGGATTTGTTTCCCTCAGTCTCAAGCTGTTTAGCACCGTCTGTTGCAGACTGAGTCTGCGTCTTACTTTTGCAAGGGAATCCTCACTCGGGTTAGAGTGAGGGGTGGACGTAGGTCTGTGGATAGCAGACCGAACCACCTAAAAATACTGTGCCGTGTGGTTTGATTGTATGATTGCTCCTTTTCATCTACCCCCTTCTCAGTTTGATGTGTGATCAGGTTCTGCATTCCACATTTATCATTTGCTAAGTGTTCGAGCCGAGTCTTATGTGGGCTGCTACATCTTAGTGTGAAATGGTATTTTATTTACTGCGTTCTTTCAGCATTCTGATTGGTAAGTCTAGTCGTTGTGATTTGGTTGCATACAACAGTCCTGGTATATCTGAAGGTTGTCCTTGATCATTCATATGCTACTACCTAATTAGTGAGTAGCTAATTGTGTCTGCTGTGTTACTCCATAGTATTACCTTCCATTGTGATTATAAGTTGGTTTGAATTATCTTTAGAGCATAAATTTTGTAGGGGATCCATTCACCCCCCTCTTGATCCCGGCTTTGCATCTACTAGGAATACCACATCCCAAGCAGGTGGATGCCGTCTATATACCCCCTCATCTCGCTCCACATATGCCTTCACCAAATCCCTCCACCGCTGACCAAGCACTATTGCCTATGCAACCTTCACTTCTGTCTCCACAACCTTCTCCACCATCACATACCCCTTAGCATCCACCTTGCCCGAAACGGGCTCCTTGTCTTCATTGCTGGAGTGCTTTACCGATATTTTCAGGGCTTTGATGGCCACTCACGCGTTACCGCTTCCTTGGGTTGTTTGGTTGCCGACCCGCGATCGAGAATATGCTTCAGTTCTGTGATTTTCATCGCCAGCAGGGGCATTTGGTTGAAGATTGCCCCGAATTCTGAGATTATCTTTATGGCTTGGAAAATCCAAAGATGATCGATTGGGTCGCCATGCATAAAGTTATTTTAGATCTTTGCATCAAGCAGCAGCAAGAAGCGCCGCCCAGGCACCTGTCTCCATTACTTCAAGACCAGGGACACCCCTATGATTCGTCGTCTAGCGTTGCATCCACTCCATCACCTGCTCCATTACCTACCCCTGCTCCACCCTCATCACCTGTTCCATTACCCTCACCATCTCCTACCCCGTCTCCACAACCTCCACAAACCCAAGCCTTTGCTCAGGCTAGTGATACCTCCACTTCTGCCGCCACTTCTACTACTTCCCCTCCTAACGCCGCGTGATGTATTGTATCAATATGCCGACGATGGGCGCCACGATCTTCCCCTTTACCTTCCCCTTTGCCTCAATCACCATCTCCATCTCCACCCTCGCCTCCATCTCTACCTCCTTTTCCGTCGCCCGAGCCTGAGCAAGCTCCACCATTATCCTTGCCTCCGCCCGCATCCAAGCCTATCATTGTCACCTTGCCTTTGCCGCCTTTACCCTCACCTTCACCCGCATTGCCTTTGCCATCACTTGACTTCACCATCCCCGTTGAAGCCTCCATGCCATCCAAGCCTTCTCTCTCCGCCACTTCTCCATCTATCTCCACCCCACGAAGCGGGTGTGCATTGCCTTTGGTGCCCCTTGGGTCTGGTCCCCAGGAAGACGATGAGCCGAGTCAGGATGGCTCTAGGCCGGTTCTACATTTTAAGCTTCAAGATTACATCTGCCGAATGCCAGTTCGTGTCCTGGTCCCTGGCTATTTTGGGGATGAGCCTGTATCTCCCATGGCGGCTGTCAAGAAGAGCTCCCTTGCATTGATGCCAGTTTCTTCTCAAGCGAGACCGGTGGCAATCTCATTATTCACCGGTGGTTCCACCATTGATGCTGTTATTTCTCCTCGCTCCATTGTTATTCAGTTCACTGGCCGAGAGGGGCTCTCTACCCGTATTGTGCTAACGTGTACGGCCGCTAAGCAGATTGTGAGTTCTATGTTCGAGGGGCAATTGGCCGTATTCTCAACATTCTCCAAGGACATTCTGCACACCTTATTCAATCTCTCTCAATTTATCAGTGCGTTGGCCACGTCAACGCCGTGTATTAACCTCCTTCAAATTCCCCCTGTCCTTTTATCAAGTGAGTTGTGCTTCAAGACTGATTTTTGAGTGGAGTTGCCAAATCTCATGCTCTTTGTGCCGAGTGACAAGACTCCATGGTTCTGCAATGCCGATCCATCTAAGGAGTTATCTGTCTGAGAATGTCCGCATATCGTTAGCACCGGGTGTCTAGGGGCAATCACCCCGATGAAGCTACATGTTCCTAACCGGACCAAGCCGTCTACCAGATGGGATCGTTATTTGAGAAGACATTACAAATCAAGAAGCCCAACGGTCCGAGTCTGCACCAGGCGGGCCCGTGTTCAAGAGATTTCAGCTAAGAAAAGGCGACGACGCAAGTACAAAGGCCGCATGCTGTGCACTCAGGGGTCCATTTCTCTTTCTCCTTCCTCTCATTCATCATTTCTACTGCTTGGCACCCACCCTTCGGTGGTGTTCCTCCTTTCCTCCAATCCCGCTTCCATAATTTTCTCATCTAGTCCTAAGTTCATGAACCCTCACTGCTCCTCTTTCTATCCAGGGCCAACGGATTCTCCATTTTCCCATAATTCTAGGCCTCGGCCTATGTCCGTTCATCCCGATATCGAGACATCCCCCGATTTTTCTCCTCTGGTATATCCGGATTCTGTTTCTGATTCGTCCCCGACCCTGTCGGGTGGTTACCATTTTCTTTCCCCGACTCTATCGAGTGATTACCATGCTCCTTCTCCGACCCTGTCGAATGACCATTATTCTCTTTCTCCGACCTCGTCGAATGATCATTCTTCTCCTCCTTCATCTTTGCAATCGTCTTCTCCCCAGTTTTCTATTCTCTCCTCTTCACCCTTTCGGGGTTCTTACCCTTTTTCATGTTGTTTTCGAGGCTTTAGTCCGCCTTGATCTTAGTCAATCCCTGGTTATTCTGTATCTGGCTCCTTATTATCAGGGTCTCTGTGCCTTAACGAGGGAGTTCTAGCCCTCGTCTCTCTTCTTTTTATCATTCTTCATCCAGTTTGATGCCTGCCGCTCTTCTGTGTCAAGGAATCTAATCCTTTGCTGTCCTTTCATCTTTGTCCTGTCAATCAAGGAATACAAAGCTACTCGCGCTCCTAAAAGCTCGATGACCAAGCTCTCGCTTTAGGATGCTACTTTCACGCTATGGATATGCAAGGTATCTTTTATTTGTGCAAGAATATGCTATCATTGTTATTACTCCTATTGTTATTCCTGCATGTGGTTATAATGTTGTTTCCTCAACACGTTTGAGTGGCTTTAGGAAATGAGTTCGCTTCTGCAGCACCGTAGGCTGGTGATAGCTCCGCGCTGGGAGTCCAAGTTCTTTCCCCGATCGTTTAGGGTGTTCCCTTTAGCATGGGTTCTTCACACACTTCACGGCAACCTATAGCCGATCTCTCTAGAGCAACATCATTGCTTCTTTGGCCATACTTTGGGTATGCACAAAGGCCTTTTTCTCTTCTCTACTCAGCCGAGTGCAGGGGCAAGTGATTGATGGATGAGATGACCAACCTAGGTACTCCCCAATACAGGAGAGGTCTCAAATAGGGACAGTCTTGACCCTCAAAAGTGAGCTTTATTGCAATATCTGGCCAATAAGGGCTATCAAATGTCAAAGAATCAAAATCGAAGAAAATTAAAAAGAAAATTATGAAATCAAAGGCATGGCAAGAGTGGCAAAGCCCCACGGGACGTCATGAGCCTGGTCGCATTCGTGCCTATAAATATGGGTCTAAAAATTAAAGACATAAAGCCCCAACACAACAGACTGTATCTTTGAGGGGTAGTGCCCTGAAAGAAATTCGAGTCTTGATGTCTCCCATCCTGCATAAAGCTTATCTCCCATTTTTCTTCTATTTCTCCCTCTTAGGCTGGGTTGTATCCCGGGTATGGCCTTAGTAGGGGCACCATTCTTTAGAGGCAATTGGTTGTGACGAGCCACCATCATATGCACGCCCTGTTCAAGGGAAGTCTTTAATGAAAGGGGGAGGAGCGACGACCCCTGGCCTGTAGTTTGAGCCCGTCTGTTGGGTGTTGCAGATAGCTTTGTCAAAATTTCAAAATCCAACAAAATCAAATATTACAAAAAAATCAAAAAAATCAAATATTGTCAAAAACCAAAAAAATTCGATAATTTTAAAATCTAAAAAAATCAGAAAAATGTCAAAAAGCCAAAAATATTTATTATTTTTACATATCTTTGTTTTGAGGATGGATATGTAATCTGTTTGCTCAGTGTGCAAGTTGCAGGTATTCAAGTCCTTTGCTCTATCTTTCTCCTTGTCTCCTATTCACGTCTTTCTGATCTGTTCTCCTTCTTCAATCTTATCTCTCGATCTGTTTTGAAGCTCATGTCCTTCTCAGCTTTTAATTGCCTCATTTCATCATATCTTCATGAGAGGGCTTTGCCTCACGACTATGAACCTGGCGATTCTACTTCATTCTGATCTTGGGCTTTGGTTGAAGAGCGTCCATGTCACACGTGTCTATGTCCCTTCGTGTCATCCGACACGTGTTGTTTTGTCCCTCCGTGTCTGTCACGTTTTCGTCCCGCTATATTTTCGTCCCACTGTGTCGCCATGCTATATGGTGTTGTTGTCATCCCACACATGTGTTGTCTGTATCTCTTGTCCCTCGTGGTTGTTATCTCACGTGTCGTTGTCCCACCATATCTTGTCCCACCGCGTGTGCTATCCCACCGTGTTGTGGTGTTGTCTTATCCCACCATACTCTTTAGTCCTGCTCATGCTTATTATTTATTCATGTGATGTCTTGCATATGTTGTTCATGTGATTTCATTCTTTGTTATGTTATGTTATGTTATGTTATGTTATCTTTCATCCATCTTTGTGATGTTGTGTTATGTTAATGTTTGTTCTTCTGTTGTTTTGGTTATCTTATATCAAAAATCTAAAAAAATACCGTTTGGCTTGGAAGGTAAGTCAGGTATGGCTCTCTATCCCTGATTATTGTTGCATTACTATATGGTATCTACATTATTATAGCCTCTCAAGGACCAGCTGGTTGCCCGTGTGTTCTGGGATCTGATGTTCCCCTTTAACAAAAATGATGATGATCTAAGAACATATGGTTAATCATTGGATAAGCCGCTCGGTTGAGTCGGGTGGGGGACGATGAAATCTGTCTCGCACGCCGTGGTTGCAAGAAGACTCTTGACCCCGTCTTGTTCAGTCTAGCAATAGTATCCTTTAGTACTTTCTATTTTATCTTTCTTTGCATTTGTTTTGATGATTTCTTTATTTTAGCCCAACATGCATCATGTCATTTTTGAGCATTCACGTCTTGTGTTTCTCTCAAGGTTTCTCCACAGCAATGGTTGATTGCACTTTAATTCTCTTGGATAAGAGATCTTCATTCCACTCCGAATTTGATCGTCTTCTCTGATCTGCCCGCTTGGTCTGGTTGGCCAGCGTGATTCCTGTCTGGATTTCATCTCAGTTTTATCTTTCCCGTTTTCAACTTTTCAGCTGTGTTCTTCCGATCCCCTCATTGTCCGTGGATTGTCCCCGATGAGGTTGGTCGTGTTTCCCTTTCCTCCCTTCCTTAGTTTAGTTCTCCAGGCATGTCTCACCGTTCTCATCCGTTCCGTGTAGTTAGTTCGGCATTTTTCAGGAGAATTCCTGTCGCTTGTTGATTGTGACGGGTGTCTTTTGCCTTGATGTCCGCTTTTCAGTTCTCTCCGCTTCATCTCCATGTCATCTCCATTTCACATCGCTTTTGCTTTCGCTCCATCTCCTTTCCATTTCACCTCCGCGTCGCTTTTGCTCGCTCCCTTGCAAAGAGGACATCAAGGAGGGACATCTGTTGACACCCGCTTTTAGCCCGCAACTTGCGTTATTTCTCTTATTCATCATTTTTGATGTCCCAAATTACCCATTATTTTGGAGCCTTCCTTGGATAAATTTCGAGCCCATTTCCCTGTTTCCTAACCTTTGGACTTCGAAGATCTTGATTTCGTAGAGCCTTGGGGCTTATTTTATCAGCTTCCAACCTTCCAACTCGACTTGCGGCCCATTTAGGTCGACTTCCATCAAGCATTCAGCCCCTTTCACTGCGGAGTCCTGAACGTGGTCCTTTTTCATCCCCTTCTGTTCCTCCATTCATTAAATTCGCTTCACCAAAGTTGTTCATTTTTTAAAGCCCTAGATTTTATTCTTCTACACCATTAGCCAGTTCTCCACCGATTTCAAGTCATTTGCATTTTTCTGACAGACTGCGCTGTTCACCCGCAAACCCAGCATTTTTTTCTATGTTCTCGCCCCATTTTCTCCCTCTTCTGCTCGTCTTCTCATCTTTCCCCTACATGAAAGTTCAATTTTTTGTTATCTACAATTTCTTCTTCTACGCCTTTTACTAGTTCTACACAATTTTCGAGATATGCTCCGATTTCCAAAATCTACCGTGTTCTGCCAAAAAAATATCTTCCATCAGCCTAGCGGTCCTGGGAAGACCGCTAGGTGATGGTGGCGGTCTTCCCAAGACCGCTAGGCCCCAAATAGTGCCCGTTTTGCCCCGTTTCACCTCCTATTACCTTGCGGTCACCCCCATGACCGTTTGTGGTCCCCTTACGGTCTTCACTAGACCGTTTTCCCCCAAACAGTGTCCGTTTGAGCCCGTTCGTCCCCTGTTTCCCTTGCGGTCCTCCCTAGACCGTTTGTGGGTACCCTTGCGGTCCTCCCACGACCATTTGGCTCCGTATGCGGCCCTACGATAGACCGTTTTCCAGACAGAGAGTCCTAAACTTCTTGAACTCCGACTTCTTCGCCGTAGGACTCTTTGGAACCCTTATTCGATCCATTTTCTCTGAGAGGAAGCTTTCGGATCGGCTGTAATTGATTCAGGACTCTTATTCCCACTATTATCTATGAGATTTATCAATCTACAGCCCTATTTTGGGTGTTCATCTTGGATTTAAATTTCTGGGTTTATGCAAGTCAAACTCTATCCAATCAAGCTCCGGGCCCTTCTTTCCACGCAAATATCTTCCAGATTCTTCCACGGAATTGAGTCCCGCTTATTTCTATCTTTTGTCCTCACTATTATCTCGAGATTGACCCAAAGATCTCGAGTTTTGATGGGCTATATCTCCTGGAATCTTGACAGAACTTCTGGATTTTTGCACTCCTATATAAAGCACCCAGGATCCCAGGTCGCGAAGGGGGAGCTCTTTCTTGGTTCGGGGTGAAGCCATGTTGCAACGTCATCCCGTCTCTTCGACCCTGGCCTGAAGAGGAAAGTATTAGCTTTCTATTCCACGCTCAAGGGCTTGATTTCATTATCTCTACTCTTAGTTCTCATCCTCCCAAATCTTAGTGTTATCACAGTGTTCTGCACTTTCCTGCTACACTTGCACTTTTCTCCATATTGCATAGCATATTCCCGCAATTGTGCTGCGTGTTTTTCTTCTCTATTTGTTCTATTCTCATCACAATACACACACCTATTATTTCCACCCTTCCACAGGGGTTAAACCCCCCCCCCCCCCCCCCCCGTGCGTTCTCTCTCAATTTCTAACCCTATTTTACCACTATGGGATTGATGCTACACTTCATGGATCTAATGGGTTTTTCTCTTGTGTTTTGGCTTTGTTTTGTAGGAGAGCATGAATAGAACGTGAGGCCCTCTTCCTCTAGCTGGCTGGAAGGAGAGGAGGTTGAATCCACGAAGTTCCCCGCATCCCGTTCTTTAAGCGCGATCAAGTCTTCATCCTTTTCCAAGGTACACGGCGCCGTTCCTCTCCTTTCTCCATCCTTTTGGCATTGTTAATCTTTGGTGGCGATCACGGTCAGTTATTCTATCTCTTATCGTCCCTTTGTTCATACTTTCATGCCTTTCATGATTCACATATGTTATTAGCATAGTTTGGGGGCGGGGTGATACAAAAACATCAACAATATGAAGGTTGAAAACTAACAATTTGATGAGCCATGCATGAAAGGACTGCCAAGAGGGTAGAGGCCATGGTTGTTTGCAAGATATGGAGCTCTCTGAGATGGCAAAAATGGGTTGTGCATCTTGCACAGACGCATGCCGATGAATGTTATGAGTGAGGTATGTATGTATGTATGAACTTATGGCTTTCTCAAAAGACTATCCTGAGTTTGAATTATATACATATCCATCAAGTCATGGCACTTGATATGCAAGCATTATGGATAAACAACATCATGATTAATCTTGTTGGGGGACTAACTAATTAGAGACAAGAAAGACAAACGTGATCATATATTGTGTGTATATACAATAACCCAATTGCAGTTCTAGGCACACACATGTTAAGATACATCTCTTGAATATATTTCCATTGATTTGTTGTTGTTGAAATATTATCTTTGTGTGTTTTGATGATAACAATATTAATATTCAATGATGACAAAAAGATCAGAAAATGACTGATAAATGAAATACTTGAAAATCAAGAAAAGAGAAACAAATATAGTAGAAACACTACAAGGAGATCAACCATGTATAAAATAATGTGCTTATCAGAAGAGATAAAACTTAGGCGCTAGACATCAAATTCACCTAGGCGCAACAAATCAACATAAGCATTAAATGAAGAAGTAAAAACACATAGGCGCAAAAAGGAACTCAAACATAGGTGCAAAAAGAACTAAGCGATATAGGAAGAAACGAAAATACAGGCGCTAGGTCAAGAAGGCATCACTTCGCCCATCGACATAGGTGTTGTAAATCATTTAGGTGCCACTTTGCCTATTTTATAAGTTAGGTGATATGAAATTCACATAGGCGCTATAACTCATTTAAGTGTCTCTTCGCCTATCATAAAGCTTTCGCCTATCATTTAGGCGACATCCAATTTAGGTGCAAGATCGCATATCCTTCGCTTAAAATTAAAACATAGGCGATATGTTGACTAAACTGCCATAGGTGCGAGATCACCTTTTGTAATGACCCATAATTTTTGGATCAGGAATCCGTGGGTTTCGGAGTGTTTTGGTTGGTCCCGGACCGCATTTTGTAATTAAATCAGAATTTTGGTTATCGGGCTTTCGGATCCCTGTGTAGAGTGAACCGTTGTGTTTTCAGGCTCCGAAACGTTGTAGGCGAGTTGTGCGTTTTCCAAGGATCGTGAGGATAATTTTTTCCTATTTTTATATTTTTAAAATTTTTAAATCCCGAATTATTTCCTATTTAAACCCCTTAACACCCTCTCTCTCCTCATTCTCTCATTCTCTCCCTCTCTCCTCTCATTTCTCTCCTTCTCTCCCTCCCTTCTCCGGGCAGCCGATGGAGCATGGTGTGGTTGAGGCGGCGGGGCACGTGGGGCGACGAGCGGAAAGGATGGAGCGAGGAATGGGGCGGTGGCACGGTGAAGCTCGTTCGTGAGTTCGTGAAGCCGGCGGTGGTTCGAGTGCCAATTTCGCGTGGAATTGGTGTCCTCGGCACAGGAAATCGTCGCGAGAGGTAGGGGAATGGATCCCTAGCTCGTTCATTCCGTTTTCCCATATTTTGTATGCTGAGGTGAGGCCAAGGGTGGTTTTCTTTCACGTCGGGACACAAATGCATGATTTTGGGGTGAGCGACGTATTCATCGATTTAATCATGTTTTTGTGGTTTGATTGCACCCTCTTGGTAGTTTAAAGGGTGGGGAATGGTTCCCCCATATTTTCCCTATCAACCGGGGTGATTAGGGTGTGGATTAGGGCCTCTTAGATGGGGTTTTGTAGGTGTCATCGGAATCAGTCGACCGACGGGGCAGTTTGGTCGACCGGTTGGGCGTTCGCCATGGTGGGCGAACTACCTTGGTTCGGTCAATCGACCCTGCCGGTTCGGTAGACCGACTAGGCCAAGGTGTAGCCTGGCTGCGGGCCAGGTCGACCGACCTAGTGGGCCGGTCGACTGACCCATTGTTAGGTCGACCGACCCGATGGGCTGGTCAATCGAAATGCAATCCTTTCGCCGGTTTTTGCCACCGGTCGACCCGGTTGAGACCCATTGGTCGACCTTTGTCCCGTGGATGTCCCGGATACCCCGTGGGGACCGAGTTCATATTTTTGGGTGTCCGGAGGAATCAAGATACCTTGAGTAATGTGCCCATGTGGTTTTGAGGGTCCTAGTGACGCCGTGTGTTCCGGGCTTCTTTGTTATGCTAGTCCGAGTCACTATACACTCTAGTACAGGCAAGGGACTATTCCTGTTTTCTCGAAAAATGATTTCCATGTGGGCCATGAGTATGGCCAAGGACTGTGAGTCCCGTGACCTAGCCAGAGGATGGGGGCTTCTTAGTCTCCCTTAGAGAGGGAGTGGACCCGACAGATTGTGAGCCGCCTCATGAGTCCTCATGACCATGGTTTTTGACTCTCGGACTAGGGTGATTTGACGGAATGGAGCCGTACTGTATAGCGGTCTTAGATTGAGTCATGCGATTCAATGTCCGTTGGATTAGTGAGTCTAGTTAGTTCTCCTGAGTCTGGTGGCACCGAGCCACCTTGTACTCCTTGATACTTGCGATGGGTGTATGTGTAGCAGTTCGTACTTCGATGTTTCCTCTCTATAGAGAGTTCCCACGTCGAGTGACTTTCCCACTAGTTGTAGCTTGCCTGGGTATGCATGTGCCAACCCACTTGGGAGCGATGGAGAGCTAGACTCGGGGGAGATAGTTTTAGGCTGATTATCGTAGGGCCTCCCACTGTGGCGGCTCGAGTCCAGGTCGAGAGGAAAACCAACTAGAGGGCCTTACGTAGCGTAGTTAGTCAGTGTGTGCACACGTGGTTGGGGACTATGGACGTGTGCTAATGAGCACAACCCTGACTAGACCCTTATCTTCGGTTACTTTTACGGTGTCTTAATTTCCACCTGGAACGAGTAGGAAGACACCTGAGGTGCGGACTAAGTCGTCAGTGGATGCATCCGGCCTTGCTTCTAGTGGGTAGGTTCTTCTGTCACGCGACACGTGACTCTCTTGACTAGAGGTTTGGTTTCCCGTCAGAGAGGACATGGTTCTTTGGGTGATTTTTGTGTACTTTTCCCGACGTTGAGGTCTATGGTTCTCGGTAGAGTCATCGAGGTTTCACCCATTGATAGTGTAGGGTTCATGATGGCAAGATCATGCATATACCCTTGGACCAAGTGGTCTTGGTTGGGCCTTCGTCAGTGAGGATGGGCCCTCACGACAGAGGTGTCATGGTCCCTTTTCCAGTACTATAGCTGGGGTTGTCCGTTGGTTCGGCAGTCCCGATTGTGAGATCGGGGTTTACTTTCCATTGCCATTAGGAGTAGCTTAGAGAGCCATGGTTCCACCGACTACCATCGTTACTGTTCTTGCTACGCCTGTTACTTCCTTCGTTATTGTTGCTGTTACTACTCCTATTACTGTTTTTGTTGTTATTTTTGTTATCGTTGCTGTTTACCACTATTGTTTCATTGTGGGGATTCGCGGGACCCCTACTGAGCCAATGAGATGAGGCTCACCCCTGTCTTTTCAGGTGTTGCGGTTCCTCCTCGAACTTCGGAGGTGCAGCGCGGAGGTTCATAGTTGCCAGCTTGCCAGTGCCGGGGGCGTACCCGACGATTGAGTATGTTTCTTTCCCTGTAGACTATACTTTGTAGAATAGACTCTATAGTTAATTTATTAATTAAAAATGTAAATTTATTTCCTATTATTTAAATAGTTAATTCTATAGTTATTTTCTGCATTATTATAAATTTTAATGTACCTCCACAACACCCAATTAACCCTTCCGAGCCTTCGGACTTATGGGTGGCGAGTCAGGATTCGAATGTTATCGGGTAATTCCCGGTATCCAGATCTTGGGTTGTTACAGGAGGTATCAGAGTGGAGTTGTGGACATACATGGGAATTTAAGATAATTACAGTGTTCCAGAGTCCATAAAGTCTAGTACAGTCGGCACTTGGCATGAGATTTTTGTGTTTGTTTATCGCGTTGTTTCTCAGGTGGGAGCTAGAGTGCGCGGTGATAGCGCCGTGAAGGTGGATTCGGTTATTGTCGGAGTGTCGGTAGGGGGCCTGATAATTAAGATACAGAGAGTTATCTTCCCAATGGTGGTGACCCTGGATGTGCTGAGTTGGGTAGAGTTTTTGCCAGCAGGTGCGAGTTTGTGATGCAGCATCAGAGATACCAGCGATGAGATAGATGGCTGGCAAGGATAGTTCGTGGCTAGGTGGCCATGAGTGTGCCAGTTTGTGTTGTTTTGGCCATCCTAGTTTGGGGTTTAGCCAGCCCTTGAGGCATCAAGGTCGTGGTTTGAGGTGGTAGAACAGATGCCTTGATCGAGAGAGTGCTCGGACGAGTGGGGAATCCTCCTGGTGGGCTGTCACGCCCCGAGATTATGCAGCGGAAATAATCGGGAACGTGAACAGCCGGCATGGTAAGCCTCGAGCAAGCAATATAATCATAGCACAATAACAATCACACAAAGTAATTACACAATAATTTAATCAAACATTCACTTTTATTTCATCTCATATAATCATAATCCAAGTTCACAAATATTCGACTCTTTTTGATCTAGACTCAATAAAATAAAATTACATGTAAAGACTCGATCTAGACATCATTTGACATTCTAAGTCTTCACTCGAATCCATGGACTTTCAATCGCTCTCGGACCCGCTACTTGAGTAATCCGAATCCGATTCACTTGTACTTCCTGAAACATTGAGAAAGTAGGTAGTGAGCACACTTGCCCAGTAGGTATCTTCGTATCAACATGATTGGCAATGTTAAAGTAATTAACGATCTAGCTCTAAAGAAATAAGATAAATCACGTAGATACGAGGAAACATGCGAATAAAGCCAAAGTAACAAGATATAATCAAACTTGAGATATGAGAATATGAATTGAGCAAGTATGATCAAGCAAGAATATATTTATGGCCTTTCATGAACAAGAATGTACTTTCGATAACCATGAAGGCTATGTACTAGAAAGTCATGTAACAAGCAAGAATGTACTCTTCACTTAGTAACAAGTACTTTGTGAATTCATGTGGATCACCCGTGGATATTTCACTTATTTATAGAGAAAGTACTCCCAGCGTAATGCGATGCCAGTAGCATCATACCCCATGGTTTATATAGTATGTTTCTGACAATCAGCCGAGGGGACTAGCATAGAGCCCTTGAACACAATCAGTGCTCAAACTGCATCTTCAAATATAAATCAAACTACTTCCATGTTTATGACAATAATGTGGCCAAGAATGTACAATTTCAATGATAGTTCCATGATAAAGTAACCAGAAATAAGAATGCTTCTAATGAGAATAAGGAATTTCAATAAATACATTAATAACTAGGTTATGCCATGGAAACAAATCGGTAGCATAACGGTACATTCCTTAACTTTCATAATTTACTTAGATATCTTTGGAATAAATAATCAATTGGACCATCTAGGAACATAGGAAAATCAACCCTTGAGTCAAACTCCGGGTTAATCAAATTCAGGATGCTAGCGATCATTTACTGGACCGTCTCTTGTACCTGGCGGTCAAGTTCAGGACCGTTAATGATAAGACAATTCGATATTTAAGCAGAGTATCTGGAGTCTTAGCGGTCAAACGAAGAACCGTTTAGGATCCGTTATCGGTCAAATGTAGGCCCCCTAGCAGTCATTGGCGGTCAACCAGAAGGCCGCTAATTCTAGAATATAAACATCGGTATAAATGCCTTCTAGATAATGGGGCTTTAATGGTACAACCAACTCGGCGTCCTAGTGGGAATCCCAGACTCGCGGAGAATTACGGAGGCCTTGAAACAAGATTTCCTAGTCCATTGGAAGGAATATCCAAGAGAGAGGTCATCATGTCCAAGATTGTGTGCCTAATGTGCATAGGTGTAACTAATGGTCATATACCGGGATATATGCCATGTACTTATGAAAATGACTCTATAGATGAGAAGAGGATCAGTAAGAAATCCACAGTGAACCACATTCATCTTACTTTTGAAATATGCGATTAATACAAAGTATATGATTTTGGGCATAAATTAACATAAGTTAAAATAATACCAATGTGCATGAAACATGAAATCTATGATGATAAATAATGAAATCAACTAAATATACAAAACCAGTACTTAAATCAGGCTTAAACCTTAGTTAACTAGGCTTAACATATAATAGTCATGGCAAATCTGCTTTAAGTCTTGGGTAGGCCTGTCAACGGATCCAGATATTATCCGGATCCGCTTCGAATTCAAATCTGTATTAACGGATAATATTCGAATTCGTATTCGTTTTTTCGGATACTGATAATATCCGAATTTGAATCGGAGCGGATACGAATATTGTAATATTTACTTTGAAAAATATACGTTCGTAATATTATATATCATATAATACATATTTTTAAATAATATATTATAAAATAAATAGTATTGTATAAAAATTTAGACATTTTATAGTTGTATTTTAATTTAGAGTTTATTTTATATATTTTTGACATTTTATAGTTATATTTTATATACTTTTAATATTTTATAATTGTATTTATATACTTTTGAATTTGAATCAGATAATTCAAATTTTAAAACGGAGCGGATACAGATAGTCATATATTCGCTTCGTATTCGAATTCAAATCGGAGCGGATCAAAATCGGATAATTCGAATTTTAAAACAGAGCAGATACAGATAGTCATATATTCGCTTCGTATCCGCTCTGTTGACAGGCCTAGTCTCGGGTTAAAATAATGCAGAAATTCAGAAATAGAAAATGGTCAAATGGATGCCCGCCAATAGCGGTTAGTGGTTTATCGCACGACCGCGATAGATCTCTAGCGGTCTCCAGGAAGATCGTTTCTTCCTGTGTCAAACCGAGCTCAATGAAAATAATGAAATATGCTAATCTATGATACATCATGCATAGAAATCAACATATATAAATATCCATAAACATGATAGAACGTATATAGGCCAACAATATGCATGGGTTCATGGGTTAACAAGGAAAAAATCATTTATTTCTTCATTAGGGATAGTTTATGCATGAGGAATACACTATATGCATAGTCCTAAGTAAAAAATGAAATTCTCAAGATATAATGCATGAAAATGAATAAAACAAGAGGGCTTTTGTTCCTGACTTTAAATTTAAGCATTTCATGAGATAACCTACCTTTAATAATGTCTCTAAATCTCGAATTTGTGACTGAAATCACGCCGTAGTTTCTGCACTTTCTTGCTCTAAATCAACAACTTCACGTCCCTCTAACTCTTGATTCCCTTGACCTATGGACATAAAATTTTGAGGGTAAGTAGAGGATAGATAGGGTAACAAAAAGTTCTAAAGACACTTTTGCTAAATACCTTGTTTAGGGCTCCGAATTCCTTGATCTTCTTGGGTCGGACGCATTAATTCCTTAGTTCTTAAGGTAGAAACAACAACTTTGGCAGCTTCTAACTTTCTGTAGGCTTGATCTCCTAGAATAAAAATTGGAGGATAGTTAGTTCTAAGTATAATGAATAAATTTCTAGAAGAAACTTACCTCTAATTCATCCTCCTTACTTGAGTTCCACGCGAGCCAAAGTAGGGGTCGCGCATGTCAAATATGGGACCTATTTATAGGGTTTTAGCTAGGTTTTGAGGATCAGAACGATTCTAGAGTCCCAATTAGACTTTTCATTCGATCTACAATCCTTCTAGACCTATCTAATTAACTGATAGAGTTGATCCTAGATGATTTGGATGCTAAAAATCTAACATTTTCACGTTTTCTTCCTCTCACGGAACTGGCAGAGATTAGCAGTCGTTTGGCGACCATTTTCTTCCCGGTAGCAGTCTCGCGATAGACCGTTTTTCCAATTGGGCGCCGAATTTGAAAGATTTCAAACTCTTTTGATATTATCCCTAATATTATCCTTTTATTTATGTTCCAAGGAGTAATTATCTCCTTAATTCCGTGATTTCACCTATTTTAAGGTTCTAAAACATGGGCCAAAGTCTAAAACAATCTTTGTGGGCCTATTGGGTTTTATTATATGGGCCTAATCCTCTTGGATAAAATATAGGGCCTAAATAATTGGATTTAATTATACAAAATTTATTTATAGCTAATTAAATGCTTTATAATTATATTTTTAATCCAAAAAATTCTTAGAAAATTCTCAGGCGTTACACCCTCCCCCACTTAAAAAGAATTTGTCCCCAAATTTAATTCATGGATTTATGGAGAGTGTACTTACATTCAAATAATTCTGGAAATCTTTTGCGTATAGCTTCTTCCGTTTCCCATGTTTCTCTTGATTTGTCCACTGGATCTTGACTACAGGAATAGTCTTATTCCGAAGTTGACGTACCTCTCGTTCAATGATCTTGAGTGGCTTTTGCTCGTATGTCAAATCCTTCTTTATCTCCAGATTATCATAAGTGATGACATGGAAAGGATCAGGAACAAACTTCTTGAGCATTGAGACGTGAAATACATCACAGACTTCAGATAATTGAGGAGGTAAAGCAATTCTATATGCAACTTCACCAACTCTTTCAAGAATCTCAAAGGGTCCAATGAATCTTGGAGTAAGTTTGCCTTTGATTCCAAATCTTCGAATACCTTGACTTGGAGACACCTTAAGAAATACATGGTCTCCTACTTGGAATTCCAGGTCGCGCCTTCGATTATCAGCATATGATTTCTGCCTGTCTTGGGCCATTTGAAGTCTTTCTTGAATGAGTTTAATCTTCTCGGTAGTATCCCTAATGATGTCAGGACCGAGAAATTACCTTTCTCCTACTTCATTCCAACAAATAGTGGAACGACAGCTTCTGCCATATAAAGCTTCAAATGGTGCCATTTGTATGCTAGCTTGATAGCTATTGTTGTATGAGAATTCAACCATAGGTAAATGGTCATGCCAACTTCTTCCAAAGTCAATAGCACAAGCCCTGAGCATATCTTCCACCACTTGATTCATCCTTTCAGTTTGCCCATCAGTTTGTGGATGGAATGCCGTGCTAAAGTTAAGTCGGGTCCTTAATGAATGTTGAAGACCCTTCCAAAATTGTGATGTAAACTGAGGATCTCGGTCCGAAATAATGGTGACTGGAACACCATGCATTTTGACAATTTCCTTTATGTATAATGCTGCTAATACATCCACAGACCATCGACTCTTGATTGGTAGAAAATGTGCAGATTTAGTCAATCGGTCTATGATCACCCATATACCATCGTGTCCACCTCTTGTCTTAGGTAAACCCATGATAAAATCCATCCCTATACTTTCCCATTTCTACTCGGGAATATTTAAGGGTTGTAATTTTCTAGCGGGTTTTAAATGTTCTGCATTTACTTGCTGACAAGTGAGGCAACGAGACACGAATTCTACCACTTCTCTTTTCATATTGGGCCACCAAAAGTTTCTCTTCAAATCTTGATAGATCTTGGCAGCACTAGGGTGAATAGCATACCTTGATTTATGTGCTTCCTCCATGATCAATTTCTTAGAATCATCGTGATTCGGCACACAAATTCTATCTTTAAATAATAACCTTCCCTCATGTGAAATAGAGAATTCCGGTCTCTGATCAATGTTTTACTTAATTTCCATTAATGTTGGATCATTCTCTTGCAACTTAACTATATCCTTAATCAATGTAGGTTGAGACCTTATATTGGCAATTATACATCCATCTTCTTCCCTGTCACTATCAAGATTTAAATGAGAGAAATCTTTGATAAGACAAGTCATACCTTCTCTGAGGCTTGCTAGTGTTGCCATTGGTCTTCTGCTAAGAGCGTCTGCTACAATATTTGCCTTTCCTGGATAATATTGAATAGTGAAGTCGAAGTCTTTGAGATACTCCAACCATCTGCGTTGTCGCATATTCAACTCCTTCTGGGTGAACAGATATTTCAGACTTTTATGATTTAAAAATATAGTGAATTTCTCCCCATAAAGGTAATGTCGCCAAATCTTTAATACGAATATAACCGCAGCTAATTTTAGATCATGCACATGGTAATTTTCTTCATGATGCTTCAGCTGTCTTGATGAATAGCAAATCACTTTTCCATTTTGCATAAGAACGCACCCTAGGCCAATGCCAGATGCATCCGTATAGACTTCAAAACCACCACCTTCAGTTGGTAATGTTAAAATAGGGGCTGTAGTAAGGTGATCATTAAGATTTAAAAAACTTTCTTCGCAGTCCTGCGACCATATAAAAGGATTTTCCTTTCTTGTGAGTCTAGTCAAAAGAATAGTGATCTTTGAGAAATCCTTAATAAATCTCCTGTAATAACCAGCCAGTCCCAAAAAACTTCTAACTTCTGACACGGTTGTCGGCTGGCTCCAATTCTTAATAGCTTCAACTTTAGAAGGATCAACAGTGATACCTCCCTTTGAAATAATATGGCCGAGGAAAGAAACCTCCTTGAGTCAGAACTCGCACTTACTAAACTTCGTGTTGGGTATGTGTTCTCACATTGTTTTTGACTCTCGTTTTGATGATAACAAATATTGTGAGTTTGTGGGAGCAAAACATTGTGTACGGTTTAATGAATTCAAAACATTGTATGTTTGGAAGAGCATGTGTTCTGTAATGGCATTTGGTTGCATTGTGGTGGAATAATGCTTCCTATTTGATTGTATGAGTGTATGAGTTTTAATGGAATAATCATGTTTTTGGAATGGCATCTATCGTTCAATGAAAGTTCTCATTCATGTGCTATGAAATGCTAACTTGATACATTCTTGTTTTGAACTCATTTTTTTCACTATTGAGATCATAGCACTTGAGATGATGGTGTTCCGGGTTGATATGCATGCCATATTGTTCATATTCATTCTAGAAATGCTAGTTTCAAGAGAGAAGTTCATTTGATTTTCAAATCTATACTAATTTAGTTTTTCTATGGTTTTGCAGGGTCAAACCATTGAAATTAATCATCCGGAATCAAGGGACATTGGTTGCATTTACACCATTGGGTTTGCATAGGTTTTAGAGCCTAAAACATGTGTTTTTGTGAAAGTGCAGAACCAACCGGTCGACCGCCCCCCTTTATCCGGTCGACCGGCTAGAACCAGACAGAACCTAGTTCTGTTCGGTCGACCGGCCAAGTAACACCGGTCGACTGGTGTTGGCACCGGTCGACCGAACCTGTGTAACCGGTCGACCGGTTTTTCTCTGCTACACCCAAAATAGAATGGGTGTTGGCCCGGTCGACCGCCCCAATGAATCTGGTCGACCGGAAATTCTCTGTTACGAAATCGGGCTTCACGAAATGCATCCGAAAACCCACTAAACCCAATCCATTTGTGCTCTAACCTTACCCATTTGCCCCTAGGGTTAATACACTTATGTTTAGGAGGTTTTCTATGGGTTTGGTGAAGGGTTTATAGGTATTTTCATGCTTCTATTGTTGGCCTATATAGGAGTTACGAATTTGGGAGAGATGAACCCTAATGTGCTTGTTTTCTATCTTGTAGGTGAAGAAAAGGGGGAAAAGAAGGAGGAGCTCTTGAAGGAAGGTTTTGATCTACATCCAAGCATTTTTGGAGCTCGTGGCTGAAGAAAGAAAGGAGCGGAATGAGAAGGGGAACGCGTGGACGTTCTCATCGTTGACATCCGGCCACCCTCCAACTTGAAGCTTAGAGAAGAATTTCTACAACCCCTTTCTACTCATGGAGATTCTTTTCCACATCTTGTTTACACTTATTTGAGTCATTTTCTTTTGGTTTACAAGTGTGTGTTGATCAGATCTATCATTTTTCGAACTTCGACTTTGTGAGTGTGTGGAACCGTCGGTGAACGGTTGAGGTTCTTTGTGCTGCGGTGTTACAGCTTGTGTTTGTGGTTAGATCCGTGGTGGATCGTGTAGGAGACGACGTCTCCATGTCTCTTGAAGCAGAATCTCCTTGCGCTTCATTTGAAGCGAGTGGATCCTCACCATTTTGGTGAGGGGTGGATGTAGGGAGCCCGTTGTGGTCCCGAACCACCTAAAAATCTATCTCGCATTGTGGTTGATTGTGGTTTGCTTGTTTACATTGTTTTTGTTGAACGTGTGAGAACGGTAAGCTTGAGAGAATTAATTTCTTCATAGCTTGTATTTCGTCCATTCATCATTTGCATTGGTAGTTATTTAATTTACTGCGTTAAATCCAAAAATTACCATCGTGCTTGGCGGGGACAATTCAACCCGCCTTCTTGTCCATACGAGAACCTTTGGGACAACAATCTTGTATCAGAGTAGGTCTCTGAATTTAGGACAACCTCATGGTTGTAGAGCAAAGATCCTTTGCTATGGCCAACAAGGGAATGATCCCCGAGGAACATTCGATACACCGACCACCCTTCTTTGATGAGACTAACTATCCCTATTGAAAAAACGAATGACTCTGTTCATGCGAGCACATGACTATGATACTTGGAAGGTCATTAACAAAGGTCCTTATGTGTTACCTCCCAATGAGGATGGATCGGAAGAAGAGCATATTGAGAAATCATGTGCAAACTTTAAAGCTATGAATATCATTCAATGTGCTATACATCCTAATGAGCACTCACGTATTTCTATGTGTTCATCTACGTAGGAAATGTGGAACAAATTGAAGACAATTTATGAAGGTACTTCAGAGGTACGGGAGACAAAAGAAAATATGTTGGTTCGAGAATACGAGCTTTTTGCAATGAAGCCTGAGGAGAACATTACGCAAATGTATGCAAGGCTAAGCGAGATCACAAACAACCTAAAGGCCTTGGGAAAGGAGTATTCAAATCAAGACTTAGTGAGAAAGGTGCTGCGGTCCCTCACACCTCCGTGGCACACAAAGGCGACCGTCATAGAAGATTCGAAGGATCTCACCACACTCACGGTGGATCAACTTATCGGATCGCTGATGACTTATGAAATCAACATCATGAAGCCAGCTGAGGAGGAAAGCAAAAAGAAGAGGACGATAGCTTTGAAGGCATACCCAGAATCGTCAGAAGATAGTGATGAAGGCTCATCTATGGATAGTGATGAGGAAGAGATGATGGCTCTTGTAACAAGGAATGTCCGAAAATACTTCAGAAGAGCTAGAAGAGATGGAAATCTTCCTAGAAGATTCATGAGGAGAAACTTCAACAAGAAAGGCGAGTCGAGCAAAAAGGAAGAAATCATTTGTTATGAGTGTAAGAAGGCTGGGCATATGAGCGGTCAATGCCCCGAGCTTCAAAAGAAGCTGAACAAGAACAAGCCAAAGAAAGGGAAAGCTATGAAGGCAACATGGAGTGATGAGGACTCGGATAGCTCAAAATCCGAAGGTGATAAGAAAGGACTAGGCGAGCTAGTCCAAAATCTTTGCCTTATGGCGGATGAGGACAATTCTGAGGTAAACTCCGATTCTGAAAATTTTACTCCTAAATAATGGCATCTAGCTTATGCGGATTTGTTTCAGAAGTATATGAAATCAAAAAATGATGTCAAAAACTTGAAGAAGAGATTTTGTGACTTGATTGGCTCTACTAATCCATGTGATAGGTGTAGCTTTTATGAAATGCAAATTGAAAAATTCAAGGATGAAAAAGAAGACTTTCAATCTAAGCTAACCATGTATATGGATGAATTAGAGTGCTTGGAGGCAGAAAAACATCATGCTTATGAAAATACTGAAAAACTAAAGAATGAGAATGCTCAATTGGTTAAGGAGTTGGATGAATTTAAATTGAGACTGAGTGAATGCGAGAAATCAAAGGAAGAGTTAGAAACCAACTTCGAAACCATGCATGTTGAATTAAAAGGTTTGAAAGATGTTGTTCAAAAATAATTGAAAGGAAAAGAGAAAATGGTTGAACATGGTGAAACTAGCAATGAAAATGCTAGGAATGAGAAAATTGATGTGAGACGTTCACCTACAAAGAGAAATTCATTTGTGAAAAATAAAGTTCAAAAATCATTTGATTCATATGGCTTTAATCATGTTGACTCATGCATGAACTCTTTTGTTGATAGATCTTACATGCATAGGAGTCGGTTTAGAAAGCCAAATGTCACATGCTTCTATTGTGGAATGTTCGGCCACTCAATGTATGTTTGTGATTTGATGAGGGCCGATGATGAATATTTTGAAATGAAAAATAGAATGCATTTCTCTCATGGTAGGACTAACACTTCGGGACCCAAGCTTGCTTGGGTACCTAAATCAACTTGAGAGTTGTTTTGATTGTGCAGGTCTGTCTAAGAGCCAATTGGAACAAATGGTATCTGGGCAGTGGATGCTCCAGACATATGACGGGAAATAAGGAACTCTTTTCAGACCTGAAGGAGAAGGATGGCGGATTGGTCACCTTTGGCGGAAACGACGAAGGTAAAATTGTGAGAATTGGACGAATATGTAAGGATTTAAACCAATCCATTGAAGATGTCTTGCTTGTGAATGGTTTGAATCACAATTTGCTTAGCATCAGTCAACTCTGTGACAAAGGTCACAAAGTCATTTTTGAAAACACACACTGCTCCATTGTAGATAAAGTTTCACATGAAATAAAGTTCACTGGTATTAGAGATGGAAACATCTACTCTGTTGATCTTGAAAATTCTCAAAATAAAAATCTTTGTTTGGTTGCTAATAAGTCGGATGATGCATGGTTATGGCATCGATGACTTGGTCATGCTAGCTTTAGTGTTCTTTCTAAACTATTTAGAAAAGACTTGGTAAGAGGCTTACCAAAACTGAACTTTGATGCAAATAAAATTTGTGATGCATGTGCTATGGGGAAATAGACCAGAGTGTCTTTTAAATCTAAAAATATTGTCACCACCACTAGACCCCTTGAACTCCTTCACCTAGACTTATTTGGTCCCACTAGGACACACAGTCTTGGAGGAAAACTTTATGGGTTTGTCATTGTAGATGATTACTCAAGGTTCACTTGGGTACTATTCTTAACCCATAAGAATGATGCTTTGCAGGAGTTCGAAGATCTTTGCAGGAACTTACAAACTGATAAGGGGTATCAAATTAAAGTAATTAGAAGTGATCATGGAAGAGCGTTTGATAACCATGACTTTGATGATTTTTACAGGAAACAGGGGTTCACATATAATTTTTTAGCACCTCGAACCCCACAACAAAATGGAGTCGTGGAAAGAAAGAATAGGACGCTCGTGGAGATGGCGAGGACAATACTTGCAGAAAATGGCTTACCAAGGTATTTCGGGCCGAGGCGGTGAGCACGGCCTGCTACATCATCAATCGAGCCATGGTAAGACCTATGCTCAAGAAAACTCCATATGAGCTGTATAAAGGTAAGAAGCTGAATATTGCATATCTTAAACCTTTTGGTTCTCCATGTTTCATCTTGAATAACTCTAAAGACTATTTGGAGAAATTTGCTGCAAAGAGTGATAGAGGTATATTTCTTGATTATTCTTCATCATCTAGAGCATATCGAGTATATAACCTACATACTCTTGTGGTAGAGGAAAGCCCTCATGTGATCATTGATGAATACACCTTAAGATTGTCTGACAAAGATAACCACTTTCTTGATGTAGGGCATGAAGATGGAGAAGAAAAGAAAGACAAGAAAAATCAAGATGTGGATCAAGCAGAGTCGAGCAACAAGAATGATGAAGCTCCAACCCAAAATGAGGATTGCAACAAGAATGATGAAGCTCCAACCCAAAATGAGGAGCTCCCCAAGCAATGGACGTTCCACAAGGACCATCCACAAGACAATGTCATAGGAGATGTGGATCAAGGCGTAAAAACAAGGGCCTCAATCAGGGAAGTTGAAGAATTTGATAATCTTGCATTTCTTTCTAACACTGAGCCCAAATCTGTAAATGGAGCATTAAATGATAATTTCTAGATCTTGGCTATTCAGGAGGAGTTACACCAATTCCAAAGGAATGAGGTGTGGTTTCTTGTGCCTAGACCTAAGAACCACCCGGTGATAGGAACTAAGTGGGTTTTTCGAAACAAACTTAGTGATCAAGGGGTGGTGATTAGGAATAAAACCCGGCTTGTAGCCCAATGCTATAGTCAAGAATTAGGAATTAATTTTGATGAATCATTTACACCCGTGGCTAGGCCTGAGACTGTTAGAATATTACTTGCCTTTGCATGCTCTATAAATATAAAACCTTTTCAAATGGACGTTAAAAGTGCTTTTTTGAATGGTGTAGTGAAGGAAGACGTCTATGTTGAGCAGCCACCGGGATTTGAAGATGAGAAGAACCCGGACCATGTGTACAAACTTGACAAAGTATTGTATGGTCTAAAGCAAGCCCCCCGTCCGTGGTATGAAAGGCTAAGTACTTTTCTTTTAGAAAATGGCTTCAAGAGAGGTAATATCGATCAAACCTTTTTCATTAAGAGCAACAACAAACACATGCTTCTTGTTCAGGTATATGTTGATGACATTATCTTTGGAGCCACTTCTGATTCATTAAACGATGATTTTGTAAAATTGATGCAAGGGGAGTTTGAGATGAGTTTGATGGGGGAGTTAACATATGTTTTGGGTTTGCAGGTGAAGCAGTTGAAAGATGTCATCTTCATCAATCAAAGAAAATACACAAAGGAGCTCATCAAAAAGTTTAAATTCGACAATGCAAAGCCACACAAGACGCCTATGTCAACAACGATGAAATTGAAGAAAGATGAAGAAGATAAGTCTGTCGATCAGAAACTCGTTAGAGGAATGATTGGTTCCTTATTGTACTTGACTGCTAGTAGGCCAGATATCATGTTTAGTGTTTGCATGTATGCAAGATTCCAATCTGATCCTAGAAATTCACACATGTTAGTAGTCAAAAGGATTTTCAGATATTTGCTAGGCACCACAAATCTTGGTCTTTGGTTTCCACGTAGCTGCACTTTTGATTTGGTAGCTTACACGGATTCGGATTATGCTGGGTGTTTAGTGGATCGTAAGAGCTCGAGTGGGTACTGTCAATTTCTTGGAGGTTGCATGGTCTCATGGGCCTCTAAGAAATAAAATATTATGGCATTGTCAACTGCCGAAGCCGAGTACATGGCGGCAGGTAGTTGTACAGCCCAAGTACTTTAGATCCAACAATAATTAGTTGACTTTAGCATTTCTTTGAATGACACACCCATTCTTTGTGATAACACTTCTGCGATTAATCTTTCCAAAAATCCTATTTTGCACTCTCGCATAAAGCACATAGAGATTAGACACCACTTCTTGCGAGATCATGTGAGTAAGGGTCATTTTGAACTTATCCATGTAAATACAGAAAATCAACTTGCAGACATTTTCACAAAACCCTTAACTCCTGAAAAATTCACTCAAATAAGGAGAGAACTTGGAATTTGCTGTTTGAATGAGTAATTGTGCCTTAATGCTATGATTTTTTAGTATATCAAATGGCGATTACAGAAGGCTGGATTATGTCTAGTTGGAAGCTTTCCTCATTCGCGATGGTTGTCTTCGGACCTATGTTCTCCGTCACGTACTGGAAATCATCTTGCATGACTTTACTTTCATATCCTTGCTTGACTACATGTATATATATTTCTAGAAAACCATTTCTTGAAAATCTTCTAAGACCTCACCTCCTTGTTATATAAAATGCATTGATTGTTATCATGTGTGAACGTGACATATACAAAGGAGTAGGAATTGTTTCCATTTGTGCATACATTTAGGGGGAGTCATAGCTATGTTATGGCAAATTCATTTTCTACATACATAGCAATTACCCACACACTTTACACAAGATGATGCATATGACTTTAATTAATAAGGATTTTAGAACTTCTTTTCAACACTTTAAGAGAAATAAAATTTCTACATGGAAATGAAGAGAATCGTGAGGAAAAAGCTGTAAACCCCAATCAATAAGTGGAATGTGGAACTGAGTAGCCGAGAATCCCCACTAAAATAAATGAGGAAACTCACGTCGAAAAGTGAAGCTAAAATCCACAAGACTCAAAATTGCGATGAATCCTAGTAGCTGGAAAACCCCATTGAGACACATGAGGTGACTCACGCCGAACAGTGAAATCTAATAAAAAAAGATAAGGGGGTTATGCGAAGCTACCAAAAGTCGAGGATCTAAATGGAATTATAGAAAGGAAATAACCCTATAGTGTTTTCAAGAAATTCTGCCAATATCCATATATGTTTGAAGTTCATTGTTCATTTTCACATATTTCACTCGGGTATTATTGTGATATTTGTATAACTTGAATTTGTTCTTATCATGGCTTATGTAGTGCTTCTAACATATGCATGCACTACCTTTTTTGATTATGCCTCATGCTCTACACTATGACTTGAATCAAATGCTCTTTTCGTATCCTTCTATCCCATTGAGGGGGGGATATACATATGTACATGCATGCTTGTCTCTCATGCTTGATTGCTTGCGTGCATGAGCATCCAGTTTCATTGATATAGTTGGTTTTCATGCAAATGCTCCAGCTCTTGTATTCCCCATTTTTGATCATGCCAAAGGGGGAGAAAACTGTTTAGATTATCACAATATTTTGTCATCATCAAAAAAGGGGAGATTGTTGGGTGTGTGTTCTCACATTATTTTTGACCCTCGTTTTGATGATAACAAATATTGTGAGTTTGTGGGAGCAAAACATTGTGTGCGGTTTAATGAATTCAAAACATTGTGTGTTTGGAAGAGCATGTGTTCTGTAATGGCATTTGGTTGCATTGTGGTGGAATAATGCTTCCTATTTGATTGTATGAGTGTATGAGTTTTAATGGAATAATCATGTTTTTGGAATGGCATCTATCGTTCAATGAAAGTTCTCATTCATGTGCTATGAAATGCTAACTTGATACATTCTTGTTTTGAACTCATTTTTTTCACTATTAAGATCATATCACTTGAGATGATGGTGTTCCGGGTTGATATGCATGCCATATTGTTCATATTCATTCTAGAAATGCTAGTTTCAAGAGAGAAGTTCATTTGATTTTCAAATCTATACTAATTTAGTTTTTCTATGGTTTTGCAGGGTCAAACCATTGAAAGTAATCATCCAGAATCAAGGGACATTGGTTGCATTTACACCATTGGGTTTGCATAGGTTTTAGAGCCTAAAACATGTGTTTTTGTGAAAGGGCAGAATCAACCGGTCGACCGCCCCCCTTTATCCGGTCGACCGGCTAGAACCACACAGAACCTAGTTCTGTTCGGTCGACCGGCCAAGTAACATCGGTCGACTGGTGTTGGCACCGGTCGACCGACCCTGTGTAACCGGTCGACCGGTTTTTCTCTGCTACACCCAAAACAGAATGGGTGTTGGCCCGGTCGACCGCCCCAATGAATCCGGTCGACCGGAAATTCTCTGTTACGAAATCGGGCTTCACGAAATGCATCCGAAAACCCACTAAACCCAATCCATTTGTGCTCTAACCTTACCCATTTGTCCCTAGGGTTAATATACATATGTTTAGGGGGTTTTCTATGGGTTTGGTGAAGGGTTTATAGGTCTTTTCATGCTTCTATTGTTGGCTTATATAGGAGTTATGAATTTGGGAGAGATGAACCCTAATGTGCTTGTTTTCTATCTTGTAGGTGAAGAAAAGGGGGAAAAGAAGGAGGAGCTCTTGAAGGAAGGTTTTGATCTACATCCAAGCATTTTTGGAGCTCGTGGCTGAAGAAAGAAAGGAGCGGAACGAGAAGGGGAACGCGTGGACGTTCTCATCGTCGACATCCGGCCACCCTCCGACTTGAAGCTTTGAGAAGAATTTCTACAACCCATTTCTACTCATGGAGATTCTTTTCCACATCTTGTTTGCACTTATTTGAGTCATTTTCTTTTGGTTTACAAGTGTGTATTGATCAGATCTATCATTTTCAAGCTTTGACTTTGTGAGTGTGTGGAACCGTCGGTGAACGATTGATGTTCTTTGTGCTGCGGTGTTACAGCTTGTGTTTGTGGTTAGATCCGTGGTGGATCGTGTAGGAGATGACGTCTCCGTGTCTCTTGAAGCGGAAGCTCCATGCGCTTCATTTGAAGCGAGTGGATCCTCACCGTTTTGGTGAGGGGTGGATGTAGGGAGCCCGTTGTGGTCCCGAACCACCTAAAAATCTATCTCGCATTGTGGTTGATTGTGGTTTGCTTGTTTACATTATTTTTGTTGAACGTGTGAGAATGGTAAGCTTGAGAGAATTAATTTCTTCATAGCTTGTATTTCGTTCATTCATCATTTTCGTTGGTTGTTATTTAATTTGTTACGTTAAATCCAAAAATTACCATCGTGCTTGGTGGGGACAATTCAACCCGCCTTCTTGTCCATACGAGAACCTTTGGGACAACACTTCGCATAGAGTTTGTGCTCTCTTAGCGTTTGCAAGGCTATTCTTAAGTGCTCTTCATATTCTTCCTTAGTCTTAGAATATATAAGAATATCATCAATGAAGATGACCATAAATTGGTCGAGATATGGCCTGAAGACGTTGTTCATGAGTTGCATAAAAGCTGCCGGGGTATTAGTTAATCTGAATGGCATTACTACAAATTCATAGTGGCCATATCTGCTCCGGAAAGTAGTTTTGTAAATGTCTTCATCTTTAATCCTGAGCTGATGATATCCTGACCTAGGTCTATCTTGAAAAATACTCTGCTCCTGAAAGCTGATCAAAGAGTTCATTGATACATGGCAACGGATATTTGTTCTTGATAGTAAGTTGATTCAGTCGCTAGTAATTGATACATAGCCTGGGGGATCCATCTTTCTTTTTGACAAATAGAACTGGCGCACCCCAAGGGGATGTGCTAGGTCGAATGAAACCCTTGTCTAGTAACTCTTGAAGTTGTCTCTTTAATTCCTTGAGTTCTATGGGGGACATCCTGTAGGGAGCTATCGAAACAGGTGCTGCTCCAGGAATGAGTTCAATAAAGAAGTTTACTTCCCTTTTGGGTGGTAAGCCAGGTAAATATGATAGAAATACGTCCGAAAATTCATTAATAATAGGGATGTTTTCTAAGATGATTTCCTTAGATTCGGTAAGGATTACAGAAGCAAGAAAGGCTACACATCTTTGCGAAATTAATTTGCAAGCATGCGGAGATGAAATGATGGCAGGATGCTTCCTATATTTGATACCAAGGAAGGAAAATCTTGGAAGACCTAGTTTCCAAAAAGAGATAATCCTATTCTGGCAATTGATGTAAGCATCATGGTCTACTAGCCAATCTACCCCTAAAATAGCATCGTAGCCCTCCATGTCAAGGCATACGAGATTTGCAAGAAGATTGTGACCTTCTACTCTTACCTCACTATCGGGGTAATAAGTTGTAAGTTTGGTTCCGGGACCTAAAGGTGTAGTAATAGCAAGGTCCGAAGGTAAAGGAACTGATGAAACAGGTAAAGTTTTTACAAAGGAAGTAGATATAAAAGAATGAGAAGCACCAGTAATACGAATGCAGGATGTGAATAGATCTGAATGGTACCATCCATTAGCCCATCATCCTTGGGCACTTCATCATCATTCATAACGGCATTGAGACGAGCCTGCCGTTTACGCCCACCACCGGACAATTGTTCCTTTATGAGGGGGCAATCCGGCATGCGGTGCTCCCTGCTGCCACAACGTAGACAAGCGCCAATGTGCTTCCAGCATTCTTCGGCCAAATGACCAAACTTTTCATAAAAATTACAGGCCATGGCGACCTGCTTCTCTTCTTCCTTAACTTTCTTATCTTTGTGGTAGCCACTACCACTCCCATTCTGGGATCTCTTCTTGCTATCACGGGATTTGTAGGGTTCCGTGATGCAGAACTTGCTTTTTTTATCACGCCGATCTGACCTTCGGCTCGGTTCTTCGCCCTTTTCTTTTAACTCTTCGACCTTCTCTAAGGTCCTCTTGCATAGATGCGCCCGTTGGACCATCTCCGTGTAAGTACGGATATTCTGGGTCCCAGTTGCTGAATATAACCGGGCCTCAATTCGTCCATAAATCGATTAACCTTTAATAAGTCGGTGCTAATCAAATGAGGAGCATATGGTGCTAGTCGAGAAAATTGAAGTTCATACTCTACCACTGACATCATGCCCTAGCATAGAGAAGCAAACTCCTTTGCCTTCCGCTCCTTAACATGCTCAGAAAAATACTTGGCTCGGAAGAGCGTAAGAAAGCCTTCCCATATATGTGGTGCATCAGCCGGTGGTGCCGGGACAGCCTTCCACCACGTACGGGCGTCTTTATTTAATTGAAAAGTAGCCAAACAGACCTTCTCTTGATCCTCACATTGCATAACTTCGAAAATGCAGTTCATCTCATCTATCAAATTTTCAGCCTCATCTGGATTTGAAGAACCAGAAAATCTCAGAGGATTTAAGCTCCGGAAGTTACGATGTAGGTCTCTAGCCCTTGCTCCTGCGCCAGCTTGCGCCATAGTTTGTAATGCTTGTGTTAGACCCGCAACGGTCTCTTGCATACCATTCCAGTCTACACGATGAGCCATTATGAAAATGAGGTACCTGAGAAGAGCAATGAATTTTGTTAATTGAGTGGGGTTAAACTTAGAAATAATTCTAATAACTATCTAATCCCAGGTTCTACCCAATTCCTCTCATCGGTTTGAGAATTTCTTTCCTAGTTTCATAGGTATGGGTCCTTAAACCTTGGACTTAACCTATAACATGACCTTTCCCTAGGACTTACTTATGCCTAGGCTTTGATACCACCTTAACTGTCACGCCCCAAGATTATGCAGCGGAAACAATCGGGAACGCAAACAGCCGGCATGGTAAGTCTCGAGCAAGCAATATAATCAGAGCGCAATAACAATCACACAAAGTAATTGCACAATAATTTAATCAAACCTTCACTTTTATTTCATCTCATATAATCATAATCCAAGTTCACAAATATTTGACTCTTTTTGATCTAGACTCAATAAAATAAAATTACATGTAAAGACTCGATCTAGACATCATTTGACATTCCAAGTCTTCACTCGAATCCATGGACTTTCAATCGCTCTCGGACCCGCTACTTGAGTAATCCGAATCTGATTCACTTGTACTTCCTGAAACATTGAGAAAGTAGGTAATGAGCACACTTGCCCAGTAGGTATCTTCGTATCAACATGATTGGCAATGTTAAAGTAATTAACGATTTAGCTCTAAAGAAATAAGATAAATCACGTAGATACGAGGAAACATGCGAATAAAGCCAAAGTAACAAGATATAATCAAGCTTGAGATATGAGAATATGAATTAAGCAAGTATGATCAAGCAAGAATATATTTATGGCCTTTCATGAACAAGAATGTACTTTTCATAACCATGAAGGCTATGTACTAGAAAGTCATGTAACAAGCAAGAATGTACTCTTCACTTAGTATCAAGTACTTTGTGAATTCATGTGGATCACCCGGACATGATGCTACTGGCGTCGCATTGCGCTGGGAGTACTTTCTCTATAAATAATCCGGCATAATGATTGGTACAGTAATCCGGCATAGTAATTTTTGATTTCACACCTAATGACGTAAGTGTAGGCATCAGAAAAATGCCTCTTCGATGCTACGACTCTACAGTGCACGGATTATAAAAGAAGAAATGAGAGTAATCGCCAGGGAAGTTTACCCGATTCCCACAAGAGGATGATCGTGAGTGCCTTTGAAACAAGAGAATATGGGTTTTACCTGTTCTCGCTCTCGGCTGGCCAAGAACGGGGAGCTCGTACCTACGAGTTGGTGATGAAGTTCTTGCAAGTTAACCAGTAAACAGAGAAAGTAAACCCATTAGACTTTGAAGGCGTAGTATATGCTCAAACAGGAAGAGAAATCATGCAAATGGGGGTGATCATACCGAGAAGGGGGTGGGAAGGGGGATGGCCGAGACTTTCGACCATCCGCCTTCCTTATATTTTGGGGTGAAAATCTCTTTAAAATAGGGATCTAGAAAAATCTATTACGCGTATAATGCAGTAAAATGAACTAGAATGTAGGAAGATAGAGAACATAGGAAGAAAGATGGGGTTGGCCTGTTGACCAATCGAAGGCGGCCAAGCATGTGGCCGTTCAAAGGTGGTAGGCGGCCATGTCGATGGCCGCCTCTTGGAACGCTGGCATCTCCTTTAGGTGTAGCTCTTCGACTTCGAGCTCTCCTTCTCTGATAACTAAGGGGAAGGTCGGTAAGGGTTTCTCTCATCCCCACAGCTCTCCACCCCGGGCTCACCAAACTACCAACCCTCAGAAAAATGTCCATGTCACGCCCCAAGATTTATGTACAACGGAAGATAATCGAGAACGTGAACAGTCGGCTAGTACGCCTCAAGCGAGCAATATAATCAGAGCGCAAATCATTCACACATAAGATGAATGGAAATAATGATTGATCAAAAATCTAACTTTTATTGATAATGATAATCAAGTTACAATGATATTTGACTCAATTCACTAGATTCAAATAAAGGGAAAATACATAAACTCAACTTGACTTATGACTCTACTAAGTTTTCTCTCTATCTTTTAATCACTCTCGGATCCACCACTTAAATAATCTGAATCAGACCCGCTAGAATTTCCTGAAAAAGATTGGGAAAGTAGGGAATGAGCACACATGCCCAGTAGGTATCTTCGTATCAACATGAACGCATTGTTTAAGTAATTTACATTTTAGCTCTAAAGTAAAGATAAATCATGAAAATACGATGAAACACATGAATAAACCAAAGTAATGAGATATGATCAAGGTTGAGATACGAGAATTCATGTAGACTTGGAAATATGATCAAGCAAGAATATAACATGAATGTAACTTGGTCTTTCATGAACAAGAATATACTTTTCATAACCATCAAGGCTATGCACTAGAAAGTCATGTAACGAGAACGTACTAGCAAGCATGTAATTTCACAAGATTACCTCGTGAGAATTCGTGGATTTCACCCGTTTATAAAAAAAGTACTCCCAACACAATGCGATGCCAGTATTCATCATACCCCATGGTTTATAGTATGTTTCCGACTGTCAACCGAGGGGACTAAAGTGGAGCCCTTGACACTGTCCGTGCCCGCTCTTGCATCTTCAAGTTTGAAATCAAACTACTTCCACGACTATAAATATGGCCAATAAGGTAACAAGTTCAAATTATGGTTCCATGATAACAAATATCAAGGTAAGAATGCTTCAATTTAAGAATATACGAGTTCAAAGATTTGAGTTAGAACTAGGTTATGCCATGGAGAAAAATCGGCAGCATAACAGTACATTCTTTAATTTCCATAAGTTATCACTACCTTATTTGACAAGTGTTGAGTTCTAAGCAATCACCAGTCCATCTAGGAACTTGGAAAACCCCACCCAAAGGTCAAACCTCGGGTTAGACAGGGTTAAGGATAAAGTGGTCGTTTACTATACCGTTTACATACTCAAACGGTCTAGATAGGACCGTTTAAGATAGGCGTGCAGTCTAGTCAGGACCGTTTAGAAACAAGATCGATGAAATGAATGAACTGAAACCATGCGGTCTAGACACGGCCACTAGGAGTCCTTGGCGGTCAGATAAAGGGCCGCTAAGTACCTCTGGCAGTCGTCCACAGGCCGCTAAGGTCCAGAACACCAAAAACACAAGTTAAGTGCTTTCTAACAATTGGGTTTTAAGGGTACAACCAGCTCGGCGTCCTAGTGGGAATCTCAAGCTCGCGGAGTCTTATAGAGGCCTTGAAACAAGATCATCTAGTCCGGTGGAAGGAATATCTAATGGAGAGGATCACAAGTCCAAGATTGTGTTCTTAATGTGCAAAGTGTAATTAATGACATCATACCGGAATACGTGCCATGTACTTAAGAAAATGACTCAGATAATAAAGGATCGTGGCAAAACAACGATCATATCAAAGTAGCTAAGTCCATGAACCATATGAAATTAAGATAAATACAAAACTATATGGTTTTGGCATGAAATTAACATAATAGTCAAAATAAAGTCTTAATCATGCTCATGCTGAATTCTGGGTATTAATCAAGAAAAATAAAACATGATTTTGAGTGCAAAATAATATAATTATAGGGTTACTAATGTGTAAGGTTCAACTAGGCTCGGACTAGTTCTCAGAACCAGAAAACGGTCAGGGACTAGCCGTCAGAATGAAATAAATGGTCTTACGATAGACCGCAATGAAGGAATATAGGCGGTCATTTACTAGACCGCAAAGGTCCCCTTGCGGTCCCTTTTAGGCCGCCTTCTGCCTGTCTAGCAGAAGCTATAAAACAAAGAATAAATGTTAAACTTAGGACAAGTTATGCATGGAATTCCTCGAATCATGCTATAAAATTATGCTAGAAAGGAAATAGACCAGGAGCATGCATGGGTTTACGTGAAATAGATAAGAATCTTTTATCTTAATTGCATTAGGGCTAAGTTCATGTATGGAAAATAAAACTAGATGCGCAATCCCAATAAAACAGTAAATACTCCAAGTACAATGCATGAAATCGACTGCAACTTGAGGGCTTTTACTCCTAAGATCATATTTAGGCCATTCATGAGATAACCTACCTCTGGTCTGGGCTTTAGACTTCGAATTTAGGGATGGAAGTCGACCCTAGTTTCTGCTCGTTCTGAACTGAACCAGCAACTTCTTGCCTTTCTAACTCCTAATTCCCTTCACCTATGATAATAAAAATTGGAGGGTAGAAAGAGGGTATTAAGGTGAACAAATAAGTCTAAAGAACCCTTTTCTAATTACCTTGTTTAGGACTTCTAATCTGCTGATCTTCCTGGGTCGTTCGCACAAGTTCCTATGTTACTTGCACTGAACCAGCATCTTTGCAGGCCTCTAACTTCTTGTAGAATTGATCTCCTAGAACGAAATTTTAGGAGAAGTTAGACCTTACTATAATGAACGAAATCTTCTAAAGAACTTACCTCAAATAATTCTTCCTTACCTTAGTTCCACGCGAGCCAAAAGTAAGGGTCGCGCATGTGAAACTTGGGATCTATTTATAGGGTTAGCTAGGGTTTCGAGGATTTGAATGAACCCACAGTCCCAATTAGACCTTGCACTTGATCCTGACACCTTCTACACCCTTCCAATTAACAGATAACATCGATCCCAGATGATTTAGATGCCAAAGATCCAAGCTTTTCACGTTTTCACTCATTCACGGAATTAGGAGGGCGTAGCGGTCATGGGAGGACCGCTATGGTGGCCCTGGCGGTCCCGCGATAGACTGCTAGGGTTCATAAATTTTGAAAATTTTGGATTTTTGCATTATCCCTCCATTTATCCTCTAATTAAAGTGTATATCCCATTTAAATCCGTAAATCACTTAATTTACGTTTCTATTAATGGGCTTGGGTCTAAAAAGTCTTAAAAGTGGGTCTTTGGGCCTATTTAAGTTGGGCTTAGCCCTTTAGTTGATATAGGTTTTTTTTAAATAGATTAAATAAATCCTTAATTCTTCTTAATAGCCCATTTAGCCTTTTAAAAATGCTTAATAATAAGTATTTTAAATCCAAAAAATTTCTAGAAAATTCTCGGGTGTTACACCCTCCCCCACTTAAAAGAATTTGTTCCCCAAATTCATAGTAATAAGATTTGATAAAGAGAGTGTACTTACATTCAAATATCTCCGAAAATCTTTTGCGCATGGCTTCTTCGATTTCCCATGTTGCTTCATGTGGCCATAATTTGGTCCATTAGACCTTGACCATGGGAATAGTCTTATTCCGAAGTTGGCGTACTTCCCGTTCAATTATCTTGATTGGCTTTTGCTCGTACGTCAAAATCTTTTTTAATCCCAAAATTGTCATAAGTTATGACATGGAATGGATCGGAGACATACCTTTTGAGCATTGAGACGTGAAATACATCATGAACTCCAGCTAACTGAGGGGGCAAAGCTATTCGATATCCCACTTCACCAATCCTTTCAAGAATTTCAAAGGGGCCAATGAATCTCGGAGTGAGCTTGCCTTTGATGTCGAACCTTTGAATACCTCGACCCGGAGAAACCTTAAGGAATAAGTTGGCTCCTACTTGGAATTCCTGGTCGCGCCTTCTGTTATCAGCATATGATTTTTGCCTGTCTTGAGCCATCTGGAGTCTCTCCCGAATAAGCTTTATCTTCTCGGTAGTATCCCTGATGATGTTGGGGCCGAGAAATTGCCTTTCTCCTACTTCATTCCAACATATAGGTGAGCGACAACTTCTTCCATACAGTGCCCCAAATGGTGCCATTTGTATACTAGCTTGGTAGCTATTGTTGTAGGCGAATTCCACTAGGGGCAAGTGGTCGTGCCAACTCCCTCCAAAATAAATAGCACAAGCCCTGAGCATATCCTTCACCACCTGATTTGTCCTTTCAGTTTGACCATCAGTTTGTGGATGGAACGCAATGCTAAAGTTGAGTCGGGTCCCTAATGAATGTTGTAGACCCTTCCAGAATTATGATGTGAACCGAGGGTCTCGGTCAGATATAATGGTGACAGGGATACCATGTAGTTTGACAATCTGCTTCATGTATAGTGCTGCTAATACATCTACAGACCATCGACTTTAATTGGTAGAAAATGTGCAGATTTAGTCAATCGGTCTATAATCACCCATATACCATCGTGTCCACCTCTTGTCTTTGGTAATCCCATGATAAAATCCATCCCTATACTTTCCCATTTCCACTCGGGAATATCCAAGGGATGTAATTTTTTGGCAGGCTTTAAATGTTCTACCTTTACTTGCTGACAAGTGAGGCAGCGAGATACAAAGTCCGCTACTTCTCTTTTCATGTTGGGCCACCAGAAGTTTCTTTTTAAGTCTTGGTACATCTTGGTAGCACCAGGGTGAATAGCATACCTTGATTTATGAGCTTCTTCCAAGATCAATTTCTTAGTGTCGGCATGATCCGGCACACAGATTCGATCTTTGAACAATAGTCTTCCATCAGTTGAAATGGAGACTTTCGACCTCTGATCAATATTAGCCTTGATCTCTATCAATGTGGGGTCATTTTCTTGTAATTTGACTAGATCTTCAATTAATGTAGGTTGTGACCTTATATTTGCAATCATACATCCTTCCTCTTCTTTATTAATATCAAGATTCAAACGAGCAAAATCCTCGATAAGACAAGTTGTACCTTTCCTGAGGCTTGCCAGAGTTGCCATTGGTCTCCTACTAAGAGCGTCAGCTACAACATTTGCTTTGCCTAAATGATATTGGATAGTAAAGTCGAAATCTTTGAGATACTCCAACTATCTGTGTTGCCTCATGTTCAATTCTTTTTGGGTGAAGAGGTATTTCAGACTTTTATGATCTGAAAATATAGTGAACTTCTCCCTATAGAGGTAATGTCACCAAATTTTCAAGGCGAATATAACCGCAGCTAGTTCCAGATCATGCACAGGGTAATTTTCTTCATGATGCTTTTTTTTTTGCACTTCAGAATGCATGACTACACACTACATTTTTTTTTAATTTAAAGAGACCAGAGGGTACTCTTGGAGGGAAGCACAATGCATGCTAGCTCTGCCAATAGTACCTTGGCCCTAATTTTATTGATAATGAGTAAGAATACAGAATTCCGTCGGGGCATACCCCTGGATAGAAAAATAAATAAAGAACATCAAAGCAAGCTAGCAGACTACATGCGCCATCCGGGTAATCCCGATGCATCAATGGTGGCACAGCCGTGAGCCTTAGGAGGGAGATCTTTCCAGCATTTGAAGTCTTTGTTACTGTGAGTGGACCATGCCAATGATGCAAGGGCATCCGCGATAGTATTCCCTTCCCTGTATATGTGCTGCAAATTCCATTTAGTATGGTTCAATATCGTAGTTAGTTCATCCCACCATTTGTAAATAGCCCGTGGAGGGGATGCTCTGGAGTGCACCATAGAGATAAGAGCTTTGGAGTCCGAATATATGACTGCAATAGGAAGCCCACTTTTAACAGCCATCCTCAGTCCATCTAACAAAGCACGAGCTTCAGCAACCATATTTGTTCCCACACCATAGAAATAAGAGAATCCGAATATTACCTCACCCTTGCAGCTTCTCAGACAACCTCCTCAACCAGACAATCCTGGATTACCTTTAGTAGCCATCTTCATGATGCTTTAACTGCCTTGATGAATAGCAAATTACCTTTCCATTTTGCATAAGAACGCATCCCAGGCCAATGCCAGATGCATCGGTATAGACTTCAAAGCCACCACCCTCAACAGGTAGTGCCAAGATAGGGGCCGTAGTGAGATGATTTTTAAGAGTTTGGAAGCTTTCTTTACAATACTTTGACCATATAAAAGGGTTCTCCTTTCTTGTAAGTCTAGTTAAAGGAACGACGATTTTAGAGAAATCCTTAATGAATCGCCTATAATAACCAGCCAGACCCAGAAAACTTCTAACTTTCGACACGGTCGTCGGTCGGCTCCAATTCTTAACCACTTCTACCTTAGAAGGATCGACAGCGATACCTTCCTTTGAAATAATATGGCCAAGGAAAGAGACCTCCTTTAGCCAGAACTCGCACTTGCTAAGCTTTGCGAAGAGTTGATGCTCTCTTAGGGTTTAAAAGCTATTCTTAAGTGTTCTTCGTGCTCCTCCTTAGTCTTGGAGTATATCAGAATATCATCAATGAAGACGACCATAAATCGATCGAGATACGGCCTGATGACATTATTCATAAGTTGCATAAATTCTACTGGGACATAACCCAAATGGCATTACTACGAATTCATAGTGCCCATATCTGCTTCGGAAAGCCATCTTGTATATGTCTTCATCTTTAATCTTGAGCTGATGATAACCCGACCTGAGGTATATCTTGGAGAAATATTCTGCTCCCGAAATTTGATCAAAGAGCTCATCGATATGCGGCAACAGATATTTATTCTTGATAGTAAGTTGATTCAGTCGCCGGTAGTCGATACATAGCCTGAGGGATCCATCCTTTTTCTTGACAAATAAAATTGGCGCACCCCAAGGGGATATGCTAGGTCGAATGAAGCCCTTGTCTAATAACTCTTGAAGTTGCTTCTTCAATTCCTTGAGTTATGTAGGAGACATCTGTAGACACGCCAAAATTGACGTTTTGTTGATCAAATCTCATGTTATTATATAAATGCCCCAAGTGGACTTCAATATTCCTATAATATGAAGTTTTTCTATTTTTGTGATTTTTTCCTGCATTTTTCCTGCATTTTTGGGATTCACGACTTTGGTAAGGGCGTTAATTTATAAAGTCACGACCTGTAATAAGGCGTTTTCACAGAAAGGACGACCGTGCGACATGGCGTCAATTCTTGGTATTATACGCTAATTTCTGGAATTATCATAAAAGGCATTTTCTGAGTAACGCCCTTTCTCAAGGCGTGTTTTTAAGAAACGCCGTTATCATAGGCGTGTTATACCAGTGTTTAAACAGAGCAAGTTTCATTTCTAAAATTAAATCCAGGAAGAAACGTCCTCTGATAGGTCGTGTTTCAATAAACGCCTTTGTTGCAGTCGTCAATTCATCAAGAGACGCCCTTGATTAAGGCGTGTTTCGCTCCAGAGTCCTTCCTTTTTCGATCTTTCCCTCACAGTTCCCTATCATAAATTGGTCTCTTGCTCGATCTTGATCCTTCCTTGAATGCCTCATTACCCGTTCTGATCTTACCTTGCTTGATCACATCCAATCGAAGCTATAAATTGAAGCCTTGATCGATCGAAAAAAAGGTTGAAGGGTTGAAGGGTTGAAGGGTTGAAGGGTTGAAGGGTTGAAGGGTTGAAAGGTTGAAGGGTTGAAGCGTTGAAGCATCCGTAAAAGAGGTTGAAACATTTGTAAGAGGGTTAAGCATTTTTTTTCACGAACAGAGCCTTCTTCATCCGGCTTCATCCATATATTTCTGTCGTCTTCATTCATTTTTTTCCTTTACTGTCGCCAGGGACAGCAGGATTTCACCCCTTTTCATCTCTTTATTTTATTTATTCATATCACTCCATTCATCATACACGTTCATCCTTTATATTTATTCACACTTTATTGTCATACTCCCCCTCCCTTAAGTCTTGTTAAGGGGTTTTAAAAACAACCAAAAAATAAGGTGCGCATGTGCCTTTCTTTCCTTCATTATTACATGTCTATTTGGATAGATGCTACTGCGTTTTGGGCTGACCCTTCTCTTCTTGTTTGTGTTTATTGTCCGTTTTGCAAGGTAATCAACTAAGAAGACCCACTTCATCGGCCGGCCGATTGAAGTTGGAGGAAGAAATCCACATCCATCCCGCGTCTCAAATTCCACCAGGTATACGCGATCACTTTTCTTCTTATTGAGGTAATCCCTCTGGCGATCACAACTCCTTTTAAGCACCTCGTGCTTCATCATATTCATTTTTTTTATTTTTTATTTCTATTCATAAGTGTGGATTTTAAATAGATCTACAAATTGGCGATCACGGTGGGACTTCCACTGTTTTCTTTCTCGATTACCATCTCCATTGGCACCCTCGAGTGCCCTTTCCCCTTGACACCCTCGTGTGTCCTTTCCCCTTAGGCACCCTCGCGTGCCCTTTCTCCTTGGTACCCTCGGTGCCCTCTCCCTTGTGCCCCTCGGGCACCCTCCATTGTGCACTCTGCACACTCCCGGGTCAGTCGATTTCTGCTTATTGACGCCTTTCACGAAGGCGTCTTTTGATTTCACGCCCCTCACAGGGACGTGTTTTGTTGAATCACGCCCCCTTCCAGGGCGTGTGTTTATTACACCTGCTGGCTTTTTGGTTGCTTATTTCATCGTCTGATATTTAACGCCCCTCTCAGAGGCGTGTTTCTCTGAGTAACGCCCATTCCCAGGGCGTCTTTTACTATAACTGCTGCCTGCTGCACGATTGTTTTATTGTCTGTGGACTTAACGCCGCTCCCAGAGGCGTTCCATCTACTGTCAACGCCTGTCATCAGGGCGTGTTTAATTATTATCTGAGTTTTGACGCCCTCCAGTGTAGGCGTCCTTTCCTGAGAACGCCTCACCCTAAGGCGTGTTTTTCCTACTGTCTGTGAGCCCCTCACAGAGTTAACGGCAGCCACGCTACCGTGTTTTAAGTTTGTCACGACCTATCTCAGGGCGTGTATTTCCTGCTGTTGTGAACACGCCCCTTCCCAGGGCGTGTCTTTACTGTTCATTTTCACAGATTGGCTATTATTCATTGTTTGGCATTTGTGTTGATATTATTATCTTGATTTGCTGGCTTGGTTGAGAGACCTCCTCTCTCTATCCTAGGATCCACACACCTTTCTTGGAATCGGGACGACCCTCCATTGAGCATTCCGTCTCTTTGGACTGGAAATCCCTTTTCCAAGACCTCCATAAGTCCCCGCACCCGTGGATTCCCTCACGGACGCTGGGCTGGTTGTACCCTCGAAGTACCTGGAGTTTAGAGAACCCATGCGTTGTTAAGAGAGGAAGAACTTAGTTGACCCGGAGATTACACTCGGATCAAACTAGGTCTCATTTGGCAAAAGAGTGAACTTTCACAAATAATTCACCCTAATTCAAACATCAAACCTTAAAATCTTGCGTTTCTTGCCAACCTTGTTTGCATAAACATAGTTGGGTGATTTGATTGCTTGGTTTGGATTGATTATTTTGTGATAGTTCCTTCATTAAAAACATTCTCTCTCTTAAGAATGAAACTCCGTTCAGGTAAAACCATCAACATGTCGGGAAACGGGTATTCTTACGATGATGAGAATGAGAACATATTTGGTCAATATGAGGACCCTCTCCAGGATTCGGTTTATTATGAGGAGAACTATCTTCCTCCTCATCCCTATTACTCTCAGGTTCATGTGGTCGATACCACTAATCATGAGGCGGACCCTCCGTCTCAAGTTCCACCTTCTAATACTTCAGGGAACCCTTCCCCATCCATCAACGTCACTGATTTAATCCAAGCTCTTTCCCAGTTGGATGACTCCCAGCGGCAAGCTGTTCAGGCCGCTTTAAAGGGGAAGTCAGTTCTTTCTTCTTCTTCTAATCCCCCTCCGGCCGTGGGTGGCCATCAGATTATTAATGACCAGGCGGTCTTGCATTCCCCCTCCTCTCGTCCACAAACGCCTACTGCGGCCATGCCGGCCCCACAGGCGAGCTATTCAGCGGTTAGGCATCAATCCTTTCAACCTCCTCAGATTTTGCGAACGCCTATACCGCGTGCTTCCATTCAGAATCAGGTCCCGGTCGAACCCGATACCAACACTCTGTTGCTTCGAAAGCTAGCCAGCATGGAGGAGCAGCTCAAGAAGGTTACGGCAACTAAGAATGCTCCGGAAATCTCTCTCCCTACGTTGCCGGTGTTCCACTTACCCCCTTCTGAAATGCCGCACTTTCGGCGATATAATGGAACCGGTAACCCGTTCATTCATTTAAAGGATTTCCGTTATGAAACTTCTTTCTGGCAAGACAACAAGGCCTCCCTGGCCTATTTATTCAGGAGATCTCTTGAGGGACCCGCCCTCGAATGGTTTTATTCTCTGGAGCCAGCTGATGCTGGCGATTTTGATATTATTCAAAGAAAGTTCCTGCAAAAGTACAGAGACCGGGTGGGACCCTCCCTCTCTGTTACAGATTTAGTTGCTGAGAAGATGAAGCCCGAGGAGGACTTCATTGTATTTGCTGATAGGTGGCGGTCCATGGCCGAAAAATTAAAGGACACATTGTCGGAACAGGAGCAAGTGAAGATGGTCATTTCTAATGCAACCCCTCAATTCCGGCACATTTTGGCCATGAATCGGCTGACAACCATGGAGGAGCTCTATGAAAGAGCTCGTTATATACAGACACAAATGAAGGATTCGCCCATCATGGGCATGTTTGAGCCGAAGCCTCGGCTGTTTAAAAAGAATACAACTGTCAACAGTGGGCCCACAACTGAGGGCACTGTCACAAACGAGCAGGTTGGCGTAGTTGGCCACCCCCATCACCATTCAAACCCACGACCTCTGCCGCCTCCACAGCAGAACCCCCATTTTACCTCCGCTCCACAGCGCCATTTCACACCCCAACCTTCTTTTGCTCCATCACCGAGCCAAGCGCCTCGCAACGACCCTCCAGCACCACCACAATACCATCAAGTCCCTCCACCTTCCCACTACGGCCAACAACAGCGGAGACCACCACTTGGCCCCAAGAGGGCCCATTATCCGCCACTCCCAGAGAGTCTCCCTGACATTTTTAATGCTTTAATGGCTGCCAACCTGCTCGTTCTACCAAAAGAAAGAACAGTGTGGCCCGACAATGTTGACACATCCCGCTACTGTGCATTTCACCGCGCTCCTGGTCACAACCTTGACCGTTGTTTCCACTTCAGAGATCATATTTATGATTTGAATGACCAGGGAGGCATTAATTGGGATGAAATGAGGCAAGTCATCGCCACCATGAAAGAGAGAAGGCCGCCTCGGCAACAGCAAAATCAGCAACAGCAGCATCCAGCTCCGCAGCAGGCTCAACCACAACAAGCTCCAGCACCCCAGCAGGATATGGGGATTGTCCGTAATCCATTACCGGACCACGCTCCTAATCAGCACGTGAACCCTGTCACGTCTCTCTACGAGGTGGAGAGAGGGCAGGGATGGCACGAAGAAAACGCCTCTGTCGGGGCATTTCACCATGATACAACCCGAAATCAAACCCCGCGCCTTTTGCGCATTCCCCCTTCTTCTTCTAATCTCCTATCGGGACGTTCCCTTTTACGCCCCGTCAACCCGTCTACCTCCACCAATTCTACAGTCTTGCCGACTCGTTCCCTTCTTAACCACATACCACCCCAACAATCTATCATTCCACCTTCCCCCATCAATCCCACACCCGCGCCATCCAGGCCACTCCTACTTCGCTCACCGCCAGCGCCCGCTACCTCCTCTATCACCCCTACACCGGCAAGAGTTCCTTCACCATCTCCCCAACCACCTTTTGTGCCACGATCTCTCCTTATTCCACCACCTACCAATACTCCTCGTATTCGGATATCCCTCACCTCTCCGGTGAGGGCCCCTTCTTCAAATGCTCCTCCCATGCCTCCCTCGGGGGCACCTTTATTGAACACCACTACCACGTCTCCTATGGAGACACCCCTTTCATTGAATTCCCCTTTATCCCCAAGTGCGGTTTCTGCTACCGACATTCCTTCTTCTTCTTCCAACCCTCCTCCTAAGATTGCCCCGACAGAGGCGCGTCAAGGCGTAGCACCCCTCCGTAGTGGACGGATATTCCACCGTGTTTTCCCCCAGAGAGAGCTAGAGCCCGTGCAGGGGCCACAAGAGCAAGAGCAGGAACGAGATTCAGTGCCGGGAACTCAGTATGATTTGTTAAAGCACTTGGATCGCACTCCAGCCAGAATCTCCATTCTGGAGTTAATCAAGAGGTCCACCACTCATCAGCTGGCCTTGAAGGAATATCTGCAGAAGGTCATGGTCAATGAGGACCTTCCGGTTGAACAAATAATTACAGTCTTAACCCCTACCAGCAGTCAGCCGGCAATCACATTCCACGAATATGAGTTAGCACCTCTACCAGCAAGAAAATATGCCCTATGTATCACGGTTGATATCAACAAAGTGGCCGTTAAGCAATGTTTGGTAGACACCGGTGCATCTATTAATGTGTTGCCTCCGAGCACTCTAAAATCATGTGGTATCCCTGAGAGCCAGATTCGGCCATCTACCATTACTGTCACGGCATATGATAATACAAAGAAACCTCCTCTGGGCATGGTTACTCTCAAAGTCAGCTTGGGTCCAGCCACTATTACGGCAGATTTTCATATTCTGGATATGGACCCAACCTTTAATGGCATCCTGGGTCGCCCTTACATTCAGCAACTTGATGCGGTGCCTTCTACAAACCATCAGTGCCTCAAGTTTCCGCACAAGGGGCGTATTATCAAGGTGACCAGTGTGCCGATCTTGCCAGAGGAAGACATTCATGTAGCTTCATCAGTTCCTTCCATATGGCCTGCCAACAAGCCGTTATTATCTGTGCTGGACATTCCCCGTCTGCGGCCGATGCCGTCCGAGACAGTTACCACAGTTGCCATGACACCTCTGCCTTCTAAGGGGAAGAAGAAAAAGAAAAATATGATGAGTACCCCCGGCTGGAACATTCTTATAAGAATGGGATATCAAGATGGTAAGGGCTTGGGCGCCAAACTCCAGGGCAGAGTTAGGCCCATTAAGCCTCAAAAGATGATTGCACGAGGCGGCTTAGGCTACAAAGCACCGGGCAAGAATGAAGGGGAGCCGTGGGCTGTTATGACGTCCACCTTCAAGCCAGATCGCCAACCGCTCACCTGGACTTTAAAGGCACATTTTGTCACCGGTGGCATTCAAAACAACGAGCAGACTACTGTCATTACTTCATTATTTGATTGTCAGGATGTACACGCCAGACAGTTTGCGCGGCACATTGCCCCACTGGCCACTTACAAAGCCTTGGAGTCTTTAAGGCCCGATAAAAGAAGAAAGATGGGTGATCCGGAATGTGACTGGTACAGGTGGTTTGATATGAATGACATCACGATTTCCCTGGGCCGTTTATTCATGCCGACAGATCCAGAATGGCCGCCACTGGTTCAAGAGCTGATTGAAATGCCAGCCGCAATCACAGATAAAAGGCAGCTGTTAAGTGATTACACAGATACAGGGGAACCAGATGTCCCCTTTGAAGAAGATTTCTCCGTGGATAGGCTGTGGGCCGGCCTTTTCTCCCTCACTTCTGTGCATCCATCAGTGTTGGTTTCTTTCTATTCCCGTTGGTTTGGTCACGTGCCGCGACCACCACCGATTACCATTAACTTATCTCCTGATTCAATCCAGATTTCCCTTTCGATTGCTCCTTCGCTCCTCGAGCGATTTTCTGAAATCTCCATCTCGCCCCCGCATGGGCCGTCTTTGATTAAATCTTTCTCCAAAATTGCAATCTCCACTCCCACCGCTATTCTCCCTTCGCATTGCTTTTTACTTGAAAAAGAAAATAAAAACAAAGGAAAAACTAAAAACGAAAAAAAAACGCCAAATCTCCAACATTCCAGTCCTCCATTTCTATTGAAGAGATTTCCTATTTTTCTTCCGAGTGCGTCCCAACCCAGGGGCTGCTCTCTCAAAATTCCTTGATAAATCTTTTCTCCCCCTCTGGTGAGGGGCCCTCCTCTGTATCACCTCCTGTATCCGCTCTTTCACCTCCTTCCCCTAATCAAGCTAGTTGCTCTTCCTCCTCTTCTTCCTCTTCTTCTTTTAAAAGTCAGGGGTTAGTTCCACATAAGAAGGCCAAGGGTAGGCAGATTCCTCGAAGATTTTTGTTAGAATTGGCTGCCAGATGCCATGCTTGTTTAGCAATCCCTGAGTTTGTGGAGGATCCGATTATCCTGCCGGAGCTAGAATATGAGGATTCCATTCCTTCCTATGAGGGTTTGGGCGTTTATGAAATAATGAATGATGAAGACCCTATCGAAGAGGGGGATGAAAGTTATGAAGAATATGAGGACGAGGCTGATGCTTTTGCTAGTGGCATAAGACGATTCGACGAACCATCAGCCTCAGTAGAAGAGCCAACCAAAGAAATCAATCTGGGTACCGAGGAAGACCCTAGGATTGTCCTCATCAGTAAAAATTTGCCGCCCTCCGAGGAGGAGGCGCTTATTTTGGTTCTTCAAGAATACAAGGACACGTTCGCTTGGAGCTACGAAGATATGCCTGGATTAGACCCTGCGCTCGTTGAACATCGCCTTACACTTAAGCCAGGGTCTGTCCCGGTAAAACAACGGTTGAGGCGTTTCCACCCTAGCATGGCTTTGAAAATGAAAGAAGAGGTCGATAAACTCCATAAGGCTAGATTTGTTAGAGTCGTCCTTTATCCCAATTGGGTGGCTAACATTGTCCCGGTTATGAAGAAAGATGGAAAAGTTCGAATTTGCATAGATTTTCGGGACCTCAACCGGGCGTGTCCTAAGGATGACTTCCCCCTCCCTCATATTGATGTGCTGATTGATAACACGGCAGGATTTGAGACTCTTTCGTTCATGGACGGCTTTTCAGGCTACAATCAGATTCGTCTAGCTGAAGAAGATCAAGAGAAAACCTCATTCACTACACCATGGGGCACATATTGTTATGTGGTCATGCCCTTTGGACTTAAGAATGCTGGAGCCACTTACCAAAGGGCTATGATGGCAATTTTTCATGACATGATTCATATTTATATTGAGGTGTATGTGGATGACCTGGTTGTGAAATCAAGGACAAGGATTGAGCATCCTGGGGTTCTGGCTAAGGTTTTGCAGAGATCTCGAGAATTTCAGTTAAAAATGAACCCCAAAAAGTGCGTATTTGGTGTTTCTTCAGGGAAATTGCTTGGTTTCATTGTTAGCAAGAGGGGTATTGAAGTTGATCCCAACAAGGCAAAAGCCATTAGAGATATGCCTCCTCCCAAGAATTTGAAAGAAGTTCGAGGATTAATAGGGAGGTTGCAATTCATTCGCCGCTTCGTCTCCCAGCACTCACAAAGATGTAGGCCGTTCTACGAGCTTACTAAGCCGGGAGTCAAGTTTAATTGGGATGACAAGTGTCAGGCAGCCTTTGACGGATTGAAGGATTATTTGGTCAATCCTCCTGTCCTGAGGCCGCCAATTCCAGGCAAACCACTTATTCTTTATGTTTCAGTCCTGGATGACTCCGTAGGTGCTGTCTTAGCTCAAGTGGATGAGGAAGGTAAAGAGAGGGCAGCATACTACTTATCTAAACTCCTTAACTCCTGTGAGCAGAGATACTCAGCTATGGAAAAGACTTGTGCAGCTTTGGTTTGGGTAGTTCAAAAGTTAAAACACTATTTTCTAGCTCACGAGGTTCACCTCATTGCGCGCATGAATCCAATCAAATTCCTCCTTGAAAAATCTGTCCTCACTGATCGATTAGCTCGCTGGCAAAGCTTCCTTTCTCAATTTGACATCACTTACATTCAGCAAAAAGCTATCAAAGGTTACGCCATTGCCGAGCACCTTGCTCACCACCCTCTTCCCCACTTTGATCCTGTCAATTCGGAGTTCCCAGATGAAGAATTAATGTCCATTAATCAACCCCACGATCCTATGTGGACATTACATTTTGATGGAGCCCTTAACTCTCAAGGAAGAGGGATCGGTATGGTTCTTTTAACACCCGAAGGGGTCACCATTCCATTTGCTGCTCGGCTTACTTTCCCCGTCACCAATAACATAGCCGAGTATGAAGCTCTTTTGGCCGGTCTCAAAACCGCTCATCAATATGGTGTCACTCATTTGCGAATTGTCGGTGACAGTCAGCTTATTTTGCGCCAGGTGCTGGTCAAGTGTCGCACCATCAATCCTAAGCTCAAACCCTACCAGGAACTCGCTTCAGCTTACGCCAAACTCTTCACTAAATTGATTTTCGTTCATGTCCCGCGTAGCCAGAACATCTTGGCCGACGCACTTGCTTCTTTAGCTTCCGCCTTAGTCTTCCCTCCTCAGCGTGATTTTCATGTTCCCCTGATTCATCAGCGTGATACTCCAGCTATTAGGGATCGTGCTTTTCTTGATATTAGGGATCAGGTGCTCGAGAAGGTTAGACGGAAAGAAGCTCTTGAAGGCAAAGAGGTCATGTTATTGGATTGGCAAGAAGAGCTGGCGGATGAAGAAAAGCCTTGGTTTTATGAGATTGCCAGATACTGTAATAATCAGTCTTACCCCGAGGAAGCCACAGCCGAAGAAAAGAAAGCAATTAGGAGAGTGGCTCAACGTTACACTTTGGTTGGAGGTGTACTCTACAGAAGAGGGCTCACCGGTGTTTTATTAAGATGCCTCGATGATGATGAATCTTGGAGGGTCGTGGAAGAGGCGCATTCTGGTGTGTGTGGGGGTCATGTGAATAGCCAGATGCTAGCTAAGAAGATTCTTAGACTAGGGTTCTATTGGCCCACTCTTGAAGAAGATTGTTCTATCTATGTTCGAAGGTGTGTTAAGTGCCAACTGCATGCCGACAAGATTCATTCTCCTGCTTCTTCACTCCACCCTACATCCTCCCCATGGCCTTTTTCCATGTGGGCTTTTGATATCATTGGACCTCTTGGTGATTCGAACCTCCTGACCAAGCAAAAATCATTCATTCTCACGGCAACGGAGTACTTCACCAAGTGGGCGGAAGCAGAAGCTTACGTGGAGATTAAAGCATCAACCGTCTGCAAATTTATCATGAAGAACATCATCACGAGGTTCGGATCCCAAGCACCATCGTCACCGACAATGGACCTCAATTTATCTCCCAAGATCTCAAGGATCTCTGCGACAGGTATAACATTGCATTGCATCATTCTTCTCCCTATTATCCGCAGGGCAATGGCCAAGCAGAGGCCACTAATAAAACCTTGATCAAAATTGTTAAGAAGACGTGTGAGGCTAATAAATTTTCGGACTGGCCGGACAAGCTGGTTGAAGCTCTTTGGGCTTACCGCACTTCCATTCGAACCCCCACTGGGCAAACTCCTTTCGCCCTTACTTATGGGATGGAGGCCGTGGTCCCTTATGAGATTCTTATTCCCTCTCTGCGAGTACAATTGGACAAGGAGCTCTCTATCGATGAGCGTCGTGATTCACTCCTTGCCCAGTTGGAACTCCTAGATGAGAAGCGTCTGGTCGCCGCTGAGCATGCGCGCGTTTACCAAAACAGGCTCTCACGTTTCTATCAAAAGAAGGTAATTGAGAGAAAATTTAAGGTCGGTGAAATGGTAATCAAAAGAATTTTTGTAAAGCCGGGTGGCCCTCGTTCAAAGCTCCAACCAAATTGGGAAGGGCCGTTTGTCATAAAAGATGTTTATCCGGGCAATGCTTATAAACTAGTTAATGCTGAAGGAGAGGAATTAACTCACCCCTGGAATGGTTTGTATCTCAAGAAATATTACCCCTAAACAAAAATCCAAACAAAAATTGAAAACTTCACAAAAATCCAAAGAAAATGGAAATCTCCCAGGTAATCCAAAAAAATCTGAATATTTCCCAAAATCCAAAACAAAGAGAGTTTTCTTCATGGTTCTCCTTTTATTGGGCTGACATGACATGTAAAGGTCCCCGGTCCGAAGGGTTAAAATTCAGAATCCATTTCATCAGTCTTGCTAATTTAAAATGGGAATTGACCCCGCACACACTACACACTTTACTCTTGAGATCAAGCAGTGCAAAATCTGATGGAAAGTTGAAACCGGATCAAAGGTGAAAGACGATATCCATTCTTCTTCTTCTTCGGCCCACAAGGGAGGAAGGGAGGTCTCGAGGTAGACCTGCCAAGCCTATCCGCCGCCCTAGTAGGAGGAAGTCAAGGCCCAAAAGGGAACAAATGCCACAAAAGCCCAAGTACAATTAGGTTGTTCATCAGTTCTATTTCAATGCAAGCCAAGTTCCAAAGTGAAAGTCAATGGTGAAAAGAAAAGCATGTCAAGAGGGCAAAGTCCCCGCAAGGAAAACCTTGGGCGTATGCATGCAATGTGAAAAGAGACAAAAAGGCAACAAAGCGTCCCTACGCCAAAGACCGAACCCCAACAGGCATAGGGTAGGGGAGGTGGCTTTGCCTCGAGCATCTTTAAATCTCTTGTGAGCTTCCTCATGCTTTCTCTTTTATTTTGGAAAAGTCATGAACCAGCGGAATGGTCGAAACCAAACTGAAGAGAATGCACTGTACGAAATCTCGTGTATAAGTCCAACTATATGCACGCCAATTCCCCTTTTAATTATTCAAGAAAGGTTAATGGAACTTAGAAGATGACCAAGTAGGACCCACCACCTTGATTTCTTTATCAGCCCAATTTGGGAGGAATAAAAATTAACGCCTTCGTTCAAGGCGCTTTTATGCTGATTCACGCCTAGATCTTAGGCGTTTCTTTAAAAATAACGCCTCTTGGAAGGTCGTGTTTTCAACAAAATTCAAAAATCTTTTCACAGTAACGCCGTCTCCGGGGGCGTCTTTTACGAGAGTAACGACCTAATCTAAGGCGTGTTTTTCAGAAAATCAAAAAAAATATATATACAGATAATGAAAAGAACAAAAATAAATTCTTCATGTTGCATGAATTGCACTCTTGCCTGGACAGCTTTTAATTATTGTTTGCATATGTGTGATTGCATGAGGCATCTCCCAGTTTTGGTCATTTCATTTTTGCCTTATTTTAATTAAAGGCTTGGCCCCTTGACCCATTATTAAGGTCAAAATATTTACACCCCTTGCTCAACGGGCAAGGGGCCAAGTCGAACAGATGAATTAACCTGTTTGTTCAAGTGAAAACCACAGCCGCAGATACAGGGCAAAAGTAAAGCAAACACGAGGAACGAGAGAAGAAAAAAGTGCACAAACACAAGTCCACAACCATACAAGTACTCAGGTAACAAAAGCTCAAATCTAATATATATATATCATCATGTCTATCATGTACAGGTGTGAAGGTGGAGGAGTACAAGTACAAAACTCTCAGCTCTCGCCTCCACCCTCCTCTACTCGTCTGCTCTCAACCTCCTCCTCACCGCCCCGAGCTGGCGCTGGTGGAGGAGGCATAGGCCTCCGCGAAGAAGCCGGAACCCGAACGTGTCCCCCTGCCTCGCTCCTCTCTCGGAGGGAAGAACCCGCCACAAAGGTGGAGCTGGTGAAGGAGTACCCCGCAGCCCGTGCTCGCTCACGGCCTCGCTGCAGCCGCTCCTCGGACACTCGAAGCCGCTCCTGGGAAAGGATCAACTGGGTCCTCGAGTCCGCCAGCTCACGCTCTCGTACCAACAACTGCTCCTGGAACTGGGCACGCTCCGCCTGGTGCTCCTCGCGCTCACGAGCACGCTCCCTCCTCTCCAGCTCCAGGGCAACCCGCAGCTCGGCCACGTCCTGAGGAAGCTCACTGCGCTGCTGCAAGGCCCGCTGAAGCTCTACGATCCGCTGATCACGGATCGACAACTCGGTACGTATCGCCTTCAGCTGAGCAGCCTACAAACAGGTAAACAAATCATCAGTTCCACAGTTCAATAATTCATGAAATGAAATAACAACATGTGACTAAAGGTAGGTCACGCACCTGTGAGCTCGTCGCTCGGAAGCCCTCATCTACGCAGATAAGAGTGGCTCGAAGCTCTTCAGTCTGTAAAAATGATTTTTTATCAGTGCACGATTTATATCTAATCATTATTTGAATGAGGTTTCGAGCTCAGAATTTACCCGTGAAGCAAGGTCACGCTCCGCCACCTCGGCTCGCGCTATCGCACCAGCCAACTGCTCCATGAGTGCAGTCACCTCTGCACTAGGCCCCCTCGAGCTGGAGGCCTCCCCTGGATCTCTCCTCGCTACTCCCTGCTGGGCACGCTGCATTCATTAAGACCGTCAGTGGCTAATCATTAATTCAACAAAAAATTTCACTTGCATATAGGAATAATTTAAACACTCACCAGGGTCTCCAGGTCGGCCCGAGTGGCGGCCAGCTGGTCCTCCAGGCTGTGTAGGTGGGCCTGGGCATCTATCGCCGCTATGTCCCTCGCATCCTGCATTCATTACATGTTAATCGCATAATAGTTACATAAGCATTTGCATTTAATTTAAAAATAAGTGCATTCATACATACCCCCAAGACCCTCATCTGAGGTCTGCCGGCGTGAACCTCCCAGTAGCGCCGGAGGTACTCGGAGCTGTCAGTCGCGTGGGAAACGACTGTGGTCCCGCCTCGCTGCCAGTCAGCGTACTGCTCCTCAAACCGTACCCGCCAGTCGGTCGTCTTAGTGCGACCGCGGGTCTTCTTGCCAATTCCTCGAGGCTCTCCGACCTCGATCCACTCCTGGGGCAGGCCCAGGGTCCTCATCACCAGTCGAAGCCGTAACGGCTCGATCTCGCTCAAGCAGTGAAGCCACAGCTCACGCCCGAAGCGAGGTCGCCCCGATACGACCCAGGACTGGCCCTCATCAGTCATCCCCTCATATGGTCTCCATTGCACCTACATTCATGAACACATTATCATTTCATCATATTCAAATAAACAACAAAAAAGAAATGTATATCATTCATTCATACATACCAGCGAGGGAGGGAAGTCGCGGAACTCTCTCCGTAAAACCCACAACTCGTAGTCAAGTGGGGCACCAAAGATAACAGGCACCCAGCGTCGCGCCAGAGGAACGGATCCCTCAGCTCCTGGCCGTGGGTCAACACGCCCCATCGGCATGTATAGGTGGCTCCACACCTGCATCCATACATCGCATTAGTACTATATTTACATGCATCATAATATAGAATAAAAGAAAACAAAAATTGCATACCTGAAGAAGAGGTGAGAAGCCACTGACGGTCGTCTCACGGCCTGTCCCCGTGGACAGATCGGCCATCAAATGCGCCAGCAGGGCCGCTCCCCAAGCATACGTGCCAACCGTCTCCAGATCCTCAAGGATGCCTAAGAAGCGGCAGTTGATGACATCGGCTTTCGTCCCCAGCAATAATCTCCCGAGCAGCAGCAGCAGGAACCTCCTCAGGTCTCGGTCCGCTCTCTCATGGTCAGTCGGGTCCTGGCAGCATGCCGCTCTCACCCCGTCGGTCAGCCGCTGAGTAAACTCACCTAAGGTCTCCCCCGACCTATGTCTGGCATCTCCTAGACCCATCACCGTAGTCAGGTCCGTGCGGAAAATGGTCCTACACTCGCTAGGTCCCTCGTAGACCATCTCAAGCCCTAGTAGCCTCCGGGCCATCTCTGAATAATCAGAATAGGTGAACCCACTCACGGCCTCACCATCTACCCGTAAACCTGTAATCCTGGCTACACCCTCTAAACTAGGAACCATATGCCCCCAGGGCATCAGGAAGGTCCGGCTAACCCTATCCCATCTCTCCCTCAAAACCTGGATCAGCGCTAGGTCAGGTCTAAAAGGCTCAATGGATAGAAAAGCACCAAACCCCATGGCCTCTACTCTAACCCTCTGGAAGTCGGGGAGACCCTGGTATGCTGCCCAGACCATGACCCATGAGATACGGGTCCTCATCAGCCCCTGCATGCAGTAAAAAGGAATTATTTTGCTTAATTGATTGGATATTAATGTGGAATTACATTTGGTTTGGCATGCTATTGAATTTTGGTGTTTTTGAATTCACGGCCACCTTCAGGTCGTTTCTTGATGAATTCACGCCCCTGTGGGAGGCGTTTTCATAAATGTGCCTTCTTGTAACGTCCTAAATAAGGGCGTTTTTTATATTAATCACGCCTCCATGTTGGGCGTTTCGTTGGCTTAACTCTAAAACGTTTTTAAATCACGCCTCAGTATTGGGCGTCTATTGTTGAATTCACGCCCTCCGTAAGGGCGTTTCCCTAAATGAGCTTAATTTTTAAATCGTTAATGATAAGAGAGACGCCCTCTGGTTTGGGCGTCTTCTGAAGATTTAACGCCCTTCTGGAGGGCGTGAGTTTCTCAATTTAACAGAAAATCTAATAAACAACAGCATGCGAAATTATTCCTGAAAAACATGGTTGGAAATTAATTAATAAGCATGGCAGTGATGAAAAATCTTTTTTTAAGAAAACGACATGCTTCGGGGCGTGTTTCATGAAAATTAAGTAATAAAAGGAATTCACGCCCCAGGATAGGGCGTGTCACTTGTGATTAACGCCCCCGTCGGAGGCGTGTCTTTTCTGAGTTGCAGGTTCGTGCCCGAGGGCTATGGCGATCAAAGGAAACCAAATAAAATGAAAATAAAAAGTGGAATTGGGGGAGAGGAGCTTACCTTCCTGTGCTTCTGCGGTTGAGGCCGGGGCAGTGGCCGTCTGGGCCGCCGGAGTTGGCCCCGGGGAGCGAGCGCCGCCGTCGGCGGCGGTCCGTCTCCGCCTTCCTCTTCTTCTTCTTCTCCCTCTTCTTCATCTTCTTCTTCTTCATTCCCACCATCATCTCCCCTTTCCCCTTCCATCGCTTCGGCCTCGTCGCCGCCGGCCGTGGCCGGTTCTTCTTCATAAGCCACAATGGCGAGCTCCTCTACGGAGATTTCACCCTCTTGAGTGCGAGAGGCGTCGAGATCGACCACCTCTGGGGCACTCACCCTTTGGCGTTTGGCCATGGCTAGGGTTAAGGGGGGAGGGAGATTGAGAGAGTGAGAAAGAGAACGAGAGAGAGAGGGGAGATTGAGAGAGAGGGGTTTTCGGTTAGGGTTTGCAGAGATGAGGGGGCCAAATGAACGAGGGAGGAAGAAGAAAGGGGCCGCTGGCTTTTGGGCTTCGAAAGTGAGACACGCCTTTCAGGGAGGCGTTTTAAATAGAACTAACGCCCATACCCAGGGCGTTTTATTGAAATTGACGACACACATTAAGGCGTTAATTTGTTTTGCATGGGGAACGATAACCGTCGTCAGACGCATTGAATGGGCGTTGATTGATGTAACGGACGTCATCATTGCTGTTTTTTGGTCACGCCTCTGGTAAAGGCATTTTATTGTTGAAACATGACTAAGGAAGAGGCGTTACTTTTAATGAAGGAACGATCATTTCTTTTGGGTTTGAATATAGTCACGCCTTTTGGGAAGGCGTTATTTAAATAACGCCCACTATGCAGGCGTCATTTGTTCACGCAGGTCGCTTTAGACGCCTTGAGGTAAGGCGTGCTTTTTTGAATTCACGGCGTTTGTTGAGGCGTTTTTCACAACAGAACACAGGCTTTGGAAGATTTCGTTAATAATCAGTAACAGTGGACTCAATGAGAAATCAATCTTCACTTATTTTGAAAAAAAGGAACTACAATATCTAATGAGCCCCTTTGGCCCTTATTTTTCCCAGTGAAGTTACATAATTCTTCCATTGATCTTTGTCTTCATCCAAGTCTTCTACAGGTTGGTGGAGTTTGTTTAGCCTCCAGAGAGCTTGAATTGTAACGGCATCCTCGCCATCTTCATTACTGCTTAAGTCTCTTGATTTGATGGGAGGGAGATGAGAGATGTCTTCAAAATGTTGCCTTGGAAGACCCATTTGAGGAAGGCACCGGTGTGCATTATATAAAACGAAGTCCGAAGCACCAATAAGACGAAGGTCCGTCCCGATGGAAAAGCGTGCACGAAGTTCCTGCATTTTAAATACACCCGGAGCGCAAGTAAAAAGATTCTTTGGCATTACCTTTAGGTGCTCCCTCCAATCCCCTCTCTTCTTGATTTGAGGAATTCGGTTGGTCACTCTATTGCTTATACCTAATGAGCCGGTTATATATGAGAGTGGGCTCTTTGAGAAAATTCTTGAAGGTTGTTGGGCTTCATGGCATGAATCAAACTTGAAGTGTAAATCAATCCAACTCGAGAGTGCTAGCATGCACCCATAAATGGGCCTTCCCATGGCCGCCGATGTAAGCCCACTATAGAGATATGCTAGGATCGCCGGTCCCACTCTCTCTTCTTCCCACAAGCTCACCACTGCGCTCAATTGAGATTCCTCTAGAAAGTCTTCCGTGGATGGGAATAGGAGTGCTCCTGCCAAGCACACCACGAAGGCTTTGGACACTCTTTCTATCTCCTCTTCCTCTTTAGCTTGCTCCGCTCTCTTATACACCCATGAGGCGAGCTTCAAGAGGTTAACTCCTTTAGTGACCTTAATTTGGTTCACTATATTTGGGCTAGGTATCAACGAGGTTAGTAACTCATGGGAGGAGATGGGCCTTGGCATGATGGCCATCTTTTCTTCTTCTCCTTGCTTCATCTTTCTTAAGCCTAAGATCATCTCCACTTCCTCTAGCAAGATGGTGGCTTCAAAAGTGGAAAATAAGAAAGTATGGGTGGAAGGGTGCCATATCTCAATCAATGCTCCTATGGCAGCCCAGTCTATGTGGATTTGACTATAATGCTTGGCATGGATTATCAACCCCAGGAGATGCCATCTAGCTACATATACCCTCATGTCTGATGTAATTTAGAAAGGAGGAGGGGCAACCATTTGATTTGAACATATCTCCTAGCCCCTGGAAGATTTGGGTACTCCTGTGAGGGGAGGGAAAGAAGACAAAAGAAGAGCACATGAGCATAAGAAATAAGCATGTTCGACAACAGTATGCACAATAAAAAAAAAAACACCAACCTGATTCATGCATATCCTGTTGCTTACATGACCTTGGATGTCGTTAATCCTGGGAGTTGAGGCCTTTTGTCTTTTTAGCGCCCTGTCCATCGCGGAAAGATTGGAGGACGCAACCTGCAGAGCGGAGGAAGCAGAAGAAAGGAAGAAAAGAAAAAAAAACAAAGGTTCGGCGGGGTTGTGATTGTTTAGGTTGAAGGAGGGCCTCCTATTAATAAAGGTCTGGAGAGTTGTAAGGCTGTCGGAGATTAGAAGTTCGATCAAATTAAGGACTGTGCTGTTAAAGTACGAAACGGAAGTTCGTGATGAATTAACGACGTTGGTTAGGGCGTCTATTTTAAAATTGACGACCTGACTGATGACGTGTTTTTTTTATATAACGCCCTTCATGAGGTCGTGTTTCTTCTAGGCTTTCGTTATTGATAACGCCTTATGTGAGGGCGTGTTTTTTGATTTTGACGACCTGTAGTGTGGTCGTGTTTTATGTCACGCCCTTTATAACGGCGTGTTTATTTCAAGTTCCTGCTATTAGTTGCGTCTTTGAGTAGGGCGTGTTTTCCATATTACACGACTTGTGGTCAGGCGTCTTTTATTCTGATAGCGCCCTACTCTTAGGCGTGTTCTTTTGGCCTGCGTTTTTTGCCCCATCCACACTTTTTGATGAACTTAAGTGCTATTATTTGATGGTATTGTTTATAATTAAGCACTTACGATCATGTTCTAAATGAAGAATAACAAGTTTCAAAGTGTAAGAATTTGCAGGATTCGAGGCGTTTGGATCGCTGGTGGGAGTAACATCTTGTCACCCTGTATCCTTTTCTTGTAAGCATTGATTACTATATGATATCTACGCTATTATAGCATATCAAGGACCTTGTGATTCTGATAAACCTGAAATTTGAGTTCCCCTTCATCAAAAACGATGACGATTTCAGGAGAGTCTTTATCACACGGATAGGCCGTTGAGTCATTAAAGGTTCGGGACGATGGTTCCACTTTCTGAGTTGATACACGGGTAAACGAGCTTCGGCTTAGTGTTAGCTCAGAGATATGGATTCTTGACCAGACCTAAATAGCTTAACAATATTATCCTTGATTATTTTCTAGTTTTAGTTTGTTTTAATCTTTTTCTTTTAGCCCAGCATGCATCATGTAGGACTTTGAGTTTCATGCTGAAAATCTTCATATTATGGCAATAATGAAGTTCGCTCGTTCTCAATTGAGATAACATGAGATATTCTACTCCAAATCAAGTACTTCATTCTATTTGGAGCCATTCAGGCTGATTCCTTGGAAGTGACCCTTTTGTTGGACTTCTATCCCAATTCTCTTTACTTTCCTGCAAAATTTACCTTGGTTGCAGCACATCCACGTTGGCTGGTAATCGCTCTCCAATGGTCTTTCCCTGTCGTGCCCGCGCGCACACCTTTTATTACTTAACTTAAATCTCCTTCTTTCCAACAAATTGATGTTCCTTTGGAATCACTCAGAGTTGTTTCACTCAAGAATCTTGGAAAGATTTCAAATGCTCAATGTCTGAGGCGTGTCACATCACACCTTGGCATCTACTTATCAGTTCGTTCCACCTCATTTACGCTCGTGGCACTTCACTCCATTTCCGTCTCACTCCCTTGCAAAGTAGACGCCAAGGCGGGGCAGCTGTAGACACGCCAAAATTGACGTTTTGTTGATCAAATCTCATGTTATTATATAAATGCCCCAAGTGGACTTCAATATTCCTATAATATGAAGTTTTTCTATTTTTGTGATTTTTTCCTGCATTTTTCCTGCATTTTTGGGATTCACGACTTTGGTAAGGGCGTTAATTTATAAAGTCACGACCTGTAATAAGGCGTTTTCACAGAAAGGACGACCGTGCGACAGGGCGTCAATTCTTGGTATTATACGCTAATTTCTGGAATTATCATAAAAGGCATTTTCTGAGTAACGCCCTTTCTCAAGGCGTGTTTTTAAGAAACGCCGTTATCATAGGCGTGTTATACAGTGTTTAAACAGAGCAAGTTTCATTTCTAAAATTAAATCCAGGAAGAAACGTCCTCTGATAGGTCGTGTTTCAATAAACGCCTTTGTTGCAGTCGTCAATTCATCAAGAGACGCCCTTGATTAAGGCGTGTTTCGCTCCAGAGTCCTTCCTTTTTCGATCTTTCCCTCACAGTTCCCTATCATAAATTGGTCTCTTGCTCGATCTTGATCCTTCCTTGAATGCCTCATTACCCGTTCTGATCTTACCTTGCTTGATCACATCCAATCGAAGCTATAAATTGAAGCCTTGATCGATCGAAAAAAAGGTTGAAGGGTTGAAGGGTTGAAGGGTTGAAGGGTTGAAGGGTTGAAGGGTTGAAAGGTTGAAGGGTTGAAGCGTTGAAGCATCCGTAAAAGAGGTTGAAACATTTGTAAGAGGGTTAAGCATTTTTTTTCACGAACAGAGCCTTCTTCATCCGGCTTCATCCATATATTTCTGTCGTCTTCATTCATTTTTTTCCTTTACTGTCGCCAGGGACAGCAGGATTTCACCCCTTTTCATCTCTTTATTTTATTTATTCATATCACTCCATTCATCATACACGTTCATCCTTTATATTTATTCACACTTTATTGTCATACTCCCCCTCCCTTAAGTCTTGTTAAGGGGTTTTAAAAACAACCAAAAAATAAGGTGCGCATGTGCCTTTCTTTCCTTCATTATTACATGTCTATTTGGATAGATGCTACTGCGTTTTGGGCTGACCCTTCTCTTCTTGTTTGTGTTTATTGTCCGTTTTGCAAGGTAATCAACTAAGAAGACCCACTTCATCGGCCGGCCGATTGAAGTTGGAGGAAGAAATCCACATCCATCCCGCGTCTCAAATTCCACCAGGTATACGCGATCACTTTTCTTCTTATTGAGGTAATCCCTCTGGCGATCACAACTCCTTTTAAGCACCTCGTGCTTCATCATATTCATTTTTTTTATTTTTTATTTCTATTCATAAGTGTGGATTTTAAATAGATCTACAACATCCTGTAGGGAGCTATTGAAACAGGTGCTGCTCCGGGAATGAGTTCAATGGAGAAGTTTACTTCCCTTTTGGGTGGTAAACCGGGTAAGTCCGATGGGAACACATCGGGAAACTCATTCACAATGGGAATATCTTCTAAGATGATTTCCTTGGACTCAGTGATGATTACGAAGGCAAGAAAAGCTTCACATACTTGCGAAATGAGTTTACAAGTGTGAAGAGATGAAATGATGGTAGGATGCTTCCTATACTTGATACCAAGGAAGGAAAATAGTGAAAGACCTGAGTTTCAAAAAGAGATTCTCCTATTGCGACAATTTATATAGGCGTTGTGGTCTACAAGTCAATCTACACCTAGGATAGCATCGTAGCCTTCCATGTCAAGGCATACGAGATTTACAGGAAGATTATGACCTTCCACCATTCCCTCACTATCGGGGTAGTGGGTTGTAAGTTTAGTTCCGGGGCCTATGGGTATAGTGATAGCTAGGTCTGAAGGTAGAGGAACTGATGAAATTAACAAGGTTTTTACAAAAATAGTAGATATAAAGGAATGAGAAGTACCAGTATCAAATAACACGAATGCAAGATGGGAATAGATTTGAACGATACCTTCCATTAGCCTATCATCCTTGGGCGCTTCATCATCATCCATAATAGCGTTAAGATGAGCCTGTCGCTTGCGTCCACCGCTGGAAGATTGATCCTTCATGAGGGGGCAATCCGGCATGCCGTGCTCCCAGCTGCCACATCTTAAGCAAGCGCTGAGACGCTTCCAGCATTCCTCTGCCCCGTGGCCAAATTTCTCGTAGAACGTGCAAGCTGCCATGACTTGTTTATCTTCCTCATTTGCCTTTTTGTTCTTGTGGTAGCCACTGCCACTCCTGTTCCGGGATCTCTTCTTACTATCACGGGATTTGTAAGGTTCCATGATGCTGAACTTCTTCTCTCTTCTTCCTCGCCGATCAGACTTACGGCTCGGCTCCTCCCCTTTGCCTTTGAGTTTATCGACCTTCTCCAAGGTCTGTTCACAGAAGTGTGCATGTTGGACCATCTCCGCATATGTCCGAATATTTTGTGGGCCAAGTTGCTAGAAGAAGATAGGCCGCAGTCCGTCCATGAAATGATTTGCTTTGAAGAGATACGTGCTCACTAAATGCTGAGCATAGGGTGCCAGGTGAGAGAATTGTAACTCATACTCCGCCACCATCATCATGCCTTGACGTAGCGAAGCGAACTCCACCGCCTTCCTCTCCTTGACATGTTCGGAGAAGTATTTTGCTCGGAAGAGTGTGAGAAATCCCTCCCAAGTGTGTGATGCGTCTTGGGGCAGTGCCGGAATAGACTTCCACCAAGTACGCGCATCCTTGTTGAGTTGTAACGTGGCAAGATGAACCTTCTCTTGGTCAGCACACTGCATGACCTCGAATATTCGGTTCATTTCATCTATCCAATTTTTAGCTTCGTCTGGGTTGGAAGAACCAGAAAATCACGGAGGGTTTAGACTCCGGAAGTTGCGGTGCAGATCACCAGCACCAGCCCACGTGCCGGCTTGAGCCATATTTTGCAAGGCCTAGGTGAGACCCGCGACAGTTTGTTGCATTCTACCCCAATCGACACAGTGAGCCATTGTAAGAATAAAGTACCTGAGAAAAGTAATAATTTGTTAACTCCTATGGAATTAAAGGGAATTAACTTAGATATGAGTTCTAATTAACTATCTCATCCCGGGTTCTACCCAATTTCTTTCATGGGTGGGGAATTTCTTTCCTTGTTTCATAGGTATGGGTCCTTAAGCCTTGGACTTAGCCTATGACTAGACATTTTCCTGAGAATAATTAAGTCCTAAGACCTATGCTCTGATACCACTTTAACTGTCACGCCCCGAGATTTATGTACAGCAGAAGATAATCGGGAATGTGAGCAGTCAGCTAGTACGTCTCAAGCGAGCAATATAATCAGAGCGCAAATCATTCACACATAAGATGAATGGACATAATGATTGATCAAAAATCTAACTTTTATTGATAATGATAATCAAGTTACAATGATATTTGACTCAAATAAAGGGAAAATACATAAACTCGACTTGACTTATGACTCTACTAAGTCTTCTCTTGATCTTTTAATCACTCTCGGATCCACCACTTGAATAATCTGAATCCGACCCGCTAGAATTTCCTGAAAAAGATTAGAAAAGTAGGGAATGAGCACACATGCTCAGTAGGTATCTTCGTATCAACATGAACACATTGTTTAAGTAATTTACATTTTAGCTCTAAAGTAAAGATAAATCATGAAAATACAATGAACCACGTGAATAAACCAAAGTAATGAGATATGATCAAGGTTGAGATATGAGAATTCATGTAGACTTGGAAATATGATCAAGCAAGAATATAACATGAATGTAACTTGGTCTTTCATGAACAAGAATATACATTTCATAACCATCAAGGCTATGCACTAGAAAGTCATGTAACGAGAATGTACTAGCAAGCATGTAATTTCACAAGATTGCCTCGTGAGAATTCGTGAATTTCACCCGTTTATAAAAAAAGTACTCCCAGCGCAATGCGACGCAATTATTCATCATACCCCATGATTTATAGTATGTTTTCGGCTGTCTGTCGAGTCCGTGCCCGCTCTTGCATCTTCAAGTTATAAATCAAGCTACTTCCACGAGTATAAATATGGCCAATAATGTAACAAGTTTAAAGTATGGTTCCATGATAACAAATATCAAGGTAAGAATACTTCAATTTAAGAATATACGAGTTCAAAGATTTGAGTTAGAACTAGGTTATGCCATGGAATAAAATCGGCAGCATAACGGTACATTCTTTAATTTCCATAAGTTATCACTACCTTATTTAACAAGTGTTAAGTTGCAAGCAATCACCAGTCCATCTAGGAACTTGGAAAACCTGACCCAAAGGTCAAACCTCAGGTTAGACAGGGTTAAGGATAAAGCGGTCATTTACTGGACCGTTTACATACTCAAACGGTCTAGATAGGACCGTTTAAGATAGGCGTGCGGTCTAGTCAGGACCGTTTAGAAACAAGATCGATGAAACGAATGAACCGGAACCATGCGGTCTAGACAGGGCTGCTAAGAGTCCTTGGCGATCAGATAAAGGGCCACTAAGTACCTCTGGCGGTCATCCATAGGCCGCTAAGGTCCAGAACACCAAAAACACCGGTTAAGTGCTTTCTAACAATTGAGTTTTAAGGGTACCACCAGCTCGGCATCCTAGTGAGAATCTCAGACTTGCAGAGTTTTATGGAGGCCTTGAAACAAGATCACATAGTCCGGTGGATGGAATATCCAACGGAGTGGATCACAAGTCTAAGATTGTGTGCTTAATGTGCAAAGTGTAACTAATGACATCATACCGGAATACATGCCATGTACTTAAGAAAATGACTCATAGATAAGAAAGGATCGTGGCAAAACATCGATCATATCAAAGTAGCTAAGTCCATGAACCATATGAAATTAAGATAAATACAAAACTATATGATTTTGGCATGAAATTAACATAATAGTCAAAATAAAGTCTTAATTATACTCATGCTGAATTCTTGGTATTAATCAGGAAAAATAAAACATGTTTTTGAGTGCAAAATAATATAATTATAGAGTTACTAATATGTAAGGTTCAACTAGGCTCGGACTAGTTCTCAGAACAAGAAAACGGTCAGGGACTAGCCGTCAGAATGAATTAAATGGTCTTGCGATAGACCGCAATGAAGGGGTATAGACGATCATTTAATAGACCGCAAAGGTCCCCTTGCGGTCCCTTTTAGGCCGCCTTCTGCCTGTCTGGCAGAAGTTATAAAACAAAGAATAAATGTTAAACTTAGGACAAGTTATGCATGGAATTCCTCGAATCATGTTGTAAAATTATGCTAGAAAGGAAATAGACCAGGAGCATGCATGGGTTTGTGTGAAATAGATAAGAATCTTTTATCTTAATTGCATTAGGGCTAAGTTCATGTATGGAAAATAAAACTAGATGCGCAGTCCCAATAAAACAGTAAATACTCCGAGTACAATGCATGAAATCGACTGCAACTTGAGGGCTTTTACTCCTAAGCTCATATTTAAGCCATTCATGAGATAACCTACCTCTGGTCTGGGCTTTAGACTTCGAATTTAGGGATGGAAGTCGACCCTAGTTTTTGCTCGTTCTGAACTGAACCAACAGCTTCTTGCCTTTCTAACTCCTGATTCCCTTTACCTATGATAATGAAAATTGGAGGGTAGAAATAGGGTACTAAGGTGAACAAATAAGTCTAAAGAACCCTTTTCTAATTACCTTGTTTAGGACTTCTAATCTGCTGATCTTCCTAGGTTGTTCGCACAAGTTCCTGGGTTGCTTGCACTGAACGAGCATCTTTGCAGGCCTCTAACTTCTTGTAGGCTTGATCTCCTAGAACAAAATTTTAAGGGAAGTTAGACCTTACTATAATGCACGAAATCTTCTAAAGAACTCACCTCAAATAGTGCTTCCTTACCTTAGTTCCACGTGAGCCAAAAGTAAGGGTCGTGCATGTAAAACTTGGGATATATTTATAGGGTTAGCTAGGGTTTTGAGGATTTGAATGAACCTAGAGTCTCAATTAGACCTTGCACTCGATCCTGACACCTTCTACACACTTCCAATTAACAAATAACATCGATCCCAGATGATTTGGATGCCAAAGATTCAAGCTTTTCACGTTTTCACTCATTCACAGAATTGGGAGGGCGTAGCGGTCATGGGAGGACCGCTATGGTGCCCCTAGCGGTCGCGCGATAGACCGCTAGGGTTCATAAATTCTGAAAATTTTAGATTTTCATACTATCCCTCCATTTATCCCCTATTTGAAGTGTATATCCCATTTAAATCTGTAAATCACTTAATTTACGTTTCTATTAATGGGTTGGGTCTAAAAAGTCTTAAAAATGGGTCTTTGGGCCTATTTAAGTTGGGCTTAGCCCTTTAGTTGATATAGGTTTTTTTTAAATGGATTAAATAAATACTTATATCTTCTTAATAGCCCATTTAGCCTTTTAAAAATGCTTAATAATAAGTATTTTAAATTCAGAAAATTCCTAGAAAATTCTCGGGCGTTACAGTCCAACCCCCTCACTCGATTGTTCGGGATGGGTTTTTGTATCCGGGCTGATTTCCCCCCGTCTAGACATTCGAAAATAGAGTAAAAGTTATTTTGACCTATTCGGAGGTGAGGACGTGTAAGACTACGTGCGCCTTGACCCCCTGAGTGGGAATGACTGCGGAGGACGTGCCCAGAGTGGGAAGAATCGTGGAGTTGACGGACGGTTATCAGGAGGCGGCCAGGTCGATGGCCGTTTCAAAGGGGACTGGGCGGCCAAGGTTGTAGCCGCCTTGGGAATTGGGCGGCCAGGAGTTTGGCTGCCTTAGGAACTGGCGGGTCAGTACCTTGGCCGCCATGAGGTCTGGGCGGCCAATACCCTAGCTGCCTTGGTTGGCTGGGCAGCCAGTACCCTGGCTGCCTAGGGATCTGTGCAAAATGTATAATAATACCTAAAAAAGAATTCACCTTGGGGGATCCGCGAAAGGACAAGGTGGAGCCTACCTAGATAAAGATGAGACCCCACACTCCCTATCATCTAAAAGAAAGTGTCACTTCCATGATGGTTAGACAAGGTCCATGGGATGTCTGAAATTAGGCATCTATAGTAAGCAACGATGTTTAAGGCTTAATCTGGATTAGATTAACTATCCATCCTTAATCTAATTGCTACAGTGCTGCTACGGTATGTTATAGTACCGCTACAGTACCGATGACTTCGCCTTCTCAGAATCATGCCATGAATCTCGTCATTCACATTAACACGTGGGATATGGTTTGTATTAATGTATTCTATACTTTAAAGACATGAAGGAAAATATTCATAATTTATTTTTTTTCATCTTTCTTTATTTCTTTTCACATATAAATGTATATATAAAATTTCGAGTTGCTACATCCTCTCCCACTTAAAAAGAATTTGGTCCTCCAAATTCACATGATCCATTACAAAATAAGAGGATTACCAACAATACTAACCTGAAAATAATTCTGGATACTTATTCTTAATCGCATCCTCCAATTCCCAAGTAGCTTCTTCTTGTCCACTACGGCTCCATTAGATCTTAACCGTTGGTATTGCTCTATTCTTTAGTTGATGCAATTTCCAGTCTAGTATCTTGATGCGTTTCTCTTCATAAGACAAATCATTTTACAGTACCAAATCATCATGTTGGATCACATGTGAAGGATCATAGATATACCTCCTCAACATTGATATAAGGAAAACATCATGCACTCCTGCCAACTTCGAGGGTAATGCCAGAATGTATGCCACTTCTCCAACTCTATCAAGGATCTCAAAGTGACCAATAATCCTTGGACTTAGCTTTTCTTTGACTCCGAATCTTTGGATTTCTCGGGTAGGTGATACCTTCAAGAAAACATGGTCACCGATTTGAAATTCTAGATCTCTTCTTCTATTGTTAGTATAACTCTTCTATCAGGATTGAGCAACTTTCAGTCGGTCCCTAATCATTTGGATATTCCGAGTAGTATCTTGAATCGTAACATGACCTACTAACTACTTCTCCCCAATCTCATCCGAGCATATGGGTGATCTACAACTTCTACCTTATAAAGCTTCAAAAGGTGCCATTTGAATACTTGATTGGTAGCTATTATTGTAGCAAACTAAATCAATGGTAAATGTTCATGCCAAGTACCATCAAAATCTATCATGCAAGCTCTAAGCATATCCTCTATGATTTGATTAGTTCTTTCTATCTGACCATTTGTCTGAGAGTGAAAAGTTGTACTAAAATTTAATCTCATTCCCAGAGAAGATTGCAATCCATTCTAAAAGTCAGAAGTAAATCTAGGATCTCTATCAGAAATTATGGTTGAAAGAATGCCATGTAATCTTACCACTTCCTTGATGTATAGAGCTGCCAGTATATCCACCGTCCACTTACTTTTGATGGGTAGGAAGTGAGAAGTGTTGGTTAAGCGGTCCACTATTACCCAGATTGCATCAAGTCCTCCTCTAGTTTTGGGTGTTGTGTCCCTGTGTTTTGATGCTGTCAAAACCATGAATCATGTATACTTTTTATATGGATAGTCAAATGTGTTTTGTTGATGTTGAATCATGCATGAAGCTCTCATGTCTTTGATTGTGTAGTTCAGCTCAAAATTGCGCAAGGAACAAGTTGACGTTTGCACAAAGAACAGGCTGAAAGACAGTTGATTTCTGAAGAATTAAAGAAAAGTCAACGTGGTCAACATAATCAACGTACAGTCAATGCAGTTAAGACAATGCTCAAACCAAGCCAATGAAGTCAAAGTCTTAATTCTGAAGAAATGGGTCACAAATATGTCAAGATTGATACAAGAGAAGGCATGAAGATAAGGCAGACAAATGGACAAACAAGGGTGACATATAGGTTAGTAAGGGTGTAAAATACCCTGCTAACGGTGACAAATAGGTCATCTGTGAGATGAAACTGACGTCTCTCAAGGCAGCGATACAAGAGGAAGGGCGACGGCTAAAGGATGCCAGTGGTGACAAATAGGTCTGCAAGGCAGACAAATGGGCTTTATCTGTGACAAATAGCTCAACAGAGCTAACAAATGGTTGGTGAAGTGTGTGAGACGTGAAGAGAAGAAGTAGAGTTGACTGAAGTCAAAGTGGACCAGTCAAATACTGACATGGTCAAAGTCAATGCCAGTCATTTAACTCCAGCCAACGTTACTTTCAAGCTTGACTCAAGTCAATGTTGACCCAAGTCAAAGTCAACTACAGTCATTGTGAATGAAGTCAAGCTCTAGAGTCAAACGGACAATAGAGAAGCCAAGTGGACAACTATGACTAATGGCGAACAAAGCAGACAAATGATGTGTTAAAGGTGATAAATGGCCAACATGGCTGAATAATAGTAGACAAGGGTGACAAATAGCTGGGCTTTGGTGACAAATAGAAGATAGAGGTGAATAATAGCTATCTAAGGGTATATAATAGGCAGCCATGCTAAAAGCATGGAAAGCATGAAGGTGGAGTCGACGCGTGAAGTAGTGGAGTCGACGCAGCCCCGTTCAAAATAGAAGAAGAAGCAACAGTGACGGCCTTTGGATGCTAAGGGTGAAAAATAGCGACGTAAGGCTGATAAATAGGTAGCTAAGGGTGAAATATGACTAACTAATGGTGACAAATAGGTCGCTTGTGAGGAAAAGGTCTAGTCACATGAAGAGCACGTGAAGTGAGTTCATGCCTTCGATACCAATCATTTAGCACGAGATCCAAAGGGTATTTGGGACCTTTTCATGGTAGAAGATTGTTTCCTCCTTTCCAGATGGACCAATGGAAAATCAAAGGAATCAAATCATTTTATCCTTAAGGCCATTTCCGATGCTCTGTAATATATAGTATCTTCCTGCGAAGAGAAAGCTGTTGCTGCTGAAAAAGAGAGAAGCTTGAAGAAGAAAGAGTGCAGTCGTGAGAAGAAGAGAGAGTTTCTGTGAGGGTTTCTAAGCAGAGAAGAAGCTGTAGAGAAAAGAGAGAGTTCTGAGTGAAGAAAAAGTAGAGTGAAGATGTTGCTGAAAAAGAGAGAAGCGTGAAGAAGAAAGAGTGCAACCGTGAGAAGAAGAGAGAGCTTCTGTGAGGGTTTCTAAGCAGAGAAGAAGCTGTAGAGAAAAGAGAAAGTTCTGTGTGAAGAAAAATCAGAGTGAAGGGCTGTGAGAAAAAGAAGAGAGGAAGAAAGAAAGTGAGAGCCCGTGAAGAAGGGTGTCCAGCCAAAGCTATCTTCAACCTGTTTGGCATCTGGATCAAATCCAAGCCCATGTGTTACTTCAGAGCCACATTTGTCTTGTGGGTTTTTCTTTGTTCTGATTTTTATTTTCTTTGTTCCTATTTTGTTCTTTCATCAAGCTGTTAGTCAGCAGAGCAAGCTGTGAGGCTCAGCTGTAAGAGGATTTGTTCCTGTGGTTAAGAAAAGCTGTAAGGCTCAGTGGATAGCAAGCTGTAAGGCTCAATGGATAGCAAGCTGTGAGGCTCAGTTGTGTAGCAAGCTGTGATGCTCAGCAGTTCAAGCTGTTAGTTAGCGAAATCCTTTTTTTTAAAGTCAAAGGTAATACTTGCAAGGTGAGATGAGGAAGACTGTTCACCCCTTCTTGGAAAGGGAGAGACGCTCCACCCCGGCCGCCCGATGAGCAGATTTTATTTATAGTAATAGCAGAAAGAAATAGTACAGAAGAAGGCAAGGGCAAGATAAGGCTCCCAAACTTATAGAGACGAAAGGGGCCATAGACAACAGGGGCGAACAGAGACCAAGAAGCCCAACAAGGGGGGAGCAAGGGAAACTCAACCTAAGTAACCAAAATCAACAAGACAACCTGCAGAACCAAGAGATGAAACAACCAGCAGAAGCCATCGGTGGTCCTAAGTGGAGCTAGTAGAGTTGGATCTTCGGTGGGAGCTCCTGGTTGCAACTCCTTCAGGCTTGGTAGACGGTCGCGGACGGTCCTTGCCTTGATCACCCACCCAGTTAGCATGGGCGCTATGGATGTCAAACGGACCGGCAGACTCAAGGCCTGGTACAGTAAGAACCTTATAGAGAATGGGGAGCTGAATGCCTCCATCAGTAGAAGAGGGCAGACCTCCGACACCAGAGGACCCTTCCCATGATGCAGGAGCCATGGCTGAAAGGGGACGCACGATCGGGGTAGGGGGACCTCGATCGGATGGCTTAGCAGCCCGACGCACGGCCTGGATGAAGGAGAGATGGGGCTTGGCAGTAGGTGAACGTTGGGCATCAGCCGCCTCAGAAGAACCAGCAACTACAACTACACTGGGTCCCAGAGAGACGGAGGGGCCAACATCATGCAAGGATGGGGCAGCAAGCTCATGAGCAGGCGTAGGCGGTGCATCAACCACCTTAGAAGAACTAATAGCACCATCTGCACGGGGGCCCGAGGTGACGGAGGATACAACAACAGAAGACCAAGAGGGGGCCGTAGTTTTGAGCAGATTGACGGTGGCAATCGGTGGAGGAAAGAGGCCAGGCACTACAGGGGCAGGAGCGGGAGAGACAGCAAGACTAGGCACCACAAGGGAAGGGGCAGGCAACCAAGAGGAGCACTGGCCTTCCAACCAAACAGAAGGCTTGCCGTCAATCCCTGCAAGTGCCTGAGCATCGGGCAAAGAAGCCCCGCCGCCAACAGAAGGCCCAACCCCTTGCAGACAAAGGCCAAGAGCATAACCCAAGGAGGAAGCGTCAACCCCCAGAGGAGGGGAGGCGTCCCCAGGTAAAGCAGAACCCGCACAGACAGAGGAGGAAGGGCTAACCTCTTGGGAGGCAGGCGTAGACTGAGCATAGGAACCCAATAGGGCCATCTGTCTAGATCCTTATGCAGCCAAAGCACCAGCCAAGGTTGGAACGGGCCCCAAAACTGAAGGCTGGAGATGACCAGAGGACACAGCAGGCAAGGGAACCACTACAGCCTCAGCGGACACCAAGCTAGCCACAGAGGGCTGGAGGATCATGGAAGGTGCATGAGACATGGAAGGAGCAGCAACAGAAGGCGTTGGCAGGGCAGAGGCTGGCGGGGGGGCCTGCACCGTGGCCGCCTGCGTCAACGCAACTCCAGACGCAAAGGGTTGACGTGTTGGCGCAGTGCCACACGCCGAGGCCTTCACCGTAGTCGCAAGCAGTGCAGGAGCAGCAGAGGGGACACTGACGGCAGCAACCTCAGGGGGTTGAGAGATGAAAGGAGGGTCAGAAGGCACAACAAGCAAGATAGCAGGAGTGGTGGCCTGAGCAGGGGTAGATGAAGCAGCACCAGGTAGACCAGTGGCCAAAATGGCAAGCACATGGGGAGCATTAGAGGGAGCAAGGTCACCAGTAGGGACTGGCCTCCAAACTGAACCTGACACCAGTGCAGGGCCCCTCACCGTTGGGTGATGGATGGGTCTCACCACACCTCCAGGACATGAGCCATCGAGCCCACCAGCCGGCGGGGGGATCTTCTTGCACTTAGCCATGAGGTGGCCAAGGTGCAGGCAACCCTGGCAGAGCAACGGGGGATATGGGTAGATGATAGGCTGCCAAGTCCCTCCATCCCCAATACCAACCCAGACGCGAGCCGGTAGAAGCTTGGAAACATCCAACTGAACACAAACCTAAGCAGAATGGGTCTTGAGCAGGCATGAAGTGTTCCTGTCAACCTTAAGAACAGGGCCAATGGTCCTTACGATTGAACATATCAAAGCGTCGTTGTAGAAATTGGGTGCGAGGCCGGGCAGCTCCAGCCAAATGGGGACGATCGGAGAGTCAGCATCGGGGCAGAAATCAATGGACCATTTGAAAAACCTAAAGATCCGGCCTTGCACATATAGAGATTCTTTGAGAAGAACCTGAAGGTAGTCATCACTATTCTGAAAGCGGATGAGAAGGTAGCGTCCATCTAGAGCACTTATGATGAAGTCCTACTTAAGGGTAAAACGGTGCACCAGGTGCCCTCTGATATCTCGAAAAGGAGGGCGCCCGTGTGGAGTTCTGGCAATGATGGCAAATTGAAGGGGCTTGCAGGACACCTTAACCTCGTCGAGGGAGAAGAAGACGGCCGGTTCTCCTGAATTGGTAAGGACAGGGGGATGAATAGCAAGGGAGAGGGCCGGAGGTGTGACTGACTGCAACACGATCTGGGCAAACGAGGGGCCAACTACAGGAGGAGGGGAGGAGGGTAGCGCTCCCACAACAGGCCAGACGGAGCCTCTCCCACCGACCGTCGACAGACGGGCACCCCCAACCGAAGGCTTGGTGGCAGGGACCCAAGCATGCAGCAATGGAGAAGCCGAGGTAGGACCAGGAACAAGGGCGCTGGTAGGAACAGAGGTAGCCACACAAGCACCAACACCCATGCACGGCTGTGAGGGAGCGCCACCAGCAGCAGGGGGTGCAAGAGGGGCTAACGCATGGCCAGAGCAAAGACAAGCAGCAACGGTAGAGGACATCCCTTGGGAGGAGGGCACGGCCATAGGCCTGCTCGCAGTGACCACCGGAGGAGAAGAGGCAGCATCTACAGAACACATGGGCCCAGCCGAGTTAATAGAAGCCAGGGAGGGAGCACCTTCAGCAGCAGGGCGAGAGAGAGAGGCAGGAGTAGGATGAGGACCACCAGCGGCAGAGACGGGCGGCCGTAGAAGACCAGTGGCCAACGGGGGAGATGCCAATGGAGCAGCAGAAGGTGGAGGAGCGCCAACAGAAGGGAGCAGGCTGACAGAGGAGACATCACGATAAGAGGGAACAGTCGCAGAGCCTCCCGCAGAAGGTGGCGTGAGTTGGGAGGCATAAATGTGTCCCCCAGCGAAGGGGGGGGGGGCACGACAGAGAAGGCGGGAGCACCACCGCAAGGATCGCTCGAGGAAGAAGGAAGGGCAGGCAGAGCGCCAACACCGGAGGGCACAGCCCTAGGACCTCCTACAGCTGTCGGCGGAGGAGGCACGCCTACGTCCGTACAGGCCAGCCCAGAAGTTGGATGGAAGGATGCAGCGGTGGAGGTGAAGGCATGACCGGCGGCGGGGGGGTGGGGGGGGAGGCGAGGAAGGGGAAGGGGGAGGCACATGGCCTCCCCCTCACCGGCCATGGTCGGCTATCAACCAGCCCGTAGACATGAGGGAACTATAGCGCGACCGGGAACGGGGGTGGGAACGGGGGGGGGGGGGGGAGAACGGGATGGAGAAGAGAGAACATGGAAAACACGTATGATAGTCAGTGAAATCCGCACTGGGTCTGGTGAGGGGTGGGTGTAGGCAGACTGGGTGTCTGGCCGAACCACCTAAAATATCCTATTTTATGGTTTGGCTGTGTGTGTGTAATCCTTTTATTGTACCACTCTTCACAAGATGTTTCATGAGCTATTCGGGCATCTCATCTGTTAAGTGTTTCACCGCGCGCTAAGTGTTCGATATAAGGTTCAGTAGCAGCCAGTCTTTTAACAAGTCTTCAGATCTGTTCAGTAGAATAGTCATATAATGTTCACATCATTTTCTTTTTGTGGGTATTGAGTGCCAGCCTGATTACTTATCTGTTTGACATATGTGCTGTGTGAATGTTTACTTGCACTTAGTTTCATTCTGTTCAAATTAGGTAGGGCAGTTTATTTTTAATTGACCATAGTTTTTATCAGGGGATATATTCACCCCCCTCTATATCCTATCCTTCCGCACAACACTTGGTATCAGAGCCCGGTTTCCCATGATCTGGTCCAACGACCAGGGAAGACCTGGGAATGGCAATGCTCGCAACTTCATAGCTGAAGGGCATTCGATTAACTGACCACTGTTTTTTGATGGTTTTAATTATCTTTATTGGAAGAATAGGATGGAGGTGTTTTTACGTGCTCAAAGCCATGAGCTATGGAGAGTTGTGACTAACGTTCCTTTTCCACTTCTAGAGGATGACAATGCGTGGACGAGAGAACAGATCCGACTGTCAACGGTCAACTGGACAACAATGAGCATCATGCAGGGTGCTGTCCATCCAGAGGAGTATTCGAGGATCTCTGCTTGCAGATTAGCCAAAGAGATTTGGGATAGGTTGGAGCTGATATACGAAGGAACGTCCCAAGTAAGAGCAACAAAGGTAAATATGTTGGTCTCCGAGTATGAAGTATTTAAGATGACGTCTGATGAGTCTATAAAGGAAATGTTCTCTAAGCTTTCTTAGCTTACTAACAATCTTAAAGCACTAGGCAGGGATTATTCTGATAGTGAGATTGTTAGGAAAATCCTCAGGTCTCTATCTCCTGCGTGGCACACAAAGGCCACTGTAATAGAAGAGTCTAAGGACCTGACCACCATGAAGGTGGATGAGTTAATTGGGTCTTTGATGGCCTATGTGATGAATTTGAAGAAAAATGAAGATGAGGAGAAGAAACCCAAGATGATAGCTCTCTTGGAGTCCAATAGCAGTGAAGAGAGCAGTGGGGATTTTAGTGAGTTATCTACGTCTGAACAGGCATTCCTCACTAGAAATTTCAAAAGGTTTCTAAGAATGAGTGGTAAGTATTCAAAGAAGAAGAAACCTCACCAGGGGTATGATAGGTCTCATTCTAAACCTGATATGCATAGGAAGTTTGATAAAATCATATGTTATCACTACAGGAAACCAAGGTATGTCAAAGACGAATGCCCGGAGTTGGTAAAGAAGGACACCAAGGGCAAGAAGAAGACCAAGGCCATGGTGTCAACTTGGAGTGATGAGGAGGAAAGTGTTCCAAGTGATGATGAAGAACAGGTTGAAGTTTGTGCGCTTGTGGCAAATGAAGAGGAAGATGATGAAGAGGTGAGCTCTATTTTTGAGCATCTTACTATAGATGATTGGTAGCATGCATATACTGTGTTATTTGAGTCATATGAAGCTTTAAGAATTTTTTCATAATTATTTTATTGCTAATTTAATTCTAAGTTAATTTTTCACCTAATTTTCTATTTCACCCACCTATGTTACTATTACACCAACTTATGTTGCAAATAAATTTCAACATGTGAATGTTGAAATAAATCTCCCTTTGCGACACAATATCAATTACCTCATTTATTCAATGATGTTTTATTGTTAATTTAATTCTAAGTTAATTTTTCACCTAATTTCCCTATTTCACCAACCCATGTTACTATTACACCAACTTATGTTGACAATAAATTTCAACTTGTAAATGTTGAAATAAATTCCCCTTTATGACATAATCAATCATTTCATTTATTCAATGATATTTTACTGCTAATTTAATTCTAAGTCAATTTTTCACCTAATTTTTCTATTTCACTAACACATGTTACTATTACACCAACTTATGTTGAAAATATATTCTAACATGTAAATGTTGAAATAAATTCCCCTTTATGACATAATCCATGACCTCATTTATTCAATGATGTAAGAAATTACATGATCCATTAATTAGGATTTAATTAGAGCTAATAATTCTCTCTTAAATCGGATGCTACAGTACTACTACAGTACCAACGTCTTCGCCTTCTCAAAATCATGTCGCGAATCTTGCCGTTCATGTTAACACGTGGGATAGGGTTCGCGTTTATATATTCTACACTTTAAAGACATAAAGAAAAACATTCATCATTTATTTTATTTTCATCTTTCATTATTTTTTTTCTTCGCATATAAATGCATATATAAAATTTTGAGTTGCTACATCCTCCCCCACTTAAAAAGAATTTGGTCCTCTAAATTCACATGATTCATTATAAAATAAGAGAAGTGCTAACAATACTAACCTGAAAATAATTCTGGATACTTCTTCTTAATTGCATCCTCTAATTCCCAAGTGGCTTCTTCTTGTCCACAACGGTTCCATTGGATTTTAATCATTGGTATTGCTCTATTCCTTAGTTGATGTAATTTTTGATCTAGTATCTTAATGGGTTTCTCTTCATAAGATAAATCTTTTTGCAGTACCAGGTCATCATGTTGGATCACATGCGAAGGATCATAGACATACCTCCTTGGCATTGACACATGAAAAATATCATGCACTCCTGCCAGTTTCGGGGGTAATGCTAGCCTGTATGCTACTTCTCCAACTCTATCAATGATCTCAAAAGGACCAATAAATCTCAGATTTAACTTTCCTTTGACTCCGAATCTTTGGATTCCTCAAGTAGGTGATACCTTTAAGAAGACATGGTCACCGATTTGAAATTTTAAATCTTTTCTTCTATTGTCAGAATAACTCTTTTGTCAGGATTGGGCAATTTTTAGTCGGTCCCTAATCATTTGGATATTTCGAGTAGTATCTTGAATCATGTCAGGATCTACTAACTTTTTCTCTCTAATCTCATCCCAACATATGGGTGATCTACAACTTCTACCATATAAAGCTTCAAAAGGTGCCATTTGAATACTTGATTGGTAGCTATTATTATAGGAGAACTCAATCAATGGTAAATGTTTATGCCAAGTACCACCAAAATCTATCATGCATGCTCTAAGCATATCCTCTATGATTTGATTAGTTCTTTCTGTCTGACCATCTGTCTAAGTGTGAAAAGCTGTACTAAAATTTAATCTCATTCTCAGAGAAGATTGCAATCCCTTCCAAAAGTGAGAAGTAAATCTAGGATCTCTATCAAAAACTATAGATGAAGGAATGTCATGCAAACTTACAACCTCCTGGATATACAGAGCAACTAGAACATCCACGGTCCATTTGCTTTTAATTTGTAAGAAGTGTGCGGACTTAGTTAGTCGGTCCACAGTTACCCATCTAGGATCAAATCCACTTCGGGTCTTCGATAATCCAACAATAAAATTCATACCAATACTATCCCATTTTCACTCAGGTATTTTGAGAGGTTTAAGTTTCCCAGCTGATTTGAGATGTTCGGCTTTAACTTGTTGGCAGACTAAGCATCGGCTCACGAACTCGGCTACCTCTCTTTTCATGTTAGGCCACCAAAAGGTTCTTTTGAGGTCTTGATACATTTTTGTGGCACCAGGATGAATAGTGTACCTCGATCGATGTGCCTCCTCTCAGATTTTGTTTTTGACGATAGAATAATTAGGTACACAGGTTCTTCCTCAGAAAAGTAGCCTTCCGTCATCTACCAAAAGGAAATCCGGCCGTTGATCTAATTTCTCTTTAATTTAAACATTCAACAGAACATCATCTTGCAACTCTTTAATTTCTGAGAGTAATTTGGGTTGGAGTCTAATATTTGCAATCAAGACTCCTTCTTCCTTCTCCTCTACATTGAGGTCTAAGTTTGCCATTGGCTCTAACAAATGCCATTCTTTAATCATTAGGCTTGATAATAATGCCATCGGCTTCTGACTAAGAACATCTGCTATGACATTACCTTTTTATGGATGATACTGTATAGAAAAATCAAAATCCTTGAAGTACTCCAGCCGCCTTCTTTGCCTCATATTGAGTTCTTTTTGAGAGAATAAGTACTTGAGGCTCTTATGGTCAGAATACACAATGCCTCACCATAGAGATAATGCTGTCAAATCATCAAGGCAAAGACTACAACCGCCAACTCTAAGTCATGTACGGGATAATTCTCCTCGTGCTTTTTTAATTGCCTTGAGGAATAAGCGATTACCTTGCCATGTTGCATCAATACAAAACCCAAGCCAATTACAGATGCATCAGTATAAACTTCAAATCCTCCTCCTTCAATAGACAATGTGAGTATAGGGGCAGTAGTCAGACAATCTTTTAAGGTCTGAAAGCTCTTCTCACATTCCTCGGACCATATATATGGAGTTTCCTTCCTTGTCAATCTTGTCAAAGATACCACGATCTTGGAGAAGTCCTTAATAAATCTTCTATAATATCCTGCCAATCCCAAGAAGCTTCAAATTTCGGTCACGCTAGTAAGTCTCTCCCAGTTCTTTACAGCTTTAACCTTTGAAGGATCAACTGCAATACCCTTCTGGGAAATTATGTGACATAGAAAAGAAACTTCTTCTGGCCAGAAATCACACTTGCTAAGCTTAGCATATAATTTATGATCTCTTAATAACTACATGGCTTTCTTAAGATATTCTTTATGCTCCATCTTGGACTTGGAGTAGATCAAAATATCGTCAATAAAGACCACCACAAATTGATCAAGGTATGGCCTGAATGCACTGTTCATCATTTGCATAAATGCGGCAGGTGCATTGGTTAGGCCAAAAGACATAACAATGAACTCATAGTGTCCATACCTGCTCTTGAATGCCGTTTTATGAATATCCCCTTCCTTAATCTTTAATTGATGATAACCAAATCTAAGATCAAAATTTGAAAAATATCGAGCTCCAAAAATCTAGTCAAATAGTTCATCAATCCTCGATAATGGATATTTATTCTTGATTGTGAGTTAGTTTAATTACCGATAGTCAACACACAATCTCATTGTCTCGTCCTTCTTTTTGACAAATAGGACAGGGGCTCCCCAAGGTGAAGTACTTGGTCGGATAAATCCCTTCTTCAATAACTCCATCAATTATTCTTTCAACTCCTTCATTTCGACAGAGGACATCCGATACGGAGCCTTAGAAATAGGTGCAGCTCTCGGAATCAAATCAATAGAGAAGACCACTTCTCGCTCCGGAGGAATACCAGGGAACTCGTCCGGGAATCCCAAACAATACGAATATCCTCCAGATTGGGTTCCTTATGCCCGGCCATAGTACTAGAGGCTAAGAATGCCGCACATCCCCTCTTTAATAATTTATCAGCTTTAAGGGCCGAAATAAGAGATAGGTGTCTAGAATACCTGACACTAGAAAATAAGAGGTTGGGGTACCCACTAAAGGTTACCATACCCAATTTGCAGCTAACACTAGCACCATGTGTAGATAACCAGTCTGCTCCCAAATTAATATCATATCCATCCATCTCCATACATACTAAGTCAGCAGGTAAGTTGCAACCACTGACTAGAACTTCAGTAGCAGGGTAGAAATATTTAATCTTAGATCCTACTCCAATAGGAGTAATAATAGTGAGTTTGGATTCTAACGGAACATGCCTCATAGGTAAAATATCAACAAAGCTCTTAGATATGAATGAATGCTCCGGTGTCAAATAAAACAAAGGTGAGCTTTGAGCAAATAGAAAGAGTACCTTCCATGATGCCTCCTTCTTCGATAAATTCCGCATCCCTAAGAGCTTGAAGTCTACCTTGCTTTTTGATAGCAACTGGAAGTTTTTCTGGCGGAGCTTGCTCGTTGAGGAGTGGACAATTCGGGATTCTATGATCCCAACTCCCATAGCGAAGACAGGCACCAAGTCTTCTCCAGCACTCTTCCACCTTATGTCTGGACTTTTCACAATGCTTGCATAGTTCCTTTGATGGGGTAACAATATGGACAATTTATTTATCATTCCATCTTGGCTTCTTGTCCTTTTGGAAGTTACGCCCATCTTTATGGAAGTTACATCCATCTTTATGGAAGTTACACCCATCTGAATTGGGCCTCTTCTTCCCGAAAGAGGGCTTGAAGTTAGCAAAGCTAGTGACTTGCTCCTTCTTGGCTTCTCTTCCCCGGATGCGATTAGGCATCTCCGTTAGATCTTCCAGGAGTTGGGCTCTTCTCACCATATCAACATATACTTGAATATCCATCGGGGCGCGTTGAGTAATATATTGGGACTTTAAGCCATTCAAAAATCTTCTCGCCTTCATCTTTTCGGTACCCACTAGGTGTGGTGCGTACCGAGATAATCTTGCGAACTGAACTTCATATTCCGCCACTGTCAAACTCCTTTGCTTCAAAGAAGCAAATTCGGTAGCCTTCCTTTCTTGCACCCTATCGGAGAAGTATTTATTGTTGAATTGTTCCACAAACTCTTCACACAACACATGATCATGTTGTAGAGTTGCTTTGACAGACTCCCACCAAGTACAAGCATCCTTTTCTAATTGGAAAGTGGCCAATAGGACCTTTTCCTCATCCGCGCATTGCATAACGCGGAAGATCCTCTCGATCTCCTTTACCCAGTGTTCTGCCTCGTCTGGGCCCGTGGACCCTGTGAACTTGGGAGGGTTCATGCTTTTGAAGTTCCTATGTAAATCTCCAGCTCCTTGGTAAGCTCCTGCTTGAGCTACTTGTTGTAGCGCTTGGGTCAGTCCTTGTAGCGTCTGCTGCATCTCGCGTCATTGTGCTCTCTCGACAGCCATTGGCGAGAATTAAGTTTGCAATAATAGTTACAAAACTAAGTGTTTGTTTTATGTTCTTGATTTATCCTAATTTAAAGCTTAGCCCGTGGCTCTACCCATTCTCACCAGTAAGGTTCAAGATTCTATCAAAGATTATTGATCAACCCTTAGAACCTATATCAAGGGAAACCTAGGGTTTATGAAACCTAGGCTCTGATACCACAAAGATTGTCTCACCCCGACGTGGAATATGAAGGCGTGACGAGTTGTAACACTCGTGTCGATCAGAGCATGCATATAAGGGGGATCCAATTTCAAAGGAGATAACGAAAAATGGATACTATTATTTCATCGAAGTAAAGTTTTACAACATCATTAAGCCTTAAGAGGCATAATACAACTTTCAAACATACTTAATTCTTGCAAGAGCAACAAATTTAAACCTAGGTATCTAAGATAAACTTGGTCCCTCTTTTCATTCTTGCCCGTCCCCAGTTGTTTGGGGTTCATTATCAGAACTACCTGAAATATTAACTGAAAACGTAGGGTGAGCGAAACGCTCAGTAGGATTTATATCTTTATACCAGGTAACTTTAAGTAATTAACATTTTAGATAAAGGTACTGTGCTATGTTGAGAATGAAACTAAAACATGGAACATGAATAAGAGAGAGAGTAAAGGAATGCAAGTAATTGGAATCACATGTAGACAAGATATTAAGAGAAAAATTCAAGTAGAGAACGATCATGTAGCAAGTAATATGATGGAATTGGCCATTTCACACAAGCATGTACAAGTCAAGTATTTCATGTAATTCAAGTACTTTCGAGTATTCAAGCAAATCAAGTATTACACGAATTGTGGAATGTCATAAATGAATCTTGCATGCATGTTTCGGTTCAATGCCACACCAGGTCAATAATAGCTTTCATGGACACAAGTACTTTTGGGCGCTCCCCCCAAGACCAGACCGAGCCCCATTACCGCCAGGCATTGTGGTTATGGATCATAGATCCCAAGTATATTTAGACATCCACATAGTATGTATGGCCAAAGAATTTCAAGGTAAAGCTTAATGAAATAAAGTACAGATCTAGCAAAAATTATCATTTGGGGAACAAATAGTACAAGATTTCAAGTAGTTGTAAGAGAAGTTCAAGGATGATTTTATGCATCATGTTTAACAATATTAAGTCGATAAGAAGGCATCATGTTTAACGACATTAAGTCGATAAAAGAATTGGATTGACGGACATGGCACGATCGGTTCTCATGGAAAACCTTGTTAAACATGCTTAGATCAAGTTTTTCATAGTCGGTTGCTTAGCTAGAAACCGAAGAATCACGGCCAGGTAAGAGGTGGGATAGTGGAAGCACTACAAGAAATGGGACCTATAGCCATGAATTTTACCTATGTTTGTAGAAAACATACGTATAAACAACGTATTCTGACGTTTTTAAAAATACATAGGTAAATTTGCTATGTTTCATTATAGTGTAGCTCTATGGTCATCTTATTCTGATGGTTTTCTAAGAAATGTTGGAAAAATTGAGTTATTGCTACGTGTATCAAGTGAACGTGAGAATATATACTATATGTTGTTTCACTTATAATAAAACGTAGGAACAAAGTGCTTCATAAAAAAATAAAAAAATAATTAGAAATGTAGGAATTGCAGGCGACCTGGTGGCACCATTGTAAATCATATTTGAGCGCACGATAGTTTTCATTTCCCCCCATTTTTTAGCCGCCCCACCCTCAAAGCCCTCTTCCCCATCTCGACCATCTTCTTCCCCACAAAACCCCCCATCAACCGGTGAGCTCCCTCTTCTCCGTCTCTGGTGATCTCCCGTTCCTATCTCCTAGACGAAACCCCATCCACCTTCTTCCCGATGCCCTTAGTTCTTCTTCATCTTCTGCTGCTGGTGCTCCTGGACGAAACCCTTGGGCTCCGGGAACACGAAGAAGCCGTGGGTACTCCACCAGCCTCGCCTCCTTCCCCTCCCTCCTTAGCCCCTTGTAGTATCTCCTCTGCCAGTCCAGTTGTAGGTCGAAACACCCCACCGCCACCAGCGTCGATGGGAAGCCCTCCCCCAGACCGGTCACCGCCCCCTCAATGCTCGCCGCCTCGTGGTCGCGCCTGGCCCCCTCTAGGAAGATGGCCCTCCACATCCGATCTGTGCGCTCCGTCGTTATAATGGGGGTGCTCGCCAGGCGGACCTTCGAGTCCACCCGGTCCTCCCCACTGAAGAACACCTGGATGGCCACGAGACCTGTTAGGCTGAACTGCGCATGATGGGGGGGCTCCTCGACAGTCCACCGGCGAGCGACGTAGTGGGCAATGTTGCCGCCGACGCTGTCGTTGATGAGGAAGCAGTTGCAGAAATCGATGACCTCGAAGAACTCCCCTGCATCAACAACCTTGGGTGACTTCACATGTTGCTTCGGGTTCCCCTGCATCAGATACAGTGGCCCCAACTGCTTCGGCTCTATCTGTGGCAGATCTGGGAAAGTAGCTTTTGTTTTTTTATTCTCTTTTTTGGATTTGGGGCATGGATCTAGGGTTGTGCAGGGGATGGCAGACCAGCCGATGTAATTGCCACTGAGGTTAAGCCCATTCCTGTGATGCCTAGGCTCTACCTCAAGGGTTCTTGTGCCTTCTCAACGCCATCCCTGTGATAAAGGTGAGGGGTGGTCGCATGATGAATTGTTCAGGGGGGGGGGGGAATGCCGTGAGAAGGTAAAAATGGGGTCCCTCGGCAACTTGCTCCCTACCATTCTCCTCCAGGACGCCCGGTCATGCTACCTAATGCTCCTCCTTCCCCTCGAACTACCATCACCAGTGTCCGTTGCCCTGCCATAGCAGCAGAGGCAGCACATTCCTCTCCCCTCCAATCCCCGGCCTCAGCTTCCTCCCTCGTCCTCACGCTCCAGCCCATTTCTGGGACTGCAAGACGCTCATGAAGCTGCGGGCCTACAGGTAGTAGTAGCAGCAGCGGAAGACGTAGTTGCCTTGTCATTGCCTTTATCGTTTTAACTCTGGGGTTCTTATGTTCTAGGTTGCAGCTTCTCCTCGCAAGAATAGCAGTGCGCCTGTGATATCAGAGAAGCCTTCGGCGCAGTCGAACTTGATTATCAGGCTCACTTATCTGGAGGTGGCCACCTTCTTCTTATCTATTTATTTTTGACTGACGGTCGAATGGGTTCCCTTTCTGTTTATGGAAACATTTTGGGTTCTCAGGGTAATAGCTGGTTGTGGGACGTGGGAGGTCTGAGCATCCTTGTGGATCCCATTTTGGTGGGTAACTTGGATTTCGGGGTGCTTTGGCTTTACGATGTTGCAAAAAAGATCTTAAAGAAATTGCAGGTAATTGTTAGAATAATGTGTCAATAACGTCATTTTTGCTTATTGATTTGTTTGGTGTTATCAAAAAATTTCCCCCCTTCTTTGGGAGTACCACCCATTTCTAGAGTTTGGGGCGGGGGGCGGGTGTTGTGAAGGTAAAACGGATCAATCCTGAATTGCTTACACTGAGAACAGCTGGTCTCAGAGAGATTTTGTTTTACTCTTTTACCTTAACTTGAGCCAGCTTGAGGACCTTCTTGAAGTCGACTGCTTGCTGAGTGATAACACTAAGTCTTGATGACCACTGCCATGTGAACACTCTGAAGCCACTCTCTAAGATGCACCCAGACTTGTGGGTGATTGCCACTCAGAATGCGGAGTCCATCTTGAATCCAATGTTTAGAAATGTAAGTATCTGATTCTCACATTGTCACTGCTGCAGATGATGTAATTGTTGTCGTTGCTGATGCTGTATTAATTATTTTTGTTGTGATCATCTTTATGTCTGTGGCTCTTGTTATTATCATTAACTGTTGGTGTTTCTACTTTCTAATTGAAGGTTCTGTCTAGTTGAACTTACAATTCTGTCACTTTCAGGTTGTGCAAGGAAACACAACTTCAGAAAACCTTCCCGATATATTCCTTTAGTCTACACATAAAATATGCCTCAACATTTTTTTTTGTATATTATGGATCCATTCATCTTATATTTGGATTACAACTCAACTATGTATATGAAGAGTTAAACAGTTTTTCATTAATATGGTATTGTCATACTTCTGTCATAGTTATTATATCTTCATAGGTAAATTATTGCTTCTATCACAACCCCCCATCTCTCTCTATCTATTTAACCACATATACACATACCTTTGGTTTCATTTTTGAAGCTTATTTTTTGTTGTTTGGGAGATCTTACATAGTATCATATCAAAACTAGCATGGTAGTTTTTATGAAAACAATCTGTTATCAACTGAATCTAGACCTTCGATGCTTATTGTGGAAGATTTGCCCGAACTCCAAAAAATTTGGATCTATTTTGCCCAAGAATCAATTTTTTTTGTTAGTCCACTGATGGATCGTTGCTCTTGAGTAAAATTTCATATGGAATCTTATAATGAGTGTTTATTGTTTGCTTCAGTGGCTATTCCCTGTTGAGGGATCCTCACCACAACAAGGGGCTTGCCTTCACCGAGAAAGAACGAGATGCTCACTACCTGCGGGGCCTTTTGCCTCCACTGTCCATCACCCAACAATTTCAGGTATGTGACGATCAACACAGTTGTGCTTTTGGAAGCTAGAATTTGTTTTGCTTTGTTGCAAATCATGACCTTTCCTCCCCCATTTCTCCACAGGGGAAGAAGCTCATGTGCAACCTTCGTCAGTACCAAGTTTGTGACGACCCAAGATCTGGATACCGGGAAGAACCCGATACCATTTGAATCCTGGCCCGTTGCCCATGAGTCGGAGGGCTCGAAAGGGCTAAAAGGAGTGTGGAGGTATAAAGAAATAGGAAATAAGGTAAGATAATTCAACAACTAACAGAAATAAATAAACAACTACAACAGAGTCCCTATCATAGAAAATCTTGATTCTCACGAAAACACAGATCCTGAGGGATACGGCTAGACCATAATCATGAACAACGCCTCGCTCCGCGCACCGCACACATCGATCATCAAAGTAGGCATAACACAAAAGCACCAGTCTGGCATCACCTCAGTCACAACGAAACCAATCATGACATCGCTGCCACAATCTCGCTCACCGAGGAGACACAGTCCTCATCACGAGAAACAGCCACCGACCCAACCATGCTCGGTGAACCAAAATGCATGTTAGCCTCTCTACCAGCTGACCGTCACAATTCCGTCGGCTCCATGCCAAGGATCAACTCACACCTGGCAAGTCGAATGCCAACAATAGCACGGAACCAACTCTATCGGAACATGGACTTCGACAAAGCCCAGATCCCATCTGGAAATAGCACATCACGGAAACGGCTACCAAAGGCCTTGCTTGCACACGGCTCTCTCCATTCTCGATGCGCAACCACCAGCATCTTCTATTTGTGAAAGACCACTTACCGGTCACCAGACACTCACCAACGGGAACCCTTGACTCGCTCAGCTTCTTACTTCTTTCCTGGTCCTCCACCAGATCCGAAGGGCACATTCTAGATCTCGACTAGCCATCCGTTGACTTCCGCGCAGACCAACACCACATCCGATCTCGAGCCTCATGCCAACTCTACCCTCTCAGGGGAGCGCGGCGGAACCAATTAACAAGAATCCAGAGTTTTCGGTCTTCACCTCACTCGACTCAGACTTACAGGAGAATCCTCCCATGCTGGCCACAGACCAAGGATCACCATATGCAATGCCAACGTCTCTTCAGAGACCTCCATACACAGGCATCGTCCATCGTCCTGTCTCATCAAATCCTATTTCATCTCAATTACTCCTAATGGACGCCTACCAATCCCGGTTTCGCTCTTACCACAGAGCCACGGGACACAACCTGAACAATTCATGGCACACGACTCCAAGGCAACCAACTGCCACTTGCTATCGCAGCAACCTAGTCGATGACGCCATGACCAATGCACATGGTCCCCAGACAATACACATCTCACCATGGTCGACCACTCGGTCAACCTGACCAGCCGCTCGTAGCTTCCAACTGGGACCCATAATCTCTCAGTGATCACTTCTCTAAAACACAACCTCATCCGCGGACATAGCTTCCAACACAAAAACAGGGTACTCATGCAACACACTTGCCAACACAATTCCCCAATTCACCATCCTGCTAGTGCCATGAACCACAATACCCCTAGCAATGGCATGGCAACAACACGTCTCACACCGAGGAACCAATCCTCTGATGCTCAACTCATTGTCGGGAAATCCGCCCGTAGCAATCAATGCCACGATCCAAAACCTGTGGGTTATGGGCCCACCAGGCTTCCGCTACGCACTCTGATCCACACGCACAACCAACCACAACGACTCGGGATCCACCATCCCGACAGTCCTCTGCAACTCTGCAGGCTCCGATCCTCAACACATCGGGAATCACGACACCAACCACAAATTCTCACGAACACCGCCCAACCGGCACTCGTCCTTCTGGAATAGTGCCAACACCCTTACACACCAGGAAAATGGGCACGACCTCTCACAGGCAACCACCTACACGGGACGTGTCTTGCACGGACTTCATGGCACACACGAAGGCCAACCAATCCAGACACACGATGCAAGATGACGAACCTTAGCCAAACACGATTCTCTCCAACCAAAGGAGAAACCAATCACACCTCCAACCAACAGAAAATCTCCACACTCGACTTGACCTCGAATCTCATGCATGTTGGGAACCGCACCTTCCAACATCAGGAGAAACCATTGCCACAGTCAGGTCAACTCCTCTGACAACACTGACCAAGTGTCCTGTCGGACTACCTTCACAGCATCAACGCCGCACCCTCAAGCTCTTACGTGAGAAACAAAGCGGGAAACAAGCACAAAATCCTATGCCAGCTACCGATTGTACTGGACCTTATAGACTCTGATCACTACAATATCTTGAATTCCCATATACGTCCACAACCACGCTCTGATAGCAACTGTGATGACCCAAGATCAGGATACCGAGAAGAACCCGATACCATTCGAATCCTGGCCTGCCACCCACGAGCCGGAGGGCTCGGAAGGGCTAAAAGTAGTGTGGAGATACAAAGAAATAAGAAATAAAGTAGGATAATTCAACAATTAACATAAATAAATAAACAATTACAATAGAGTCCAGCCTAACAAAAGTACAGTCTAAGGTAGAGAAACGTACCCAACACCGAGTGAACACTCGGCCCAACGAGTTGACAACGAAGAACCTCCGTATAGCACCCTCGAACCTCGAGTAAGAGCCACCACACCTGAAAAGCAGGGGTGAGCCTCCTATCACTGGCTCAGTAGGGGTCCCGCGGAACCCCAACTTTTAACAACGACGGTAGCGAAAAGCAACACCAACCACAGGAACAGCAAACTCAGTGGCCGGTAAAAACTTGGCGCTACAGCTACTCCTACTGTACCTGAAAACATGCCCCGATCTCATAGTCAGGGGACCACCAGACTAACAGGAAAACCTCTGGCTATGCTGCCAGGAGAACCCATCACGACACCACTGTCATGGACCGAACACTGCCTAGGAAGAACCCTCGGTGATGCTCATCGGAACCCTATACCTCAACCTCGAGAACACCCGAAAACTTTATGCAAAACCACATCTCGCAGACGAGAAATGGAACCTCGAGTCATGAGAATCTCACATCACGTGACAGGAGCACTGCCCACGAGAAGCAAAGCCGGACGCGTCCACTGAGGTCTTACACCGCACCTCAGTGTCTCCCTACGACACCCCGGGCGGAGATTGAGACACACAACTAGTACCACGAACAAGGACTCGCTGGGGTCGCACCTGTCAGTGCGAGTCTGACTACCCCCAACTACGTGTGCACATACAGACCATGCGACCTAGGTTAGATCCACTAGCTGATTCTTCCCCCGAAGCCCGGACTCAGGCTGCGAGTGGGGGCCCTACGGTAACTAGCCTAAAAACCATCTCTCTCGGGTAGTGCTCTCCACCACTCCCAAGTGGGTTCGCACACGCGTTCGTAGGAAAGCTACGACTAGTGGCAGGTCACTAAACGTGAACACGAAAAGCCACACACGCACCCGTTGCGAGTAACACAGAGTAACCGGTGGCTCGGAGCCACTAGACTCTGGATGGTCCACTAAACCTAATAAACCCAATGGTCCTTGAGTCACACGACTCGGGTCAAGGCCGTTGAACTGGGATGGCTCCATGCCGTCAATCTGGCCTATCCCTAGGTCAAAAACCATGATAGCATGAATACCGAGGTAACTCACGAGCTGCCGAGACAATTCCCTATCCAAGGGAAGAGCGGGGAAACTCCAGTCCCATGCTAGGTAACTGGACTCACAGTCCAAGGGCACACACATGGCTCAATCAGAAACCACCTTTAGGAGAAACCCATGTTGTGCGGGGAGGGCCGTACGCACTCATGCCGACTCACGACGACTCGATCTAGCTAAAGTACAAAAGCCTGGAACACGAGAGGGTCACTCGTACCCTTAAAACCCACGGTCATACTACTCGAGATAAACGGTACCTTCGGACACCCAAAAATATGGCCACGGTACTCACGGGGTGTCCGGGACACTCACCGGGCCAAAGGTCGATCATTGCGTCTCAACTGGACCGACCGGGGCCCAAAATGGGCAAAAGGACACAATTCGAATGACCTAAACCCCTGGGTCGGTCGACCAACAGGGTCGGTCGACTGGCCCTAGACGGGCGGTTTACCGCCCACGCGCGCAGGGAGGGGGCGGCCCAGTTCGATCGACCGGCGCTGGCCGGTCGGTCGACCGAACGGAGGCGAGAACCCCTCTGTTCGCCGCTGCCGTTCAGTCGACCGGTGCCAACCGGTTGGTCAACCGAACGGGGTGAAACCCTAACTCGAACTCACCCTCGGAGCCCAGTTCCATGCCCCATTCGATCCTAATCGAAGGGGAAAACATAGGGGACCATCCCCTTGGCCAAAATAGGGAGGAGAAAGAAGCGAGAAACCTCGCTCGATCGGATGAAACCGTCACACGCCCTAAAAACATGATTCCCCCCCCCCAACGGCAATAAACCCACGCTCGGCTCACCACGGGCTACCAAAATCACGAGAAATGAAGTACATGGGCTAATGATCCATCCCTCTACCTTCACCAAAGATTTCACGCGCTGTGGACGCCGTTCCGACACGAAACACCCACGAAACCCCCGCTAGTTCACGAACGCGCATCCGAGCTTCAACGCACCACCACACCTTGATCCTCGTCCCATCCACGCTGCTCCTTACCCCACGCACATCGCCACCCCGCCCTTGTCCACCTCCGTCGGCTACCGGAGAAGAGAGGGAGAGAAAGGGAGAGCGTGAGAAGAGCAAGAGTGAGGAAGAGAGAATGAGAGAAAGAGAGAGGGGTGGGGGGTTTATATAAAGAAAATTCTGGGATTTAAAATTTTTGGAAAATACAAAATTAGGGAAAAATCATCACCCTGACCCTTAGAAAATGCACAACCCATCTGCAACGTCCCAGAGTTGGAGAACACAACGGTTCACCCTACACGGGATTCCGAAGGTCCGATAGGTAAAAACACGCGTAAACCGCGAAACTCAATCTGGGACCCACAAAAGCGATCCGAAACCCACAGATCCTGATCCGAACAACAATCCAAAAAACCCGGGGCGTTAAAAAGTTTCTCTTCAGTGTTACCTGGCAATGATGGATCTTCAAGCATGGGCTATATGGTTTACCTTTCACTTTCAAAACCAAAAAAAAGAACCATCTTTTTATCATTTTTAAGTTGCTTGATTCTATGTGATTCTACTATGTTATAACTAACAGTCTCAATTGCCCAAACATTTTGCCAGGAGAGGAATGAGAGGCTCTTCTATAAGTTTCTCATTGATACTGTTGAGGAACTGTTGTCCATCGTCTACACACCGACAGTCGGTGAGGCCTGTCAGAAATATGGTTCCATTTTCAGGCGTCCACAGGGCCTCTACATCAGTTTGAAAGAAAAAGTGTGGCTTCTTATTGTTCCTCCTAACCTTATGCTGTACAGAAGAGGGAGTGTGCAACATGCATACATTATCTTCTTCCTTTATCCAGTATTGCTCTTTCTTGTCCTTATTGGCTGACTTGAATCTGATTTTTACAGGGTAAAGATCCTTGAGGTGTTGGAGAACTAGCCCAAAAGAAGCATTCAAGTTATTGTTGTCATAGATGGTGAATGAATCTTGGGGCTTGGAGATCTCGGATGTCAGGTAGATGGCCTGGGATTAATATAAGCTTGAAGTTTTAATGAAATCATGAGCATTCACATTTTTTCCCTGACAGCAACATGTTGAAAATGTTAAAGGAGATGGGAATCCCTGTGGGGAAGCTTGCTTTATATACTGCATGTAGTATCCCAAAATATTTAAAGTAAATAATAAGACAATATCTGAATTTTTTCACGAATTGAATAATATTTGTTCACTTAAACCGAATTTTTAATGAATAAGATAATATTATTTTCTTGACCCAAAATTGAAATTTTTATAAAAATATGTATCTCGTGTAAAATGTTAGTTCCAGCAACTTTGACTAAAGGAACGAACCCGAAATAAAATTGGTTTAGGCCCAATTTCGAATTTAAGGTCAAAAATCATCATTTTATAAGAGCAACTTAAACCATTTAATTATGCCTTAATTCGTGTTCTAATGGGCTCAGATCGGAACCAATTCCTTGGCCCATCCTAGTAGATCGTTTTGCCCTTCGAAACCCTAACCTAGGTGTGTCATTTGGCGACGGTGGCGGCAGATTAGGTTTCATCCCAAATTTCTCGCCGAGTTTTCCCCCTTGGACTCTTTGGCTCAATTCGATCCCTAGAACCATCCTTAGGCTTTATAAATAGAGGGCTTCGACGTCTTAGGACCCCTATTTGATCTCTAGACCGACGGCGTGGCTGATCGTGGTCGACTTGGACAGATTTGGGCGTTTTGGGGGCTGCGCGATTAGGGTTTCGGCGCGGGTTTTCTTCTTCCTTTCTCTTCGAGTAAAGAAGGTTTCTCTCAGGCCCAATAAAAATTAAAGCATGCCATGTTATAGAGTTCGACCTTATCTTTCATTTGATCCTATTTTGACTAATTTTTATGCGTTATACTGTTCGTATTAGTCCTGTTAGTCCAAAGTATGTTAGGGTTCTCCGTTTTCACTTTACTTCTCTTTAAGTTACTTTCTCCTAGATTAAACTTAAATTGAAGTATGGCATGATGTTATTCTTCGAGTGCTCTTTCCAATGATATAGTTTTGCCCAAATTTTATTTAGTATTTGAATGGCAATCGTCGTTTTAGTTAAGTTCTGTCGGAGTTCGCCATGGGTGGGGCTCTGTGTCTGATTGCGGCCCTTCTAGAGGCCGCTAGACCATTTTTATTATAGATTGTTATTATATATATATATATATTAATATATGGTAGCGGCCCTTTCATGACCGTCTCACGTTTTAAATGGCCCCTCGATTGACCGCCTTCTGTCGGGGGTTTTCAAAAGAAAAAGAGGATTTGCATGGGTCCTAAGCGGTCATCCTCTAACCGTCTTAGTTACTGGTGGTCCTTCTTTAGACCGTTTATGTTCCTGTTACAGTAAAAGTGTTGTTTTTGTTTTCGATCTGATATGTTCTATCTTCCCAGTTTAACAACATGATATTTGGGCTAATTCCGTGGTAGAAACCTACTAATGAATAGGGCTTATGAAATAATTGATCTAAGTTTATTTCTCTTCAACATATTGCCTTCTCAGGACCATCTTTCATGTCCCTTAATTTGATTGAAAAAGAGAGTAGAATAACATGTTTAAATATTTCATTAGTTTGCAAATTCAATTCTGTTGTATAGTTTAAGAACTTGTTTTAAGGTCGTGCCACTCCGGTGGCGTCGACTAGACCGATCACCTCGTTTTCCTTTGATTTTGAACCATTAATCTTGGACATCGAATGCCTCTCCACCAGATATTCCTTCCGTCGGACTAGGTGTTCATGTTCCGAGGCCTCCGTAAGACCCTGCAAGCCTGGGATTCCCACTAGGATGCCGGGTAGGTTGTACCCCAAAAACTTGAACCGATTGACTCGATCGAACCGCGTGAGTTCGCAGCCCAAAACGGGACTGTTCTGTCTGTTGCGGCCATCCTTGGACCGCTACTCTCAGGTAGCGGCCTGGCTATGGACCGCTACTCCCTATACGCGGCCCTGTCTTGACCGTTTTAGTCTGACCTGTAAATTTATTCCATCCGATCGCTTGGCCTTGTCCCAGGTTGACTCTGCCTGGTTAGGTCAACCTAAGTAGTCCCAATTGACCCTAGTAGGGTGGACTGTACTCTGTTTCAATCTAACTCTAGCCTAGGCCGATTGGGATCTTAGTTTGTCATTGTTTTGACTGATTATGTGATGCTCTCTTCTAGCGGTCGAACGATAGACCGTTTTTCTCTTAATGTGGCCATACTTGGACCGCGTTCCTTCTTCCGGCATCTCGAAATTGCTATTTTTCTGCTAATTTTATGTGTGTAGCCCCTCTAGCCACTCCTAGCTATCATACTTCGAGATGGCCTATTATTAGGTTTATTTTGACACCATCTTCCTTGGAAATCTTGTTCCTAGATGGCTTGTCCTTGGAATTTGATAAGCTTGCTATTTAAGAATCTTTTTCTTACTTGTGCTACCTTGGCTACATGAGCTATACCTTGGAAATTTCGATGCCAAATTGTGAATTGTCTGGAGATATGTTATATGAGACTGTGGGTCCACTTTGATAGTCAATGCTAGGCGGAAACTATAAGGGCCCAGATCTGGTACTAGGGGCGAGACAAAGCCCAGACATGTACCGATATTATGAATGATCAGGTGTGGCATTGCACCAACTATATGCAAGATTTGGTCTGGACATTTTTACATCTTGGGCATCTTCTTTTGTACTTGGCATGATATGACATGATACGACTTGATATGATTTGATATGAGTTCCGGACGAGACAACCTGTTGATATGGATGTGAGTACTTGCTATCTTGTTCCTGGCTACAAGAACTAGTTCTAGCTCTTGTACTTGATTCTGGTTACTTTCTTTTTCCTATCATGATCATGCTCTTATCTCTCACTGTTACCTTGCCATTCCTTTGATCTTATTTATGTTCTTGTCTTGCATTTATTGAGATCATGCATCATTTTGAATTGGTTAATTACTTAAAGCATTGCCTGCAGATAGAGAGTAATTCCTACTGAGCTTCTTGCTCACCCAGTTTTTTTTCCCAACCTTTTTCAGGTAATATTGAAGTTACTGCCACTGATGGGAGCGGGGACGAGTGATGAGTTGGCTTGATCGTGGAGAGTCTAGTTTTGCTTTATTTGAGTTTAGTCCTGTAATTCGAGTCTTTCTTCTGTTTATCAATGTAATATGAGTCTTTTTTCTTTTATTTATTGTAAGAGAGTCAAGAGTTTTGTAAACATTGGTTTTTGATATGAATAAAGGTTATATTTATTTTTGGCGCAATTCTCTTGTGTTATCTTTTTTGTTCTTGTTCTGTATCATGAATGAATCACTGCCACGTTCCGAGTATGCTTCCCGCTGCTATCGATTCGGGGCGTGACAATTTGTGGTATCAGAGCCTTGGTTTTCTTAAACCCTTGGTCTTGAGTCTAAGTCTATATGATAAATATTGATTGTCAGTCACCTGATAGGGACTTGGTGAGATTGGGGTAGAACCATTGGGCTAATTAGTAAAAATTCTGACAATCTTAATAAAGTTAAAGATATTAGGTCATTAACTCTTATGAAATTGTGCTATAGGTTGAGATGACCGCGGAGCGTGCTCAGTGGCGGGAGATGCAGCGTACAGTTCGAGGGATAACTCAGGCTTTGCAGTAGGTATCCCAGGGTGGAGTCCGTCAGGGTGCGGGTGAATTGCATAGGAGTTTCCAGGGTATGAATCTCCCTAGGTTTAGTGGGTCTATCGATCCTGATGAGGCCGAGAACTGGGTTAAGAAGATAGAGAGAATTTGTAGGGTTATACAGTGTGCCGATCAGGAGAAGGTTTTATTAGCTACGTACCAGTTGGATAAGGATGCGCGTGCTTGGTGGGAGGCGGTGGAAGCGACGTTGCCGAATAATCAGGTATCATGGAACGAGTTTGTGGAGTCTTTCAATGGGAGGTATTTTTCTGAGCGGGTTCGCAAGAAGAAGGCTGCTGAGTTTGAGTCCCTGAAGTAGAGGAGCTTGTCTGTAGCGGAGTATGAAGTCCAATTGTCTAGGTTAGCTCGTTATGCCTCTCACTTAGTTAGTACAGAGAAGATGAAGGCTGGGAGGTTTTTGAATGGGTTAAGGGTAGAGTATATCCCTCAGTTAGCGCACTTAGTGATTCAGGGGTTTGCTGAGATGGTGAAGAAGGCTCAAGTGTTGTAGGATGCCCTAGATATGACAGAGAGGATTTCTAGGAGGCTTGCCAAGAAGGAAGGAGCGAATGGTTCCGAGAGTAGTGTGTCTACCAATGGAAAGAAGATACCGAATGGAGGTAATGGAGCTCTTAAGGACAAGAAGGCTAAAAAGGATGACCAGCATGTTGTCCCTGTGAAGGAGAAGTGCGAGCATTGCGACAAAGGTGGACATCGATCGGAAGATTACTGGAGGAAGCAAGGAAAATGCATCTGTTGTAGGAGCGCAGATCATAGAATTGCTCGTTGTCATTTGATGAAGGAGCAGGCGCCGCATAATGAGCAACCAGGTGAACGAAAGCGGCAAGGCAGGCTGCAGGCGATTGAAGGTAATTCTAAACCTGCCTTAACTTTATATTTCGTGCTCAGACCTGGTGATTTTGTATTACTGCATGAATTAGAACCGGTCATGTTATTTTGGAATATTAGGTGTTTAAGTGTAGCAGTTTTACCCCACTATTGTTTTGGAAAGAATCGTGTGAATTTAGAGGACCAAATTCCTTAAAGTGGGGGAGGGTGGAGCATCTCGGAATATTTAAAGTAAATAATAAGACAATATCTGAATTTTTTCACAAATTGAATAATATTTGTTCACTTAAACCGAATTTTTAATGAATAAGATAATATTATTTTCTTGACCCAAAATTAAGATTTTTAAAAAATATGGAAAAATATTTATCTCGTGTAAAATGTTTGTTCCAGCAACTTTGACTAAAGGAACGAACCCGAAATAAAATTGGTTTAGGCCCAATTTTGAATTTAAGGTAAAAAATCGTCATTTTATAAGAGCAACTTAAACCATTTAATTAGCCCTTAATTCGCATTCTAATGGGCTCAAATCGGAACCAATTCTTTGGCCCATCCTAGTAGATCGTTTTGCCCTTCGAAACCCTAACCTAGGTGTGTCATTTGGCGACGGCGGTTACAGATTAGGTTTCATCCCGAATTTCTCACCGAGTTTTCTGCCTTGGACTCTTTGGCTCAACTCGATCTCTAGAACCATTCTTAGGCTTTATAAATAGAGGGCTTCGACGTCTTAGGACCCCTATTTGATCTCTGGACCGGCGGCGTGGCTGATCGTGGTCAGACTTTGGCGGATTTGGGCGTTTTGGGGGCTGCGCGATTAGGGTTCCGCCACGGGTTTTCTTCTTCCTTTCTCTTCGAGTAAAGTAGGTTTCTCTCAGGCCCAATTAAAATTAAAGCATGCCATGTTATAGAGTTCGACCTTATCTTTCATTTGATCCTATTTTACCTAATTTTTATTCGTTATACTGTTCGTATTAGTCCTTTTAGTCCAAAGTATGTTAGGGTTCTCTGTTTTCACTTTACTTCTCTTTAAGTTACTTTCTCCTAGATTAAACTTAAATTGAAGTATGGCATGATGTTATCCTTCAAGTGCTCTTTCCAATGATATAGTTTTGCCCAAATTTTATTTAGTATTTGAATCGCAATCGTCATTTTAGTTAAGGTCTATCGGAGTTCGCCATGGGTGGGGCTCTATGTCTGATTGCGGCCCTTCCAGGGACCGCTAGGATATAAGCAGTCACGCAATAGACCGTTTTTATTATATATATATATATTAATATATGGTAGCGGCCATTTCATGACCGTCTCACGCTTCAAACGGCCCCTCGATTGATCGCCTTCTGGCGGGGGTTTTCAAAAGAAAAAGAGGATTTGCATGGGTCCTAAGCGGTCATCCTCTGACCGTCTTAGTTACTGGTGATCCTTCTTTAGACCGTTTATGTTCCTGTTACAGTAAAAATGTTGTTTTTGTTTCTGGTCTGATATGTTCTATCTTCCCAGTTTAACATCATGATATTAGGGCTAATTCCGTGGTAGAAACCTATTAATGAATAGAGCTTATGAAATAATTGATCTAAGTTTATTTCTCTTCAACATATTGCCTTCTCAGGACCATCTTTCATGTCCCTTAATTTGATTAAAAAATAGAGTAGAATAACATGTTTAAATATTTCATTAGTTTACAAATTCAATTCTGTTGTATAGTTTAAGAACTTGTTTTAAGGTCGTGCCACTCTGGTGACGTCGACTGGACCGATCACCTCGTTTTCTTATGATTTTGAACCATTAATCTTGGACATCGAATGCCTCTTCACCGGATATTCCTTCCGTCGGACTAGGTGTTCATATTCCGACGCCTCCGAAAGACCCCGCGAGCCTGGGATTCCCTCTAGGACGCCAGGCAGGTTGTACTCCCAAAACTTGAACCAATTGACTCGATTGAACCGCGTGAGTTCGCAGCCCAAAACGGGACTGTTCTATCTGTTGCAGCCATCCATTGACCGCTACTCTCAGGTAGCGGCCTGGCTATGGACCGCTACTCCCTATACGCGGCCCTATCTTGACCGTTTTAGTCTGACCTGTAAATTTATTCCATCCGATCGCTTGGCCTTGTCCCAGGTCGACTCTGCCTGGTTAGGTCAACCTAAGTAGTCCCAATTGACCCTAGTAGGGTGGATTGTACTCTGTTTCAGTCTAACTCTATCCTAGGCCGATTGGGATCTTAGTTTATCCTTGTTTTGGCTGATTATGTGATGCTCTCTTTTAGCGGTCGAACGATAGACCGTTTTTCTCTTAATGCAACCATACTTGGACCCCGTTCCTTCTACCGGCATCTCGAAATTGTTGTTTTTCCCCCAAATTTATGTGTGTAGCCCCTCTAGCCACTCCTTGCTATCATACTTCGAGATGGCCTATTATTAGGTTTATTTTGACACTATCTTCCTTGGAAATCTTGTTCCTAGATGGCTTGTCCTTGGAATTTGATAAGTTGCTATTCAAGAATATATTTCCTACTTGTGCTACCTTGGCTACATGAGATATACCTTGGAAATTTCGATGCCAAATTGTGAATTGTCTGGAGATATGTTATATGGGACCGTGTGTCCACTTTGATAGTCAATGCTAGGCGGAAACTATAAGGGCCCAGATCTGGTCCTAGGGGCGAGGCAAAGCCCAGACATGTACCGGTATTATGAATGATCAGGTGTGGCATTGCACCAACTATATGCAAGATTTGGTCTGGACATTTTTACATCTTGGGCATCTTCTTTTGTACTTGGCATGATATGACATGATACGACTTGATATGATTTGATATGAGTTCTGGATGAGACAACCTGTTGATATGGATGTGAGTACTTGCTATCTTGTTCCTGGCTACAAGAACTAGTTCTAGCTCTTGTACTTGATTCTGGTTACTTTCTTTTTCCTATCATGATCATGCTCTTATCTCTCACTGTTACCTTGCCATTCCTTTGATCTTATTTATGTTCTTGTCTTGCATTTATTGAGATCATGCCTCATTTTGAATTGGTTAATTACTTAAAGCATTGCCTGCTGATAGAGAGTAATTCCTACTAAGCTTCTTGCTCACCCAACTTTTTTTCCCAACCTTTTTCAGGTAATATTGAAGTTACTACCACTGATGGGAGCGGGGATGAGTGATGAGTTGGCTTGATCGTGGAGAGTCTAGTTTTGCTTTATTTGAGTTTAGTCCTGTAATTTGAGTCTTTCTTCTATTTATCAATGTAATATGAGTCTTTTTCCTTTTATTTATTGTAAGAGAGTCAAGAGTTTTGTAAATATTGGTTTTTGATACGAATAAAGGTTATATTTATTTTTGGCGCAATTCTCTTGTGTTATCTTTGTTGTTCTTGTTCTGTATCATGAATGAATCACTGCCACGTTCTGAGTATGCTTCCCGCTGCTATCATTTTGGGGCGTGACACTGTCCTTGGTGAAGTACGGCCTTCTACAGTAAGCATCTCTTTTGGATCATGGTCTGCCTAAATTTTCCTTTTACTTTTTCGTGAGAAATGAGAATCTAAATATCCGCTTTTGTCAGTGCTTGCCTGTAACAATTGATGTGGGAACTAACAACGAGGAATTACTAAATGACGAGTTTTACATCGGGCTTAGACAAAGGAGGGCCACTGGGTAGGTTGGCATATGCTACCAAGGTGGCAATTTTCCTTTCGCATGTCTTGCTTAGCTTCTTGAAAGTAATCACTTTTGATGTTGACTTGTTAATGTAGGAATATGATGAACTTCTCCAAGAATTCATGACTGCAGTTAAGCAGAATTATGGTGAGAAGGTCCTTATCTAAGTTAGTCACCTTATTAGACTCACTTGGATTTTTCTAGTTCCCTACATTGTTCTTGCCGCTGAAATAAACCGCACTTCAGTTTGAAGACTTCGCCAATCACAATGCATTCAAACTACTTGCAAAGTATGGTACAAGTCACCTTGTCTTCAATGATGATATTCGGGTAATATACTCATAGGTTTACATATCTGGAAATGTTGCTATGTTTGTAGCTTTAGTGAAATGGATGGAGTGTTGCCCGACAAGCTTTGTTTTTCTAGCATGTCTTAGCTTCTTAGCTCTCTGTCATTGTAGGAAACAGCTTCTGTAGTCTTTGCAGGGCTAGTTGCAGCATTGAAGCTAGTTGGTGGAACATTAGCTGAGCACACTTTCTTATTCCTTGGTGTTGGAGAGGTTAGTTTCTTTCTTTATGTCTTTGCTGATATGATTAGTCCTTTTTCCCCTATGGCCACCGGCCTATCCACCGAATCCCATTTGGTTACTAGTTGGAGCTTGTCTGATCAAGGATCTTAAAGCTATCATGAATGCTTGTGTACATGATTTATAACATGTCACAGTGTGATGTAACCAATTGTGAGCCATTCTTGGACCTTTGTGCTTCATTAGTAATCAATGTGCATGCCTTTGGTATGGGATTAATAGATTCCAGGATATTTCACAACAATTGTGGAGGTAATGGATCTAAAAGCATTATTATCTTGAACGGATTAGATAAGATCGCCAACAGAGGTGGAAATCAGAATTAGCTCAGTTGCTAAATAATCTAAGCAACCTTGCTGCTTTAGACTATCACATTGATCTAAGGAGCATTATAGCTTGTTCAGAGGACAGTGTGATTGCTTGGTGAGTTGGTGGCATCTTAGATTTCCAGCAGTGCTTCGTATATAATTTTGGAAAACAACTAGCAAATGCAACAGAAAAATTGGTAATGTTTCCCTAATCCCCATCTAAAGAATGAGAACTCTAGATGGTAATAGTTGACTCTTTCATCTACACAGAACTCTAGATGGGATTGATGGGTTTCTTCGTGTACATTATAAAGGCCACCAAATGGGCTATTGTGTTATGGTAATTAATCACCTCCACCTTGGCATTTCTGACGTCATGTTATGCTTATATCTCTAAAACCTAAATCTTTCCTCTCTGCTTCTGGAGAGGTCAGTTTCAAATTCATAGATCATGGATTTGCTTGGGCCGAGTCTAAGGGATCTTCTGAAAAATACGCCTAAAAAATTTCTAATCCAACCTTCTATTGCTCTATTAAATTTTTGATTAATCTGACTCAGCCTTGCATCTTGATAGGTCCCTCCGATAGAGGAAGTCTTGGATGGTTTGCAGGTGGTCTGTATATTTTCATCCCAAAACTCAGTTTGTTCCTTTATCCTCCAACAGATTCACCGTAGTTGCTCTGATTTAGGAAAATTGATCTCTAGTTCCATCATGCTTCAAAAACCCTTTTGTTTAAGCAATGTACTTTTCAATGCCAATCAATTGTCCATTTAGCTTTTAGAGCTATGGAGAGCAATTAGTGTTGCACACAATTATGCATTGTACTGACTAGGTTCCATGAATTGCATATTCTTTTGTTCTTATTTGCTCTATTCAAGATTTGGTTGGTTCTTAACCAAAACATTAGTCTCTTTTCAATCACCTATTTCTGTGTTATATATACTTCAATACAATTGCTAATAGGTATATATATATATTTTTCTCAATGTCTAGCTTATTGGAAACTCACTATAAGTTATCATCCTGATGTGAACAAGTAAGTGCAATTCTCATGTTCACCTCTAGTAGATTAGGCTATTTTACCTCTTTAACATAAAAGTTCAAATTCATTTACTGGTATTGCAAACACTATTGGACAATGCACTGCTAACATGAAAAGATCATCCTTCTGACATAGCTGATTTAATTCAACCAATTTAGCATGTGTGAACAGTACTTTATCCTGTGAATTACTTGACCCACACTTTTCTTTTCAAAGATTTCCATGTAGCACCTGACCTTTTTCTTTGGAAGCCGGTGCCTGCTTCTACGGGTCAAGTGGACTCTAGCTCTTGTTTGTAACTTCTCGACTTTTAGAAACCAATATGAATCCTAATTGAAAATATGTGGATCACTTCTCCCTGAGACACTTGATAGCCTGGTACACAGCTTTTGAGAACCTCGTTAGAATTTAGTGCTGAAAGTCTGCTGTATGCATTCAATTTTTAAATCACCTCTTTTATTTTATTTTATTTATAGAGATTAAGGGGTTGAATTGATATTTAAGGAGATCAGTAATGCATACGAGATTTGGTTTTCTGCCTGGTCATGATTAATTGTTGAAAGAGGAGGATTAGTGTCTTTACAGTCAACTGAAACATGCTGTGCCATCTTGCAGGTATTGTCTGATGATGAGAAGCGATCTTTGTATGATAAGTATGGGGAGGCTGGATTGAAAGGTGCTGGTATAGGCATGGGGGTAAGTTTCTCATGAGAGGAGATTAAATTCAGTGTGTTGCAAGGTATACTTGCAAATTCCATGGTATTTATGGACTTTCCCTTCTACATGCAGGACTTTAGCAATTCTTTTGATCTCTTTGAGTCATTATTTGAAGGCATGGGTGGACTGGGGGGATGGGAGGAGCCAGAGCTGCCAGAAATAGGCCAATGCAGGGTGTGATGATGAGTCCTAAAATCTTGTCCTAAACTTCAAGGAGGCCATTTTTGGTGTGGAAAAGGAGATTGAGATTACCAGGCTCGAGACTTGCGGAACATGTGAGGGGTCAGGTGCAAAACCCGGTAGCAACCCTACAAAATGCAACACTTGTGGTGGCCAAGGTCAGGTTATTTCCTCAGCAAGGACACCTTTGGGTGTTTTCCAGCAGGTAATGACTTCAAAGATTTCTTGGTCTATCATCATCATTTCAACTTTTTCTTGATTATCATTGGTGATTGTTCTTTCTTTATGGCAGTTTGTTTGATTCAAGTCATGGTGGCTCTTATGGGAATGAATTCCTATCGATGGATCCATAGATTAAGTTATTTGTTTCACATGGTGTCATCAAGTTTCCACTAGAGCAATCAGATGCGTGGACAGAAAAGGTAAATCTTATTTGGTCTATTAGAGGGGAACTTTTACAGTTGAAGTTAATTTACTCTTCATCTCTGCCTACAGATCAAAAGACCTGACCTTTTGCTTACCGTCAAGGAATCAACAATGGATGTGCCGACAAACTTGGAAGCTCTAAGGTGAATTTCTTTCTTCACAAATTCATTGTTTATGGATATGCCTGATGCACCCAAAGTTTGCATCATGCTTTAATTTTTGTAAGTCTTTGGTTAACTTGAATCTTTACATTCTGTCACCATTTTATGTTTAATATCCTATTATATGCGGTTAAGTCTTCCAGAATCCATGGGAAAAGCAAAACACTAATGAAATGCTTGATGCCACATGTTGGCAAAAGAAATATATAGAAAGAATATCTTCATCTTGCTGTTGCTGTGAAGCATTGATTTCTTGCTCTTGCTGTTAACTTGAATTTCTTTTACTTCATGCATTGATTTTTCTGCCTCATTGATATTGTATGTTCCCGGTTGATCGACCTCTCATTTTTTGGGACGATGAGTTGTTGCAGCACCTATTTAATTAATCATGCTTTGACTTTATTCTTTCAAGATCATACCCACATGAGATCCTCCTTGGCAAACAACCTTCTTGTAATACATGTGTTTTGGTTGTCTATGAATTGCGTTCAATCATCATCTTTTTAGTGATACATCGAGCCCACCAGCCGACGGGGGGATCTTCTTGCACTTAGCCACGAGGTGGCCAAGGTGCAGGCAACCCTGGCAGAACAGCGGGGGATATGGGTAGATGATAGGCTGCCAAGTCCCTCCACCCCCAATACCAACCCAGTCGCGAGCCGGTAGAAGCTTGGAAACATCCAACTGAACACAAACTCAAGCATAATGGGTCTTGAGCAGGCATGAAGTGTTCCTGTCAACCTTAAGAACATGGCCAATGGTCCTTGCGATTGAACAGATCAAAGCGTCGTTGTAGAAATTGGGTGCGAGGCCGGGCAGCTCCAGCCAAACAGGGACGATCGGAGAGTCAACATCGGGGCAGAAATCAATGGACCATTTGAAAAACCTAAAGATCCGGCCTTGCACATATAGAGATTCTTTGAGAAGAACCTGAAGGTAGTCATCACTGTTCTGAAAGCGGATGAGAAGGTAGCGTCCATCTAGAGCACTTATGACGAAGTCCTGCTTAAGGGTAAAACGGTGCACCAGGTGCCCTCTGATATCTCGAAAAGGAGGGCGCCCGTGTGGAGTTCTGGCGATGATGGCAAATTGAAGGGGCTTGCAGGACGCCTTGACCTCGTCGAGGGAGAAGAAGACGGCCGGTTCTCCTGAATTGGTAAGGACAGGGGGATGAATAGCAAGGGAGAGGGCCGGAGGTGTGACTGACTGCAACACGATCTGGGCAAACGAGGGGCCAACTACAGGAGGAGGGGAGGAGGGTAGCGCTCCCACAACAGGCCAGACAGAGCCGCTCCCACCGACCGTCGACAGACGGGCACCCCCAACCGAAGGCTTGGTGGCAGGGACCCAAGCATGCAGCAATGGAGAAGCCGAGGTAGGACCAGGAACAAGGGCGCTGGTAGGAACAGAGCTAGCCATACGAGTACCAACACCCATGCACGGCGGTGAGGGAGCGCCACCAGCTGCAGGGGGTGCAAGAGGGGCTAACGCATGGCCAGAGCAAAGACAAGCAGCAACGGCAGAGGACATCCCTTGGGAGGAGGGCACGGCCATAGGCCCGCTCGCAGCGACCACCGGAGGGGAAGAGGCAGCATCCACAGAACACATGGGCCCAGCCTAGTTAATAGACGCCAGGGAGGGAGCACCTTCAGCAGCAGGGCGAGCGAGAGAGGAAGGAGTAGGATGAGGACCACCAACGGCAGAGACGGGCGGCCGTAGAAGACCAGTGGCCAACGAGGGAGATGCCAATGGAGCAGCAGAAGGTGGAGGAGCGCCGACAGAAGGGAGCAGGCTGACAGAGGAGACATCACGACAAGATGGAACAGTTGCAGAGCCTCCCGCAGAAGGTGGCGTGAGTTGGGAGGCATATACATGTCCCCCAGCGAAAGGGGGGGGCACGACAGAGAAGGCGGGAGCACCACCGCATGGATCACCCGAGGAAGAAGGAAGGGCAGGCAGAGCCCCAGCACCGGAGGGCACAGCCCCAGGACCTCCTGCATCTGTCGGCGGAGGAGGCACGCCTACGTTCGTATAGGCCAGCCCAGAAGTTGGATGGAAGGATGCAGCGGCGGTGGCGAAGGCATGACCGGCGGCAGGGGGGTGGGGGGGGAGGCGAGGAAGGGGAAGGGGGAGGCACATGGCCTCCCCCTCACCGGCCATGGTTGGCTATCAACCAGCCCATAGACAGGAGGGAACTATAGCGCGACCGGGAACGGGGGGGGGGGGGGGGGGAGAACGGGATGGAGGAGAGAGAACATGGAAAACACGTATGATAGTCAGTGAAATCTGCACTGGGTCTGGTGAGGGGTGGGTATAGGCAGACTGGGTGTCTGGCCGAACCACCTAAAATATCATGTTTTATGGTTTGGCTGTGTGTGTGTGTGTGATCCTTTTCTTCTACCACTCTTCACAGGATGTTTCATGAGCTATTCAGGCATCTCATCTGTTAAGTGTTTCACCGCGCGCTAAGTGTTCGATATAAGGTTCAGTAGCAGCCAGTCTTTTAACAAGTCTTCAGATCTGTTCAGTAGAATAGTCATATGATGTTCACATCATTTTCTTTTTGTGGGTATTGAGTGCCAGCCTGATTACTTATCTGTTTGACATATGTGCTATGTGAATGTTTACTTGCACTTAGTTTCATTCTGTTCAAATTAGGTAGGACAGTTTATTTTTAATTGACCATAGTTTTTATCAGGGGATATATTCACCCCCCTCTATATCCTATCCTTCCGCACAACACTTGGTATCAGAGCCCGGTTTCCCATGATGTGGTCCAACGACCAGGGAAGACTTGGGAATGGCAATGCTCGCAGCTTCATAGCTGAAGGGCATTCGATTAACTGACCACTATTTTTTGATGGTTTTAATTATCTTTATTGGAAGAATAGGATGGAGGTGTTTTTACGTGCTCAAAGCCATGACCTATGGTAAGTTGCAACCACTCACTAGAACTTCAGTAGTAGGGTAGAAATATTTAATCTCCGATCCTACTCCAATAGGAGTAATAATAGTAAGTTTGGATTCTAACGGAACAGGCCTCATAGGTAAAATATCAACAAAGCTCTTAGATATGAATGAATGCTCCGGTGTCAAATAAAACAGAGGCGAGCTTTGAGCAAATAGAAAGAGTACCTTCCACGATGCCTCCTTCTTCGATAAATTCCGCATCCCTAAGAGCTTGAATTCTACCTTACTTTTTGATAGCAACTGGAAGTTTTTCTGGCGGAGCTTGCTCGTTGAGGAGTGGACAATTCGGGATTCTATGATCCCAACTCCCATAGCGAAGACAGGCACCAAGTCTTCTCCAGCACTCTTCCACCTTATGTCTGGACTTTTCACAATGCTTGCATAGTTCCTTTGTTGGGGTAACAATATGGACAATTTGTTTATCATTCCATCTTGGCTTCTTGTCCTTTTGAAAGTTATGCCCATCTTTATGGAAGTTACGTCCATCTTTATGGAAGTTACGCCCATCTGAATTGGGCCTCTTCTTCCCGAAAGAGGGCTTGAAGTTACCGAAGCTAGTGACTTGCTCCTTCTTGGCTTCTCTTCCCCGGATGCGATTAGGCATCTCCGTTACATCTTCCAGGAGTTGGGCTCTTCTCACCATATCAACATATACTTGAATATCCATCGGGGCGAGTTGAGAAATATATTGGGGCTTTAAGCCATTCAAAAATCTTCTCACCTTCATCTTTTCAGTACCCACTAGGTGTGGTGCGTACCGAGATAATCTTGCGAACTGAGCTTCATATTCCGCCACTGTCAAACTCCTTTGCTTCAAAGAAGCAAATTAGACAGCCTTCCTTTCTTGCACCCTATCGGAGAAGTATTTATTGTTGAATTGTTCCACAAACTCTTCCCACAACACATGATCGTGTGGTAGAGTTGCTTCGACAGACTCCCACCAAGTACAAGCATCCTTTTCTAACTGGAAAGTGGCCAATAGGACCTTTTCCTCATCCGCGCATTGCATAATGCGGAAGATCCTCTCGATCTCCCTTACCCAGTGTTCTGCCTCGTCTGGGTCCGTGGACCCTGTGAACTTGGGAGGGTTCATGCTTTTGAAGTTCCTATGTAAATCTCTAGCTCCATGGTTAGCTCCACCTTGAGCTACTTGTTGTAGCACTTGGGTCAGTCCTTGCAACGTCTGCTGCATCTCGCGCCATTGTGCTCTCTCGACAGCCATTGGCGAGAATTAAGTCTGCAATAATAGTTACAAAACTAAGTGTTTATTTTATGTTCTTGATTTATCCTAATTTAAAGCTTAGCCCGTGGCTCTACCCATTCTCACCAGTAAGGTTCAAGATTCTATCAAAGATTATTGATCAACCCTTAGAACCTATATCAAGGGAAACCTAGGGTTTATGAAACCTAGGCTCTGATACCACAAAGATTGTCTCACCCCGACGTGGAATATCAAGGCGTGACGAGTTGTAACACTCGTGTCGATCAGAGCATGCATATAAGGGGGATCCAATTTCAAAGGAGATAATGAAAAACAGATACTATTATTTCATCGAAGTAAAGTTTTACAACATCATTAAGCCTTAAGAGGCATAATACAACTTTCAAACATACTTAATTCTTGCAAGAGCAACAAATTTAAACCTAGGTATCTAAGATAAACTTGGTCCCTCTTTTCATTCTTGCCCGTCCCCAGTTGTTTGGGGTTCATCATCAGAACTACCTGAAATATTAACTGAAAATGTAGGGTGAGCGAAACGCTCAATAGGATTTATATCTTTATACCAGGTAACTTTAAGTAATTAATATTTTAGATAAAGGTACTGTGCTATGCCGAGAATGAAACTAAAACATGGAACATGAATAAGAGAGAGAGTAAAGGAATGCAAGTAATTGGAATCACATGTAGACAAGATATTAAGAGAAAAATTCAAGTAGAGAACGATCATGTAGCAAGTAATATGATGGAATTGGCCATTTCACACAAGCATGTACAAGTCAAGTATTTCATGTAATTCAAGTACTTTCGAGTATTCAAGCAAGTCAAGTATTTCACGAATTGTCGAATGTCGTAAATGAATCATGCATGCATGTTTCGGTTCAATGCCACACCAGGTCAATAATAGCTCCCATGGGCACAAGTACTTTTGGGCGCTCCCCCCAAGACCAGACCGAGCCCCATTACCGCCAGGCATTGTGGTTATGGATCATAGATCCCAAGTATATTTAGACATCCACATAGTATGTATGGCCAAAGAATTTCAAGGTAAAGCTTAATGAAATAAAGTACAGATCTAGCAAAAATTATCATTTGAGGAACAAGTAGTACAAGATTTCAAGTAGTTGTAAGAGAAGTTCAAGGATGATTTTATGCATCATGTTTAACAATATTAAGTCGATAGGAAGGCATCATGTTTAACGACATTAAGTCGATAAAGGAATTGGATTGACGGACATGGAGTGATCGGTTCTCACGGAAAACCTTGTTAAACAGGCTTAGATCAAGTTTTTCATAGTCGGGTGCTTAGCTAGAAATCGAAGAATCACGGCTAGGTAAGAGGTGGGATAGTGGGAGCACTACAAGAAATGGGACCTATAGCCATGAATTTTACCTATGTTTGCAGAAAACATACGTATAAACAACATATTCCGACGTTTTTAAAAATACCTAGGTAAATTTCCTACGTTTCATTATAGTGTAGCTCTATGGTCATCTTATTCCGATGGCTTTCTGAGAAATGTAGGAAAAATTGAGTTATTGCTACGTGTATCAAGAACGTGAGAATATATACTATATGTTGTTTCACTTATAATAAAACGTAGGAACAAAGTGCTTCATAAAAAAATAAAAAAATAATTAGAAATGTAGGAATTGCAGGCGACCTGGTGGCACCATTGTAAATCATATTTGAGTGCCCGATAGTTTTCATTTCCCCCCATTTTTTAGCCGTCCCACCATCAAAGCCCTCTTCCCCATCTCGACCATCTTCTTCCTCACAAAACCCCCCATCGACCGGTGAGCTCCCTCTTCTCCGTCTCTGGTGATCTCCCGTTCCTATCTCCTGGACGAAACCCCACAAAAACCCCATCCACCTTCTTCCCGATGCCCTTAGTTCTTCTTCATCTTCTACTACTGGTGCTCCTGGACGAAACCCTTGAGCTCTGGGAACACGAAGAAGCCGTGGGTACTCCACCAGCCTCGCCTCCTTCCCCTCCCTCCTTAGCCCCTCGTAGTATCTCCTCTGCCAGTCCAGTTGTAGGTCGAAACCCCCCACCACCACCAGCGTCGATGGGAAGCCCTCCCCCAGACCGGTCACCGCCCCCTCAATGCTCGCCGCCTCGTGGTCGTGCCTGGCCCCCTCCGGGAAGATGGCCCTCCACATCCGATCCGTGCGCTCCGTCGTTATAATGGGGGTGCTCGCCAGGCGGACCTTCGAGTCCACCCGGTCCTCCCCACTGAAGAATGCTTGGATGGCCACGAGGCCTGTTAGGCCGAGCTGCGCATGAGGGGGGGGCTCCCCGGCAGTCCACCGGCGAGCGACGTAGTGGGCAATGTTGCCGCTGACGCTGTCGTTGATGAGGAAGCAGTTGCAGAAATCGATGACCTCGAATAACTCCTCTGCATCAACAACCTCGGGTGACTTCACATGTTGCTTCAGGTTCCCCTGCATCAAATACAGTGGCCCCAACTGCTTCGGCTCTGTCTGCGGCAGATCTGGGGAAGTAGCTTTTGTTTTTTTTATTCTCTTTTTTAGATTTGGGGCATGGATCTAGGGTTGTGCAGGGGATGGCATACCAACCGATGTAATTGCCACTGAGGTTAAGCCCATTCCTGTGATGCCTAGGCTCTACCTCAAGGGTTCTTGTGCCTTCTCAACGCCATCCCTATGATGAAGGTGAGGGGTGGTCGCATGATGAATTGTTCAGGGGGGGGGGGGGAATGCCGTGAGAAGGTAAAAATGGGGTCCCTCGGCAACTTGCTCCCTACCATTCTCCTCCAAGACGCCCGGTCATGCTACCTAATGCTCCTCCTCCCCCTCGATGTCCGTTGCCCTGCCATAGCAGCAGAGGCATCACATTCCTCTCCCCTCCAATCCCCGGCCTCAGCTTCCTCCCTCGTCCTCACGCTCCAGCCCGTTTCTGGACTGCAAGATGCTCATGAAGCTGCGGGCCTACAGGTAGTAGTAGCAGCAGCGGAAGACGTAGTTGCCTTGTCATTGCCTTTATCGTTTTAACTTTGGGGTTCTTATGTTCTAGGTTGCAGCTTCTCTACGGAGAATAGCAGTGCGCCTGTGATATCAGAGAAGCCTTCGGCGTAGTCGAACTTGATTATCAGGCTCACTTATCTGGAGGTGGCCACCTTCTTCTTATCTATTTATTTTTGACTGACGGTCGAATGGGTTCCCTTTCTATTTATGGAAGCATTTTGGGTTCTTAGGGTAATAGCTGGTTGTGGGACGTGGGAGGTCTGAGCATCCTTGTGGATCCCATTTTGGTGGGTAACTTGGATTTTGGGGTGCTTTAGCTTTACGATGTTGCAAAAAAGATCTTAAAGAAATTGTAGGTAATTGTTAGAATAATGTGTCAAGAACGTCGTTTTTGCTTATTGATTTGTTTGGTGTTATCAAAAAATTTCCCCCCTTCTTTGGGACTTCCACCCATTTCTAGAGTTTGGGGCAGGGGGCGGGTGTTGTGAAGATAAAACGGATCAATCCTGAATTGCTTACACTGAGAACAGCTGGTCTCAGGGAGATTTTGTTTTACTCTTTTACCTTAACTTGAGCCAGCTTGAGGACCTTCTTGAAGTCGACTGCTTGCTGAGTGATAACACTAAGTCTTGATGACCACTGCCATGTGAACACTCTGAAGCCACTCTCTAAGATGCACCCAGACTTGTGGGTGATTGCCACTCAGAATGCGGAGTCCATCTTGAATCCAATGTTTAGAATTGTAAGTATCTGATTCTCACATTGTCACTGCTGCAGATGATGTAATTGTTGTCGTTGCTGATGCTGTATTTATTATTTTTGTTGTGATCATCTTTATGTCTGTGGCTCTTGTTATTATCATTAACTGTTGGTGTTTCTACTTTCTAATTGAAGGTTCTGTCTAGTTGAACTTACAATTCTGTCACTTTCAGGTTGTGCAGGGAAACACAACTTCAGAAAACCTTCCCGATATATTCCTTTAGTCTACACATAAAATATGCCTCAACATTTTTTTTTGTATATTGTGGATCCATTCATCTTATATTTGGATTACAACTCAACTATGTATATGAAGAGTTAAACAGTTTTTCATTAATATGGTATTGCCATACTTTTGTCATAGTTATTATATCTTCATAGGTAAATTATTGCTTCTATCACAACCCCCCATCTCTCTCTATCTATTTAACCACATATACACATACCTTTGGTTTCATTTTTGAAGCTTATTTTTTGTTGTTTGGGAGATCTTACATAGTATCATATCGAAACTAGCATGGTAGTTTTTATGAAAACAATCTGTTATCAACTGAATCTAGACCTTCGATGCTTATTGTGGAAGATTTGCCCGAACTCCAAAAAATTTGGATCTATTTTGCCCAAGAATCAATTTTTTTTGTTAGTCCACTGATGGATCGTTGCTCTTGAGTAAAATTTCATATGGAATCTCATAATGAGTGTTTATTGTTTGCTTCAGTGGCTATTCCCTGTTGAGGGATCCTCACCACAACAAGGGGCTTGCCTTCACCGAGAAAGAACGAGATGCTCACTACCTGCGGGGCCTCTTGCCTCCACTGTCCATCACCCAACATCTTCAAGTATGTGACGATCAACACAGCTGTGCTTTTGAAAGCTGGATTCTGTTTTGCTTTGTTGCAAATCGTGACCTTTCCTCCCCCTTTTCTCCACAGGGGAAGAAGCTCATGTGCAACCTCCGTCAGTACCAAGTTTGTGACGACCCAAGATCTGGATACTGGGAAGAGCCCGATACCATTTGAATCCTGGCCCGTCGCCCATGAGTCGGAGGGCTCGAAAGGGCTAAAAGGAGTGTGGAGGTATAAAGAAATAGGAAATAAGGTAGGACAATTCAACAACTAACATAAATAAATAAACAACTACAATAGAGTCCCTATCATAGAAAATCTTGATTCTCACGAAAACACAGATCCTGAGGGATATGGCTAGACCATAATCATGAACAACGCCTCGCTCCGCGCATCGCACACATCGATCATCAAAGTAGGCATAACACAAAAGCACCAGTCTGGCATCACCTCAGTCACAACGAAACCAATCATGACATCGCTGCCACAATCTCGCTCACTGAGGAGACACAGTCCTCGTCACGAGAAACAGCCACCGACCCAACCATGCTCGGTGAACCAAAATGAATGTTAGCCTCTCTACCAGCTGACCGTCACAATTCCTTCGGCTCCATGCCAAGGATCAACTCACACCTGGCAAGTCGAACGCCAACAACAGCACGGAACCAACTCTATCAGAACACGGACTTCGACAAAGCCCAGATCCCATCTGGAAATAGCACATCACGGAAACGGCCACTAAAGGCCTTGCTTGCACACGGCTCTCTCCATTCTCGATGCGCAACCACCAGCATCTTCTATCTGTGGAAGACCAATTACCGGTCACCAGACACTCGCCAACGGGAAACCCTTGCCTCGCTTAGCTTCTTCCTTCTTTCCTGGTCCTCTACCAGATCCGAAGGGCACATTCCAGATCTCGACAGGCCATCCTTTGACTTCCACGCAGACCAACACCACATCCGATCTCGAGCCTCACGCCAACTCTACCCTCTCAGGAGAGCGTGGCGGAACCAATTAACAAGAATCCAGAGTTTTAGGTCTTCACCTCACTCGACTCAGACTTACAGGGGAATCCTCCCATGCTGGCCACAGACCAAGGATCACCATATGCAATGCCAACGTCTCTTCAGAGACCTCCATACACAGGCATCGTCCATCGTCCTATCTCGTCAAATCCTATTTCATCTCAATTACTCCTAATGGACTCCTACCAATCCCGGTTTCGCTCTTACCACAGAGCCACGGGACACAACCTGAACAATTCATGGCACACGACTCCAAGGCAACCAAGTGCCACTTGCTATCGCAGCAACCTAGTCGATGACGCCATGACCAATGCACACGGGTCCCCAGACAATACACATCTCACCATGGTCGACCACTCGTTCAACCTGACCAGCTGCTCGTAGCTTCCAACTGGGACCCATAATCTCTCAGTGATCACTTCTCTAAAACACAACCTCATCCGCGGACATAGCTTCCAACACAAAAACAGGGTACTCATGCGACGCACTTGCCAACACATTTCCCCAATTCACCATCCTGCTAGTGCCACGAACCACAATACCCCTAGCAATGGCATGGCAATAACACGTCTCACACCGAGGAACCAATCCTCTGATGCTCAACTCATTCTCGGGAAATCCGCCCGTAGCAATCAACGCTACAATCCAAAACCTGTGGGTTATGGGCCCACCAGGCTTCCGCTACGCACTCTGATCCACACGCACAACCAACCACAACGACTCGGGATCCACCATCCCGACAGTCCTCTGCGACTCTGCAGGCTCCGATCCTCAACACATCAGGAATCACGACACCAACCACAAATTCTCACGAACACCGCCCAACCGGCACTCGTCCTTCAGGAACAGTGCCAACACCCTTACACACCAAGGAAATGGGCACGACCTCTCACAGGCAACCACCTACACGGGACGTGTCTTGCACGGACTTCATGGCACACACGAAGGCCAACCAATCCAGACACACGATGCAAGATGACGAACCTTAGGCAAACATGATTCTCTCCAACCAAAGGAGAAACCAATCACACCTCCAACCAAGAGAAAATCTCCACACTCGACTTGACCTCGAATCTCGTGCATGTTGGGAGCCGCACCTTCCAACATCAGGAGAAACCATTGCCACTGTCAGGTCAACTCCTCCGACAACACTCGCCAAGTCTCCTGTCGGACTACCTTCACAGCATCAATGCCACGCCCTCAAGCTCTTACGTGAGAAACAAAGCGGGAAACAAGCACAAAACCCTATGCCAGCTACCGACTGTACTGGACCTTATAGACTCTGATCACTGCAATATCTTGAATTCCCATATACGTCCACAACCACGCTCTGATAGCAACTGTGACGACCCGAGATCAGGATACCGAGAAGAACCTGATACCATTCGAATCCTGGCCTGCCACCCACGAGCCGGAGGGCTCGGAAGAGCTAAAAGGAGTGTGGAGGTACAAAGAAATAGGAAATAAAGTAGGATAATTCAACAATTAACATAAATAAATAAATAATTACAATAGATTCCAGCCTAACAAAAGTATAGTCTAAGGTAGAGAAATGTACCCAACACCGAGTGAACACTCGGCCCGACGAGTTGACAACGAAGAACCTCCGTACAGCACCCTCGAACCTCGAGGAAGAGCTGCCACACCTGAAAAGCAGGGGTGAGCCTCCTATCACTGGCTCAGTAGGGGTCCTGCGGAACCCCAACTGTAAACAACGGCGGTAGCGAAAAGCAACAACAACAGCAGGAACAACAAACTCGGTGGCCGGTAAAAACTCGGCACTACAGCTACTCCTACTATACCTGAAAACACGCCCCGATCTCACAGTCAGGGGACCACCAGACTAATAGGAAAACCTCTGGCTATGCTGCCAGGAGAACCCATCACGGCACCACTGTCGTGGACCGAACACTGCCTAGGAAGAACCCTCGGTGATGCTCATCGGAACCCTAGACCTCAACCTCGGGAACACCCGAAAACTTTATGCAAAACCACGTCTCGCAGACGAGAAATGGAACCTCGAGTCATGAGAATCTCACATCACGTGACAGGAGCACTGCCCACGAGAAGCAAAGCCGGACGCGTCCACTGACGTCTTACACCGCACCTCAGTGTCTCCCTACGACACCCCGGGCGGAGATTGAGACACACAACTAGCACCACGAACAAGGACTCGCTGGGGTCACGCCTATCAGTGCGAGTCCGACTACCCCCAACTACGTGTGCACATACAGACCATGCGCCCTATGTTAGATCCTCTAGCTGATTCTTCCCCCGAAGCCCGGACTCAGGCTGCGAGTGGGGGCCCTACGGTAACTAGCCTAAAAACCATCTCTCTGGTAGTGCTCTCCACCACTCCCAAGTGGGTTCGCACACGCGTGCGTAGGAAAGCTACGACTAGTGGCAGGTCACTAAACGTGAACACGAAAAGCCACACATGCACCCGTTGCGAGTAACACAGAGTAACCGGTGGCTCGGAGCCACTAGACACTGGATGGTCCACTAAACTTAATAAACCCAACGGTCCTCGAGTCACACGACTCGGGTCAAGGCAGTTGAACCGGGATGGCTCCATGCCGTCAATCTGGCCTATCCCTAGGTCAAAAACCACGATAGCATGAATACCGAGGTAACTCACGAGCTGCCGAGACAATTCCCTATCCAAGGGAAGAGCGGGGAAACTCCAGTCCCATGCTAGGTAACTGGACTCACAGTCCAAGGGCACACACATGGCTCAATCAAAAACCACCTTTAGGAGGAACCCATGTCATGCGGGGAGGGCCCTACGCATTCATGCCGACTCACGACGACTCGATCTAGCTAAAGTACAAAAGCCTGGAACACGAGAGGGTCACTCGTACCCTTAAAACCCACGGTCATACTACTCGAGATAAACGGTACCTTCGGACACCCAAAAATATGGCCACAGTACTCACGGGGTGTCCGGGACACTCACGGGGCCAAAGGTCGATCATTGCGTCTCAACTGGACCGACCGGGGCCGAAAACGGGCAAAAGGACACAATTCGAACGACCTAAACCCCTGGGTCGATCGACCAACAGGGTCGGTCGACTGGCCCTAGACGGGCGGTCGATCGCCCACGCGCGCAGGGATGGGGCGGCCTAGTTCGATCGACCGGCGCAGGCCAGTCGGTCGACCGAACGGAGGCGAGAACCCCTTTGTTCGCCGCTGCCGTTCGGTCGACCGGTGCCAACCGGTTGGTCAACCGAACGGGGTGAAACCCTAACTCGAACTCACCCTCGGAGCCCGGTTCCATGCCCCATTCGATCCTAATCGAAGGGAAAAACATAGGGGACCATCCCCTAGGCCCAAATTGGGAGGAGAAAGAAGCGAGAAACCTCGCTCGATCGGATGAAACCGTCACACGCCCTAAAAACATGATTTCCCCCCCCCCCCCCCAACGGCAATAAACCCACGCTCGGCTCACCACGGGCTACCAAAATCATGGGAAATGAAGTACATGGGCTAATGATCCATCCCTCTACCTTCACCAAAGATTTCACGCGCTGTGGACGCCGTTCCGACACGAAACACCCACGAAACCCCCGCCAGTTCACGAACGCGCACCCGAGCTTCAACGCACCACCACACCTTGATCCTCGTCCCATCCACGCCGCTCCTTACCCCACGCACGTCGCCACCCCGCCCTTGTCCACCTCCGTCGGCTACCGGAGAAGAGAGGGAGAGAAAGGGAGAGCGTGAGAAGAGAAAGAGTGAGGAAGAGAGAATGAGAGAAAGAGAGAGGGGTGGGGGGTTTATATAAAGAAAATTCTGGGATTTAAAATTTTTGGAAAATACAAAATTAGGGAAAAATCATCTCCCTGACCCTCAGAAAATGCACAACCCATCTGCAACGTCCCAGAGTTGGAGAACACAACGGTTCACCCTACACGGGATTCCGAAGGTCCGATAGGTAAAAACACGCGTAAACCACGAAACTCAATCTGGGACCCACAAAAGTGATCCAAAATCCACGGATCCTGATCCGAACAACAATCCAAAAAACCCGGGGCGTTAAAAAGTTCCTCTTCAGTGTTACCTGGCAATGATGGATCTTCAAGCATGGGCTATATGGTTTACCTTTCACTTTTAAAACCAAAAAAAAGAACCATCTTTTTATCATTTTTAAGTTGCTTGATTCTATGTGATTCTACTATGTTATAACTAACAGTCTCAATTGCCCAAACATTTTGCCAGGAGAGGAATGAGAGGCTCTTCTATAAGTTTCTCATTGATACTGTTGAGGAACTGCTGTCCATCGTCTATACACCGACAGTCGGTGAGGCCTGTCAGAAGTATGGTTCCATTTTCAGGCGTCCACAGGGCCTCTACATCAGTTTGAAAGAAAAAGTGTGGCTTCTTATTGTTCCTCCTAACCTTATGCTGTACAGAAGAGGGAGTGTGCAACATGCATACATTATCTTCTTCCTTTAGCCAGTATTACTCTTTCTTGTCCTTATTGGCTGACTTGTATCTGATTTTTACAGGGGAAAGATCCTTGAGGTGTTGAAGAACTAGCCCAAAAGAAGCATTCAAGTTATTGTTGTCATAGATGGTGAACGAATCTTGGGGCTTGGAGATCTCGATGTCAGGTAGATGGCCTGGGATTAATATAAGCTTGAAGTTTTAATGAAATCATGAGCATTCACATTTTTTCCCTGACAGCAACATGTTGAAAATGTTAAAGGAGATGGGAATCCCTGTGGGGAAGCTTGCTTTATATACTGCATGTAGTATCCCAAAATATTTAAAGTAAATAATAAGACAATATCTGAATTTTTTCACGAATTGAATAATATTTGTTCACTTAAACTGAATTTTTAATGAATAAGATAATATTATTTTCTTGACCCAAAATTGAAATTTTTATAAAAATATGTATCTCGTGTAAAATGTTAGTTCCAGCAACTTTGACTAAAGGAACGAACCCGAAATAAAATTGGTTTAGGCCCAATTTCGAATTTAAGGTCAAAAATCATCATTTTATAAGAGCAACTTAAACCATTTAATTATGCCTTAATTCGTGTTCTAATGGGCTCAGATCGGAACCAATTCCTTGGCCCATCCTAGTAGATCGTTTTGCCCTTCGAAACCCTAACCTAGGTGTGTCATTTGGCGACGGCGGCGGCAGATTAGGTTTCATCCTGAATTTCTCACCGAGTTTTCCCCCTTGGACTCTTTGGCTCAATTCGATCTCTAGAACCATCCTTAGGCTTTATAAATAGAGGGCTTTGACGTCTTAGGACCCCTATTTGATCTCTAGACCGGCGGCGTGGCTGATCGTGGTCGGACTTGGACAGATTTGGGCGTTTTGGGGGCTGCGCGATTAGGGTTTCGGCGCAGGTTTTCTTCTTCCTTTCTCTTCGAGTAAAGAAGGTTTCTCTCAGGCCCAATAAAAATTAAAGCATGCCATGTTATAGAGTTCGACCTTATCTTTCATTTGATCCTATTTTGCCTAATTTTTATGCGTTATACTGTTCGTATTAGTCCTGTTAGTCCAAAGTATGTTAGGGTTCTCCGTTTTCACTTTACTTCTCTTTAAGTTACTTTCTCCTAGATTAAACTTAAATTGAAGTATGGCATGATGTTATCCTTCGAGTGCTCTTTCCAATGATATAGTTTTGCCCAAATTTTATTTAGTATTTGAATGGCAATCGTCGTTTTAGTTAAGGTCTGTCGAAGTTCGCCATGGGTGGGGCTCTGTGTCTGATTGCGGCCCTTCTAGAGGCCGCTAGACCGTTTTTATTATAGATTGTTATTATATATATATATATATATATATATGGAGAGGGGGATTTCTGTAGCCCACCCAAAGAGCAGCCCAACAAGACCCAACAGGGTCCAACGAGGCAAGCTCACCCGAGTGATAGCCCACAGGGCCCACTCGGGCAAGGAAAGCCCAATGAACAAACACTCGAGGAACCAACTCTCCCCGGTGGCCCCTAGGCTCGGAGGGCCCGAGTGATGGTCAGGTCACAAGGATGGTCCGATCTAAGCCGTCTCCCCGCTCGGGAGAGACAGGCGCCAGCCGACCTATCCGACCCCCCCTTTTTCCGAGCTATGTTCATCGCCCGGACAGGGCAGGCATTTCAGTAGCTCGGCCGGACCAGACACTAGCCATTCGTGCTGCCATTAAGAGTCCCCAATGGACAGGGGAATCAAGAAGCCGCCGGGCTTCAAGGCGATAACGTCCCCATGATAAAGGCCATGAAAGCCCACGTTGAGGACGTAACTCCCGCCGGTGACCCCTCAGCTTACAGGACTCTTGAAGGCGGTATACTACTTAAGCCAGGGCTACCCTCCGGTAAGAAAAGAAGGAAAAACTCCTGAGCAATCCGCTTCACCCCCCTTTTGGTGGAGAGGAGTCTCGCGCACCAGCTTTCCTCCTCCCCTCATTACTTCCACCGCAGCTCTACTGACTTAGCCATCGGAGGGTTTTACCCCAGGGAGATCCCCTGGGCCCTCTGATACGTTTTCCTGTCTTGCAGTTTCATCTTCTGGTGATCCACGGCCCGCTCAGGACGTAGCGCGAGATTTCACCTTTTCATCTGGCGCCGTCTGTGGGAAACGCACGAAGAGCCAAGATGGTGAGAAGAAGCTCAGGGAGGAGATCCGCCGTCGAGAAGGGTAAGGCCGTGGTGGCGGCGGGAGATGACCCCTCTAGGGCCTCATAGAACCCTCCCTCCAACACCAGCGTCCCCACCAACGGGCCGCCGCCCCCTCCGACGGCGATGGGGGTAGCCCCCAACGGCGGCGACGAGATCTTCCAGGCCCTCAATAAGAAGCTTGATGTCCTCGTGGAGCTCATGAGGGCCCAGGCGGCAAGGGATGCCAGGTCTCGCGCCCCGTCCGGGAGCCCCCCCCGTCGAAGTGCGTCCCAGCATACCGCTGGAGGTCGCTTCACCCTCCGCGGTCAGCAGCTCATCCGCAACAACGCGGGAGGACCCTCGCAAGCTCCACCCCTGGAGCAAGAGGCTTCCTCCACGCCTAGGAGAGGGAAACAGGGGGCGAGGCCTCCACGCCCGAGCGCCGGCGGTCCTGAGGATTGCCACGACGCTCCCCCCAGCCCCACGGTGCGACCGCAGCCAGAACTATCCCTTCGGCTGAGGGATTTCGAAAGACGCTTCGCAGAGCAAGAGCGCGCCCTCCGCGCCCTGCAGAAGACCTCCCTCCCGGAGGATGAGGAGAAATCCCCTTTCTCCGAGCACATCTTGAAGGCAGAGGTATCTCCCAGAACCTCCATTCCTACCTTCAAGCTCTATGATGGCCAGGGCGACCCAGCCGACCACTACGACAGCTTCGACGCCATGGTGACTCTGCATGGAACACCGGATCCTATTAAATGCCGAGCCTTTGCGGCCACCCTGGTCCAAGGCGCTCAGGCGTGGTTCCGGGCCCTCGCCCCTGGGTCCATCCGGGACTTCAGGCAATTCGGGCGAGTCTTCAAGGAGAGCTTCGCCGGAAGCGCCCCCCCGAGGTCAGTAGCGGGGCTCTGGCCCTCAAACAGGCACAAGGGGAAAGGCTCCGGGCTTACGTCCACCGATTTAAATCGGAAGCCCTTAGGATTCCCCGCCTGGATGTGGCCTCAGCCACGACCGCTCTGACTAGGGGCACCCGGGATGAAAATCTCCGCCGCGAACTAGTCCTCCACCCTCCCTCGACCCTGGCCGAGCTAGTGACTCTGGCACTGCGCCACACCGAGTGCGAAGAAGTACTCAGCACCTGTCGAGACACAACCGGCTCGGGTCGGGAGGGGGACAAGAAGCGGGCCCCCGAGTCAAACCCTGGCTCGGGCAAGAAGCGTGATCGGGAAAGGGAGCACAAATGGAGGTATGAGCGGTACACCCCGTTGACCACACCAGTCTACGAGATCTATGAAGACATCAAAGACTCAGGACTCCTCCGCCAGCCCGAACCAATGAGGTCGAAGAACCGCAAGCGCGACAGACATTGCCTGTTCCACGGCGACCACGGGCACCACACCGGCGGCTGTCACCAGCTCCAGGACGAGATCGAATGCCTCATCCGTCAGGGGCACCTGGCCCAGTTCGCAACTGGGCACAAAGAAGACAAAGACGCCGCCGAGGAGATCGACAACGCCCCCCGAGGGGTCCACATCAACGTCATCTCCGGAGGAACGGCATCGGGCGGCGACACCAGCTGAGGAAGGAAGCGCCATGCCGAGCGGGCCAGCTGGGTCTCAGAGCCCTCAGGGGGCCCGCCGAGGGAGCCCCAGGTCATAATATTCTCCGACCAAGACCTGGAAGGGCTAAGCACCCCGCATGATGATGCCCTCGTCATCTCGGCCACAATAAACCATTGTAACATCGATAGGATTCTGATTGACAATGGAAGCGCCCCCGATGTATTATCTTATGACTGTTTCCTTAAGATGGGGGAAGACCCATCCAAGCTCCGCCCGATCCGAACCCCCCTTTACGGGTTTAACGGCCTGGCCACCTACCCCGAGGGAGCCCTAAGCCTGCCGGTCACCATCGTCACCCCGCCCAAAACCGTTACGGTCATGGTGGACTTCATAGTGATCAAGGGTATGATAGCGTACAATGCCATTTTCGGCCGGAAAATTCTCAGCCGAATAAAGGCCGTACCATCTACCTATCACCAAAAAATGAAGTTTCCCACCAAAAACGGGTTGGGGGAAGTCCAAGGTAACCAGGCCACGGCTAGAAGGTGCTACAACATCTCGGTGGAAGCCTCAAGGCCGGACGGAGGGGATAAGGGCCCCAAGGGAATCGAAGGGAAGACCGTAACCGCCGAGCCCGGTGGCGAATTGCTAACGGTATTCCTAAACGATGACCCGGCCCTCGGAGTAAGGATCGGAGCCGACCTATCATCCAAGGAACAGCAGCAATACAAGAAATTTCTTTCTGAGTACGCTCAAGTCTTCGCTTGGGCCGATGATCAACTCCCTGGCATACCAGGAGAGACCATGATGCACAAGCTCAGCCTCGACCCCACCGTCAGGCCCGTACAGCAACGGAGAAGAAAGCGTGCACCCGAGAAGCAGGCGGTCATCAAGGCGCAGGTCACCAAGGGACAAGAGACAGGCCTCTTCAGGCCAGTCCTGTACCCTACGTGGCTAGCCAATGTCGTCCTGGTGCCAAAAACCACAGGCAAGTGGCGAATGTGCGTGGACTTCACCGATCTGAATATGGCTACCCCCAAGGACTGCTATCCGCTACCGAGCATCGACCAATTGGTTGATTCAACCTCGGGCAACGAGATACTCAGTTTCCTGGATGCCTATTCAGGTTATCACCAGATCAGAATGAATCCAGAAGACGTCGAGAAGACAGCCTTCATCACTGACTACGGCGTGTACTGCTACACCCGAATGCCCTTCGGGTTAAAGAACGCCGGAGCCACATATCAGTGGCTGGTAAACCACGTGTGCGAGGGACAGTTAGGCGGGAACGTCGAGGCTTACATCGATGACATGCTCGTCAAGACCCCCAAGGCCCAAGACCACTTCACCGACCTTGCTGAAACCTTCGGCACCCTCCTGAAGTACAACATGAAGCTCAACCCCGCCAAGTGCGCCTTTGGAGTAAAATCTGGGAAGTTCCTGGGTTTCCTAGTCACTCAGCGCGGGATCGAGGCCAACCCCGACAAAGTCCAGGTCATCCTGGACATGCGCCCGCCCACGTGCCTTAAAGACGTCCAGCGTCTGACGGGGCGTGTCGCCGCTCTCAGCCGTTTCCTGTCCCGTGCGGCCGAATGATGCTTGCCCTTCTTCAAGTTGATGAGGGGGCCCAAGCTAGCATCTGCTACGTTCGCATGGGATGAGGAATGCCAGACAACATTCGCCGAGCTTAAGGAATTCTTGGCCTCGCCACCGGTGCTCTCCAAGCCCGTCCTAGGCGAGGTCTTGCTGCTCTACCTCTCGGCGACGCCATCCACGGTCAGCTCGGTCCTAGTTAGAAATGACTCGGGAATCGAAAGACCGGTATACTACACCAGCAAGGTGCTTAGTGGGGCCGAACGGAGGTACCCCGCAACCGAGAAACTCGTGCTAGCGTTGGTCACCTCCGCGAGGTGCCTCCGCACCTACTTCCAGGGGCACCCCATCACCGTGCTAACCGGCGAGCAGCTGAAGAAGATTCTGGCCCACCCCGAGGCCTCGGGGCGACTCGTCAAATGGGCCATCATGCTCGGGGCCTACGACATCTCGTACCGGCCGCGATCAGCAATCAAAGGCCAAGCGCTCACCGACTTCATTGTCGAAAGCACCATCCCTGCCGAGGACAGGCCTCCGACCACAACCGGGCCAGCCTGGGAACTGTTCATCGATGGATCGTCCAATTCGGCAGGCAGTGGTGCGGGGATCCTCCTAAGGTCCCCCGAAGGGATAGAGCTACAGTACGCCTTAAGATTCAACTTTCAGGCGTCCAACAACGCTTCCGAGTACGAGGCCCTTATCTCGGGAGCACGCATGGCCCGACGGCTGGGGGTCGAGCGAGTCAGGATCCACACCGACTCTCAACTAGTCGCAGGTCAGGTCAACGGCGAGTATGAGGCTCGGGAGGTACCCATGATCAAATACCTTCAGTTGGTCCGGAGCCTGGCCCGACAGTTCGAGGGATTTGAGGTAGTCCGGATAGCTCTAGAGCAAAACTCCCGGGCGGACGCCCTCTCTCGATTGGCCTCCTCCCTAGACCTGGAAGGTACACGATCGGTCCTCCTAGAAGAGCTAGAGCGCCTGAGCATCGACACGGAGCTCCTCGCTGTTGACTCGGCCACCCCAAGTGACTGGCGCTCCCCCTACCTGTCCTGGCTACAAGACTCCCAAGAGCCCTCCGACCCTCGAGAAGCCCGCCGAATGAAGTATCAAGCTCGGCGCTTCATCGTCCTCGACAACGCCCTCTACCGAAGATCATTCTCCGGTCCCCTCCTGAAGTGCCTCGGTTCCGACGAGGCAGGCCGAGCCATCCAAGAGATTCATGAAGGCCTGTGCGGAGCGCACTCAGGGGCACGGTCGCTGGCCAGAATCCTGTTACGACAGGGGTACTGGTGGCCCACCCTGCAGTGCGACTGCTCAGCCTATGTTCAACAGTGCGACCGATGCCAGCGGTTCGACCACTTGGTCCATCAGCCGGCTACAGAACTTGTCACCCTAGCCAAGCCTTACCCTTTCGCTCGGTGGGGAATCGATATCCTTGGGCCATTCCCAACGGCCCAGTCCCAGAAGAAGTTCATCATCGTCGCCATCGACTACTTCACCAAGTGGATCGAGGCCGAGGCTACGGCAAGGATCACCGAGACAGTCGTTTGGGGCTTTGTTTGGAAATCGATCATTTGTCGCTTTGGCATCCCCCGAGTGATAGTAAGCGATAACGGTCGGCAATTCGGCTCTCGGTACTTCCGAGACAGATGCGCCGACCTAAATATCTGCAACCACTTCACTTCGGTCGCCCACCCTCAGGCCAACGGGCTGGTTGAAAATGCCAACAAGACTATCTTGAAAGGCATAAAAACCAGACTCAGCAAGGCTAAGGGTAGCTGGCTCGAGGAATTGCCTAGCGTACTATGGTCGCACCGAACAACCCCCAGGACGGCAACCGGTGAAAGTCCCTTTCAGTTGGTATATGGCACCGAAGCCGTCGTTCCGTTGGAGATCGCCAATCCGTCTCTCCGAGTGATCAGCTTCTCACCCGAGGCCAACGGGCAAAAATTGCTCGAGAACCTCGACCTGACAAGCGAACTCCGAGAGATCGCGAACGTCCGGGCAACGGAGTACCAATGCCGCCTCACTCGATACTACAACGCCAAAGTCTGAGACAGACGTTTCCAACCAGGGAACTTCGTCCTCAGGAAGGCTGAAGCCTCTCGACCACTGGAGGCGGCGGGCAAGCTATCCCCCAACTGGGAAGGTCCCTACCGAGTGGTCGAGACACTCGGGAAAGGTGCGTACAGGTTAGCGACAATGGAAGGGGAGCCTATTCCTCGGACGTGGAACGCAGCCGCACTACGCAGATTCTACTTTTGAAATTGTACAGCAAGATGGACAGAATAGAATCCCTGTTTCTTTTCATTCCAAACCATTGGTACATCAGGTAGGCAAATGCCAGTACATCACAGAGCAAAAACAAAGCAAAAGTCCGTCTAACATCGTTTCAAGGGGTCATCGCTCGACTGACTCGGTCTTGATCTCCTCGCATCCAGCCACTGACTCTGCCTCGTGCGGAAACTTGCTCGGACAAAAGGTGGTCGAGCCAGTTGGCTCGGATGGCCCGTGACAAAGGTGACAGAGGGACTTCAGGAGGAAGGCCACCTTTAAACATTGAGGAAGGCCACCTCCCAAGTTGGCAACAACCAGGAAAAAGGAGCGCCATGAATGCCTCCCCTCTTCCAATCTGCCAACTCCTTGGAAGGAAGGAGAGAGCAAGCAGCCCCCGAAGAGTGAAAGAAATGAAGAGCAGAAGAGGGAGAAAGAGGCTGCAGACGGAGGAAGGCCTCGGTGAGGAGGGAGCCGGATACGCCTCCTCCCCTCACACGGAGGGAAGTGACGGCAGACTCCCCTGATGCCCCCATCCATCCTCCGCCTCGGCGTCCACCCGGAAGCCTCGCCGGAGCTAAGAAGAGGCCAACGACGTGCGTCTACATGCCGAAGTCCTCCCCAGATCCACGCGGCGACCGTCGGACCCGTCTCGTGCACGCGGCGACCGTGGGATCCGTTCAACATCACAGGACAGCAGGAGCCAGCCGCTCCCTGTCATCGACGGCATCGCCCTCCGAAGGATCCTCCATGCTCCGAATACAAGGGCACAACGCAGAGTGAAGAGGAAGGAACGAGGAAAGTCTGTTAGAGAAAATCCCAAGCGGTGGAGAGGAAAGGGCGCCTTTCGGTCCTTCTTATAGGCCAAAGGAGGCTACACGCCTTAAATGCCCCCCTCGGAAACACGCCGAAGGATTTCTCCCCTGAACAGTCACCTCCAACTCCTTGTTTCCCGCCCTCGCGGGATTCACGAAGCGGCCTGACATTCAAAGCGTGAGGGGACGGAGGGACACCCCGTCAGAAACCTACCAAAACAGCGTGCGAAAACCGTGCAGGACATATCGGCACCTCTCAACCACTCAAGATTCGCCAACCAAATCACGGCAAGGATAGTACTCAAACAGAGCAAGTCATTTATTATCGTACCAAAAGGAAACCCTCTAAAAAGAGGAAAGAGAGACAAAAAGGGAAAGAGGCAAAATACATCAGGCCTCGGGTCCACTTTGACGCTCGAGACCGGAGGAAGGAGACGCGTCACCCCCGGCGCCTTCGGTGACGGTCGGCTCGGACACTGACCTCGCCTGTGCGAGAACTGTCTCAGTCGTGAGCCCTCCCGAGACGCCCGGAGCCGGTGACCCCGACGGAGGCGACCCCTCCGAATCTTCCCCGACCGATGAAGAAGAGCTGGAAACCGACTCATCCGAGTCATAACACTGGCCAAAGGGGAACTCGACCGCGGAGTTTTGTTCATTGGCGCAGTCTACCGCCCGGCGATAGCCCTGCTTGAACCCCTTTCGAGCACCTCGGCGTAGCGCTACCTCGTAGTAAGGTAGGGTGGCTTCCAACAGGTCGGCCAAGTAAGCATCCGAGCTCCTGTAATGCTCGATTGCCTCCGCCTCGATCTGTCCCGCCCTTCCGACGAGCTCGACCCGAGCCCGCTCCGCCTCGGCCGCACGTTCCTCTGCCCGGGCCCGGTCCACCTCAGCCTCAGCTCGGAGACGTTCAGCCATCTCTGCCCGATCTAGCAGCTCGGCGCGCTCGAGCTCCCAGCGATTGTCCAGCTCGAGGCGACGCAGACGCTCCTCCTCCAAGGATCGGCTTGCCCTCTCAAGAGACTCTCGGGTCTTGGCGAGCTATTCGGTCAGCACCCCGGCTTCCAGTCGGCTCGCCCGCGCCACCTCTCGGAACGCGGAGAACTCCTGCCGGAGCCCCTCATGCTCCCCCTTATGTCGGGCCAGCTTCCTCTTGCATCCCCCGAGGGTCTAGGCAAGGTTAGACCGCTCCGCCTCCGTCCGTGCGTGCACCTCCGCCATCATAGCCACCGACCGAGCTATGACCAAGCCGCCCTCCATCAGAACATCGAGGAGCCCGGGGGGTACTGCGCCTTTCTCCCCCCTTCGTCCTCGCGAAAATCGATCGGCAGACCCGATACAGGTCACCCGTAATGCCGAGCCTTTCCAAGGGCTCCGGCAAAGGAGACCGCTCCGCCCGGGGCACTCCACCAGAGGGCTCTGCTCGAGCAACGGGACCGGCCACCTCGCGTGCCACGGTCGGTTGGGGTTGCGACGCCTCCCTGGGCGAACCCCCAACCTCGACCGGTGCCGCGGGACCAACCGCACCGGGAGCTCCAAGCACCTGGGGCTGCAACGCCCTCGCGGGCGAACCCCCAGCCCCGCCTGTCTCGGCCCGCACCTCGGCGACCGGGACGTCACCGCCTCCGGCCGACCCCCGGCCCTCGGTGTCAGCTACTTCAGCATCGGCCCCCTCTACCCCCGTGGGGGGGAGAGCCGACCTATCGCCGTCCTCTGAAGGGCCCCCGGTCTCCTCGGCCCCCTCTCGCCTGGCAGATGGGGGAGCTGGCCCCGAGGGGTCGGCCCCATCTTGCCCCCGAGAGGGGAGCGCCGCCGAGCCAGAGTCGCCCCCGGCGGTAGGAGGGAGACCTGCCTTCTTGGCCCGTTTCGTGGCCTTCGCGGCCTCCCGCAACTTTCCCGCCATGGGATCCTTGCGCTTTGTGCCAGCTGGCCGTGAAGACCCCCCGGGGGCCACCCCCTTGCCCTTATCCCGGGCTTGGGCGCGACCCACAGGAGCCTCCGGCTCGTCGGCCGCCGAGTCATCTTCTCCCAGATCGATGACCTCAGCAGTTTCCTCCAGTGGTTCCCGCCTCACGTCTACAGCAAAGAAAGAAGACCCGGTAAGGAGAAGAAAAGTAACTACCACCCCAGGGGAACAACCTAGAGGGCGGTACCTGTCGACTTCAACCGCGTAAGCAGACACCGTTCGATATTCTTCGGCGTCACCAGCTCCTCGGTCGATTGGCGGTTATCCAGCAGATGGGCGGCCTGCCGCTCCACGTGGGGAGGGAACTCCTCCTGGCGAGGAGGAATGTTCGGATGGAAATTGGGCGAGATCCGGCATCTCCAAAACTCATCCGTCGCCTCCGCCTTCACCCAGAAGAATTGGGTTTTCCACCCCTTGTGCGAAGAGTCCTTCGCCGCGAGGGAGATGCAACTCCTGTTCCTCCTCGCCTGGATAAAGTAGAAGCCCTTCCCCGCCGACGGGTGCGCCTTCAACTCGAAAAAATAATGAAAGAGGTCCAAGGAAGGAAAAATGTCGTGCTGACGATAGAGGATCCGAAAGGCGGAAAGGAGGAGGTACGAGTTGGCCACCAACTGAATGGGCGCCAACCGGAAAAATTCGAGAATCTGGAGTACAAGGGGCTTGAAGGGAAGGCGGAACCCGCTTTTCCAAGCCAGAAGGAACGTGCAAATGTGCCCCGTTCGGTCGTCCAGACTCATCTCGTACGGGGCGGCGGTAGCAAAGCTATACCTGAGAGGCAAACGAAAGCGATGCTCCACCTTCCTCACCTCGGCCTCCCCCAACTCACTACGGTTGGGGACGGGCTCCCGCCTCACCTGCCCGATTTCCAGAGGCGAACCAGCCATCGAGCCGGAAGATGATCCCTCGTACGAGCTCGAGGACTCCGGGGGGGGGGAAGGAAGTTGCCGGACCGCCTCCGCGGTTATCCTCGCCAACTCCTCGAACGCCGTCGCAAGACTTCGCGCCTCCACTGTGCCCTCACGGTGCATCAAGGAGCCCCAAAAGCTAAGAGACTAAGGAAAGCCCGAAACCCCGGAAGCCTAGAACGACGAATAGCGCCCAACGCCTATAAAACCCTGGAGGGAGGCGGCACATCGTTCCGTGCTCCGAGAAAAGGGGGGCCCCTTCGTTTCAAATCCGTCAGGATCATCATTACGGGCCCCGGCGACCACTACACGTGGCTTCATAAACGCCAATAGAATTCCACCCACCTGAGCCACGCCGGTCCAAAGCCTCAAAAACTACTCAACCGAGCCTCCATGGCTCGGGAGTAGGAGGGGGACAAGTGGAGAGGGGGATTTCTGTAGCCCACCCAAAGAGCAGCCCAACAAGACCCAACAGGGTCCAACGAGGCAAGCTCACCCGAGTGATAGCCCACAGGGCCCACTCAGGAAAGGAAAGTCCAATGAACAAACACTTGAGGAACCAACTCTCCCCGGCGGCCCCTAGGCTCGGAGGGCCCGAGTGATGGTCAGGTCACAAGGAGGGTCTGGTCTAAGCCGTCTCCCCGCTCAGGAGAGACAGGCGCCAGCCGACCTATCCGACCCCTCCTTTTTTCGAGCTATGTTCATCGCCCGGACAGGGCGGGCGTTTCAGTAGCTCGGCCGGACCAGACACTAGCCGTTCGTGCTGCCGTTAAGAGTCCCCAACGGACAGGGGAATCAAGAAGCCGCCGGGCTTCAAGGCGATAACGTCCCCACGATAAAGGCCATGAAAGCCCACGTTGAGGACGTAACTCCCTCCGGAGACCCCTCAGCTTACAGGACTCTTGAAGGCGGTATACTACTTAAGCCAGGGCTACCCTCCGGTAAGAAAAGAAGGAAAAACTCCTGAGTAATCCGCTTCACCCCCCTTTTGGTGGAGAGGAGTCTCGCGCACCAGCTTTCCTCCTCCCCTCATTACTTCCACCGCAGCTCTACTGACTTAGCCATCGGAGGGTTTTGCCCCAGGGAGATCCCCTGGGCCCTCTGATACGTTTTCCTGTCTTGCAGTTTCATCTTCTGGTGATCCACGGCCCGCTCAGGACGCAGCGCGAGATTTCGCCTCTTCAATATATATTAATATATGGTAGCGGCCCTTTCATGACCGTTTCACGTTTTAAATGGCCATCGATTGACCGCCTTCTGGCGGGGGTTTTCAAAAGAAAAAGAGTATTTGCATGGGTCCTAAGCGGTCATCCTCTGACCGTCTTAGTTACTGGTGGTCCTTCTTTAGACCGTTTATGTTCCTGTTACAGTAAAAGTGTTGTTTTTGTTTCCGATCTGATATGTTCTATCTTCCCAGTTTAACAGCATGATATTTGGGCTAATTCCGTGGTAGAAACCTACTAATGAATAGGGCTTGTGAAATAATTGATCTAAGTTTATTTCTCTTCAACATATTGCCTTCTCAGGACCATCTTTCATGTCCCTTAATTTGATTGAAAAAGAGAGTAGAATAACATGTTTAAATATTTCATTAGTTTGCAAATTCAATTCTGTTGTATAGTTTAAGAACTTGTTTTAAGGTCGTGCCACTCCGGTGGCATTGACTGGACCGATCACCTCGTTTTCCTATGATTTTGAACCATTAATCTTGGACATCGAATGCCTCTCCACCGGATATTCCTTCCGTCGGGCTAGGTGTTCATGTTCCGAGGCCTCCGTAAGACCCTGCAAGCCTGGGATTCCCACTAGGATGCCGGGTAGGTTGTACCCCAAAAACTTGAACCGATTGACTCGATCGAACCACGTGAGTTCGCAGCCCAAAACAGGACTGTTGTGTCTGTTGCGGCCATCCTTGGACCGCTACTCTTAGGTAGCGGCCTGGCTATGGACCGCTACTCCCTATAGGCGGCCCTATCTTGACCGTTTTAGTCTGACCTGTAAATTTGTTCCATCCGATCGCTTGGCCTTGTCCCAGGTCGACTCTGCCTGGTTAGGTCAACCTAAGTAGTCCCAATTGACCCTAGTAGGGTGGACTGTACTCTGTTTCAATCTAACTCTAGCCTAGGCCGATTGGGATCTTAGTTTGTCATTGTTTTGGCTGATTATGTGATGCTCTCTTCTAGCGGTCGAACGATAGACCATTTTTCTCTTAATGTGGCCATACTTGGACCGCGTTCCTTCTTCCGGCATCTCGAAATTGCTGTTTTTCTGCCAATTTTATGTGTGTAGCCCCTCTAGCCACTCCTAGCTATCATACTTCGAGATGGCCTATTATTAGGTTTATTTTGACACCATCTTCCTTGGAAATCTTGTTCCTAGATGGCTTGTCCTTGGAATTTTATAAGCTTGCTATTTAAGAATCTTTTTCTTACTTGTGCTACCTTGGCTACATGAGCTATACCTTGGAAATTTCGATGCCAAATTGTGAATTGTCTGGAGATATGTTATATGAGACTGTGGGTCCACTTTGATAGTCAATGCTAGGCGGAAACTATAAGGGCCCAGATCTGGCACTAGGGGCGAGACAAAGCCCAGACATGTACCGATATTATGAATGATCAGGTGTGGCATTGCACCAACTATATGCAAGATTTGGTCTGGACATTTTTACATCTTGGGCATCTTCTTTTGTACTTGGCATGATATGACATGATACGACTTGATATGATTTGATATGAGTTCCGGACGAGACAACCTGTTGATATGGATGTGAGTACTTGCTATCTTGTTCCTGGCTACAAGAACTAGTTCTAGCTCTTGTACTTGATTCTGGTTACTTTCTTTTTCCTATCATGATCATGCTCTTATCTCTCACTGTTACCTTGCCATTCCTTTGATCTTATTTATGTTCTTGTCTTGCATTTATTGAGATCATGCATCATTTTGAATTGGTTAATTACTTAAAGCATTGCCTGCTGACAGAGAGTAATTCCTACTAAGCTTCTTGCTCACCCAGTTTTTTTCCCAACCTTTTTTCAGGTAATATTGAAGTTACTGCCACTGATGGGAGCGGGGACGAGTGATGAGTTGGCTTGATCGTGGAGAGTCTAGTTTTGCTTTATTTGAGTTTAGTCTTGTAATTCGAGTCTTTCTTATGTTTATCAATGTAATATGAGTCTTTTTTCTTTTATTTATTGTAAGAGAGTCAAGAGTTTTGTAAACATTGGTTTTTGATATGAATAAAGGTTATATTTATTTTTGGCACAATTCTCTTGTGTTATCTTTTTTGTTCTTGTTCTGTATCATGAATGAATCACTGCCACGTTCCGAGTATGCTTCCCGCTGCTATCGATTCGGGGCGTGACAATTTGTGGTATCAGAGCCTTGGTTTTCTTAAACCCTTGGTCTTGAGTCTAAGTCTATATGATAAATATTGATTGTCAGTCACCTGATAGGGACTTGGTGAGATTGGGGTAGAACCATTGGGCTAATTAGTAAAAATTCTGATAATCTTAATAAAGTTAAAGATATTAGGTCGTTAACTGTTATGAAATTGTGCTATAGGTTGAGATGACCGTGGAGTGTGCTCAGTGGCGGGAGATGCAGCGTACAGTTCGAGGGATAACTCAGGCTTTGCAGCAGGTAGCCCAGGGTGGAGTCCATCAGGGTGCGGGTGAATTGCATCGGAGTTTCCAGGGTATGAATCTCCCTAGGTTTAGTGGGTCTATCGATCCTGATGAGGCCGAGAACTGGGTTAAGAGATAGAGAGAATTTTTAGGGCTATACAGTGTGCCGATCAGGAGAAGGTTTTATTAGCTACGTACCAGTTGGATAAGGATGCGCGTGCTTGGTGGGAGGCGGTGGAAGCGACGTTGCCGAATAATCAGGTATCATGGAACGAGTTTGTGGAGTCTTTCAATGGGAGGTATTTTTCTGAGCGGGTTCGCAAGAAGAAGGCTGCTGAGTTTGAGTCCCTGAAGCAGAGGAGCTTGTCTGTAGCGGAGTATGAAGTCCAATTGTCTAGGTTAGCTCGTTATGCCTCTCACTTAGTTAGTACAGAGAAGATGAAGGCTGGGAGGTTTTTGAATGGGTTAAGGGTAGAGTATATCCCTCAGTTAGCGCACTTAGTGATTCAGGGGTTTGCTGAGATGGTGAAGAAGGCTCAAGTGTTGGAGGATGCCCTAGATATGACAGAGAGGATTTCTAGGAGGCTTGACAAGAAGGAAGGAGCGAATGGTTCCGAGAGTAGTGTGTCTACCAATGGAAAGAAGAGACCGAATGGAGGTAATGGACCTCTTAAGGACAAGAAGGCTAAAAAGGATGACCAGCATGTTGTCCCTGTGAAGGAGAAGTGCGAGCATTGCGACAAAGGTGGACATCGATCGGAAGATTACTGGAGGAAGCAAGGAAAATGCATCTGTTGTAGGAGCGCAGATCATAGAATTGCTCGTTGTCATTTGATGAAGGAGCAGGCGCCGCATAATGAGCAACTAGGTGAACGAAAGTGGCAAGGCAGGCTGCAGGCGATTGAAGGTAATTCTAAACCTTCCTTAACTTTATATTTCGTGCTCAGACCTGGTGATTTTGTATTACTGCATGAATTAGAACCGGTCATGTTATTTTGGAATATTAGGTGTTTAAGTGTAGCAGTTTTACCCCACTATTGTTTTGGAAAGAATCGTGTGAATTTAGAGGACTAAATTCCTTAAAGTGGGGGAGGGTGTAGCATCCCGGAATATTTAAAGTAAATAATAAGACAATATCTGAATTTTTTCACAAATTGAATAATATTTGTTCACTTAAATCGAATTTTTAATGAATAAGATAATATTATTTTCTTGACCCAAAATTAAGATTTTTAAAAAATATGGAAAAATATTTATCTCGTGTAAAATGTTTGTTCCAGCAACTTTGACTAAAGGAACGAACCCGAAATAAAATTGGTTTAGGCCCAATTTTGAATTTAAGGTAAAAAATCGTCATTTTATAAGAGCAACTTAAACCATTTAATTAGCCCTTAATTCGCATTCTAATGGGCTCAGATCGGAACCAATTCTTTGGCCCATCCTAGTAGATCGTTTTGCCCTTCGAAACCCTAACCTAGGTGTATCATTTGTGTTGGGTTAGGTGCAGTATTCAGAGGGGGGGTGAATGAATATAACATATTTAAAAGCCTTCACCCAATTAAAAATATGATGCTCACTAACTATCTAGAATGCTAACTAGACAGATATATCAAATCTGAAAGACTTAATTAGCAGTAGCGGAATTCAACAAACAGACAGTGAGCAACCAAAGCAAAGCGCACCTAAGTATTCATTCAAACCATTCTTTCACTCAAATAAACTTTCGCTCACTCAACTGATTAAACACTCAGAACAAGATCTGATTAAATCATTTAATGAGCCTGTGATCAAACACTTGGAGCGCCCCTATGCAAACATCTAGCGGAAGCAAAAACATATAGAGAAATCAAACCACTGCACAGAGGTGTTTAGGTGGTTCGGTCCAGCAGACCTACATCCACCCCACACTCAATCCGAGTGTGGCTTCCACTAGCTCACGCTAGAAACCGCAGACTCAGTCTGCAACAGGTGCTGCCACACAGCTTGACCAGGGGAACAACCTCCCCTCTTCCTCCCAACCGGAGGGAACCACTAGTGACACCAGTCACTAGCAAACCAGAGAAACACGGTCTCTCTTCCTCCAGACCTGGAGGGAAACCCCTGGACTTGAATCCACAAGCCCAGAACCGGAGACAAGTCTCCCTTCCTCCAAACCGGAGGGAACCCACAAGTAGCTCCCAGCTACTTGCAACCGGAGATCAGATCTCCCTTCTCCTGATCCACAGGAGGAACCCCGACCTCTCTACAGAGTATCGGAAAGCACAGCAAGCCAGAACACAAAGGAGAAAGCAATAAACGAAAATAACTTCAGCACACAAAAGCCGAAACACGAAATACACAATGTGGCTCTCAACGGAGCTGACTGGCCTGGATTTGATCCACGGTCCAGTAGACGAATCTTCAGGTAAGCTTTTCTTCCTCTTCTCTTCTCTTCTTCTTCTTCTTCTCTTTCACTCTCTCAATCTCTGCTCTTCTATTCTCTTCGGCTCACTCTTCTATCTCTCTCTCTCTTTTCTTCTCCTTCTGCTCTACTTCTTTCTCTCTTCTTTTTCTCTGGATCGTGGCTCTCTATATGGACTTTTCTTCTTGCCAACTCGATCGCCTTCATCTGTGGACGAAGGTCTCATATATATAGCAGCAGTAGCATCAGCCACGACGTGTGACCTCCACATTTCCAGCCCTAATTATTCGGACCACGTGGCAGTCTCTCAGCAGGCTTCATTCCAACCTCGGATCACGTGCCCTCCTTAAGCTTCACGATCAAAGCACCTGTAAAACAGAGTATCGGATAAGTCATCAGTTTAAAGAACAACTCTGTATAGACTTTATCAGAAGAACAGTGTTTTAGAAGAAACCTGGACGAGGTTAGAACGAAACAACACGAGCTAACAAACGGCAACAACACGGAGATAACACAAAGACAGAATAAGGAAACGACACGAAGTCACTGTAACAAAACAAGCACTACAAAAGGAACGACACGAGGTACATACGAAGACAAAACAGAAACCAATCATGAAGTATGGTTTCAACAAACGAAAGACACAAGGTCTAGGAAGAACAACACGAAGACAGAATAAGAAAACGACACGAAGTGAAATGACAAAAACCATCACGAGTTGAAAATAACACGAAGACGAGCACAGAAGTTGACACGGGGTTGAACAAGTAGACGTAAAAGATGACATGAGATTCACTGGGAAACGACACGAGGTGGTATAAAACCAAGAAACGACACGAAGTGTGGTCAAGGCGAGAAAGACACTAAGTCAAAAACGAAAGACCAACACTAAGACAGAAACATAAAAATAACACGGAGACGTAGACACTAAAACAACACGAAGATGAAGACAAGGGAAACGACACGAAGTCTAACCTCATACAAGCTTTCCTGTCACGCATGGAAATCAACACGAAGTTTTGTAAGCTCATACGACACGAGATCTTTTCGTGTTAGTGAGGGGAAAACAACACGAAAACTCAAGTACAGAAACAGCACGAAGATGATGTACAATCTGATGTACAGACATGAAGAACAGTCCAAAGTATAGACTTGCACGAGCGAGCTACAGTGCCAAAGTATAGACTTCACGCTGTACAGACTTGGAAGACCAGTGTTGATTGTACTTGACGATGTAAACACTTAGCCTATGCAGACCAATGTACAGACTTTGGCGAAGCAAAAGGCTGTATAGACTTGGAGACCCAAAGCCATTGTATAGACTTTTGTCTAAGACAAGGCATGAGCTGACGTTGTATATACTTAGCCAATGCAAACCAGTCCGATGTATAGACTTTAAGGAAATGCATGCTACAGTGCAATGTCTAGACTTGCGATGTGTTCGCCAAATGCACACTACAGTCCAATGTATGGACTTAGACGAATGATGCATGAGACGCTCAATGTATCGACTTTGAGCTTGCTGTGCAGTGAATAGACTTAGGGCATAAACCCCACGAAGCACTGTATAGACTATGCATATAACATAAGTCTAACATAAACAATATATCAGTTGTACCAGTCATAGTCATGATGCAATCATCAGGGCACAATGTCATGAAAACACTATATCATTGCTATCATCAAAATACAATATCAATCATCAAAACCACAGCAATGAATGAATGCTTTATGCATCAGTTTAACATGTAACAAGACTGAACATCAAATATCTAAACTGAGCAGCAAGATGACTGAACATTTGATAAACTCACATCAACAACCAATCATCAAAACCATCATCAAAACCACAGGGGCACAACAATTTGGCGACGGCAGTTACAGATTAGGTTTCATCCCGAATTTCTCACCGAGTTTTCCCCCTTGGACTCTTTGGCTCAATTCGATCTCTAGAGCCATCCTTAGGCTTTATAAATAGAGGGCTTCGACGTCTTAGGACCCCTATTTGATCTCTGGACCGGCGGCGTGGCTGATCGTGGTCAGACTTGGGCGGATTTGGGCGTTTTGGGGGCTGCGCGATTAGGGTTCCGCCACGGGTTTTCTTCTTCCTTTCTCTTCGAGTAAAGTAGGCTTCTCTCATGACCAATAAAAATTAAAGCATGCCATGTTATAGAGTTCGTGTCACGCCCCGAACAAGGCGGAAATATCGGGACGTACAGTTAGGGACACGCTGGCAAGAGAGAGAACTAATCTAAAATAATACACAAGTGCTACAAGATGGAAATACTAAATGATCATTAACAAACCACAACTGATACAATAACCTCAAGTTCAACTTAATACAACTGAAATAATCAACCACTAAAACTCAATAACAAGACTGAGAATAAAAGCTCTCCAAAACACAACTAAAGAAAGATAACACACTACTAACACACTAGAACTGATACACTCAAGACATCACTCCTGCCCTTCCCCATCGGTAAGCGCGTCACCTGAAAAGCCTGGAAAGGGGGGGAAAACACAACTATGAGCTGACGCTCAGTAGGAAATAACAGACAGGTATAAGTGATTAACAGTTTAATTACATTTTAAAATGTCATGCTACAAATGATAAAAATAATAAGAATATAACGGTGATATCACGAAACAGAATTCAAATATCTTGCAAGGTCAAGAAATATAATGAATAGAATAGTAAGACAAGAATTTACTACAGGAGATAACGATAAAAAGTTGGCCATATCAAGACAATTCAAGTCATGTCAAGCACGTATGTAATTTCATTTCCACGTCCAAGTAATAAGTAAGTAAAGTAACCACAAGTAGAGTATAGAACAGTGAAGAGTGGAAAGTGAAAAGTAGTAGAAAGTAATGTAGAGAGTAGTGGAGAGAGTAGTGGACAGTCCTAGATTTAACACATGTCAAGTACTGGTGCCAAATGCCACACCTAGTCATTCACCTCCCCGGAGGTACATGTAGTGTTCGGGCGCTCTTCCCAGGACTAGACCGAGTCCTTAATTGTTTGCCAGGCATTGATTTCTTTGGATCAAAGATCCCACGAATCTAGACTTCCACAGTTTATGGCCAGAATTCCAAGGTTTAAACTAAGTAGCAATAACAACTTCAAGTAGGAAAGAGATTCATTTCCAGAATTTCAAGGTAAGTATAATCATCAAGGAGATCGAAACCAAGTCACAACAAGAGTAAAACGTGCTGCGCTGCTGTAAAACAACAGTAATCAAACAAGCTAATCAACATATTAATCCTAATCACCAAGTTAAGATATCATGATTAACCATTATCATTTGTATTAGCCAAAGAGCCAACAAGCTAGAACAAGTTGTCAAGGTAAAGAACAAGCTCTCACAGCGGTGAAATAGAATGCATTATCAGGGGCTTTAATTACACCATTAATCATTAATTAAGTGAGTTTCTATTTAACCAATGTAAGTGTTGTAATGGAGATAGTAAACATCGTGTTTTGTACTATGTTTGCGAGAAAGGACCAATGCAAATTGAAATCAAGGGGGGTACATGAATAGGTCAAAAGTTCTTCAAAAATATAATTTCAATGGGTCTAAGTTAAATGGGTTGATTCCCCACTGATTCAGATCCATCTTCGGGTCGAAAAATGAAGAAAATCGGGTTTCTGGTGTACGGGTCGACCCTTAGGGTCGACCCCTGAAAAATTGGGGTCTGGAAGCTGAATGGGTCGACCCCTGGGGTCGACCCTCGGGCTGGGCCGCATGGGTCGACCCCTGGGGTCGACCCTCGGGCTGGCCTGGGCTGCCAGGTGATGGGTCGACCCCTGCAAGCCCAGAACCGGCCGGGGCTTCCGGAAAACGCATGAACTCGCCCAAATGGGGTCCAAATGAGTTGAAATCGAAACCACATGCCATAGGAATCTTGCTAGACATATTAGGGTCATAAAACTACAATTTGGAAACACGAATTTCATCAGAATTCACAAGAATCACAACCTATTCTATGAAGAACACAAGGAGACCTAGTTCAGGACATACTTCCACTAAATCGTCGAATTCTCTCGATATACAAAACCAAATTTGGGGATTTTGGTGTCAAAAGAAAGCTAACTCGATCATGAATCCAATCATATATAATATGCTACATGAAGATCAAGTTACATGACTCAAAATGAGCCCGTAATCAAGCTCTGACTTAAGGAACACTATATGAATCATGTTCTAGACATGCTTCTACAAAAATCAAAATTCACGATGCATGATCAATGGAATTTGGGGCTTTCTACGTTAAATGAAAGATAATAACATGCTGATTACTTCATGTAAGTTAATTAGAGTTTGGTTGTTAGATCCTACCTCAAATCGGAGAGAGAAAACTCAAACCCTAGGATGAAGAACATTTGGACAGCACCTCACAAAAAGCTCGATTTCTCCACGGATACCTAATGAAATTGGGGCTTTTACCACCAATGGATAGAGCTCGATGAGAGGAACAATTTGCTATACTCATGATCAAGATTTGGTTGAGAATTCCTACCTCAATCGATGGATCAAAGAAGGATGAAGGGAAGCCAACGGCCTGCTGACCCACCTCCACAATTCGAACTAGATCTCTCCAGATCTGAAACTTCAACAAACTCCACAGCAGGCAAATGAAAGAAGACTTGTAGGGCTTCATTTTGATAGCTCATAGAGCTTCTGGAGCCTTCTGAGTTGGGAGTATTCGCTGCTGCAAGCTACGTGTTTAGAAACGGCGCCGAAATCTTTGACTTGACCAAACTATGTCGGCAGCACGTTTTGGGGCTAAGTTTACCTCAAATTGATTGAGGGTAAATATTCCTTACATTGTGGCCTTCCATTTGCCCTTGATTTCAGATCATTTGGTCGAGTATTGAGGTCGAATTTCGTGTTTTAAACTAAGGGTTAGGTATGGGTCAAAAGTGTGCACTTTTGGGTTTAAACTCTAAATAGATCTTACCACGGATTTACAATGGCCTAATGCCAGAAGGAAAAGTTGTTATCTACATCGACCTAAATCTATTTACTATTTTTACAGATTTTTCTAAGGTAGTCGGATTATTACTTATACTATTCCGTAAATAGTTAAATGTTAAGTTCGGAAAATTAAGTTCACTAATTCGGCATAATAAATGATTTTCTTAGGCTTAAATGTAGAAGACAAAGTTTCTAAACAAAATTAATTCTACAAGATGTGATTTTTGGGGATTTTTAGAAAATAGTTGAAAAATGACTTATTCTATTAATTAATTAATTAATCTAATTAATTTGGATAATTCTCATTAATTCGAATAACTTCAAATAAATTCCAAATAATTACAAATAACTTTCTAAATAAATTTTTAAAGAATTTGGGGTCTTACAGTTCGACCTTATCTTTCATTTGATCCTATTTTACCTAATTTTTATTCGTTATACTGTTCGTATTAGTCCTTTTAGTCCAAAGTATGTTAGGGTTCTCCATTTTCACTTTACTTCTCTTTAAGTTACTTTCTCCTAAATTAAACTTAAATTGAAGTATGGCATGATGTTATCCTTCGAGTGCTCTTTCCAATGATATAGTTTTGCCCAAATTTTATTTAGTATTTGAATCGCAATCGTCATTTTAGTTAAGGTCTGTCGGAGTTCGCCATGGGTGGGGCTCTATGTCTGATTGCGGCCCTTCCAGGGACCGCTAGGATATAAGCAGTCATGCGATAGACCGTTATTATTATATATATATATATATTAATATATGGTAGCGGCCCTTTCATGACCGTCTCACGCTTCAAATGGCCCCTCGATTGATCGCCTTTTGGCGGGGGTTTTCAAAAGAAAAAGAGGATTTGCATGGGTCCTAAGTGGTCATCCTCTGACCGTCTTAGTTACTGGTGGTCCTTCTTTAGACCGTTTATGTTCCTGTTACAGTAAAAGTGTTGTTTTTGTTTCCGGTCTGATATGTTCTATCTTCCTAGTTTAACATCATGATATTAGGGCTAATTCCGTGGTAGAAACCTATTAATGAATAGAGCTTATGAAATAATTGATCTAAGTTTATTTCTCTTCAACATATTGCCTTCTCAGGACCATCTTTCATGTCCCTTAATTTGATTGAAAAATAGAGTAGAATAACATGTTTAAATATTTCATTAGTTTGCAAATTCAATTTTGTTGTATAGTTTAAGAACTTGTTTTAAGGTCATGCCACTCCGGTGACGTCGACTGGACCGATCACCTCGTTTTCTTATGATTTTGAACCATTAATCTTGGACATCGAATGTCTCTCCGCCGGATATTCCTTCCGTCGGACTAGGTGTTCATATTCCGATGGCTCCGAAAGACCCCGCGAGCCTGGGATTCCCACTAGGACGCCGGACAGGTTGTACTCCCAAAACTTGAACCGATTGACTCGATTGAACCGTGTAAGTTCGCAGCCCAAAACGGGACTGTTCTGTTTGTTGTAGCCATCCTTTGACCGCTACTCTCAAGTAGCGGCCTGGCTATGGACCGCTACTCCCTATACGCGGCCCTATCTTGACCGTTTTAGTCTGACCTGTAAATTTATTCCATCCGATCGCTTGGCCTTGTCCCAGGTCGACTCTGCCTGGTTAGGTCAACCTAAGTAGTCCCAATTGACCCTAGTAGGGTGGATTGTACTCTGTTTCAGTCTAACTCTATCCTAGGCCGATTGGGATCTTAGTTTATCCTTGTTTTGGCTGATTATGTGATGCTCTCTTTTAGCGGTCGAACGATAGACCGTTTTTCTCTTAATGCAACCATACTTGGACCCCGTTCCTTCTACCGGCATCTCGAAATTGCTGTTTTTCCCCCAATTTTATGTGTGTAGCCCCTCTAGCCACTCCTTGCTATCATACTTCGAGATGGCCTATTATTAGGTTTATTTTGACACTATCTTCCTTGGAAATCTTGTTCCTAGATGGCTTGTCCTTGGAATTTGATAAGTTGCTATTTAAGAATCTATTTCCTACTTGTGCTACCTTGGCTACATGAGATATACTTTGGAAATTTCGATGCCAAATTGTGAATTGTCTGGAGATATGTTATATGGGACCGTGTGTCCACTTTGATAGTCAATGCTAGGTGGAAACTATAAGGGCCCGGATATGGTCCTAGGGGCGAGGCAAAGCCCAGACATGTACCGGTACTATGAATGATCAGGTGTGGCATTGCACCAACTATATGCAAGATTTGGTCTGGACATTTTTACATCTTGGGCATCTTCTTTTGTACTTGGCATGATATGACATGATACGACTTGATATGATTTGATATGAGTTCTGGATGAGACAACCTGTTGATATGGATGTGAGTACTTGCTATCTTGTTCCTGGCTACAAGAACTAGTTCTAGCTCTTGTACTTGATTCTGGTTACTTTCTTTTTCCTATCATGATCATGCTCTTATCTCTCACTGTTACCTTGCCATTCCTTTGATCTTATTTATGTTCTTGTCTTGCATTTATTGAGATCATGCATCATTTTGAATTGGTTAATTACTTAAAGCATTGCTAAGCTTCTTGCTCACCCAGCTTTTTTTCCCAACCTTTTTCAGGTAATATTGAAGTTACTACCACTGATGGGAGCGGGGACGAGTGATGAGTTGGCTTGATCGTGGAGAGTCTAGTTTTGCTTTATTTGAGTTTAGTCCTGTAATTCGAGTCTTTCTTCTATTTATCAATGTAATATGAGTCTTTTTCCTTTTATTTATTGTAAGAGAGTCAAGAGTTTTGTAAACATTGGTTTTTGATACGAATAAAGGTTATATTTATTTTTGGCGCAATTCACTTGTGTTATCTTTGTTGTTCTTGTTCTGTATCATGAATGAATTACTGCCACGTTCTGAGTATGCTTCCCGCTGCTATCGGTTTGGGGCGTGACACTGCCCTTGGTGAAGTACGGCCTTCTACAGTAAGCATCTCTTTTGGATCATGGTCTGCCTAAATTTTCCTTTTACTTTTTCGTGATAAATGAGAATCTAAATATCCGCTTTTGTCAGTGCTTGCCTGTAACAATTGATGTGGGAACTAACAACGAGGAATTACTAAATGACGAGTTTTACATCGGGCTTAGACAAAGGAGGGCCACTGGGTAGGTTGGCATATGCTACCAAGGTGGCAATTTTCCTTTCGCATGTCTTGCTTAGCTTCTTGAAAGTAATCACTTTTGATGTTGACTTGTTAATGCAGGAATATGATGAACTTCTCCAAGAATTCATGACTGCAGTTAAGCAGAATTATGGTGAGAAGGTCCTTATCTAAGTTAGTCACCTTATTAGACTCACTTGGATTTTTCTAGTTCCCTACATTGTTCTTGCCGCTGAAATAAACCGCACTTCAGTTTGAAGACTTCGCCAATCACAATGCTTTCAAACTACTTGCAAAGTATGGTACAAGTCACCTTGTCTTCAATGATGATATTCGGGTAATATACTCATAGGTTTACATATCTGGAAATGTTGCTATGTTTGTAGCTTTAGTGAAATGGATGGAGTGTTGCCCGGCAAGCTTTGTTTTTCTAGCATGTCTTAGCTTCTTAGCTCTCTGTCATTGTAGGGAACAGCTTTTGTAGTCTTTGCAGGGCTAGTTGCAGCATTGAAGCTAGTTGGTGGAACATTGGCTGAGCACACTTTCTTATTCCTTGATGTTGGAGAGGTTAGTTTCTTTCTTTATGTCTTTGCTGATATGATTAGTCCTTTTTCCCCTATGGCCACCGGCCTATCCACCGAATCCCATTTGGTTACTAGTTGGAGCTTGTCTGATCAAGGATCTTAAAGCTATCATGAATGCATGTGTACATGATTTATAACATGTCACAGTGTGATGTAACCAATTGTGAGCCATTCTTGGACCTTTGTGCTTCATTAGTAATCAATGTGCATGCCTTTGGTATGGGATTAATAGATTCCAGGATATTTCACAACAATTGTGGAGGTAATGGATCTAAAAGCATTATTATCTTGAACGGATTAGATAAGATCGCCAACAGAGGTGGAAATCAGAATTAGCTCAGTTGCTAAATAATCTAAGCAACCTTGCTGCTTCAGACTATCACATTGATCTAAGGAGCATTATAGCTTGTTCAGAGGACAGTGTGATTGCTTGGTGAGTTGGTGGCATCTTAGATTTCCAGCAGTGCTTCGTATATAATTTTGGAAAACAACTAGCAAATGCAACAGAAAAATTGGTAATGTTTCCCTAATCCCCATCTAAAGAATGAGAACTCTAGATGGTAATAGTTGACTCTTTCATCTACACAGAACTCTAGATGGGATTGATGGGTTTCTTCGTGTACATTATAAAGGCCACCAAATGGGCTATTGTGTTATGGTAATTAATCACCTCCACCTTGGCATTTCTGACGTCATGTTATGCTTATATCTCTAAAACCTAAATCTTTCCTCTCTGCTTCTGGAGAGGTCAGTTTCAAATTCATAGATCATGGATTTGCTTGGGCCGAGTCTAAGGGATCTTCTGAAAAATACGCCTAAAAAATTTCTAATCCAACCTTCTATTGCTCTATTAAATTTTTGATTAATCTGACTCAGCCTTGCATCTTGATAGGTCCCTCCAATAGAGGAAGTCTTGGATGGTTTGCAGGTGGTCTGTATATTTTCATCCCAAAACTCAGTTTGTTCCTTTATCCTCCAACAGATTCACCGTAGTTGCTCTGATTTAGGAAAATTGATCTCTAGTCCCATCATGCTTCAAAAACCCTTTTGTTTAAGCAATGTACTTTTCAATGCCAATCAATTGTCCATTTAGCTTTTAGAGCTATGGAGAGCAATTAGTGTTGCACACAATTATGCATTGTACTGACTAGGTTCCATGAATTGCATATTCTTTTGTTCTTATTTGCTCTATTCAAGATTTGGTTGGTTCTTAACCAAAACATTAGTCTCTTTTCAATCACCTATTTCTGTGTTATATATACTTCAATACAATTGCTAATAGGTATATATATATATTTTTCTCAATGTCTAGCTTATTGGAAACTCACTATAAGTTATCATCCTGATGTGAACAAGTAAGTGCAATTCTCATGTTCACCCCTAGTAGATTAGGCTATTTTACCACTTTAACATAAAAGTTCAAATTCATTTACTGGTATTGCAAACACTATTGGACAATGCACTGCTAACATGAAAAGATCATCCTTCTGACATAGCTGATTTAATTCAACCAATTTAGCATGTGTGAACGGTACTTTGTCCTGTGAATTAGTTGACCCACACTTTTCTTTTCAAAGATTTCCATGTAGCACCTGACCTTTTTCTTTGGAAGCCGGTGCCTGCTTCTACGGGTCAAGTGGACTCTAGCTCTTGTTTGTAACTTCTTGACTTTTAGAAACCAATATGAATCCTAATTGAAAATATGTGGATCACTTCTCCCTGAGGCACTTGATAGCCTGGTACACAGCTTTTGAAAACCTCGTTAGAATTTAGTGCTGAAAGTCTGCTGTATGCATTCAATTTTTAAATCACCTCTTTTATTTTATTTTATTTATAGAGATTAAGGGGTTGAACTGATATTTAAGGAGATCAGTAATGCATACGAGATTTGGTTTTCTGCCTGGTCATGATTAATTGTTGAAAGAGGAGGATTAGTGTCTTTACAGTCAACTGAAACATGCTGTGCCATCTTGCAGGTATTGTCTGATGATGAGAAGCAATCTTTGTATGATAAGTATGGGGAGGCTGGATTGAAAGGTGCTGGTATAGGCATGGGGGTAAGTTTCTTATGAGAGAAGATTAAATTCAGTGTGTTGCAAGGTATACTTGCAAATTCCATGGTATTTATGGACTTTCCCTTCTACATGCAGGACTTTAGCAATTCTTTTGATCTCTTTGAGTCATTATTTGAAGGCATGGGTGGAATGGGGGGATGGGAGGAGCTAGAGCTACTAGAAATAGGCCAATGCAGGGTGTGATGATGAGTCCTAAAATCTTGTCCTAAACTTCAAGGAGGCCGTTTTTGGTGTGGAAAAGGAGATTGAGATTACCAGGCTCGAGACTTGCGGAACATGTGAGGGGTCAGGTGCAAAACCCGATACCAACCCTACAAAATGCAACACTTGTGGTGGCCAAGGTCAGGTTATTTCCTCAGCAAGGACACCTTTGGGTGTTTTCCAGCAGGTAATGACTTCAAAGATTTCTTGGTCTATCATCATCATTTCAACTTTTTCTTCATTATCATTGGTGATTGTTCTTTCTTTATGGCAGTTTGTTTGATTCAAGTCATGGTGGCTCTTATGGGAATGAATTCCTGTCGATGGATCCATAGATTAAGTTATTTGTTTCACATGGTGTCATCAAGTTTCCACTAGAGCAATCAGATGCGTGGACAGAAAAGGTAAATCTTATTTGGTCTATTAGAGGGGAACTTTTACTGTTGAAGTTAATTTACTCTTCATCTCTGCCTACAGATCAAAAGACCTGACCTTTTGCTTACCGTCAAGGAATCAACAATGGATGTGCCGACAAACTTGGAAGCTCTAAGGTGAATTTCTTTCTTCACAAATTCATTGTTTATGGATATGCCTGATGCACCCAAAGTTTGCATCATGCTTTAATTTTTGTAAGTCTTTGGTTAACTTGAATCTTTACATTCTGTCACCATTTTATGTTTAATATCCTATTATATGCGGTTAAGTCTTCCATGATCCATGGAAAAAGCAAAACACTAATGAAATGCTTGATGCCACATGTTGGCAAAAGAAATATATAGAAAGAATATCTTCATCTTGCTGTTGCTATGAAGCATTGATTTCTTGCTCTTGCTGTTAACTTGAATTTCTTTTACTTCATGCATTGATTTTTCTGCCTCATTGATATTGTATGTTCCCGGTTGATCGACCTCTCATTTTTTGGGACGATGAGTTGTTGCAGCACCTATTTAATTAATCATGCTCTGACTTTATTCTTTCAAGATCATACCCACATGAGATCCTCCTTGGCAAACAACCTTCTTGTAATACATGTGTTTTGGTTGTCTATGAATTGCGTTCAATCATCATCTTTTTAGTGATACATCGAGCCCACCAGCCGACGGGGGGATCTTCTTGCACTTAGCCACGAGGTGGCCAAGGTGCAGGCAACCCTGGCAGAACAGCGGGGGATATGGGTAGATGATAGGCTTCCAAGTCCCTCCACCCCCAATACCAACCCAGTCGCGAGCCGGTAGAAGCTTGGAAACATCCAACTGAACACAAACTCAAGCAGAATGGGTCTTGAGCAGGCATGAAGTGTTCCTGTCAACCTTAAGAACATGGCCAATGGTCCTTGCGATTGAACAGATCAAAGCGTCGTTTTAGAAATTGGGTGCGAGGCCGGGCAGCTCCAGCCAAACAGGGACGATCGGAGAGTCAGCATCGGGGCAGAAATCAATGGACCATTTGAAAAACCTAAAGATCCGGCCTTGCACATATAGAGATTCTTTGAGAAGAACCTGAAGGTAGTCATCACTGTTCTGAAAGCGGATGAGAAGGTAGCGTCCATCTAGAGCACTTATGACGAAGTCCTGCTTAAGGGTAAAACGGTGCACCAGGTGCCCTCTGATATCTCGAAAAGGAGGGCGCCCGTGTGGAGTTCTGGCGATGATGGCAAATTGAAGGGGCTTGCAGGACGCCTTGACCTCGTCGAGGGAGAAGAAGACGGCCGGTTCTCCTGAATTGGTAAGGACAGGGGGATGAATAGCAAGGGAGAGGGCCGGAGGTGTGACTAACTGCAACACGATCTGGGCAAACGAGGGGCCAACTACAGGAGGTGGGGAGGAGGGTAGCGCTCCCACAACAGGCCAGACATAGCCGCTCCCACCGACCGTCGACAGACGGGCACCCCCAACCGAAGGCTTGGTGGCAGGGACCCAAGCATGCAGCAATGGAGAAGCCGAGGTAGGACCAGGAACAAGGGCGCTGGTAGGAACAGAGCTAGCCACACGAGTACCAACACACATGCACGGCGGTGAGGGAGCGCCACCAGCAGCAGGGGGTGCAAGAGGGGCTAACGCATGGCCAGAGCAAAGACAATCAGCAACGGCAGAGGACATCCCTTGGGAGGAGGGCACGGCCATAGGCCCGCTCGCTGCGACCACCGGAGGGGAAGAGGCAGCATCCACAGAACACATGGGCCCAGCCGAGTTAATAGACGCCAGGGAGGGAGCACCTTCAGCAGCAGGGCGAGCGAGAGAGGAAGGAGTAGGATGAGGACCACCAGCGGCAGAGACGGGCGGCCGTAGAAGACCAGTGGCCAACGGGGGAGATGGCAATGGAGCAGCAGAAGGTGGAGGAGCGCCGACAGAAGGGAGAAGGCTGACAGAGGAGACATCACGACAATAGGGAACAGTTGTAGAGCCTCTCGCAGAAGGTGGCGTGAGTTGGGAGGCATATACGTGTCCCCCAACGAAAGGGGGGGGGGGCACGACAGAGAAGGTGGGAGCACCACCGCATGGATCGCCCGAGGAAGAAGGAAGGGCAGGCAGAGCCCCAGCACCGGAGGGCACAGCCCCAGGACCTCCTGCAGCTGCCGGCGGAGGAGGCACGCCTACGTCCGTACAGGCCAGCCCAGAAGTTGGATGGAAGGATGCAGCGGCGGAGGCAAAGGCATGACCGGCGGCAGGGGGGTGGGGGGGGAGGCGAGGAAGGGGAAGGGGGAGGCACATGGCCTCCCCCTCACCGGCCATGGTCGGCTATCAACCAACCCATAGATAGGAGGGAACTATAGCGCGACCGGGAACGGGGGTGGGAACGGGGGGGGGGGGGGGGGGGAGAACGGGATGGAGGAGAGAGAACATGGAAAACACGTATGATAGTCAGTGAAATCTGCACTGGGTCTGGTGAGGGGTGGGTATAGGCAGACTGGGTGTCTGGCCGAACCACCTAAAATATCATGTTTTATGGTTTGGCTGTGTGTGTGTGTGATCCTTTTCTTCTACCACTCTTCACAGGATGTTTCATGAGCTATTCAGGCATCTCATCTATTAAGTGTTTCACCGCGCACTAAGTGTTCGATATAAGGTTCAGTAGCAGCCAGTCTTTTAACAAGTCTTCAGATCTGTTTAGTAGAATAGTCATATGATGTTCACATCATTTTCTTTTTGTGGGTATTGAGTGCCAGCCTGATTACTTATCTGTTTGACATATGTGCTGTGTGAATGTTTACTTGCACTTAGTTTCATTCTGTTCAAATTAGGTAGGACAGTTTATTTTTAATTGACCTTAGTTTTTATCAGGGGATATATTCACCCCCTTCTATATCCTATCCTTCCGCACAACACTTGGTATCAGAGCCCGGTTTCCCATGATGTGGTCCAACGACCAGGGAAGACCTGGGAATGGCAATGCTCGCAGCTTCATGGCTGAAGGGCATTCGATTAACTGACCACTATTTTTTGATGGTTTTAATTATCTTTATTGGAAGAATAGGATGGAGGTGTTTTTACGTGCTCAAAGCCATGAGCTATGGAGAGTTGTGACTAACGTTCCTTTTCCACTTCCAGAGGATGAGAATGCGTGGACGAGAGAACAGATCCGACTGTCAACGGTCAACTGGACAACAATGAGCATCATGTAGTGTGCTATCCATCCAGAGGAGTATTCGAGGATCTCTGCTTGCAGATCAGCCAAAGAGATGTGGGACAGGTTGGAGCTGATATACGAAGGAACGTCCCAAGTAAGAGCAACAAAGGTAAATATGTTGGTCTCCGAGTATGAAGTATTTAAGATGAAGTCTGATGAGTCTATAAAGGAAATGTTCTCTAAGCTTTCTCAGCTTACTAACAATCTTAAAGCACTAGGTAGGGATTATTCTGATAGTAAGATTGTTAGGAAAATCCTCAGGTCTCTATCTCCCACGTGGCACACAAAGGCCACTGTAATAGAAGAGTCTAAGGACCTGACCACCATGAAGGTGGATGAGTTAATTGGGTCTTTGATGGCCTATGTGATGAATTTGAAGAAAAATGAAGATGAGGAGAAGAAACCCAAGATGATAGCTCTCATGGAGTCCAATAGCAGTGAAGAGAGCAGTGCGGATTTTAGTGAGTTATCTGCGTCTGAACAGGAATTCCTCACTAGAAATTTCAAAAGGTTTCTAAGAATGAGTGGTAAGTATTCAAAGAAGAATAAACCTCACCAGGGGTATGATAGGTCTCATTCTAAACCTGATATGCATAGGAAGTTTGATAAAATCATATGTTATCACTACAGGAAACCAAGTCAAAGGTGAATGCCCGGAGTTGATAAAGAAGGACACCAAGGGCAAGAAGAAGACCAAGGCCATGGTGTCAACTTGGAGTGATGAGGAGGAAAGTGTTCCAAGTGATGATGAAGAACAGGTTGAAGTTTGTGCGCTTGTGGCAAATGAAGAGGAAGATGATGAAGAGGTGAGCTCTATTTTTGAGCATCTTACTATAGATGATTGGGAGCATGCATATACTGTGTTATTTGAGTCATATGAAGCTTTAAGAATTTTTTTCATAATTATTTTATTGCTAATTTAATTCTAAGTTAATTTTTCACCTAATTTTCTATTTCACCCACCTATGTTACTATTATACCAACTTATGTTACAAATAAATTTCAACATGTGAATATTAAAATAAATCTCCCTTTGCGACACAATATCAATTACCTCATTTATTCAATGATGTTTTATTGTTAATTTAATTCTAAGTTAATTTTTCACCTAATTTCCCTATTTCACCAACCCATGTTACTATTACACCAACTTATGTTGACAATAAATTTCAACTTGTAAATGTTGAAATAAATTCCCCTTTATGACATAATCAATTATTTCATTTATTCAATGATATTTTACTGCTAATTTAATTCTAAGTCAATTTTTCACCTAATTTTTCTATTTCACTAACACATGTTACTATTACACCAACTTATGTTGAAAATATATTCTAACATGTAAATGTTGAAATAAATTCCCCTTTATGACATAATCCATGACCTCATTTATTCAATGATGTAAGAAATTACATCATCCACTAATTAGGATTTAATTAGAGCTGATAATTCTCTCTTAAATCGGATGCTACAGTACTACTACAGTACCAACGTCTTCGCCTTCTCAAAATCATGTCGCGAATCTTGTCGTTCATGTTAACACGTGAGATAGGGTTCGCGTTTATATATTCTACACTTTAAAGACATAAAGAAAAACATTCATCATTTATTTTATTTTCATCTTTCATTATTTTTTTTCTTCACATATAAATGCATATATAAAATTTCGAGTTGCTACATCCTCCCCCACTTAAAAAGAATTTGGTCCTCCAAATTCACATGATTCATTATAAAATAAGAGAAGTGCTAACAATACTAACCTGAAAATAATTCTGGATGCTTCTTCTTAATTGCATCCTCTAATTCCCAAGTGGCTTCTTCTTGTCCACAACGGCTCCATTGGATTTTAATCATTGGTATTGCTCTATTCCTTAGTTGATGTAATTTTTGATCTAGTATCTTAATGGGTTTCTCTTCATAAGATAAATCTTTTTGCAGTACCAGATCATCATGTTGGATCACATGCGAAGGATCATAGACATACCTCCTTAGCATTGACACATGAAAAATATCATGCACTCCTGCCAGTTTCGGGGGTAATGCTAGCCTGTATACTACTTCTCCAACTCTATCAAGAATCTCAAAAGGACCAATAAATCTCAGATTTAACTTTCCTTTGACTCCGAATCTTTGGATTCCTCAAGTAGGTGATACCTTTAAGAAGACATGGTCACCGATTTGAAATTTTAGATCTTTTCTTCTATTGTCAGAATAACTCTTTTGTCAGGATTGGGCAATTTTTCGTCAGTCCCTAATCATTTGGATATTTCGAGTAGTATCTTGAATCATGTCAGGATCTACTAACTGTTTCTCTCTAATCTCATCCCAACATATGGGTGATCTACAACTTCTACCATATAAAGCTTCAAAAGGTGCCATTTGAATACTTGATTGGTAGCTATTATTATAGGAGAACTCAATCAATGGTAAATGTTTATGCCAAGTACCACCAAAATCTATCATGCATGCTCTAAGCATATGCACTATGATTTGATTAGTTCTTTCTGTCTGACCATCTGTCTAAGGGTGAAAAGTTATACTAAAATTTAATATCATTCTCAGAGAAGATTGCAATCCCTTCCAAAAGTGAGAATTAAATCTAGGATCTCTATCAAAAATTATAGATGAAGGAATGTCATGCAAACTTACAACCTCCTGGATATATAGAGCAACTAGAACATCCACGGTCCATTTGCTTTTAATTTGTAAGAAGTGAGCGGACTTAGTTAGTCGGTCCACAGTTACCCATCTAGCATCAAATCCACTTCGGGTCTTCGATAATCCAACAATAAAATTCATACCAATACTATCCCATTTTCACTCTGGTATTTCGAGAGGTTTAAGTTTCCCAGCCGATTTGAGATGTTCGGCTTTAACTTGTTGGCAGACTAAGCATCGGCTCACGAACTCGGCTACCTCTCTTTTCATGTTAGGCCGCCAGAAAGTTCTTTTGAGGTCTTGATACATTTTTGTGGCACTAGGATGAATAGTGTACCTCGATCGATGTGCCTCCTCTCAGATTTTGTTTTTGACGATAGAACAATTAGGTACACAGGTTCTTCCTCAGAAAAGTAGCCTTCCATCATCTGCCAAAAGGAAATCTGGCCGTTGATCTAATTTCTCTTTAATTTCAACAATCAACGGAACATCATCTTGGAACTCTTTAATTTCTGAGAGTAATTTGGGTTGGAGTCTAATATTTGCAATCAAGACTCCTTCTTCCTTCTCCTCTACATTGAGGTCTAAGTTTGCCATTTACTCTAACAAATGCCATTCTTTAATCATTAGGCTTGATAATAATGCCATCGGCTTCTGACTAAGAACATATGCTATGACATTACCTTTTCATGGATGATACTGTATAGAAAAATCAAAATCCTTGAAGTACTCCAGCCACCTTCTTTGCCTCATATTGAGTTCTTTTTGAGAGAATAAGTACTTGAGGCTCTTATGGTCAGAATACACAATGCCTCACCATAGAGATAATGCTGCCAAATCTTCAAGGCAAAGACTACAACCGCCAACTCTAAGTCATGCACGGGATAATTCTCCTCGTGCTTTTTTAATTGCCTTGAGGAATAAGCGATTACCTTGCCATGTTACATCAATACACAACCCAAGCCAATTACAGTTGCATCAGTATAAACTTCAAATCCTCCTCCTTCAATAGACAATGTGAGTATAGGGGCAGTAGTCAGATAATCTTTTAAGGTCTGAAAGCTCTTCTCACATTCCTCGGACCATATATATGGAGTTTTCTTCCTTGTCAATCTTGTCAAAGATACTGCGATCTTGGAGAAGTCCTTAATAAATCTTCTATAATATCCTGCCAATCCCAAGAAGCTTCAAATTTCGATCACGCTAGTAAGTCTCTCCCAGTTCTTTATAGCTTTAACCTTTGAAGGATCGACCACAATACCCTTCTCGGAAATTATGTGACCTAGAAAAGAAACTTCTTCTGGCCAGAAATCACACTTGCTAAGCTTAACATATAATTTGTGATCTCTTAATAACTACAGGGCTTTCTTGAGATATTCTTTATGCTCCATCTTGGACTTGGAGTAGATCAAAATGTCGTCAATAAAGACCACCACAAATTGATCAAGGTATGGCATGAATGCACTGTTCATCATTTGCATAAATGTGACAGGTGCATTGGTTAGGCCAAAAGACATAACAATGAACTCATGGTGTCCATACCTGCTCTTGAATGCCGTTTTATGAATATCCCCTTCCTTAATCTTTAATTGATGATAACCAAATCTAAGATCAAATTTTAAAAAATATCGAGCTCCAAAAATCTAGTCAAATAGTTCATCAATCCTCGGTAATGGATATTTATTCTTGATTGTGAGTTGGTTTAATTACCGATAGTCAACACACAATCTCATTATCTCGTCCTTCTTTTTGGCAAATAGGACAGGGGCTCCCCAAGGTGAAGTACTTGGTCGGATAAATCCCTTCTTCAATAACTCCATCAATTGTTCTTTCAACTCCTTCATTTCGACAGAGGACATCCGATACGGAGCCTTAGAAATAGGTGCAGCTCTCAGAATCAAATCAATAGAGAAGACCACTTCTCGCTCCGGAGGAATACCAGGAAACTCATCCGGGAATACATCAAAATAATCCCAAACAATACGAATATCCTCCAGATTGGGTTCCTTATGCCTGGCCATAGTAATAGAGGCTAAGAATGCCACACATCCCCTCTTTAATAATTTATCAGCTTTAAGGGCCGAAATAAGAGATAGGTGTCTAGAATGCCTGACACTAGAAAATAAGAGGTTGGGGTACCCACTAAAGGTTACCGTACCCAATTTGCAGCTAACACTAGCACCATGTGTAGATAACCAGTCTGCTCCCAAATTAATATCATATCCCTCCATCTTCATACATACTAAGTCAGCAGGTAAGTTGCAACCACTGACTAGAACTTCAGTAGTAGGGTAGAAATATTTAATCTCCGATCCTACTCCAATAGGAGTAATAATAGTAAGTTTGGATTCTAACGGAACAGGCCTCATAGGTAAAATATCAACAAAGCTCTTAGATATGAATGAATGCTCCGGTGTCAAATAAAACAAAGGCGAGCTTTGAGCAAATAGAAAGAGTACCTTCCACGATGTCTCCTTCTTCGATAAATTCCGCATCCCTAAGAGCTTGAAGTCTACCTTGCTTTTTGATAGCAACTGGAAGTTTTTCTGGCGGAGCTTGCTCGTTGAGGAGTGGACAATTCGGGATTCTATGATCCCAACTCCCATAGCGAAGACAGGCACCAAGTCTTCTCCAGCAATCTTCCACCTTATGTCTGGACTTTTCACAATGCTTGCATAGTTCCTTTGATGGGGTAACAATATGGACAATTTGTTTATCATTCCATCTTGGCTTCTTGTCCTTTTGAAAGTTATGCCCATCTTTATGGAAGTTACGTCCATCTTTATGGAAGTTACGCCCATCTGAATTGGGCCTCTTCTTCCCGAAAGAGGGCTTGAAGTTACCGAAGCTAGTGACTTGCTCCTTCTTGGCTTCTCTTCCCCGGATGCGATTAGGCATCTCCGTTACATCTTCCAGGAGTTGGGCTCTTCTCACCATATCAACATATACTTGAATATCCATCGGGGCGAGTTGAGAAATATATTGGGGCTTTAAGCCATTCAAAAATCTTCTCACCTTCATCTTTTCGGTACCCACTAGGTGTGGTGCGTACCGAGATAATCTTGCGAACTGAGCTTCATATTCCGCCACTGTCAAACTCCTTTGCTTCAAAGAAGCAAATTCGACAGCCTTCCTTTCTTGCACCCTATCGGAGAAGTATTTATTGTTGAATTGTTCCACAAACTCTTCCCACAACACATGATCGTGTGGTAGAGTTGCTTCGACAGACTCCCACCAAGTACAAGCATCCTTTTCTAACTGGAAAGTGGCCAATAGGACCTTTTCCTCATCCGCGCATTGCATAACGCGGAAGATCCTCTCGATCTTCTTTACCCAGTGTTCTGCCTCGTCTGGGTCCGTGGACCCTGTGAACTTGGGAGGGTTCATGCTTTTGAATTTCCTATGTAAATCTCTAGCTCCATGGTTAGCTCCTCCTTGAGCTACTTGTTGTAGCGCTTGGGTCAGTCCTTGCAACGTCTGTTGCATCTCGCGCCATTGTGCTCTCTCGACAGCCATTGGCGAGAATTAAGTCTGCAATAATAGTTACAAAACTAAGTGTTTGTTTTATGTTCTTGATTTATCCTAATTTAAAGCTTAGCCCGTGGCTCTACCCATTCTCACCAGTAAGGTTCAAGATTCTATCAAAGGTTATTGATCAACCCTTAGAACCTATATCAAGGGAAACCTAGGGTTTATGAAACCTAGGCTCTGATACTACAAAGATTGTCTCACCCCGACGTGGAATATCAAGGCGTGACGAGTTGTAACACTCGTGTCGATCAGAGCATGCATATAAGGGGGATCCAATTTCAAAGGAGATAATGAAAAACGGATACTATTATTTCCTCGAAGTAAAGTTTTACAACATCATTAAGCCTTAAGAGGCATAATACAACTTTCAAACATACTTAATTCTTACAAGAGCAACAAATTTAAACCTAGGTATCTAAGATAAACTTGGTCCCTCTTTTCATTCTTGCCCGTCCCCAGTTGTTTGGGGTTCATCATCAGAACTACCTGAAATATTAACTGAAAACGTAGGGTGAGCGAAACGCTCAGTAGGATTTATATCTTTATACCAGGTAACTTTAAGTAATTAATATTTTAGATAAAGGTGCTGTGCTATGCCGAGAATGAAACTAAAACATGGAACATGAATAAGAGAGAGAGTAAAGGAATGCAAGTAATTGGAATCACATGTAGACAAGATATTAAGAGAAAAATTCAAGTAGAGAACGATCATGTAGCAAGTAATATGATGGAATTGGCCATTTCACACAAGCATGTACAAGTCAAGTATTTCATGTAATTCAAGTACTTTCGAGTATTCAAGCAAGTCAAGTATTTCACGAATTGTCGAATGTCATAAATGAATCTTGCATGCATGTTTCGGTTCAATGCCACACCAGGTCAATAATAGCTCCCATGGGCACAAGTACTTTTGGGCACTCCCCCCAAGACCAGACGAGCCCCATTACCGCCAGGCATTGTGGTTATGGATCATAGATCCCAAGTATATTTAGACATCCACATAGTATGTATGGCCAAAGAATTTCAAGGTAAAGCTTAATGAAATAAAGTACATATCTAGCAAAAATTATCATTTGAGGAACAAGTAGTACAAGATTTCAAGTAGTTGTAAGAGAAGTTCAAGGATGATTTTATGCATCATGTTTAACAATATTAAGTCGATAAGAAGGCATCATGTTTAACAACATTAAGTCGATAAAGGAATTGGATTGACGGACATGGAACGATCGGTTCTCACGGAAAACCTTGTTAAACAGGCTTAGATCAAGTTTTTCATAGTCGGGTGCTTAGCTAGAAACCGAAGAATCACGGCCAGGTAAGAGGTGGGATAGTGGGAGCACTACAAGAAATGGGACCTATAGCCACGAATTTTACCTATGTTTGCAGAAAACATACGTATAAATAACATATTCCGACGTTTTTAAAAATACATAGGTAAATTTCTTACGTTTCATTATAGTGTAGCTCTATGGTCATCTTATTCCGATGGTTTTCTGAGAAATGTAGGAAAAATTGAGTTATTGCTGCATGTATCAAGTGAACGTGAGAATATATACTATATGTTGTTTCACTTATAATAAAACGTAGGAACAAAGTGCTTCATAAAAAAATAAAAAAATAATTAGAAATGTAGGAATTGCAGGCGACCTGGTGGCACCATTGTAAATCATATTTGAGTGCCCGATAGTTTTCATTTCCCCCCATTTTTTAGCCGCCCCACCCTCAAAGCCCTCTTCCCCATCTCGACCATCTTCTTCCCCACAAAACCCCCCATCGACCGGTGAGCTCCCTCTTCTCCATCTCTGGTGATCTCCCGTTCCTATCTCCTGGACGAAACCCCACAAAAACCCCATCCACCTTCTTCCCGATGCCCTTAGTTCTTCTTCATCTTCTGCTGCTGGTGCTCCTGGACGAAACCCTTGAGCTCCGGGAACAAGAAGAAGCCGTGGGTACTCCACCAGCCTCGCCTCCTTCCCCTCCCTCCTTAGCCCCTCGTAGTATCTCCTCTGCCAGTCCAGTTGTAGGTCGAAACCCCCCACCACCACCAGCGTCGATGGGAAGCCCTCCCCCAGACCGGTCACCGCCCCCTCAATGCTCGCCGCCTCATGGTCGTGCCTGGCCCCCTCCGGGCAGATGGCCCTCCACATCCGATCCGTACGCTCCGTCGTTATAATGGGGGTGCTCGCCAGGCGGACCTTCGAGTCCACCCGGTCCTCCCCACTGAAGAACGCTTGGATGGCCACGAGGCCTGTTAGGCCGAGCTGCGCATGAGGGGGGGGCTCCCCGGCAGTCCACCGGCGAGCGACGTAGTGGGCAATGTTGTCGCCAACGCTGTCGTTGATGAGGAAGCAGTTGTAGAAATCAACGACCCCGAATAACTCCCCTGCATCAACAACCTCGGGTGACTTCACATGTTGCTTCAGGTTCCCCTGCATCAAATACAGTGGCCCCAACTGCTTCGGCTCTGTCTGCGGCAGATCTGGGGAAGTAGCTTTTGTTTTTTTTATTCTCTTTTTTAGATTTGGGGCATGGATCTAGGGTTGTGCAGGGGATGGCAGACCAGCTGATGTAATTGTCACTGAGGTTAAGCCCATTCCTGTGATGCCTAGGCTCTACCTCAAGGGTTCTTGTGCCTTCTCAACGCCATCCCTGTGATGAAGGTGAGGGGTGGTCGCATGATGAATTGTTCAGGGGGGGGGGGGGGAATGCCGTGAGAAGGTAAAAATGGGGTCCCTCGGGAACTTGCTCCCTACCATTCTCCTCCAAGATGCCTGGTCATGCTACCTAATGCTCCTCCTCCCCCTCGAACTACCATCACCAGTGTCCGTTGCCCTGCCATAGCAGCAGAGGCATCACATTCCTCTCCCCTCCAATCCCCGGCCTCAGCTTCCTCCCTCGTCCTCACGCTCCAGCCCGTTTCTGGGACTGCAAGATGCTCATGAAGCTGCGGGCCTACAGGTAGTAGTAGCAGTAGCGGAAGACGTAGTTGCCTTGTCATTGCCTTTATCGTTTTAACTCTGGGGTTCTTATGTTCTAGGTTGCAGCTTCTCCGCGGAGAATAGCAGTTCTCTTGTGATATCAGAGAAGCCTTCGGCGTAGTCGAACTTGATTATCAGGCTCACTTATCTGGAGGTGGCCACCTTCTTATTATCTATTTATTTTTGACTAACGGTCGAATGGGTTCCCTTTCTATTTATGGAAGCATTTTGGGTTCTTAGGGTAATAGCTGGTTATGGGACGTGGGAGGTCTGAGCATCCTTGTGGATCCCATTTTGGTGGGTAACTTGGATTTCGGGGTGCTTTGGCTTTACGATGTTGCAAAAAAGATCTTAAAGAAATTGCAGGTAATTGTTAGAATAATGTGTCAAGAACGTCATTTTTGCTTATTGATTTGTTTGGTGTTATCAAAAAATTTCCCCCCTTCTTTGGGACTTCCACCCATTTCTAGAGTTTGGGGCGGGGGGCGGGTGTTGTGAAGATAAAACGGATCAATCCTGAATTGCTTACACTGAGAACAGCTGGTCTCAGGGAGATTTTGTTTTACTCTTTTACCTTAACTTGAGCCAGCTTGAGGACCTTCTTGAAGTCAACTGCTTGCTGAGTGATAACACTAAGTCTTGATGACCACTGCCATGTGAACACTCTGAAGCCACTCTCTAAGATGCACCCAGACTTGTGGGTGATTGCCACTCAGAATGCGGAGTCCATCTTGAATCCAATGTTTCTAAATGTAAGTATCTGATTCTCACATTGTCACTGCTGCAGATGATGTAATTGTTGTCGTTGCTGATGCTGTATTTATTATTTTTGTTGTGATCATCTTTATGTCTGTGGCTCTTGTTATTATCATTAACTGTTGGTGTTTCTACTTTCTAATTGAAGGTTCTGTCTAATTGAACTTACAATTCTGTCACTTTCAGGTTGTGCAAGGAAACACAACTTCAGAAAACCTTCCCGATATATTCCTTTAGTCTACACATAAAATATGCCTCAACATTTTTTTTTGTATATTGTGGATCCATTCATCTTATATTTGGATTACAACTCAACTATGTATATGAAGAGTTAAACAGTTTTTCATTAATGTGGTATTGTCATACTTCTGTCATAGTTATTATATCTTCATAGGTAAATTATTGCTTCTATCACAACCCCCCATCTCTCTCTATCTATTTAACCACATATACACATACCTTTGGTTTCATTTTTGAAGCTTATTTTTTGTTGTTTGGGAGATCTTACATAGTATCATATCGAAACTAGCATGGTAGTTTTTATGAAAACAATCTGTTATCTACTGAATCTAGACCTTCGATGCTTATTGTGGAAGATTTGCCCGAACTCCAAAAAATTTGGATCTATTTTGCCCAAGAATCAATTTTTTTTGTAAGTCCACTGATGGATCGTTGCTCTCGAGTAAAATTTCATATGGAATCTTATAATGAGTGTTTATTGTTTGCTTCAGTGGCTATTCCCTGTTGAGGGATCCTCACCACAACAAGGGGCTTGCCTTCACCGAGAAAGAACGAGATGCTCACTACCTGCGGGGCCTCTTGCCTCCACTGTCCATCACCCAACATCTTCAAGTATGTGACGATCAACACAGCTGTGCTTTTGGAAGCTGGATTTTGTTTTGCTTTGTTGCAAATCGTGACCTTTCCTCCCCCTTTTCTCCACAGGGGAAGAAGCTCATGTGCAACCTCCGTCAGTACCAAGTTTGTGACGACCCAAGATCTGGATACTGGGAAGAACCCGATACCATTTGAATCCTGGCCCGTCGCCCATGAGTCGGAGGGCTCGAAAGGGCTAAAAGGAGTGTGGAGGTATAAAGAAATAGGAAATAAGGTAGGACAATTCAACAACTAACATAAATAAATAAACAACTACAATAGAGTCCCTATCATAGAAAATCTTGATTCTTACGAAAACACAGATCCTGAGGGATATGGCTAGACCATAATCATGAACAACGCCTCGCTCCGCGTATCGCACACATCGATCATCAAAGTAGGCATAACACAAAAGCACCAGTCTGGCATCACCTCAGTCACAACGAAACCAATCATGACATCGCTGCTACAATCTCGCTCACTGAGGAGACACAGTCCTTGTCACAAGAAACAGCCACCGACCCAACCATGCTCGGTGAACCAAAATGAATGTTAGCCTCTCTACCAGCTGACCGTCACAATTCCTTCGGCTCCATGCCAAGGATCAACTCACACCTGGTAAGTCCAACGCCAACAACAGCACGGAACCAACTCTATCAGAACACGGACTTCGACAAAGCCCAGATCCCATCTGGAAATAGCACATCACGGAAACGGCCACTAAAGGCCTTGCTTGCACACGGCTCTCTCCATTCTCGATGCGCAACCACCAGCATCTTCTATCTGTGGAAGACCAATTACCGGTCACCATACACTCGCCAACGGGAAACCCTTGACTCGCTCAGCTTCTTCCTTCTTTCCTGGTCCTCCACCAGATCCAAAGGGCACATTCCAGATCTCGACAGGCCATCCGTTGACTTCCACGCAGACCAACACCACATCCGATCTCGAGCCTCACGCCAACTCTACCCTCTCAGGAGAGCGTGGCGGAACCAATTAACAAGAATCCAGAGTTTTAGGTCTTCACCTCACTCAACTCAGACTTACAGGGGAATCCTCCCATGCTGGCCACAGACCAAGGATCACCATATGCAATGCCAACGTCTCTTCAGAGACCTCCATACACAGGCATCGTCCATCGTCCTGTCTCATCAAATCCTATTTCATCTCAATTACTCCTAATGGACACCTACCAATCCCGGTTTCGCTCTTACCACAGAGCCACGGGACACAACCTGAACAATTCATGGCACACGACTCCAAGGCAACCAAGTGCCACTTGCTATCGCAGCAACCTAGTCGATGACGCCATGACCAATGCACATGGGTCCCCAGACAATACACATCTCACCATGGTCGACCACTCGTTCAACCTGACCAGCTGCTCGTAGCTTCCAACTGGGACCCATGATCTCTCAATGATCACTTCTCTAAAACACAACCTCATCCACGGACATAGCTTCCAACACAAAAATAGGGTACTTATGTGACGTACTTGCCAACACATTTCCCCAATTCACCATCCTGCTAGTGCCACGAACCACAATACCCCTAGCAATGGCATGGCAACAACACGTCTCACACCGAGGAACCAATCCTCTGATGCTCAACTCATTCTCGGGAAATCCGCCCGTAGCAATCAACGCTACGATCCAAAACCTGTGGGTTATGGGCCCACCAGGCTTCCGCTACGCACTCTGATCCACACGCACAACCAACCACAACGACTCGGGATCCACCATCCTGAAAGTCCTCTGCGACTCTGCAGGCTCCGATCCTCAACACATCAGGAATCACGACACCAACCACAAATTCTCACGAACACCGCCCAACCGGCACTCGTCCTTCAGGAACAGTGCCAACACCCTTACACACCAGGGAAATGGGCACGACCTCTCACAGGCAACCACCTACACGGGACGTGTCTTGCACGGACTTCATGGCACACACGAAGGCCAACCAATCCAGACACACGATGCAAGATGACGAACCTTAGCCAAACATGATTCTCTCCAACCAAAGGAGAAACCAATCACACCTCCAACCAAGAGAAAATCTCCACACTCAACTTGACCTCGAATCTCATGCATGTTGGGAACCGCACCTTCCAACATCAGGAGAAACCATTGCCACTGTCAGGTCAACTCCTCCGACAACACTCGCCAAGTGTCCTGTCGGACTACCTTCACAGCATCAATGCAGCGCCCTCAAGCTCTTACGTGAGAAACAAAGCGGGAAACAAGCACAAAACCCTATGCCAGCTACCGACTGTACTGAACCTTATAGACTCTGATCACTGTAATATCTTGAATTCCCATATACGTCCACAACCACGCTCTGATAGCAACTGTGACGACCCAAGATCAGGATACCGAGAAGAACCCGATACCATTCGAATCCTGGCCTGCCACCCACGAGCCGGAGGGCTCGGAAGGGCTAAAAGGAGTGTGGAGGTACAAAGAAATAGGAAATAAAGTAGGATAATTCAACAATTAACATAAATAAATAAATAATTACAATAGAGTCCAGCCTAATAAAAGTACAGTCTAAGGTAGAGAAACGTACCCAACACCGAGTGAACACTCGGCCCGACGGGTTGACAACGAAGAACCTCCGTACAGCACCCTTGAACCTCGAGGAAGAGCTGCCACACCTGAAAAGCAGGGGTGAGCCTCCTATCACTGGCTCAGTAGGGGTCCCGCGGAACCCCAACTGTAAACAACAGCGGTAGCGAAAAGCAACAACAACAGCAGGAACAGCAAACTCGGTGGCCGGTAAAAACTCGGCACTACAGCTACTCCTACTATACCTGAAAACACGCCCCGATCTCACAGTCAGGGGACCACCAGACTAACAGGAAAACCTCTGGCTATGCTGCCAGGAGAACCCATCACGGCACCACTGTTGTGGACCGAACACTGCCTAGGAAGAACCCTCGGTGATGCTCATCGGAACCCTAGACCTCAACCTCGGGAACACCCAAAAACTTTATGCAAAACCACGTCTCGCAGACGAGAAATGGAACCTCGAGTCATGAGAATCTCACATCACGTGACAGGAGCACTGCCCACGAGAATCAAAGCTGGACGCGTCCACTGACGTCTTACACCGCACCTCAGTGTCTCCCTACGACGCCCCGGGTGGAGATTGAGACACACAACTAGTACCACGAACAAGGACTCGCTGGGGTCGCGCCTATCAGTGTGAGTCCGACCGCCCCCAACTACGTGTGCACACACAGACCATGCGCCCTAGGTCAGATCCTCTAGCTGATTCTTCCCCCGAAGCCCAGACTCAGGCTGCGCGTGGGGGCCCTACGGTAACCAGCCTAAAAACTATCTCTCTCGGGTAGCTCTCTCCACCACTCCCAAGTGGGTTCGCGCACGCGTGTGTTGGAAAGCTACGACTAGTGGCAGGTCACTAAACGTGAACACGAAAAGCCACACACGCACCCGTTGTAAGTAACATAGAGTAACCGGTGGCTCGAAGCCACTAGACTCTGGATGGTCCACTAAACCTAATAAACCCAACGGTCCTTGAGTCACACGACTCGGGTCAAGGCCGTTGAACAGGGATGGCTCCATGCCGTCAATCTGGCCTATCCCTAGGTCAAAAACCATGATAGCATGAATACCGAGGTAACTCACGAGCTACCGAGACAATTCCCTATCCAAGGGAAGAGCTGGGAAACTCCAGTCCCATGCTAGGTAACTGGACTCACAGTCCAAGGCCACACACATGGCTCATTCGGAAACCACCTTTTGGAGAAACCCATGTCATGTGGGGAGAGCCCTCCGCACTCATGTCGACTCACGACGACTCGATCTAGCTAAAGTACAAAAGCCCGGAACACGAGAGGGTCACTCATACCCTTAAAACCCACGGTCATACTACTCGAGATAAACGGTACCTTCGGACACCCAAAAATATGGCCACGGCACTCACGGGGTGTCCGGGACACTCACCGGGCCAAAGGTCGGTCATTGCGTCTCAACTGGACCGACCGGGGCCCAAAACGGGCAAAAGGACACAATTCGATCGACCTAAACCCCTGGGTTGGTCGACCATCAGGGTCGGTCAACCAACAAGGTCGGTCGACTGGCCCTAGACGGGCGATCGACCGCCCACGCGCGCAGGGAGGGGGCGGCCCAGTTCGGTCGACCGGCGCTGGCCGGTCGGTCGATCGAACGGAGGCGAGAACCCCTCTGTTCGCCGCTGCCGTTCGGTCGACCAGTGCCAACCGGTTGGTCAACCGAACGCGGTGAAATCCCAACCCGAACTCACCCTCGGAGCCCGGTTCCATGCCCCATTCGATTCTAATCGAAGGGGAAAACATAGGGGACCATCCCCTAGGCCCAAATAGAGAGGAGAAAGAAGCGAGAAACCTCGCTCGATCGGATGAAACCGTCGCACGCCCTAAAAACATGATTTCACCCCCCCCAACGGCAATAAACCCACGCTCAGCTCACCACAGGATACCAAAATCATGGGAAATGAAGTACATGGGCTAATGATCCATCCCCCTACCTTCACCAAAGATTTCACGCGCCGTGGATGCCATTCCGACCCGAAACACTCACGAAACCCCCGCCAGTTCACGAACGCGCACCCGAGCTTCAACGCACCACCACACCTTGATCCTCATCCCATCCACGCCGCTCATTGCCCCACGCACGTCGCCACCCCGCCCCTGTCCACCTCCGTCGGCTACCGGAGAAGAGAGGGAGAGAAAGGGAGAGCGTGAGAAGAAAAAGAGTGAGGAAGAGAGAATGAGAGAAAGAGAGGGGTGGGGGGTTTATATAAAGGAAATTCTGGGATTTAAAATTTTTGGAAAATATAAAATTAGGGAAAAATCATCTCCCTGACCCTCAGAAAATGCACAACCCATCTGCAACGTCCCAGAGTTGGAGAACACAACGGTTCACCCTACACGGATTCCGAAGGTCCGATAGGCAAAAACACGCGTAAACCGCGAAACTCAATCTGGGACCCACAAAAGCGATCCGAAACCCACAGATCCTGATCCGAACAATAATCCAAAAAACCCGGGGCATTAAAAAGTTCCTCTTCAGTGTTACCTGGCAATGATGGATCTTCAAGCATGGGCTATATGGTTTACCTTTCACTTTCAAAACCAAAAAAAAGAACCATCTTTTTATCATTTTTAAGTTGCTTGATTCTATGTGATTCTACTATGTTATAACTAACAGTCTCAATTGCCCAAACATTTTGCCAGGAGAGGAATGAGAGGCTCTTCTATAAGCTTCTCATTGATACTGTTGAGGAACTGCTGTCCATCGTCTACACATCGACAGTCGGTGAGGCCTGTCAGAAGTATGGTTCCATTTTCAGGCGCCCACATGGCCTCTACATCAGTTTGAAAGAAAAAGTGTGGCTTCTTATTGTTCCTCCTAACCTTATGCTGTACAGAAGTGGGAGTGTGCAACATGCATACATTATCTTCTTCCTTTAGCAAGTATTACTCTTTCTTGTCCTTATTGGCTGACTTGTATCTGATTTTTACAGGGGAAAGATCCTTGAGGTGTTGAAGAACTGGCCCAAAAGAAGCATTCAAGTTATTGTTGTCATAGATGGTGAACGAATCTTGGGGCTTGGAGATCTCGGATGTCAGGTAGATGGCCTGGGATTAATATAAGCCTGAAATTTTAATGAAATCATGAGCATTCACATTTTTTCCCCGACAGCAACATGTTGAAAATGTTAAAGGAGATGGGAATCCCTGTGGGGAAGCTTGCTTTATATACTGCATGTAGTATCCCGAAGTATTTAAAGTAAATAATAAGACAATATCTGAATTTTTCTGCGAATTGAATAATATTTGTTCACTTAAACCAAATTTTTAATGAATAAGATAATAATATTTTCTTGACCCAAAATTGAGATTTTTATAAAAATATGTATCTCGTGTAAAATGTTAGTTCCAGCAACTTTGACTAAAGGAACGAACCCGAAATAAAATTGGTTTAGGCCCAATTTCGAATTTAAGGTCAAAAATCATCATTTTATAAGAGCAACTTAAACCATTTAATTATGCCTTAATTCGTGTTCTAATGGGCTCAGATCGGAACCAATTCCTTGGCCCATCCTAGTAGATTGTTTTGCCCTTCGAAACCCTAACCTAGGTGTGTCATTTGGCGACGGCGGCAGCAGATTAGGTTTCATCCCGAATTTCTTACCGAGTTTTCCCCCTTGGACTCTTTGGCTCAATTCGATCTCTAGAACCATCCTTAGGCTTTATAAATAGAGGGCTTCGACGTCTTAGGACCCCTATTTGATCTCTAGACCTGCGGCTTGGCTGATCATTGTCGGACTTGGGCAGATTTGGGCGTTTTGGGGGCTACGCGATTAGGGTTTTGGCGCGGGTTTTCTTCTTCCTTTCTCTTCGAGTAAAGAAGGTTTCTCTCAGGCCCAATAAAAATTAAAGCATGCCATGTTATAGAGTTCGACCTTATCTTTCATTTGATCCTATTTTGCCTAATTTTTATGCGTTATACTGTTCGTATTAGTCCTGTTAGTCCAAAGTATGTTAGGGTTCTCCATTTTCACTTTACTTCTCTTTAAGTTACTTTCTCCTAGATTAAACTTAAATTGAAGTATGGCATGATGTTATCCTTTGAGTGCTCTTTCCAATGATATAGTTTTGCCCAAATTTTATTTAGTATTTGAATGGCAATTGTCGTTTTAGTTAAGGTCTTTCGGAGTTCGCCATGGGTGGGGCTCTGTGTCTGATTGCGGCCCTTCTAGAGGCCGCTAGGATATAAGCGGTCACGTGATATACCATTTTTATTATAGATTGTTAGTATATATATATATATATATATATATATTAATATATGGTAGCGGCCCTTTCATGACTGTCTCACATTTTAAATGGCCCCTCGATTGACCGCCTTCTGGCGAGGGTTTTCAAAAGAAAAAGAGGATTTGCATGGGTCCTAAGCGGTCATCCTCTGACCGTCTTAGTTACTGGTGGTCCTTCTTTAGACCGTTTATGTTCCTGTTACAGTAAAAGTGTTGTTTTTGTTTCCAGTCTGATATGTTCTATCTTCCCAGTTTAACATCATGATATTTGGGCTAATTCTGTGGTAGAAACCTATTAATGAATATGGCTTATGAAATAATTGATCTAAGTTTATTTCTCTTCAACATATTGCCTTCTCAGGACCATCTTTCATGTCCCTTAATTTGATTGAAAAAGAGAGTAGAATAACATGTTTAAATATTTCATTAGTTTGCAAATTCAATTCTGTTGTATAGTTTAAGAATTTGTTTTATGGTCGTGCCACTCCGGTGGCGTCGACTGGACCGATCACCTCGTTTTCCTATGATTTTGAACCATTAATCTTGGACATCGAATGCCTCTCCGCCAGATATTCCTTCCATCGGACTAGGTGTTCATGTTCTGAGGCCTCCGTAAGACCCCGCGAGCCTGGGATTCCCACTAGGATGCCAGGTAGGTTGTACCCCCAAAACTTGAACCGATTGACTCGATCAAACCGCGTGAGTTCGCAGCCCAAAACGGGACTGTTCTGTTTGTTGCAGCCATCCTTGGACCGCTACTCTCAGGTAGCGGCCTGGCTATGGACCGCTACTCCCTATACGCGGCCCTGTCTTGACCGTATTAGTCTGACCTGTAAATTTATTCCATCCGATCGCTTGGCCTTGTCCCAGGTCGACTCTGCCTGGTTAGGTCAATGTAAGTAGTCCCAATTGACCCTAGTAGGGTGGATTGTACTATGTTTCAGTCTAACTCTAGCCTAGGCCAATTGGGATCTTAGTTTGTCCTTGTTTTGGCTGATTATGTGATGCTCTCTTCTAGCGGTCGAACGATAGACCATTTTTCTCTTAATGTGGCCATACTTGGACTGCGTTCCTTCTTCTGGCATCTCGAAATTGCTATTTTTCTGCCAATTTTATGTGTGTAGCCCCTCTAGCCACTCCTAGCTATCATACTTCGAGATGGCCTATTATTAGGTTTATTTTGACACCATCTTCCTTGGAAATCTTGTTCCTAGATGGCTTGTCCTTGGAATTTGATAAGCTTGCTATTTAAGAATCTATTTCCTACTTGTGCTACCTTGGCTACATGATATATACTTTGGAAATTTCGATGCCAAATTGTGAATTGTCTGGAGATATGTTATATGGGACTGTGGGTCCACTTTGATAGTCAATGCTAGGCGGAAACTATAAGGGCCCGGATCTGGTCCTAGGGGCGAGGCAAAGCCCAGACATGTACCAGTATTATGAATGATCCGGTGTGGCTTTGCACCAACTATATGCAAGATTTGGTCTGGACATTTTTACATCTTGGGCATCTTCTTTTGTACTTGGCATGATATGACATGATACGACTTGACATGATTTGATATGAGTTCTGGACGAGACAACCTGTTGATATGGATGTGGGTACTTGCTATCTTGTTCCTGGCTACAAGAACTAGTTCTAGCTCTTGTACTTGATTCTGGTTACTTTCTTTTTCCTATCATGATCATGCTCTTATCTCTCACTGTTACCTTGCCATTCCTTTGATCTTATTTATGTTCTTGTCTTGCATTTATTGAGATCATGCATCATTTTGAATTGGTTAATTACTTAAAGCAATGCCTGCTGATAGAGAGTAATTCCTACTAAGCTTCTTGCTCACCCAGCTTTTTTCCCCAACCTTTTTCAGGTAATATTGAAGTTACTACCACTGATGGAAGCGGGGACGAGTGATGAGTTGGCTTGATCGTGGAGAGTCTAGTTTTGCTTTATTTGAGTTTAGTCCTGTAATTCGAGTCTTTCTTCTATTTATCAATGTAATATGAGTCTTTTTCCTTTTATTTATTGTAAGAGAGTCAAGAGTTTTGTAAACATTGGTTTTTGATACGAATAAAGGTTATATTTATTTTTGGCGCAATTCTCTTGTGTTATCTTTTTTGTTCTTGTTCTGTATCATGAATGAATCACTGCCACGTTCTGAGTATGCTTCCCGCTGCTATCGGTTCGGGGCGTGACACTGCCCTTGGTGAAGTACGGCCTTCTACAGTAAGCATCTCTTTTGGATCATGGTCTGCCTAAATTTTCCTTTTACTTTTCTGTGAGAAATGAGAATCTAAATATCCGCTTTTGTCAGTGCTTGCCTGTAACAATTGATGTGGGAACTAACAACGAGGAATTACTAAATGATGAGTTTTACATCGGGCTTAGACAAAGGAGGGCCACTGGGCAGGTTGGCATATGCTACCAAGGTGGCAATTTTCCTTTCGCATGTCTTGCTTAGCTTCTTGAAAGTAATCACTTTTGATGTTGACTTGTTAATGCAGGAATATGATGAACTTCTCCAAGAATTCATGACTGTAGTTAAGCAGAATTATGGTGAGAAGTTCCTTATCTAAGTTAGTCACCTTATTAGACTCACTTGGATTTTTCTAGTTCCCTACATTGTTCTTGCCGCTGAAATAAACCGCACTTCAGTTTGACGACTTCGCCAATCACAATGCATTCAAACTACTTGCAAAGTATGGTACAAGTCACCTTGTCTTCAATGATGATATTCAGGTAATATACTCATAGGTTTACATATCTGGAAATGTTGCTATGTTTGTAGCTTTAGTGAAATGGATGGAGTGTTGCCCGGCAAGCTTTATTTTTCTAGCATGTCTTAGCTTCTTAGCTCTATGTCATTGTAGGGAACAACTTCTGTAGTCTTTGCAGGGCTAGTTGCAGCATTGAAGCTAGTTGGTGGAACATTGGCTGAGCACACTTTCTTATTCCTTGGTGTTGGAGAGGTTAGTTTCTTTCTTTATGTCTTTGCTGATATGTTAGTCCTTTTTTTTCCTATGGCCGCCGGCCTATCCACCGAATCCCATTTGGTTACTAGTTGGAGCTTGTCTGATCAAGGATCTTAAAGCTATCATGAATGCATGTGTACATGATTTATAACATGTCACAGTGTGATGTAACCAATTGTGAGCCATTCTTGGACCTTTGTGCTTCATTAGTAATCAATGTGCATGCCTTTGGTATGGGATTAATAGATTCCAGGATATTTCACAACAATTGTGGAGGTAATGGATCTAAAAGCATTATTATCTTGAACGGATTAGATAAGATCGCCAATAGAGGTGGAAATCAGAATTAGCTCAGTTGCTAAATAATCTAAGCAACCTTGCTGCTTCAGACTATCACATTGATCTAAGGAGCATTATAGCTTGTTCAGAGGACAGTGTGATTGCTTGGTGAGTTGGTGGCATCTTAGATTTCCAGCAGTGCTTCGTATATAATTTTGGAAAACAACTAGCAAATGCAACAGAAAAATTGGTAATGTTTCCCTAATCCCCATCTAAAGAATGAGAACTCTAGATGGTAATAGTTGACTCTTTCATCTACACAGAACTCTAGATGGGATTGATGGGTTTCTTCGTGTACATTATAAAGGCCACCAAATGGGCTATTGTGTTATGGTAATTAATCACCTCCACCTTGGCATTTCTGACGTCATGTTATGCTTATATCTCTAAAACCTAAATCTTTCCTCTCTGCTTCTGGAGAGGTCAGTTTCAAATTCATAGATCATGGATTTGCTTGGGTCGAGTCTAAGGGATCTTCTGAAAAATACGCCTAAAAAATTTCTAATCCAACCTTCTGTTGCTCTATTAAATTTTTGATTAATCTGACTCAGCCTTGCATCTTGATAGGTCCCTCCGATAGAGGAAGTCTTGGATAGTTTGCAAGTGGTCTGTATATTTTCATCCCAAAACTCAGTTTGTTCCTTTATCCTCCAACAGATTCACCGTAGTAGCTCTGATTTAGCAAAATTGATCTCTAATCCCATCATGCTTCAAAAACCCTTTTGTTTAAGCAATGTACTTTTCAATGCCAATCAATTGTCCATTTAGCTTTTAGAGCTATGGAGAGCAATTAGTGTTGCACACAATTATGCATTGTACTGACTAGGTTCCATGAATTGCATATTCTTTTGTTCTTATTTGCTCTATTCAAGATTTGGTTGGTTCTTAACCAAAACATTAGTCTCTTTTCAATCACCTATTTCTGTGTTATATATACTTCAATACAATTGCTAATAGGTTTATATATATATTTTTCTCAATGTCTAGCTTATTGGAAACTCACTATAAGTTATCATCCTGATGCGAACAAGTAAGTGCAATTCTCATGTTCACCTCTAGTAGATTAGGCTATTTTACCTCTTTAACATAAAAGTTCAAATTCATTTACTGGTATTGCAAACACTATTGGACAATGCACTGCTAACATGAAAAGATCATCCTTCTGACATAGCTGATTTAATTCAACCAATTTAGCATGTGTGAACAGTACTTTGTCCAGTGAATTACTTGACCCACACTTTTCTTTTCAAAGATTTCCATGTAGCACCTGACCTTTTTCTTTGGAAGCCGGTGCCTGCTTCTACAGGTCAAGTGGACTCTAGCTCTTGTTTGTAACTTCTCGACTTTTAGAAACCAATATGAATCCTAATTGAAAATATGTGGATCACTTCTCCCTGAGGCACTTGATAGCATGGTACACAGCTTTTGAGAACCTCGTTAGAATTTAGTGATGAAAGTCTGCTGTATGCATTCATTTTTTAAATCACCTCTTTTATTTTATTTTATTTATAGAGATTAAGGGGTTGAACAGATATTTAAGGAGATCGGTAATGCATATGAGATTTGGTTTTCTGCCTGGTCATGATTAATTGTTGAAAGAGGAGAATTAGTGTCTTTACAGTCAACTGAAACATGCTGTGCCATCTTGCAGGTATTGTCTGATGATGAGAAGCGATCTTTGTATGATAAGTATGGGGAGGCTGGATTGAAAGGTGCTGGTATAGGCATGGGGTTAAGTTTCTTATGAGAGGAGATTAAATTCAGTGTGTTGCAAGGTATACTTGCAAATTTCATGGTATTTATGGACTTTCCCTTCTACATGCAGGACTTTAGCAATTCTTTTGATCTCTTTGAGTCATTATTTGAAGGCATGGGTGGAATGGGGGGGGATGGGAGGAGCCAGAGCTGCCAGAAATAGGCCAATGCAGGGTGTGATGATGAGTCCTAAAATCTTGTCCTAAACTTCAAGGAGGCCGTTTTTGGTGTGGAAAAGGAGATTGAGATTACCAGGCTCGAGACTTGTGGAACATGTGAGGGGTCAGGTGCAAAACCCGGTACCAACCCTACAAAATGCAACACTTGTGGTGGCCAAGGTCAGGTTATTTCCTCAGCAAGGACACCTTTGGGTGTTTTCCAGCAGGTAATGACTTCAAAGATTTCTTGGTCTATCATCATCATTTCAACTTTTTCTTCATTATCATTGGTGATTGTTCTTTCTTTATGGCAGTTTGTTTGATTCAAGTCATGGTGGCTCTTATGGGGATGAATTCCTGTCGATGGATCCACAGATTAAGTTATTTGTTTCACATGGTGTCATCAAGTTTCCACTAGAGCAATCAGATGCGTGGACAGAAAAGGTAAATCTTATTTGGTCTATTTGAGGGGAACTTTTACTGTTGAAGTTAATTTACACTTCATCTCTGCCTACAGATCAAAAGACCTGACCTTTTGCTTACCATCAAGGAATCAACAATGGATGTGCCGACAAACTTGGAAGCTCTAAGGTGAATTTCTTTCTTCACAAATTCATTGTTTATGGATATGCCTGATGCACCCAAAGTTTGCATCATGCTTTAATTTTTGTAAGTCTTTGGTTAACTTGAATCTTTACATTCTGTCACCATTTTATGTTTAATATCCTATTATATGCGGTTAAGTCTTCCATGATCCATGGGAAAAGCAAAACACTAATGAAATGCTTGATGCCACATGTTGGCAAAAGAAATATATAGAAAGAATATCTTCATCTTGCTGTTGCTGTGAAGCATTGATTTCTTGCTCTTGCTGTTAACTTGAATTTCTTTTACTTCATGCATTGATTTTTCTGCCTCATTGATATTGTATGTTCCCGGTTGATCGACCTCTCATTTTTTGGGACGATGAGTTGTTGCAGCACCTATTTAATTAATCATGCTCTGACTTTATTCTTTCAAGATCATACCCACATGAGATCCTCCTTGGCAAACAACCTTCTTGTAATACATGTGTTTTGGTTGTCTATGAATTGCGTTCATTCATCATCTTTTTAGTGATACATTTAGTCCTCAATCATCCAAACAAATTTTTATTTCTACCCTCATGGTCAATGTGCCTATTAACTATATAATTCCCAAACTTACACCACGTTCTCCCGCAGAGATTTTTAGTTTTCATGAAGGTATCTTTCCAATGTCCAACTCTCATGACCACAGATATTAGGAGAAAAATGGATGCACTATTATAGGTGATGAGAGCGCAGATACTAATAAGATTTTTTTAAAAAAAAAGATAACATATTCCTACGTTTTTTATTGACCGATGTTAAATCATTTTCTGACATTTTTTTTAAAAATGATGTTAATTCTTATTCGTACGTTTCTTTTACTACGTGGCAAAAAGTAATACCTACGTTTTTAGAAATGTAGGTATATCCTTTTTATTTGCGTGTCTATAGAGGTTTTCTACCTACACTTCTGTTGGACTATTCCTACGCTTCTAAAGCGTAGGGATAGGTTGATCTATACCAACATTTTATTGAAACATAGGTATAACCTATAGTCACGTGAGCAAGTGCCATGCTTTGAAAGCGTGGCAAGGAAACGCAGGTAAAAGATTTACCTATGTTTTTTCGACTTATACCCATCTTTTAAAAACGTAGGTAAAAGCCAATTTTCTTGTAGTGGAGGCTCCCCTCATATTCACGAGGTTCTAATTAAGTAACCATTTATCCACTTAAAGTGTTTGCCCATGGACCTCTTTCCTTAGACACCGTTCTTTTTGAAAATCTTGCTAATTACACGACTTGTCGGAAACGATGAACAACTCTTGCGAAAATTCTATCCCATTTTTCGTAGTTGGAGCTTAACTAGAAACTCGAAAAATCATGACCAAGTAAGAAGTGGGACAGTGGGAGGTTCTCCTCGCATTCGTAAGGTTCTAATTTAGTAGCCACTTATCCACTTAAAGCGTTTGCTCGTGGACCTCTAGCCTTAGACACCAATCTTTCTTGGTAGGCTTGCTAGCTACATGATTTGTCGGAAACACAGAAACACGTAAATCGAACGAAAATCATTCTTGCATATTCTAACATGTTCATTTGTAAAAGAATTTGAATGAAGGAAAAGATATTGAAAAAAAAAGATGTCAAGCTTTCAGATAGAGCTTAGATCAAAATGGACAGGGTCAATCATTTATAGGGATTTTACGAATATTCGAGCATAGCCATTTAAACTTTTAACGATAGCCTTACGAGTTCATTTACCTAGTCATTTCTTTCTTGATAGTCTTTTTAAGACAAGAACATGATTTTAAAATTTAAAATTTAAGTTTTGAAATAATGGACATAAACGAGGCAAATCGGACGTGGTTACCACGCTCAAATCACGGTCCATGTGTGATTCGTGTTCTTAGATAGAAAATCGAAACTCGTTCTTACAATGAAAACTTTAATTTTTGGACTTTAAATATCAAAATAAGCCACAAATACATGATCCTAAAAAATTACATAGAATCAAAATACTCATGCAAAGAAACATATATGAAGATCTAATTAAGTTTTACCTGAGAGAAAACCTACATAGTGGAAAATCGAAGAGGAAGAAGAACAAAAATGAAGAACACTTCAAATACTCCTCCAAACTTCAAGATTTCCTCCTCTCTACAACTAGCACTTCCCTAATGGATTTGTGCTTTGAGTAGGAAAGATCCCAACCCTATTTATAGGCCATATCCCATAATTATTTTATTGCTAATTTAATTCTAAGTTAATTTTTCACCTCATTTCTTATTTCACCCACCTATGTTACTATTACACCAACTTATGTTACAAAAAAATTCTAACATGTGAATGTTGAAATAAATCTCCCTTTATGACACAATATCAATTACCTCATTTATTCAATGATGTTTTATTGTTAATTTAATTCTAAGTTAATTTTTCACCTAATTTTCCTATTTCACCAACCCATGTTACTATTACACCAACTTATGTTGACAATAAATTTCAACTTATAAATGTTAAAATAAATATCCCTTTATGACATAATCAATTACCTCATTTATTCAATGATGTATTATTGCTAATTTAATTCTAAGTCAATTTCCCACGTAATTTTTCTATTTCACCAACACATGTTACTATTATACCAACTTATGTTGAAAATAAATTCCAACATGTAAATGTTGAAATAAATTCCCATTTATGACATAATCAATGACCTCATTTATTCAATGATGTAAGAAATTATATCATCCACTAATTAGGATTTAATTGTAGCTAATAATTCTCTCTTAAATCAGACTCGCAATGGAAGCTGCATATCGCCTTTGCTTTCCATTACGGCAATGGCTCGAGTATCCTGGCTGAAGCACAAGCACTGCATGATGGTTTGGCCTTAGCTACTAGCGGGTCTTTCACTTTGTCGACTATATACTCTGATAGTATTGTGATGGTTGATGCTGTCCGCAAGGGAGACTACCCTTGCTGGGTTACTCTTCCTTGGTGGGCGAGAATTATGAGGATGGTCTCTCTATCCAATTGCCCGGTGAGACATACCTAAAGAGAAGGGAATCAGGTGGCAGACGTGCTAGCGAACTATGCCTGCTCGCATAAATACAATAAGGTGTTTTTCCATTACAAGGATTTACCAGACAAAGCTAGAGGGGCGCTGGTTATGGATAAGGTTGGCATCCCCGCCATTAGATTTCCATAACCTTGTTGTTGTTTCTTCTCTTCTTTCTCTATCTTCTATTTGGTTCCAAAGCTATATCTCTGGGGTATGCCCCATAGCTACTGTAATTCAGTTCTTTGGAATAAAATTCTGGTCTAAGGTGTCTGGTCTGGGGGAGTGGGAACATCTCTCCCTCCTGGGGATAGGTGCACTCGACCTGAACAAATGCCTTAGGCGGTTTATCGAAAAAAAAAATCAGATGCTATAATACTGCTACAGTACCAACGTCTTTGCCTTCTCAGAATTGTGTCGCGAATCTCGCCGTTAGTGTTAACACGTGGGATAGGGTTCACGTTTATATATTCTACACTTTAAAGACATAAAGAAAAATATTCATCATTTATTTTATTTCCATCTTTCATTATTTTTTTCTTCGCATATAAATGCATATATAAAATTTTGAGTTGCTACAGCAGGTGTCCATTTGGAATAATTGAGATGAGGATTCGATGAGACTGTATAATGGACGATGCTTGAGTACGGAGATCCCAAGAGGGATGCCGTCAAATGGGAGCCTTGGTCTTGTGGCCAGCATGGGAGGAATTCCCTGTAAGTCTGAGTCTAGAGTTGATGTGGACCAAGGATTGCAGAGTCCTATCGTTTGGATTCGCCATGCTCCCCTGAGAGGGTAGAGTTGGCGTGAGGGTCAAAATCGAATGTGGTGTCCGAGTGAGGAATGACTCGAGAAGTGATAATTGTCAGTGTAGAGTCAACTGATGCGTCGTCGAGATTTAGAAGGAGATTATCAGGCCTGGTAAAGGAATAGGAAAGAGGAAAGTTGAGTGAGTTGAATTTTCTGTTGATAAATAGCTGGTGGCTGGCGAATGGATTTTCGCAGCCAGAAGATGCCAATTGAGATGAATCAAGAATGGTAAGAACCGTGTGTAGACGTGGCCTTGGGTGTCTGATTATGATATACCTTTCTCCCGAGTTGGATCTAGGTTAATAGGAGGTTTATGTTGGGTCCGGAGTTGGTCCAGTGGTGTTATTAGTGTTCGGCTTGCCAGATGTGAGAATGATCGTGGCATGAAGTCAACGTAAATGTGGCAGTTAGTTGAGATGAGTATGCGAGTTAGTTGAGGCTCAGGGATGAATGCCCCTCGTGTAAGGCGTAAGATTGGTGGCAGGATTTCATGGTGCGAGTCGCGTCTCCTTGGTGTGTGAGAAGGTGGGGATGATGCCATGGTCGGAGTCCCGTTGTAGCTGAGATGATGCCAGACTTGTATTATTTTATGTGCAATACTGGCTCTGGGAAGCAGTGCGGATGGTGAATGTGAAGTAAGATGTTTCTGTTCGTGGTAATGGTCTGACTGTGTCCCTTAAGAGAGGTGATTTTGCGAGAATTGAGGTTTTAGCTGGAGCTTTGGGAGCGTTGCTAGCTGAATAAGTAGTTCTTCCCCTATGAGATGGAAGTTGCCTCAAATTTCGAGGATGAAATTTTTGTAAGAGGGGAACGCTGTAATAACGATGTTACGTATCGCCGTCCCGCAGAAGTTGCCTCAAAGTTCTTCCCTTATAAGTTACCTTATATGTTTGTTTCCATGACTGTGTAATTTTTGTAATACAAGAATATGTATTTTTGTAAAAGGAAAATACATATTCTTTGAGTAACATATAAGGTACCCATGCATGCGCTAAAACTACGGTGAATGAGTAATTACACATTATCACATTTTCGTTATTCATGGAAACAAACAGCTGCCGCAAACACAGGAGGCCCACACACAAATGAATCGAAAGAGTACTGCGCAGACCCAAGAGCGAACTCCCACCTAGATTCCTGAGGCCCAGTGGCGTTACGTATCGCCGTCCCATAGAAGGGTCGCCCCACAAAGGGACCAAAGTCTGAATCATAGGAATTTTGACCAGGGCGTTACGTATCGCCGTCCCCTGGGATCTTTTACTTCGGTGATGTTACGTATCGCCGTCCCGCAGAAGGGCCGCCCCACAAAGGGACCAAAGTCCTATCTCACAGAATACTGTCGTTTCCATTCATAACATTCACATCGTATTCGCATTCACATTCATACTCATTTTACAAATACTAGTATGATACTTTATCATAACAAGCATGCTTCAAAAATGGTTTAAGTGGACAAATAACAATCATAAGCTTACTTGACGTGGAAAGGAGCATGATCAGGTTATTGTATAAAAGAGGGCAGGTTTACTTCTAGGCTACACATGCATAAAAAATGACTTATAACTGGAAGTACAGAATTTTTGGGAGCATGAAATCTTTACAGTGGGGTACTACCTTAGTCTTATATCATTTTCTAATTTTTTCAGATTTTTTTTTAAATTAAAATGCCCCTTCGAAACTCTCAATTTCTAAGTTTCTGGAAATGGGGACAGAGCCCTAGGTGCATCGACCATCCCATGAACATGCACTGACCTGACCATATGTGCATCGACCTTACTCCTGGACCGGCACTAAATGAGCATCGACCTTACCTTGGACTGCACCAAATGTGTATCAACCTTACCTTGGACTGGACCAAATGTGCATCGACCTTACCTTGGACTGCACCAAATGTGCATTGACCTTACTATGGCCAACACCAAATGTGCACAGACCTTACTCTGGACAATACCAAATGTGCATCGACCTTATACATGCTCAACCCAAATGTGCATCGACCTTATACATGCCATTCCCAAATGTGCATCGACCTTATACATGCCCAACCTAAATGTGCATCGACCTTATATAGGCCTAACCCAAATGTGCATCCACCTTATACAGGCCATTCCCAAATGTGCATCGACCTTATACATGCCCTTCACAAATGTACATCGACCTTATACAGGCCCAACCCAAATGTGCATCGACCTTATACAGGCCATTCCCAAATGTGCATCGACCTTATACAGGCCTAACCCAAATGTGCATCGACCTTATACATGCCATTCCCAAATGTGCATCGACCTTATATGGCCTATCCCCAATGTGCATCGACCTTATACAGGCCATTCCCAAATGTGCATCGACCTTATATGGCCTTTTTTAAAATGTGCATCGACCTATATTGGCCTGACCCAAATGTGCATCGACCTATATTGGCCTGACCCAAATGCGCATCGACCTTATATGACCTTTTCCCCAAAAGTACATCGACCTTATATATGCCTGGACCAAATGTGCATCGACCTTACTTAAGTCTGTGCCACATGTGCACCGACCTTATCTATGCCTGGACAAAATGTGCATCGACCTTACTTAAGTCTGTGCAACATGTGCATCGACCTTACCTATGCATAGAGCAAATGTGCATCGACCTTATCTATGCTTGGACCAAATGTGCATCGACCTTATTTAAGTCTGTGCAACATGTGCATCGACCTTACCTATGCATGGACCAAATGTGCATCGACCTTACTTAAGTCTGTGCCACATGTGCACCGACCTTATCTATGCTTGGACCAAACGTGCATCGACCTTACTTAGCCTGGGGAGAAATGTGCATCGACCTTACTTAAGGCCTGGACAGATGTGCCTTGACCTTACTCAGCCGGGGGACAAATGTGCATCGACCTTACTTAAGGCTTTGACAGATGTGCCTCGACCTTACTCAGCCTGGGGAAAAATGTGCATCAACCTTACTTAGCCTGGGGAAAAATGTGCATCGACCTTACTTAAGGCTTGGACATGTGCCTCGACCTTACTCAGCCTGGGGAAAAATGTGCATCGACCTTACTTAGCCTGGGGAAAAATGCATCGACCTTACTTAAGGCCTGGACAGATGTGCATCGACCTTGTCTATGCTTGGACCAAATGTGCATCGACCTTATCTATAGCCAACACCAAATGTGCTCAGACCTTACTATAGCGAACACCAAATGTGCTCAGACCTTACTATAGCCAACACCAAATGTGCATCGACCTTACCTTGGACTGTGCAACATGTGCATCGACCTTACTTGTGGACCGTTCCAATGTCTATACTGACCTACCCAGGGACTATACTGACCCAAGAAGCTCAGAGGAAACTCATGAAAGCCCAAAACTTGATGAAACCAAAAATGAACATGGTGGTGGTCCCCACATACCCTTAGTCCCTCTTTAAAATGTAGAAAAATACTTTGAAATCATTCTAATGCACTGTTGACCCCTAAAATTTGAGGTTAGGTGCCTACTTTTGAGATATTAGACTGACGATCCGAGGATGAAATCCACACCCCAGATCCACCTAACCTTTTCCTTTCGATCCGAGAATGAGATCCACACCCCAGATCCACCCAAGACCTCGCTGCGGGTTCACCCTCCTACGCAAAGGCCAAGGTCCCTCACCTCTCTTTCTTCCACAAGAGGAATCGTAGGTGGCAGAAAATGGAATATGAGTGTTGCTAAAGGCTGACCACCCTTGAAACCCACCTCGTTATATAATCTTCAAGCCTCCCAAGGCCCTACCCACGACCCACAAGGCTCCAACCCACACCCAAGGTCGCTGGTTTAAAGAAGGGTTAATGCTAAGCACCCTTTCGGTTTGAACAGAGGTGACCCTTCGTCTACCCAGTCATAGGCGTGAGTGGGCGTGCTTTTCTGTTAGGTATTAGGTTGGAATGTCTTCATATGAAATGAAGAGGACTTCCAGATCTAACTCTGGGTCTTGGTTTCATTGAAGTTCTTCAACTCTAGCATGAGTTATATTTTTTTCAATATTAATGTTATTTCTCCTGTTGCATCTCTGTAGTTTTGATGATGACTAACACTATGAATCAAATTATTTTTATGATAATCATCTTGATGCTCCTAAATGAATGATAAAGATCCTGAATTGTCTAAATATTCTCAGGATCTAATGTTGTTGTCTTGCATGCACATCTATGGATCAAATGCTTTTTCATCATGCTTTTCTGTTTTGATGCTCCTCTATCATGTACACCCATGAGCTCATACTTACTTGTCTTGATTATATGGGTTCTGTACATTTAGTGCGTTGACGCACTTGGCTGGCTGCGTAGACGCATTAGTGCGTCTTTCGCTTGCTGTTTTGTCCACTGCGTCGACGCTGCACGATGGAAGCGTAGACGCATTGGCTTAGTGCCAAGGGCTTGAGCGTCTCGCATATGAAGTTGAGTCGACGCTGCACGATGGAAGCGTTGACGCATTGGCTTAGTGCCAAGGGCTTGAGCGTCTCGCCTATGGAGCTGAGTCGACGCTGTCACCTGAAGCGTTGACGCATTGGCTTGGTGCCAAGGGCTTGAGCGTCTCGCCTATGAAGCTGAGTCGATGCTGTCACCTGAAGCGTTGACGCATTGGCTTGTTACCAAGATATTATGTGTCTCGCCCAAGGAGCTGAGGCGACGCTACACAATGGAAGCGTCGACGCCTTGAGTTTTTGACCAAAGGTTCTTTTGATCAACCACCCAGTAGAAGCGTCAACGCTGTCAACTGATGCGTTGACGCATTAGTGTGTTTTGTCAAGGCACCTGTTCTCCTTATATCCATTGCGTTAACGCCTTGGCTTTAGTGCGTTGACGCGTTCTTCTGTCCTTTGATAAGTCCCGTGCAATCTGTGTGAACAATTTATGACTTGAATATTTCTGAGATTGACTGAATGTTCTCTGAAACCTTACAGGGACTTAAAGACAAATTGGAATTTTATTCCAATCATGTGAGCACGTGATCCGAGGGAATAATCATCTAACACGTGGCTCGGTTCATCTGGAAGCATGTCTTCACGCGTGTCTCCCAAACCCTCACTCTCTCGTGAGGTTGGATATATATATATGAAGGTTTCTGCTCCTGAAAAGCTGTCGAAGCCACAAGGAAAAGGGTGAGGCCAGAGCGAGAGGAAGGAGAGGAGGAATCATCCTGATCCATTCGTTGAGCGTACCTGGAAGAGAGAGAGTGTTGAAGGAGAGGATGGTTTTCTGCTATGTTTTGTCTATGCTTCTTTAAGAAGCTACATTGTTTCTCCGTTCGATTGTCTTCGATATTTCTTTATGTTTTCAGTTGTTTGTTCTTAAATTCTGATACTCTGTTTTATCGTTCCCTCTAGGTGTAGAGAAAGAGAGGTGGATCCTCTGGGTTGCATTGTGATTCCCTCTGAATCAGATCAGAGGAAGGGAGGTGGTCTCCGGGGTTGCTGTGTTCAGATAGTGAGGAGGCTATCTGGGTTGTTCCCTCCGGCTGTGGAGGAAGAGAGACAGCGTCTCTGAATTGCAGTGAGGGTGAGTCACTGCTGGGTTCCCTCTTGTCTAAGAGGAAGGGAGAGTTATCTCCGGGTCAGGTCTTGGGGTGTGAGACCTGGGTGCAAGCTGTGTGTTCAGCTTCTGTAGGGATTTCGATCCCCAAGCTGTGGATCAGCGTGTTGTAGGCAGACTGAGTCTGCGGTTCTTTCTTGTGAAAGGAAGCCTCACTCGGCCTTGAGTGAGGGATGGACGTAAGTCTGCAGGTTGCAGAATGAACCATCTAAATCTCCTGTTCTCCGTGGTATGGTTGTGCGCATCTATCTTCCTTATGATTTTGTCTGGCTTCATTAAGTAAATGTGAATGTTGATGATTGAAATCTTGGTCAGACTGCTCGCTAGGTGGTTGTGCATATGTGCTGATGAAATTTTGAGTCATTTATGTTCTGCGCTCGTGAATTACGTTATATTGGTTAAGGGTCCTACCTCGACTCAGTCAAATATTTTTAAACGGTGATCTATTCATCCCCTCCCCTTCTAGCTCACCGTCCTCCTGTTTAACAGTTGGTATCAGAGCAGGTTTACCCGAGATGTGGTCCAACGACCAGGGTAATCCTGGAACCAGTGGTCCTCGCAGCTACATAGCTGAAGGACAGTCAATCTCCCGTCCCCCATATTTTGATGGCTCTAATTACTTCTTTTGGAAAAAACAGGATGGAAGTTTTCATCCGATCTCAGAGCCACAAGCTGTGGAGAGTCATTACAACTGGACCTTATGATTTACCTCCGAATGAGGAGATGTGGTCTGAAGAACAAGTCAATTTATCCGGACTGAACTGGTCTGCGCTCAACATCATCCAGTGCGCAGTTCACCCGAAGAATATGCCCGAATTTCGGCGTGCAAGACAGCTAAGAAGATGTGGGATGAACTAGCGCTGATTTACGAGGGTACCTCTCAGGTCAGAGCTACCAAGGTAAACTACCTAACCTCTGAGTATGAATTATTTAAGATGAAGTCAGAGGAGAGCGCGACTGATATGTACGCTAGGCTGTCACTGATCACAAACAGCCTTAAGGGGCTTGGAAAGGAAATATCTGAAGGGGATATAGTCAGGAAGATCTTGAGATCTTTGACTCCAGCGTGGCACACAAAGGCCACTGTGATAGAGGAATCGAAAGATTTAACAACCATGACTGTCACTGAACTCATAGGGTCTCTTATGACCTATGAGATGAATCTCAAGAAAACAAGAGAAGGAAGTGACAAAAAGGGCAAGAATGTTGCTCTTAAAGTTGAACGACATAGTAGTAGCAACAGCAGCAGCAGCAGTGGAGACTCTGATGAAATTCCAGACCTTGACAGGAGTGAAAAAGCTCTACTCACACGACTGTTCAGGAAATTTCTGAAACTGAAGGGAAAATCATATGGGAGAAGAAGAAATTACTCATCAGGTAAATATCCAAACAATGGCAATGACAAGGATAGGAATGCTAAAAGTGTGATGTGTTATCATTGCAGGAACCTTGGGCACATGAAGCAAGATTGCCCTGAGCTTCAGAAGAAGACACTGGATTACCATAAGAAAGGCTCCAAAGTGTACAAGAAAAAGCCAAAAGCTATGGTATGCACTTGTAGCGATGAAGAAGAAGACTCAGAGACTAACTCCTTAGGAAAGGAGACTGAAGGAGTATGTCTGATGGCCGACGAGGAAAATGAGGTAATCAATCCCTTTGTGACTTACTCTATTGATGACTGGGAAGATAAGTATGGTGAACTGCTAGATATGTACAATGCCTTAGCTAAAGAACATAGAGTCACCAAACGCAAACTCAATGTGGTTAATGAAGAATAAGAACTCATCAAGATAGAAAATTCCAAACTGATAGCTGAATTAGATCAAATGGAAAATGTAAGAAATGAGAACAATCTTGTTAAAAAAGAGCTTGAAAAACTAAGAAAACAGCTTGATCAAACCAATCAACATACTGAAGAAAACCTGAGACAAAATGACTTACTCAGGGAAGGGTATGAAGCTGTTAAAAGGGTCAATGATGAATTGCTGGAAAATAATATATGTCTGCGGAAGGAGTTGGAAGATAAGAAGAAAACCCTTGAGAGGTTTGTTTTGGGAGAGAGTAATTTGAATGCTTTGTTAGGCACCAAAGTAAACTTTAACAGAGAGGGGTTGGGTTTCAACCCAAGTAAGAAGGAAGCATTTGGGGTAAAAACCACTACTTTCTGCACTGAGAAAGGAAAAGAAAAACTGGACATTACATCCAGTTCCAAAACTACTGAACAACAGAAGAACATCCATAGACAACAGGGTGATTTTGGAAAAAATATCTTCAAGAAATTCAACAAGCCCACGCACCAGAAGCAAGGTGTTTGTCAATTCAACAACTATGACTCTAATAAAAGAATGGGCTATTTTAAAAGAAACATGGGAACATCTAACTACACACAGAATACTGACAATAAAATGCCTTCATCTAGACAGGTTAAAAATTATGGTCTGGCTGGGACCCAAACCTTTATCAACAGAGACTGGACACACCTTGAGAAACAAAAAGAAACAAATGAAATGCACATTAATAACAAAACTGTAAACTCTTAGCACAGGAAGAAAAAGGGGCTAAAATAGATCTGGATTCCTAAGACTGTGTTTAATGAATTGAACGGTATTTTTGGAATCAGTTTACCTTGGGTTCCAAAGCACACAACTTAAATTGTTATTGTGCAGGTGAGCCTAGCAGCCGAGAACAACAAGTGGTATCTCGACGGTGGCTACTCGAGGCACATGACAGGGGATCAAAGAAAGTTCAGCAAGCTTGAATTGAAAGCAGGAGGGTCAGTTAAGTTTGGAGGTAAAAACAAAGGCCAAATCATTGGGATCGGAACCATCGGTAAGAAAACCTCCAACTCTGTTGAGAAAGTCTTGTTGGTTGAAGGTTTGCAACACAATTTATTCAGTATTAGTCAGTTGTGTGACAAGGGTCACAAGGTTCTTTTTGATGAGCATGCTTGTAAAATTTTAGAACCAAACTTCGATAAAATAAAGTTCATTGCAAATAGAGTCAACAATGTCTATATTGTGGATCTTGATGCTGAGTCTGAGTCTAATCTGTGTCTCACTGCTGATTCAGAGAATAACATGTTTGACTAGCATAGGCGACTAGGCCATGCTAGCTTTAACACCTTGCATAAATTAGCTAAATTTGATTTAGTTAGAGGCATGCCTCGCTTAAAGTTCAAATCAGTTTCGAAGATTTGCGAGGCCTGTACTCTAGGCAAGCAAACTCGAGCTTCTTTTAAAATTAGGTCTGAGAGCTTGTCAACTAAGATCATGGAACACTTGCACATGGATCTCTTTGGCCAGAACCCAGAGTCTAAATGGTAAGAGATTTGGTTTTGTCATTGTCGATGACTACTCTAGATTTGCATGGCTGTTTTTCTTGGCAAATAAGAATGATGCTTTTCAAAAATTTGAACATTTTTTCAATAAGCAAAAACATATAGGGCACAAGATCACTGTTATCCAATCAGATCATGGAGGAGAGTTTGAGAACTCCTCATTCTCTAGCTTCTGTGATAAGGAGGGACTGACTCACAAATTTTCTTCTCCCAGGACCCCAGAGCAGAATGGAATTGTGGAGAGAAGGAATCGATCAATAGTGGAAATGGCAAGAACACTACTAATGGAGAGTCAGCTACCTAAGAGCTTTTGGGCAGAAGCGGCAAACACAGCCTGCCATATACTTAATAGAGCCTTGGTAAGACCCATACAAAAGAAAACACCATATGAACTCCTGAAAGGTAAAAGGCCTAATGTCTCATATTTCAAAATTTTTGGTTCAAAATGCTTTATTCATAATAACCACAAGAGAGACTTAGATAAATTTGATGCTAGAAGTATTCCAGGAATATTCCTAGGATACTCTGAAACATCTAGGGCCTTCAGGGACTTTAATAAAACTGATAGGACTATAGAGGAAACCCCTCATGTTATTTTTGATGAAACAAAAATCTCTAGCAGTCTAAATGATGATAACATGTCTACAGGTCATGATGGAGAGTTCCTGAATCAAATGCAAGAGGAGGAAGTACAACCGGCTGAAGAGCCCACTGATCTGAACCCAGTAAGTACAGCTGAACAAGGTGAGTCCTCAACAAATGTCAGAGTTTTAAAAGACCACCCTGTAACCAATATTATTGGTAGTCTTAATGATCCCCCTAGGACAAGATCTCATTTCAGAAATGTTCAGAATCAGGACTTAATTGCTTTAGTTTCTCAAATTGAGCCTAAGACCATTGAAGAAGCCTTAAGTGATGAGAATTGGGTAACTGCCATGTGTGAAGAACTAGGGCAATTTGATAGAAACAATGTCTGGGAACTTGTACCTAGACCTGAAAATTTCAATATAATAGGAACAAAATGGGTTTTTAAGAACAAACTGAATGAAGAAGGTGTCATCTCTAGGAATAAAGCTAGACTTGTAGCTAAAGGCTACAGTCAGGAGTATGGAGTGGACTTTGATGAATCCTTTGCTCCAGTAGCTAGAATGGAGGCTATCAGAATTCTATTAGCATTTGCTTGTTCAAACAACATAAAACTTCAACAAATGGATGTTAAGAGTGCTTTCTTGAATGGAATTTTAAAAGAAGAAGTTTATGTTGAACAACCTCCTGGTTTTCAGTTTTCGACTAAACCCGATCAAGTTTTTAGGTTAAACAAAGCTCTGTATGGATTAAAGCAGGCTCCTCGGGCCTGGTATGAAAGGCTGACCAGTTTCTTACTGAATAAAGGATATAACAGAGATAAATCAAATGACAGATGGCTGTTTCTTCCACCAAACCAAGTACACGTTGGATATCCTAAAAAGGTTTGGGTTGACAAAACCTGAAGCAAATTTCCACCCCAATGAGCACAAGCATGACCCTTAATGCAGATGAGTTAGGTAAACAAGTGGATGAAAAACTCTACAGAGGTATGATCGGATCCCTCTTGTACTTAACTGCCTCTAGGCCAGACATACAATTCAGTGTTGGTTTATGTGCAAGATATCAGTCTAGGCCTACTGAACTACATTTGTCTGCTGTAAAAAGAATCTTTAGATATCTGTTTGCCACACATACATTAGGCTTATGGTATCCTGCTTCACGCACATTAGATTTAGTTGCATGCACTGATGCAGACATTGCTGGGTGTAAGCTAGATAGGAAGAGCACCAGTGGCCACTGCCAATTCTTAGGAGGATGCCTAGTTTCTTGGAGTTCAAAGAAACAACATTCAGTGGCTCTTTCCACTGCTGAGGCTGAATACATGGCTGCAAGCAGCTGTGGCACTCAGGTTATCTGGATCAAGCATCAACTTCAGGATTACCAAGTAGAGACAGGTTGCACTCCCATCTTTTGTGATAACACTAGTGCCATAAACATTGCAAAGAATCCTGTTTTACACTTACGAACAAAACACATTGAAATCAGGCACCACTTTATCAGAAATGAAATTGCAAATAGAACATTTGAATTAATTCATGTTGGGACTGCAGATCAAATTGCTGATATTTTTACAAAACCTCTAGATACTGAAAAATTCACTTCTTTGAGAAGAGAACTTGGTATTTACAAACTCTGACTGTTTTGAGGCAATGAATTCTGGTTCATGTATTTCCATAAATTTTGTGGTAGTTTTGTCATACTCTTTCTGGTGGGGGTCCCTATGTGAGGGGGAGCGGGTGTGTGCCTTGAGTATAGTCAATTCTACTTCTCTGTTGTTTTCTGGGTAGAATGGGAGATAGAGCTACTAGAGAGGGGGAGCTTGACTAATTAGAAACGCTTGAAAGATGGGTGTTATTGCTGGATTAAAATGTTAGAATTGATATTGAATATTCCTCTTAATAGAACCTCATTCATTTCCTACATTCTTAAGTTTGTGCAATTAAAATCCAGCTAGAATCCTCTTCTAGTAAGTCTTAAGAGGCTAAGACTAACCTTCACAAGTATATCCTCTTACTTTGTTGCATGACTCATGAACAAGCTAGACTTGTAAGAAATGGTTTCTGTTTATGAGGTTCTCATTGGACATCCTGATAAGACCTCTAATATTTGCCCTGGGTTTTGTCTTCAAACAACCCTTGTTGAGCTAGTTAAACTGATCTGTGCTTAAAACTGCATACTGAGAAACTAGGAATCCCATCAATGAAATGAGAATTTCCTATGTCATGAGGTATCAGTTCTCATAAACAAAATTAAAAGAAAGAAATACAGTTCAAAATTATGCTTGGCAGAGCAATGATGACAATATGGTGAGTAACTGGGGATTCTGGCCTCTGATCAAGGCGTCTCCTCATGTAACAACCAATGGTCACTATCTCTGTTCTCTAATTGAGAAGTGATGAGGCTCTCACACTGAGTAACTGAGGATGCTGGCCTCTGACCAAGGTGCATACTTAATGTCAAAAGTGTAACTGGCCGAATACACTCTATAACTGCTTTCTCTGCCTGGTCTGTTTGTCCTCAATGCCTACAGGCTGTCTTAGTGGTTCAAACTCTTGTTGTCTCTTTGACAAGCCTTAACAGCTACCTCAGTCATACTTGTTGCCACTTGCTCTTCTCTCATAATCATAGTAAGTTGATAAACTTCAAGTTTATTCTGAATCTCTTTCTCTTACCAGAACTCCAAGATTCTTCACTGGACCTTACAGCCCCACTTAAGCATCTAAGGTTTGACAATGAGTGTCTACTGTTGGAATCTTCTCCATCTTTTCTCATCAGTCCAGCGTCAACATCTCTTTCTCCTTGTTTTGATGATGTCAAAGGGGGAGAAGGTTGAAAAGTCTGAGAAGGGGAGGAAGGGGAGAAGTCTGAAAGGGGGTAGGTTGAAAGGGGGAGTAAAGAGGTGTTTTTGTAGCCAGCTAGTGGAAGGAAGGTTTTGGAATTTTTATAAAAAATGATAAGTGCTGTGAGTTCAGGCCTGTTCAGGCCTTGAGAGGTCACCATTGCTGCCTTTATTGAGAATGTTTTAAATTGGTATTTCTCCTTTCACTAAATTTGACTCATGGTGTTGCCATCATCAAAAAGGGGGAGATTGTTGCATCTCTGTAGTTTTGATGATGACTAACACTATGAATCAAATTATTTTTATGATAATCATCTTGATGCTCCTAAATGAATGATAAAGATCCTGAATTGTCTAAATATTCTCAGGATCTAATGTTGTTGTCTTGCATGCACATCTATGGATCAAATGCTTTTTCATCATGCTTTTATGTTTTGATGCTCCTCTATCATGTACACCCATGAGCTCATACTTACTTGTCTTGATTATATGGGCTCTGTACATTTAGTGCGTTGACGCACTTGGCTGGCTGCGTAGACGCATTAGTGCGTCTTTCGCTTGCTGTTTTGTCCACTGTGTCGACGCTGCACGATGGAAGCGTAGACGCATTGGCTTGGTGCCAAGGGCTTGAGCGTCTCGCATATGAAGTTGAGTCGACGCTACACGATGGAAGCGTTGACGCATTGGCTTAGTGCCAAGGGCTTGAGCGTCTCGCCTATGGAGCTGAGTCGACGCTGTCACCTGAAGCATTGACGCATTGGCTTGGTGCCAAGGGCTTGAGCGTCTCGCCTATGAAGCTGAGTCGACGCTGTCACCTGAAGCGTTGACGCATTGGCTTGTTACCAAGATATTGTGCATCTCGCCCAAGGAGCTGAGGCGACGCTACACAATGGAAGCATCGACGCCTTGAGTTTTTGACCAAAGGTTCTTTTGATCAACCACCCAGCAGAAGCGTCAACGCTGTCAACTGATGCGTTGACGCATTAGTGTGTTTTGTCAAGGCACCTGTTCTCCTTATATCCATTGCGTTAACGCCTTGGCTCTTAGTGCATTGACGCGTTCTTCTGTCCTTTGATAAGTCTCGTGCAATCTGTGTGAACAATTTATGACTTGAATATTTCTGAGATTGACTGAATGTTCTCTGAAACCTTACAGGGACTTAAAGACAAATTGGAACTTTATTCCAATCATGTGAGCATGTGATCCGAGGGAATAATCGTCTAACACGTGGCTCGGTTCATTTGGAAGCATGTCTTCGCGCGTGTCTCCCAAACCCTCACTCTCTCGTGAGGTTGGATATATATATGAAGGTTTCTGCTCCTGAAAAGCTGCCGAAGCCACAAGGAAAAGGGTGAGGCCAGAGTGAGAGGAAGGAGAGGAGGAACCATCCTGATCCATTCGTTGAGCGTACCTGGAAGAGAGAGAGTGTTGAAGGAGAGGATGGTTTTCTGCTATGTTTTGTCTATGCTTCTTTAAGAAGCTACATTGTTTCTCCGTTCGATTGTCTTCGATATTTCTTTATGTTTTCAGTTGTTTGTTCTTAAATTCCGATACTCTGTTTTATCGTTCCCTCTAGGTGTAGAGAAAGAGAGGTGGATCCTCTGGGTTGCATTGTGATTCCCTCTGAATCAGATCAGAGGAAGGGAGGTGGTCTCCGGGGTTGCTGTGTTCAGATAGTGAGGAGGCTATCTAGGTTGTTCCCTCCGGCTGTGGAGGAAGAGAGATAGCGTCTCTAAATTGTAGTGAGGGTGAGTCACTGCTGGGTTCCCTCTTGTCTAAGAGGAAGGGAGAGTTATCTCCGGGTCAGGTCTTGGGGTGTGAGACCTGGGTGCAAGCTGTGTGTTCAGCTTCTGTAGGGATTTCAATCCCCAAGCTGTGGATCAGCGTGTTGTAGGCAGACTGAGTCTGCGGTTCTTTCTTGTGAAAGGAAGCCTCACTCGGCCTTGAGTGAGGGATGGATGTAAGTCTGCAGGTTGCAGACTGAACCATCTAAATCTCCTGTTCTCCGTGGTATGGTTGTGCGCATCTATCTTCCTTATGATTTTGTCTGGCTTCATTAAGTAAATGTGAATGTTGATGATTGAAATCTTGGTCTGACTGCTCGCTAGGTGGTTGTGCATATGTGCTGATGAAATTTTGAGTCATTTATGTTCTGCGCTCGTGAATTACGTTATATTGGTTAAGGGTCCTGCCTCGACTCAGTCAAATATTTTTTAAACGGTGATCTATTCATCCCATCCCCTTCTAGCTCACCGTCCTCCCGTTTAACATCTCCTCTGTTCCAGTCGCGACCCTTCGTCTACCTTGTCACAAATGCGAGTGGGCGCGATCTTATGTTGGGATTTGGATTGGGATGTCTTCAAGTGAAATCAAGAGAACTTACAGATATAACTTTGAGACATGGTTTCATTGAATTTTCTCATTCCTAGTCCGAGTTATGATTTTCGCAAGATTATCATTTACTCTCCCTCATTCCAGTTGCGACCTTTCGGTAGCCCAAGGTTATCCGGGTATAACTCTAGCATCCAGGCTGTATTTGGCCTCGACCTCAACATAGAAGTTGTAGCTAACGTCTCATTCGGAATTATGGCATTAGTTTTAGGTCATTTCATTAACCACAGACAAAGTTATGAATTTCCCATTAATTACATTCTAGTTCTCCTAACAATCACACCTCTTCGTGACAGATGGCAACAAAGGGCTCAGAACCTTGGGTCTGGTGTGAATTGGGTTTCCACCTCATCAGAAGAGTTTGGGTCAAGGGCCCAACCTTTCTAATGGGTCAAGTTTCAGCCCATTTGGTTAACTGTGGGCCAAGATATCCTTATTTTAACTGGTGACCATTTTTCTGTAACAGTTTTGACCGATTATCGCCAACTCCCTCTTAACCACTATTAGACCTAATTTTCAGAAGTCTTTATCAAAGTTATTTCTTACCCAATGGTCATTGCATGGGTTTTGGTTTCACCTAATTCTGACCTCCCTATATTAAGTTACAAATTTCCTAAGGATCCTTCAATAATCTGTCCAGATTTCTAGCTTATTGAGTTCATGGGCCCGAATTATTTTCATTTGGGCCTGTGCCCAAATTAGTTGTCATAACATCCTCTCCCCCTTAAAATAATTTCATCTTCGAAATTGACTTGAGAAATTTCTCCATAAAACCTTCACCAGCCAGTTGGTTTAGGCTTGCTTGTCTTACTTCCTAATCTAGACATCAATGATCAGTTGACCATCTTCTGTTATGGAGAAGAAGCATACACGTGTAATGCACAAGCTATGTTTCAAGGGCTCATTAAATAGCATCTTACTTAAAATATTGTAATCCTAAGTTTCAGCTTGTTATGTGACTTGCAAACTAAAATGGGTCATCGCTTTGCATTTAACGTAATTATTTATTTCAATCCCTTGCTCTTTACCTTGGAAAAGGGGGTGATGGGGGACGGGGACCGACACGGACTAAGACTCACAAGGACTCTAACTGAGGCAAGCAGTAGCACGCTCAAGGGTCGCCAAGTGGCTGACCACCGTGATACCCCACAGAGTGAAGGACGTCTCTCAACAGAAACTCCGACCTCGGCCGTCCCAAGGAGGGAAGCGCACGTGTCTAGGCGTAAAGTCGATTTCCAAAGACAAGGGGAGTCGCGTTCTAGCTCGATGCTCTAATGGTGCTAAGGGGTGGGTGCTCTCACTCACGATCCGCGGTGATGGCAACAAAGTAGCTAGGCGCCTACTCTCTCTCACGCGGCATAATCAAAAGCATACTAAAAGAGCAAGCACAAGAGAGGAGTCGGAACGCGTACCTCCACGCCTAGGCGTGGGGAAGGAACCCCGGCCGTGGGCCAACAACCCCGATACACTGAAGACCAATAAAATACAACCCAATAGTGGCCCACTCCTCGCAGGGAGGTAAAAGGCTACAAGCGACGCATTCGGGGCTGCCGGGCACGGGCTGACGGGCCGCACTCGGTGACGGGCACGATGCTGCAGAATCGGTGTCGCGCGCGCCTGGACGGAGACGGGTCCCACGGGCTGATGCGACGTCCGATCGAGGCGCCGTCAGAGAGGACGCGTCGCTGACTGCTGGAGGAACGCTCCGGCCAGAGGGGACGCGCTGGGTGCGCCGGTGGTGGCCGTGGGCGCTGCTGAAAACCAGGTCTGGTTCTGTGGTCGCAGAACCGCGCACGCCGCCGGTAAAATCTGGAACTCGGTCGTCCGGTGCCCGAACAGGTCCGGGCCGGTTGGAGATGAGAGCTGACTGGTAGAGGAAGCCCTCGGCCAAACGGCGCGGGCAGACGATGCCGGTACGAGTCGCAGGAGCCGCTGGAAGTTGGTGTTGATTCGCTGGCCGGACTGTGCAGGCACGCCGGCGCAACCCCACGAGAACGACTGCCACGGACGGTGACGACGTCGAAACGCGACGTCGTCGGCGGCGTTGGACAGGAGACCTGGAGATCTACGAACCCTGAAGAAACCAGGGTAACAGGCGCAGTGTGGAGGCCTGGGGAAAATTCGCAAGAAGGGCCTCCCTGCTGGGCGAGCAGAGAAGGGGGTGCTGGCGCAGGTCGACGGAGAAAATCGGTACGGGCGGTGCCGACCTCCGATTGACGCGAAACCAGCGCCGACGCGAAGCTGATCCGCCGACGTATCTCCAGAATTTAGCTTGGGGCGAAACTCGTCCAGGAGAGGGGCGCGAGCTCTGCTACAAGTCGGGGCAGAAATCTGATTCACGAATACGAACCGTCGAGGAAGAAGAAGAAGATAAGAAGGAACCCCGGAGTCCACCGGGGGCTGAGGCGTCGCACCTCGCCGATCTCCCGTCGCAGGAGAAGAGAGAAAGAGAGAGGGGGCGCACAAGGCTTTTGCACAATGGCTCAATATTTTAATTCATGTGTAAACTGAAACAAGTACAAGATGGAGACTACTTATAGGGGAGGGGAGAAAACCCTAATTCTACTAGAAGGAGGGGTGCGCCTAGCTCCAAGGAGAGAAGGGCGGCCCATATTCCAGCAAGTCTAGCAAAATAAGAAAGAATCTAAGTGGGAGAAGGAAGGGGTGGAGTTGTGGAAAGGAGGAGATGGGGAAAGGGGGAAAGGGAGAGGGGAGCGCCCCCCACCTTCCCTAGTAGGGCTAGGAAGGGTGGGCGGCTGCCTCCACCTTCTCTACATGAAGAGGGGGCCGCACCCTAACCCTAATGGGCCCTCAATAAGTGGGCTTCAAGCCCCATTATGCCCATGAACCAACTACAAGACCCATTATCCCTAAATGCAACCCAATAAGCCATCACATGGCCCAATAAGTGTCTAAATAAGATAAAGTGTCCACGCAGGGACCAAAAGACAAGGCCCACATGGCCTGAGCAAGCAGAGAAGATAGCTAGAAGATGCCGCCATCGCCGAGCCACAAGGAAGTAGCGGTGTGCCGGGTGCTCCGTCGAGGATAGCGCCGTGTGTCCTCACCAATTCTCCCCGGGTGGGAAGAACTCGACCCCGTCGAGTAAGGGTCACGGTCGCTGAGGTACCGCTCCAGCAAGTCCGGGTCCATCCGCTCCAGCTCTCCGCGTGTAATCCAGGTGTTGTCCGACTCCGGGCGCCCTCTCCAACGCACTAGGAAGCGTTGGTAGGCTCCGCTCCTGGTAGTTGTCACCTGCTCATCCAGTATGCAATCTATATGCTCGCGTTTATGTAATGGGGCTGGAGGAGGTGGACTCTCAGTAGGTGTGTCACTCACAACAGGAGGGTCAGGCCCAAATAACTCACTGGGTATCACCGCGGGATCCCGTTAAGCTACCAGATCAGAGACATTGAACGTCGAACTGATCCCGTAGTCGTCTGGTAGCTCGATCTCATACGCGTTCGACCCAATACGCCTCAACACTCTGAATGGTCCTGCACCGCGGTCTTGGAGCTTCTTTACGGCTCCCGAAGGAAACCGTTCCGGTCTAACCCGGACCATGACGTACTCTCCCTCGCGGAACTCACGTGTGCGTCTGTGCGCGTCAGCTAACTCCTTGTAACGTGCGTTGCTGGCCTCAAGGTGGTGATGATGCAGACTCCGAACTAGCTGTGTTGACTCATACCTATGTGAATGCAGTGGGGGTCCTGGACATCCGAACATGGATCTAACATGCCTATGATGTCTACCTGACTTGACAACATGGGGAGGGCCTGGACAACCAAAGTAGAACCTAGCATGCACATGTGTCCTATGACATATGGTAGACTCAGAAGGATGAATAATCCCAAGCTTACTCATGACATCTCCCCTATATGACGATGGACATGGTGAAACATGGGGAAGAGACATGTGTCCCTGGCCTCCTAAGCTCGGGCATCTGGATGCCTGCATGGTGAGGTGTTGACTAGAAGGCCTAGGTGGTGTATGATAGTGGACCTCCTCGACAAGGTGGGGAAAATAATATGGGTCGAGAGGCTCACTAGGGAGGGGATCGAAAGGGTCAAAGAAATGATGACCCCTCCCGACAGGTCCCTTCACTATACTTGCCCATGTGCGACATTCGCCTAGGTGCAGATAATCACCTTCAGGCACTCTCATGTATGGGGCAAGAGGCTCATGAGGAAGGCAAGGAAGGCTAGGTTCCTCCCTCGGGACCGTGAAACCATAAGCGGGGACAAAATCAACCTCCACGGGTATGGGAAATAATAAAAGGACCTCGGATGTGATATGTCCTATGGTGTAGACCGAGGTAATAGACCCCAAAACAGGGAGTGTAAAGCTATGACTATAGGGTTGGTCAGACCCTAAGGTCAACATATAAGTCAACTCCCATTGATAATCTAAACTCCTAAGGAAGTCCTTCACATTTTCAAGAAAGCAGAAGGACCGAAAAGTGGTGTGAAAGGAGTTAAGGGGTATTATTGGGAGGGCTGGTCCCATGGGTGTATAGCAAGGAATGGAGACATCTAGAAGTGGACCCTCCCTTAGCCAGCTAGCTAAAGACTCACCAATGACCAGTTCACCCTCGGAAGGTAAGAATGTCTCTATATGAGGGTCTAAGGGTGAAGCCTCTCTCTCGGGAGGGGAAACGGAGTCCTCTATGATGTGGAGGGGATCACTCCCTAACTCCTCAACCTCAGTTAGGTACTCCTCAATCAACTCCTGTTCAGCCTCGTAACTCACTGGAACAAACCCAGGTGATGACATGGAGGTGGTCGGCGTAACGCCGTCATGGAAGACAAACTCACCGGGAAGGTGAGATGGGTGTAAGGTGCAGGTCCTCCTATCCAGGTCGATGGTCGCACTTCTTTCCTCCAACCAAGTTCGCCCTAAAATGATGCATGGACCAGCAAGTGTGCTGATCTTGCACCAAGCGCCATCGAAATATTTAACGGGGCCAAACCACCGTTGAAACTCGATAAAAGCTAAACCATCACGGAGAACAATCTCCCCAGTCTTAGAGAGAGACTCAACAATGTCCTGTGAGACACAATTATATGAAACCTTACTGATGAAGTCGATCTCCGTATGCAACCCATTAGGTAGGATGGCCACGGACATGACAGGGCGCTGAAACGACTCGGTCATCGGTATAGGGATCGGGTATCCCGACGACTGAGTGGTAGGGCCGACACCCACGGGTCGTGCCATAAGAGCGTCGAATCGGGCCAACAGGGATGACCAATCTGACACGTGGGCACGAGGAACCACCATGGGGCTGGCGGGGAGCTGGACATGCAAGACTCAACGAGACAAGGATAAAAACTCTAACTAGACACAAGCCTAAAATGACAATGCAATGGTTGGTTACCTAGATGAACTAAGAGACTCAATGCACCCTAGACAACCTAAAGACTCAAAAGACCTAAGACCCCAATTTGTTAGAACAAACTGGTTCCCTAAGCTCTGATACCAAAATTTGATGGGGGACGGGGACCGACACGGACTAAGACTCACAAGGACTCTAACTGAGGCAAGCAGTAGCACGCTCAAGGGTCGCCAAGTGGCTGACCACCGTGATACCCCACAGAGTGAAGGACGTCTCTCAACAGAAACTCCGACCTCGGCCGTCCCAAGGAGGGAAGCGCACGTGTCTAGGCGTAAAGTCGATTTCCAAAGACAAGGGGAGTCGCGTTCTAGCTCGATGCTCTAATGGTGCTAAGGGATGGGTGCTCTCACTCACGATCCGCGGTGATGGCAACAAAGTAGCTAGGCGCCTACTCTCTCTCACGCGGCATAATCAAAAGCATACTAAAAGAGCAAGCACAAGAGAGGAGTCGGAACGCGTACCTCCACGCCTAGGCGTGGGGAAGGAACCCCGGCCGTGGGCCAACAACCCCGATACACTGAAGACCAATAAAATACAACCCAATAGTGGCCCACTCCTCGCAGGGAGGTAAAAGGCTACAAGCGACGCATTCGGGGCTGCCGGGCACGGGCTGACGGGCCGCACTCGGTGACGGGCACGATGCTGCAGAATCGGTGTCGCGCGCGCCTGGACGGAGACGGGTCCCACGGGCTGATGCGACGTCCGATCGAGGCGCCGTCAGAGAGGACGCGTCGCTGACTGCTGGAGGAACGCTCCGGCCAGAGGGGACGCGCTGGGTGCGCCGGTGGTGGCCGTGGGCGCTGCTGAAAACCAGGTCTGGTTCTGTGGTCGCAGAACCGCGCACGCCGCCGGTAAAATCTGGAACTCGGTCGTCCGGTGCCCGAACAGGTCCGGGCCGGTTGGAGATGAGAGCTGACTGGTAGAGGAAGCCCTCGGCCAAACGGCGCGGGCAGACGATGCCGGTACGAGTCGCAGGAGCCGCTGGAAGTTGGTGTTGATTCGCTGGCCGGACTGTGCAGGCACGCCGGCGCAACCCCACGAGAACGACTGCCACGGACGGTGACGACGTCGAAACGCGACGTCGTCGGCGGCGTTGGACAGGAGACCTGGAGATCTACGAACCCTGAAGAAACCAGGGTAACAGGCGCAGTGTGGAGGCCTGGGGAAAATTCGCAAGAAGGGCCTCCCTGCTGGGCGAGCAGAGAAGGGGGTGCTGGCGCAGGTCGACGGAGAAAATCGGTACGGGCGGTGCCGACCTCCGATTGACGCGAAACCAGCGCCGACGCGAAGCTGATCCGCCGACGTATCTCCAGAAATTAGCTTGGGGCGAAACTCGTCCAGGAGAGGGGCGCGAGCTCTGCTACAAGTCGGGGCAGAAATCTGATTCACGAATACGAACCGTCGAGGAAGAAGAAGAAGATAAGAAGGAACCCCGGAGTCCACCGGGGGCTGAGGCGTCGCACCTCGCCGATCTCCCGTCGCAGGAGAAGAGAGAAAGAGAGAGGGGGCGCACAAGGCTTTTGCACAATGGCTCAATATTTTAATTCATGTGTAAACTGAAACAAGTACAAGATGGAGACTACTTATAGGGGAGGGGAGAAAACCCTAATTCTACTAGAAGGAGGGGTGCGCCTAGCTCCAAGGAGAGAAGGGCGGCCCATATTCCAGCAAGTCTAGCAAAATAAGAAAGAATCTAAGTGGGAGAAGGAAGGGGTGGAGTTGTGGAAAGGAGGAGATGGGGAAAGGGGGAAAGGGAGAGGGGAGCGCCCCCCACCTTCCCTAGTAGGGCTAGGAAGGGTGGGCGGCTGCCTCCACCTTCTCTACATGAAGAGGGGGCCGCACCCTAACCCTAATGGGCCCTCAATAAGTGGGCTTCAAGCCCCATTATGCCCATGAACCAACTACAAGACCCATTATCCCTAAATGCAACCCAATAAGCCATCACATGGCCCAATAAGTGTCTAAATAAGATAAAGTGTCCACGCAGGGACCAAAAGACAAGGCCCACATGGCCTGAGCAAGCAGAGAAGATAGCTAGAAGATGCCGCCATCGCCGAGCCACAAGGAAGTAGCGGTGTGCCGGGTGCTCCGTCGAGGATAGCGCCGTGTGTCCTCACCAGGGGGGGATACTTAATAGTGGATGGAATGAAGGATTGTATATCCTTTTTCAATTTAGAAGGCCTAACAGACCTGAAGTTGGGATAACCATGAGTAAAGGACAACCTCTTCCATTTACACTCAAGAATCTATGATGCTGAAAATAGCATCCGACATTTTCTAGTTTCCATCCGGTTTCTCCTACGGTGGTACTGGTTTTTGCTGAGCCTTCATAGGGCAGTTCCTTGCAAAATGTCCGGCCTCGCCGCATTCATAGCACTTGCCATTTGTCTTCCGGCACTCCTGCCCTGGATTGTTGCGCCCACAATAGACGCAGAATGGAACTCCCAGCCTGTTCCTTGGCATCGGTCCCTGGCGTACTACCTTCCCCTTGTCCTGCTTCTCTCCTGCCTGCCTAGGCCTCTTGCCCATCACCTTCTGCTCCTTGGTGAACCTATACATGGATATTCATTAAAACCTAATTTAATCTGTCCACCCCTTTTTTTAAAGAACAAGAGTCGAGTAGAGTCGACCTCCGGTTGGAGTCCGCAAGGAAATTAAGCCAAAGTAAGGCTATGAAATGGACATGGTGTACAGACATATGGTCGAACATGTAAGCAGCACGTGAGGTGAGTTCATGCCTTTGATGCCGATCATTTGGTACGAGATCCAATGGGTGTTTGGGACCTTCTCACGGCAGAAGTTTGTTCTCTACTTTTAGGCAGACAAATGGAAAAATAGTAGGGTCAAATCACTTTATCCAAAGGCTTTTACGGAGGCCCTGTTCTATATATGGGTTCTACACCGACCCCCCTTTATATGGGTTCTAAACCTACTCTACCCCTTTTCATTCTAGCCTATTTCTTCTTCTACCACCTGGACAATCGGAATGGCTGTAACCGTGGTTTATCTCTCATGCTCTGATACCACTCTGTAACGTCCCGAGATCCGATCCCCAATTTATGGGTATTTTTTTCTGTTCTTCCATCAGACCTCGAGACATTACGTCGTACGTATCGCGGAAGCACAAATATATATTAAACATGCATACACTCGCATGAGAGAGAGAGAGAGAAACCACAATTACAGGAAATGTCTATAGCATTTCAACCATTCATAATTTCCAAAGGAGAGAGTACATGTCCATTGTTCCAGAATAAACATGAGTCCTCATAGGCTCACCACCCCATAACCATACATATAAGAGAGACTTTTATCCACAGCATACCCAGACGAACTATAATCTAGCGCTACTCCTCAGCAGCAGCCTCCACCTCAACATCCTTCTCTATGTGTCCTGAAAACATGTGTCACAAGAGGTGAGTGTGGCGCTCAGTAGGCAGCCTAAACAAACCGGGGTTAACTCGCATCTATATAACCAAATTATATACGTAGTTCAGATGTTAATAATAGCACAATCCATTCATTATCATCTACTTAAAATAACTCATATGAGGAAAATACATATTCTTTGACTAACATATAAGGTACCCATGCATGCGCTAAAACTACGGTGAATGAGTAATTACATATTATCACATTTTCGTTATTCATGGAAACAAACAGCTACCGCAAACACATGACGCCCACACACAAACGAATCGAAAGAGTACTGCACAGACCCAAGAGTGAACTCCCACCTAGATTCCTGAGGCCCAGTGGCATTACGTATCGCCGTCCCACAGAAGGTTCCGCCCCACAAAGGGACCAAAGTCTGAATCATAGGAATTTTGACCAGGGCGTTACGTATCGCCATCCCCTGGGATCTTTTATTTCGGCGACGTTACGTATCGCCGTCCTGCAGAAGGGCCGTCCCACAAAGGGACCGAAGTCCTATCTCACAGAATACTATCGTTTCCATTCATAACATTCACATCGTATTCGCATTCACATTCATACTTATTTTACAAATACTAGTATGATACTTTATCATAACAAGCATGCTTCAAAAATGGTTTAAGTGGACAAATCACAATCATAAGCTTACTTGACGTGGAAAGGAGCATGATCAGGTTACTATATAAAAGAGGGCAGGTTTACTTCTAGGCTACACATGCCTAGAAAATGACTTATAACTGCAAGTACAGAATTTCTGGGAGCATGAAATCTTTACAGTGGGGTACTACCTTAGTCTTATATCATTTTCTAATTTTTTCAGATTTTTTTTAAATTAAAATGCCCCTTCGAAACTATCAATTTCTAAGTTTCTGGAAATGGGAACAGAGCCCCAGGTGCATCGACCTTCCCATGAACCTTCACTGACCTGACCATATGTGCATCGACCTTACTCCTGGACCTGCACTGACCTGACCACATGTGCATCGACCTTACTCCTGGACCTATACCAAATGTGCATCGACCTTACCTTGGACTGGACCAAATGTGCATCGACCTTACCTTGGACTGTACCAAATGTGCATTGACCTTACTATGGCCAACACCAAATGTGCACAGACCTTACTCTGGACAATACCAAATGTGCATCGACCTTATACAGGCTCAAACCAAATGTGCATCGACCTTATACATGCCATTCCCAAATGTGCATCAACCTTATACATGCCCAACCTAAATGTGCCTCGACCTTATATAGGCCTAACCCAAATGTGCATCCACCTTATACAGGCCATTCCCAAATGTGCATCGACCTTATACAGGCCCAACCCAAATGTGCATCGACCTTATACATGCCCTTCCCAAATGTACATCGACCTTATACAGGTCCAACCCAAATGTGCATCGACCTTATACAGGCCATTCCCAAATGTGCATCGACCTTATACAGGCCTAACCCAAATGTGCATCGACCTTATAAAGGCCATTCCCAAATGTGCATCGACCTTATACATGCCATTCCCAAATGTGCATCGACCTTATATGGCCTATTCCTAATGTGCATCGACCTTATACAGGCCATTCCCAAATGTGCATCGACCTTATATGGCCTTTTTTAAAATGTGCATCGACCTATATTGGCCTGACCCAAATGTGCATCGACCTATATTGGCCTGACCCAAATGTGCATCGACCTTATATGGCCTTTTCCCCAAAAGTGCATCGACCTTATATATGCCTGGACCAAATTTGCATCGACCTTACTTAAGTCTGTGCCACATGTGCACCGACCTTATCTATGCCTGGACAAAATGTGCATCGACCTTACTTAAGTCTGTGCAACATGTGCATCGACCTTACCTATGCATAGAGCAAATGTGCATCGACCTTATCTATGCTTGGACCAAATGTGCATCGACCTTATCTATGCTTTGGACCAAATGTGCATCGACCTTATTTAAGTCTGTGCAACATGTGCATCGACCTTACCTATGCATGGACCAAATGTGCATCGACCTTACTTAAGTTTGTGCCACATGTGCACCTACCTTATCTATGCCTGGACCAAACGTGCATCGACCTTACTTAGCCTGGGGACAAATGTGCATCGACCTTACTTAAGGCCTGGACAGATGTGCCTTGACCTTACTCAGCCGGGGGACAAATGTGCATCGACCTTACTTAAGGCTTGGACAGATGTGCCTCGACCTTACTCAGCCTGTGGAAAAATGTGCATCGACCTTACTTAGTCTGGGGAAAAATGTGCATCGACCTTACTTATGGCCTGGACAGATGTGCATCGACCTTGTCTATGCTTGGACCAAATGTGCATCGACCTTATCTATAGCCAACACCAAATGTGCTCAGACCTTACTATAGCGAACACCAAATGTGCTCAGACCTTACTATAGCCAACACCAAATGTGCATCGACCTTACCTTGGACTGTGCAACATGTGCATCGACCTTACTTGTGGACTGTTCCAATGTCTATACTGACCTACCCAGGGACTGTACTGACCCTAGAAACTGAGAGGAAACTCATGAGAGCCTAAAACTTGATGAAACCAAAAATGAACATGGTGGTGGTCCCCACATACCCTTAGTCCCTCTTTAAAATGTAGAAAAATACTTTGAAATCATTCTAATGCACTGTTGACCCCTAAAATTTGAGGTTAGGTGCCTACCTTTGAGATATTAGACCGACGATCTGGGGATGAAATCCACACCTCAGATCCACCTAAGCTTTTCCTTTCGATCTGGGGATGACATCCACTCCCCAGATCCACCGAAGACCTCGCTGCGGGTTCACCCTCCTGCGCAAAGGCCAAGGTCCGTCACCTCTCTTTCTTCCACAAGAGGAGCCGTAGGTGGCAGAAAATGGAAGATGAGTGTTGCTAAAGGCTGACCACCCTTGAAACCCACCTCCTTATATAGTCTTCAAGCCTCCAAAGGCCCTATCCATGACCCACAAGGCTCCAACCCACATCCAAGGTCGCTGGTTTAAAGAAGGGTTAATGCTAAGCACCCTTTCGGTTTGAACAGAGGTGACCCTTCGTCTACCCGGTCATAGATATGAGTCGGCGTGCTTTTCTGTTAGGTATTAGGTTGGGATGTCTTCATATGAAATAAAGAGGACTACCAGATCTAACTCTGGGTCATAGTTTCATTGAATTTCATCAACTCTAGCATGAGTTACGATTTTCACAATATTAATGTTATTTCTCCTCTGTTCCAGTCGCGACCCTTTGTCTACCTAGTCATAAATACGAGTGGGCGCGATCTTATGTTGGGATTTGGATTGGGATGTCTTCTGGTGAAATCAAGAGAACTTATAGATCTAACTTTGAGACATGGTTTCATTGAATTTACTCATTCCTAGTCCGAGTTATGATTTTCTCAAGATTATCATTTATTCTCCCTCATTCCAGTCACGACCTTTCGGTAGCCCGAGGTAATCCGGGTATAACTCTAGCATCCGGGCTATATTTGGCCTCGACATCACATAGAAGTTGTAGCTAACATCCCATTGAGAATTATGGACTTAGTTTTAGGTCATTTCATTAACCATAGATGAAGTTATGAATTTCCCATTAATTACAGTTGAGTTCTCCTAACAGTCGCACCTCTTCGTTACAGCTGGCAGCAAAGGGCTCAGAACCTTCGGTTCTGGTGCGAATTAGGTTTCCACCTCATCAGAAGAGTTTGGGTCAAGGGCCCAACCTTTCTAATGGGCCAAGTTTCACCCCATTTGGTTAACTGTGGGCCAAGATATCCTTATTTCAACCGGTGACCATTTTTCTGTAATAGTTTCGACCCACTATCACCAACTCCCTCTTAACCACTATTAGACCTATTTTTCAGAAGTTATACTCTTTATCAAAGTTGTTTCTTACCCAATGGTCATTGCATGGGTTTTGGTTTCACCTAATTCTGACCTCTCTATATTAAGTTACGAATTTCCTAAGGATCCTTCAATAATTTGTCCAGATTTCTAGCTTATTGAGTTCATGGGCCCGAATTGTTTTCATTTGGGCCTGTGCCCAAATTGGTGGTCATAACAATGTATGTCTCTCATTTGTTATCTATTTTCATAGATAATAAAAAGAAGATTTCACAGCAGTTAGGTTAGTGATGTGTGCTTTCATCTTACCCCTTCTTTTCATCACAAGCGTGTTTATTCGTTTCATACCGCTTGGCTCTGAGCATGTTTATATCTTTCAACAGATCTTTTTTTTGTTATGCTCATCGTGCCTTGGCCCCGTTTGCTTGACAAAATAGATTTCTGGCATTCTCAGCAGAAATGCGTGAGTGGGCCTCTCCAGAGAGAGATTCAAGGCTTACCCAACGCCATGGGTATGGCTCTGGACCCAGAGCCTCGGAGTCCACTTACCTATGAAGTTTTATCAAATTCACCGTAGGCATCTGCTACGTCTCTGTTATGTTTCTACCCCGTACCTAGCTCCTTGTCGTTGGAGATTAAACAGCTCTCTTTTCCTTCAAAAATCAGTTTAGGTGTTAAAGGGGAACGGTCCGGTGACATTTAGATCTATCCCTAATCCTGCGCGTTACACGCGTCGGATCAGCTCTATCGCGCATTGCCCAGCCGCCTAATCACCCCTCGTTTGGCAGCCGTTTAACCCATCGCCAGCCCAGCTTGATCCGGAGCGCTGCGCACCATCGGATCACCCCCCTCTCTTTTGGCCGCCGGGTCATCCCCCTCTTTTTGCCTCCGGATCACCCCTCGTCAGCTTGATCCGGCACGCTACGCGTCGCCGGATCACCCCTCCTTTGGCCGCCGTTTAGCCCCATCAAACACAGCCGCCGTATCATGCTAGGCCGCCCGTTGTAGGGTTCAGGCTGTCATCTTTTGGCATGCCTGCTGTTTATGGAGTCTGTCTCATCTTGCTGTGGACGAACCTCCTCTACTTTGGAAGATCAACAACAAAAAATGACGAATCAAACAAAAAATGATGATAACAGATGTACAATATAGCAACGAAGATGATAACATAAAAAAATGAGATAAGAATCCAAGGACTGTTGAATGCCATAATGGACATCACGAAAACAAAAAAAGAAGAACATAGCAAAAGAAAACAAACAAGAAACAAAAGTTGGAGCACTCTCTGCATAGAGCTGTACAGGGGTCGACCCCAAGAATCGACTCTTGCCGGCCCAGCCCGCTGTCCAGAACTGCACACACCTTGTGAATAAAAGCCAAAACATGATACATGCGCTAAAAATTGCATAAAAATCTCTATTGGTCTCTCATGAACAAAAAGAATAACAAATAGAGAGCTCCCTGCACTCGCTGAAAATTCGAGCATATCATGCATATCATCTTGCACATACATTGGGTCTTACATCCACTACAAATATAAACAGAACCTCGTGCATATTTCAATTCATGAGTGCTCGCTTGCCATGATTTCATGGTATATAAAATGGTGATTTGTGGAAAGTTGGATCACGTCCAGCTGGAAACCGTCACTTTGTGTGAGTGAATACTCCGCCTCGTACTAGAAATTACCTTCATGATCATATAATTAAACCCTCGCATGCCGTGTGCAAAGAACTTGCAAAGCCATTTGCTAGGGACTGTACACATCTCTTGTTGGACAAATGGTGCATGAATTCAATCTAGACTTGTTGCATGCCTTTTTCCAAGGAGAAGAAATTCGATGCAAGCAAGGGGGGGGGGGAGTCGACTTACCTAACCTCCAGGTCGACCCACCACTGGGTTCGGTCGACCCACCTACAATTTCGGTCGACCGACCCTTGGGTGCTTCACGCATGAGGCAGGCTGGGTCGACGTACTCACTGCTTGTCAACGTGTTCTGGCCTGCTGACTACCCTTTGGCAGCATGCTCTTCTCCTCGCTTTCCCATGCATATATGCATATGTGTGCTTGTTCAAGCATAGATAAAAAGGAGGGAGTGCTGCCAAATTATGACTGCTCACCGTTTGAGTTACGCTAAAATGGTGCAAGAATAGCAAAAAAAAAGAACAAACATCAAAAAAGGAGGAGCGGGGGAGTCTGTCGACAGACTTCATGGATGTTTGTCAATAGACATTGAAGTCTGTCGACAGACTTCTTAGCCTTTCGGCAGACTTTCTTTTTCCTCTGGGGTTCGGTCGACCGACCTCAGGGTCAGCCGACCGAATTCTCTCCCCTTCCTCACCTGTAAAAGAAAAATGATAAATAAAAAATACATAAATAATAATAATAATGATGATAAAATGGCACTATATAACAATAATAATAATAAGGGTATAGTAATAATAATAATAAATAAATAATAATAATAATAATAAAAATAGTAATAACAAAAGGATAATAACTTTCAAAGAATAGTCAGCGGTACTCGTTCCAGAGACCTCACCCCCTCTAGACCCTGGACAAGGAAATATCAATGACGCCCCTGTAAGCCAGGCTTGAACCGTGGGTACCATCCCCATCATGGTCATGGCCTGACCTTGCCTTGGGCCAACAACCCACTAAGCTAACCCCATTTCTTCAATCCTTAATGTTGGGGTGCAAGGCACGGATCCAAAGGGGGGGGGTGAATGGATCCCTGTTAAAAATATCATGGAATTAAAAAATTCATCCCACACAAACTGGAATAAGGAAGACTAAATGAAACAGATGGCTCAAACTAAATAAACTGCAAACACTTAGCGTATACCAAAGGGTACTACTCTGAACTGAAGTGATTGAAGTGCACATAAGCATGCAAATGTGAAAGTGAAGAATAATGCAGATGGCTATCAACCAATCAACGGCCAGCACTCAATTCACACAGTGCTTAACAGTTCACACAAAGTTACTATCGTGAGATCTATACTCGGTCAGATTAACATGATGAAGCAAAAGATTCCTGACCGATCGCATACAGATGAACTCAAATTAGACCACACTAGCTACCTTTGAATGAGGATAAAGGATATGGAAATGTACGCAAGACAAACCCTGACACAGAGAATTTTTAGATAGTTCGGTCTGCTACCACAGACCTACGTTCATCCCCCACTCAAACTTGAGTGAGGCTTCTGTTGACTCACAGCTTGAACCGTTGAGCATCATAGCTTGCTTACACCACTGAGCAGCACAGCTTGCTTCCACTGAGCATTACAGCTTGCTACACCGCTGAGTAACACAGCTTGCTGTCCAGAGAAACCGAACCTCTGCAAACGCTGACACATAGCTTGCTTGAAATGGTGAGGAAAATAAAGAACGAAACCGAAAAGAAAAACATGAAAAGATATAGCTCATGCAGGAGCAAAATAGTTCTGGATCTGATCCAAGAACTGATGAAGACGTAGATTCTCAAGCTCACTCTTCCTCTCTATTCTCTCTTGATCACTCTCTTTCTCTTTCTCTGCTCACTCTCTCTTTTCCCTCAGACTTCTTCTAATCTTCCGATACTCTATTTTTCTTCTTCTCCTTCTTCTTCTTCTTCCTCCTTCAGCGAACTCTCTCTCCCTCACAACACTCTAACTCTAATTCTTTTCTCTTAAATTTCTGGATCTCTCTTGCTCTCTTCTCTGCTACTGATCTACTCTCAGCACTCTTCTTCTACGTTTTTTTCTATATAGCGCTCGATCACCTTTTATAGAGGCGAGTCCTATGGTCCCACAAGCTCTTTGTTGGGTCCCAAACGGTGGCAATCAAGAGGGGAGGGGTGAATTGATTGGCAATTAAAATTATTTTTTGAATAACTTGAGAGACAAAATATACTCAATCAAGCACTCGGTCTTACTCGTGCGTGATCACACATGAATGCATGAGAAAGATAGTGAGTGTGTGAAGAAGAAGGTGGTGAACACTCAACTCACCGTGAAGCCCACTCGACAAGGGATGCAAATGAACAAACCACGAGAGATACACAAAGTTTTTAGGTGGTTCGGGTACACCGCAATGTCCCCTACGTCCACCCCTCACTCATGAGGATTAACGACTTCACTATGATGTGAGCCAAGCACACACACGCTGTTATGAACAGCATACACACACACACGGTACCCAATCTAGGCACCCCAAACACACACACACACACGAGCTTGTGTCCATACACGAACAACACAAACTCAATTGTTTTTCTAGGCTACACACACACACACACACACACACACACACACACACACACACACACACACACACACACACACACACACACACACACATACACACACACACTCGTGTCACAGATCACGAGCACACACACACAAATCTGTTTCAAGATAGTTTAGAGTACAACACTTTTCAGATTCAACAATAAGCACTAAAAGAGGATCAAAGTAGAAAAGATTCTAAATAGAACTCCCCCTTTGTGTTCTTCAAATCTCCTTTGATACTCCAGTAGGAAGATGAGCGAATTTGGATGAGATTTGTATAAGCTTGATGTTTGATGCAGCTCTTTGATGTATACGATCTTGGGCTTGGATTCCAGCTCCTTCCTTTGGAGTTCAGCTTCAGAGCAAAGTAGAATGGGGCTTGAAGGCTGCAACTCCGAACCTGCACATACACAATTGAACCCTCATCCCTCATCTTCGGATCCCCCTTCTCTCATATATATATAATGCCATTAGGGTTTGATTAAATGAATAAAACAGTCAAAGACAGCATGGGGACTAGATCCACAAAATGTGGAGATGTTTGTGGAAGGTCTAGAGGTGATTAGACATTGATTGGAGGACATTCGGAACAAGAAAACGGCGGTCAAGGAAGTTGGTTGGGCTTCCGACCGGAAAGGGTCGACCCTCGAAGAGGGTAAAGCCCAGCAGATCAATGGGTCGACCCCTGGGTCGACCCTCAAGAAAAGTTGAGTTGGAACAAAAGGGGTCGACCCCAGGGTCGACCCTCAAAGGCACAAAAACGCTTCTGTTTGGGCGAGAGTCACAGGGGTCGACCCTGGGGTCGACCCTTGTCCAGCCATCGGCTGGTTCCCATTAAACGTCCAGGGGTCGACCCTTGGGGTCGACCCATGTGCCAGGAGACAGAACAATGTGGTAAAAACCACTCCAACACAAATCCAACCTAGTGGGTTCAAAGGATAGAAAGAATACTAATGAAATGTAGGAATACTAAGACATGAAAAATAAAAACCAAGGCCAAATAACATGAATTCCTAATTGAATGATTACCTTGGTTTCTGAGACTTGCTTGCATTCCTACTTACCATACAAACCATGAATTCACCCATTGTATTTGAACAATTTGATCTTACCAAATATCCTTGCTTTATTCCAATCTTGAAATGCCAACTTTTGACCTGTCAGGACATACATTCTGAGTTAGTGTTGGCGACATACATTCTGAGTTAGTGTTGGCGTTTACAAATTTCAGATTTACCTTCTTACCAACGGAATGATTCCTCCATTTTGAAAGTTCCTTATCTCCACTTACAAGCTGATCATGGCACACACACGTTAGATCATGATAATATGCAAGTATGTAGTGTTTGGTCATCATCAAAATTCATTAAATACATTTACAAAGAAGGGGTTCAACAATCTCCCCCTTTTTGATGATGACTAAATACTATAATGCATAAATCAATTTGGTCTCTTTGTGCCAAGAATGCCGAAGCAATGGCAATATAACAAAGTGCCGGGATAACATGAGAAGCAATAGTCCGATCAACACACGACCATGAACCAACTTAGAACCGTTGTGAGATTGATCAAAAAAAACTTACCAACAATCATCTTGGAATAGCAACAACAGCCATACTCGGATTACATTAAACAAGAGAGGCAAGTACAATGCATCAAGATGCCATGCTATGAGTACAAGGATAATGCAACAGTCCTAGCCACTAAATATGCAAGTACAAAATGAGATAATGCAACACACACACATTCATGCAAGCATACAACACACATAAACTATAATAGCCGGGATAAACTGGTAGACTTCTCCCCCTTTGGCATCATCAAAAAGAAGGGGTGAAAGTGATAGGGAAGAAGCCATGTGGAGGAGTGACCAAGGCCTAGTCATCAGCCGGAGGCGGTGGACGGGGAGCACGACGGATATATTCCATAATCTCGTGGCACATTAGGTGTTGTTGGGCCAAGGCATCGGTGAAGGTTTGAGTGCTTTCCTGGTGCGATAGCTTAAGATCATGAAGTTCATTTTGAATAACATCCAAGGTCTCGCCATACCAATCCAACCGTTCATCAATGCGGTCCAAACGATCAATGAATAGCCTGGCCGTCTCGGAGGGAATATCAATCGCAGGAGCACCACGATTTTCATCACTATCTTCAGTGTCTGCAGCATCATCATTATCTTCAGCATGTGCACCGGGAACAACTGTTTTCAACTGCCGAACTAATTCACCATCACGAAGAACATATCCCATGTTGTGACAAATAGAGTGAATAGTATATATGTCGGCAGCTCGCAGTGTGTGTGAAGATTCGACTCACAGATCTATCTTCTTATACTGAAAAATAGCAGTGAGGGCGGCAGCATAAGGTAAAGTTCTGTTGCAGTGCTGCATAGTAGACCTCATATGATCCAAAAAGAGAGCTGGAAAATTAATACGAATCCCATCCAAAAAACAGTAGAGTAAGAACATATGAATTTTAGTCACTTTGTCATGTCCACCTCCCCTTGGAAGTAAAATAGTAGTGAGCATCCGGTGAAGAATGTGCTGTACCGGAGGAAAGTGATTGGCATTTAACCCAGCAACAGAACGACCATTGCGGTCTTCAGAAGTTAGGTAGAGATATAGCTTATCTTCACGAACCAAGACGTCACCAAAACCATATCCCTCAGAAGGAAGATGAAATGCCGCGTCGAGAAGCTCTGGGGAGAGAATTATCTGCACGCCATTAACCTTGGTAACTGGAGTTTCATTTGCCAAGGACATGTTGCTATACAACTGATGAACTAAAGTGGGATACACCCTGCGGTGTGCAGACATGAATGCATCCAGGTTGGGCTGACTACAAATAACATCAACGAGACTCGGAATGTGGTTGCACAGATTTCCAAAGTCGACGGCCCTCGGACGGAGAACCTTCCGATCTAACACGCGGCTAGAATGGCCGCGAAGAGATGCAACTTGTCAGCTCGCTTGGATCGTAGTTCTTGAGACCTGCTAGATTCAGCGCCACTGCGAGATGGACGTCTCTTTGGGGCCATCTAGACAAGGAACGAAAGGAAACCACATGATGGGGGAAGGAAGAATAGGGTTCAACCAAAGATGAGATGAATGAGATATGAATCCATGATCCTCCACAAGCACCAGAAGCTTACCTCAAGAGAAGGGAGAAGCAAGAGATGATCCTTGGAGCCGTTGGAAGAAAACATGCACGGATAGCCACCCGGAGAACCGCGGCTAGGTTTAGAAGAAATGGGAGCCAAGAAGATGGTTTTAGGGCTTGAAAGGGGTGGTGGCTGGCCTTGGAGGAGGTTATGAGATGATATATAGTCATAGGAGGGGCAACCATAGGGTTTAGAACCCCATTCTTGGATGGCCGATCGCGGGGATCCACGATTTGCCAGAATGGGTCGACCCACGGGTCGACCCCTGTACTCATAACCCCAAGTAGCGAACGGATCCGCGAGGGTCGACCCATGGGTCGACCCCTTTCAATCAAATTTTGAAGAATGAAGATGCAAATGATCGGAGGGCCAAGAAGGCTAATAGGCTCGAGTCCCCAATGTAGAAATATGATTGAAACAATGATATTAAGATTATTATAGGGGTTGAAAACATTGGGGGATATGCCACATCAAATTTAGGATCACATCCAGTCATACTATTATCCATAGTTCCGAAAATCAGATTTGGGCCAGATTTGCTCCTTTTATGGCATAAGAGAGTAGACAAGGGTATAAAAAGGCCATAGAAGAGGCAACGAAAATGTGTATATAACCAGTATAATTAGAAGAAACACACAAGCACACAAAGGCAAATGACCACGCAAGTTGTTTTTTGTTATTTTTGTTTCACACAACAAAATGTGTATGTATGACAATAAAATGCAAACTAGCATGTGACGAATGCAAACACCTAAAATGCAAAGATCTAAACACACAGTAGCTCATATGGTTATGATGAAGACTCATCTATTCTGCATACCCCTAATTCTCTTCTAAAGGATGTAAACTTCTCTTCACAAAGGGGTTTAGTGAAAATATTAGTAATTTGACGATCTGTCTCAATGAAGTTGATTACTACATCACCCTTGCCAACATGATCACGAATAAAATGATGTCTTATCTCAATATGATTGGTGCAAGAATGATGGACAGGGTCTTTGGATAGATTAATGGCTGAGGTGTTATCACATAGAATTTCGGTATTTTTGAAAGACTCTCCATAATCAATCATTTGTTGTTGAATCCACATCACCTGGGCAACACAACTGCCTACAGCCACATACTCGGCTTCGGCAGTTGATAATGCCACTGAATTTTGTTTCTTGGAGGCCCATGAAACCATGCAACCTCCGAGGAACTGGCAATACCCGCTGGTGCTTTTCCTATCCACTTTGCAACCCGCATAATCGACGTCGGAATATGCAATTAAATCAATGTTCGAAGTACGCGGAAACCATAACCCCAAGTCTACAGAGCCAACAATATATCTAAAAATCCTTTTCACAGTTGACAAGTGTGACTCCTTAGGATTGGACTGAAAACGAGCACACAAACATACTGCAAATTGAATATCGGGCCGACTAGCAGTTAAGTATAACAAGGAACCTATCATGCTTCTGAAAAGTTTTTGGTCCACATATTTACCTTTTCATCTTGATAAATTTTTATTGATGTGGACATAGGTGTGGGTTGTGGTTTGGTAGAAGCCAAGTTGAACTTTTTCAGCAGCTCCATTGCATATTTTTTCTGATGTACGAACATCCCATCGACCGTTTGTGTAACCTGCAATCCCAAAAAGAATGTCAGCTCTCCCATTAGGCTCATTTCAGCAGCTTCACTTTGCATCAATTTTGCAAAGTCCTTGCTGAGAGTATCCTTGGTGGAGCCAAATATAATGTCATCAACATAGACTTGAATAACTAAAATTTCCTTACCGTTCAACCTTGTGAAAAGGGTTTGATCCACATTACCTCGTTTGAATCTATTTTGTATAAGGAAATCATTTAACCGTTCATACCATGCTCGGGGTGCTTGTTTAAGACCGTAGAGTGCCTTGTCTAACTTGTACACATGGTCTGGATACTTTGTGTCTTCATACCCTAGAGGTTGCTCCACATATACGTCCTCCTGAATAAAACCATTTAAGAATGCACTTTTCACATCCATCTGAAACAATTTGATATTATTGCAACATGCAAATGCTAAAAGAATTCTCACTGCCTCGAGTCTTGCTACTGGAGTAAAAGACTCATCAAAATCGATTCCTAGCTCCTGGCTATAACCTTTGGCTACCAGCCTTGCCTTGTTCCTAGTTACCACCCCTTGATCGTTTGTTTTGTTTCGAAAGATCCATTTGGTTCCGATCACAGAGTGGTTTCTAGGGCGAGGCACAAGGAACCACACTTTGTTCCTCTGGAATTGGTGTAGTTCTTCTTGCATAGCCAAGATCCAGGAATCATCTTTTAAGGCATCATCTATAGAGTGAGGTTCAGATTGTGAGAGTAGTGCAATATAATCGAGATTTTCAACTTCCCTGAATGAGGAACGCGTTCTTATTCCTTCTTCCACATTGCCAATGACGACTTCTGGTGGGTGATCTTTTGCAAAAGTCCATTGTCTAGGTAGCTGTAGTTCACTTAGAGTTTGCTGATTTTCATCATCCTTTTGTTATTCTTCATCTCCAGATTTGTTTGCTTCCTTTGAGAGCTCTTTGGTGGTATCCTCTTCTGATTCTTCTTCCTGCAAGACATGCTTTTCATTAGGATCCTTGAATAATGATTCATCAACAATAACTGATGCGCTCAAAAGTTGTCGTTTAAAAATGCCGTGCCACACAAATTTCAAAATTTATACAACCGCACTCACTCATTTAGATGATTTGGAAAATACGAGTAAAGTGGTAAATACGGGTCGATCTCACGGGGAGGAAATTTGAATTTAAGTTGGAAAATACCCTTATGTTTTGAAAACCAATTGCTTTTGTTTGATTTGAGTGCTATTACAACTAACGGAAATGAAATTACAATTTGAAAGAACAAGAGATAAGTTAAAGAAATATTTAGCCAATGAATTGAAGAATGCCGTCGTTTCCTCGCCGAGCCTTTGATGAAGATCACTCCGCCTTGAAAGTCGACGCCGTGAGATGATTTGAAGAAGACCACCGCTTTGGGTGTGAGTGAAACACTTATGAAGAAATAAGTTGGATAGAACACGTTTGAAACACTAAGTTGAAAACATAACAGAATTTTCTTGAAAATAGGGGTTGGAAGAAATAGAATAACTTAAAATCTAAATGGAATTAGAAAAAATGGAATACATGAAAGTTGTAGAGAATTAAAAGATGAAGAAGTTTATGAAGAACACAGAAACAGAACATGAAAAAAAGATAATGAAAAACTTGAAAAATCAAGATCTATTGCTACTGGTGAACAGTAACTAACAGAAAAACAGAACAGTAAAGAATTACTTCTAGATCTCAAACTAAGAAGAATTTGAAGAAGTGGAAGAAGAACAAAAGTTAGATCTATAAGAGAGTAACAACGTTCATGAAGAACTCCGAGTAAAATTATGATTGTAAATACTTCAAAATAGAAAATTGGTGGAGACTATCACTTCAGATGAACAGTATATGAACATGACAACACTTAAAAGCACAAAGAATAACTTTTAAACTAGAAGGAATTAAAGGAAATGATGAAAAGAGAAGTTGAAGAACACTTACAGATGGATAACTTTGTAGAAGACAATAAATTGAAATAAAGATCAAACAAGCTTGTAAATTAATTATGAAGAGCCGAAATGGCTAAGAGTACACTGAAATTCTTCAATACAAACTTAACACAAACTTCAAAACTTAAACATAAAAGCTCTCAAAATCTATCCCTACCAAAGCCACAAAGTAAAAACTTGAAGAACACTTACAAACTTGATCAATCCATGGCTTACTACTCCTAGCTATCCTCTCTTCCTAACCTCCTCTCTGCCTCGCGTGGATCGGCCCTGGCGGGCGCGTGCGTCGCCTGGCCTCCCGCCGCGTGCGCGCCGTGGTGCGCCCGCGTCTTCCTTCGCGTGGGCGGGCGGCAGCTGCAAACAAAACACACACACGCACACACGTTTTCACATTAGGATTAGATATATAATATATATATATTATATATATATATATATATTATATATATATATACATATTGATATATATATAACATATATAGCTTAGAAAAATCTTAAAATATGTCCACTAATTATATTTTTTCTATATTTTTTTCTTTTCTTTTTGAAAAAGTCCAAAATAATATTTATTATTTTTATGTTATATTTTCATAATATATATTTAGATATATATATAGATATGTATATATGTATATATTATGTATATAGCTTATTAAGGCCTAAAAAATATCAAATAAATTTATTTTTTTCTTTTATTATATTTATTCTTATTGAACAAATCTTTGGGCTTTTGGCCCATTTCAACATACATTATATTTTCTTATTTTTCTTATTTTTATTGTTTTGAGTGCTTGTTAAATAAGGAAATATCTTTATTAAAATCATTTAATTACAGAAAATTAATTATTTTATTCTAAATTAAAAGTAAGTGTGATAAGTGCATATTTATTATTATTAAAGCCCATAAAAATGTAAATAACATGAATTAAGATGGGAAAATACACACTTATCACACCCCCCAACTTACTCATTGCTAGTCCCTTAGCAATGCAAATAATCTCAAAATGTAAGGACTAACAAGAGTTTACAAAGTTCATGCCTCATTTGCTGATCATCGTTCATAGAATCTACTAAAGGTTAGGAATCTGGAATTATTATCACATATCAGCCTTATGTAGGAAATTCAGGTACATGATCAAGAATTCTAATCAAAATTCAGTAGCACTTGTGCATGTGAAATGCTAAGTCTACAGTGAAGACAATTGCGTCCCCCATTTGCTATTACAAGCAAGTGTCTTTTAATTCTGCACTTCTTAATCAGAGCATTCAGCATACTAGCTTTTTGTCTGCCTTAGTGCTATGTCCCGGTTGGGATATATATATATATATATATATATTTCTTTCTTTTCTTCTTCTTTTTTTTCTTTACACACATGATGCTGTACTACCCTTCACTATTTTACGCGAACCTCAACACGTCTTAGGTGAAGTAGGCCCGGTTACACAGATCAAAGTTCTCTTTTCCTTTTGACGCGAACCTCAACACGTCTTAGGTGAAGTAGGCTCGGTTACTCAGAATTGGAGCATTTTTCATGGTGTTTTTCTCAAAATTTTCAATTGTGCTTTTGCACTAATTTTGATAACTTGGCAGAAAGCTTTATAAAATATCTCATCTTCAAGAAGTGCTGAATATCAGACAACATACCCAAAATAACAGAAGGCTTATCCTACTTGTTTCATTAGCGTGCAAAGTGATTTTATTTCTTCTAAAGTGCATATGAACTTTAAAGAGATTCTTAAATCAGTTTTCCATAGCTAGATTAAATAAATTATCCATCATCCTTTTCTTAGTCTTTTTTATTCCGGAATTACTTTCAATAGACGCATGAATCAAGAGACTCAAAATGGGTTTATTTTATTTAGTTTCCAATTGTCAAAAAAAAAAATTTTTTTTTAGCTAAATGAGGTTGGCTAAATGAGGTTGTATATGAGGTTGTAACATATGCAATGGCATGAATTCCGTCCCCCCAACTTAAATGACACTGTCCTCAATGGCATGAACAATAGGGAATAAGGAACAATGTAGACATAAAATTTGTGAAGGAACGGTACAACCTGACGGAAGTGAACTTTAATGGGTTAACTTGTGACGGCGTGGCAGAGGTGTTGACTTTGAAAATCTGAGCATCAGAGGAAGCAAGTATTTCTTCTCCCCCCAACTTATCATTTATTCAAACCTGCAAAATAGAAACACAAACACACAAGAAAAGCTTGGGTTGCCTCCCAAGAAGCTATTTATGAGCACACAGAAATCACTTAAAACATTGGGTTGCCTCCCAAGAAGCGCTAAATTTTATGTCGTCAGCCAGACACAAGGTAGATCACTAACCAACGTGTGGCATTCAGAATGAGCCACCACGTGATCTTGTCCTCTGATAAACTCCAGCCCTTGGACCATTGGAAGACAAGAGTAATCATGTATGGATTGGGGCTAGAAATATGCGGGTCTCGCACTTTATTGAAGTTTTCTGTAACCATAAATGGGAGCCAGTTTTCCTCTTTAGGGATCCAGAAATGAGCAAGGGCCAATAATTTGTCATGATCGAGGGGGAACCCTTGCACAAAATCAATCCATGGGTCCCCTTGTCCTGTATCATCTTTCCTGACGAGCCTTTTAGTGATTACTTTCTCCACTGAAATTTGGCTAGGCACTTGTGGCGTATGAATAAAATCGTCATCTTTAGCAACGTTCCTCTCAGTAACAGCCTCATGAACTTTAAGGGCATTGATCAACTTGTCGTCCTGAGAGGAAGTTAAATCGAAGATGAATGTGGTTGGCACATCCCCCTCAGGTCCTAGAATCTCAAATTGGAGAGGCTCAACTGACAGGGGAATCAAAGTAGAAGGAAGCACTAACTCATTCACAGATTCAGACTTCAATGGATAGGCCTCAGGGGTTAGATCAAATTTGAAATTTTCTAATGAAACCCCTTTATCATACCCCTCACTCATCTGAGGATTATTAACCAAATTATCCAACAATGGGGTGGATAGAGGAAATGTAAATGATTCTAGCCCGGCCCTTTCATCAGAGGTCATATCAAATGAGAAGTTCTCAAAGACGGGCCCATCACCACACTCCTCACTCAACTGAAAATTATCAATCGAATTTTCCAGAAATGGGGCCGGTAGATGAAATGTAAACTTTTCTAATAAGGCCCCATTATCATGTTCTTCTAGGGGAGGAGGATATTCAGAATTTTATTTTATTAAATCAATAATATTATTACTTACAAAGTAATCCTCCTCTTTATTCATTTTCTCAATTGAGTTGTTCGGGCCATTATCTTTAGTAATATTCTCAATCTCAAAACATTCATAGACTGGGGTGATATGATCATCATTATCCATGAAGCCACCCCCTTCTTCCTTCCCTTCCTTCATCATGGTATTACTTGCGCACTCCCCCTCACTCCCAATAGTAATATCTTGAGCCAAAATGATAGGCAGAAGATCATCATCATCATCATTCACATATTTAGGGGGTTGGTGTAATGTTGAAGGAGAGGGTTGATAGGTAGACTGAGATTACGCGATTTGAGGTTCAAAACAGTGGCCCGGTGAATCACCCCTAGTATCAATGTTGTTTCCGAAATCTGGGTGAGATGAGTTGAGCTGAAGTTGAGGACACAGGGGCCGCCCGTGGCCTTCTTGGGGGAAAGTGTAGACAAATGGGTTTGGATTGTTTGTCCATCCAAGGAAAATTTAGGTGATTGCTCCAGCCAGACGTAGAATTATCGGAAAGGGTATCACACTGGCGTGGAGAGAATCCTAGGACATTGTGGACCTGTGCTTGGATAACTGGAGAGAGTCGGGCTATAGTAGGACATTCACTCACTTGGTGAGTGAGACTGGCACAGAATTCACAGACTTCCGTGAACGTATGGATTGGGTTTTCAGCCTGTTTGACATGTCCTACAGATTATTGATAAGATGAGATGGAGGCACGATTCACTGAATTTTCACTTAAAATCTCAAATAGATCATACGCCTCATCTTCACTTTTGCTCAAAAATACCCCTCCACAATATATATCCACCATTTACCTATCAAAATCGGATAACCCCTCATAAAATGCAAATATAATTTGCCATTTGGGCAACCCATGGTGTGGACATTCACTTATTAGATCTTTCATTCTCTCCCAAGATTCATGAATTTGCTCTCCCGGACGTTGAGTAAATCCTAGAATAGCCCTTCTCATCATGTTGGTCCGGACTATGGGGTAAATTTTTTTCAAAAATTCTAACTGCATATCTTCCCAAGTCCTGATAATCTTTCCAAAACTCCTTAACCAATATTTTGTTTTATCTTTCAATGAGAATGGAAATAAGATCAACTTAAGGGCATCATCATTAAAATTCTGAATTTTAATCAGGGAGCAAACTTTTAGAAAATCATCTAGATGCCTATAAGGATTTTCATTGAGATTCCCATAAAAAGATGGGAGCATCTGGATGAGACTAGGGCGAATTTTATATTGATCAACAAGAATGTCAAGGAGTTGAATACAGGTTGAGGGCTTGTAAGTAGAAGGATAAAAGTGCTCCTGCATAAGCGTGGATTTGTTATTTTATTTTTTGAAAATTTTTTTATGCAAACACACACAAGTTAACACAAATTATCCAATGATCTACATGCGACTAAGACCTACAAATAGGGTTTCACAAAATGATTAACGTGAAACTTAAGTTTACCCTCAATATGACCACCAGCCAGGTAAGGGGTGGGGAAGTGGGAGGTTCTCCCTACTTGCGTAGGGACCTTATTATGCCAAACCACTAGCCCGCTTAAGGCGTTTGCCGTCCGACCGTCTTGCCTTAGGCACCGATTTTCATATGAGGATAAACCCAAATAACACAAGAACCACAGTGTGATCCTAGGGCCAACGTTTACTGACTTTTATTTATGACGTAGGTCATGCAGATATGCAAGGGAAATGTGATTTTTGGGCTAAGGAAGGGTGATGAAATCCCCACCTTATGTTTATTAAAGGTAGTGCCCTTAGAATATTTTGAAATGCAATGCACACCACATTTGCAAACAAGGGGTTCTTATGCAATATGCATGTCATAATAGGATAAGTAGAACGTACCTTGCCCCTCGTAATCTTCAAAATGCAATACAGGAATTTAAACAAAGAAAAATTCTATACTAAATGATGCATGGCCTAGAACAGGGTGTGTAGTTTCTATTCTTGGAATGCAATTTTTTTGATTTTGATGCAAGTATTTTATTTTTATTTAATGAACCTATCTAGCCAGCATAAAAAATTTCTTTTGTTTTGATTGTTTTATAATTTTTATAGATTTTTCAAGAGTTTTTCATATTTTTGTAAGGATTTTTCAGAAATTGGAAAAACAGCACCTGTTCCTTGGAATTTCAGGTATGATTTCCTCTTTCTTTGATTTTCTGATTTGTTTTCTTTTTCCTGCAAAATAAAAATAGAAAAATTAATATACAGATATACACATCAAACACAAGAATATCAAAACATGTAAAAATTCCATTCCCCGGCAACAGCGCCAAAAATTTGATCCGCTCGACAGTCGTCGTTTAAAAATGCCGTGCCATACAAATTTCAAAATTTATACAACCGCACTCACTCACTTAGATGATTTGGAAAATACGAGTAAAGTGGTAAATACGGGTCGATCCCACGGGGAGGAAATTTGAATTTAAGTTGAAAAATAACCTTATATTTTGAAAACCAATTGCTTTTGTTTGATTTGAGTGCGATTACAACTAACGGAAATGAAATTGCAATTTGAAAGAACAAGAGATAAGTTAAAGAAATATTTAGCCAATGAATTGAAGAATGCCGTCGTTTCCTCGCCGAACCTTTGATGAAGATCGCTCCACCTTGAAAGTCGACGCCGAGAGATGATTTGAAGAAGACCACCGCTTTGGGTGTGAGTGAAACACTTATGAAGAAATAGGTTGGATAGAACAAGTTTGAAACACTAAGTTGAAAACATAACAGAATTTCATTGAAAATAGGGGTTGGAAGAAATAGAATAACTTAACATCTAAATAGAATTAAAAACAATGGAATACATGAACGTTGTAGAGAATTAAAAGAATAATAAAATGGCAAATTGGTGGAGACTATCACTTCGGATGAACAGTACATGAATATGATAACACTTAAAAGCACAAAGAATAACTTTTAAACTAGAAGGAATTAAAGGAAATGATGAAAATAGAAGTTGAAGAACACTTACAGATGGACAACTTTGTAGAAGATAATAAATTGAAATAAAGATCATACAAACTTGTAAATTGATTATGAAGAGCCGAAATGGCTAAGAGTACACTGAAATTCTTCAATACAAACTTAACACAAACTTCAAAACTTAAACATAAAAGCTCTCAAAATCTATCCCTACCAAAGCCACAAAGCAAAAACTTGAAGAACACTTACAAACTTGATCAATCCATGGCTTACTACTCCTAGCTATCCTCTCTTCCTAACCTCCTCTCTGCCTCGCGTGGACCGGCCTTGGCGGGCGCGTGCGTCGCCTGGCCTCCTGCCGCGTGCGCGCCGTGGTGCGCCCGCGTCTTCCTTCGCGTGGGCGGGCGGCAGCTGCAAACAAAACACACACACACACACACACGTTTTCACATTAGGATTAGATATATAATATATATATATATATATATATATATATATATATTATATACATATTGATATATATATATAACATATATAGCTTAGAAAAATCTTAAAATATGTCCACTAATTATATTTTTTCTATATTTTTTTCTTTTCTTTTTGAAAAAATCCAAAATAAAATTTATTATTTTTTTGGTTTATTTTCATAATATATATTTAGATATATATATAGATATGTATATATGTATATATTATGTATATGGCTTATTAAGGCCTAAAAATATCAAATAAATTTATTTTTTTTCTTTTATTATATTTATTCTTATTGAACAAATCCTTGGGCTTTTGGCCCATTTCAACATACATTATATTTTCTTGTTTTTCTTATTTTTATTGTTTTGAGTGCTTGTTAAATAAGGAAATATCTTTATTAAAATCATTTAATTACAAAAAATTAATTATTTTATTCTAAATTAAAAGTAAGTGTGATAAGTGCATATTTATTATTATTAAAGCCCATAAAAAATATAAATAACATGAATTAAGATGGGAAAATACACACTTATCAATAACATGGGGACTTTCCTCAACTACAAGAGTTCTCAAGTTATACACTCGATAGGCTCGTGAGTTAAGGGAGTATCCGATAAATATCCTCTTGTCACTCTTGGGGTCAAACTTAGCCAAATCCACTTTACCGTTATTATGGATGTAACAAATAGAGCCAAATGGTTTAAAGTAAGAGATATTTGGTTTCTTACCTCGATATAGCTCATACGGTGTTTTCTTTAACAATGGCCTTACCATGGCTCGATTTATTATGTAGCATGCTGTATTGACGGCTTCAGCCCAAAAATACCTTGGAAGGTTGTTTTCACTTAGCATAGTTCTTGTCATTTCAACAAGAGTCCTGTTCTTTCTCTCCACGACCCCATTTTGTTCGGGGGTCCTTGGTGCGGAGAAGTTGTGTATATAACCTTGATCCCTGCAAAAATTACTGAACTCATGGTTGTCAAATTCCCTACCATGATCACTTCTCACAGTCTTGATGCACCATCCTTTTTCATTTTGAACCATCCTGCAAAAGACCTCAAATTCCATCAAGGCATCACTTTTGTTTGAGAAAAAATACACCCAGCTATATCTGGAAAAATCATCTACAATCACAAAACCATAAAGCTTACCACCCAAGCTATGTGTCCTGCTTGGTCCAAAAAGATCTATATGGATCAATTCAAGGGGTTTAGAGGTGGTTACATCACTTTTAAATTAAAATGATGTTCTTGTCTATTTGCCCTTGCTGTATGCCCCACAGATTCCTTCATTAACCAGCTTCAACTTGGGTAAGCCAACAACCAGATTTTTCCTGAACAACTTCATCATCACATTGAAACTAGCATGCCCAAGACGGCGATGCCACAACCATGCATCATCAGAATTTTTAGGAACTAAGCAAAGATTTTTATGTGAGGCATCATCAAGATCAATCATATAAACATTGTTGTGTCTAAGCCCGAAGAACTTGATTTCGTTGGTGTTTCTATCTACCACCGTGCAGTGAGTAGAATCAAAAGACACATTGCAACCTTTGTCACAGATTTGACTAATGCTTAAAAGATTGTGATGTAGGCCTTTGACAAGCAAAACATTTTCAATTACTTGAGTTTGGTTCTTACCTATCTTACCTTCTCCAACAATTTTTCCTTTGTCTTTACCTCCAAAAGCTACCACCCCACCATCCCTGTCTTGCAGGTCTGCAAACATTTCCTTGTTTCCCGTCATATGCCTTGAACATCCACTATCCAAGTACCATTTGTTCTTTTGAGCTCCAAAACAGACCTGCAAATACAAAGAGAGTACTTATGGGGTTTTTGGTACCCAAGCAAGCTTGGGACCTCGGTGGTTAGACACAAGAGGCCTGTATGATCTATTCATCATTCTAATAAAATTTTCATCATCAATCCTCATGGTTCTGCACTCATACATATCATGGCCCAATCTTCCACAATAAAAGCAAGTAGTGATTCTTCTATCACGGTTTCTTCTCCTGTTCACATTCATATATGAACTATGCATCTGTGTGTTAGAAGATGGGGCAAATGTATTTCTTGAAGTCCATGGAGTTGTGTATGTTTTGGACTGAAAATTGTTTCTTTTCTCAGAAGTGGGTGGAGAACATCCTTCATCAGAACCCACACATGTGTTCAACACTTGTTTTCCTTTTTCTAATATGGCAGCAACATTCTTCAACTCATCTATTTCAATCATCAAGGTTTCCATTTTCCTTTCAACTGTTTCCTTGGTTTGAATGCAAGCAATTTTTTTAAGCTTTTCTTGTTCTAATTCCTTTTGCAAATCTTCATGTTTTTTAATAAGAGTGAATTGATCCTCTCGCATGCATGAACTCTCTTCTTCAAATAATTCTACTTTAGACAAGAGACTTTCATTTTCATGTTTAAGATTCTCATTTTCACATTTCATGAAACTGCAATTCTCACAAGGATTTTGAGCACTCACAGCTTGTTCCAATTTCTTTTTTAGAAGTTTATTTTCAGATTTCAATTTTTTACATTTTCCATACAATGATTCATATGCAATCTGCCATTGTTCACAAGTGAGGGATTCAGTTTCAGATTGTACCTCATTGGTGTCGTCATTTTCCATGAAGCATAGATTTTGGACCAATTCATCTAGTCCATCTTCATTCCCGGAGTCTTCCTCATCTTCATCGCTCCAAGAGGCCACCATGGCCTTAGGCTTTTTGAATTTCCCCTTTTTGAATCTCTTTGCTAAGTCCGGGCATTCTCCCCGCATGTGACCGGGTTTCTTGCATTCATAGCAAATTATTTCTTCCTTCTTGCTGCTTTCACTTTTCTTAGGTCCTTGCCTTCTTGGTCCTTTCTTGAACTGACCACCAAATTTCCTTGTGTTCTTGACAAATCTTCTAGCTCTTCTTGTGAACATAGTTACAAGCTCCTCATCTTCAGTGTTGGCCGAGGAGTCTCCCTCGCTTTCTTCCGACTCTTGAGGGTTTACTTTCAATGCCAAGGTTGTGGCAACTTTCTTCTTCTTGTTGTCGTCCTCGCTCCTTTTGATGTTGATCTCATATGTCATCAAGGAGCCGACTAACTCATCCAGAGTCAGAGTGCTGAGATCCTTTGAGTCTTCGATCACCGTGGCTTTTGTGTGCCACTGTGGTGATAGAGATCTCAGTACCTTCCTCACAAGATCACGGTTTGAATACTCCTTGCCAAGGGCCTTCAAACCATTTGTGATTTCCATTAATCTCGCGAACATTTCAGAAATTGATTCTTCAGGTTTCATCATGAATAACTCATAGTCGCGGACCAATAGATTTGCTTTGGTCTCTTTGACTTCAGAAGTTCCTTCATAGATCAAGCGTAGTTTGTCCCACATTTCCTGTGCAGAGGAACACATAGATATGCGTGAGTATTCATTCGGATGGATAGCACACTGAATTATATTCATTGCCTTAAAGTTAGCTGAGCACTTATTGATATGGTCGTCATCCCAATCATCTTCATTGTCAGGCAACTTATAAGGACCTTTGTTGATAACATTCCACACTTCATAATCTTGAGCACGCAAGAAAACATACATTCTATTTTTCCAGTAAGTGTAGTTTGTTCCATCAAAAAATGGAGGCCTGTGTACTGAATGCCCTTCGGGCATCATCCCTCTGTTTGCCATAAAAGGGATCTGCTCTAAGACCGTGAGGTCAGACTATACAGTGACCAAAGCTCTGATACCAATTGTTGGGTCCCAAACGGTGGCAATCAAGAGGGGAGGGGTGAATTGATTGGCAATTAAAATTATTTTCTGAAGAACTTGAGAGACAAAATAAACTAAATCAAGCACTCGGTCTTACTCGTGCATGATCACACATGAATGCATGAGAAAGATAGTGAGTGTGTGAAGAAGAAGGTGGTGAACACTCAACTCACCGTGAAGCCCACTCGACAAGGGATGCAAATGAACAAACCACGAGAGATACACAAAGTTTTTAGGTGGTTCGGGTACACCGCAATGTCCCCTACGTCCACCCCTCACTCATGAGGATTAATGACTTCACTATGATTTGAGCCAAGCACACACAGGCTGTTATGAACAGCATACACACACACGGTACCCAATCTAGGCACCCCAAACACACACACACACACACACACACACGAGCTTGTGTCCATACATGAACAACACAAACTCAATGGTTTTTCTAGGCTATACACACACACACACACACTTGTGTCACAGATCACGAGCACACACAGACAAATCTGTTTCAAGATAGTTTAGAGTACAACACTTTTCAGATTCAACAATAAGCACTAAAAGAGGATCAGAGTAGAAAAGATTCTAAATAGAACTCCCCCTTTGTGTTCTTCGAATCTCCTTTGATACTCCAGCATGAAGATGAATGAATTTGGATGAGATTTGTATAAGCTTGATGTTTGATGCAGCTCTTTGATGTATACGATCTTGGGCTTGGATTCCAGCTCCTTCCTTTGGAGTTCAGCTTCAGAGCAAAGTAGAATGGGGCTTGAAGGCTGCAACTCCGAACCTGCACATACACAATAGAACCCTCATCCCTCATCTTCGGATCCCCCTTCTCTCATATATATATAATGCCATTAGGGTTTGATTAAATGAATAAAACAGTCAAAGACAACATGGGGACCAGATCCACAAAATGTGGAGATGTTTGTGGAAGGTCTAGAGGTGATTAGACATTGATTGGAGGACATTCGGAACAAGAAAACGGCGGTCAAGGAAGTCGGCTGGGCTTCCGATTGGAAAGGGTCGACCCTGGGGTCGACCCTCGAAGAGGGTAACCCCTGGGTCGACCCTCAAGAAAACTTGAGCTGGAACAAAAGGGGTCGACCCCAGGGTCGACCCTCAAAGGCACAAAAATGCTTCTGTTTGGGCGAGAGTCACAGGGGTCGACCCTGGGGTCGACCCTTGTCCAGCCAGCCGCTGGTTCCCATTAAACGTCCAGGGGTCGATCCTTGGGGTCGACCCATGTGCCAGGAGACAGAAAAATGTGGTAAAAACCACTCCAACACAGATCCAACCTAGTGGGTTCAAAGGATAGAAAGAATACTAATGAAATGTAGGAATACTAAGACATGAAAAATATAAACCAAGGCCAAATAACATGAATTCCTAATTGAATGATTACCTTGGTTTCTGAGACTTGCTTGCATTCCTACTTACCATACAAACCATGAATTCACCCATTGTATTTGAACAATTTGATCTTACCAAATATCCTTGCTTTATTCCAATCTTGAAATGCCAACTTTCGACCTGTCAGGACATACATTCTGAGTTAGTGTTGGCGTTTACAAATTTCAGATTTACCTTCTTACCAACGGAATGATTCCTCCATTTTCAAAGTTCCTTATCTTCACTTACAAACTGATCATGGCACACACACGTTAGATCATGATAATATGCAAGTATGTAGTGTTTGGTCATCATCAAAATTCATTAAATACATTTACAAAGAAGGGGTTCAACACTCTTGATTTTAGGCACGGGGAGAACACGTTCCCGCTCAATAATTTCATCCAGAAAGTGCACTTTGAAGGTCCACATGTCAGGAGCTGATGAAGAGTTGATCCACGTGTCAGGAGCTGATGAAGAGTTGATCCACATGGCTTGATCGTTCTTGCGTTGGATTACGTATCTGTTTAACTCAATTCAGGGATCACGTGATCACTTATGTGTTTGATGCTCTCTGCCCTTCAAGTGTTTGATTGAGTCCCTGTCAATAAGAGATAAAGCATTTCATTAGACACTTTTATCATAATCAAATGTTGACTTAGTCAACATCATATCAGTCAGACACCCAGGTCAGAAGTGTATAAGATGATGTATATGCTCCGATTCAAACATACAATGCATTGACATGTGTAAGACATAGGTAGACCTTATATGCATGGAGATGATGGATGAAGATAAGAAATAATGAAGATGCACTGACTTTGCTGAAACACAGATAGACCTATCGAGCTAAACCATGTAAAGGTTGCACAGACTAGTTAAGGTGATGACAAGAGCTTAAGCATCGACCTGATGTCTTAAGCAAGCATGAAAGCTTAGACCAGAGTCCAGAGACTAACAAAGGTGCACCGACCTGTTAGACATAGACTCTGCATGTTCATCGACCTCAAAGACAGAATGCTTGAATATGCATCGACCTTACTTAATACTAGATCCTCTACTGCACCGACCTGAATGACTGAAGAAGTACACATGCATCGACTCAATAGACTACATGCATAGTGTGCACCGACCTGATGGAACATGTTGCAATACGTGCATCGACCTGATAATGCAGGACTTCTACATATGCATCGACCTGACATGACATAATGCAGATGTGCATTGACCTTAAAGTGTATGACTTCTATATGTGCATCGACCTATCTAATATGAAGACTTCAGGTGAACACATGCATTGACCTAATAGCCTAAGTGTATGAAGGTGCATCGACCTATGTACTCATTACACTAGGAGATGCATCGACCTGACTATCATGAAGAATAATGATGCACCGACCTTCTATGCTCGGAGTGAACATGTGCATCGACCTGACTTTCACAATGCATGGATGTGCATCGACCTTATAGTGCAGAAGCAAGAGTATGCATCGACCTGACTATGCTGACATGCTGAAGAGTGTCACCCTGATAATCTTGAGAACTAATGATGCATTGACCTAACTATCATGAAGCCCAATGATGCATCGACCTTATAACATGAAGAACTCATGATGTATTGACCTGTATAGCTAAAGTACGCATAAAACCATTTCCTATTCAAGACTATGACAATTTCTTATTCATGCTGTATACAATAATAGTGAGATCGTTCAAATACACATGATATCATCATGCAGACTCAAGATGAGCAATTGCATTAGGTTGATTAATCATCAAAAGCAATGCACTAATGCAACATCAACACATAAGACACATTGTGTTTGACATCTTCAAAAATCACATATGACATCATGATGAGTCATGGTGTTAGACATCATCAAAACACAGGGATACAATAATCTCCCCCTTTTTGATGACGGCAATACTATGAAAAATTGACTCATATCAATTGGAAACACTAAGAACACTATGAGTCATGCCATAGACCAAACTATTCTCCCCCTTTGACCTCATCAAAAAGGAAAGAGTAGTTTGTCTTAAAAGGATGTCATGAATTATGCAATGATGATCTTCTCCAACTATTCTCCCCCTTTATCAAAACAATATTTCTTCCCCTTAGACAAGTCCGAAGAGTTGGAAGTGAATTAAGGACAGGGGTGTGACAATGAACAGTCAACAATGATTTCAAAGGGAACACAAGAACACAGATCTCCCCCTGAATAAAAAAGCATATAACTCAGATCAGAGAATCTTCATCTTTAAACACAGCAGAAGGAATTGAATGACAGTTTATCATCAAAGCACAAGGACAATCAAGCACATGTACAGGCACGATGAATATAATGTCTCCCCCTTTACAAAGTTGAATTATTGGAGTGGTTATGTAAGGGCTGAAGATGACATGATCTAGAGATATAGTCGATGAGAGTGACAGCAAAAAGCACATGGACTGTCATGGACAGTTTCAGGTCCTTGAATCAGGAAGTGGTGAACCATAGTAAATAGCAGCTGACAATAAGATGGATGAAGTGACACATTGAATATGAAGTGAACAAGCAAGATAATTTCGGCAGAAATGAAAGTTGAACACAGTGATTCCAACTTGAGCAATTCAAGAAGGTTTTCAATGAGATACCAATATTATAAATCTAAAAATAAAGAAGTTTCAGAGTCTTCAATTATAAGGGTTTATGAAGGAACTTTATTGAACTGCATGGTTTAAATATGATGTATCCAAGGTTCGTCAATAGAGTTCTATACTCATATCTAAAATCAAATTTTAATACGACTGAACCAAGCCCTCATATTAACAGTCTTGTTTAACCTTCCTTCATCTTACTCTCTCAAAGTTCAATGACCCCTTTAGGAGTTACACGAAGTAGTATTGAGGCTAAACAATCATGAAACCATTTGATTATGTCTAGGGTTGCATCAATTTATCTTTTGCAATAATTTTTAGATATTTCATTTGTTTAACAACAATTTTCATGTTAAGAATTTTAGGAGTAATCTAGTTCAATACACACCTTGTAACTAGAGGATATATGTTGTTTAGACACCAATGTCCCTAAGCACTTGGTGTGACTGACAGTCATGCCTCATATTGAATATAGATAACTAGGACATTTCATGACATATGTTAACTCCATTTATCAGATGAAGAACCCAGTTTCTCGGTGCAACCTAGTCATTGCTCTACCATGAACTTTCAAAGATTTTTCAGTAGAGATAACCGTGGTACTTAATGACATAGTCCTTTGGACATGGTTTCTCAGTAACCAAAGTCATTGTTTTGAATAAATTGACCCTTAGACATTTCAGAGAAATCAGATATTTAAAGATAATACTTGCTACATGTATCTCAACCAAAGAAAGTCATGATTTCTAGGTTTTCAGAATTCAGAAGATTTTACATGATATATTGTAGCACCCTGATTTATTAAAAATAAATAAATAAGAAATTCCTTAAGAAATAGGATAGGTAAAAGTCTGACCATTTTATAAAAAATCTGAGAAAAATTAGAATCTTGTAGAGGATGAAACGTTAAGTAAAATTGTCTTCTATGACCAGCCCAAATAAAATTCGTAAACGAGCCGAATTAGCAGATTAAGGCCCAAAACCACACTTAGCCTAATCGGACCTTAAAACGTGAAATTCGAGCCTAATATTTAACCAATTAAGCAAAAACCGGATGCAAATGAAAGACTAGGATTAAAAGATCGTTTCCCCTCTGGTTAATCTCCGAAACCCTAACCCTAGAGAACGTATTTCGGATGAGATTGGTGGCGGCGCCCTAATTCGCGTGATTCGCACGCAACCGAGTTTGTAGACTCTTATCTCCACGACGGAACCCTCTCGAATGAAATTGAACCTATAAGAATGACCCTTAGCGACCCTAGAATCGTTTAGTTGCTGTGGCGGCCGGAGAGGAGCTCGATCGAGGGAGAATTTTGACGATCATCGGCGGTGTGTACCTAGCGCAATCGGCTTCCCTCTTCTTCCTTCATCCTTCGATTAAGGTAGGTGATAGCAAGCCAAACCCTAACTATTATATGTGGATAGAAGCGTCGTCCTGTCATCTTTTCATTGATCTAGAAAGCCCTAAATTTTATCTAGTATCCTGTTAGGATTTCAGGTTTTAGTAGAAGCATGCTAGAACTAGGGTTAACTACGTTCCATCTCGATTTAAGTAGGGATTTCAGGCACTAAACACCCAATTGATCATGCTATCTTGTATAACTTTTCATGCTCGTTCTATTGACTATAAAAGTCCTAATTTTCATGCTTTATATTGTGCGTATTTAGTTATTATTGCTAACCCTAGCCAACCCCGCCGGAGACGGGCAAGGCAAAGGGGCGACAGACTGATCTGACTTGCGCGGCCTCTCGATAGACCGCCCATACTCTGTAGGCGGCCGGTTCTTGACCGTCCATATGTTTTATCTTTGTTCAATTTTTTAGAATGCGCGACAGAACCCTAACCGCCCTTTTTTTCAAGCGGCCAGTCTCGGACCGCTCATCATCCCCAGCGGCACCCTACAAACCGCTCATCCCTAGTAGGCCTTCAGACCTGAAAGGGTGTGAACGGCCTGTCGTGCGACCGCCGAGGCATGTGACCGGCTCTGCACGAACTGCCCAACTACACAGAACTACTTTTTTTCACTTTAAGCATGATTTATCTTAGTAGGTTAGTGGCTAATGGTAAGCTAGCAACCCACATGATAACTGGAACTCATGGCAGTAAACAATTATGAATTTTTGCTGGTTGTGTTCACTTGATTCATCATGGCCTTAACCTATTTCAATATATTAAGTTCAAACATGATTTCTTAAACCATGCTATTAGGATTGTTTGACAGTCGTTCTACTCTGGTAGGATTGGCTGACCGCTATACTTGGTTTCCGATGATTTGATAGCCTCATTTCCTTGTAATGGTTGGGACTCTCCATCGGATATTCCTTCCGTCAGACTAGGACCTTCATTACGGGACCTCCGTAAGCCCCCGCGAGCCTGAGATTCCCACTAGGACGCTGGGCAGGTTGTACCACCAAGACCTGGACCTGTTTACGTGATCGAACCGCTTGGATTGTCATGTTGTGAGTCACGGCTCAACTTGGACCCACTGAGGCTTGAACGGCCCAAAAAGGACCGCTTATCTTAGTGGGCGGACTGGTTTGAACCGTGCATCTCTGGCCAAGTGCCACTTACATTGGTCGAGTAACCTTGTTCTATCTTCGACCAAATCATGATTTGATCAACCCAATAAGCCCTAGGCTAACTAGTGGAGAGTGGGCTGGACCCCGGTTCAGTTCTGCCCCACTTATGGCAGCCCGGAGCCCATTTTTGGGTGGATGTCTAGTCTTCTAGTTAGGCCCAGTTTGAACGGACTGATTAGGACCGTCCATGTACTCGAGCGGATCTTAGTGGACCGTTCATCCATTGAGTGGCCCTATAAGGCCCGTTTACCTTGTTCTTGGGCTTCAAGTCCTTCTGGCCATGAGCGGCCCATTATTGACCGCCCATTTATTTGAACGGCCCGATATGGACCGTGTATCTTCCAGAAAATGATTTCTGCGGTTATTGTGTTTGAATTCACGGACCTGATTGGTTCTTGATAACTTGAACTTTCTGGTCAAAATATCTCTTCGACTTACCCTTGGAATTCTTCGAGGTAAGTTCTATACCTTGTCATATTGGCCATTTAACTTGATTAATGTCTAGACATAACTTGGGATCTTGAATCCATTAAATCAATGCCAACGCATCATAAGGGTCCGGTCTGGTCTTGGGAGGAGCGCCCCAAAAGTACTTATGCCCCGGGGAGTTTGAATGACATGGTGAGACATTGCACCGAGTGCATGACTAGCGTGATGTCTACGATAATAATCTATTACTTAAATCTTCTCTTGACTTGGTTAGTTCGTGCTTGTTGGCCAATTTCCAGTTACACCATGGTATTGCCTTCTTTTTGTTATCTTACTTTGTCGTATCATCATTTCATTTCGTTCTTTATTTTTTTGCACTTAAAAAATACAATTAATTGGTTAAATACTTAAACTTGCCTGTTATTATCTACTGAGCCTTCGCTCACCTAGTTGTTCCCCCTTTTCAGGTAGCTCAGGTGAGGTTTCACAGACTGATGGGGACGGGCAAGAGTGATGGCCGTGGAGCGAACCAGTTAGAAGCCGTGTGGAGCCAGTCGTAGTCGTTTGTCTAATTATGTTTTAGAGTATGTGTTTTAGAAGAATTGTAATTCGAAGTCAGCATATGTAGTATTGTCGGAAGTATGTGTTTTAGAAGATTTGTAATTCGAAGTCAGCGGATGTTATGTCGAAGTATGTTAAGTGAGTTTATGTTATTGGAACATGGATCATTTAAATGTTATTTAGTGAATGAAGTTATTTTCTGTTCATGGTGCTGTATGATCTTTTAGCTTTAGCGTAGCGTGTCTGTAAATCAACATATTATTATTAATTGTTTCTACTGCCAGTCCCGATATTCCGCGTCGGGGCATGACAGTTAGGTGGTATTAGAGACTAGGTTTCTAATATTCCTAGGTTTTCTGAAGTTCTAGGATTCTAAGTGATGTCGTAGAACCTATAACCTTGTTATAAGTCTAAGAATCCAACCTAGTAAGATTTGGGTAGAGACTTGGGTTGAGTTAATAACCTAATTCAAAAGCTATCCCTTCTAAATGATCCTAAAATAATTTATTCTACGTGTAGGACGTTCTAATGGCAGCCGAACGTGCGTAATGGCGAGACATGCAGCGAACGGTTCAAGGACTTACTCGGGCCTTGCAGCAAGTGGCCCAAGGAGGAGCGGCGAACCACGGAGCTGGCGATCTTCACCGAACTTTCTTGGGATCAATCCCCCATGTTTTGGAGGCTCGACCGATCCCGATGAAGCCGAGCACTGGCTAAAGGAGATGGAGAGGATCTTCGAAGTAATGTAGTGCAGCGACCAGGAGCGTGTTCTTTTAACGACCTTCCAGCTGGAACGTGATGCGAGAACATGGTGGGATGTAGTGAAGGCTACCCTCGGCGATAGACAAGTTTCATGGAAGGAGTTCAAAGAACTCTTTAACAGTAAATATTTTTCTAATAAAGTACAAGAAAAGAAAGCGACTGAGTTTGCTGCTTTGAAGCAGCGGAATCTTTCAGTAGCCGAGTATGAAGCTCAGTTCTCTCGGTTTTCTCATTATGCCACCTACTTGATATCTACAGAGAAGATGAAGGCCAAGCGTTTTCTCAACGGGCTGAAGTTACATTATATTAACCAATTGGCACCAATAGAAATTCAAACGTATGCGGAGATGGTAAGGAAAGCACAAGTCTTGGAAGACACTTTAGAGATGACGGAGAGAATCCGTGGAAAGAATGTTAAGAAGGAACAACCTACTGGATCCGGGACTGGCAGTAGAAACAAGTAATAATAATAGACATGATATGTTAAAGCTAAAAGATCACACAACGCCATAAATAGAAACAACTCCATTCATTAAATAACATACAATTAATCCATGTTCCAAACCACAACAACCACACTTAACATATTCTTCGACAACATCCACTTAACACTATTACATTTACGGAACTCAATTTTACAACTCTCCCAAAACATTCTAAGACACGAACAAGCTTCACAACTAGGACTAGCTTCACAGGCTTCTAACTGGTTCGCTCCAAGGTCGTAACTCTTGCCCGTCCCCTTCAGTCTGTGAGTTCTCACCTAAGCTACCTGAAAAAGGGGGAAACAACTAGGTGAGCGAACGCTCAGTAGGTAATAACAGGCAAATTTAAGTGATTAACCAATTAAATTGCATTTTTAAGCGCAAAAGTAAAAAATGAAAGGAAATGACTTTGTAACAAAATAATGAAAGGAAGGCAAGAACATGATATAACTGAAAATTGGCCAACAAGCAAGAATTAACTAAGTCAAGAGAAATTCAAGTATTAGATTATTGTCATAGACATCACGCTAGTCATGCACTCGGTGCAATGCCTCACCATGTCTGTCACGCCCCGAACAAGGCGGAAGTATCGGGACGTACAGTTAGGGACACGCTAGCAAGAGAGGGAACTAAATCTAAAATAATACACAAGTGCTACAAGATGGAAATGCTAAATGATTAATAATAAACCACGACTAATACAATAATCCTCAAGTTCAACTTAATACAACTGGAATAATCAACCACTAAAACTCAATAACAAACTGAAACTAAATGATCTCCAAACACAACTAACAATAACACACTGCTAACACACTAGAACTGATACACTCAAGACATCACTCCTGCCCTTCCCCATCGGTAAGCGCGTCACCTGAAAAGCCTGGAAAAGGGGGAAACAACGGGGTGTGAGCTAACGCTCAGTAGGAAATAACATACATGTATAAGTGATTAACAGTTTAATTACATTTTTCAAAATGTCATGCTACAAATGATAAAAACGATAAAAAGATAACGATGATGAAACGAAATTCAAAGATCTTGGAAGGTCAAGAAATATAATGAATAGAATAGTAAGACAAGAATTTACTACATGAGATAACGATAAAAAGTTGGCCATATCAAGTCAATTCAAGTCATGTCAAGCACGTATGTAATTTCATTTCCACGTCCAAGTAATGAGCAAGTACAGTAACCACAAGTAGGGTATAGAACAGTGACGAGTGGAAAGTGAAAAGTAGTAGAAAGTAATGTAGAGAGTAGTGGAGAGAGTAGTGGAGAGAGTAGTGGACAGTCCTAGATTTAACACATGTCAAGTACTGGTGCCAAATGCCACACCTAGTCATTCACCTCCCAGGGGTACACGTAGTGTTCGGGCGCTCTTCCCAGGACTAGACCGAGCCCTTAATTGTTTGCCAGGCATTGATTTCTTTGGATCAAAGATCCCACGAATCTAGACTTACACAGTTTATGGCCGTAATTCCAAGGTTTAAACTAAGTAGCAATAACAACTTCAAGTAGGAAGGAGATTCATTTCCAGAATTTCAAGGTAAGTATAATCATCAAGGAGATTGAAATCAAGTCACAACAAGAGTTAATCGTGCTGCGCTACTGTACAACAGCAGCAATCAAACAAGCTAATCAACATATTAATCATAATCATCAAGTTAAGATATCATGATTTAACCATTATCATTTGCATTAAGACAATTGCCAAGAAGCTGATTCAAGATGATAAGGCAAAGAACAACTCCCACAGGAGTGAAATAGAATGCATTAACAGAGATTTAGTTACACCATTAACCACTAATTATGTGGGTTTCTATTTAATCTTGTATGCATTGAAATGAAGATGATAAACGGTGTGTTTTTATACTAAGTTTACATGTATGGACCAATGTTAATTGAAACTAAAAGGGTACATGAATAGGTCATTAGTTCCTCAAAAATATAGTTTTCAAAGTGTTTAGGTTGAATGGTTTGATTCCCCGATGATCCGGATTGATCCCCGGGTCAAATCATCAAAAAAAACGGGTTTACAATGCATGGGTCGACCCTTTGGGTCGACCCCTGGAAAAATTCCAGGGATGGGTCGACCCCTGGGTCGACCCCTGCAATCCTGGCTACATGGGTCGACCCATGGGTCGACCCCTGCAGGTTGTGGGTCGACCCATTGGGTCGACCCATGCAAGGCAGCATTGCTGCTGCTTGCTGGGTGGAAATGGGTCGACCCGTGGGTCGACCCCTGGGTTTCCAGACCCAAAAAGCTATGAAAACTCCAAGAATTTGGGGTCTAAAAGTATTGGGATCATAACCATAGACTCTAGGGTCATTAATATGCATCTTGGGGTCATAAAACACAATTTTAAATCACGAATTTCGATAGGAATCCAATGAAATACAACCTATTCTATGAAGAATACAAGTAAAGTCTAGCTTGCTAGCATGCTTCTAATAACACACGAAATACTCTAGACATGATCTATAAAAATTGGGGATTTTGATGTCAAAAGAAAGTTAACATGCTATTGATTACATTCATGTATGTTAATTAGAAATTGGGCTGTTATAACCTACCTCAAATTGAAGAAGGAACTCGAAACCTAGAATAAAGAACAACTTGACAGCACCTCACTAAAACCTCGATATCTCCACGGATACCTAATGAAAATTGGGGCTTTTGCCACCAATGGAAAGAGCTCGATGAGAGGTACAATTTTCTATACTCATGATCAAGATTTGGTTGAGAATTCCTACCTCAATCGATTGATCAAAGAAGGATGAAGGGAAGCCAACGGCCTACTGACCGACCTCCACAAATCGAACTAGATCTCTCCAGATCCGAAATTTCAGCGAACCCCACAGCAGCCAAATGAAAGAAGACTCGTAGGGCTTCATTTTGATAGCTCATAGAGCTTCTGGAGCCTTCTGAATTGGGAGTATTTGCTACTGCAAGCTACGTGTTTAGAAACGGCGCCGAAATCCTTGACTTGACCAAACTATGTCGGCAGCACGTTTTGGGGCTAAGTTTACCTCAAATTGATTGAGGGTAAATGTTCCTTACATTGTGGCCTTCCATTTGCCCCTGATTTCAGATCATTTGGTTGAGAATTGAGGTCGAATTTGATGTTCAAAGTTTGGGTGAATAGTGAATACGAATTTGGGTTAGGTGGGTTATAAGTCAGGCTTAATCCACTGATTAGGCCTAGATAATGATTTAATTAGGCTTACTCCAAGAAGACAAAAGTGTTAGTCGAAGCATCTATTATTTAATTACTATTTTTATGAATTTTTATATGTTAGATAAAATTCCACTTCTACTATTCCGCAATTAATTAAATATTAAGTTCGGAAGACTTAGTTCGCTAATTCGGCTTAATAAACGATTTTATTAGGCTTAATTGTATAAGACAAAGTTCATAAACAAAATTAATTCTACAAGATGTGATTTTTGGGGATTTTTAGAAAATAGTAGAAAAATGACTTATTCTATTAATTAATTAATTAATCTAATTAATTTGGATAATTCTCATTAATTTCGAATAACTTCAAATAAATTCCAAATAATTACAAATAACTTTCTAAATAAATTTCTAAAGAATTTGGGGTCTTACACCCTCCCCTACTTAAAGGAATTTGGTCCTCCAAATTCACTGCACTAAAACTGAGAGTAGAAAAAGATCACTCACCTAGAATAGATCGGGATACCGCTTTCGCATAGTCTCTTCAGACTCCCATGTAGCTTCTTCGGTCCCACGCCGACTCCACTGAATCTTGACCATCGGTATCGAACGATTCCGGAGTTGCTGATGCTTCCGGTCCAGAATCTTGACAGGTCTTTCCTCATAGGTCAAATCTTCCTTCAGTTCAAAATCCACTTGTTGAATGATATGAGTGGGATCGTACACATATTTCCGTAACATAGACACATGGAAAACATTATGTACGCCAGACAAATGCGGTGGTAAAGCCAGTCTGTATGCCACCTCTCCCACTCTATCTAGAATCTCGAATGGACCAATGTACCTCGGACTCAGCTTGCCATGAATGCCAAATCTTCGGATCCCTCTCGTCGGAGAGACCTTTAAGAACACATGCTCGCCAACCTGAAATTCCAATGCCCTTCTCCTGTTGTCGGCATAACTCTTCTGTCTTGACTGGGCTACTTGTAACCGGTCTCGGATAACACGGATGTTCTGTGATGATTCTGAAACAAGATCTGGTCCAAGCCACTGTTTCACACCTACCTCGTCCCAACACAACGGGGAACGACAACTTCTACCATATAGTGCTTTAAAAGGAGCCATCTGAATGCTAGACTAATAGCTGTTATTGTAAGCAAATTCAATTAATGCCAAATGCTCACTCCAATTACCACCGAAATCAATCATGCAAGCTCGCAACATATCTTCCACTATCTGATTGGTTCTTTCAGTCTATCCATCTGTCTGTGGATGAAAAGCAGTACTGAAATTCAGACGAGTACCCAAAGACTCTTGCAGTCCCTTCCAGAAATGTGAAGTAAATCTGGGGTCTCGATCAGATATTATATTCACTGGAATACCATGCAATCTCACCACTTCCTTTATATACAAAGCAGCCAATACATCAATCGTCCACTTCGACTTAATTGGTGAGAAATGAGCCGACTTCGTCAATCGATCGACAATCACCCATATCGCATCAAATCCACCACGAGTCCTAGGTAGACCCATAATGAAATCCATGCCAATACTTTCCCACTTCCATTGGGGTATGTCGAGTGGTTTCAATTTTCCTGCTGGTCTGAAATGTTCGGCCTTAACTTGCTGACATACCAAACATCTGCTCACAAAATCTGCAACTTCTCTTTTCATATTCGGCCACCAAAAGGACCTTTTCAGATCTCGGTACATCTTAGTGCCTCCAGGATGAATGGTATATCTGGATCTATGGGCTTCCTCAAGAATGTTGTTCTTTATTGTAGCCTCATCCGGAACACAAGTTCTGCCTTTAAATAATAATCTACCATCATCGGCCAACATGAAATCAGGTCTGCTACTCAAGCTTCCCTTGATCTCTACCAACTCGGGATCATTATCTTGCAAGGACTTGATCTCTAACAATAATTCAGGTTTAAGTTGAATCTGAGCAATCAAGATCCGATCATTGTCAATATTGAGATCCAGACTAGATAATTGTTCCAACAATCTCCATTCTTGTAACATGAGACTTGACAATCTAGCTACCGGCTTCCGGCTTAATGCATCTGCCACAACATTACCTTTGCCAGGATGATACTCAATCGAGAAGTCGAAGTCTTTCAAGTACTCCAACCATCTCCGCTGCCTCATGTTGAGTTCCTTTTGAGAAAATAAGTACTTCAGACTCTTATGATCTGAAAACACTGTAAAGGTTTCTCCATACAAGTAATGCCTCCATATCTTCAAAGCAAACACGACTGCAGCAAGTTCCAAATCATGAACAGGATAATTATCTTCGTGCTTCCTCAACTGTCTAGAGGAATAGGCAATCACCTTCCCATACTGCATGAGTACACAGCCTAAGCCAATACCTGAAGCATCAGTATAAACAACAAATCCTCCTTCACCAGAAGGTAAAGCCAAAACAGGTGCAGTAGTCAAACACTCCTTCAGAGTCTGAAAGCTTCGCTGACAATCATCTGACCAATCAAACTTATTCTCCCTGTGGGTTAATCTTGTCATAGGTACTGCAATCTTGGAGAAATCTTGAATAAATCTTCGGTAATAGCCTGCCAGGCCTAGGAAACTTCTAACTTCAGTTGCACTAGTAGGCTGCTCCCAATTCTTCACTGCCTCAATCTTCGAAGGATCAACAGAAATACCTTCCTTGGTGATAATATGTCCGAGAAAGGACACTTCTTGTAGCCAGAACTCACACTTACTGAACTTAGCATATAGCTGATGATCTTTCAATAGTTGCAATGCCATTCTCAGATGCTCAGCATGCTCCAATTCACTCTTGGAATAGATCAAGATGTCATCAATAAAGACCACGACCCATTGATCAAGATAGGGCCGAAATACATCGTTCATCAACTGCATGAAAGCTGCTGGAGCATTCGTTAGACCAAAAGGCATAACGACAAATTCAAAATGACCATACCTGCTGCGGAAAGCTGTTTTATAAATGTCCTCTTCCTTAATCCGCAACTGGTGATATCCAGATCGAAGATCGATCTTAGAGAAATATTAAGCTCCCGCTATCTGGTCAAATAACTCGTCAATCCTCGGCAAGAGATATTTGTTCTTGACAGTCTGCTGGTTTATTTGCCGATAATCAATGCACAACCTCATCGAACCATCTTTCTTTCTGACGAATAACACAGGGGCTCCCCACGGAGAAGTACTAGGACGAATAAAACCCTTCTCGAGTAATTCCATCAGTTGCTGCTTCAGTTCCCTCAGTTCCGCAGGAGACATACGATAAGGAGCCTTAGAAATAGGAGCTGTGCCAGGAATAAGATCAATAGAAAAGATAACTTCCCGCTCAGGCGGAAGTCCTGGTAGTTCTTCTGGAAAGACATCAGGAAAATCTCGGACAACAGGAATGTCCTTGATCTCCATCTGCTACTCAGGAGTTGCACAAACAAAGGCTAGAAAAGCCTCACACCCATGCCTCAAAAGCTTATCAGCTCGAAGAGCCGAAATGAGTGGTACGGAGTTATGGTGCTTGACTCCCGTAAAAGATAAACCAGAATGTCCAGTAAAAGTCACTGAGCTAGAACTACAGTGAACATTGGCCTCATACTTGGCCAACCAATCTGCTCCTAGGATTACATCATAATCCTTCATATCCATGCAGACCAAATCTGCTGGAAAGTTCTGTTCACCAATCATAACCTTACTAGAAGGATAGAAATACTGGATTGTTGATCTAGTGCCAATAGGGGTTGAAATCTCTAACGGAGTATTCATCAAAACAGGTTCCACAGCTAATGACTTAGCAAATCTCCGTGAAATAAAAGAATGTGTTGCACCAGTATCAAAGAGAGCAAATGCGGGCTTATCGATTATAGTAAGGGTACCTTCGACGAGTCCGCCATCATCAGAAATCCCAGTTTCATCTTCATGTAAAGCTTGAAGCTTGCCTTGTGATTTCTTGAAGACTAGAGGTTTTGTCGGTGTAGCTTGTTCCGATATGAGAGGACAATTGGGGATACGGTGCTCCTTGCTTCCACATCGCAAACAGGTGCCTAGCTTGCGCCAGCACTCCTCTATCTTGGGACCCGGACGATCACAATAGTTGCACACGCCCTTAAATGGAACAATAGGGCCAGGCTTCTTGTCTTCATGCCTCGGCATCTTGCCCTTCCATGATCCGGACCCGCTCCACGAACCAGGTCCACTAACATGCCTCTTCTTGGTATACCCGGGTTTGACACTCCCGGAACCCGTAGGTAATTCTTTCTTGGTGCCTTTCCCACGGATTCTCTCCGTCATCTCAAGAGTATCCTCCAGAACTTGTGCTTTCCTTACCATCTCGGAATAAGTGGAAATCTCCATCGGTGCCAATTGATTGATATAATGAAGCTTCAAACCATTGAGAAAGCGCTTCGCCTTCATCTTCTCGGTGGAAATGAGATGTGTAGCATATCGAGAAAGCCGTGCGAATTGAGCCTCATACTCTGCCACGGACAAACCTCGCTGTTTCAAGGCCGCGAACTCTGCCGCTTTCTTCTCTTGCACTCTATCGGAAAAATACTTGCTGTTGAAGAATTCCTCGAACTCTTCCCACATAACTTGCCGATCTCCGAGAGTTGCCTTGATAGAATCCCACCAAGTACGTGCATCATGTTCCAGTTGAAATGTGGACAAAAGGACACGCTCCTGGTTGGTGCATTGCATAACTTCAAAGATTCTCCCCATCCCGTCTAGCCAGTGCTCGGCTTGGTCAGGGTCAGTCGAACCAGCGAATCTAGGCGGATTCATTCCGCGGAAGTTCCGGTATAGATCACCGGTGCCATGCTATGCCACTCCTGCCTGAGCTACTTGCTGAAGGGCCTGAGTAAGGCCTTGAACCGTACGTTGCAGGTTCCTCCATTCAGCACGATCAGCTGCCATCTACAAGGGAAATAGATTACTTAGGTTCAAATAAGATAGATAATTACACGATTAAGAAACGAACTTAACCCAAGTTCTACCCAATCTCACAGGTCAGGTCTTAAACTTTTACAAGGTTAGGGATCTAGTGCACCTAGACACGACCAAAAACTCGGTACCTGGCGGAGCTAATCGGTCTGAAGACCACTCGCGCAAGTGTGCGACCTTCCCGATAGGCGTAGCCTAACGTTCGGACAATACCTTTTTATATACCGGTTATTGGGATGCAATGCAAGAAAACTTAAACTTAGGAAACCTAGGAATGTGAAACCTAGGGCTCTGATACCAACTAAACTGTCACGCCCCGAACAAGGCGGAAGTATCGGGACGTACAGTTAGGGACACGCTAGCAAGAGAGGGAACTAAATCTAAAACAATACACAAGTGCTACAAGATGGAAATGCTAAATGATTAATAATAAACCACGACTAATACAATAATCCTCAAGTTCAACTTAATACAACTGGAATAATCAACCACTAAAACTCAATAACAAACTGAAACTAAATGATCTCCAAACACAACTAACAATAACACACTGCTAACACACTAGAACTGATACACTCAAGACATCACTCCTGCCCTTCCCCATCGGTAAGCGCGTCACCTGAAAAGCCTGGAAAAGGGGGAAACAACGGGGTGTGAGCTAACGCTCAGTAGGAAATAACAGACATGTATAAGTGATTAACAATTTAATTACATTTTTCAAAATGTCATGCTACAAATGATAAAAACGATAAAAAGATAACGATGATGAAACGAAATTCAAAGATCTTGGAAGGTCAAGAAATATAATGAATAGAATAGTAAGACAAGAATTTACTACAGGAGATAACGATAAAAAGTTTGCCATATCAAGTCAATTCAAGTCATGTCAAGCACGTATGTAATTTCATTTCCACGTCCAAGTAATGAGCAAGTACAGTAACCACAAGTAGGGTATAGAACAGTGACGAGTGGAAAGTGAAAAGTAGTAGAAAGTAATGTAGAGAGTAGTGGAGAGAGTAGTGGAGAGAGTAGTGGACAGTCCTAGATTTAACACATGTCAAGTACTGGTGCCAAATGCCACACCTAGTCATTCATCTCCCAGGGGTACACGTAGTGTTCGGGTGCTCTTCCCAGGACTAGACCGAGCCCTTAATTGTTTGCCAGGCATTGATTTCTTTGGATCAAAGATCCCACGAATCTAGACTTCCACAGTTTATGGCCAGAATTCCAAGGTTTAAACTAAGTAGCAATAACAACTTCAAGTAGGAAGGAGATTCATTTCCAGAATTTCAAGGTAAGTATAATCATCAAGGAGATTGAAATCAAGTCACAACAAGAGTTAATCGTGCTGCGCTACTGTACAACAGCAGCAATCAAATAAGCTAATCAACATATTAATCATAATCATCAAGTTAAGATATCATGATTTAACCATTATCATTTGCATTAAGACAATTGCCAAGAAGCTGATTCAAGATGATAAAGCAAAGAACAACTCCCACAGGAGTGAAATAGAATGCATTAACAGAGATTTAGTTACACCATTAACCACTAATTATGTGGGTTTCTATTTAATCTTGTATGCATTGAAATGAAGATGATAAACGGTGTGTTTTTATACTAAGTTTGCATGTATGGACCAATGTTAATTGAAACTAAAAGGGTACATGAATAGGTCATTAGTTCCTCAAAAATGTAGTTTTCAAAGTGTTTAGGTTGAATGGTTTGATTCCCCGATGATCCGGATTGATCCCCGGGTCAAATCATCAAGAAAAACGGGTTTACAATGCATGGGTCGACCCTTTGGGTCGACCCCTGGAAAAATTCCAGGGATGGGTCGACCCCTGGGTCGACCCCTGCAATCCTGGCTGCATGGGTCGACCCATGGGTCGACCCCTGCAGGTTGTGGGTCGACCCATGCAAGGCAGCATTGCTGCTGCTTGCTGGGTGGAAATGGGTCGACCCGTGGGTCGACCCCTGGGTTTCCAGACCCAAAAAGCTATGAAAACTCCAAGAATTTGGGGTCTAAAAGTATTGGGATCATAACCATAGACTCTAGGGTCATTAATATGCATCTTGGGGTCATAAAACACAATTTTAAATCACGAATTTCGATAGGAATCCAATGAAATACAACCTATTCTATGAAGAATACAAGTAAAGTCTAGCTTGCTAGCATGCTTCTAATAACACACGAAATACTCTAGGCATGATCTATAAAAATTGAGGATTTTGATGTCAAAAGAAAGTTAACATGCTATTGATTACATTCATGTATGTTAATTAGAAATTGGGCTGTTATAACCTACCTCAAATTGAAGAAGGAACTCGAAACCTAGAATAAAGAACAACTTGATAGCACCTCACTAAAACCTCGATATCTCCACGGATACCTAATGAAAATTGGGGCTTTTGCCACCATGGAAAGAGCTCGATGAGAGGTACAATTTGCTATACTCATGATCAAGATTTGGTTGAGAATTCCTACCTCAATCGATTGATCAAAGAAGGATGAAGGGAAGCCAACGGCCTACTGACCGACCTCCACAAATCGAACTAGATCTCTCCAGATCCGAAATTTCAGCGAACCCCACAGTAGCCAAATGAAAGAAGACTCGTAGGGCTTCATTTTGATAGCTCATAGAGCTTCTGGAGCCTTCTGAATTGGGAGTATTTGCTGCTGCAAGCTACGTGTTTAGAAACGGCGCCGAAATCCTTGACTTGACCAAACTATGTCGGCAGCACGTTTTGGGGCTAAGTTTACCTCAAATTGATTGAGGGTAAATGTTCCTTACATTGTGGCCTTCCATTTGCCCCTGATTTCAGATCATTTGGTTGAGAATTGAGGTCGAATTTGATGTTCAAAGTTTGGGTGAATAGTGAATACGAATTTGGGTTAGGTGGGTTATAAGTCAGGCTTAATCCACTGATTAGGCCAAGATAATGATTTAATTAGGCTTACTCCAAGAAGATAAAAGTGTTAGTCGAAGCATCTATTATTTAATTACTATTTTTATGAATTTTTATATGTTAGATAAAATTCCACTTCTACTATTCCGCAATTAATTAAATATTAAGTTCGGAAGACTTAGTTCGCTAATTCGGCTTAATAAATGATTTTATTAAGCTTAATTGTATAAGACAAAGTTCATAAACAAAATTAATTCTACAAGATGTGATTTTTGGGGATTTTTAGAAAATAGTAGAAAAATGACTTATTCTATTAATTAATTAATTAATCTAATTAATTTGGATAATTCTCATTAATTTCGAATAACTTCAAATAAATTCCAAATAATTACAAATAACTTTCTAAATAAATTTCTAAAAATTTGGGGTCTTACAATGTCATTCAAACTACCCGGGGCACAAGTACTTTTCGGGCGCTCCTCCCAAGACCAGATCGGGCCCTTATGATGCGTTGGCATTGATTTATTGGATCCAAGATCCCAAGTTATGTCTAGACATTAATCAAGTTAATGGCCAATAATGTCAAGGTATAGCTCACCTCGGAGGATTCCAAGGGCAAGTTGAAGAGATACTTTGACCAGAAAGTTCAAGTTATCAAGAACCAATCAGGTCCTTGGATTCACACACGAATAATCACGGAAATCTCTACTGGATGATAAGCGGTCAGAACGGGGCCGCTCGAGCATTACACGGTCTAAACTGGACCGTTCAGAATAGAAAGGGGCTTAGGATCAGCCACACCGAAGTCAATGATACACGGTCCATGTAGGGCCGTTCAAAGGATTGGACGGTTGATAATGGGCCGCTCAAGCCTAGTAGAGCTGGAAGCCCACGAACAAGATAAACGGTCCTTACAGGGCCGCTCAACAGACAGACGGTCCAATAAGATCTGCTCTATAACATGGGCGGTTCTAATCGGTCTGTTCAATTTAATCAACTAGAACTCTACCCAAATGGGCTCCGGGCTGCCATAAGTGGGGCAGAACTGAACCAGGGTCCAGCCCACTCACCACTGGTCAACCTAGGGCTTATTGGGTCGATCCAAACATGATTTGGTAGAAGATAGATCAAGGTTAAATGACCAATATGAATGGCACTTGGCCAGAGATGCACGGTTCATTATGGGCCGCCCAATGAGATAAACGGTCCCTTTCGGGCCGCAGAACTCTCAGGGGGTCCAAGTCGAGCCGTGACTCACAATATGATAATCCAAGCGATTCGATCGTGTACACATGTTCAGGTCTTGATGGTACAACCTGTCCGGCGTCCTAGTGGGAATCCCAGGCTCGCGGGGGTTACGGAGTTCCCATAATGAAGGTCCTAGTCCGACGGAAGGAATATTCGGCGGAGAGTCCCAACATTACAAGGAATTGAGCTAATAAAACTGCGGAAACCAGTATGACGGTCAGTCAATCCTACCGGAGTAGAACGATTCTCAAACAATCCTAATAGCATTTAAGTTGTCATGTTTGACTTTACATAATGAAATAACTAAGGCCATGATGAAACAAGATCAAGTGAAAGAAATTACTAAAATTTGAGATTTATCTACTTCAATATGTTCCAATTGTCATGTGATGCAGGACGGAGATGCGACCTGAGACTCTAACTCGCGATCGTCCCTATGCGAGGGAAACATTGGACAGGGCGCGGTTGAGAAACCGGCCGTGAGTCTCGGGTATCGGCCTTTCCGCGTTAACTCGGATCGAGTCACGGGACGGTACACTCACTCACTCTCGCAGCGGTGATAACAATATATCAAGCTAGGAACCTACACTCGCAGCGGTATATGCGAATGAATACGAACTAAGCAAAATGCGATAAAGAGTGGGGGCGAGTTTACCTCCACGCTCCGGGCGTGGGGAAGACGTTCCTGGCCAAGTACGGTAACTCCCGGTAACAACGGTAAAAATTTAGTTACAACAGTGAATTTTATTGCCCACTCCACGCAGGGAGGTAAAGGGATACAAGTGGGGCCCGGGAGGACCGACCCTGGGTTGACGGGCAGCAATCTGGAGGTGCGATCGGGGCGAAATCGGCCTGCTGGTCCGACTCGGTCCTGTGCCGACTCGGTATTACGCCGACTCGGTTCTGACTCGCTGGACAGCAATGCACGAATTCCAAAGGAACGTCGCCCTCCTGAGGTCTTCTGAAGGCGCCGCTTGGCTGGGACGATGGCGGGATGTCCTTGATCGACTCCCTAAAGTGGCGGTTCAAGAAGTTAACTTTTGGTATTTTTGCACGAATTATTCACGGATTGATTTTTCTAATCTGCACAGGAAACAGAATTGTGCGCCTCGGCGGCAAGAATTAATTCTCACAAATATGAAATCAGATTGAGACAAGACCAGTGAAGTTGGAAAGAGGACTCCCAGATCTACCACATATAATTTTTGTAGGTCGATCCAACGAAGGGATAAGAAATGGGAGGCTCTACAAGACTGTGTTTTTTCTGTGGATCTGTTTACAGACACTCAGGATAGAAGGGAATCTGCCTGAAACTGACCTTTGGCCGAGGGGTAAATGATTTTTTCAGGGGCGAACAAAATTATGGGAGGTAGGGGGAAATGTGAGGAACACTGATGAATTTTTGTGTAGTTTCTGAAAATTGTTAACGGGGTGGAAAAAATACGAAAAGGGAACATTGTCCCGTGGATCTACAGAATGGCAGATTACAGGGGGAAAACAAGAAATACGGGAAAAATACTAAACGATGTCCAAATGACACGAAATTTGAACTGGAGGTTAAGGGAGATAGGTAGAACAAGCCCTCAAAGTTTGGGCTTGATCAGACAACGAAAGAAAAAGATAAAATTTTGAGATTATGATTCTGTCCTGATTTGGACAGAGCTCCGGCGATGGCGGTGGCGGCGCGGTGGCGGCACGAACGGAAGGCGGCGGCCGGAAGTCGCATCCAGCAGAGGTTGGAGATCTTGGAGTCACACCAAGATGATGGCTTCACACCCTAGAATGGGCAGCAATCACTGCTGCAAGGGGGAGAGGAGAGACATAAGGGGTGCCCTTGGGCTTGCTCTTGGCAAAAATACTTAATTCTTCATTAATATCTCTAATGACACTATACATCGGCTTATATAGAGAATGGCAAGGGGTGGGGGGCTAGGAATTTCGTGGGAGAGAGAGGATTTTCTTCCCCATGTGGTCAAATGACCAAATTAAATAAAAAATACAACATGGGATAAACTATATTATAAGGGAGAAGCATCTTGGACTTTGCTTGGTCCAAGTTTGAATTTTCTTCCACCTTGTCCCCTTGAATGGTCAAGCCCTTCTAGAAGCCACCAAGGACATTGACCAGCCCCACATGGGACCTATTGGCTTAGGTGGACCAATGGGGAAAGAGATGGGGGCCCCTTGCTGGTCCTACTAGACTTTTACACAAAAACCCAAACAATCCTCAAGAATGGCAAATTGGCTTATAAAGCCTTACAATTGCATACATGTTTTCCCAAGGATATAAATACAAATAAAAGGACTCAAATGCAAAATAAAAAGTAAGTGGTCTTGCTCTGATGTCCCCATCAATTCTCCCTGAGTGGGAAGAACTCGACTCCGTCGAGTAAGGGGTGCGGCTGCTCATGACGTTGGCGAATCCGTCATCGTACCAGGAAATGCGAAGTACGCTTCCCTCAAAGTATTCGACACCTGCTCATCTCGTATAGATTCGATATGCACTCGCTGCGGGGAATGAGGCTAGAGGTGGACACTCCGGGGTGGGGTCACTCTCAAAATAGGGAGGCGGCTCAAAGACTCACTAGGAATCACCGCTTGTCTCTTATGTGACTAGATCCGATATGTGAAGTAGAACCGATCCCAAAGTCCGACAAGTATCGCACTCGAAAGGGACTGACAACGCGAGCGTACAAAGATCGACTCGACTCGATGTATGCAGACTCACTATGCATGTACAGACACACGAGACCCTGGATAAACCTATTGTTAGTCTGACCCATACACTTGCAAGGGTGGACTAGGACACCCGAATGTGTGCCATGCATACACTAGATGTAACCGGTGGTTGGCAGAATGGGGAAGGCATCCTAAAGGGATCCACTCATGCATGGATGGCCTTTTAGATTTGGAAGGTTTGGGTGGGCCATCTTCTACATCATCCCGATATGTAGGTGTGTCGTGAATGGGCTTGGTGGGTGTAGATGGACCGATCCTTGGAGAAGGGGTGTGATAGTGGACTCCCTCGAGAAGGTGGAGTAAAGGTGGAGGGTCAAGGGGTCCACAAGAGAATGGGTCGAAGGGATCAAAGAAAGTATGACCCCTCGAACTGGGCTCCCACAAATCACGGTCCCACATTTGGAAATCTTGAAGGTGTAGATGGTCACCTTCATGCATGTGGGTATAGGGGACGGTGATTTCATATAGAAGGTATGGTTCCTCCTTCGGGCAAAAGGGTATGAAGGTTGGCTCAGTCGACAAGGGAAGGAATAGAAGAATCTCCGTGGTGACACAACCTATGGTGAATAGGGAGGTAATGGACCCGAAGGCTGGATGGGTGAAGCTACGACTACTGGGTTGGTCGAAGCCTCGGGCCAATAAGTGCGTCAACTTCCATTGCGAGTCTAATCCCATAACAAGGTCATCCAATGCATCAACATGGTGATTAGACCAGAATGTGGTACAAAATGAGTTGACCGGCACTAATGGTAGGGTGGGGTCCATGGATGGGTAGGGAGGTGGGACCAAGCCATCCTTGAGCCAGCTAAGTAGTGGCTCGGTGACGAAAAGCGTTCCCGTTAGAAACACGGGTGGCTCGGGTTCAGGTGGCTCCAAATGAAATGGCTTCGGATGAGGATCGAAAATGGGTGGCACAGGAGCACTAGGGGAAGGCCTGTCCACTAGGCGGGGAAGAGGCCCTTGGGACCCTTTAGGTGGGGCCAGGTTGGGACTGCCGGCTATGACATCCGTAGATTTGGTGGTTGCTATGTTCGGACTTGGAGGTGGGCAAGGGGAGACCAGCGACTCAAAATAAGCACATCTCCTATCCACCCGATCCGAAATCATTTGCACAAGTTCGGCAACGGTGTGGGTTGGAGTAGGGGTATCACGGTGGACTCGCCCGTAATCAACTGGCCTAGGCTTGGGTACCTGAGGGGCTTCTTGCCTCCGGATATGACCCATTTGGTTGGAATTGAGTGGGTGGGGTTGGCTGGAGGTGTGACCCACGGGGTTGAAAGTAATTGGGTGGGACGGGTTGGAAGGGACAGGATGGGGAAGGTAGACCCTCCTAAGCTTTCTCTTCATGTCCCACCATGATTCGATGGGCCATTGCCTCCTAACCTCTCTCAAGCGCTCAATGCGGTCCCATTTTTCGGCGGCCTTGTGTAAAAGCCTCTTCTTGGCAAAATAGAATTTCCCAGCTTCAGACATGGTATAACAATTAAAGTATGTGTCCATGGCGGCCTCCCACTTGAGGTAGTCACCCGGGTCATTGGAGCCATAAAAATCCGAGGCTTCGGGCCTACGAAAGTGGAGAGGATGGTTGCCAAGCCCTTGGGTGGGCCAACGGTCATATCGCCTGGGCGACCGAGAGTCCATTAGAAATTGGGGAACTAAGGGGTGGACATGCCGACACAAGGAGACAAGACAAACCAACTAGACAATGGACTAAACACCACCCTAAACGACAATGCAAGTTGGAATGCACTAACTAATGCACACTAAGGACCCTAGACTTAAACTAAGACTCGGTACGTGGTGGAGGTTTGACCCGAGGGTCTCCTCAACGAGAGTGTGCGGCCTTCCCGATAGGCGTAACCTAACGTTCGGGCGACACCTTTTGATATACCGAACAATGGTATGCAAATGCACCCTTAGACTTAGACACTTTTTTTTTTTATTTTTGACCAAATACTACCCTAGACTCAACTGGCTCTCTGATACCAAATTGATGCGGGACGGAGACGCGACCTAAGACTCTAACTCGCGATCATCCCTATGCGAGGGAAACGTTGTACCGGGCGCAGTTGAGAAACCGGCTGTGAGTCTCGGGTATCGGCCTTTTCGCGTTAACTCGGATCGAGTCACGGGACGGTACACTCACTCACTCTCGCAGCGGTGATAACAATAAATCAGGCTAGGAACCTACACTCGCAGCGGCATATACGAATGAATACGAAATAAGCAAAATATGATAAAGAGTGGGGGCGAGTTTACCTCCATGCTCCGGGTGTGGGGAAGACGTTACCGGCCAAGTACGGTAACTCCCTGTAGCAACGGTAAAAATTTAGTTACAACAGTGAATTTTATTACCCACTCCACCCAGGGAGGTAAAGTGCTACAAGTGGGGCCCGGGAGGACCGACCCTGGGTTGACGGGCAGCAATCTGGAGGTGCGATCGGGGCGAACTCGGCCTACTGGTCCGACTCGGTCCTGCATCGACTCGGTACTGCACCGACTCGGTTCTGACTCGCTGGACAGTAAGGCACGGATTCCAAAGGAACATCACCCTACTGAGGTCTTCTGAAGGCGCCGGTTGGCTGGGACGATGGCGGGACGTCCTTGATCGACTCCCTGAAGTGGCGGTTCAAGAAGTTGACTTTTGGTATTTTTGCACGAATTATTCACGGACTGATTTTTCTAATCTGCATAAGAAACATAATTGTGCGCCTCGGCGGCAAGAATTAATTCTCACAGATCTGAAATCAGATTGAGGCAAGACCAGTGGAGTTGGAAAGAGGACTCCCAGATCTACCACATATAATTTGTTTAGGTCGATCCAACAAAGGGATGAGAAATGGGAGGCTCTTCAAGACTGTGTTTGTTCTGTGGATCTGTTTACAGACACTCAAGATAGAAGGGAATCTGCCTGAAACTGACCTTTGACCGAGGGGTAAATGATTTTTTCAGTGGCGAACAAAATTATGGGAGGTAGGGGGGAACGTGAGGAACACGATGATTTTTTTTGTAGTTTTTGAAAATTATTAAGAGGGTGGGAAAAATACGAAAAGGGAACATTGTCCCGTGGATCTGCAGAATGGCAGATTACAGGGGGGAAAACAAGAAATACGGGAAAAATACTAAACAATGTCCAAATGACATGAAATTTGAACTAGAGGTTAAGGGAGACAGGTAGAACAAGCCCTCAAAGTTTGGGCTTGATCAGACAACGAGAGAAAAAGATAAAATTATGAGATTGATGTTCTGTCCTGATTTGGACAGAGCTCCGGCGATGGCGGTGGCGGCGCGGTGGCAGCACGAACGGAAGGCGGCGGCCGGAAGTCGCTTCCAGCAGAGGTTGGAGATCTTGGAGTCACACCAAGATGATGGATTCACACCCTAGAATGGGCAGCGATCACTGCTGCAAGGGGGAGAGGAGAGACACAAGGGGTGCCCTTGGGCTTGCTCTTGGCAAAAATACTTAATTCTTCATTAATATCTCTAATGACACTATACATAGGCTTATATAGAGAATGGCAAGGGGTGGGGGCTGGGAATTTCTTGGGAGAGAGAGGATTTTCTTCCCCATGTGGTCAAATGACCAAATTAAATAAAAAGTATAACATGGGATAAACTATATTATAAGGGAGAAGCATCTTGGACTTTACTTGGTCAAAGTTTGAATTTTCTTCCACCTTGTCCCCTTGAATGGTCAAGCCCTTCTAGAAGCCACCTAGGACATTGACCAGCCCCACATGGGACCTATTAGCTTAGGTGGACCAATGGGGAAAGAGATGGGGGCCCCTTGCTGGTCCTACTAGACTTTTATATAAAAACCCAAACAATCCTCAGGAATGACAAATTGGCTTATAAAGCCTTACAATTGCATACATATTTTCCCAAGGATGTAAATGTAAATAAAAGGACTCAAATGTAAAATAAAAAGTAAGTGGTCTTACTCTGATGTCCCCATCATCATGTGGTTGCTAACTTATCGATTAACCCTCAATCTATTAAAATAATTCATGCCAAAACAATTCCGAAGGGTTGGGCGGTTCTGTCAGAGCCGCTCATGAACCTCGGCGGTTGCATGACAGGCCGTTTCTCCCTTTCTCAGCCCGAAGACCTGCTAAGGTTGAGCGGTCTGTAATGTGCCGTTGAGGATCATGCACGGTCTGGAACAGGCCGCTTAACTATAGGGTGGTTAAGGTTATGCCGTGCAAACTACGAGAACATACTCCAAACGCAATACATGAACGGTCAAGAACTAGCCGCCCGCCTTGGATGGGCGGTCTATCGCGAGGCCGCGCAAACTCGATCGATTCGCCCCCCCTACGCCTTGCCTGTCGCCGACGGGGATGGCTAGGGTTAGCATCAATGATTTAATATGGACAGTACAAAGCATGAAAATTAGGGCTTTTGGACTTAAATGAGAGAGCATGAAAAACTCTACAAGATAACATAAACAATTTAAGATTTGTGCCAGTAATCCCTACTTAAAACGAGATAGAATAGGTATAACCCTAGATGTAACATGCTTCCACTAAACGCTAAAATTCTAACAGGATACTAAATAACTTTTAGGGCTTTATCATTCAATAGAAAGAGCACTCGATGCTGGTTCTAACCATATATGATACTTAAGGTTTGGCTTGTTATAACCTACCTTATTCGAAGGATGAAGGAAGAAGAGGGATGTCGACGCGCTAGGTACACATCGCCAAAGATCACCGGAATTCTCCCTCTACCTGAGTTCTCGTCGGCCGCCACAATACCCAAACAAAAATAGGGTTCCTAAGGGTCATTTATATAGGTCACACAAGGTCTAGAGTCTTCTATTCGCGGAGATAGAGTCCAATCAAGTTGGACGTGCGCGAACCGCGCGGATAGGGTTAGCCGCCGCCTTCTAATCCAAAATTCGCTCTCTAGGGTTAGGGTTTCATGGAAAACTAAGAGGGGAAATGATCATCTCATCCTAGCCTTTCATTTGGGTCCGATCTCAGCCTAAATGATTAGGTAATGGGCTCCAATTTCGCGTTTTAAGGTCCAATTAGGTTTAAGTGTGATTTGGTGCTTAATTAGTTAATTCGGCTTGCTTACGAATTTTATTTGGGCTGATCATAGAAGACACTATTGTTAAACGTTTTATCCTCAAGAAGATTATAATTTTTCTAGATTTTTATAAAAATGGTCAAATTGTCACTTATCCTATTTCTTAAGGAATTTCTTATTAACTTTCACATAATTTTTATTATTTAATAAATCGGGGTATTACACCCTCCCCCACTTCAAAGAATTTGTTCCTCCAAATTCACTGCACGTAACACGATGGGGAGTGGAAACTCACCTAGAACAAATCGGGATACTGCTTTCGCATAGCATCTTCTGACTCCCAAGTAGCTTCTTCGGTTCCACGCCGACTCCATTGCACTTTAACCAGAAGTATAAAACGATTCCTGAGCTGCTGCTGCTTACGATCCAGAATCTTAACAGGTCTCTCTTCATAAGTCAGGTCTTCTCTTAACTCCAGATCCGCATGCTGAATGACATGAGTGGGGGCATACACATATTTTCTCAACATCAACACATGGAAGACATTGTGTACTCCAGATAACTGAGGTGGTAGTGCCAGATGATACGCAACCTCCACCACTCTTTCTAAAATCTCGAATGGACCAACATACCTTGGAATCAGCTTGCCTCGAATGCCAAATCTTCGGATTTCTTTTATGGGAGAAACCTTTAGAAACACATGCTCACCAACCTGAAATTCTAAGTCCCTCCTTCTGATGTCTGCATAACTCTTCTGTCTTGATTGTGCTACTTGCAATCGGTCTTTGATAATATGAATATTCTTTAATGATTCAGAAATAAAATCTGGTCCCAGCCACTGCTTCTCGCCTACCTCATTCCAATATAATGGAGATCGACAGCTTCTTCCAAATAAACCTTCAAATGGAGCCATCTGAATACTGGATTGATAACTGTTGTTGTAAGCAAATTCAATCAAGGCCAAGTGATCACTCCAACTGCCTCCAAAATCAATCATGCAGGCTCTTAACATATCTTCCACTATCTGGTTGGTTCTTTCCATCTGTCCGTCTGTTTGTGGATGAAACGCAGTACTGAAATTCAGACGGGTTCCCAAAGATTCTTGTAATCCCTTCCAAAAGTGCGAGGTGAATCAGGGGTCTCTATCGGACACAATACTGACCGGAATACCATGGAGTCGCACAACTTCCTTCACATATAAAGCTGCTAAAACATCAACAGTCCACTTAGATTTAATAGATAAGAGATGAGCAGACTTTGTCAATCTGTCGATAACAACCCAAATCGCATCAAGTCCACTACGAGTCTGTTGGCACTCAAAATGTGATGAACGGCGATCGAGCCGCAAAGATGAATGATACGGCCTACTGAAGCTCAGAAGCCGATGAAGAACAACCTACTGAAGACTTCTCAAGCTGCCAGAGCCTCGAGTCACCTGGGACGAACACCGGGGACTTCACCTCAGGAGAGTCGAGATGAATCCACAACCAACCGGCAGTGCGACCAAGCCTGCCTAATGATCTGGCATCGACTCCGTCGTGCCGCTACCCTACACCCATCACCCGACCAAGGACGACGGTCTACCCGGTGGCTCGCCACCTGAATGAAGACTCTCCTAAGGAGGAAGAACGCCATCGATCCTTCATAACAAGGAACCGGAGGCTCTGGCAGCGGAAGGTCCCGATCACCCCACACGGGTTCGACTTCTCGCTATATTGGATCCATTAGTGGCCGAATGATCGCCGGTCAAGGCGGAATTGTCTTGGATGTCATATCATCCCACAAGGAAACTCCAGGCACGAGTCAAGCTGAGCCGGAAGCACAAATCATAGTGCCGAAGGCCGTGTCAGTGGGAAACCCGCGTGCTCAAGCCAAACACACACGAAGTTCAGATTGAGGTCGTACGCCATACCGAGAGCTTCGTCAACGCCCCGTCAAGGTTTTCCAAGGACCGTGGCGAAAGGAAGAGTCAACGAGGGTTTCCGGAACCATCCTCGGACCCATCGGCTAGCCTGCGTCGAGCGAACAAGCTAAATCGGCGCACAAGAGGTCACCGGCGCCCCTTGATCTGGCGCCACCAAATCCAGCTCGGCAAAGCAATTGGGGGACGTTTGTCCACGGCGCCACTAAATCCGGCGCCCCCCCTGTGGCGCTGGATTAATTGGTTGCTATAAAAGCAACACCTCATTCGACCAATAAAAAAGGAGGGGGGGAGAAGAGAGGTAAAAAAAAAGAAAGGAGAGAACATTCGACGAGAGAAAAACAACAAAGGAAAGAAGAGATTTGAGAGCCACCAATCAGAGTGACGAGTCTAAGGGGTTTGCTTGGGGAAGAAGGGTTTCTGGTTCTCCACTGCCTCCGCCATTCTCGGTTCTGCTCGAAGCTCCCGATGCCGGAGAAGGGAAGCGCTGCTCCATTGGTTTTAGGTGGGTCATCGTGGTGTATTCCCGTCATTTTCCTCACCCATTTCGCTTGCCTTTAGCTGCGATGTAAACGGAGGAGGAGGGGAGGGCGATGATAGGAGCCCATTCCCCCCTCTCACCGTCTCTGTTGTTCCTCCTTCGATTGCTTCTTTCATCCGATGTTAATGGCGACCGTTCGACAACGTCGGCGCCGGATTGAAATCTGTACGACTTTCTTTTATGCAACGAATGAATATATCAACGGTTAAGGGGTTTAATGCTTGCTATCTTCATCTTCGCATCTCCTCTCCTTCTTCCCCTGTGTGCATTCTTCTCTTGGCCGGCGCCGTGATAGGATGATACATATGTACATCCCCCATCCACTGTGCTTAAGATGATGAACGAAATAAGTTTCACCCGGCGCCGTCCTCACCTTTCTCTGCCCATTCATCTTCTCCCTGTTTGTGCCTTTACCTTGCACGAATGACTTCTGCCATTCGTCTTCTCCGACGTCGACATGCCCGGCTACGCTGTGGGCTACATTAATCCCCCCTCTCCCTGGGGCTCTCTTCCGCTTGAACGCCAAAGGTTTCGTCACCGGAGGCGTACACATATGTGCGTATCTATGGTCGATTCTGAGCTTGACCTCTTATCCCCCTCATGTTCTTGACCATGAGCAAGAGGAGATGAGGCTGTCCCTATACACCGCATCATTCTCTTCAGAATGCTAACTCGATAGCCGTTCTATCCACCTGTGAATATATATATCTACGCATATACATATATCTATGGCTATCATAATTAATATGCTAACTGTGTATGTTTCGCAACCGCGCTGTATTACCATCTCTTTGAGGAAATTAGGTGACCGGGGAGAGGGGAACATTCCCCAGATTCACTGTGCTTCCACTCGGTCCACATGGGACCGTCTCTCAGTGACGAGTACTCTTATGGATTAACGAGTGAACATTAAACGGGTTAATCCCAATATACCAAAATCCACAGTCCTTGACGGACCTTGTGGTGGCCGTGAGATGGGTGCCCCTCGTAGGCTGGCCCTCGGGGTTTTCCCTCTCAATCGATCGTCCCGACTTAGACGTGGTATCGACTCGGGTTGCGTGCCCCTCGCAGGCTAGCCCTCGGGGTCTCCGCTCCGGTTATGAGTCACGCTATCCGTCTACTCTCCACCCACAGACTTGGTGCCCCTAGTAGGCTAGCCCTCGGGGATCTCCTATCCGTCCGGGTTTGCCGGCCGCCGTTGTGCCACCCGACTTTTAGGGGTTACTCCGCCATGTGAGTACTCCCCGCTTCTCCCTGACAAATCCTCCGGGATGAGGAGATGCTGCCAAAATTTTGGCTTGAACGAGTAAAATAAGATGTTCAATAAACTAACTTAATAAACCGGCCTGACTCGGAACAATCGCCGCGCTTGAGTACGAACCTCGCGCGAGCCTATGACTTGACTTCCGGACGGCCCGGGACCGATTCGATGAATGACTAACTCACTAAAGCTTCAAAATCTTTTAAAACATCTTAATAAATCTCAAAACAAACCAATAAAACCTCAGTTTCCATGAAATGGGGCTGAACCGGCGTCACCGGCAACCGGCGCGTCTTAATACGGCGCGCCTTGAAACGGCGCGCCTTGAAACGTCACGCTCTCAAAAGGGCGCACCGTTTTAAGGCCTCCCCCTACACCTACGCCCGATGGCGCCATTTTAACCTATTCCTATGGTTCCTGCGCCATTTTAAACCCTATACCTACGCGTATCGTGCCAGTTTCGTTCCGAATCGCGTCGTCGTGCCATTTTAATCCTCTCCTCGCCTCCGGGGTGATTTCCAGTGTTAATAATAGAATCAAATAAACCCTGTAATCAATAAATTTAATAATTTGGTTTGTTTAAAACCTTAATTAGCGATTCTCATAACTTCATCACCAGGCTTTAGTCTAAGCATTCATGCCACATCATTGTATGCTAGTGCACGGGCCCTCGGTATCTCAAATGACATGAGCAGAAAGCTGGGCAACGTCCGACGGGAAGCTCTTGCTACACGTGATGGTGGTCTTCGGACCTAAGTCCTCCACCATGTACTGAGGGTCCGCCCTAATAAACCATGCATGGTAGATCATAGCATCTTGCATGATCATTCGCATCCTATGCATCCTTTATTCCGGCCTCGACAGCCCATTATCTCGGTAATTAATCAAAGGTTTTCCCTCCTCGTGGGGGATGTAATTAACGCCATAGTCTTTATGGTATGGCGGACTGCTGGTCCCGATCGAATCTCACTCTCGCTCAACACGGGTCAGAATGAGGGCACAATAAACTCGTCACGCATGTGACTAGCACGCCTACGTAGTCAATCAGTCAGTTAACTACCGGTTAGTTAATTGGTTGATCGACACGTGAAATAAGCCAAATAAACCTAAGTGATAATAGACAACCAAAACATCGGTCAAACAAGTCTGGCACGCCCGGTGGGACCAGTGTCACCTTTCATCTCTTTGCCGAGATGCTTGGGCTTCGAGGCCCTCCTAAAGGCTACTGATCATCGGTTTGTTGGTCTTTTCAGGCAAACAATGACGACAACCACTGGATTGACTGGCGTTGGTTTCGGCCCGTCGATCGTTGCGGGTCACGCGCAAGGGTACCTGGCGATGCCCACGGTGTTTGGCAGCTTCCTTGCCGCTGTTGGCTTCCCCAACTTCTTGGGGTTAGCTTTCGTAGACATGCTGGAGGTAGAGCCCTCGGAGCCTGTCGAGGGAGCTGCAAAAAAGGAGGAGCATCTGAAGGCTCAAAGCTGCAACGAATCACCCAAGGGTCCAACTCTGGTCGCCAGCTGCCTGGTGCACCATGCCGTCCGTGGGATCCGCCCCGATGCTGTCAACAAGAACTCTGGAGGACGTCAGCGCAAACAACTCCGGAGAGGTACTGCCATGGTTACCGGATCTCTGTCGCAATCCAGTAAATCCATGATGGTCGGTGGCGTACGCGTCTTCCTCGACGGGCGCGACGCACGGATAGTCCCGGACCGGGTCATCCCCGTCGTCCCCATCTACAACTCATACCAAGCCCTCGCTGGAAGGAGGGCGGAAAGAGAAGAAGCCAGCCACTACGGCCAAGAGAAGTTGGCCCCCAGGCCAAGGAAATTTAAACAGGTGTGGATCCCCAAAAGGGTCCAGCCTGTCCATCAAGTTGCACCTATCCGCCGCCTCCTTGCTGGCGACGGAATGGAAGGAAGAGAGGAAAGGGACCTGGCCCCAAGAAAAGAAGAAGTGGTTGCAGACCCTCCGCGATGCGAAAGTTTCCGGGCCTGCGCCCTCCAAGCCAACATCCCTGCTGTGGGATGAAGATTCTGACAACATGCTGACAGAGCTTGGATAGCTTACATCCCTCCTGCGGGGGGTCGACAATTGTCCCCCGTGCTGCATCAAGAACGGGGTCGAGAAGAAATGACCAATTTGGTCAAGAACTATTTCCGAGGGTAGGCAACCCCTCGCTTGGACAACATCGGCTGATGCAAGCAGCCGCAACCAGTGAAGACTTTTGCCCATCAATGGTAGTTGAAGAAGATGAAAGAGAAAAGATGATGATGTCGTCAGTCGACGACAATGGCTATGATGACGGCTTTGAGATCAAAGCTGATAAAGCCGCCCCTAGACGGGAGGATACAAGAAGGACTTCTGTGTTCGAGAGGCTGACCTTCCCGGATCGGGCTAAGAGAAGGGTCCATCGATAGAGAAGAAGGATGCAGGTCATCACCTGCAACATGGCTGGCATACTCGGCCGATACGGGGGACTTCCCGAAGACCCCCGCGAGTTGGATCAATTGGCTGCGAGGCCGGGGCCGAATATTCGAAGAGCAGAGGCAGCAAGGGAGCTCCTGGTGATAGCCAGAGGAAAACAACCCCTGGTCTACCACCAGTGGAATGATGAAGCTGCTATTCTAACCGCCAATGTAGTGACGGCGGAAGAAGAGGATGACGTCCTCCTCGACATCCTGCCCAAGGGTACGCCCGGGAAAGCAACAGAAGCCATTCCCAGCATGGCAACTATGGACCCAACGGTCCTGATGCTACTTCAAAGATATCAGCAAGAGATAGACTTGCTGAAGAAACAGCTGATGGAGAAGACTGAACAGTCATCAGCTTCCAAGCCGCCCGAAGTCCAGGGTGAATCATCCCGGTGAGCGGTTCGTCATGTCGACCCTCCGCCACTCTACACCTTGCCTCAGTCGTCAGAGCCGAGCATGGTGACGACTCAGCAGCGGCCACCACAGTCACAGCCGCTGATGCCGCCGGTGCTCCCTCAAGCGCACCAGGCACCTCCACTGCTGCGTCCTCCACAGGCAACCATTTTGGTCACCCCGTACTTGCAGCCAGCACACTTCTATCTAGAGCCAGTTGACCCCACGGTCATGAACCAGATGATGGTGGAAAGAATGATCGAGCTGAAGCTCGCAGAAAGGAGTGAAGGCGACTACGTCGCATTCGATGTCTATCGGGTGCCTTACCCGCAACACCATGCTGCCAAGTGGCTTCCACCAGGGATCAACAAGCCGCCCAAGTTCGACAAATTCAACGGGAAGGGATCCCCGAAGGAACATATTGCATATTATATGACTGTCATGGGTGATCTGGCCACCGACGAGTCATACTTGCTAAAGTTTTTCGGGTCCTCGCTGACGGGGCTCGCATTCGAATGGTTCTCCAGCCTCCCGACCGGGTCGATCATCGACTGGTCAGATATGTAGAGGAAGTTTAGGGAAAGATTCCATGTTACAGAAAGGGAGGTCACAGTGGCCGAACTCTACTCAACAAAGCAAAGGGCAGATGAGACAGCCCTCGACTATATTAAGAGGTGGAGGAACCTCAGAATGAGGTGAAAGCGGCCCCCGCATCAGGAGGACGCTGTACAAATATGCAAACAGAACCTCAGGAGGGAGGTTCTAGAAAAGATGATCGGGATAGAAATATGATCGTTTGACCGATTAAACAATGTCGTGGCCAAGGTGGAAGCCATTCTGGCCAGACCTGCCCCTACATCAGCTGCCAGCACAGCCCATAAGGGCAAGGCAGTGGAGCGGCGCCCGGCGCCTAAAGAAGCGAACACTCTTGATATCAAGGCGTTCAAACAACAGAAAGATAAAGACATGAAGGCGGTCGCCCCACAGCCTACAAAAGTCCCAGACGGCAAAGAAGGTCCCTCGCTACGGGACAAGATGAAGAAAGCCTACTCCTTTCCGAAGGACAAGACCCGGATTCTGTTCGACTGGGTAACGGAGTATGGCGTGGTCACCCTGCCAGAGCCAAAGAGGCCGGAGGACATGAAAAAGAAGGACAATCCAAGATTTTGCCCCTGCCACCAGATGTTGGGGCATCCAATGGAAGACTGCTATGTTTTCAAGGACATCATCGAAGGGATGGTGAAGAAAAATGAAATAGAATTGGAAGAGTACAAAGTGGACCCTCCTCAGTCACATGAAGCCCCTCTTAGAAGAGCAGGAGTCAACATAATCTCCCTATATCAGGCATTGCCCGAGGAGATCTCTGAAGCAAGTACGCGGAGCACTTATGAAACTCATTTCTTGGAGCCCGCGAAGGAACAACAAGGATGGCAACAGGCCCCTGCGAAGCACAAAAGTAGGAAAGCACCCCGCCCGAAAGTGGGGGCACATATCCGTGGTGTTACACCACGACCCGCTCCACCGGTGGTAGCACCTGCATGGATCACTCCACCTGTAGCCATCAGGATACCTACACACAATCAGAGGAGACAAACTCCACTACCGGTGGTCAAGGAAACCAATCCTGGGGTCCGCCGACTACAAAACCTCATTGAAGGGCTAGACGAGTACGTGCAGCCCGAATTGAAGCCTTTGCTGGTGCGGGACCATGTCCCATGGCAATAACTGGAGCAGCTCTCACTCGAGCAAAAGGAGGAAGCAGAAGCAGCATCCGATAAGGAGGGCAGTTTGTTCTGGGGGAAGGCGCCTGCTGAAGCAAGGAAGAGGAAGAAACAAAAGAAGAAGAAAGGAAAGGCTGCTAAGCCCGATAAAGTGCAGGTTGTCTCCTGTAATACTCTATCAGCACTCTTCAACCTGCCCGGAGAGGAGGAAGAAGAGGAAATTTGCTTCACACCCCTTGCTGGGGGAGGCAAGGCCGAGGCCGCAACCGCTGCACATGCAACCCGGTCAGGCCGGAAATGGGGGCGCCAGCTGCCACCCAACCACAATATCATATTCAGGGGAGAGCAGCCCTACAAGACACCTCCCCCGGAGGTCAAGGGAGTCCAGATCCCTCCTCCGCCAGGCCTATATAGCAAGAGTGGGGGCAAGGTAGTCCCTTCATTTCTTGAATTCATGAAGATATCTAAGGGGAAGCAGCCTTGCCAGGAGGCTAACCCTGCACCCGGGAATGTTCACCCGCAAGCAGCACAATCTGCCAAAGCTCCAAATACAGATGGAGCTTGCCCCGCAGTAGCTAATGAAGAACATCAAGGATCCGGTGCTAAATAGAAAGGCGCCGAGTCCGAGGCAGATGAAGCAGGTCCGTCAGGGGCCGCAACTCAGGACTCTCCCAAGCCTAGGTGGGCTGAAGAGATGAAGCTTTCCAATGTCTGAGCTGGGAGCCGAATAATGAAGCTACTCAAGAAGCTCCCTGCTAGATTTACAATATGGGAGATCCTCTCTTTGAGTGAAGAGACTCGACAGGCGATCATCGCTGCTCTGCAGACACCTGCTCATTTTGAGACCTGCTTGGCTTAAACAATGCCGGAAGCCAGCATGACCTTCACTCCAGAGGATATGCTGCTACCCACCATCAGCCACAACAAGCCGCTATACATGAGAGGGTACCTGAACGGGAGGGAGCTGAACAGAATTCTGGTCGATCCCGGTGCAGCTGTCAATATTTTGCCCTATAAAATATACGAGAGGCACCACTTCAACGTGCATCTCAAGAAAGTCGGGGATATACGTATCGTCGGCTTCAATCAAAAATGTGAAGTGTCAATGGGGGTGGTAGAGTTCACACTTACCTTGGCAGATTTCACTACGACGGTGCAGTTCCATGTCATCGACTCCCCCACCTCGTACAAGGCGCTTCTCGGCCGCCCATGGTTGCATGAAAATATGGTGGTGCCTTCCACGCTCCACCAATGTATCAAATATAGTCTCCAAGGGAGGGAAGAGAGGATATTTGCGGACCTCCACTCGTTCGAGGTATTTGAATGTCACTTGGCGGACACCAACCTATATGCGGGGCCTTCTCAAAGGACCTCTAAAGCCAAGACCCCTGCGGGGGCATCAAGGAACGCATCCGGCGATGATTGGTATCCACCACCGCCGCGCGGATACATCAAGCCCAAGGTGGTCTCTCATATCACAGCATCCGGGGACGTGGGCAGAATCGCACCCCCAACATTATTCCCTGAAGCTAATAAAGTGCAGGTCGGTTGGCAGCACAACTACATTGGAGTCCTGGACGGCCTCACCAAGCCGATTCCCGGCCTCAATGACCCCACTGTCGAGCCTTTCAAAACTTGGGAGGTGACAAAGGTAGATGTACCCAGCAGCTTGTTCTATACGGCTGAAGAGCACCCTACTCGGGAAGACACAGATTGCTGCCTCCCCGAAGATATAAGCAATCCGTCAGTCCCCGTCAAGGGTCTGGCATTCACAACCAATCAGATGGCCAGGATGTTTCAGAAGCAACACATCTCCTCCGATCAGCCTCATAAAAGCAAGGAGGCTTTCCAGAAGATGTGGTATCCCTCAAGTCTGGATAAGGAAATGAGACGCGTCTCTCAGCACCCGGGGTTGGGCTTCACCCTAGAAGAATATTATTATAGTGGGCGATACGAGGTGGACACCATCTCCGCCTTATACCCTGCGGAAGGTAGCCCACTGGGGGCAACTTTTGATGAATACCCAACAGAAGCTGAATATGCTAAGCCGACTCAGCCCGGAAGTCAAGAAGCAGAGACCTTGATTCCTTGTCGAGGCTGGGAGTAGGTCTATCCCGAAGAAGGGGCCCTTCAAGCCAAATTTGATACGGCTAGCAGCAGCGAAGCCGAAGATGTTGAAGAAACATGAACCTCTCCCTCCAATGGAGTCCTACTAATAATGACCTCAGCACCTCTGCTGCCAATCAGGGAAGCATCAACCGACTCCGGTCAAGAGGCACATGCTACCGAGAGAGAAGAGACCACTTCTGCGGAAGGTACAACTGCCTTAGAGGGCAAAACCTCCTCAACCTCTGCTATAAGACCGGGAGTCTGTCCCAGCCCGGCCATAAGCAACCACCAGCCTAGCATGGCCACAACTCTATCTATGAGGGATGAAGCTGCTCTCTCGCCCTTGGAAATTGCAACGGCCATGGACTTGCTAATAGAGCAATCTGCACAGCTGCTATTGAATGAAGCAGAGGACCCCCTGGAGGCTCTGATGATGCCAAATGAGGAAATCGAGGTCCTCGACCCCGAAGATGACATTCCAGATTTCGTCGACCTCCAACCGGCACCTCCGGAGATAGAAGACAGAGGCCAAGCTATAGTCGACGAGCTGATAGAAGTCAACTTGGGAAGTGAGGAATACCCTAGGCCTACCTTCCTCAGCGCCCAGTTATCCCTAGAAGAACGGGAGCTGTATACCCAGCTGCTGCAAGAATACTGGGATTGCTTCGCCTGGACTTACAAAGAAATGCCGGGATTGAGTCCTGCAGTTTCACAACATGAGCTGGCGATCAGCCCTGAAGCCGAGCCGGTGAAGCAACCACCGCGGCGCATGAGGCCAGAGCTCATCACTCAAATTTGTGCAGAAGTCGACAAACTCATTGACGTGGGATTTTTCGAAGAAAATCAGTACACCACGTGGCTGGCAAATATTGTCCCCGTGAAGAAGAAGAATGGACAGATCCGGATATGTGTTGACTTTCGAGATCTGAATAAAACCTGTCCCAAGGATGACTTTTCGGTGCCAATAACGGAAGTCATGATTGATGCTACAACCGGCCATGAGGCCCTGTCATTCATGGACGGGTCGTCCGGCTACAACCAGATCTGGATCACGGAGAATGACCGTGTCCATACTGCCTTCCGAACCCCTAAAGTCATCTATCACTATAAGAGAATGCCGTTCGGACTGAAGAATGCTGGCGCAACTTATCAGCGCGTAATGATCGGAATCTTTGATGAGTTGCTCTACCACAAGGTCGAGTGCTACATAAATGATATGGTGGTCAAGACCAGAAGAAAAGAAGACCATCTGCAGGACCTCCAGATCATTTTTCAGAGACTTAGGCAGCATGAATTGAAGATGAACCCTATGAAATGCGCGTTCGGAGTGTCGAGCAGAAAGTTCTTGGGTTTCATTGTCAGATATCGGGGAATCGAGATAGACCCTGCAAAGATCAAAGCGATTCAGGAGCTACCTGCACCGAGGAACCTCTCTGAGCTGAGATCACTACAGGGCCGCTTGGCTTATATTCGGCGGTTCATTTCCAATTTGTCAGGGCGATGTCAGCCTTTCCACAAATTGATGATGAAGGATGTTCCCTTTTACTGGGATGAAGATCGCCAGACAGCCTTTGACAAGCTGAAAGACTATCTGAAGACTCCTCCAGTGCTAGGCGCACCGGTGAAAGGACGGCCGCTGATATTATATATAGCAGTCACACACAACTCTCTGGGGGTAATGTTGGCCCAGAATAATCAAGAAGGGAAAGAACATGCCCTCTACTACCTCAGTCGGAGACTGGTTAGGACTGAGGAGAAATATACTTATATTGAGAAGACCTGTCTGGCACTGGTCTTCACAGTCTCTAAACTTCGACACTATATGTTGTCGCATGAAATCAGCCTGGTATCCAAGGAGGACCCGCTGAAATATATTATGTCCCGGCCAGCACTCAAAGGTCGCTTAGGCAAATGGGCGGTCATCCTTATGGAGTTTGATATCTCCTATGTACCGTGAAAGGCTGTCAAAGGCCAAGCTATTATAGACTTCTTCGTCGAGCACCCGGTGCCAGAAGACCGTCCGCTAGAACCGGAGCTTCCTGAAGATGAAACTCTAGAAGCCGCTCAAGTGCAGCCCTCCTTGTGGCAGCTATATTTTGATGGCGCTTCCAGAATTGACACCTCGGCCATTGGGTCAGCCAGGGTCAAAGCAGGAGCAGGCATAGTCCTGAAGTGCTCAGAAGGGGAAGTCGTGCACACATCTTGTTCAATAAACAAGCCGTGCACAAATAATGAAGCAGAGTATGAAGCCTTGATAATCGGATTACAGATTGCACTGTCCATGGGAATTCAAATGTTGGAAGCATTCGGAGACGCCATGCTAGTTATAAAACAGCTGGAAGGAGAGTTTGATGTGCGAAAGCAAGAGCTCCTCCCTTACCATCAGATAGCAACCCGCCTGATGTCAAGATTCTACTTCATCAGCATCAAGTATGTCAATCGAGGCTAGAATGCTTAGGCAGACGCCCTCGCTAAAGTGGCTAGTTCTTTGGCAGTCCCGCTAGACACAAGCCTGAATATAACCGTGATCAACCGCCGGCAGGTCCCCAGTATGATAGAGGTCTGGGCCGACGAACAAGAGAGTGAGGTGGCAGCCGTCGAAGAGGTTCAACAGCCCGATTGGCGAGAACATCTCCTATGGTGGTTTCAGCACCAACAGCTCCCAAAAGAGAAAGAACAGAGAATGAAACTCCTGAGGGTCAAAGACTCTTACGAGATGAGAAACGGGACCCTATTCCGAATAATGGCGGATGCCCAAAGGAAAGTTCTACTTCATTGCTTGTCTTTAACAGAGGCTGGGCAGGTGATGCAAGAAGTCCATGCGGGCTCAGCTGGAGCGCACCAGGCCGGCCCGAAGATGAAAATTGAGATAAAGAAATTGGGTTACTATTGGCCCACTATATTTGATGACTGCTCCAAGTTCGCCAAGACATCACAGAAATGTCAGGAGCATGCCAATGTGTCAAGAAGACCTCCAGTGCCACTACACCCCACCTTGCCAAGCTGGCCATTTGCTCAGTGGGGCACGGATGTGGTAGGGCCACTACCAGCATCTTCATCGGGGTGCAGATACATCTTAGCAGCTACAAACTACTTCTCCAGATGGGCAGAGGCAGTTGCGTTAAGAGATGTGACGGGAGAACTGGTTGCAAAATTCTTCCGGCAGAACATAATATTCCGGTTTGGAATTCCCAGCCGGATCATCTCTGACAACGGCAGCCATTTCAGAAACCAGAAGGTTTACCGACTAGCTGACAAATACAAGATTGACTGGAGGACATCGTCCCCCTACAACCCTCAAGCCAATGATCTTGCAGAAGCCTTCAACAAGACACTATGCACGTTGCTGGCAAAGGCCGTCAATTCTAATAAAAAGGACTGGGAAGAAAAGATGTACGAGGCACTCTGGGCCTATCGTACTGTCTATAAAACCCCAACTGGCTGCTCGCCATTCTCCCTCGTGTATGGGTTAGAGGCTGTGGTGTCGATTGAATTAGAAGTTCCCTCGCTGCGAGTCACCATCCAGCATGGACTAGTCAGCGGTGAACAAACTAATGTAGAAAGAAGATTGGAAGAGCTTGCCAAGCTCAAAGAAAAGCACCTCCGTGCGCAATAAAACATTCAACTCTACCAAGCTCGCATGGCCCGTGCTTTCGATAAGCTGGTCAAAGGTCGAGAATTCAAGAAAGGAAACCTGGTAATGGTCAAAATAAGAGAAGTGATGGCCTCCAACCCCAAAGGGAAGTTGGTCGAAAATTGGGTTGGACCATACGTTGTCCACCGGGTATATGAAGGGGGTACCTACGTCCTTGTAGACCACAAAGGAGTCATCCAGTTATTTCCCCTCAATGGAAAGCATATAAAGCTGTATCACGCGGCGCAACTGGTATTCCCCGAATAATCGGGCTACCCTACCTCGGTCCAGTGGCACCCAACCCTGGCCGAGCTACCCTTATCTTGATCTGGTGGCACTCCACCCTGATCGAGCTACCTTCATCTTGGTCTAGTGGCACTCCGCCCTAGACGAGCTACCCTTACCTCGGTCTAGTGGCACTCCGTCCTGGCCGAGCTACCCTACCTCGGTCCAGTGGCACTCAACCCTGGCCGAGCTACCCTTATCTTGAGCTGGTGGCACTCCGCCCTGATCGAGCTACCTTCATCTTGGTCTAGTGGCACTCCACCCTGGCCGAGCTACCCTTACCTCGGTCTAGTGGCACTCTGCCCTGGCCGAGCTACCCTTACCTCGGTCTAGTGGCACTCCGCCCTGGTCGAGCCTCCCTTACCTTGGTCTAGTGGCACTCCGCCCTGATCGAGCTACCCTTACCTTGGTATAGTGGCACTCCGCCCTGATCGAGCTACCTTTAACTTGGTATAGTAGGCACTCCGCCCTGACTGAGCTACCTTCACCTTGGTCTAGTGGCACTCCGCCCTGGCCGAGCTATCTTCATCTTGGTCTAGTGGCACTCCACCCTGACCGAGCTACCTCCACCTTAGTCTAGTGGCACTCTGCCCTGACCGAACTACCTTCATCTTGGTCTAGTGGCACTCCGCCCTGACCGAGCTATCTTCATCTTGGTCTAGTGGCACTCCGCCCTGGCCGAGCTACCTTCACCTTGGTATAGCGTCACTCCGCCCTAACCAAACTCGCATAAAATCAACAACATTGCCATTGCGGGACCTACGCCCCAATCGGCACCAATCTATTCTTTGCGTCAGCATTGTTTTCTTGCTGACGAATAAACCTTTTTCTGGCGCAAGACTTCGTGTCCTAGCCAACCCTTATATAATATTGCCATTGCAGGCCTTACGTCCGAATCGGCGCAGATCTCTCCTTTGCGTCAGCATTGTTTCCTTGCTGATGAATAAACCTTTTTCTGGCGCAAGACTTAATGTCCTAGCCAACCCTTATACAATATTGTCATTGCAGGCCTTACGCCCGAATCGGCGCAGATCTCTCCTTTGCATCAGCATTGTTTCCTTGCTAACGAATAAACCTTTTTCTGGTGCAAGACTTCGTGTCCTAGCCAACCCTTATACAATATTGCCATTACGGGCCTTACGCCCGAATCGGCGCAAATCTCTCCTTTGCGTCAGCAATGTTTCCTTACTGATGAACAAACCCTTTTCTGGCGTAAGACTTCGTGTCCTAGCCAACCTTTATACATCTTTGCCATTACGGGCTTTACGCCCGAATCGGCACAAATCTATCCCTTGTGTTGGCATTACCTTCTTGCTAACGAATAAACCCTTTTCCTCAGTGCAAGACTTCGTGTCCTAGCCGACCCTTTCAACGTCCTTCTGTGACATGAGTCAAAAAAAAGAAAAGAAAAATGGGGTTTAAAATAGAGATACCCCGTCAGACTTGTTCCTGCATTCGGAACAAGGGCAAAAATGGCTATAACCCGGCTGCGGTGAAAACCCAAAAGGGCGTTCCAGGCAAAAGCGGGTACCCCGCCACGTGAAAACCCGAAGGGGCGCGTGGGCAAAAGCAAGAGGGGGCTGGCTTCGGTGAAAACCCGAAAGGGCGCTCAGGTCAGTAAAGTGGTAATCTAAAAAGTTCCTTTTTATTCTCCTCCTAATGAAACTCCCAAGGGACAATCATCAAAAGTCCCACCGGAGATCCCCTACGAAACCCATGTTCGACCCTCATCATCATCGGCGAGATCGGTCGGCCTCTATCCTTTAACTCGGACCATTCGTCCCCATTAATGAACATACCCTTACTTCGACATGTAACCCATGTCAATGAACAAACCCGTGTTTGACCCTCGTCATCATCGGCGAGATCGGTCGGCCTCTATCCTTTAACTCAGACCTTTTGTCCCCGTTAATGAACATACCCTTGCTTCGACATGTAGCCCATGTCGATGAACAAACCCGTGTTCGACCCTCGTCATCATCGGTGAGATCGGTCGGCCTCTATCCTTTAACTTGGACCTTCTGTCCCCGTTAATGAACATACCCTCGCTTAGACATGCAGCCCATGTCGATGAACAAACCCGTGTTCGACCCTCGTCATCATCGGCAAGATCGGTCGACGTCTATCCTTTAACTCGGACCTTCCGTCCCCGTTAATGAACATACCCTTGCTTCATCACGTAGCCCATGTCGATGAACAAACCCATGATCGACCCTCGTCATCATCGGCGAGACCGGTCAAACTCTACCTTTAACTCGGACCTTTCATCCTTGTTAACAAACATACCCCTTGCTTCAATATGTAACCCATGTCGATGAACAAACCCGTGCTTGACCCTCGTCATCATCGGCGAGACCGGTTGACCCCTATCCCTAAAATTGGACCTTTCGTCCTAGTTAAGAACTATATGGCCTTTACTTCGGTATTTAACCAATGTCGACGAACTAAACCAGGGCCCGACTCTTGTCATCATCGACAAGGCCAGCCGGCATCCTAAGCAGACAAGTTCTCCCATGTTCCGGATTCTCCGTGGAATAAAAAAAAGAAAAAAAAATAGGGGAAAGAAAGAAACAAAAATGGGGTTAAAAATGGAGATACCCCGCCGGCCTTGTTCCTAGACTAGGATAAGGGCAAAAATGGCTATAACCCGGCTGTGGCGAAAACCCGAAAGGGCGTTGCAGGCAAAATTGGGTACCCCGTCACGTGAAAACCTGGAAGGGCGCGTGGGCAAAAGCAAGAGGGGGCTGACTTCGGCGAAAATCTGAAAGGACGCTTGAGTCAGTAATGTGATAACAAAATGAATTAAAATAAAAAAGTGATGATGATGTAGCAGCGAGGTTACCCTCGTTCGTCATTCCACTTCCTTCTACCCCTTCGGCCCTTGTCACCATCGGCAAGACCATCTACCCTTCCGGTCCTTGTCACCATCGGCAAGACCGTCTACCCTTCGGTCCTCATCACCATCGGCGAGACCGTCTACCCTTTCGGTCCTTGTCACCATCAGCAAGACCATCTACCCTTGCGGTCCTTGTCACCATCGGCAAGGCCGTCTACCCTTTCGGTCCTCGTCACCATCGGCGAGACCGTCTACCCTTTCGGTCCTTGTCACCATCGGTAAGACCGTCTACCCTTTCAGTCCTTGTCACCATCGGCAAGACCGTCTACCCTTTTGGTCCTTGTCACCATCGGCAAGACCGTCTACCCTTGCGGTCCTTGTCATCATCGGTAAGACCGTCTACCCTTTCGGCCCTTGTCACCATCGGCAAAACCATCTACCCTTTCGGTCCTTGTCACGATCGGCAAAACCGTCTACCCTTCGGTCCTTGTCACCATCGGCAAGACCGTCTACCCTTTCGGTCCTTGTCACCATCGGCTAGACCGTCTACCCTTTCGGTCCTTGTCACCATCGGCTAGACCGTCTACCCTTTCGGTCCTTGTCACCATCGGCTAGACCGTCTACCCTTTCGGTCCTTGTCACCATCGGAAAGTCCGTTTACCCTTTCGGTACTCGTCACCATCGGCGAGACCGTCTACCCTTTCGGTCCTTGTCACCATCGGTGAGACTGTCTACCCTTTCGGTCCTTGTCACCATCGGCAAGACCGTCTACCCTTTCGGTCCTTGTCACCATCGGCAAGACCGTCTACCCTTTTGGTCCTTGTCACCATCGATAAGACCGTCTACCCTTGCGGTTTTTATCACCATCGGCAAGACCGTCTACCCTTTCGGCCCTTGTCACCATCGGCAAGACCATCTACTTTCCGGTCTTTGTCACCATCGGCAAGACCATCTACCCTTTCGGTCCTTGTCACCATCAGGCGAGCCCCGATCAACTATCCTTTAACTTGGACCTTCCGGCCTCGTTAATAGACAAATTACCTTTGCTTTGATATTTAAACCATGTCGATGAATCAACCGCACTCTCAGCTTTCGTCACCATCGGCGAAATGCATAAGGCATATTCACCTACTTTGGCTACGTCCCACCTTGGCCAAAGTCTGGCTCCGGGAACAGCTGTGCTACGGTGGAGCGAACACCTCACCCCTTCGCTGAAGGCATGAGCGCTGTCTTGCGCCAGTAGCTCATACCTTTGGACTAAGCTAATCGACTGAAGGAAGGAAGTAAAGAAAAGAAAGAAAGAAGCCATGATTGGGACGGCAAATAAAGATATTTCATTGATGTGAGATGGCAGAATACATCCCAGCCCGGGGCATTCCCCGAGGTACATAAGCTCCGAAGGCAAAAAGGAGCGGAATTTGATGCAAAAAGAAAAGCAGAATGAAGCTACGGCAAAGGGCACCGGAAAATGTCCTCTAACTCCAAGAGGCCTAGGGAAGGATACTGGGTCAGCTCTTGTAACTGAGATTCGGTAGCTGTCAGCTGTGATAACTTTTCATCCAGCGAGGCAAATTGTTCTTTAGCTAGATCAGCCTCTTCTACGGTCTGGACCTCCAGGCGCTCAGCCTCCTGCAGTCTGGCTTCAGCCCTAGCGAGTTCTGCACGTAGCTCCACTATCCACGCCGTGAGGAGGGACCGGCGTTCTGAGATATTGCTAGCAGCATCTCTCAGTTGCCCCATGGTCCCCCTCAATGAAGCGGCAGCAGCTTGGCAATCCACCCTCTCTAATTTCAAAGCTACTAGCTGATCAGATACCTCCCGGCTGAGGTACTCCCGCCTGTTGGCATGCTTCAGCAACATGGTGACCCGCGGGGTCCAATCATCCATTGGACACCCAAATGCCAATAATGGGCGGAAGAGGTGTTCGATCAGACTCTTCAGCCGCTGAAGATTATCCAGAGACTGCCACACCATGTCACTGGAAAACTGTAAACCTAGAGGTGAAGTCTCGGGAAGCTGGAAGTTCACCCTGCTGTCTACCTCCGCCCAAATATCGTCGCCCGCCCCAGAGGACGTCGACGCCATGATCTGCAGCGTGCCAACGCCAGACTCGACAACGGCGACTGATGCAGTTGGGAGAGTCTCCACTACAGCAACTTCCTTGCCTGCCCTTTGAGGTGAAGCCGTAATAGCCATCTCAGCAGCCGAGGATGCTCGCTCCTCATGTACAGTCCCACCGGATTCTACCGAAGAGGATTTCTCAATGACGGCCAAGGCCTTAGAAGCATCGGCCTCTTCTTCAACAATTTCTCCCGCTTATATATCCGGGAGGCTACTCTGCTCCAGCAGCAATTCCTTGCCGACGACTGGGGCTTGAGGTTCCGCGACTTCGGACGGGCCACCAATTTCTACAACTGCGCCGGGCTCCTCTTAGGCCGCTGCTGCGGCGTAAGTCTGTGGAATTCGTAGGGCGATGGGCCGCACAACTGGTGGAAAAGCTGGTTGGCTCATGCCTAAGTCGGGAAGAGGTATGCGAACCATCACAGTTGGCGGCACCACCTCAGCCTGCATCACATATATGTATGTCAGCCAGCGGGCTTGTAAATAAAAAGAGGGGCTGCGGGTGGGTGTCGGAACACTTCCTACCTCGACCGACACTATATTTAGGATTCCAAGAGTGGCCTCTGAAGGTTCCGGCCCTCCTCCTGCTATCAGGTATGATGGCCCGTGCTCGACTCCTAGTAGTCTCGGAGGGCTGAATGTCAAAAAGTCACTTTCATAAGCTGAAGAGGACCCGGCATCCTCAGTTTCTGTATCAGCCGGTGGAAGCTCGTCGTCACTGGGACCACCACCATAGTCGACCTGCTCAAAAGAAGAGGAGTCTTCGGCCTGCTCTCGAATCTCCAGCACCTGAGGGGATACCGCACTGCTCAGAGTGACTACCTCAGCTAGAGTCTCCCCGACGGTTTCTGCCTCGGGAGCGTTAGCCTGATGAATATCCGGGGATTTCTCCCTTGAAGACACCTACTCTCCAGCAGTGGCTTCTCCCACGGCCTCGGCTTCGGGGAGCATCGTCGGCCGAACATTGACTGGGAGCAAGGGTAATGGATAGTCAAGACCCGACTGAAGATACAACGGGCCACCAGGCTCCATAGACAAGTTGCAAGTTACCTTCCATCTCCTGGTGGGGTGTCGGTGAAGGAAAATCTCTCTCAACAAAAGCTGAAGAAGCTTCCTCTTCTCTCTCTATGGCCGCATCACCTGTCACCGCCCCTAGCCCGACAAGGGCGAAAGTAGTGCCAGCAGCTGCAAAAAAAAAAGGGATGGTCGGCCAAAGTGGCAGAAATAAATGAACAAGCCACGGGGGGACAAAAGGTCCCCTTCATCTCTGGGCCCTTGCGTCCAAGCGGCCTCAAATTCGGAGAATGATGGAATCCAGGGAGGAACGACAACGGGTTCCTCTTCAGCGGCCTTCCTCCGGCGCGCCCGGGTAGCACGGGTGTCTGCCTTCTTGGCCTTGCTGGTGGCCTCCCTGACTTGGGACCTGGTTCGCTTCCGCGAATCGCCAGGAGGCAGCGGCGTTGTGGTTGGAGCTGGTTCCAGGATGTCGAAATATGAAGGCTTCTATGCCTTAGAAATCAGCTCCCTGTAATGCCGAGTCGCCTCCACGGAGAGGTGAGCTGCGAAGGCGTACGGGTGAGAAAGATGCATGCTGAATATGAAGGAAGCAGCTTAAAGGATGAAAGGAAAGACAAGCATACCTGGCGGCCCTGTGTATCGGGGAGTGAGCGGCCAATAAAATAGTGCGGGCGCCTTGTCTCGGGAAGCCGCCTCACAAACAAGCCAGCATACATCTCCTATTTTCTCACTCTTCTCAACTAGCTATGCCAAATCTTCATGGCCGCAAGAAGATAAGTGATAATATAGGCTCAAGTGGTCCAACCCCCAGCCGTCAGCATACTTAAAAGATATTAAGAGCTGGTGGTCGAAAATGGCTTCTAATGGACCGGAAATTGAAAGCCCTTGAGAATGAAGCAGGGCGAATATCCAGGGGGTATTGGAATACAGGTCTTCCCGCCTATCCTCCCTCCTTATGAAAGTCCTATATGGATGAAGACGGTCAACTTCTGGACGCCAGCCCACCACTACCGGAAGGGGCTCCTCCGTCGGGATGGGAATCATCTGAAGAACGGTCCGCTCACTGCTGACCCGGCATAACCCCCAAAGTGTCTTGACGTAGTCATCCTTCTGAATGTCCGACATCTTCGGGTCGACCTTAGACGACCGACTCTTCACTCCTTTCTTAGCTCCCAGATATGCCATCACCTCGGTGTTGGACCAGGACTTCAGTTTCTTTGGATAAGCCGGATCGATGTCCAAAGCAGGCTCCCGCTGAGAATCTAGGAAACGATGCTCTGCAACATGCCAACAGTCTTTTCGGAAGTTCCGGTAGAAGCCCGTCAGTGCATTCCACCACTTGATAAAGTCCGGAGTCACTCTGGGCAGACGAGCGGGGGATGGCACCCTTAAGGACACATCCTCCCGGCGGTGGAAGTAATCCCACCATGTGCGAGCTTCATCCGTGGTCGTCTGGCCAGCCCGATGCCTGTTTGGAAGATTAAACCAGGCTGAAGAAGAAGGAATCTGCTGGTCGTACCCAAAATTTTGGCCAAAATGGAAGGGGTAGTACGGGCTCCAGCCACAGCAAGCCGCTCTTCCTGAAGACAAGGACACTGGGGCGAATGACCAGTGCCCAATCAATCAACTCCGGCTCCAGAATTGGCCTTGTGCTCTTGGTGCCGGCGAGTGGATGAATAAACTCCTCTGTCTCGAACAGGCGGCATTGGCGCATCTTATTGACGAGGGGGCTGGAGCTAGCTGACAAGCTCCGAAAATGCAAAACTCCTAGGGAATATGCCGGGACTGTGGTGAACTTCCCCCGAATAGCAAAAAGCTGATCCACCATTGAAGATGGCTCAGCACTGGCAAACTCGATCATCCTCGGCACAGGACGATCCAACTGCATCGACCGGGGAGCTGCTTCAGGAAACAAAGTGCAGACCGAGGCGTTGAAAAAGTGAATCGGACCAGCTGTCCATGAATTTCTGGGGATGCGTGATTTGTGTAGGTCCCCCAACATTATATATATGAGACATAAAGCCACTAGGCACAGGGACAGCTTCGTCCCCCAGGCCATCAGACAGGCAGGGTAAATGGCCTCCGGTCTGATTACTATCTCGTCCCCCTGAGGAAGAGCGAACGAGCAAAGCCAATATGTCAGATACGCAGCACAGTGTGTGACTGCGTCGACTCCTGTAGGGTTCGGGCCCCCTTGTCGCCCTCTCCCTGAAGCGGCAGGATAGGTTTTCTGGCGACGGGCCCTCTTCATTAGCTTCACTGCTGTCGGAGCTACTGTGGGGAAGTCTTCATATTGCTACTCCCCACCAAAGAAATACTGAAGCCACGTGCCCATCCGCACGCATCTTTTCTCACCAGGCTTCCGCGCTTCCCGTGAATCGAGCGTTAAACGCAACAGGGTGCGGTACGCCTTCATTAAATAGCGATAGGCAAAGCCTGTAAAGTATTTGCCTTCACCGTCCGTCTGGTCCTTCAGCCAGTCCGGGAAACAAACTTCTTCATACGGCTCCCCATCTATCGGTAAGTCGCTCAACTGGGACAGACTCCAGAGATCCAGCGAGGTCTCTCCCTCTGTAGTATAGAAAGTGTTGTATTCCGGGCAGAAGACTTCGATCATCCCGCAGCACAGACCTCGGGAGATTGGATATCGATACCGGGAAGCATATACGCTCTGATAGATGCCTGCATGCACCAGGATTGGAGCGTACTGCCACATCACATAATCTGTAAATTTAACAGCTCCCGATCTGAAGGCATGGGCATCGGTGGCTTTGAGCTCTCCAAACCACCCCACTGAGATTTGATGCTTAAAACAGACTGCTAAGCAGTCTAAGAGAAAGGGCTCATCTCGATACCCCAAGTGCAGCGGGGCAAGGAATAGACCGTATACGGGCTTCTCTATGTCAACACGCCCGGCGGTCTCGTTCCAGCGGGCTGGCGTGAACTGTGGTGCTCTTGTCAGTAGCCCGGCCTCTAGAGATAACTCCTGCACGCCAAGAACGGCTCCCCATTTTATGAGTTTGCCAGAAAGATATATGGGCATGCCATGAATGACCGACTCGGTCAGACTATCTCTGTCAGCCAGTAAAGCTCCCTCAGCTCGACGGACAAGAATTATATCACGCTTCCCGTGAAGGTTGAAGCGTCCGAGGAATGCCATCAAGTGCTTGTCCTTGGGGTGGTCCAGTCTGACGCCATCCCCTCGCTTATACTTAAAATGATTACCATCGAGAATCATTAGGCGGCCGGTGTCGACGGTATCAGTCTCCGAGTCCGAAGACTCAGCTACCACGGCTATCCGCCTGGACCCCCGATCAAGGGAGTGGACATTCCCCCATGTCACAGTAATGCGGGATGCAGAGGAAGAAGGATCGGATGCCATGTTATCTGCAAGGCAGTGTCTAGAAGAGAACGCGCAAAGTCAGAAATCAGTTAATTGAAACAAGACTTCTCACAAAATTTCGGCAGAGTCCCCCCAGCTCGGAAGTTTGCCAAAAGAAAAGTGGAAGCTGTCCACCAAGGGAGCGGCCACTAAAAGCAGCCATAGGCGCTAAGCCAAGGCCAAATGGGACACCCGAGGGATCTAGCTCCGAGGACAAGTCCTACAAGGAGCCTCCCGGGGCCCGAAGAAGTGGGTTTAAAACCTAAACAGAACAACACTCCACTCACCCCTAAGAAACTCGCCCACGCCCTCAGCTCACTCGACGCCGCGGGAAGAGAAGAAAGTGAGGAGAGAGAAATTTCTTTTGCAAATGAGCAGTGAAGAAGGGAAAATGAAGAAGAAGGCCCTTATATAGGGGGGCTCCACCCCTGTTAAAATGGCACGCCCCGGGGCGCGTCGTTTCAACCGTTTGGCGCGCCGGTTAACCCGGCGCCGTTTTAACCTCCAAAGCAAGAAGGCGGCCGTTAAACGCGACGCCCTCCAAACATCCAACGACGCCGGATTGACCTCCAACGTCGGAATTAAGTGCCGTTCCGATCCTCCGTCACCAGAGGAGATCAATCCAGACGAAGCTCATCCGTCGGTCCTGTTGCACTCCTACCTCGCTTGCAACACCCACGTCTGGGGGGCATTTGTTGGCACTCAAAATGTGATGAACGGCGATCAAACTGCAAAGACGAATGATACGGCGAACTGAAGCTCAGAAGCCGATGAAGAACAACCTGCTGAAGACTTCTCAAGCTGCCAGAGCCTCGAGTCACCTGGGACGAACACCGGCGACTTCACCTCAGGAGAGTCGAGATGAGTCCACAACCAACCGGCAGTGCGACCAAGCCTGCCTAATGATCCGGCATCGACTCCGTCGTGCCGCTACCCTACACCCGTCGCCCGACCAAGGACAACGGTCTACCCGGTGGCTCACCACCTGAATGAAGACTCTCCTAAGGAGGAAGAACGCCATCGATCCTTCATAACAAGGAACCGGAGGCTCTGGCAGCGGAAGGTCCCGATCACCCCACACGGGTTTGACTTCTCGCTATATTGGGTCCATTAGTTGCCGAATGATTGCCGGTCAAGGCGGAATTGTCTCGGATGTCATATCATCCCACAAGGAAGCTCCAGGCACGAGTCAAGCTGAGCCAGAAGCACAAATCATAGTGCCGAAGGCCGTGTCTGCGGGAAACCCGCGTGCTCAAGCCAAACACACATGAAGTTTGGATTAAGGTCGTACACCATACCGAGAGCTTCGTCAATGCCCCGTCAAGGTTTTCCAAGGACCGTGGGGAAAGGAAGAGTCAACGAGGGTTTCCGAAACCATCCCCGGACCCATCGGCTAGCCTACGTCGAGCGAACAAGCTAAATCGGCACATAAGAGGTCACCGGCGCCGCTTGATCCGGCGCCACCAAATCCGGCACGCCAAAGCAATTGGGGGACGTTTGTCCCCGATGCCACTAAATCTGGCGTGCCCCCTGTGGCACCGGATTAATTGGTTGCTATAAAAGCAACACTTCATTCGACCAATAAAAAAGGAGGGGGGGAGAAGAGAGGTAAAAAAAAAGAAAGGAGAGAACATTCGACGAGAGAAAAACAACAGAGGAGAGAAGAGATTCGAGAGCCACCAATCAGAGTGACGAGTCTAAGGGGTTTGCTTGGGGAAGAAGGGTTTCTGGTTCTCCACTGCCGCCGCCATTCTCGGTTCTGCTCGAAGCTCCCGCTGCCAGAGAAGGGAAGCGCTGCTCCATTGGTTTTAGGTGGGTCGTCGTGGTGTATTCCCGTCATTTTCCTCACCCATTTCGCTTGCCTTTAGCTGCGATGTAAACGGAGGAGGAGGGGAGGGCGATGATAGGAGCCCATTCCCCCCTCTCACCGTCTCTGTTGTTCCTCCTTCGATTGCTTCTTTCATCCGATGTTAATGGCAACCGTGCGACAATGCCGGCACTGGATTGAGTCCTGTACGACTTTCTTTTATGCAATGAATGAATATATCAATGGTTAAGGGGTTTAATGCTTGCTATCTTCATCTTCGCATAACCTCTCCTTCTTCCCCTGTGCGCATTCTTCTCTTGGCCGGCGCCGTGATAGGATGATACATATGTACATCCCCCATCCACTGTGCTTAAGATGATGAACGAAATAAGTTTCACCCGGTGCCGTCCTCACCTTTCTCTGCCCATTCATCTTCTCCTTGTTTGTGCATTTACCCTGCGCGAATGACTTCTGCCGTTCGTCTTCTCCGACGCCGACATGCCCGGCTACCCTGTGGGCTACATTAATCCCCCCTCTCCCCGGGGTTCTCTTCCGCTTGAACGCCAAAGGTTTCATCGCCGGAGGCGTACACGTATGTGCGTATCTCTGGTCGATTCTGAGCCTGACCTCTTATCCCCCTCTTGTTCTTGACCATGAGCAAGAGGAGATGAGGCTGTCCCTATACGCTGCATCATTCTCTTCTGAATGCTAACTCGATAGCCGTTCTATCCACCTGTGAATATATATATCTACGCATATACATATATCTATGGCTATCATAATTAATATGCTAACTGTGTATGTTTCGCAACCGCGCCGTATTACCATCTCTTTGAGGAAATTAGGTGACCGGGGAGAGGGGAACATTCCCCAGATTCACTGTGCTTCCACTCTGTCCACATGGGACCGTCTCTCAGTGACGAGTACTCTTATGGATTAACGAGTGAACATTAAACGGGTTAATCCCAATATACCCAAATCCACAGTCCTTGACGGACCTTGTGGTGGCCGTGAGACGGGTGCCCCTCGTAGGATGGCCCACGGGGTTTTCCCTCTCAATCGGTCATCCCGACTTAGACGTGGTACCGACTCGGGTCGTGTGCCCCTCGCAGGCTAGCCCTCGGGGTCTCCGCTCCAGTTATGAGTCGCGCTATCCGTCTACTCTCCACCCACGGACTTGGTGCCCCTAGTAGGATAGCCCTTGGGGTTCTCCTATCCATCCGGGTTCACCGGCCGCCGTTGTGCCACCCGACTTTTAGGGGTTGCTCCGCCATGTGAGTACTCCCCGCTTCTCCCTGACAAATCCTCTGGGATGAGGAGATGCTGCCAAAATTTTGGCTCGAACGAGTCAAATAAGCTGTTCAATAAACCAACTTAATAAACCAGCCTGACTCGGAACAATCGCCGCGCTCGAGTACGAACCTCGCGTGAGCCTATGACTTGACTTCCGGACGGCCCGAGACCGATTCGATGAATGACTGACTCACTAAAGCTTCAAAATCTTTTAAAACATCTTAATAAATCTGAAAACAAACCAATAAAAGCTCAGTTTCCATGAAATGGGGCTGAACCTGCGTCATCGGCAACCGGCACGCCTTAATACGGCGCACCCTATTACGTCGCGTCCTCAAAAGGGCGCGCCGTTTTAAGGCCTCCCCCTACACCTACGTCCCATGGTGCCGTTTTAACCTATTCCTACGGTTCCTGCGACGTTTTAAACCCTATACCTACGCGTATCGCGCCGGTTTCGTTCCGAATCGCATCATCGTGCCGTTTCAATCCTCTCCTCACCTTCGGGGTGATTTCCAGTGTTAATAATAGAATCAAATAAACCCTGTAATCAATAAATTGAATAAATTGGTTTGTTCAAAACCTGAATTAACGATTCTCATAACTTCATCATCAGGCTTTAGTCTAAGCATTCATGCCACATCATTGTATGCCTGAGTGTACGGGCCCTCGGTATATCAAATGACATGAGCAGAAAGCCGGGCAATGTCCGACGGGAAGTTCTTACTACGCGTGATGGTGGTCTGCGGGCCTAAGTCCTCCGCCACGTATTGAGGGTCCTCCCTAATAAACCGTGCATGGTAGATCATAGCATCTTGCATGATCATTCGCATCCTCTACATCCTTTATTCCGACCTCGACAGCCCATTATCTCGACAATTAATCAAAGGTTTTCCCTCATCGTGGGGGATGTAATTAACGCCATAGCCTTTATGGTATGGCGGCTGCTGGTCCCGATCGAACCTCACTCTCGCCCGACACGGGTCAGAATGAGCGTACAATAAACTCGTCACGCACGTGACTGGCACGCCTACGTAGTCAATCAGTCAGTTAACTACCGGTTAGTTAATTGGTTGATCGACACGTGAAATATGCCAAATAAACCTAAGTGATAATAGACAACCAAAACATCGATCAAACAGAGTCCTAGGTAGACCCATAATGAAATCCATGCCAATACTCTCCCACTTCCATTGAGGTATATCCAGCGATTTCAACTTCCCTGCAGGTCTGAAATGCTCAGCCTTAACTTGCTGACACACCAAGCATCTTCTCACAAATTCTACAATTTCTTTATTCTTATTCGGCCACCAGAAAGATCTATTTAAATCCTTAAACATCTTAGTACCTCTGGGATGAATAGTATATCTGGATCTGTGCGCTTCCTCGAGGATCTTGTTCTTAACTTCAGCCACATCAGGTATACAAGTCCTTCCCCAAAACAACAATCTGCCATCACCAGCGAGCATGAAGTCAGGTCTGCTATCCAAACTCTCCTTGATTTCTACCAACTATGGGTCATTATCTTGCAAGGACTTGATTTTTGCCAAAAATTTTGGTTTAAGCTGAATCTGAGCAATCATAACTCGGTCCTTGTCAACATTAATATCCAGACTGGCTAATTGCTCCAACAGTTTCCATTCTTGCAACATGGGACTTGACAACTTAGCCATTGGCTTGCGACTTAAGGCATCCGCCACCACATTACCCTTCCCGGGATGATATTCTATGGAGAAGTCGAAATCATTTAAATATTCTAACCATCTTCTCTGCCTCATATTGAGCTCTTTCTGAGAAAATAAATACTTCAAACTTTTATGGTCTGAAAATACTGTGACTGTCTCTCCATATAAGTAGTGCCACCATATCTTCAAGGCAAACACTACTGCTGCTAGTTCCAAATCATGGACATGATAATTCTCCTCATGCTTTCTCAACTGCCTAGAAGAGTAGGCTATCACTTTCCCGTGCTGCATCAGCACACAACCTAAACCAATTCCCGAAGCATCGGTGTACACCACGAAGCCTCCTTCTCCAGATGGTAATGCTAAAACAGGGGCAGTCGTTAAACACTCCTTCAAAGTCTGGAAGCTTCTCTCACAATCCTCTGACCAGTCAAACTTATTCTCCTTGCGGGTTAATCTTGTTAAGGGTATCGCAATCTTGGAGAAATCCTTACTAAACCGTCGATAATATCCTGCCAAGCCTAAGAAGCTTCTAACTTCCGTTACACTAGTAGGCCGATCCCAATTCTTCAGTGCCTCTATCTTCAAGGGGTCAACCGAAATACCTTCTTTCGAAATGATATGCCCTAGAAAGGACACCTCTTGCAACCAAAATTCACACTTGCTAAACTTGGCGTATAACTAATGATCCCTCAATATCTACAACGCCATCCCAAGATGTTCGGCATGCTCTTCCTTACTCTTAGAATAAATCAGAATGTCATCAATAAACACCACGGCCCATTGATCAAGATAGGGCCGGAATATATCGTTCATCAACTGCATGAATGCTGCAGGGGCGTTTGTTAGTCCAAAAGGCATTACGACAAATTCAAAGTGCCCATACCTGCTACGAAAAGCCATCTTATAAATATCCTCCTCCTTAATCCGCAACTGATGATAGCCTGATCGAAGATCAATCTTAGAGAAATACTGAGCTCCTGCTATCTGATCAAATAACTCGTCAATCCTCAGCAATGGATATTTGTTCTTGATAGTTAGTTGATTCAATTGCCGACAATCAATACACAACCTCATCGAGCCATCCTTCTTCCGGATGAATAATACTGGGGCTCCCCATGGGATGTACTTGGATGAATAAACCCTTTCTCAAGTAATTCCATTAACTGCTATTTCAATTCCCTCAGCTCTGCAGGAGACATACGATAAGGAGCCTTAGAAATAGGGGTCACGCCAGGAATTAAATCAATAGAAAATACAACTTCCCTCTCCGGTGGAAGTCCTGGCAATTCCTTAGGAAAAACATCCAAAAAATCTCGGACAACAAGAATGTCCTTAATCTCAATCTTCTTCTTAGGGGTCATATAAACAAAGGCTAGAAATGCCTGACACCCTTTCCTTATCAACTTATCGGCTCGGATGGTCGAAATAAGTGGCACAGACTTATGGTGCCTAACCCCTATAAAAGAAAGTCCCGGGTATCTAGAAAAAGACACAGAACTGGAACTACAATGGACATTGGCCTCATGCTTAGCCAACCAATCCGCTCCTAGAATTTCATCATAGTCATTCATATCCATGCAAACCAGATCAGTAGGCAAATTCTATTCATTAACTATAACCTTGCTAGAAGGATAAAAATACTTAATCACTGATCTAGAATCAATAGGAGTTGATATCTCTAATGGGGAATCCATCAAAACCGGCTTCACAGCTAATGTCTGTTGCATCTCTGTAGTTTTGATGATGACTAACACTATGAATCAAATTATTTTTATGATAATTATTTTGATGCTCCTTGATAAATGATAAAGATCCTGCATTGTCTAAATATTCTTAGGATCTAATGTTGTTGTCTTGCATGCACATCTATGGATCAAATGCTTTTTCATCATGCTTTTCTGATTTAATGCTCCTCTATCATGTTCACCCATGAGCACATACTTATTTGTCTTGTTTATATGGGTTTTGTGCACTAAGTGCGTTGACGCACTTGGCTGGCTGCATAGACGCAATAGTGCGTCTTTCGCTTGCTGTTTTATCCACTGCGTCGACGCTGTCACTGGATGCGTTGACGCATTGGCTTGGTGCCAAGGGCTTGAGCGTCTCGCCTATGAAGCTGAGTCGACGCTGTCACCTGAAGCGTTGACGCATTGGCTTGTTACCATGAGATTGTGCGTCTCGCCCAAGGAGCTGAGGCGACGCTACACAATGGAAGCGTCGACGCCTTGAGCTTATGACCCAAGGTCTTATGATCATCAACCAAGCAGACGCGTCGACGCTGTCACTAATGCGTTGACGCATTAGTGTGTTTTGTCAAGGGACCTGTTCTCCATTATATCCATTGCGTTAACGCCTTGGCTTTAGTGCGTTGACGCGTTCTTCAGTCCTTTGATAAGTCCCGTGCAATCTGTGTGAACAATGTATGACTTGAATATTTCTGAGATTGACTGAATGTTCTTTGAAACCTTACAGGGACTTAAAGACAAATTGGAACTTTATTCCAATCATGTGAGCACGTGATCCAAGGGAATAATCGTCTAACACGTGGCTCGGTTCATCTGGAAGCATGACTTCGCGCGTGTCTCCCAAACCCTCACTCTCTCGTGAGGTTGGATATATATATGAAGGTTTCTGCTCCTGAAAAGCTGCCGAAGCCATAAGGAAAAGGGTGAGGCCAGAGCGAGAGGAAGGAGAGGAGAAGCCATCCTGATCCATTCGTTGAGCGTACCTGGAAGAGAGAGAGTGATGAAGGAAAGGATGGTCTTCTGCTATGTTTTGTCTATGCTTCTTTAAGAAGCTACATTGTTTCTCCGTTCGATTGTCTTCGATATTTCTTTATATTTTTAGTTGTTTGTTCTTAAATTCTGATACTCTATTTTATCGTTCCCTCTAGGTGTAGAGGAAGAGAGGTGAATCCTCTGGGTTGCATTGTGGTTCCCTCTGAATCAGATCAGAGGAAGGGAGGTGGTCTCTGGGGTTGTTGTGTTCAGATAATGAGGAGGCTATCTGGGGTGTTCCCTCCGGCTGTGGAGGAAGAGAGACAGTGTCTCTGAATTGCAGTTAGGGTGAGTCACTGCTGGGTTCCCTCTTGTCTAAGAGGAAGGGAGAGTTATCTCCGGGTCAGGTCTTGTGGTGTGAGACCTGGGTGCAAGCTGTGAGTTCAGCGTCTATAGGGATTTCGATCCCCAAGCTGTGGATCAGCGTGTTGTTGGCAGACTGAGTCTACGGTTCTTTCTTGTGAAAGGGAAGCCTCACTCGGCCTTGAGTGAGGGATGGACGTAAGTCTGCAGGTTGCAGACTGAACCATCTAAACCTCTTGTTCTTCATGGTGTGATTGTGCGCATCTTTTCTCTTTATGCTTTTGTCTGGTTTCATGAAGTAAGTGTGATTGTTGATGATCGAAACCTTGGTCTGACTGCTCGCTTAGTGCTTGTGCATATGTGCTGATGAAATTCTGAGTGATATATGTTCTGCGCTCGTGACCTGCTTTATCTTGGTTGAGGTTTCGGAGTATTTTACATATAGTCAGTCTTCCTAGCCCATCTCATCTTCTAAGATTTCCTCGGCTAGGGCAAATATTTTTTAAACGGTGATCTATTCATCCCCTCCCCTTCTAGCTCACCGTCCTCCTGTTTAACAGTTGGTATCAGAGCGGGTTTACCCGAGATGTGGTGCAACGACCAGGGTAATCCTGGAACCAGTGGTCCTCGCAGCTACATAGCTGAAGGACAGTCAATCTCCCATCCCCCATATTTTGATGGTTCTAATTATTTCTTTTGGAAAAATAGGATGGAAGTTTTCATCCGATCTCAGAGCCACAAGCTGTGGAGAGTCATTATAACTGGACCTTATGATTTACCTCCGAATGAGGAGATGTGGTCTGAAGAACAAGTCAAATTATCTGGACTGAACTGGTCTGCGCTCAACATCATCCAGTGCGCAGTTCACCCTGAAGAATATGCCCGAATTTCGGCGTGCAAGACAGCTAAGAAGATGTGGGATGAACTAGCGCTGATTTACGAGGGTACCTCTCAGGTCAGAGCTACCAAGGTAAACTACCTAACCTCTGAGTATGAATTATTCAAGATGAAGTCAGAGGAGAGCGCGACTGATATGTACGCTAGGCTGTCACTGATCACAAACAGCCTCAAGGGGTTTGGAAAGGAAATATCTGAAGGGGATATAGTCAGGAAGATTTTGAGATCTTTGACTCCAGCGTGGCACACAAAGGCCACTGTGATAGAGGAATCGAAGGATTTAACAACCATGACTGTCACTGAACTCATAGGGTCTCTTATGACCTATGAGATAAATCTCAAGAAAATAGGAGAAGGAAGTGACAGAAAGGGCAAGAATGTTGCTCTTAAAGTTGAACGACACAACAGCAGCAGCAGCAGTAGCAGCAGCAGTGGAGACTCTGATGGAATTCCAGACCTTGACAGGAGTGAAAAAGCTTTGCTCACACGACAGTTCAGGAAATTTCTGAAACTGAAGGGAAAATCATATGGGAGAAGAAGAAACTACTCATCATGTAAATATCCGAACAATGGCAATGACAAGGATAGGAATGCTAAAAGTGTGATGTGTTATCATTGCAGGATTTTTGGGCACATGAAGCAAGATTGCCCTGAGCTTCAGAAGAAGACACTGGATTACCATAAGAAAGGCTCCAAAGTGTACAAGAAAAAGCCAAAAGCTATGGTATGCACTTGGAGCGATGAAGAAGAAGACTCAGAGACTAATTCCTCAGGAAAGGAGACTGAAGGAGTATGTCTGATGGCCGACGAGGAAAATGAGGTAATCAATCCCTTTGTGACTTACTCTATTGATGACTGGGAAGATAAGTATGGTGAACTGCTAGATATGTACAATGCCTTAGCTAAAGAACATAGAGTCACCAAATGCAAACTCAATGTGGTTAATGAAGAACAAGAACTCATCAAGACAGAAAATTCCAAACTGATAGCTGAATTAGCTCAAATGGAAAATGTAAGAAATGAGAACAATCTTGTTAAAAATGAGCTTGAAAAACTTAGAAAACAGCTTGATGAAACCAATCAACATACTGAAGAAAACCTGAGACAAAATGACTTACTCAGGGAAGGGTATGAAGCTGTTAAAAGGGTCAATGATGAATTGCTGGAAAACAATATATGTCTGCGGAAGGAGTTGGAAGATAAGAAGAAAACCCTTGAGAGGTTTATTTTGGGAGAGAGTAATTTGAATGCCTTGTTAGGCACCAAAGTAAACTTTAACAGAGAGGGGTTGGGTTTCAACCCAAGTAAGAAGGAAGCATTTGGGGTAAAAACCACTACTTTCTGCACTGAGAAAGGAAAAGAGAAACTGGACATTCCATCCAGTTCCAAAACTACTGAACAACAAAAGAACATCCATAGACAACAGGCTGATTTTGGAAAAAATATCTTCAAGAAATTCAACAAGCCCACGCACCAGAAGCAAGGTGTCTGTCAATTCAACAACTATGACTCTAATAAAAGAATGGGCTATTTTAAAAGAAACATGGGAACGTCTAACTACACACAGAATACTGTCAATAAAATGCCTTCATCTAGACAGGTTAAAAATTATGGTCTGGCTGGGACCCAAACCTTTATCAACAGAAACTGGACACACCTTGAGAAACAAAAAGAAACAAATGAAATGCACATCAATAACAAAACTGTCAACTCTCAGCACAGAAAGAAAAAGGGGTTGAAACAGATCTGGATTCCCAAGACTGTGCTTAATGAATTGAACGGTATTTTTGGACCCAACTTACCTTGGGTTCCAAAGCACACAACTTAAATTGTTATTGTGCAGGTGAGCCTAGCAGCCGAGAACAACAAGTGGTATCTCGACAGTGGCTGCTCGAGGCACATGACAGGGGATCAAAGAAAGTTCAGCAAGCTTGAATTGAAAGCAGGAGGGTCAGTTAAGTTTGGAGGTAAAAATAAAGGTCAAATCATTGGGATCGGAACCATCGGTAAGAAAACCTCCAACTCTGTTGAAAAAGTCTTGTTGGTTGAAGGTCTGCAACACAATTTATTGAGTATTAGTCAGTTATGTGACAAGGGTCACAAGGTTCTTTTTGATGAGCATGCTTGCAAAATCTTAGAACCAAACTCCGATAAAATAAAGTTCATTGCAAATAGAGTCAATAATGTCTATATTGTGGATCTTGATGTTGAGTCTGAGTCTAATCTGTGTCTCACTGCTGATTCAGAGAATACCATGTTTGACTGGCATAGGCGACTAGGCCATGCTAGCTTTAACACCTTGCATAAATTAGCTAAATTTGATTTAGTTAGAGGCATGCCTAGCTTAAAGTTCAAATAAGTTTCGAAGAATTGCGAGGCCTGTGCTCTAGGCAAGCAAACTCGAGCTTATTTTAAAATTAGGTATGAGAGCTTGTCAACAAAGATCATGGAACACTTGCACATAGATCTCTTTGGTCCTACCAGAACCCAGAGTCTAAATGGTAAGAGATTTGGTTTTGTCATTATCGATGACTACTCTAGATTTGCATGGCTATTTTTCTTGGCAAATAAGAGTGATGCTTTTCAAAAATTTGAACATTTTTTCAATAAGCAAAAACATATAGGGCACAAGATCACTGTTATCCAATCAGATCATGGAGGAGAGTTTGAGAACTCCTCATTTTCTAGCTTCTGTGACAAGGAGGGACTGACTCACAAATTTTCTTCTCCCAGGACCCCAGAGCAGAATGGAATTGTGGAGAGAAGGAATCGAATAATAGTGGAAATGGCAAGAACACTACTAATGGAGAGTCAACTACCTAAGAGCTTTTGGGCAAAAGCGGCAAACACAGCCTGCTACATACTTAATAGAGCTTTGGTAAGACCCATACATAATAAAACACCATATGAACTCCTGAAAGGTAAGAGGCCTAATGTCTCATATTTCAAAATTTTTGGTTCAAAATGCTTTATTCATAATAACAACAAGAGAGACTTAGATAAATTTGATGCTAGAAGTATTCTAGGAATATTCCTAGGATACTCTGAAACATCTAGGGCCTTCAGGGTCTTTAATAAAACTGATAGAACTGTAGAGGAAACCCCTCATGTTATTTTTGATGAAACAAAAATCTCTAACAGTCTAAATGATGATAACATGTCTACAAGTCATGATGGAGAGTTCCTGAATCAAATGCAAGAGGAGGAAGTACAACCGGCTGAAGAACCCACTGATCTGAACCTAGTAAGTACAGCCGAACAAGGTGAGTCCTCAACAAATGTCAGAGTTTTAAAAGACCACCCTGTAACCAATATTATTGGTAGTCTTAATGATCCCCCTAGGACAAGATCTCATTTCAGAAATGTTCAGAATCAGGACTTAATTGCTTTAGTTTCTCAAATTGAGCCTAAGACCATTGAAGAAGCCTTAAGTGATGAGAATTGGGTAACTGCCATGTGTGAAGAACTAGGGCAATTTGATGGAAATAATGTCTGGGAACTTGTACCTAGACCTAAAAATTTCAATGTAATAGGAACAAAATGGGTTTTTAAGAACAAACTGAATGAAGAAGGTGTCATCTCTTGGAATAAAGCTAGACTTGTAGCTAAAGGCTACAGTCAGGAGTATGGAGTGGACTTTGATGAATCCTTTGCTCCAGTAGCTAGAATGGAGGCTATCAGAATTCTATTAGCATTTGCTTGTTCAAACAACATAAAACTTCAACAAATGGATGTTAAGAGTGCTTTCTTGAATGGAATTCTAAAAGAAGAAGTTTATGTTGAACAACCTCCTGGTTTTCAGTTTTCAACTAAACCTGATCAAGTTTTCAAGTTAAACAAAGCTCTTTATGGACTAAAGCAGGCTCCTCGGGCCTGGTATGAAAGACTGACCAGTTTCTTACTGAATAAAGGATATAACAGAGGTAAAGTTGACCAAACCTTATTCACTAAGAATTCAAGACAAGATCTCATCATAGTTCAGGTATATGTAGACGACATTATTTTTGGATCAACAAATCCTGAACTGTGTAAAGAATTTTCACAGCTTATGTCAGCTGAATTTGAGATGAGCTTAGTTGGAGAACTGACTTATTTCCTTGGCTTGCAGATAAATCAAATGTCAGATGGCTGCTTCTTCCACCAAACCAAGTATACGCTGGATATCCTAAAAAGGTTTGGAATGACTAACCTGAAGCAAATATCCACCCCAATGAGCACAAGCATGACCCTTAATGCAGATGAGTCAGGTAAACAAGTGGATGAAAAACTCTACAGAGGTATGATCGGATCCCTCTTGTACTTAACTGCCTCTAGGCCAGACATACAATTCAGTGTTGGTTTATGTGCAAGATATCAGTCTAGGCCTACTGAACTACATTTGTCTGCTGTAAAAAGAATCTTTAGATATCTGTCTGCCACACATACATTAGGCTTATGGTATCCTGCTTCACGCACATTAGATTTAGTTGCATACACTGATGTAGACTTTGCTGGATGCAAACTAGATAGGAAGAGCACCAGTGGCCACTGCCAATTCTTAGGAGGATGCCTAGTTTCTTGGAGTTCAAAGAAACAACATTCAGTGGCTCTTTCCACTGCTGAGGCTGAATACGTGGCTACAAGCAGCTGTGGCACTCAGATTATCTGGATCAAGCATCAGCTTCAGGATTACCAAGTAGAGACATGTTGCACTCCCATCTTTTGTGATAACACTAGTGCAATAAACATTGCAAAGAATCCTGTTTTACACTCACGAACAAAACACATTGAAATCAGGCACCACTTTATCAGAAATGAAATTGCAAATAAAACATTTGAATTAATTCATGTTGGGACTGCAGATCAAATTGCTGATATTTTTACAAAACCTCTAGATACTGAAAAATTCACTTCTTTGAGAAGAGAACTTGGTATTTACAAACTCTGACTGATTTGAGGCAATGAATTCTGGTTCATGTATTTCCCTAAATTTAGTGGTAGTTTTGTCATACTTTTTATGGTGGGGGTCCCTATGTGAGGGGGAGAGGGTGTGTGCTTTGAGTAAAGTCAATTCTGCTTCTCTGCTGTTTTCTGGGTAGAATGGAAGATAGAGCTACTAGAGAGGGGGAGCTTGACTAATTAGAAACGCTTGAAAGATGGCTGTTGTTGCTGGATTAAATGTTAGAATTGATCTTGAATATTCCTCTTAATAGAATCTCATTCATTTCCTACATTCTTAAGTTTGTGCAATTAAAGTCCAGCTAGAATCCTCTTCTAGTAAGTCTTAAGAGGCTAAGATTAAACTTCACAAGTATATCCTCTTACTTTGTTGCATGACTCATGAACAAGCTAGACTTGTAAGAAATGGTTTCTGTTTATGAGTTTCTCATTGGACATCTTGATAAGACCTCTAATATTTGCTCTGGGTTTTGTCTTCAAACAACCCCTTGTGGAGCTAGTTAAACTTATCTGTGCTTAAAACTGCATACTGAGAAACTAGGAATCCCATCAATGAAATAAGAATTTCCTATGTCATGAGGTATCAGTTCTCATAAACAAAATCAAAAGAAAGAAATACAATTCAAAATTATGCTTGGCAGAGCAATGATGACAATATGGTGAGTAACTGGGGATTCTGGCCTCTGATCAAGGTGTCTCCTCATGTAACAACCAATGGTCACTATCTCTGTTCTCTAATTGAGAAGTGATGAGGCTCTTACACTGAGTAACTGAGGATGCTGGCCTCTGACAAAGGTGCATACTTAATGTCAAAAGTGTAACTGGCCAAATACACTCTATAACTGTGCTTTCTCTACCTGGACTGTTTGTCCTCAATGCCTACAGGCTGTCTTAGTGGTTCAAACTCTTGTTGTCTCTTTGACAAGCCTTAACAGCTACCTCAGTCATACTTGTTGCCACTTGCTCTTCTCTCATAATCATAGTAGGTTGATAAACTTCAAGTTTATTCTGAATCTCTTTCTCTTACCAGAACTCCAAGATTCTTCACTGGACCTTAAAGCCCCACTTAAGCATCTAAGATTTGACAATGAGTGTCTACTGTTGGAATCCTCTCCATCTTTTCTCATCAATCCAGCGTCAACATCTCTCTTTCTCCTTGTTTTGATGATGTCAAAGGGGGAGAAGGTTGAAAAGTCTGAAAAGAGGAGAAGGTTGAAAGGGGGAGTAAAGAGGTGATCTTGTAGCTAGCTAGTGGAAGGAAGGTTTTGGAATGGTTTTTTATAAAAGATGATGAGTGCTGTGAGTTCAGGCCTGTTCAGGCCTTGAGAGGTCACCATTGCTGCCTTTATTGAGAATGTTTTAAGTTGGTGTTTCTTCTTTCACTGAATTTGACTCATGGTGTTGCCATCATCAAAAAGGGGGAGATTATTGCATCTTTGTAATTTTGATGATGACTAACACTATGAATCAAATTGTTTTTATGATAATTATTTTGATGCTCCTTGATAAATGATAATGATCCTGCATTGTCTAAATATTCTTAGGATCTAATGTTGTTGTCTTGCATGCACATCTATGGATCAAATGCTTTTTCATCATGCTTTTCTGATTTAATGCTCCTCTATCATGTTCACCCATGAGCTCATACTTATTTGTCTTGTTTATATGGGTTTTGTGCACTAAGTGCGTTGACGCACTTGGCTGGCTGCGTAGACGCAATAGTGCGTCTTTCGCTTGCTGTTTTGTCCACTGCGTCGACGCTGTCACTGGATGCGTTGACGCATTGGCTTGGTGCCAAGGGCTTGAGCGTCTCACCTATGAAGCTGAGTCGACGCTGTCACTTGAAGCGTTGACGCATTGGCTTGTTACCAAGAGATTGTGCGTCTCGCCCAAGGAGCTGAGGCGACGCTACACAATAGAAGCGTCGACGCCTTGAGCTTATGACCCAAGGTCTTATGATCATCAACCAAGCAGACGCATCGACGCTGTCACTAATGCGTTGACGCATTAGTGTGTTTTATCAAGGGACCTGTTCTCCATTATATCGATTGCGTTAACGCCTTGGCTTTAGTGCGTTGACGCGTTCTTCAGTCCTTTGATAAGTCCCGTGCAATCTGTGTGAACAATGTATGACTTGAATATTTCTGAGATTGACTGAATGTTCTTTGAAACCTTACAGGGACTTAAAGACAAATTGGAACTTTATTCCAATCATGTGAGCACGTGATCCGAGGGAATAATCGTCTAACACGTGGCTCGGTTCATCTGGAAGCATGACTTCGCGCGTGTCTCCCAAACCCTCACTCTTTCGTGAGGTTGGATATATATATATATGAAGGTTTCTGCTCCTGAAAAGCTGCCGAAGCCACAAGGAAAAGGGTGAGGCCAGAGCGAGAGGAAGGAGAGGAGAAGCCATCCTGATCCATTCGTTGAGCGTACCTGGAAGAGAGAGAGTGATGAAGGAAAGGATGGTCTTCTGCTATGTTTTGTCTATGCTTCTTTAAGAAGCTACATTGTTTCTCCGTTCGATTGTCTTCGATATTTCTTTATGTTTTTAGTTGTGTGTTCTTAAATTCCGATACTCTATTTTATCGTTCCCTCTAGGTGTAGAGGAAGAGAGGTGAATCATCTTGGTTGCATTGTGGTTCCCTCTGAATCAGATCAGAGGAAGGGAGGTGGTCTCCGGGGTTGTTGTGTTCAGATAGTGAGGAGGCTATCTGGGGTGTTCCCTCCGGCTGTGGAGGAAGAGAGACAGTGTCTCTGAATTGTAGTGAGGGTGAGTCACTGCTGGGTTTTCTCTTGTCTAAGAGGAAGGGAGAGTTATCTCCGGGTCAGGTCTTGTGGTGTGAGACCTGGGTGCAAGCTGTGAGTTCAGCGTCTGTAGGGATTTCGATCCCCAAGCTATGGATCAGCGTGTTGTTGGCAGACTGAGTCTGCAGTTCTTTCTTGTGAAAGGGAAGCATCACTCGGCCTTGAGTGAGGGATGGACGTAAGTCTGCAGGTTGCAGACTGAACCATCTAAACCTCTTGTTCTTCGTGGTGTGATTGTGCGCATCTTTTCTCTTTATGCTTTTGTCTGGTTTCATGAAGTAAGTGTGATTGTTGATGATCGAAACCTTGGTCTGACTGCTCGCTTAGTGCTTGTGCATATGTGCTGATGAAATTCTGAGTGATATATGTTCTGCGCTCATGACCTGCTTTATCTTGGTTGAGGTTTCGGAGTATTTTACATATAGTCAGTCTTCCTAGCCCATCTCATCTTCTAAGATTTCCTCGGCTAGGGCAAATATTTTTTAAACGGTGATCTATTCATCCCCTCCCCTTCTAGCTCACCGTCCTCCTGTTTAACAATGTCTTAGCAAATTTCTGAGAGATAAACGAATGAGTAGCACTGGTATCGAAAAGAACAAAAGCTGGCTTTCCATGAACAATAAGGGTACCTTCAACGAGTCCACCTTCCTCGGTGGTGCCTGCATCATCTTCTTGTAGGGCATGGAGCTTGCCCTACTGCTTCTTGCTACCTTGAGGTTTCGTCGGGGTAGCTTGCTAGGATAAAAGAGACTCAGGAATGCGATGATCCCTACTCCCGCAACGTAAACAAGCACCCAGCTTGCGCCAGCATTCTTCCATCTTGTGACTAGGGCGGTCACAATACTTGCATACGCCCTTGAATGGAACAATAGGGCCAGGCTTCTTGTCTTCATTCTTTGGAAATTTCCCCTTCCATGAACCAGACCCGCCATTGGGCCTCTTCTTGCCATTCCCGGGTTTAGCACTCCCGGAACCAGTAGATTGCTCCTTCTTGACATTCTTCCCACGGATTTTCTCCGTCATCTCCAGGGTATCTTCTAGAAATTGGGCCTTCCTTACCATCTCTGCATAGGTCTGAATCTCCATCAGCGCCAACTGGTTAATATAATGCAACTTCAGCCCATTAAGAAAACGTTTCGCCTTCATCTTCTCTATGGAAATCAAATGAGTAGCATAGCGGGAAAGTCTAGAAAATTGGTCTTCGTACTCCGCTACATATAGACTTCACTGCTTCAAAGATGCAAATTCCATCGCCTTTTTCTCTTGGATTCTATCAGAAAAGTACTTGTTATTGAAGAATTCTTCGAATTCCTTCCACGAAATCTGCCTATCACCGAGGGTCACATTTACTGACTCCCACCAAGTCCTAGCATCACGTTCCAACTGGAAGGTCATTAAAAGCACACACTCATGGTCGCTGCATTGCATAACTTTAAAAATTCTCTCCATCTCCTTTAGCTAGTGCTAAGCTTCATCGAGATCCGTTGAGCCTCCGAATCGTGGGGGATTCATCCCACGAAAACTCCTGTGCAGATCACCAGCGCCATGATTTGCCGCTCCACCTTGGGCCACTTGTTGCAAAGCCTGCGTAAGTCCTTGGATAGTTCGCTGCATGTCCCACCACTGCGCATGCTCAGCTGCCATCGGAACGTCCTGCACGAAAATAATTTTATCTTAAGTTCCTTTAGGAGAAAGAGTTTAGAGTTGATTATTAACTCAACCCAAGTCTCTACCCAAATTCTCACTAGGTTTGGCCCTTTGACTCATAACAAGGGTAAGGTTCTACGACAAATACTTAGAATCCTAGAACTTAGATAAACTAGGAATATTAGGGAACCTAGGCTCTGATACCACCTAACTGTCACGCCCCGACGCGAATATCGGGACTTGCAGTAGAAACAAGTAATAATAATAAACATGATATGCTAAAGCTAAAAGATCACACAACGCCATAAATAGAAACAATTCCATTCATTAAATAACATACAATTAATCCATGTTCCAAACCACAACAACCACACTTAACATATTCTTCGACAACATCCACTAAACACTATTACATTTACGGAACTCAATTTTACAACTCTCCCAAAACATTCTAAGACACGAACAGACTTCACAACTAGGACTAGCTTCACATGCTTCTAACTGGTTCGCTCCATGATCGTCACTCTTGCCCGTCCCCTTCAGTCTGTGAGTCCTCACCTGAGCTATCTGAAAAAGGGGGAAACAACTAGGTGAGCGAACGCTCAGTAGGTAATAACAGGCAAATTTAAGTGATTAACCAATTAAATTGCATTTTTAAGCACGAAAGTAAAGAACGAAAGGAAATGACTTTGTAACAAAATAATGAAAGGAAGGCAAGAACATGATATAACTGGAAATTGGCCAACAAGCAAGAATTAACCAAGTCAAGAGAAATTCAAGTATTAGATTATTGTCATAGACATCACGCTAGTCATGCACTCGGTGCAATACCTCACCATGTCATTCAAACTCCCCGGGGCACAAGTACTTTTCGGGCGCTCCTCCCAGGACCAGACCAGGCCCTTATGATGCATTGGCATTGATTTGTTGGATCTAAGATCCCAAGTTATGTCTAGACATTAATCAAGTTAATGGCCAATAATGTCAAGGTATAGCTCACCTCGGAGGATTCCAAGGGTAAGTTGAAGAGATACTTTGACCAGAAAGTTCAAGTTATCAAGAACCAATCAGGTCCTTGGATTCACACACGAATAATCATGGAAATCTCTACTGGATGATAATCGGTCAGAACGGGGCCGCTCGAGCATTACACGGTCTAAACTGGACCGTTCAGAATAGAAAGGGGCTTAGGATCAACCACACTGAAGTCAAGGATACATGGTCCATGTAGGGCCGTTCAAAGGATTGGACGGTTGATAATGGGCCGCTCAAGCCTAGTAGAGCTCGAAGCCCACGAACAAGATAAACGGTCCTTATAGGGCCGCTCAACAGATAGACAGTCCAATAAGATCCGCTCTATAACATGGGCGGTTCTAATCGGTCCATTCAATTTAATCAACTAGAACTCTACCCGAATGGGCTCCGGGCTACCATAAGTGGGGCAGAACTGAACCAGGGTCCAGCCCACTCACCACTGGTCAACGTAGGGCTTATTGGGTCGATCAAACATGATTTGGTCAAAGATAGATCAAGGTTAAATGACCAATATGAATGGCACTTGGCCAGAGATGCACGGTTCATTATGGGCCGCCTAATGAGATAAACGGTCCCTTTCGGGCCACGCAACTCTCAGGGGGTCCAAGTCGAGCCGTGACTCACAATACGATAATCCAAGCAATTCGATCGTGTACACAGGTTCAGGTCTTGATGGTACAACCTGCCCGGCATCCTAGTGGCAATCCCAGGCTTGCGGGGGCTTACGGAGGTCCCGTAATGAAGGTCCTAGTCCGACAGAAGGAATATCCGGCGGAGAGTCCCAACATTACAAGGAATTGAGCTAATAAAATCGTGGAAACCAGTATGACGGTCAGTCAATCCTACCGGAGTAGAACGCCTGTCAAACAATCCTAATAGCATTTAAGATGTCATGCTTGAATTTACATAATGAAATAACTAAGGCCATGATGAAACAAGATCAAGTGAAAGAAATTAGCAAAATTCGAGATTTATCTACTTCAATATGTTCCAATTATCATGTGGTTGCTAACTTATCGATTAACCCTAAATCTATTAAAATAATTCATGCCAAAATAATTCTGAAGGGTTGGGCGCTTCTGTCAGAGCCGCTCATGAACCTCGACGGTCGCACGACAGGCCATTCCTCCCTTTCTCAGCCCGAAGACCTGCTAGGGTTGAGTGGTCTGTAATGTGCCGCTGAAGATCATGCACGGTCTGGAACATGCCGCTTAACTATAGGGCAGTTAAGGTTATGCCGCGCAAACTACGAGAATAGACTCCAAACGTTATACATGAACGCTCAGGAACTAGCCGCCCGCCTTGGATGGGCGGTCTATCGCGAGGCCGCGTAAACCCGATCGATCCGCCACCCCCACGCCTTGCCTGTCGCCGGCGGGGATGGCTAGGGTTAGCATCAACGATTTAATACGGATAGTACAAAGCATGAAAATTAGGGCTTTCGGACTTAAATGAAAGAGCACGAAAAACTCTACAAGATAACAAAAAAAATTTAAGATTTGTGCATGTAATCTCTACTTAAAACGAGATGGAACAGGTATAACCCTAGATGTAACATGCTTTCACTAAACGCTAAAATTCTAACAGGATACTAAACAACTTTTAGGGCTTTAACATTCAATAGAAAGAGCACTCGATGCTGGTTCTAACCATATATGATACTTAAGGTTTGGCTTGTTATAACCTACCTTATTCGAAGGATGAAGGAAGAAGAGGGATGTCGACGCGCTAGGTACACACCGCCAAAGATCATCGGAATTCTCCCTCCACCTGAGTTCTCATCGGCCGCCACAGCACCCAAACGAAAATAGGGTTCCTAAGGGTCATTTATATAGATCACACAAGGTCTAGAGTCTTCTATTCGCGGAGATAGAATCCAATCAAGTTGGACGTGCGCGAAAAGCGCGGATAGGGTTAGCCGTCGCCTTCTAATCCAAAATTCGCTCTCTAGGGTTAGGGTTTCGGAGAAAACTAAGATGGGAAATGATCCTCTCATCCTAGCCTTTCATTTGGATCTGATCTCAGCCTAAATGATTAGGTAATGGGCTCCAATTTCACGTTTTAAGGTCCAATTAGGTTTAAGTGTGATTTGGGCCTTAATCAGTTAATTCGGCTTGCTTATGAATTTTATTTGGGCTGATCATAGAAGACACTATTGTTAAACGTTTTATCCTCAACAAGATTCTAATTTTTCTAGATTTTTATAAAAATGGTCAAATTTTCACTTATCCTATTTCTTAAGGAATTTCTTATTAACTTTCACATAATTTTTATTATTTAATAAATCGGGGTATTACACGGCGATGGCAAGAAGAGACCAAATGGCGGGTCTGGATCGTGGAAGAACAAAATGCCGAAGAATGAAGACAAGTAGCCTGGCCCGATTGTGCCGTTTAAGGGCGTGTGCAAGTATTGTGACTGCCCAGGTCACATGATGGAAGAGTGCTGGCGCAAGCTGGGCACCTGTCTGCGTTGTGGTAGTAGGGACTATCGTATTCCTGAGTGTCCCCTTTTGTCTGATCAAGCTACCCCGACCAAGCCGCAAGGAAACAAGAAGCAGCAGGGCAAGCTCCAAGCCCTACAGGAAGATGATGCCGGAACCACCGAGGAGGGTGGACTCGTGGTAATCTTATTATTCATGATAAGCCAGCGTTCGTTCTCTTTGATACCGGTGCCACTCATTCTTTTGTTTCTCGAAAGTTTGCTAAGTCTTTTGCTGTGAAGCCGGTCTTGATGAATTCTCTGTTAGAGATTTTAACCCCTATTGGTTCTAGTTCAGCAATTAAGTATTTCTATCCTTCTAGTAAGGTTATGATTAAGGAGTAGAACTTGCCAGCTAATTTAGTTTTCATGGATATGAAAGATTATGATATAATTCTAGGAGCGGATTGGTTGGCTAAGTATGAGGCCAATGTTCATTATAGTTCTAGTTCTGTGTCTTTTTCTAGACACCCTAAACTTTCTTTTATAGGGGTTAGGCACCATAAGTCCGTGCCACTTATTTCGGCCCTTCGAGCTGATAAGTTGATGAGGAAGGAATGTCAGGCTTTTCTAGCCTTTGTTTATGTGACCCCTGAGAAGAAGATCGAGATCAAGTATATTCCCGTCGTTCGAGATTTTCTGGATGTCTTTCTTGAGGAATTGCCAGGACTTCCGCTAGAGAGAGAGGTTATCTTTTCTATTGATTTAGTTCCTGGCACGACCCCTGTTTCTAAAGCTCCTTATTGTATGTCCCCTACGGAGTTGAGGGAATTGAAGCAACAGTTAATGGAATTACTTGAGAAGGGGTTCATTCATCCAAGTACATCCCCGTGGGGAGCCCCAGTATTATTTGTCCGGAAGAAGGATGGTTCGATGAGGTTATGCATCGATTATCGGCAATTGAACCAGCTGACTATCAAGAATAAATATCCATTGCCGAGAATTGACGAATTATTTGATCAGATAGCAGGAGCTTAGTATTTTTCTAAGATTGATCTTCGATCTGGATACCATCAGTTGCGGATCAAGGGTGAGGATATCTATAAGACGGCATTTCGTAGCAGGTATGGGCATTTTGAATTTGTAGTTATGCCTTTTGGACTAATGAATGCACCTGCAGCTTTCATGCAGTTGATGAACAACGTGTTCCGACCCTATCTTGACCCGTGGGTCGTTGTGTTTATTGATGATATCTTGATTTATTCTAAGAGTGAGGAGGAGTACGCTGAACAATTGAGGATGGCATTGCAAATATTGAGAGACCATCAACTATACGCCAAGTTTAGTAAGTGTGAATTCTGGATGCAAGAGATGTCCTTTCTAGGGCATATTATTACAAAGGAAGGTATTTCTATTGACCCCTCGAAGGTGGAGGCAGTGAAGAATTGGGATAGGCCTACTAATGTAACTGAAGTTAGAAGTTTCCTAGGCCTAGCAGGTTATTACCGGAGGTTTATTAAAGATTTCTCCAAGATTGCAGTGCCTTTAACAAGATTAACACGCAAGGAAAACAAATTTGATTGGTCTGAGGATTGCGAGAGAAGTTTTCAGGCCTTGAAGGAATGTCTAACTACTACCCCTATTTTGGCTTTACCATCTGCAGAAGGAGGTTTTGTGGAATATACTGATGCTTCAGGCATTGGTCTAGGTTGTGTGCTCATGCAGCATGGGAAAGTGATAGCCTATTCTTCTAGACAGTTAAGGAAGCATAAAGAGAACCATCCCGTTCATGATTTGGAACTTGCAGCTGTGGTGTTTGCCTTGAAGATATGGAGGCACTACTTGTATGGATAGACATTTACGGTGTTCTCAGATCATAAGAGTTTGAAGTATTTATTTTCTCAGAAGGAGCTCAATATGAGGTAGAGAAGATGGCTTGAGTATTTAAAATACTTTGACTTCTCCATAGAGTATCATTCTGGAAAGGGGAATGTAGTGGCGGATGCCTTGAGCCGCAAGCCAATAGCTAAGTTATCGCATCTCATGTTGCAAGAATGGAGACTGTTGGAGCAGTTAGCTAGTTTGAATCTCAATGTTGACAAGGACTGGGTTATGATCGCTCAGATTCAACTTAGACCAGAAATCTTGATAGAAATCAAGTCCTTGCAAGACAATGACCCAGAGTTGGTAGAGATCAAGGAGAGCTTGAGTAACATACCTGATTTCATGGTAACTGACGATGACAGATTATTGTTTTAGGGAAGGACCTGTGTACCTGATGAAGCTGAAATAAAGAATAAGATTCTCGAAGAAGCTCATAGATCCAGATACACTATTCATCCTGGAGGTACCAAGATGTTTAAGGACTTGAAAAGATCCTTTTGGTGGCTGAATATGAAAAAGGAAATTGCAGAATTTGTGAGTAGATGTTTGGTATATCAGCAAGTTAAGGCTGGGCATTTTAGACCTGCAGGGAAATTGAAACCACTTGATATACCTCAATGGAAGTGGGAGAGTATTGGTATGGATTTTATTATGGGTCTACCCAGGACTCGTAGTGGATTTGATGCAATATGGGTTATTGTTGACAGATTGACTAAGTCTGCTCATTTCTTGTCCATTAAGTCTAAGTGGACAGTTGATGTTTTGGCAGCTTTGTATATGAAGGAAGTTGTAAGACTCCATGGTATTCCAGTCAGCATCATGTCTGATAGAGACCCCAGATTCATCTCACATTTTTAGAAAGGATTGCAAGAATCATTGGGAACCCGTCTGAATTTTAGTACCACTTTTCATCCACAAATAGACGGACAGACTGAAAGAACCAACCAGATAGTGGAAGATATGCTTAGAGCCTGCATGATTGATTTTGGAGGTAGTTGGAGTGATCACTTGGCTTTGATTGAATTCGCCTACAACAACAGTTATCAGTCCAGCATTCAGATGGCTCCGTTTGAAGCCTTGTATGGAAGAAGCTGTCGATCCCCATTATGTTGGGATGAGGTAGGAGAGAAGCAATGGCTGGGACCAGATCTCATTTCTGAATCATCCAAGAATATCCGTATTATCAGAGATCGATTGCAAGTAGCACAATCAAGACAGAAGAGCTATGCCGATAGCAGAAGGAGAGCCTAGGAATTTCAGGTTGGTGAGCATGTGTTTTTGAAGGTTTCTCCCACGAGAAGGATTCAAAGGTTTGGCATTCAAGGCAAGCTGAGTCCAAGATATGTTGGTCCATTCGAGATTCTGGAAAGAGTAGGGGAGGTTGCTTACCGTTTAGCACTACCACCTCAGTTATCAGGAGTACACAATGTCTTCCATGTGTCTATGCTGCGGAAATACGTGTATGACCCCACTCGTGTCATTCAGCATGCGGATTTGAAGCTGAAGGAAGATTTGACTTATTAAGAAAGACCTGTCAGGATTCTGGATCGTAAGCAGCAACAACTTAGAAATCGTTCCATACCCATGGTTAAGGTTCAATGGAGTCGGCGTGGAACGGAAGAGGCTACATGGGAATCAGAAGATACCATGCAGAAGCAGTAACTCGACTTATTCTAGGTGAGTTATCTCGCTCCTCGTTCTCCGTAAGTGTAGTGAATTTGGAGGACCAAATTCTTTTAAGTGGGGGAGGGTGTAGCACCTGATTTATTAAAAAATAAATAAATAAATAATAAATTCCTTAAGAAATAGGATAGGTAAAAGTTCGACCATTTAATAAAAAATCTGGAAAAATTAGAATCTTGTAGAGGATGAAACGTTAAGTAAAATTGTCTTCTATGATCAGCCCAAATAAAATTGGTAAACGAGCCGAATTAGCAGATTAAGGCCGAAAACCACACTTAGCCTAATCGGACCTTAAAACGTGAAATTCGAGCCCAATACTTAACCAATTAAGCTAAAACCAGATGCAAATGAAAGGCTAGGATTAAAAGATCGTTTCCCCTCTGGTTAATCTCCGAAACCCTAACCCTAGAGAACGTATTTCGAATGAGATCAACGGCGGTGCCCTAATTCGTGCGATTCACGCGCAACCGAGTTTGTGGACTCTTATCTCCATGACGGAATCCTCTCGAATGAAATTGAACCTATAAGAATGACCCTTAGCCAACCTAGAATTGTTTAGTTGCTGTGGCGGCCAGAGAGGAGCTCGATCGAGGGAGAATTTCGACGATCATCGGTGATGTGTACCTAGCGCGATCGACTTCCCTCTTCTTCCTTCATCCTTCGATTAAGGTAGGTGATAGCAAACCAAACCCTAACTATTATATGTGGATAGAAGCGTCGTCCTGTCCTCTTTCGATTGATCTAGAAAGCCCTAAATTTTATCTAGTGTCCTGCTAGGATTTCGGGTTTTAGTAGTAGCATGCTAGAACTAGGGTTAACTATGTTCCATCTCGATTTAAGTAGGGATTTCAGGCACTAAATGCCCAATTGATCATGCCATCTTGTATAACTTTTCACGCTCGTTCTATTGACTATAAAAGCCCTAATTTTCATGCTTTATATTGTGCATATTTAGTTGTTATTGCTAACCCTAGCCAACCCCGCCGGAGACGGGCAAGACGAAGGGGCGACAGATTGATCTGACTTGCGCGGCCTCTCGATAGACCGTCCATACTCTGTAGGCGGCCGGTTCTTGATCGTCCATATGTTTTATCTTTAATCAGTTTTGTAGAATGCACGGCAGAGCCCTAACCACCCTTTTTTTCAAGCGGCCAGTCTCAGACCGCTCATCGTCCCCAGTGGCACCCTACAGACCGCTCATCCCTAGCAGGCCTTCGGACCTGAAAGGGTGTGAACGGCCTGTCGTGCGACCGTCGAGGCATGTGAGCGGCTCTGCACGAATCGCCCAACTACACAGAACTGCTTTTTTTCACTTTAAGCATGATTTATCTTAGTAGGTTACTGGCTAATGGTAAGCTAGCAACCCACATGATAACTGGAACTCATGGAAGTAAACAATTATGAATTTTTGTTGGTTGTCTTAACTTGATTCATCATGGCCTTAACCTATTTCAATATATTAAGTTCAAACATGATTTCTTAAACCATGCTATTAGGATTGTTTGACAGTCGTTCTACTCCGGTAGGATTGGCTGACTGCTATACTTGGTTTCTGATGATTTGATAGCCTCATTTCCTTGTAATGGTTGGGACTCTCCACCGGATATTCCTTCCGTCGGACTAGGACTTCATTACGGGACCTCCGTAAGCCCCCGCGAGCCTGGGATTCCCACTAGGACGCCGGGCAGGTTGTACCACCAAGACCTGGACCTGTTTACGTGATCGAACCGCTTGGATTGTCATGTTGTGAGTCACGGCTCAACTTGGACCCACTGAGACTTGAACGGCCCAAAAAGGACCGCTTATCTTAGTGGGCGGACTGGTATGAACCGTGCATCCCTGGCCAAGTGCCACTTACATTGGTCGATTAACCTTGTTCTATCTTCGACCAAATCATGATTTGATCGACCCAATAAGCCCTAGGCTGACTAGTGGAGAGTGGGCTGGACCCCGGTTCAGTTCTGCCCCACTTATGGCAGCCCGGAGCCCATTTTTGGGTGGATGTCTAGTCTTCTAGTTAGGCCCAGTTTGAACGGACTGATTAGGACCGTCCATGTACTCGAGCGGATCTTAGTGGACCGTTCATCCATTGAGCTGCCCTATAAGGCCCATTTACCTTGTTCTTGGGCTTCAAGTCCTTCTGGCCATGAGCGGCCCATTATTGACCTCCCATTTATTTGAACGGCCTGATATGGACCGTGTATCTTACAGAAAATGATTTTCGCGGTTATTGTGTTTGAATTCACGGACCTGATTGGTTCTTGATAACTTGAACTTTCTGGTCAAAATATCTCTTCGACTTACCCTTGGAATTCTCCGAGGTAAGCTCTATACCTTGTCATATTGGCCATTTAACTTGATTAATGTCTAGACATAACTTGGGATCTTGGATCCATTAATTCAATGCCAACGTATCATAAGGGCCTGGTCTGGTCCTAGGAGGAGCGCCCGAAAAGTACTTGTGCCCCGGGGAGTTTGAATGACATGGTGAGACATTGCACCGAGTGCATGACTAGCGTGATGTCTACGACAATAATCTATTACTTAAATCTTCTCTTGACTTGGTTAGTTCGTGCTTGTTGGCCAATTTCCAGTTACACCATGGTATTGCCTTCTTTTTGTTATCTTACTTTGTCGTATCGTCATTTCATTTTGTTCTTTATTTTTTTGCACTTAAAAATGCAATTAATTGGTTAAATACTTAAACTTGCCTGTTATTATCTACTAAGCGTTCGCTCACCTAGTTGTTCCCCCTTTTCACGTAGCTCAGGTGAGGTTCCACATACTGATGGGGACGGGCAAGAGTGATGGCCGTGGAGCGAACCAGTTAGAAGCCGTGTGGAGCCAGTCGTAGTCGTTTGTGTCTAATTATGTTTTAGAGTATGTGTTTTGGAAGAATTGTAATTCGAAGTCAGCATATGTAGTATTGTCGAGCGGATGTTATGTTGAATGTTTGTTAAGTGGGTTTGTGGGATTGGAACATGGATCATTTAAATGTTATTTAGTGAATGAAGTTATTTTCTGTTCATGGTGATGTGTGATCTTTTAGCTTTAGCGTAGCATGCCTGTAAATCAACATATTATTATTAATTGTTTCTTCTGCCAGTCTCGATATTCCGCGTCCGGGCGTGACATATATCATGAAGCATCTAGTTGAGGTTTATTAAAAAGAGATTCAAATATTTTCAAGATATTCATATCCAAACTCAATGAATACATTAAGCTTAAACCAATTTGATTCTTTTAGACATTCATAATCCTGTATAATAGAAGATTCCTTATTGACAAAGTTTCCAGATTTATGATCAAAGTACACATATTGAAATCTTCTCAATTCTCAAGTCAAAATGGATTTAAGACAACAGACTCCCCTCAGCAACTTTAGGAGTAACACACGGTTGATTTCAATAATCATGAGAGTGTTGAGCACAAGTGTATATAGAGCAGATGGAGGCAGGTGATACCATCTGACAGTGTAGAATATTGGGAAAGTAGAGGTGGCAGGATGACTAAGGCGATGGCAAGTCAGTGAAGATTTCGGTTGACCGAGATGAGCAACTTTGGTCGACCGAACTAGGCAATGATGGAAACATAGAACAGATATATAGCCATGCAGTTCAAAATCTTGTTATATGCTCCCCCTTGCTATATGCCTATTTTACACATGATCTTTTGGATTTTCCTTTAGCATGAATGATATGCATGTGCTATCAAGCAAGATATGTCAGAATTAGGAGATGACATTTAACAATACAAACAATGAATATGAATATGACATGCAATCTTTTTGAATTTTCAACATGTATGGCATGCAAACATTTTTGAAATCTATGTATGCATGAGAACACATAGATGCTTCTTACTATTTAATGAAATGGAGCTTTTGAAAACACTTCAGATATCAAATATGACATGAATACCTTGTAGGGAGTTAATTGATACCATTAAGAACATATGCATATGCACGAGACACAAAATTGCCTTGATTGACTCCCTCTGTCTATATGCATTGTATGACTTCTCTGAATGCAGCAAACACAATGAAAATTGTGCAGGGATTTTAATACATTATGCTTATGAAAGTCTAGACCACTCTATGTGCAATGTTGACCTATGATACCAGGCAGAGGACTTGGTCTAAAGACCACCTCAGACATAGTAAGAACTTCCAGACAGATTGCATCTGCCCTTTAGTAACTCACCATTTATATATCATAGAGGTCATGCAAGACAATATATTATAAATGCAGTCCTATATGCATCTCAATTTTTGTTGACAGTTTATCAAACATACATGTATGCAGATGAAAGATGTATGCAACATATATTCAGTGACTGTGAAAGATGTGCATTTCAGATATATACAAATGTCAAACAAATACAGTTGACATATGCAAGAATCAAACACATGCAGTTCAGATTTTCAGAATATGACATTCAATTAATTCTCAATCTAATATATGAATGAGACACAGTAATGTGACTATCAAATGCAAGTGTGATATCTATGCACGAGAATTTTAACTAAGAGATTAAGCATGATGTATAGCTATCTGAAAAAGATTATTGAAAACTCACGTGATCAAACCAGTTAAAGCATGAATGGGGTTTTTACCATACTCAGGTACCTTGGTTTATTACCCCTTTTATTTCTCAGCCCCAAGGCACTCCTGCAAACACAGAACCTCATTTTGCATATTGAGGTACCCAAGAGTTCTTGGGTCCTCCATGGTAAGTAACTCCTCTATCAGAAGTTCTCCAAGATTTCAGGGCATTAATATCATCAAATTTCAACATGAAGTAATTTAACATGTTATGCCCAAATTGACCAAAGTAATAACATGAGCCTGACGTTTTCACAGGTTTCAGATAAACACGATTTTTTAATTTTTGTGAATATCCAATGTTGTTATGAAGAGAGTTTTTCTTTTCTTTTATATGCCAACAATTCTTGATTGTATGGCCATGCTTTCCACATTCAAAACATGTAATGGATTTTCTTTTAAAAACAAATTCATTTATACCAGAAGCCTTTCTGTTGACAGGGAAATTTACATGTTTAGAATTAGATTTTCTTCCCTGAGCATGCCAACAATGAGCAGCAATCTGGCCCATTTTGCCACAGCAATAACAACACACCTTGTCACGTCTCGAGCCTTTATTACAGCGGAAGACTAGCTCGAGGAACGTGAACAGCCGGCATGGTAAGCCTCATACAAGTAAGAACGATCAGAGCGCAAGTCAATCACACATAAGAAGGCAATTTGCATAATAATTTAGTCAAACTCCAACTTTTATTTCATTATCAATCAATATTCAAATACAACCACCAATTCAACTTTCTTTCTCATACTAGACTCAAGAATAAGAAAAATTACATAGACTCAATATAAACAATATAGACTTCCTAATCTTCACTCATTCTTCATTCACTCTCGAACTCGCTATTTGAATACTCCGAATCCGAACCCGATTCACTTCCATCTCCTGAAAAGATTAGAAATAGGTAATGAGCACACTTGCCCAGTAGGTATCTTCACATCAACATGATTAGAAATATTTAAGTAATTAGTATTTTCGCTCTAAAGTAAATAAGGTAAAATCATGCGAATGCGATCAAGCACGCGATTAAACCAAAGTAACAAGATGATCATGTAAGATAGAATGAACAAGTATGAACTAGTGAGAATGTAACAAGAATGTATAAGAATGTAGCATGGCCTTTCAAGAACAAGAATGTAACGAGAATGCACTTTCACTTTTCACTTTCATAACCATAAAGGTTACGCACTAGAACGTCAATCATGTAGCAATTCACTAGATTTTCACGAGTGCTCATGGATTTCACTTATTTATAAAGAAAGTACTCTCAGCGTAATATGACGACAGTAGCATCATACCCCATGGTTTATAATAGTATGATTTCGGCAATCAGCCGAGGAGACTAGCATAGAGCCCTTGGACACAATCAGCGCCCGAACTACATCTTCACGTATAAATCAAGCTACTTCCATGAGTGTAACAATAAAGTGTGGCCAGTAATATAACAAATTCAATCAATAAGCTCGTGACAATAATCATCAAAGAATGAATGCTTCAATTAAGAATATGAGAGATCAAGAATGATTTAAGACGATATTATGCTCATGGGAATAATTCGGTAGCATAACGGTACATTCGTTATCTTTCATAAATTAAATTAAGTTTCTTTGGATAATATGACAAGTCCTAGACCATCAATAATCCATCTAGGAACTTTAGAATATCAACCCTTTGGTCAAACCTCGGGTTAACGAACTTTAGAACTGTGATGGTCTAATACTGGGCCGTTACACGATCGTGACACTCCAGTCTCAAGCCGTTACAATGGCCGAATCCAGAAATAATAAATAGGATTCAATTAATGTGACGGTCATAGATTGGTCCGTTAGAAGTACCTGACGGTCCAACATTGATCCATTACATATCCAGAACCTGAAAACATCGATAGTGCTTTCTAACAATTGGGCTTTAATGGTACAACCAACTCGGCGTCCTAGTGGGAATCCCAGGCTCGCGGAGAATTACGGAGGCCTTGAAACAAGATTTTCTAGTCCATAGGAAGGAATATCGAATAGAGAGGTCCTCATGTTCAAAAATATGTTCCTATAGTGCAAAGTGTGAACTAATGGACATATACCGGAATATATGCCATGTACTTAAAGAAAATAACTCTATAGATAGAAAAAGACTGTGTAGCGATGTGAAACCATAATAAAACTGCGTCAATACAATACTTAAAATCATAGTTTAAATTCAACTATAGAGTTTAGGCAAAGAAATTAACATATGCTTTAAAATAACTCAAAATGCTTAGAACATGAAATTTCCTATCATGAATCAATTAGTAAACCCCAAGTCATGAAATAAGGTTAAAACTTAGATAACTAGGCTTATTTATAAGTAAGTTTGACTGTCCTCAGTCCTGTCTCGGGTTGACAGAAAATAGTACTCTGACAGTCTAGTATGGGCGCGTCATAGGGCTGTGACGATTTATCGGGGGGCCGTTACAGTATTGTAACGCACTTACTTTGGTCCGTAAGAGACAACCGGGGAATTGAGATATAACAGAGGATGTGACGGCTGATCCTAAGACCGTTAAAATCATATGACGGTCCTACGTTAGTCCGTTAGAGCTTCTGTTGACGAAAAAGATAAGGAACTATGTCCCATGCAAGAAAAATCACAATAACCAACTATTCTAACCATGATAACAAAGTAAAGGCCATCTAGATGCATAGGTTTCAATGAATTAACAAGATAGTGCCATTTTATTTTCCATTAAGGCTAAAGATATGCATGTATGCATGTCCCTACTTAAACATGGAATTCATGACCTATAGTGCATGTAATCAAGCAAAATCATAGGGCTTTTATCCCTAACATGTTATTTTTGCCGTTCATGAGATGACCTACCTCTTAACTGGGCTTAAAACTTCTAATTTAAGTCTTCAAGATACGCCCTAGTTCTTCCCTTCCTGAGATTTTTCAGCAACTTCACGTCGCTCTAACTCCTCAGTCTCTTGACCTAAGGACGTGAAATTCGGAGGTTAGGAAGATGAAACTATTGGGAACAAAAAGTTCTAAAGCATCTAACTCTAATTACCTCGTTTAGTTTCTTTAATTTCTTGATCTTCAGCACCCTGTTGCACAGTTTCCTGGGTTGGCGTGATGAAACGAGCAACTTTAGAAGATCCTAACTCCTTGGATACTCGACCTCCTATCATGAAATTTTAGAGTAGTTAGTCTAAAGTATTAAGAACAAAATACTCTAAAGAACTTACCCGAGATTCTATCTCCTTACCTTGTTTCTTCACGAGCCAAAAGTAAGGGTCGCTCAGTTCAGAACTGGGTCCTATTTATAGGTTTTTGGCTAGGGTTTGAGGATTAGATCGATTCTAGAGTCCTTAGTTGGCCAGAACCTGATCCTTAAGAGTCCTTAGTAACCTTACACATTCTTCTAATTAGGTCTCTAGTAGATAGGATCCCAAAGTTCCAATCTTTTTGTTCTTTCCCCCATTCACGAAGCTGACAGAGTGTAACGGTCGTAGCCTAGTGTGTTACGTGACTGTGGCGGTCGCACGATAGACCGCTACATCTACTGTGCGCAGAATTTAATAAAATTCAAACTCTTTTGTTTGTTTATCTTTATAATTATCTAAATAAGGGGTAATTATCCTTTAAAATCTGTGAATAGACTAAATAACCTTCTAGATTATGGGTCTATCTTAATGGGCTTGGTCTTGTAACCATTTGGGCTTTATTTATTAAGGCTGGATTAATTGTTTACCATATTTGGGCCTTAATAATGATTTATTTAACCCAATATTCATTAATTAATTCATTTAGACCCTTAATAATTTCAGAAAATTCTTAATTATATCAGAAATATTTTATACAAATTCTGGGGCACTACACCCTCCCCCACTTAGAAGAATTTGGTCCCCAAATTCAATACATGGATTTTTACGGAGAGTGTATGTATTTTAATGTATTAAAAATTAATGTAAGGCGAATGGGTTAAGAGGGTACCTTTAATCATTTCACCATTCCTTGTTTAGGATGGCATTTAATCGACCTCGTTTCCCACGTCCGTTGTTATCCCTTGAAGATTGTTCATTTATGAGAGGACATACGGGCAAGCGATGTTCCCAGCTTCCACACTTGAGGCAAGCGCTGAGACGCTTCCAACATTCTTCTGCTGAGTGCCCAAATTTTTCACAAAATGAGCAAGCCGTGGAGACTTGCATTCTTTCTTCTTCTTTAACTTTCTTATTATTTCCGTTTCCATTTCCGTTTCTTTTTCTGTTACCGTTCCCATTATGGGACCTCTTAACGTGACGATTTTCATCCTTATCCACTTCTTTCTCTTCTTGCCTATCATGTTTTCGGCTTGACCTTTCTCCTCGAAGCCTTTCCACCTTCTCAATGGTTCTTTCACATAGATGCGCTCTTTGAACCATCTCGGTATAGGTGCGGATATTCTGCGTTCCAAGTTGTTGGATAAATTCGGGTCTTAAACCATCCATAAATCGGTTGACTTTCAATAAATCTGTGCTTATCAAGTGAAGAGCATACGGTGCTAGTCGAGAGAATTGTAATTCATATTCTGCCACGGACATCGCGCCTTGTTTTAAGGAGGCAAATTCCATAGCCTTCCTCTCCTTTACATGCTTGGAGAAGTACTTGGCTTGAAAAAGTGTAAGAAAACCCTCCCATGTATGAGGTGCATCTGCAGGTGGTGCCGGAATGGATTTCCACCATGTACGAGCATCCTTGTTGAGTTGGAACATGGCAAGTCGAACTTTCTCCTGGTCGATGCATTGCATGACATTGAATATTCGATTCATCTCGTCGATCCAATTTTTTGCTTCATCTGGGTTAGAAGATCTAGAGAATCGTGGGGGATTTAAACTTCAGAAATTGTTGTGTAAGTTACCCGCGCCAGCCCTTCCACCGGCTTGGGCCACTGTCTGTAGGGCTTGAGTAAGTCCCGCAACAGTTTGCTGCATCTCGTCCCAGTTCACACGATGAGCCATTGAGAATCAAGGTACCTGAGAATCATGGATATTTTAGTTATTCAGAGTCGGGAGATTTACCCTAAGATAATTTCTATATAACTATCTTATCCCTGGTTCTACCCAATTCTCACATAGGTGATGAAATTTCTTCCTTAGTTCAAAGGTAGGGGTCCTTAAACCTTGGACTTATCCTAGGACATGACTCTTTTCCCTAAGTCTTGAGACTTAGGCTCTGATACAAACTTAACTATCACGTCCCGAGCCTTTATTACAGCGGAGGACTAGCTTGAGGAATGTGAACAGCCGGCATGGTAAGTCTCTTGCAAGCAAGAACGATCAGAGCGCAAGTCAATCACACATAAGAAGGCAATTTGCACAATAATTTAGTCAAACTCCAACTTTTATTTCATTATCAATCAATATTCAAATACAACCACCAATTCAACTTTCTTTCTCGTACTAGACTCAAGAATAAGAAAAATTACATAGACTCAATCTAAACAATATGGACTTCCTAAGTTTTCACTCATTCTTCATTCACTCTCGGACCCGCTATTTGAATACTCCAAATCTGAACCCGATTCACTTCCATCTCCTGAAAAGATTGGAAATAGGTAATGAGCACACTTACCCAGTAGGTATCTTCGCATCAACATGATTAACAATATTTAAGTAATTAGCATTTTTGCTCTAAAGCAAATAAGGTAAAATCATGTGAATGCGATCAAGCACGCGATTAAACCAAAGTAACAAGATGATCATGTAAGATAGAATGAACAAGTATGAACTAGCGAGAATGTAACAAGAATGTACAAGAATGTAGCATGGCCTTTCAAGAACAAGAATGTAACGAGAATGCACTTTCACTTTTCACTTTCATAACCATAAAGGTTACGCACTAGAACGTCAATCATGTAGCAATTCATTAGATTTTCACGAGTGCTCATGGATTTCACTTATTTATAAAGAAAGTACTCCCAGTGCAATGCGACGCCAGTAGCATCATACCCCATGGTTTATAATAGTATGTTTCCGACAATCAGCCGAGGGGACTAGCATAGAGCCCTTGGACACAATCAGCGCCCGAACTGCATTTTCACGTATAAATCAAGCTACTTCTATGAGTGTAACAATAAAGCGTGGACAGTAATATAAAAAATTCAACCAATAAGCTCGTGACAACAATCATCAAAGAATGAATGCTTCAATTAAGAATATGAGAGATCAAGAATGATTTAAGACGATATTATGCTCATGGGAATAATTCGGTAGCATAACGGTACATTCGTTATCTTTCATAATTTAAATTAAGTTTCTTTGGACAATATGACAAGTCCTAGACTATCAATAATCCATCTAAGAACTTTAGAATATCAACCCTTTGGTCAAACCTCGGGTTAACGAACTTTAGAACTGTGACGGTCTAATACTGGGCCGTTACACGATCGTGACGCTCCAGTCTCAAGCCGTTACAATGGTCGAATCCAGAAACAATAAATAGGATTCAGTTAATGTGACGGTCATAGATTGGTACGTTAGACGTACCTGACGGTCCAACATTGATCCGTTACATATCCAGAACCTGAAAACATTGATAGTGCTTTCTAACAATTGGGCTTTAATGGTACAACCAACTCGGCGTCCTAGTGAGAATCCTAGGCTCGCGGAGAATTACGGAGGCCTTGAAACAAGATTTCCTAGTCCATTGGAAGGAATATCCAATAGAGAGGTCCTCATGTTCAAGAATATGTTCCTATAGTGCAAAGTGTGAACTAATGGACATATACCGGAATATATGCCATGTACTTGAAGAAAATAACTCTATAGACAGAAAAAGACTGTGTAGCGATGTGAAACCATGATAAAACTGCGTCAATACAATACTTAAAATCATAGTTTAAATTCAACTATAGAGTTTAGACAAAGAAATTAACATATGCTTTAAAATAACTCAAAATGCTTAGAACATGAAATTTCCTATCATGAATCAATTAGTAAACCCCAAGTCATGAAATAAGGTTAAAACTTAGATAACTAGACTTATTTATAAGTAAGTTTGACTGTCCTCAGTCCTATCTCAGGTTGACAGAAAATAATACTATGACGGTCTAGTATGGACGCGTCACAGGGCTGTGACGATTTATCGGGGGGCCGTTACAGTATTGTAACGCACTTACTTTGGTCCGTCAGAGACAACCGGGGAATTGAGATATAACAGAGGATGTGACGGCTGATCCTAAGACCGTTAAAATCGTATGACGGTCCTACGTTAGTCCATTAGAGCTTCTGCTGACGAAAAAGATAAGGAACTATGTCCCATGCAAGAAAAATCACAATAACCGACTATTCTAACCATGATAACAAAGTAAATGCCATATAGATGCATAGGTTTCAATGAATTAACAAGATAGTACCATTTTATTTTCCATTAAGGCTAAAGGTATGTATGTATGCATGTCCCTACTTAAACATGGAATTCATGACCTATAGTGCATGTAATCAAGCAAAATCAGAGGGCTTTTATCCCTAACATGTTATTTTTGCCGTTCATGAGATGACCTACCTCTTAACTGGACTTAAAACTTTTAATTTAAGTCTTCAAGATAAGCCCTAGTTCTTCCCTTCCTGAGATTTTTCAGCAACTTCACGTCGCTCTAACTCCTCAGTCTCTTGACCTAAGGACGTGAAATTTGGAGGTTAAGAAGATGAAACTATTGGGAACAAAAAGTTCTAAAGCATCTAACTCTAATTACCTCATTTAGTTTCTCTAATTTCTTGATCTTCAGCACCCCGTTGCACAGTTTCCTGGGTTAGCGTGATGAAACGAGCAACTTTAGAAGATCCTAACTCCTTTGATACTCGACCTCCTATCATAAAATTTTTAGAGTAGTTAGTCTAAAGTATTAAGAACAAAATACTCTAAAGAACTTACCCGAGATTCTATCTCCTTACCTTGTTTCTTCACGAGCCAAAAGTAAGGGTCGCTCAGTTCAGAACTGGGTCCTATTTATAGGTTTTTGGCTAGGGTTTGAGGATTAGATCGATTCTAGAGTCCTTAGTTGGCCAGAACCTGATCCCTAAGAGTCCTTAGTAACCTTACACATTCTTCTAATTAGGTCTCTAGTAGATAGGATCCCAAAGTTCCAATCTTTTTGTTCTTTCCTCATTCACGGAGCTGACAAAGTGTAACGGTCGTAGCCTAGTGCGTTACGTGACTGTGGCGGTCGCACGATAGACCGCTACATCCACTGTGTGCAGAATTTAATAAAATTCAAACTCTTTTGTTTGTTTATCCTTATAATTATCTAAATAAGGGGTAATTATCCTTTAAAATCCGTGAATAGACTAAATAACCTTTTAGATTATGGGCCTATCTTAATGGGCTTGGTCTTGTAACCATTTGGGCTTTATTTATTAAGGCTGGATTAATTGTTTACCATATTTGGGCCTTAATAATGATTTATTTAACCTAATATTCATTAATTAATTCATTTAGACCCTTAATAATTCCAGAAAATTCTTTTTTTTTCAAAAACATCAAGTGGGACGAAGGGAGAGTGCACCCCCATTCCAAAGGATGGGAATATTCTCACCCCACCAGCGGACCACTAGATGCAATTTTATTTCTCTAAGAGGGGAAATACAATATCAGAGGAGACCTTGTCTCTAACATACAAAGAATGAATGTAAAGGAAAGAATCCTATACAAGTCTCCTGCGAAAGTTTGGTATACTACACGCATCAGCTTTGGCGTAGCCTTTGGCTAGTAAAGGTAGCTCACTAAAAGCAAGATAATCCATATTCTGTCCAATGAATACCGCATGGTTAGCCAAAGCATCGGCTAGCTGATTGGCTTCTCTGAAAGAATGGATAATGGGGCAGTTGAAGAAGGAGAAAATTTGCTGAAGCGCCTTCCACCAAGGGAGGAGAGACCATGGTGGTTTTCTTTTGTGACTTAGTAGCTCCACCAAGACCATAGAATCCGTGTAGATGACCGACAATCTGATTGAGTGTAACTGAACAAGGCGGAGACCATCTAATAGGGCTCTTCCTTCAGCCACCATGTTGGATCCATTACCATAAAAGTATGAAAATCCCATCATCAAATGTCCATGAGAATCTCGGAAGCACCCCCCTCCCCCGGATGGTCCTAGATTGCCTTTACTTGCTCCATCAACATTGAGGGAATAATGTGTAGCAGGGGCTGTCTAGCAGACAGTAAGAAAAGTGATGCGACAGCTGCAGATTTCAATTCCAAAACCCCGAAGTACATTAAAGTAATCAGAACTGGCCCCTTGAAACTTGACATGCTTTAAAGTTTGATTAATTTCATCTAAGATCTTATTTGCAATCTTGGGGAAATTGTTTCTGTAACCTTCATACCTGACCATGCATCTATATTTCCATATCTCCCAAGTAATCAACATTGTGACCAGCAGAGAGATAAAACCTTTAGGTTTTTTGATGTTAGCCCCAATAATAGATTGCCTCAATCGACTGGAAATATTTGTAGCTTCCAAACTGACAGTTGTAAATAAGGGAGTAAACTTGTTCCATAAAAACCGAGCCAGCTCACTTTTGATAAAAAGATGATCTTCGTCTTCAACTTCATGAGAAGAGGTACAACAATCACATCAAGATGCCAAAGTAACACCAATGGTTTGAATTCTGCTGTCAACTGGGACTGCTTGTTTTAAGATTTTCCAACAGAATAAAGCTACCCTTGGGGGAAATATGATGTTCCATAATTTGCTAAAAAGGGAATTGCTTGTTTCAGCCTGTTCTCTAATATATCTGTATGTGGACTTAGTACTGAATTTGCCAGAATTTGTGAATGACCAAATGGGAATGTCATTGCCATGTTGAATTGCAATGCTCTGTAGTTCAGCCCGTAAAAGCTGATCGCTCACTTTATCCCAAATTAAGTGCTGGGGATTAGATAAGGCAATGTTAACAGAACAGTCTTCAATCAAGGTATTATTTTGGAGTAGAAGTTGATCAGCCAGAGTTTTATCTTTAAACCAAATATCTTTAAGAAAATTAGTGCCCATGCCATCTTGAACTATCATTCGTGAACCTGTTAGCAGAATTGCTATGGCTTTATCAAAGTCACAAGATTTGATGCCTGCAGGGAAAGGGGTTTTGCAATCTGAGATATGTTGACCATGGCAGTATTTGCTTCTGACATATTCAGCCCAATGTGATTTACTGTTTATTGAAAGCCATAACATTTTGACGTAGCAGCAGATTTGTATATCTGCAAGGCTACGAATGCCCAGACCACCTATAGAGGCAGGACTACAGATCTTGTCCCAGGATATCCAATATTTCCTATAATTAGTATCAAGCCCCTGCCAAAAAAAATTGGCACAGATATTCCCAATCTATTTTTGTATAGTGTGGGGAATGGAGACAGCACTTGCTGTGTATAATGAGATTGAAGCTAAAACTGAGTGAATCAAAACTGCCCTTCCAGCTTGAGATAAAAGCTTACTTTGCCATCCAGCTAGCCTGGCATTAACCTTGTCCAGAAGGTATTTAAAGTGAGGGATTTTGGTCCTGCCTTTGAATAAAGGAATGCCCAAGTATCTTATGCTGCCAGTCTTGTATTGATACCCAGTTAACTGCCTGATCCGGTCAATAGAAGAGTTTGGCATCCGTTTAGCCACTGCAAAGCAACTTTTTTGTGCATTGATCCTTTGGTCGGAGGAGTTTTCATATCTTCCCAAAAAGAGCATCAACTGTTTAATGTAAGATGAACCACCATTTATAAAAATGAGAGAGTCATCTGCATAAAGAATGTGGGACAGCTACGGAGAACCATGGGGAAGATGATAAAATTTGCACAAACCAGTAGAGAAAATATAGGTGAGTCCCCTGCTCAGTACTTCCTCAGCCAGTATAAAAAGTGAAGGAGCCAATGGATCACCCTGGCGAACCCCTCTCGATGATTTAAAGAAACCATGAATATGTCCATTCAGGGATATGGAAAACCAACAGTTCACCAACAATTGGGCAGTGAGAGAAATCAGTCTATTAGAAAAGCCGAATCTTTTGAGAACCTGGAAGAGGAAATCCCATTCTATACGATCATAAGCTTTCGCCATATCTAGTTTAATGAGCATGTTATGACCACTAACGGGTCTATCAATTTCCATATAGAGTTCCTTAGCTAACATAAAGCTATCTATGATTTGTCTTCCACTGATAAAACCATTCTGTTCTTTTGAGATAATCAAAGGCAGAATTGGACGAAGATGATCACTCAAGATTTTGGAGACAATTTTACAAGTAAAATTGCACAAACTAATAGGCCTAAACTCATCAAAAGTGGCAGGATTTTTAACCTTCGGGATCAAGCACAAAATAGTAGATGTCACTCCTTGTGGGAGACCCCAGCCTTGAAAAAAACTCTGAACTGCACTGATGACGTCCTCACAAATGATGTCCCAGCAGTATGTGAAAAAATCTCCAGTAAATCCATCGGGCCCCGGTGAGCTATTTCCTGATAAGGAACAAACTGAGTTTTTTATTTCATCAGCCGAAGGTATGGAACATAGAGAGCCAGTCTATTCATCAGTAATAAGACTTGGAATCATAGATAATAGACTATCATCAATGCTATGAGCTTCTGTGGTGAGGAGAGTTTGAAAGTAATCCACTGCTCCATTCAGCAGAACCTCTTGATCTTCTACCCATTTCTTGTCAATCTTCAATTTTTGAACAAAGTTTCTTTGTCTTTTAGCTTTAGTGTAATGATGAAAGAATTGGGTATTTCTGTCTCCACAGGTTAACCATTGAACTCTGGATTTCTGAAACCAAAAGATCTCCTCCCTAGATAGTATAATGAGCATCTCAGCATTGGCCTTATTTAGAATCATTTTGTTTTCAGTAGTAGGATTAGTATCATAAGTATCTTGAGCCTGCTGTACCATAATTTTAGCATTCTCTTTGGCCTTATTAATGTTGCCAAAGACCTCTTTGTTCCAACTCCTTAAAGCAGCTTTCAGATTTTTAAGCTTTCTTTGAAGGCTGTAAAAAGGATGAATATCCCTCTGAGAGTTTTTATTCCACTGTTCTCTCACGAAATCAAGAAAGCCATTATGGGTGTGCCACATGTGTTGATATATAAATCTCCCCGGAGAAGGAGGAGTGGAATTGGTAGACAACAGTAATGGAGCATGGTCGGAAGGGCCTCTAACAAGGTGCCTTATAGATAAATTCTGGTTAGCGTTTAACCAATGGAGATTATAGAAGACCCTATCCAATCGGGCTTTAATATGAGAAGCTCCAATCTGATTATTTGTCCAAGTAAACTTGGGGCCTGAGTAACCAGCATCAGCAAGGCCAGTAGCGGCTAGAAATCCTTGGAAATCAGTCATTGCAGCAGTTGAGGAAACGTTACTGCCAGACTTTTCCTCTGGAGATAGAATACTGTTAAAATCACCTCCAATTATCCATGGAATTTTCACACTATTACTAAATTCCATGAGTGAATCAAACATGTCCCTACGTTGGCTGGCATTGCAGGATGCATATATGGCAGTGAAGTACAAGACAATAGAGTTATTTTCCTTGATAGCAACTATCAAGTATTGAGGATGGAGCTCTGTGATGTCAATACTAATAGTAGGCTTGTAAAATAGCCATATTTTTGAAGAGTCACCAATATTATTACCAAGAATAGAAGGGAGATTAATTCGATTAGCCACTCCCTGAGCACGGATAAAGTCAATGCGGGGTTCTGAGATAGCAGCTATACTAACCTCATGAGCTTTTATGTGCTGAGCAAGACCTCTCACTGTGACCTTGTTTCCTATACCTCTAACATTCCAAATCAGAACAGATTTAATCATGAGCAAAGGAAGCATGTGGGGTGAGCAGCCAAGACCTTGGCTTTGGCCCTTGTCAACCTGGCATCACTAAACAGAACACCAGGCAGACCAGATACCTCATTCGACTTCAATTATTGAGAGGAAGTGTCATTACTAGCTTGACAAAGCGTTCTAGAATTCTCAGAGGTAGATAAATTGGAGACAACATCCGAGCTAGTCATTTTGTAAGCTTTCGAGTCTAATCTTTGGTGATTAGGTAAAGAAGCAAGATTAATATCCTGAGGTACCTCCAAATTACAATGGATTAAAGGAAGCTCTTCTGATTCTGAGGTCTCCTCTATTATGGACAATCCTGTAGCAGTCATTTTTATTGAATCATTTTTGCAAACAGCTAAAGGAGGCCCATCTGTCACCTGCACTTCCGAGCTTCCAGAGGAAGACGCAATAAATTGAAGATGTATTGAAGCATCTGAGATATCATTTTCTCCAGGGACAATTTTGTCTTGAACATTATTTTCATCAAAATCTGTATCATCAGGTAATATGCTCAAGGTAGAAAATCTATTTGCAATATCCCCTGCTATCATTGAATTGGAAGATTGAGTCATCTTTAGCTTCTGCTCCTCATTCCCTTTCTTCTTAGAATAAACAGTTTGAGCCATCAATGGCTTGTATTCCTGACGAATATAATTTGGGACTCCAGGAGGGATATTTTTGCAAACAGATGTCTGCCAGGTATTTATTTTGCCATGTTTCGTCTTGCAATCCTTTTCCAGGTGACCAATTTTGTGACAACAAGAACAGAGGTGAGGCACTTTATGATAACCGATTGTCTGCCAAAACCCCCCACCAGTAATACCAATCCAGACATGTTCCTTTCTCTGTTTGTCCAAGTCCATCTCAACACAGACCATGGCCTCTGAGGTTTCAGTCATGGCTATAGTTGCATCATGAATTCGCAGCACAGGGCCGACATTGCCAGCTATTGATCGAAGCATGTCTACTTGATAGAAATTGACAGGTAGAGAGGGGAATCCGATCCAGACTGGAACAACCGAAGGATCAGCATCAAAGTCAAATTCGTGCGTCCATCTAAAGAATCTGAACAAAAACCCCTTAATATATAAATTCTTTTGAAGAAGCAATTTGAGAAAATCCGCTTCACTGCCCAGGCGAATCAAGATATGCCTAGGGTTCATTCGGCTAATGATGAACTCTGAACTAAGTTGTAGTCGCTGGGTCAGACATGTTTTGATCTCCGGGACCGAAGGTCGGCCATATGAGCATTTCGCTATGACACCATTCTGGAGATGTAAGCAGGACGCCTGGATTTCCTCTTGAGAGAAAAAGACTACGGGCTCACCTTTGTATGTAAACGCCGGAGGTTTCACCTGGATTGAGGCTCGTGGCTGGTTCTGGGACTCCATCAGTGTTTGTGCGTAGGTTTTCCGGGGATCCGCAGCCACCACGCTCGAGCATTCAGCCGCATTTCCTTTCGAGGGCAACGAACTTCCCCCACCGCGCCAGCCATGGCCGGCGAGGAGGGGCGCGCACCGGAGAAGGAACAAGAATGATGGCGGGAAGAATAGCACCGAGCTTCTCACACTAAAAATTTTTAGAGAGAAAAAAAGTTCTTAATTATATCAGAAATATTTTATAAAAATTCTGGGGCACTACATACCTTCCTATTTTGAACATAAGAAAATTTCTTATCATGCTTTCTACCAACACTCAGATCATCTTTTTTCATTAATTTACAAGCATGCATCAAATGCCCAGATTTCCCACAATAAAAGTATACAATGCTCTTTCCTTGAGCAACAGGGGATTTCCTAGCCTGAGAATTTTTAGGATACAACCTATCATCCTTTTTCAGCATAAAATAATTATCCATGAAGTGATCATGCTTACCACAGTAATGACATGAAACATTATTAGATTCATGAACATGATTTTTGACATTTGAATTTTCAGTATGCAGGTTGTTTCTTTTCTTTTTCAATATTTTCTGATTTTTATTTTCTTTTTAAGTTTTGGCTCCAACAGATTTCGTTGGTAATTGACGAGAGGTTCCAGCTGCTTATGTGCTTCGAACGAAGGTGGTATATAGCTGGTTCCTCATAGTCTTTTTAATCCCAGAGATGTGACCTATCCCCTCTCTTTGTTCACTCACATCATCTTCTAAGGACATTTTCATTTTGCCTTTGTCCTTGACAGATTCAGATGAAGATTTATTCATCTCTGTGATTTTATTTTCTAAGGATATACTGAGGATGTCTGAATTAGCTTTCTCCTTTTCATAGTCAACCAATTTTTCTTTTAGAGCTTCATTTTCATTTTTTTATTTTCCAATTTATTTTTCTAGTGAAGAAGTCACTGACTTTTCTTTCTCAAGATCAAGCAATCTGTCAGACATGAGAGTGTTGAGCTCCTTTAATTTCACCATTTCTTCCATCAATTTTTCATTTTGAACAAGTTCATTTATTAAAACATGATCATCATTTAATGACTTCAGCTTGTCTTCCATTTCAGAAATTTTAGATATAAGTCCTTGGTTTTCATTTTTCAATAAACCAATTTGTTTCTTGTACATATGGACATCAGACAAGCAGATATCATGAGATTGTTTCAGTTTTAAATAATTTTCACAAGATGAATTTAAACTATTATGATCAATTTTTTTTTTCAATTTTTTATTTTCAGATTTCATTTTCTTATGTCTATCAGATAGTTCTTCATACAAACTCAACAGTTCATCAAATGAAATCTCTTCAGATCTAGAACTTACCTGAGATGCTATCTCATTCATTTGATCACTGCTGTGATCACTCCGGTTGACCATCAAGCATTGTTCTTCTTGCTCCCCATGAGTAGTAGTCACTTTATCAAAGATTTCTTTTCCAGAAGTGCACCTGAAAATAAAAGGAAATATGTCAGTATCAACTATAGTCGTTAAGATATAAAGAACCATAGCATTTTCGCGATCCTTCAATCTGTCCTCATTAGACCACTTGGTCTGATCATGAGGTAGTTTATGTGGGCCGTTAGAGACAAGATTCCATAGTTTAGGATCAATGGAATTCATATAAACTCATAGGCCGCCTAGCCATTCATTGAAATTCGAACCATCGAACACAGAACGGTGAGCCATTAAAATCAATCTAAAACAACAATCCAACACAATGATCTAAAACTAATGAAGCACTAGACAACAACAGTCTATAATAGCAAATGCACCAAGAAGATAGCAGGATCCTTTGCAGATCGTTGGATCTGATGAATCAGAGACCGCTTTGATACCAATTGTTGGGGTGCAAGGCACGGATCCAGAGGGGGGGGGGTGAATGGATCCCTATTAAAAGTATTGCAGAATTAAAAAATTCATCCCACACAAACTGGAATAAGGAAGACTAACTAAAACAGATGGCTCACACTAAACAAACTTCAAACACTTAGTGTATACCAAAGGGTACTACTCTGAACTGAAGTGATTGAAGTGCACATAAGCATGCAAATGTGAAAGTGAAGAATAATGCAGATGGCTATCAACCAATCAACGGCCAGCACTCAATTCACACAGTACTGAAAAGTTCACACAGAGTTTCTATCGTGAGATCGATACTCAGTCAGATTAACATGATGAAGCAAAAGATTCCTGACAGATCGCATACAGATGAACTCCAATTATGAACCACACTAGCTACCTTCGAATGAGGATAGCGAATATGGAAATATACGCAAGACAAACCACGGCACAAAGAATTTTTAGATGGTTCGGTCTACTACCACAGACCTATGTCCATCCCCCACTCAAACCTGAGTGAGGCTTCCACTGACTTATAGCTTGAATCACTGAGCATCACAGCTTGCTTACACCGCTGAGCAGCACAGCTTGCTTCTACTGAGCATTATAGCTTGCTACACTGCTAAGTAACACAGCTTGCTATCCAGAGGAATCGATCCTATGCAAATGCTGACACACAACTTGCTTGAAATGGTGAGGAAAACAAAGAACAAAATCAACAAGAAAAATATGAAAAGATATAGCTCACGCAGGAGCAAAATAGTTCTGGATCTGATCCAAGAACTGATGAAGACACAGATTCTCAAGCTTACTCTTCCTCTCTATTCTCTCTTGCTCACTCTCTTTCTCTTTCTCTGCTCACTCTCTCTTTTCCCTCAGACTTCTTATAATCTTCCAATACTCTATTTTTCTCCGTCTCCTTCTTCTTCCTTCAACGAACTCTCTCTCTCTCTCACATCACTCTAACTCTAATTCTTTTCTCTCAAATTTCTAGATCTCTCTTGCACTCTTCTCTACTTCTGATCTGCTCTCAGCACTCTTCTTCTGCATTTTTTTCTATATGAGTGCCCGATCGCCTTTTATAGAGGCGAGTCCTGTTGTCCCACGAGCTCTTGATTTTAGACGCGTGGAGAACACGTTCCCGCTCAATAATTTCATCCAGAAAGTGCACTTCGAAGGTCCACGTGTAGCACCCCTGATAAATACCTTTGAGTAAATTTAAAACTTCTTCATAAAAGAAATCATACATGAAGGTCTTACATAAAGAACCCAACCTCATGAGGACTATAACATAAATATACAAGCCAACCTCACTTTATGCCATAAAAAAACATGAAGGCTTTATGTAAAGAGCCAAACCTATTGGGGGCTAGCATATAAATGTACAACCATCACTTTATGCATAGTACGTAGTGAACTTTTCCTAGAGAATGTTATATGGAAGGTCTTGTACAAAGAACCAAACCATGAGAGGGTTATTATATAAATGTACAAGATAAACTTTAACACATGGGCCATGGGTTGTACGTAAGTGGTTTCCACCTTTTCCAACCAAGCAAATTGAAGACTATATGAAGAGGCGCCATTTTCCCTTGAAGCCACTATTTCCACTAAAATAGTAATATGTTGAGATACACCATGAAGGCTAACACGTGAATGTAGCAGAATTGTCTAAACATTTAACGCCCTCTTGCAAGGGCGTCATTCTCATCAATAATGCCACCTAGACTAATGATGCCCTCATGCAAGACGTCATATACATGAATAGTACCACCTAGATTAATGAACGACCCCTTACAAGGGCGTCATTTAATTCTATGTTTCTAGAAGGCTGAGACACGAACAACCCATTTTAGCTGGCAAACCCCATGCCTACTCAGCAGGACCCGCAAAGCAATAAACCAATGCTTTGTGATTCCCTATAACTAATCCCCTCCGTAGCACTGACAGAGGCTACTGCTGCCATCAATGCTGAAGGAGCGTCTTCTTCCCGAGTCTACGTCTCGCTGAGATCCTGCTGCAGCTTCTTTATTTTGAACCTCGTAACTCATGTCAAAAGGTAGGTGTTCTCAAATCCTTACCTAACTAGCAGCTAAATAGGTTAACTGATGCATGCTTAGTGTTCGATTAACTCGTCAATCATGCTATATGTCACCTGGCTTTACCATGATCAAGCAATAACCATGTATATACCATGTTATACATATCGTAATAGCCTGTTACACCTGTCGCATATGATTTTATACATACTATTACCATGATCTTTATGAGTTGAACATAGTTTGTTAAGCATGATTTCATGAGTTTTTGAACATATTTTATTACACAAGTTTTATAGACTTAATAACCATGTTTTAAACCTTAGTATAGAACCTCTGTACACCAAATACTTGCATGTTTTAAAAACACGAGAGCCCCAACTCTCAGGTAAATGGCACCCCAGACCAGGACGCCAATTACCAAATTGAAGACCCCTCAGGGGGCGCCAATTAAATGAAGACACTTCGCAGTGTCGTCATTTCCATTTCCACAATTACTAGTAATTAATAATTCAACACATTCAAAAATCCATAACTATCAAACTAAAGCATGAAATTTGTACATGAACATGTTTCTGGAATCCTGACATTTTTCCCTACCTACACGTACTGTTGTACAAGAGTTTTCGAACGTATTTTCGAAAGATTTGCCTGGATTACCCCCACAAAGAGAAGTGGCCTTCACCATCGACTTCAACCCTGGTGCTGGCCCAGTTTCTAGGGCACCTTATAGGATGTCTCCTACCGAACTCAAGGAGTTAAAAGAACAATTGATGGAGCTTCTTAAGAAAGGATTTATTAGGCCGAGTACTTCCCCATGGGGAGCACCTGCACTATTTGTGAAGAAAAAGGATGGATCCATGAGGTTATGCATCGACTATTGACAGTTGAATCATCTCACTATTAAGAACAAGTATCCACTGCCGAGAATCGATGAACTGTTTGATCAAATATCTGGATCCAAGTACTTCTCGAAGATTGATCTGAGATCGGGGTATCACCAACTGAGTGTAGATCTAAAATTAGACCTCCCCCAAATTGATGATTTGAATAAGTGATGATTTAACAAGATATATAACTAAAATCAATGATAAAAGGGGGGAGGGGTTACATGTAATAATAAAAATCCATGATCCCCACTGAGGCCAACAACATGCCAAATAATATGAAGATCAAAATAAGGACATGTTACATACCTCAGAAATTCAAAGAGGGCCAAGAGTTGGCCTGGGAATGAACGCGCTATATCGTCCTAGCGCCTTCTCAAGATAGCGCTATGTTCGTATGGCGCGATATCAGACAGAAAGTGGGATGAACTGGATTCGTTTCTTCCTTGCTCCAAGGCCGGCCAAGGTGCAAGGGCTCCACGTATCAATCTTCTAGTGCCTGTAAACAATCATAAACAATAAAGAAAAGGCCCATTAGAACAAGATTTAAGTAGAATCTGCCCCTATTCTTAATCAAAAGCATATAAGTGAAGGGCTAAATAACCTGGGGGTTTGGTGGTTTTTAAACCCCTATGGAAGAGCCAAAAATAGGTTTGATGTGTGTGAATGCGTGTATTTTGTAAAAAAAGTGTTTTTGAAATCAATATGCAATGTTATGCGAGGATTGAAATAAACGAATTGGGGAGAAAAAAAACTAAGAACGAGGAAGAACACAATAAGCCCCAAAATACTCCCTTGGATGTGTGAGGAGCGAGGAATTATTGATTTAGAACGAAGAGCAGCCTCCTCCTCGTCAAGATCTCGAGTTGCATCCCATCAGAACGACGACCAGGGGTCCAATTTATAGGAGAAGGATCAAGAACGAACCCTAGGTCGGAGTTCGATCCAATCTAATGAATTGGTGGCTCAAATCAAGACAATCTTGCTGATTAATGAGGGGGAAAGACTCCTATTAAGATTAGGAACCTTCCTTTGGACGAAATATGATTGGAAACTTACCAAAATAAGGACCCAAATCGAAAAAGGGGAGTCCGGGTCAGACTGGGTTTCTGCCTGAGAACGCGCTAGCATGATATAGCGCGTTCTTCATGAACGCGCTATGACAATATAGTGCGACAATGATTGGTTCGCCAAATGACTAAAAAAAGAATAAATACCCTTTGGACAGTCGTTCAATCAAATATTAAGTAAGAATAACAACCAGAGCGGATGCTATAAAGATCAAATATCAAGAAATAACGACTGTTCAAATGATCATTCAATTAGGTCCATAACGTGAGTGAACAAGAAAGTGATGTGAGTGAATAGCGCGAGAATGCCAAATTCGAGACAAGATCCAAGGTACGGAAATTGAATTGTAGGGCCAAGATTAGGGAGAAATATCCCAGAAAATCAACAAATTATGGATCAATTGGGGCATTAACTAGGAGAACAAAGAAATTGCTCAACTTATCGGCCAAAAACGGGTGTCTACAGATGCCCCTCCTTGATATCCGCTTTGCAGGGGAGCGAGCCGGAGATGAAACGGAGATAAAACGGAGATGACACGGAGTGGTAATGAAGGAGAGATGAAGTGGAAACGTAGTATAGCGGACTGATAAGTGGATATCAAGGAAAAAGAGACACCCGTCACAACTGACAAGTGATAGGAATAATCCAGAAAACTTCGAGCTAACCACAAGGTCAAGCTAGCATCGGTGACTCATACCTAGAACAATAGGCGCGGAACTAAGAAAAGGAAATTGATCAACCTCTTGCACAAAAGAGGCAACCGCAGTGTGTAGCAACTACGAATTTCACTCAGTTAGTGGAATGGACGCGAGCCCGGTGGATCCATCGATGCCGTCGTGCGGTTCACAGCTAATGAGTGGACCAAAAAGGATATGTTGAATTGGATTGAAAGGAGATAGACAAATTCCAGGCAAGGGTCACATCGACCAACGAGATCCAGCGCTTAACTAGGAGCAATCTTTCAAATTCAGAATAAAATTGAATTTCTTTATTCAAAAACTTAAGCATTATTGATCCTTAATTAGGAAGCAAAAGTGGACATTTACAAATGCGAAAAGGGCATGATGCGTGCAGAGCTAAAATAAAAGAAATCATTAAAACAAATGCAAAGAAAGAATAAAATATAAGATACTCAAGGATAATATTGTTAAATCAAACAGACCCGGGTCAAGAGTTATCCGTAACCACGGCGTGCGAGATGAAGTCTATCGTCCCCAAATTTGTCTGACTTAACGGCCTATCTGACGATTAACTGCATGTTTCTAGATCATCATTATTTTTGGTAGAGGGGAACTCAGATCCCGAAACATACGGAGAACCGACCGGTCCTTAAGATAATATAATAATGTAAGAATCATATAGTAATGCAATAAAGGAAGGGATAAAGGAATACTTACCTGATGGCTTGCCATTTTTTCTTTTTCTGGGGATACAATTGTTAAGTGATAATGCAAGTGCGAATTTAAATACACAATAGCAAGATAACACAAACTCAAAACACTCCAAACATTCTCATTCTCATTGTGTTTTCTTTTATTTTCTGCCCCCTTTTATTTCTTTTCTTTTTCTTCTTCTCTTTTTTTTCTATTTTCCTTTTTTTATTTTCATTATCGCGCTATATATACCTAGCACGATAATGTCATGCTAGGAACTTATAGCGCGTTCATTACGCGCACAATTCAAAAACCGCCCCCACCCTTTCATTCATTCAAACTCACTCTTTCCCTCTCTCCGTTCCCTCTCTCGCCCTCTAACCAGCCCCAACCTCCATTGCCCTAATCCGATGGAAGGAGAAACTCCCCGACGCTCCAAACGGCGTGCCACCCGGTCGATCTCGAGAACCCTCTCCAATGGAAGAAAACCACGATTCGGAGGCGACCGTCTCGGCTAGGCTTGCAGGAGAAGAGATGGAGGTCCCATCCGACGAGGCGGAGGGGGCTGAAGGTGCCGCGGCGGCCGAGGAAGTAGCGGCGGAACCCGTTGGTGGTGCGGCGGTTCGAAAATGGCGATTGGTAAGAAACCACCGCTAACTTGTTTTTTCTTTGATTTTTTCTAGTTTTCCTTTCATAAAAGATAAAAACGTAAGGGTAGATGCCCCCTTAGACCAATGTAGAGGGAAAAATGCCCATAGAATGGATTTGGGGAATGAGGGGTCGCCCCCTACCTTCCGAAGATGAAAGTGCTATAACGATATAGCGCGTTCTTCATGAACGCACTATAACGATATAGCGCGTTCAAGAACAGAATGCGAATTTTTTTATTTTTTTATTTTTTTCTTTTGTTGATGAACACAAATTGATACTTCTTGCTCTTTTGTTGTGTGCAGGGTGTAGAGGGTGCAGTTCGCGCCCGGATTTCATGGACATTAGTTCGGGCCGTTTACTTTGCACTACCAGCGTTTCAACGGGCCCGCCTCCGCTGAATGGGATTTGGAGAGTTCTTGGAAATAGAGGTGTTGAGAGTCGATGTGGGATTGATAAGGGCCCTGAAAGCCAGATGGAATACGGGGTGCAAGGCCTTCCTCTTCCCCTGGGGTCATATGATCTCGACTCTAGAAGACGTCACTCGTATTACTGGACTGCGGGTGCACGGATCGGCAGTGACAGGCTGCACTTACCCCGACTACCGGGAGATGGCGCGCAGACTACTAGGCTTGGAGCTGGAGGGGACCGGCCGGACCTCGCTAGTGTCTAGAATCACTTTACAGGAGAGTCTCGGCTTGTTCCACACACAGAGGGAGGTGGGGGGAGGCCTCGACGGCTCATGAGAGGAGACTAGAGGCTGAGGCCAGAGAGAGCTTCACGACCGAGGCTGGCGCACAGGCCGACATGGAGCCGAGGAGGTTTCTTATTCTGATGATTGGCAAGCTACTTCTAGTGACTAAAGGTGATGCAGTGAGCTGCCGATTTCTACCTCTACTAGAGGATCTGAGCAGAGTCGGACGGTACGCTTGGGGTGCGGCAGTCCTAGCCCATTTGTTCGACAGTTTTGGCATTTCTTCACTCCAGTCTTCACTCGGGGGATTCTACCCTCTACTTCATGTATCTCTTTAAACCTTAAACTCCATGGATTAAATTATGCACTTGCCTCTTATACTAATTACATGAGCTACATTTCATGTTTGGAGCTATTTGTATCTTCCTACCCTCAGGCGTGCTTGGGAGGATCGAGGAGATCTACTGCCCCTGGCCAGACGATGGACCCCAACACGAGACAGCCGATCTCTGAAAAACCAGGTCACCCACATTCAGGAGATGTTAGATATGATGCCCCATATAGAGGTAAGATTTAATTTTTTTGAAATTGAATTTAATTATATGAATGAAATCAAGGGCAATGACAAATTGAACTCTGTAGGTGGTCTGGACTCTGTATCAGAGGGATATCGGGGTGATGCCCTGGGTGGAGGCGACCATCCCATACTTTGGGAGAGAGATCTGGTTGCACGCCCTCAACCTGGTTGAGCCCCTATACTATAGGCTAATCATGAGGACACTGGGGCTTCACCAAGCGGCAGCAGAGTTCCTGACCCAGGCGACGGACCCATGACCTGGGTGACATTTTCGAGGCCTCCAGGGGACAGATGATTGGAGGCAACATGCCCGCGAGCAGTTTGCAGATTGGAAAAGGTGTGGCCGACCAGTCCCTGCGGGAGCGGACTCAGATGATGCCTATCTTCAGGCCTACTCTCAGACATATGGCAGCCGAGTCTACCAAAGCGCACGTGGACAGGTATACTTTTAATTCATTGACCTTTTCCAACCTTAATGTCTTAATTGCCTGATATATGATCACCATGTGTTTAATGCAGTTTGACATAGAGGAAAGACTAGCCATGGTACAGGGGCTCCTTGACTCCACGATCCGACAGCACGAGGACCTCCAGCATACCGTAGATGAGCTGGTAAGAACTTGTAATTAGAATGATCTGGATTTAAATTTCAATTAACAATAATGTTTCTTTTTCAGCGCGAGGAACTAGAGGCAGTCCGATCCTCGCATGGCGCCTCATCCTCTACTCAGCCCGCCTGTGACCATACCGATCTAGAGAGCCAGCTTGCTAGTGTAGTTGCTCGGGCGGAGGCAGCTGAGGCCTCCCTACAGGAAAGAGTAAGCAATCTAGTCTTGAAAACTTTTATTAACATCAGTATTTGACCAAGATTTTGGGAACAGGAGCACGAGTTGCGGATGGCAGAAGCAGAGCTGAGGCGCCGAGACACAGAGGAGCTTCCTCGGGATGTGGTGGAGCTACGCCTCCTCCTCGGGGTGGAGAGGAGTGAGCGGCAGAGAGAGAGAGAGGATCGAGACAGAGAGAGAGAGAGAGAGATGGGAGAGAGAGAGAGTGGAGCGGGAGCTGGAGAGAGTGTAGCTGAATACTAGATTAGGAATCGCCGAGCAGCGGGCGAAAGATGCGGAGGATCGCTATCGGCGAGGGCGTGAGCGGGCTCAGCGCGAGGGATACTCCCAGCCTATTCGAGCACTGATTATTTAGTTATCTCCTCTGAGCATCAAGGGAGGAAAGATGCTGAGAGGGGAGCACGCGGTGATAGGGGTTCAGCTTCTCGGGGATCGATGGCTCCTCCTAGGCCTTCCCGGGGAGGATAGGAGGAGGCTGAGAGCTCGCGTAGAGGGGAGAGCTAGAGAGGTTGTTTGTATCCACTCTCATTTTATACCCTTTTTTGACATATATAGTGGAATGAGACAATCTTTGATACTTGTTGCACTTCTTGTGATTGTTCTTTTGATTTTGCGTGCCCCTGCAAAAGGATATCCCTACAATAATGCCATCAGAAATATAATACAATTTTTTTTAGATTTTTTTTGAAAATATGTAAATTTTTTATAAGTTTTTGAAAAGTATTTGCATTTTTATGTTGATTTTGGAAAATATGAAAATTTTGGAAATATTCAAATTTTTTTTGGCAATATTCAATTTTTTTAGAATTTTGGTTTAGACATTGCTAGTGCAGCATCAACGGATGTTTAAACCACTGGCTAAGGGTCCTTGTTCCTTCCCCTTTCGCTAAAAACTATCCAAAGTTGGGCGTGCATTTAAAGGTGGTGCCCTATGACCGGCTACCTTTGGTTAACGGTGCTCCTACCAAGGCCATACTTTAAAAAAACACTCGGTCTTAGAGGGAGAAGAGAAGAATAATTGGAGATAAGCTTTGTGCAAGGTGGGAGATATCGGGACTTGAATACCTTCCAAGGTACTACCCCTCAAAGAGGTGGTCTATTGCGCCGGGGCTTTATGCCTTTGATTTTTAGACCCTTGACACGCATACGACCAGGGTTTTCCCTGCGGGGACTTTGCCTCTCTTGACATGCCATAATTCATAATTTTGCATTTATAGAAATTTTAACTTGATTTTCATAATAGCCCTTTTTGGCTAGATGTATCATGAAAGCTTATTTAATTTTGGGTCAAGACTGCCCCTATTTGAGACTTCTCTCGTATTGGGGAGTACCGAGATTGGTTATCTTATCCGTCAACCTCTTGCACCTGCACTCAGCCGAGTAAAGAAGAGAAAAGACTTTTATGCATGCTCATGGCATGGCCAAAGTGGGGACGGTGTTTTATCAAAGGAGACGGTTAAGGGCGCTGTAAAGTGTGTGCGGTGCCCAGCTAAGGGTTGCTCTTAACAAGAGGAGAGAGAACGCCGAACTCCCAGCGCGGGGTTCTTATTAACCAAAGTGCTGCAGAAGCAAGACTAAAGACCTTTTTCGATTCAAAACTTAAGGTAAAGGTTTAAAATTCCACTCCTAATCAAAGTTAAGAAGCACTTTCTTTTGAAAACCGTGGGTGAATAAGGTGATAAAAATGCACCAAAATGCACACGTACACCAACACATTACCTTGCGACCTTTGTTGAAGCAGCTGCCAGTGGCGATGTTGATAAAACATGGGATTTGTTGTCCTCATTTGGTAGATAAGGAAGGATAGCAAAGTTTTGAAAGTGGCTTAACAAGAAGGAGTGGTGTTTAAACCAAACTCAGACGAATAGGGATGAAAAGGAAGAGAGGCGAGGGCTAGAACTCCCTCACTAAGGTGCTAAGACCCTGATCACATGAAAGGTCTACAAAAGGAACTGGGAATTAAGAGGAGGGGTGAGGACTAAAGCCTCGGAAGCAGTGGGAGAACGGGCAGATGCCCAAAGCAGTGGACGTAGAAGAAGTTGGGTCGGACTCGTGATCAGAATGAATTATAAGGAGAAATTGGTAGATGGAAAGGGGAGGATCCAGAGGGTCCGGAAGCAGTGGAGTAGAATCATGAGTGGAAGAAGAATCCGGAGGCTCCGGAGGGATGGAATTAGAAGGGACACGATGCCCTGGGAAGAAATATGCAAAAAGATGATGAAAAAGGAAGAAGAGGATAAAGGACGTGATGTCTCGGAGGAATAGGAAGATGAAGCGGAGGAAAGATGGAGGGTCCAAAGGTTTCGAAGGAATGGAATCAGAAGGGTCGGGATGCCCCGGAAGAAGATAGAGAGAGTAAGATGGAGAATCCGGAGGTTCTGGAGGGAGAAGATAGAAAAGGGCGCGATGCCCTGGAAGGAAATCCGGAGATTCCGGAGGAGTAAGATAGAAAAGGGCGCGATGCCCTGGGAGGAGAGAAAGATCCGGAGGGTCCGGAAGTGGAGGTGGTGGGAGGCGCGATGCCCCAGAATGGAGATCTGGAGGTTCCAGAAGAAGAAGACGGAAAGGGACGTGATGCCCTAGGGATAAAGAGAGGGATGAAAGATCTGGAGGTTCCGGAGGAAGAAGACGGAAAGGGGCGCGATGCCCTAGGGTTAAAGAGAGGGATGAAGGATCCGGAGGTTCCGGAGGAATGAGACACCATGGGGAGTGATGCCCCAAGAGGACAAGAGAGAAATCCGGGGGGTTCGGATGCAATAGTTGGAAAGGGGCGCGATGCCCTGAGGGAAGATCGGAGGGGGTACAATGCCCGGCGAGTGTAAGGGGACCTGGAGATCCGGAAGATAGAGGCGGAAGATATAGGAAACGTGGGGGATTCGGAGGTTCCGGAAGGTGGGGAAGATACGGGTTTGGAAACCCGGGAAAGAAGAAGTGCAAATGCATGTGGATGCAATGCAACGGATGTGATGGATGCATGAAATGCAAAGAATGTAAAGAACATGAAGGGCGAGAGGATGAGATCCTCCTCCTTTCACCTGGAATGGCCCACGAAGAATTGGTGATAGACGGAATATGGATGGCGTTGAATAGAAGGTGGATGGAATAGCGGAAGGCCCCTTAGCACCAAGATAACCGCCCCTCCATGGCAGTGAAAGTGTATAGCCAATTGGCCTAATGGATAAAGTACAAGCCCATGACGAAGCTTCAATAGTAAATGACAACTCTCTTGGAGGGCAAAGAACAATAATGTGAGGGAGTTGAAGAGTTAGAACATGAAGCATCGTATTGCCCAGGGATTGTGACATATAAAGAGTGTTGAACAGAATAAGCATTCGCCCCTTGTATGGAAGAATGGGTTCAAGATTGGAAAGTTGGAACAAGGGGTGCCTTGCCCGGCCTTTGGGCACGAACTTACACGGCATCAAAGATTGACATTCTCTCTTAGTTAGCAGTGGCGGGGACTTGGCCTCTTCGACCATGCTTGGCACAACAACCCTTATTGGCATCCGACAAATAAACTCTTGCATCTTGAATAGCATGGCCATGGCCAAATCTTTCTTGCACAGCTCTTGATCATCTTCGGTACAAGTACTTGAGGAAGCACTCCCATTCTGAGTGGTAAAGGAAGGCGAAGCGGAGGTGGAAGGCTCCATGGATGGTGGTGTAATGGAAGTGTTGGAAAAAGAGTGAGTGGAGGCGAAGGTTCAAACACAACAAGCTTCCCCCTTTGCTCGGAAGCGGACGAGATTGGCTCGAGTGCAAAAAGGGATGGATCCTGCTCAAGATTAGCCACGGGTAAGGGTGATGGGTTAAGTGGTGGAATATGGAAAGGGACTGGCAAAGCTGGTTTTGGCGTTATAGGGATAATGGAGGGTTGAGGTGGTGAACAAAGAGGAGGAGTAATAGAAGGCTCGGCGGAGACCGGCGTAGTGGAGGGTGATGGAGGCTCGGCGGAGGTCGATGGAATGGAGCTACTGGTGTGGTTACGGGAGGTGCGAACGGAGAAGGTTTAGTGCGTTGAAAATGCCGGATAGGGCGAGAGGTGTTAGGGATAGGATGAGACTCATGGTGCGGCGATATGGGTGGTTGAAATATCGACCCATCATCATAACACCAAGAGGTCTCATAAATGGGGGTTGGATCGGAGACTGTGGCATCGTCCTGAGCATAGGGGTCTTCTAGCGATGAAGGAAGAGGACGGCGAAGGAAACTCGGAAGGGGTGCATCTCGAGGAGCTTCAAATTCTTGTACCATCTCCAAACCTTCATCATTAAATAAATCCAGCGGACGCCATAAGTGATGGAGTATGGTGTTTTGCGGGATTTTGAGGAGGCGAATATGTATATGGAGGTGGAGAGCCATGTAAATGCGTAGTATGGATGAGTGAAGGCCGGACGGCGTCCACTTGATTATCAGGACTTGTAACATCTTCTCGCTCACATATACCGTTGATGCCATTGTCCCTCCTCTCCTTCCACTCTTTTTCCATCGTTGTAATCTCATTTAGAGCAGCATAGAGGGGATTGACTGGAGTAGGAGGAGTGGGCTGTGGGCTCGTAATCCTCTTTAATTGTTCCTCCAACGAAGCGACTTTATCAATAAGAGTTTGTTGGAGAGGTGTAACTTGAGCAACAGAGGGTTGGCAAGATGGCCTTGAAGGAGGGGCCGCATAAAAAGGCCGTGGAGGGGGATTAATGGGCTGACCCCTAGAAGAACCCGGATGGGCCGGGTTGCAAGGAATAAATGGGCCTTGAGGCCGATGAGAAATAGAAGGAGGCGGGTGATGGGCCACCTAGATAGGAGTAGGTGTGGACGAAGGAGGCGGGTGATGGGCCACCCGAATAGGAGTATGTGTGGACGAAGGAGGCGGGTGATGGGCCACCCGAATAGGAGTAGGTGTGGATGAAGGAGGCGGGTGATGGGCCACCTGAGGCGGGTGATGGGCCACCCGAATAGGAGTAGGTGTAGATGAAGGAGGCGGGTGATGGGCCACCTGAGGCGGGTGATGGGCCACCCGAATAGGAGTAGGTGTGGATGAAGGAGGCGGGTGATGGGCCACCCGAATAGGAGTATGTGTGAATGAAGGAGGCGGATGATGGGTCACCCGAATAGGAGTATGTGTGATGAAGGAGGCGGATGATGGGCCACCCGAATATGAGTATGTGTGGATGAAGGAGGCGGATAATGGGCCACCCGAATAGGAGTATGTGTGGATGAAGCCACCCGAATAGAGTATGTGTGGATGAAGGAGGCGGATGATGGGCCACCCGAATAGGAGTATGTGTGGATGAAGGAGGATGAGGAGAGGATGTGCCTTCAACAATAGCCTTAAGGGCTTGGATTTGTTGAGGGGTGAAATGATCTAATGCACGAATGATTTGAGAGACCTTCTCATCATTGGTAGGAGATGGTCCCGAGGGAGTAGTGGCGCGTAGAGAATGCGAGGGATCATGAGATTGGAAATTACCCACAGGTCGGGCAATACCGTAGGAGTGAGGACGCGGTCCCTTGGAAGTGTTGTGATAAGAACAATGAGATTGAGAAGCATAAGATGTGCTTGGTTGATTATCCTCTTGGTTATAAAAATTATTAGCCATGTTGACTTGTTTTATCAGAACACCCTGCAAGTTTACAAACAATTCCACTCAATAAGCAAAGATATTAAACGATGAATGTTGCTCCTTTTGTTTCAATATGTACCTTGATGTGATGAAGTTTTGTTTTGACAAATTTAAATAATTCACATAAGGTAAGAACCTAGTTTTCAATGTGGTTTAACTCCGGTGCCAACTAGGTCAACTCTCACTGTGCGTAGGCCAACTAAACCCGGGGGACTTCAAGGTACAACTAGCCCGGCGTCCGTGAGGGAATCCACGGGTGCGGGGACTTACGGAGACTTGGTTTAGGAATTCCCAGTCCAAAGAGATGGAGTGCTCAATAGAGGGTCCTTCCTTCACCAAGAGGGGGTATGGATCCTAAAAAGGGTGGAGAGAGAAGGTCTCCCAAACCAATAAGATTATGATGCTATGTTGTGCAAGAATATCTAAACTAGAACTAGCAAATAACAAGAAAATATAAGAAAAACGAATACACAACAGGAAATGTACAAGATGCAACCAGAGAAGATGACAATTAGAACCCCGACAGAAGATGTGAGTGAAATACCATCGGGTGAATAACGCGCTATATCTCAATAGCGCGATCTGATAGAACGCGCTATGGATATATAGCGCGACCAAAGACAGAGGGGGGAAAACCCCAAAAGATAAATAATCACACACACTTTGATGGATTGACAAGCAGGTAACCAAAAGAACGAACGTGGTGGCACAAAGTGTCCCACCGTGATCGCCAATTTATGTAGATCTAAAATTAGACCTCCCCCAAATTGATGATTTGAATAAGTGATGATTTAACAAGATATAGAACTAAAATCAATGATAAAAATGGGGGGGGGTTACATGTAATAATAAAAATTCATGATCGCCACTGAGGCCAACAACATGCCAAATAATATGAAGATCAAAATAAGGGCATGTTACATACCTCACAAATTCAAAGAGGGCCAAGAGTTGGCTTGGGAATGAACGCGCTATATCGTCCTAGCGCCTTCTCAAGATAGCGCTATGTTCGTATGGCGCGATATCAGACAGAAAGCGGGATGAACTGGATTCATTTCTTCCTTGCTCCAAGGCCGGCCAAGGTGCAAGGGCTCCACGTATCAATCTTCTAGTGCCTGCAAACAATCATAAACAACAAAGAAAAGGCCCATTAGATCGAGATTTAAGTAGAATCTGCCCCTATTCTTAATCAAAAGCATATAAGTGAAGGGCTAAATCACCTGGGGGTTTGGTGGTTTTTAAACCCCTATGGAAGGGCCAAAAATAGGTTTGATGTGTGTGAATGCGTGTATTTTGTAAAAGAAGTGTTTTTGAAATCAATATGCAATGTTATGCGAGGATTGAAATAAACGAATTGGGGAGAAAAAAAAACTAAGAACGAGGAAGAACACAATAAGCCCCAAAATACTCCCTTGGATGTGTGAGGAGCGAGGAATTATTGATTTGGAATGAAGAGCAGCCTCCTCCTCATCAAGATGTCGAGTTGCATCCCCTCAGAACGATGACCAGGGCACCAATTTATAGGAGAAGGATCAAGAACGAATCCTAGGTCGGAGTTCGATCCAATCTAATGACTTGGTGGCTCAAATCAAGGCAATCTTGCTGATTAATGAGAGGGAAAGACTCCTATTAGGATTAGGAACCTTCCTTTGGACGAAATATGATTGGAAACTTACCAAAATAAGGACCCAAATCGAAAAAGGGGAGTCCGGGTCGGACTGGGTTTCTGCCTGAGAACGTGCTATAACAATATTACGCGACAATGATTGGTTCACCCAATGACTAAAAAAAGAATAAATACCCTTTGGACAGTCGTTCAATCAAATATTAAGTAAGAATAACAACAAGAGCGGATGCTATAAAGATCAAATATCAAGAAATAACGACTGTTCAAATGATCATTCAATTAGGTCCATAACGTGAGTGAACAAGAAAGTGATGTGAGTGAATAGCGCGAGAATGCCAAATTCGAGACAAGATCCAAGGTACGGAAATTGAATTGTAGGGCCAAGAATAGAGAGAAATATCCCAGAAAATTAACCAATTATAGATCAATTGGGGCATTAACTAGGAGAACAAAGAAATTGCTCAACTTATCGGCCAAAAACGGGTGTCTACACTGAGGATCAAAGATGAGGACATTCATAAAACCGTGTTCAGGAGCAGGTATGGACACTATGAATTTGTTGTTATGCCTTTTGGACTAACCAATGCCCCTGCTGCCTTTATGCAGTTGATGAATAGTATATTTAGGCCTCATCTAGATCAATTCATAGTGGTTTTCATTGATGATATATTGATCTATTCAAAGACCAAGGAAGAGCATGAGGAGCATTTGAGGATTGCATTACAGATATTTAGGACAAATCGATTATATGCAAAGCTTAGTAAATGTGAATTCTGGCTAGAAGAAGTATCTTTCTTGGGGCGTGTTATATCAAAAGACGGTTTATCCGTAGATCCATCAAAGGTTGAAGCTGTAAAGAATTGGGAGAGACCGACCAATGCTAGCGAGATCCATAGTTTCTTGGGTCTTGCGGGCTATTACCGGTGATTCATCAAGGATTTCTCAAAGATCGCCGTACCACTCACTAGACTAATACGCAAGGAGATACGTTATGAATGGAGTGAGGAATGTGAAAGAAGCTTCTAAGCCCTCAAAGATCACCTAACTACTGCCTTGGTTTTAGCTTTACCAATTGAAGGCGTGAAATTCGAAATACACACCGATGCATCTGGCATTGGCCTCGGATGTGTTTTAATGCAACAGGGGAAAGTTATAGCCTACTCATCTCGACAGCTAAAGAAGCATGAAGAGAACTATCCAGTACATGATCTAGAATTGACTGCGGTAGTGTTTACATTGAAGATCTGGAGACATTACTTATACGGAGTGCAGTTCACTATATACTCCGATCACAAGAGTCTCAAGTATTTTTTCTCTCAGAAGGAATTGAATATGAGGCAAAGACGTTGGCTAGAATATCTCAAGGACTTTGACTTCACAATACAATATCATCCTGGAAAGGGTAATCCTGTAGCTGATGCCCTCAGTCGCAAGCCAAGAGTAATATTAGCCAATTGTATGATTCAGGAGTGGAAGTTGCTGGAACAATTCACTAGACTTAATATAAGCATGGACAAGGAGAGTAGGTGTGTCACACTATCCCATATGAGCATACAACCAGATCTACTCTCAGAGATACAAGGACTGCAAGATAATGACCCGGTATTGATGCGGGACGGACTGAGGAGACGACGCTATATGAGACGGACACGACTCGACCAGCAACGACACGACTACTAGAGCGACCTTGGCTCGACACTAAGAGCTCTTATAGGCTACACGTCGCTAACAGAAGTGCAAACTCACTCGTCGTCCCATGCGAGGGAAAGCGTGGATCGTGCACGGTTAAGGAACCGACAGAGTTCATCGGTAGTCGACTCACTTCCGGACTCGGATCGAGTCACGGGACGGGTCACTCTCACACTCACAGCGGTGACATGGACTCACGGGCTAGTACCTATTGCTCTCGACAGCGGCAAAAGACCATATACTAAACTAGCAAGCGAATGCCGAGAAGTTGAGACCTTTACCTCCACGCACCCGGCGTGGCGAAGACAACCCCGGCCAATTCACGAACTCCCGGTTAAACAATATTCCAGCAGTACAATAATTTGACCCACTCCACGCAGGGAGGTAGAAGGTCACATGTGGGGCCCGGGAATCACGCAAATCGGGTTGACGGGCAGCATCTTGATGTCGCCCGGCGGTGCCGAACTCCGCGTTTTTGTGCTTTCCGGACGGCGGATTCTACGGGTCCGTGGGGCCCACAGGTGGCGCTGTCCTCTCGGCCTGCTGGGGTGGGGCCCAATGTGGTGGAGACCCCTGGTGGCGCACCTCCTCGGACGGTGGTCGGCCGGAAATGCCGATCGGGGGCCGATCAGCCCCGATTCCCAACTCTTGAACTAATAGCCCACGGATTTCCGGTTCTGTTTTCCGGCGCGCACTCCGGCGAAAACGGCCGCTGCGATCAATCCCGACGTCGGATCGGGGCGCATGAGCTATCGTTGGAAAGCTCTCTTCAAATACTTCAATTTAAACACAGAGAGATCTGCTGGATCTGGTCAGATCTGAACTTTATTATATTGTCAAGTTCCTGTTGTACAGTACCTGAAACCTCAGATCTACAGGTGAGCTATCTGAGGACGGCCATTGAATGCGAGGTTGATGGCCGATTCAGCTCCTGAGCTCTTCACAAACGTTATAGGATTTGAAACAAGGACGATGGGCATATTTTTTGTGGACTGATTGGAGGTGGATACGAATTGATATGATTTTTGCACTGGGCAAAGGTCAGATCTGGGAATAGGTGGAAAACACTATACCTAGCTCTAAAAATGAATTTTGAAAAATAGGTGGATGGTTGATCAAAAATCAGGAAAATTCTTTGAAGGAGGGGTGGGTGGACAGAACTCCCAGTAAAATTGGGAGCCCTAGAAAAAATCACAAAAGGGTCAGAACAGGCGAAACTCAGGAAAAGTGGAAAATCAGATCTGAAACTGGCAGAGTTGATGTTGGAACTTGAACGAAAATGGGAAATTAGCAAATGGAGGATTTATAACCCAGCAATTTTTTTAAGATGTGGGAAACACCTCTAGAACATCCTCTCAAAATCCCAAATCCATCTGAGCTCGTGGCTGATATCAGCAATTAGTGGAAGTGGCAGCTACGGGCAGATGGCAGAACTCCGACGGTTGCGATGGCGGTGCGGTGGCGGCTCGTGGCGGCGGCAATGATGACCGGAACTGATAGAGGAGGAGTCACACCTCCAGAAGGCTGCCTTCACAGCTGCAAGGGGGAGAGGGAGGAGAGAGGAAGGGGGCGGCCAAGGCCTTGCTCCAATAATTTTCTGATTTCAAATGCATTAATTCCATAAAATGGGAAAAACTCAAGTATTTATGTGTTACATCTCAAATTCATTGTCCACCGTAGGATCTAGGGTATGGGAATGGGTGGCCTGGATTGAGTGTGACACACACACACAAAAAATACAATAAAAGTTTTAAGGGGGGGGCGGCCTATTGACTAGAGAGGCAAGGGGGGACATGGTAGTTAGCCACCTTGGACTTTGAAGTCCGCTTGTCTCCCATGTGCCTTTTACCATTCAACCTTCTAGATGCCTCCATTTGACATGTTGACTGACCCCACATGGGGCCCTAGGCTGAGGTGGATCAATGGGAGGGGTCTGGTGGGGCCCATGGGACCCGGGGGTTCCATATTACAAATAAACCCCTCTTACAATCAAAATTACAAATCGAATAAAATGAAACAAACACACATTACACATAGATAAAGTCTAAACAAATATGATAAATGGGGAGACTCAAGGAGGAGTCTCCAGGCTATCTCCGAGCCAGATGGACGCTGAGGTGGCTCGAGTCGTGCTCCGCGTGCGGTACCGATGGCTCGGCGTAACTGCTCGGGTGTCCGCACCAGGTATTAGTGGAAATCAAGGGCAAGATGGAAGAGCAATCTGATTTCAAATTAGCTTCAGATGGAAGATTGTTATTCAGAGATAGAAATTGCATCCCAGATTGTCCAGAGCTAAAGAAGAAGATCTTAGATGAAGCTCACAGATCAAGGTACACGATTCATCCAGGATCTACCAAAATGTACCAAGATTTAAAAAAGACCTTTTGATGGCCCAATATGAAAAGAGAAATAGCAGACTTCGTGTCTCGCTATCTCACTTGCCAACAAGTCAAGGCGGAACACCAAAAGCCTGCCGGTAAGCTACATCCTCTTGATATTCCCAAGTGGAAGTGGGAGGATATCGGTATGGACTTCATTATGGGTCTGTCTAAATCTAGAAGAGGACATGATGGAATATGGGTCATCATAGACCGTCTGACCAAGTCGGTCCATTTCTTGCCAATCAAGAGCCGATGGTCAATTGACATCCTTACTGCATTATACATTAAGGAGATAGTCAAGTTACATGGAGTACCTATCTCAATCGTGTCTGACAGAGACCCTCGTTTTACTTCTCACTTTTGGAAGGGTCTACAACATTCGCTGGGGACGAGACTTAACTTTAGTACATCTTTTCATCCTCAAACGGATGGTCAGACCGAGAGAACCAATCAGGTAGTCGAAGATATGCTCAGAGCTTGCATCATTGATTTTGGTGGAAGTTGGCATGATCACTTGCCTTTGGTTGAATTTGCATACAACAACTGCTACCAGTCAAGTATACAGATGGCACCTTTCGAAGCCTTATACGGAAGGAGTTGCCGATCACCCTTGTGCTGGGATGAAGTTGGCGAGAAACAACTATTAGGCCAAGACATGGTAAGGGATACCACCGAAAAGATTCAGATGATTAGAGAGAAACTTCAAGTAGCTCAGTCTAGACAGAAGGCTTATGCTGATATAAGAAGAGGAGATCTCGAATTTCAAGTCGGAGATCACATATTTCTCAAAGTATCACCTAGACGTGGAATAAGGAGATTTGGTGTTAAGGGCAAGCTTACACCAAGGTTTATCGGACCTTTTGAGGTATTAGAAAGAGTTGGCGAGGATGCTTATCGCATCGCTTTGCCTCCTCAATTGTCCGATGTCCATAATGTATTTCATATATCCATGTTGAAGAAGTATGTGCACGATCCATCACATATCATCGATCATGGAGACCTGGTGATTCAAAAGGATCTCACATATGAGCAAAAGCCCATGAAGATCCTCGATCGTGAGGTACACACCTTAAGGAACAAGACTATCCCCATGGTTAAGGTACAATGGAATAAATGCTCAGAACATGAAGAAACTTGGGAGACCGAGGAGTCTATGAGGAAACGATTTCCAAACGTATTTTAAAAGGTATGTACTCTACACTCTCCACATCCATATACGATTGAATTTGGGGACCCAATTCTTTTAAGTAGGGGAGAATGTAGCAACCCTGATAAATTAAAAGAAATAAAATACTAAAAGGATTAAAAGATTAAACTAATGTTAAAGACCCAATTAATATCTACTTAAAACATGTAAAAGTAAATGACGCCTTCGCTAAAGTCGTCATTTAATTGAAGACTGTTAAAACAGGCGCTAATTCCATAATTGACGCCCCTTTACTAGACGTTATTTAATCAATTGAAGACCTTGTACAGAGGCGTCATTTTAAAATAACGCCCCAACCTGAGGCGTCATTTCCAAAAGGTTGTGTTTGGATCGAACAGGGATGTTATCTGGGTAAGTATGTTTAGGGAAGGGATCAATACGTGGATATTTTAAATTTAGTAAGAATTCTACCTAGTAAGTTTTAGTTTTAATCGAACTCCTAAAAACCCATTAGATTCCTTCCCTATAAATACCCCCTCCCATCGAGCCAACCTGTTGGCTCTTTTCTTCATCAAACCTACTACTGCTGTCGATCGTCCAAGCATCAGGGAGCCTTCCTCTCCATCCTGTTGATGATACGAGGAGGGGTTCCCATCATCTTCCTCTTCGTCCTGCCGTGGAGAACGTGAAGAACGTAGGAATTCTTCTTCTTCCTCTTCCTCCTGCTGCTTCATACGTTGCCGTTGTTATCAAGTTCCTCTGTTTGAAACAGAGTATCGGCTGTGGTTATTATTCTCATCTTCTTCATCGTTCTATCAACCAAAGGCCATCCAAAGCATCAAAAGGTAGGTTTTCTCAAGACTTAGCAAAACCCTGTAATTCTTAGGTTAAAAACATGCATATAGGTCTGTAAGAGTTGCAGATTTCATTTCTGGATTGTGTTTTCTCCGTTTACTGCATAAATGGAAATAGCGACCCAAGCAAGGGCGCTATTTGATTCAACGACCGTGCAAACAGTCATCAATTTCTTAGATAATTAATAATTATACCATGTTCAAAATTTAATAACTATGAACCCATACATGTAAACTAATGTATGATCATGTCCATAAATTCCTGCTATTTTTCTCTATCTGTTCAGGTCTTTAGAATCTTGATCAGACATACTCCAAAAACCATGTGTCTGTGATTGTACCTGCCCGATGCAAATCATATGACAAAGAATTAGCGACCCAGATTAGGTCGTCATTTGAATGAACGCCCCTATACATGGGCGCAAATTTAGTGATAAACTGTGAATTATAGATATTGAAATGACGACATATACCCTGCCCTTTAATTTGATATATGACGCCCCTGACTAGGGCGCTGTTTACAGAATTGAAGCCTTCATGAAAGGCGTCATTTTTATAATAATCGAAATTTGAAAGTGTTTATAGATATTAATATTTACATAATCCGGATGTAACGACTGAGTGAACAGTCGTCATTTACTAAACTGACGACCCTGACAAGGGCGCCAATTCAGAAAATGAAGACTTAATCTCAGGCGTCAATTTACTGATCTCCTGATTTCCTAATTTTCGTGGTTTTCTATAACCCTTGACCATGGGTTGTGTACACTGGCACTATATTCCATTCTGTGAATATAGCCCCACATTTCATGATGTTTTATCGATCACCCACTATTTCTCGGTGATAGATGAACCCTCCATGGGACATTTCGTTCCTTTGGACCAGTGACTTTATCATAGAGACCTCCGTAAGACTTCGCTAGCCTTGGATTCCCTCAAGGCAGCCGAGCAGGTTGTACCATCAAAACCCATGACACTACTTGATTTCCATGTCACTCTAAAGAAACATGGTATACCGGCCCTCATGATATGCTATTTTGATGTCATGAGAATACTCTTTAATGGAATGGGAAACCATGCCATTAATACTGCTTAAGAATGATGTGCCATACTTGTGGACACTAATTCTATCTACCTTATCTTGTACAAGAATGAGCGACCATCTCTATATGAGCACTTATTCTTATTGTCTTGGCACCCAAGTTAGGGAGCCGATTCCACCTAGTTTTAATATGAATCGTGATTATACTGTTATTATCGTCCCTACATGTTCAATCCTTGTGATTCTATTCCGCATGATCTACCTTAAAGTTTCTTACAAGCGTGTTCCTTTGAAATTTTATATTGGCTATAACTATAGTGGATGTCGAAAATACATGATCAATGCCTGCGCATATAGGGCCCGATCTGGTCCTGGGAGGAGCACCCGAAAGTACTAGTGCCCATGGGAGTTGTAATGATCACGGTATGGCATTGTACCGAAGTGCATGACTAGCTTGATAGACATTCCACAAATCTCGTACTTGACTTGACTTGACATGACATGACTTGCGTGATCCGGAAAGGGTATTTATTGTACTTGCTTGAAACATGATAGCCAATTCTTGACATGACATGATCACTTGATATGATAGATATATGTGCTTGATTATCTTACTATCTTAGCATGAGTTCTTGAATGACTTGCTAGTTCACTTGCTATCACTTGATATACATTCTCTAATCTATTGTTATACAATCTCTATTGTTATTTTATGCGAGCATGCATAGCTTATTGCATTTCATATAACATGTAATTACTTAAAGCAAGCTAGCTCTTGAGATATAATCCCTACTGAGCGTTCGCTCACATAATATTTTTCCCTTATTTTTCAGGTAAGTCCGAGGACGAAACTCTTTCGGATAGAGAAAGTCAAGAGTGATGAGATTAGAGCAACTCAAACTATCCAAGCATTGTCTAGTCTTGACTTTTCTACTTTCTTGAGTCAATCATTGTACCTTTTCATTTTATTAAGTCTTAGCACTAAGAGGATTGTAATAGAAGTACTTTGAAGGTTTTGATGAAATAAAGGATTGGGTTATCTTTACTCTTGCGCGCTCTATCTTTGTGTTGAATACACTAACGCTCTGATTGACATGATCGATATAAACTCGTCACGCGTCTCCGGGTTCCTTTCACGCTCGGGGCGTGACAATCTGTATACCTGATTTTCTTATACGTACGTCATGCATAGCCATACTGATAATACATGCAAATTGTAAATCACGTAAAGATTTCTTGAATTTGAGATGTAAATCCTATCCAGTTGCTTCCTATGATTTTCAGGTGATTCAGATAGCGACAAGAATGGGATTGAGACCGAGTGAAAAGTGCTAGAACGCCAATCACCTATCATTAGCTAGTCGTGTCTTTTGAATTTATTTGAGTCTACCTTGTATTCCCAGCTATGTCAGTTAGTGGTATAAACTTTGTTAAGGCATGTAGCCTAATGTTGGATTTTAAATTTAGAATTTGTCATGGACTATCTTTAATTCCTTTGGTTAATCAAATAATCATCACTTGGACTATTGGATTATTAAATTTTATTAGTCTTTTGCGCACTCCGTAATTATGTAAGTCAACAATTTTATTGCTCTAATGACACGATCTATATAGACGCGTCACGTAATCCGGGTATCTTTTGCGCTCGGGGCGTGACAGTCTTCGTGGTATCAGAGCCTAGGTTTTCAAACCTAGGGAAACTAGAAGAAATAAAAGGTTAGAATTTTTTTTTTTTGCTGTCATGATTGAAATCTAGGTAAAAACTTGAGTCCAAGGATAGATATACCTTACTTGGTGAGATGGATAGAGCCATGGGATAAGTTCTATAATGACTTTTGACCTTATAAGAAAACCCGATCTTTATCATACTTAAACTCTTTTGTAGGATCATGGCTGCGGAAAGAGCACAATGGCGCGAGATGCAGTGCACCGTGCAGGGCCTTACACAGGCACTACAGCAAGTGGCCCAAGGCGGAGCAAACCGTGGAGCGGGTGATCTCCACAGGAGTTTCCGCAACATGAACCCACCGAGGTTCACGGGTTCGTCCGACCCCGAGGATGCCGAGAATTGGCTAAAGGAGATGGAACAAATCTTCCGTGTAATGTAATGCACGGACGAGGAGAAGGTTTTACTGGCTGTATTCCAACTGGAGCGGGATGCTCGATGCTGATGGGAATCCATGGAAGCAACACTGCCAGAATACCATGTCACATGGGATAAATTCACGGAGCATTTTAACAACAAGTACTTCTCCGACCATATCCAGGAGAAGAAGGCCACGAAATTCACCATTTTAAAACAACGGGGCTTGAAAGTGACCGAATATGAGGCCCAGTTTTCAAGATTGTCGAAGTATGCACCTCACCTGGTGTGTACAGAAAAGATGAAGGTGAGAAGGTTCCTCAACGGGCTTCGGCCCCATTATATTACACAACTTGCACCGATGGACATCCAAGCCTATTCGGAGATAGTTCGGTGTGCCCAACTGCTAGAAGACGCCACCGAATTATCCGAGAGAATCTGAGGAAGAGACAAGAAGGAACCCGTCACAAGCCCAGGAAAATTCAAACAATCATTCAACAAGAAAAGGTTCTTCATGGGAGGGGAGCCCTCCAAGGCAAAGAACTTCCAAAAGAATGACAGGCCATTCTCCACCACCACACCCTCAAAGGAGATTTACAAGTATTGTGATAAAGCTGGTCATAAGACCGAGGAATGCTGGAGGAAGTTAGGAGCTTGTCTTCGATGCGAGAGTCGAGAACATCGAATCCCAGACTGCCCACTGATGAAGGAGCAAGACACCAAAGACGAGGAGCGTCCGGTAAAGAAACAAGGCCATCTGCAAGCTCTCCGAGAGACGGAACCCACTGAAGGCGGAATTATGGAAGGTACTCTCACTATTTGTTCAAAAATTGCTCAAGTTTTATTTGATACCGGAGCAACTCATTCATTCGTTTCCAAGAACTTTGCTGCTTCATTTTCTAAGAAACATGAACTGTTAGATTTGGTCATATCTACACCTCTTGGGAATGAGTCTGATATCACTTATCACTATCCAAATTGTGAAGTGATGATTAAGGGAAGCAATTTACCTGCTGACCTGATATGCCTAGATATGAAGGGTTATGATGTCATACTAGGTGCCGACTGGTTATCCACATACCAAGCAACTGTAGATTGCCGGCATGGCAAGGTAACTTTCGTGGATTTCCTAGAGCTAGTTTACAATAGCCCTCGGAGTAAATCACTTCTTATATCAGCACTCCGAGCTAGAAAGGTTATGGATAAGGGATGCATGGCTTTCATAGCATTCATGACTGCCACGGAAGTCGAGAAGGTTAAACTTGAAGACATCCGTGTAATTCGGGATTTTCCCGATGTTTTTCCAGAAGATTTACCTGGCTTACCCCCGGAAAGGGAAGTGTCGTTCACAATCGACCTTGTCCCTGGTGCTGGTCCTATTTCCAAGGCACCGTACAGAATATCCCCTGCTGAGCTGAAAGAACTAAAAGAGCAACTAATAAAGTTATTGAAAAAGGGTTTCATCAGGCCGAGTACTTCCCCTTGGGGAGCACCCGTGATGTTCGTCAAAAAGAAGGACGGATCGATGAGACCATGCATTGATTATCGGCAGCTAAATCACCTTACAATCAAGAATAAATACCCACTGCCGAGGATTGACGAGCTGTTCGATCAGTTATCGGGAGCTTCATATTTCTCCAAGATTGATCTTCATTCTGGTTACCACCAATTGAAGATCAAAGAAGAAGACATTCATAAAACTGCATTCCGAAGTAGGTATGTGCATTAGGAATTTACTGTTATGCCTTTCGGACTAACAAATGGTCCCGCATCTTTTATGCGGTTAATGAATAGCATATTCAGGCCCTACTTAGACCAATTCATTAAAGTCTTTATTGATGATATTCTGATCTATTCCAAGATCGAAGAGGATCATGAAGAACATCTCAAGAAGGCACTGCAGATATTAAGGGAAAACAAGCTATATGCCAAATTCAGTAAATGCGAGTTCTGGCTCGAGGAAGTAACCTTCTTAGGCCATATCATTTCGAAGAACGGAATTGCTGTTGACCCATCAAAGGTCTAAGCCGTGAAGAACTGGGAGCGACCCACAAATGCAATGGAAATTCGAAGCTTCTTGGGTCTAGATGGTTACTATCGGCTTTTTATCAAGGACTTCTCCAAGATTGATGTTCCTCTGACAAGGATAACCCGCAAGGAAGTGCCTTATGAGTGGAATGAAGACTGTGAAAATAGTTTCCAAGTTTTAAAGGATCTCTTGACCACTGTCACGCCCCGATGCGGAATCTCGGGACGTACGGTTAGGGGCAAGCGAGCAATAATTCCGAACCATTGCAAACCATTGCACAAAAGGTTGGAAAGGATAATAATCAGAGTTTTATTGATAATAAAGTTGAGTACACTGGGTAGAACAACTACATCCAAATAATAAGCAAAATACTAGAACAATCTCTCACTAATACTAAGGGTACAAACTGACTCAATAAACTAAAACTATCTCTCGATATCACTCCAGTCCATTCCCGACAAGTTCATCACCTGGAAAGAGGGGAAAAGTAGGAGTGAGCTAAACGCGCTCAGTAGATAACCACAAACAGGTTTACGTAATTAACCATTGATTTCCAATTTATATGAAATGCAGTAAATAAAGAATGACGATACGATAAAAGAAACAATGTAAAAGATATCTTGCAAGGTCAAGAAATATAACAATTTACCAAGTAATGAACAAGTAAAGTAACAGTAGATAATTTGGCCAGCAAGTATGTTACACATGTAACCAAGTAAATACGCACGAGTCAAGTAACAAGAGTTTGTCATAGACGTAACATGTCAAGTCAAGTATTCGGGTGCAATGCCTCACCCTGTCATAAACATCCCAATGGGCTCAATATCTTTTCGGGCGCTCTCCCCAGGACCAGACCGGGCCCTTATGATGCGTTGGCATTTCATTTCAATTGGATCACCGATCCCCCGTCTAGACATAGTCAATTATGGCCAATATAATCAGATGAATTTCTGTCGGGTACAAGATGTAAAGGACGACACTTGCCTCCTTTGATTCAAGAGTATAACCACGATGAAAAACTCAAAACAAGGTAGTCGTACGGCAAACACCGGGCCGTACTCACATGAGTAACGAGTCACGGGGCCAAGAATGAACGGTTGACAGTAAGCCGTTCGAGAGAGAGAAGTAAGTTCCGAAGAACGAATATACGAACCATTCGGGTCGTATTTTAAGAAATACGGTTCAAGAGAATCCGTATTAAGCATAACGATAATATCTAATTATAAGATAATTTATGCAAAATAGTCACCGGGTTGCCAATAACAATTAAACCAACCAATTTCAGTTTAATGTCCATTGATCAATTCCGGGCTCAAATATGACCGAAGATTATCCAAGGGTAATCGGTCAATTAATCAAGTTAAAACAATAGTCATGATGTAACCGTAATTTACCACGGTAAAAATGTTCTACGGTAAAAATGTAAAGTTTACCGGATGGAGTGTCCGGCTAATTGGTCAAAGACTTGCCATAAGTCGGCCAGTAATTTTCTGGTTTACAGTAATTTACAGAAATTACCTATGGTAAAGTTTAGCTATTTACCATACTTATTCAATTTATCCAAAGTTACAAGTGAATTTCAATGATTTTCACTTTAAACAATTTATCAAAATAGATATTGCAAATAACAGAAATTTACTCATGTCATTATCTGTTATTTATGTGGATTGTCAATTTTTACTAATTAACATTGTTAAATGGGTCAAATAGCAAAAAAAAATCAGTTTTCTGGAAGTTAAACGGATGACAGTGGGCCGTTAAACCTACTGGTTGTAAAACGGTTATCATTGGGCCGTTTTATACAAGGCGGGCAGTTCTAATTGGGCCGTTTGTATAAGTCGGGCGGGCAGTTCTGAGCCGTCTAAGAGATAAAGCGGTCCGATTGGAACCGTTAATCCCTGTAACACGGGAACAGCGAAACAGAAGCATAAATTCGGCGTTTAAGGCTTCAATTCATGCATTTGAGTACGTAAATAAATGGAAAAGCATGGTTTCTACAAGCTAACATGATGCCCTTTCATTCCATTTATCAAATTCAAGGTTTGTGCCATGGTTACCTACCTTAACCGATGAAATAAGGAAAGATGAATGGGGAAGAAGATGAACAGTAGACTTGCAGAGCTTCTTCACAGCAGCAAGAACCCTTTTGTGTTTAAGAGATGTTTAAGGGGGCTTCCTCTACTTATAGGTTTGGAAGAGGAGTGTTTAATCTTCACACACGGTTTGGTCAGAGCCGCAAAATCCTTTGCATTGTTGACAACGTGTTTCTGCCAACCAAAACACGGTTTCACGTGTTTCTCAAGGTAAGGTTAGCCTAATCTAAGCCTAATCCAAAAGATTAAGGAATGGTTAACTAAGACCTCAATTTAATGTTACTAAATGATTTTTAATGAATTGGACCCAAAAGACAAAATTACTAATCAAGACATGCTCTTTCATAATATGATTTTTATGAATTTTATCACGAGGTTTATTGTTAATCTCCCAATCTTAAGATTAAAATAATAATTTAACCCAATGTTCAACGGTTTAGTCGATAGAGAGAGTTTCTGATTTTTACCGATGAAACTTCAGAAGACAAAGTTGCTAGGAAAAATACCCTCTATCAGATGTGATTTTTACAGATTTTTCTAAGGTAGTTGTATTTTCGTATGAATAGTGTTTTCCGCGTTTTTAAGTCAGGCTTAAATCACTTATTAAGCCATGTAAATGATTTTATTAGGGTCAAGTACAGAAGACCAAAGTGTTTACCATGGTCTTTACTAATTAACTACCATTTTTCAGAATTTTTATATGATAGTCAAAATTTTACTATTTACTATTTACCACAGTCACTATTCAACATTTACTATTTACGAAATTTAATATTTGTACAGAAACTCGGGGTCTTACACCCTCCCCCACTTAAAGAATTTGGTCCTCCAAATTCACTGGACCAAAATATAATAGCTCACCTAGAATAGATCGGGATAACGCTTCCGTATGGCGTCCTCGGATTCTCATGTAGCTTCCTCTATTCCACGCCGACTCCATTGGATTTTAACCATCGGTATGGAACGATTTCGAAGTTGTTGCTCTTTCCGATCCAGAACCTTCACTGGTCTTTCTTCATAAGATAGATCCTTCTTAAATTCAAAGTCCACATGTTGAATGATGTGACTAGGGTCGTACACGTATTTCCGAAGCATAGATACATGGAATACGTTATGTACACCAGATAATTGAGGAGGTAAGGCCAATCTATAGGCGACTTCACCCACTCGATCAAGGATCTCAAATGGACCAATATACCTTGGGCTTAACTTGCCATGAATACCGAATCGACGAATACCTCTTGAAGGAGAGACTTTTAAGAACACATGCTCGCCAATTTGAAATTCCAAATCTCTTCTTCTATTATCAGCATAGCTCTTTTGCCTCGATTGAGCCACAAGTAACCGGTCTCGGATAATACGAATATTTTGTGATGACTCCGAGATAAGATCTGGTCCAAGCCATTGCTTCTCGCCAACCTCATCCCAACATAATGGAGAACGACAGCCCCTTCCATACAAAGCCTCGAAAGGTGTCATCTGTATGCTGGATTGATAACTATTGTTGTAGGCAAATTCTATCAATGCTAAATGATCGCTCCAACTTCCACCGAAGTCGATCATACAAGCTCTCAACATATCTTCCACTATTTGATTAGTTCTCTCGGTCTGTCCATCTGTTTGCGGATGAAATGCAGTGCTAAAATTCAGACGGGTACCAAGAGATTCTTGCAATCCTTTCCAAAAATGAGAAGTAAATCTCGGATCTCTATCGGATATAATGTTGACTGGGATACCATGAAGCCTAACCACTTCCTTTAAATATAATGCTGCCAGCACATCAACTGTCCACTTGGACTTAATAGATAAGAAATGTGCGGATTTAGTCAGTCGATCCACAATTACCCATATAGCATCATAACCACCTCGAGTCTTAGGAAGACCCATAATGAAATCCATGCCAATACTCTCCCACTTCCATTGGGGTATATCAAGTGGTTTCAATTTACCTGCCGGTCTGAAATGCTCGGCCTTTACTTGTTGACAAATAAGACATGTACTCACGAAATTTGCAATTTCCCTTTTCATGTTCGGCCACCAAAATGACCTTTTCAAATCCTTGAACATCTTAGTGCCTCCCGGATGGATAGTATATTTGGATCTATGGGCTTCTTCAAGAATCTGATTCTTTATATTAGCCTCATTCGGTACACAAGTTCTACCTTGAAATAATAATCTTCCATCATCGGCTATCGAGAAATCAGGTCTGCTACTCAAGCTTTCCTTAATCTCGACTAGCTCGGGATCAATATCTTGCAATAACTTGATTTCTACCAACAATTCGGGCTTCAGTTGCAACTGGGAAATCAATATCCGGTCATTATCAATATTGATATCCAGACTAGCCATTTGCTCCAGTAATTTCCATTCTTGTAACATAAGACTAGATATCTTAGCCACAGGCTTCCGACTTAAAGCATCAGCAACCACATTGCCTTTGCCCGGGTGATACTCAATAGAAAAGTCGAAATCCTTTATATATTCCAACCATCTTCTTTGTCTCATGTTCAATTCCTTTTGAGAAAATAAGTATTTCAGACTTTTGTGATCCGAAAATACCGTAAATGATTCACCATATAAGTAGTGCCTCCAAATCTTCAAAGCAAATACCACGGCTGCCAATTCCAAATCATGAACTGGATAATTAACTTCATGCTTTCTTAACTGCCTAGAAGAATAGGCAATCACATTGCCGTGCTGCATAAGCACACACCCTAAGCCAATACCAGAAGCATCAGTGTAAACCACGAAACCACCCTCACCAGAAGGTAAGGTTAAAATAGGGGCAGTAGTCAGACAATCCTTCAGAGTCTGAAAACTCTGTTGGCATTCAATTGACCACTCAAACTTAATCTCTTTGCGGGTTAACTTTGTCAGAGGTACCGCAATCTTAGAGAAATCTTGAATAAACCTTCGATAGTAACCAGCCAGGCCAAGAAAACTCCTCACTTCAGTAACACTGGTAGGTTGTTCCCAATTCTTTACTGCTTCCACCTTCGATGGATCTACAGAAATACCATCCTTGGTAATAATATGTCCTAGAAAAGACACCTCTTGTAACCAGAAATCACACTTGCTCAACTTAGCATATAATTGGTGATCTCTCAATAATTGCAAAGCCATCCTCAGATGCTCGGCATGTTCTCTTTCACTCTTGGAATATATCAAAATATCATCTATGAATACCACAACCCATTGATCAAGGTAGGGTCGGAACACACTGTTCATTAACTGCATGAAAGCTGCCGGTGCATTCGTTAACCCAAAAGGCATAACGACAAACTCATAATGGCCATACCGGCTACGGAAAGCTTATTTATAAATATCCTCTTCTTTAATCCGTAACTGGTGATATCCAGATCGAAGATCGATCTTAGAAAAATAAGAAGCTCCAGTAATCTGGTCAAATAACTCATCAATCCTTGGCAAAGGATACTTGTTCTTGACAGTCAACTGGTTAAGTTGCCGATAATCGATGCATAATCTCATCGAACCATCTTTCTTCCGAACAAACAATACAGGAGCTCCCCAAGGGGAAACACTCGGGCGAATAAAACCCTTCTCGAGTAATTCCAACAATTGCTGCTTCAATTCCCGTAATTCCGCAGGAGACATGCGATAAGGGGCTTTAGAAACAGGAGACGATCCAGGAATAAGATCAATAGAGAATGTAACTTCAGACAGAGGCGGAAGTCCTGGTAACTCCTATGGAAATACGTCCAGAAATTCTCGGACAATAGAAATGTCCTTAATCTCGATCTGCTGTTCAGGGGACGCATGAACAAAAGCCAGAAAAGCTTCGCATCCACGCCTCAATAACTTATCAGCACGAAGAGTCGAGATAAGAGAGATAGAACTAGGGTGTTTCACTCCCTTGAAGGATAATCCGGGGTGTCTAGAAAAAGACACGGAACAAGAACTACAATGAACATTGGCCTCATACCGAGCCAACCAATCAGCTCCTAGGATTACATCGTAATCCTTCATGTCCATACAAATCAAATCAGCTGGAAAATTCTGATCGTTTACCATAACCTTACTAGAAGGATAGTAATGCTGAATTGCTGATTTAGAACCAATAGGGGTTGATATTTCTAACGGAGAACTCAACAAAGCAGGTGCCATAGCTAAAGATTTAGCAAATCTCCATGAAATAAAAGAATGTGTTGCACCAGTATCAATTAGAACAAAAGCTGGCAAGTCGAATATAACAAGAGTACCTTCGACGAGTCCACCCTCCTCGGCGATATCTTTTTCCTTTGCATGGAGAGCCTGGAGCCTGCCTTGAGGCTTCTTGAAATTCAGAGGTTTTACCGGGATAGCTTGTTCCGATAATAAAGGACAGTTGGGTATACGGTGTTCTTTGCTTCCACACCGCAGACATGCACCTAGCTTGCGCCAACAATCTTCCATCTTGTGACCAGGACGATCACAATATCGGCATACGCCCTTGAATGGAATCATAGAATCAGGTTTCTTGTCTTCTTGTCGCGGCATTTTGCCTTTCCACGAACCAGAACCAGAACTTGAACTAGAACTAGTAAAGGGTCTTTTCTTGCTCGGGTCAGTGCCAAATCCAGGTTTAACATTCTTGAGTGCCTTCGGTTGCTCTTTCTTGTTACCTTGACCACGAATCCTTTCAGTCATTTCCAAAGTATCTTCTAATATTTGTGCCTTTCTTACCATTTCAGAATATGTAGAAATTTCCAGTGGTGCAAGTTGATTGATATAATGAAGTCGAAGACCATTGAGGAAACGCTTCGCCTTCATTCTCTCAGTCGAAATAAGATGTCTTGCATAACGAGAGAGTCGTGAAAACTGAGCCTCATATTCTGATACCGATAAACTTCGCTGCTTCAAAGCTGCGAATTCTGCTCCCTTCTTTTCTTGCACGCGGTCAGAAAAATATTTATCATTGAAATATTCCTCGAATTCCTCCCACGAGACTTGTTGATCTCCGAGAGTCGGCTTAACAGACTCCCACCAAGCACGTGCATCACGTTCCAGTTGGAAAACGGATAAAAGAACACGTTCTTGGTCAGTGCATTGCATGACCTCAAAAATTCTTGCCATCTCGTCGAGCCAATTCTCGGCTTCATCGGGATCAGTTGAACCAGCGAATCTAGGCGGGTTCATTCCTCGAAATTCCGATATAAATCACCAGTGCCATGAGCTGCGCCATGAGGTGCCGCTCCAGCTCCAGCTCCTGCCTGAGCCAGTGCATTCAAGGCTTGCGTAAGTCCTTGAACTGTATGCTGTAAATTCCTCATCTCAGCACGATTGGCTGCCATTTCTAGTTAAGTGCCTATATAAAATAGTTACTCGGATTATTTATGAGAGAAGAACTTCTTAGATGAGAAGAGAAGAACTAGATAAGAAGAACATGATTATGGTTAAATAACTTAACCCAAATTTCTACCCAATTCTCACAAGGTTGTTTTCTTAAGCCTATAACCAATAAACCTATAACATTAAAGTGAAATACCTTGGACAAATTGACCTAGGCTCTGATACCAACTAAACTGTCACGCCCCGATGCGGAATCTCGGGACGTACGGTTAGGGCAAGCGAGCAATAATTCTGAACCATTGCAAACCATTGCACAAAAGGTTGGAAAGGATAATAATCAGAGTTTTATTGATAATAAAGTTGAGTACACTGGGTAGAACAACTACATCCAAATAATAAGCAAAATACTAGAACAATCTCTCACTAATACTAAGGGTACAAACTGACTCAATAAACTAAAACTATCTCTCGATATCACTCCAGTCCATTCCCGACAAGTTCATCACCTGGAAAGAGGGGAAAAGTAGGAGTGAGCTAAACGCGCTCAGTAGATAACCACAAACAGGTTTACGTAATTAACCATTGATTTCCAATTTATATGAAATGCAGTAAATAAAGAATGACGATACGATAAAAGAAACAATGTAAAAGATATCTTGCAAGGTCAAGAAATATAACAATTTACCAAGTAATGAACAAGTAAAGTAACAGTAGATAATTTGGCCAGCAAGTATGTTACACATGTAACCAAGTAAATACGCACGAGTCAAGTAACAAGAGTTTGTCATAGACGTAACATGTCAAGTCAAGTATTCGGGTGCAATGCCTCACCCTGTCATAAACATCCCAATGGGCTCAATATCTTTTCGGGCGCTCTCCCCAGGACCAGACCGGGCCCTTATGATGCGTTGGCATTTCATTTCAATTGGATCACCGATCCCCCGTCTAGACATAGTCAATTATGGCCAATATAATCAGATGAATTTCTGTCGGGTACAAGATGTAAAGGACGACACTTGCCTCCTTTGATTCAAGAGTATAACCACGATGAAAAACTCAAAACAAGGTAGTCGTACGGCAAACACCGGGCCGTACTCACATGAGTAACGAGTCACGGGGCCAAGAATGAACGGTTGACAGTAAGCCGTTCGAGAGAGAGAAGTAAGTTCCGAAGAATGAATATACGAACCATTCGGGTCGTATTTTAAGAAATACGGTTCAAGAGAATCCGTATTAAGCATAACGATAATATCTAATTATAAGATAATTTATGCAAAATAGTCACCGGGTTGCCAATAACAATTAAACCAACCAATTTCAGTTTAATGTCCATTGATCAATTCCGGGCTCAAATATGACCGAAGATTATCCAAGGGTAATCGGTCAATTAATCAAGTTAAAACAATAGTCATGATGTAACCGTAATTTACCACGGTAAAAATGTTCTACGGTAAAAATGTAAAGTTTACCGGATGGAGTGTCCGGCTAATTGGTCAAAGACTTGCCATAAGTCGGCCAGTAATTTTCTGGTTTACAGTAATTTACAGAAATTACCTATGGTAAAGTTTAGCTATTTACCATACTTATTCAATTTATCCAAAGTTACAAGTGAATTTCAATGATTTTCACTTTAAACAATTTATCAAAATAGATATTGCAAATAACAGAAATTTACTCATGTCATTATCTGTTATTTATGTGGATTGTCAATTTTTACTAATTAACATTGTTAAATGGGTCAAATAGCAAAAAAAATCAGTTTTCTGGAAGTTAAACGGATGACAGTGGGCCGTTAAACCTACTGGCTGTAAAACGGTTATCATTGGGCCGTTTTATACAAGGCGGGCAGTTCTAATTGGGCCGTTTGTATAAGTCGGGCGGGCAGTTCTGAGCCGTCTAAGAGATAAAGCGGTCCGATTGGAACCGTTAATCCCTGTAACACGGGAACAGCGAAACAGAAGCATAAATCCGGCGTTTAAGGCTTCAATTCATGCATTTGAGTACGTAAATAAATGGAAAAGCATGGTTTCTACAAGCTAACATGATGCCCTTTCATTCCATTTATCAAATTCAAGGTTTGTGCCATGGTTACCTACCTTAACCGATGAAATAAGGAAAGATGAATGGGGAAGAAGATGAACAGTAGACTTGCAGAGCTTCTTCACAGCAGCAAGAACCCTTTTGTGTTTAAGAGATGTTTAAGGGGGCTTCCTCTACTTATAGGTTTGGAAGAGGAGTGTTTAATCTTCACACACGGTTTGGTCAGAGCCGCAAAATCCTTTGCATTGTTGACAACGTGTTTCTACCAACCAAAACACGGTTTCACGTGTTTCTCAAGGTAAGGTTAGCCTAATCTAAGCCTAATCCAAAAGATTAAGGAATGGTTAACTAAGACCTCAATTTAATATTACTAAATGATTTTTAATGAATTGGACCCAAAAGACAAAATTACTAATCAAGACATGCTCTTTCATAATATGATTTTTATGAAATTTTATCACGAGGTTTATTGTTAATCTCCCAATCTTAAGATTAAAATAATAATTTAACCCAATGTTCAACGGTTTAGTCGATAGAGAGAGTTTCTGATTTTTACCGATGAAACTTCAGAAGACAAAGTTGCTAGGAAAAATACCCTCTATCAGATGTGATTTTTACAGATTTTTCTAAGGTAGTTGTATTTTCGTATGAATAGTGTTTTCCGCATTTTTAAGTCAGGCTTAAATCACTGATTAAGCCATGTAAATGATTTTATTAGGGTCAAGTACAGAAGACCAAAGTGTTTACCATGGTCTTTACTAATTAACTACCATTTTTCAGAATTTTTATATGATAGTCAATATTTTTACTATTTACTATTTACCACAGTCACTATTCAACATTTACTATTTACGAAATTTAATATTTGTACAGAAACTCGAGGTCTTACAACCTCCCCCACTTAAAGAATTTGGTCCTCCAAATTCACTGGACCAAAATATAATAGCTCACCTAGAATAGATCGGGATAACGCTTCCGTATGGCGTCCTCGGATTCCCATGTAGCTTCCTCTATTCCACGCCGACTCCATTGGATTTTAACCATCGGTATGGAATGATTTCGAAGTTGTTGCTCTTTCCGATCAAGAACCTTCACTGGTCTTTCTTCATAAGATAGATCATTCTTAAATTCAAAGTCCACATGTTGAATGATGTGACTAGGGTCGTACACGTATTTCCTAAGCATAGATACATGGAATACATTATGTACACCAGATAATTGAAGACATCCGTGTAATTCAGGATTTTCCCGATGTTTTTCCAGAAGATTTACCTGGCTTACCCCCGGAAAGGGAAGTGTCGTTCACAATCGACCTTGTCCCTGGTGCTGGTCCTATTTCCAAGGCACCGTACAGAATATCCCCTGCTGAGCTGAAAGAACTAAAAGAGCAACTAATAAAGTTATTGAAAAAGGGTTTCATCAGGCCGAGTACTTCCCCTTGGGGAGCACCCGTGATGTTCGTCAAAAAGAAGGACGGATCAATGAGACCATGCATTGATTATCGGCAGCTAAATCACCTTACAATCAAGAATAAATACCCACTGCCGAGGATTGACGAGCTGTTCGATCAGTTATCGGGAGCTTCATATTTCTCCAAGATTGATCTTCATTCTGGTTACCACCAATTGAAGATCAAAGAAGAAGACATTCATAAAACTGCATTCCGAAGTAGGTATGTGCATTAGGAATTTACTGTTATGCCTTTCGGACTAACAAATGGTCCCGCAGCTTTTATGCAGTTAATGAATAGCATATTCAGGCCCTACTTAGACCAATTCATTATAGTCTTTATTGATGATATTCTGATCTATTCCAAGACCGAAGAGGATCATGTAGAACATCTCAAGAAGGCACTGCAGATATTAAGGGAAAACAAGCTATATGCCAAATTCAGTAAATGCGAGTTCTGGCTCGAGGAAGTAACCTTCTTAGGCCATATCATTTCGAAGAACGGAATTGTTGTTGACCCATCAAAGGTCTAAGCCGTGAAGAACTGGGAGCGACCCACAAATGCAATGGAAATTCGAAGCTTCTTGGGTCTAGCTGGTTACTATCAGCTTTTTATCAAGGACTTCTCCAAGATTGATGTTCCTCTGACAAGGATAACCCGCAAGGAAGTGCCTTATGAGTGGAATGAAGACTGTGAAAAGAGTTTCCAAGTTTTAAAGGATCTCTTGACCACTCCTCCAGTCTTATCATTACCAATTGAAGGAGAAAAATACAAGGTATATACCGATGCTTTAGGTATTGGCCTCAGATGTGTATTGATGCAGAATGGAAGAGTCATTGCATACTCTTCCCGACAATTGAAGAAACATGAAGAGAACTACCCGGTTCATGAGTTAGAACTGGCCGCGGTAGTATTTGCCTTGAAGATATGGAGATATTATCTCTACGGAGAATAATTCACTGTATACTCCGATCATAAAAGCCTCAAGTACTTATTCTCCCAAAAGGAGCTGAACATGCGGCAAAGGCGTTGGCTCGAGTATCTCAAGGATTTTGACTTCACTATACAGTACCATCCTGGTAAGGGTAATTCCGAAGCTGATGCCCTTAGTCGAAAGCTGAGAATAATATTGGCCAACTGTATGATACAAGAATGGAAGCTGTTGGAGAAATTCTCTAAGCTTGATATCAGCACAGATGATAAGAACATGTGTATTATTCTATCTCATATGAGCCTACATCCAGATTTACTACCTGAAATCAAGAAGCTGCAAGAAGAAGATCCCTCACTAGTGGAGATAAAGAGCAAGCTGGACGAGAGACTTGATTTCAAGCTGGCACTTGATGGCAGACTGCTATTTCATGAACGGACATGTGTGCCCGACTATCCTGAGTTGAAGAAGAAGATTCTTGAAGAAGCTCATCGATCGAGGTACACGATCCACCCTGGAGCCACTAAGATGTATCAAGATTTGAAAAGAACTTTCTGGTGGCCTAACATGAAAAGGGAGGTAGCAGACTTTGTATCTCGTTGCCTCACATGCCAACAAGTGAGGGCAGAACATCAAAAACCCGCCAGAAAGCTACATCCGCTGGATATTCCCAAGTGGAAGTGGGAAGACATTGGCATGGACTTTATCACGTGTTTGCCTAAGTCTAGGGGCGGATATGATGGAATTTGGATAATTATCGACCGGCTAACTAAATCGGCCCATTTCTTACCCATCAAAAGCTGATGGTCAGTCGACGTACTTGCTGCCCTATATATTAAGGAGATGGTTAGATTGCATGGAGTTCCCGTCACGATCGTATCTGACCGAGACCCGCGTTTCACCTCTCATTTTTGGAAGAGTCTACAACACTCTCTGGGGATGAAACTCAACAACAGCACTGCTTTCTATCCCCAGACAGATGGACAGACCGAGAGGACAAATCAAGTTGTGGAAGATATGTTGAGAGCATGCATTATAGACTTCGGCGGAAACTGGCATGACCACTTACCACTAGCCGTATTTGCATATAACAACAGCTATCAAACCAGTATACAGATGGCCCCTTTTGAGGCACTATATGGCAAGAGTTGTCGATCTCCAATATGCTGGGATGAAGTTGGTGAAAAATAAATTCTAGGCCCAGACATGGTAAGGGATTCCACCGAGAAGATACATCTCATTAGAGAAAGGTTAAAGATAGTATAGTCTAGGTAGAAATCTTATGCTGATAACAGAAGGCGAGATCTGGAATTTCAAGTCGGAGATCATGTTTTCCTCAAGGTATCTCCCGGTCGAGGCATTAAAAGATTCGGTGTTAAGGGCAAACTAACACCAAGGTTTATTGGTCCATTCAAAGTGCTAGAAAGAGTAGGCGAGGTGGCTTATCGCATCGCCCTACCTCTGCAACTGTCAGAAGTGCACAACGTGTTTCATGTTTCTATGCTGAAGAAATACGTGCATGATCCTTTTCTTGTCATTGACCATAATGATTTAGTGGTATAGAAGGACCTTACCTACGAGCAGAGGCCAATGAAGATCCTCGACCAAGAAGTTCGAGTTCTAAGGAACAATACGTTTCCTATGGTAAAAATTCAATAGAATCGATGCTTAGAACAAGAAGCTACATGAGAAACTGAAGAATCTATGAAGAGGAGATTTCCAGAGTTATTCTAATTGTGAGTACTCTGCACTCTTCCTATTCCCGCATAATATAGTTGAATTTGGGGACAAAATTCTTTTAAGTGGGGGAGGGTGTAGCACCCCTGATAAATACCTTTGAGTAAATTTAAAACTTCTTCCTAAAAGAAATCATACATGAAGGTCTTACATAAAGAACCCAACCTCATGAGGACTATAACATAAATATACAAGCCAACCTCACTTTATGCCATAAAGAAACATGAAGGCTTTATGTAAAGAGCCAAACCTATTGGGGGCTAGCATATAAATGTACAACCATCACTTTATGCATAGTACGTAGTGAACTTTTCCTAGAGAATCTTACATAGAAGGTCTTGTACAAAGAACCAAACCATGAGAGGGTTATTATATAAATGTACAAGACAAACTTTAACACATGGGCCATGGGTTGTACGTAAGTGGTTTCCACCTTTTCCAACCAAGTAAATTGAAGACTATATGAAGAGGCGCCATTTTCCCTTGAAGCCACTATTTCCACTAAAATATTAATATGTAGAGATACACCATGAAGGCTAACACGTGAATGTGGCAGAATTGTCTAAACATTTAACGCCCATTTGCAAGGGCATCATTGTCATCAATAATGCCACCTAGACTAATGACGCCCTCATGCAAGACGTCATATACATGAATAGTACCACCTAGATTAATAAACGACCCCTTACAATGGCTTCATTTAATTCTATGTTTCTAGAAGGTTGAGACACGAACAACCCATTTTAGCTGGCAAACCCCATGCCTACTCAGCAGGACCCGCAAAGCAATAAACCAATGCTTTGCGATTCCCTATAACTAATCCCCTCCGTAGTACTAACAGAGGCTACTGCCGCCATCAGTGTTGAAGGAGCGTCTTCTTCCCGAGTCTACGTCCTGCTAGGATCCTGTTGCAGTTTCTTTATTCTGAACCTCGTAACTCATGTCAAAAGGTATGTGTTCTCAAATCCTTTCCTAACTAGTAGCTAAATAGGTTAACTGATGCATGCTTAGTGTTCGATTAACTCGTCAATCATGCTATATATCACCTAGATTTACCATGATCAAGCAATAACCCTGTATATACCATGTTATACATATCGTAATAGCTTGTTACACCTATCACATATGATTTTATACATACTGTTACCATGATCTTTATGAGTTGAACATAGTCTGTTAAGCATGATTTCATGAGTTTTTGAACATATTTTATTACACAAGTTTTACAGACATAATAACCATGTTTTAAACCTTAGTATAGAACCTATGTACACCAAATACTTGCATGTTTTAAAAACACGAGAGCCCCAGCTCTCAGGTAAATGGCGCCCCCGACCAGGGCACCAATTACCAAATTGAAGACCCCTCAGGGGGCGCCAATTAAATGAAGACACTTTGCAGTGTCGTCATTTCCATTTCCACAATTACTAGTAATTAATAATTCAACACATTCAAAAATCCATAACTATCAAACTAAAGCATGAAATTTGTACATGAACATGTTTCTGGAATCCTGACATTTTTCCCTACCTGCACGTACTCTTACTTTCTGATTCGGAGAATTTTATACTGATGAATAGTGACCAACCATTTGTAAATGGCGCCCCTGACCAGGGCGCCAATTTCAGAATTGAAGACGTCGCGCATGGTCGTCAATTAATTGAAGACATGTGCAATGACGTTGTTGGCACCGACTTATTTTCTCGAATTAATCAAGGATTAAGCATAGGGAAATACTCCCTAAATGGTGCAAAATGGCACATCGCCAAAGTTGCTCTACCAGTCGAGTTGTGCTCGGAAATCGAGACTTGTCGTTGGGTCAAGCGGTGCAACATAACAATCGGGCATCGACCCCGAGCAAATGGCACTATGCCAGCCAGTTTCTTGACAACCATGTCGGTTTCGGGATTCAGGACAACCTGCCGTACCTTACGGCACTCTGTGAAGATTCGGGGTTTACCCCCGGACACCCAGCATACGGTGTCACACCACCGGTGCCTCAACAACCGGGTTAACCCGGGACTCAGAACAGCTTGCCGCATCAAGCGACTCTTCACCGAGGAGCGAGGGTCACCCCAACCACCAGACAAACTGATGCGGGACGGAAGTGGGGGGTCTTCTTCTTCCTTTTGCTCATAGTCGCGCTATACCCATTACGCGCGTTCTGAAGAACGCGCTATATCGTTTACGCGCGTTCACAGACATCAGCAGAACGAAGAACCTCGACGTTGGGGCTCCCGTGGATGACTCTCGGGGTTCAAACCACAAGGGGAAAACACATAGGACGATGGGAAACACACTGGGGATGCTGGAATCGAAATCAAACCAAGCAAAAACTATCTAGGATAACTTTTGTGAAGGTGGATGTGGGGGTGAGTGGCAAGGGAAGGAGGGTGGACGTGGATGATGTTAGGGCCTAGATGAGGCTTGGCTGGGGCCTCACACCCGAACCCATCGCAGGTACGGTGCAGCCGAGCTCCATCCAGATCGTAACAACACCTTTGGCGGAGATGGGGAGGTGGAATCGTGGTTGAAAGAAGATCAAAGCTCCGAATGGAGCCTCACACTCGACCCCGTCTCAGAGCCGATGCACCCAGGGCTTCGATCGTCCTCCATTGAAGGGGAAAAGGAGAGGATCAGAGGGATATAATTGGCCTCGTGCCCAGAGATGGACGGAGGATGGGGGTTTCCAAAGATTTGGAGGAGTTAGCTGTGGGCTACCCTCAAGAACACTCATTTCGAATTCATTGATTCATCTCATTCATATGTTATTTCAATCAAACACAAGGGATACATATATAGGGAAAGGTGAAGACAAAACGACGTTAACACGTCGATTTACAACCATGGAAGACAGCTAACATCGAAGACTTTGAGGATTTCGGCGTCGGGAAGTTGGACTTGCTGCCCACACGTTTCTGCCTGAGATCGCACTAGGGAAACACAGCACGTTCTCCAGGTCGCGCTAGGGACAGCTGGCGCCTTCATCATCAGATCGCGCTAGCTTCTCATAGCACCTTCTCTAGGTCGCGCTAGGGGAACATAGCGCCTTCATCGCTGGGTCTGGATGTTTCATGGATGATCTTTGGTCTGGCAGTGGGCTTGATTCCCATCAAAACCCCTCCACTTTGGAAGTTCGTCCTCGAACCTCGTAGCTCAAGATCCCAGTCTATGAGAACAGCCTGGTTCCCTAAGCTCTGATACCAAACTGATGCGGGACAGAAGTGGGGGGTCTTCTTCTTCCTTCTACTCATAGTCGCGCTATACCGATTACGCGCATTCTGAAGAACACGCTATATCGTTTACGCGCGTTCACAGACAGCAGCAGAACGAAGAACCTCGACGTTGGGGCTCCCGTGGATGACTCTGGGGTTCAAACCACAAGGGGAAAACACATAGGACGATGGAAAACACACTGGGGATGCTGGAATCAAAATCAAACCAAGCAAAAACTATCTAGGATAACTTTTGTGAAGGTGGATGTGGGGGTGAGTGGCAAGGGAAGGAGGGTGGACGTGGATGATGTTAGGGCCTAGACAAGGCTTGGCTGGGGCCTCACACCCGAACCCATCGCAGGTACGGTGCAGCCGAGCTCCATCCAGATCGTAACAACACCTTTGGCGGAGATGGGGAGGTGGAATCGTGGTTGGAAGAAGATCAAAGCTCCGAATGGAGCCTCACACTCGACCCCGTCTCAGAGCCGATGCACCCGGGGCTTCGATCATCCTCCATTGAAGGGGAAAAGGAGAGGATCAGAGGGATAGAATTGGGCCTCGTGCCCAGAGAGGGACGGAGGATGGGGGTTTCCAAAGATTTGGAGGAGTTAGCCGTGGGCTACCCTCAAGAACACTCATTTCGAATTCATTGATTCATCTCATTCATATGTTATTTCAATCAAACGCAAGGGATACATATATAGGGAAAGGTGAAGACAAAACGACGTTAACACGTCGATTTACAACCATGGAAGACAGCTAACATCGAAGACTTTGAGGATTTCGACACCGGGAAGTTGGACTTGCTGCCCACACATTTTTGCCTGAGATCGCGCTAGGGAAACACAGCACGTTCTCCAGGTCGCGCTAGGGACGGCTGGCGCCTTCATCATCAGATCGCGCTAGCTTCTCATAGCGCCTTCTCTAGGTCACGCTAGGGGAACATAGCGCCTTCATCGCTGGGTCTGGATGTTTCATGGATGATCTTTGGTTTGGCAGTGGGCTTGATTCCCATCACAAACGGCATCATCATGTCGACGCCCCAGTCATCGGGCCCAACTAGGGGTCCTAACCAGCTAGCCGTGACCCACAACAACATCAACGATCGATCGGGTCAACCCCCGATCACTCAGTTTGCGGGTTTACCCTCGTTCAACATAGCTACCCGAGCTGACCAGGGGGCACCCTGACTACAAGCCATGCCACGTGGCGCCCAGCAATGAGGCCGGGGCCTACCCTCGAGTCACCTCCCTCCAGCCCTCTGAAGTCAAAGGAAGACCTGTCAAGGCTAACCGTAAGCTTCAGGAGCTCATAGCACCCGTATACGGCCCACACACGCGTGTCGGGAACTTCCCCGAGCACCTGGTGGGCGCGTATGCTCCAGGCACTCTACAGCAAGTCCGAGCCCAACTCGGGACTCCCAGTAGCCCATCGCGTCATGCACCATCATCATGCGCCCTCACACGTGGATTGACCTGCGCGGTCAGGTCACTGGGTTCGACCTACCCAGTCAGGTCGCGGGGGTCAAGGGGGCAGTGCCCCTTACGGGGGTTTCCGGGGGCGGAGACCCCGAAAGAAAATTTCTTTTTATAACGGGGGCATTGGTGTCTTTCGATACTCTGACCAAGTCCAACCCGGTCAAACCCAGTCAATCCCGTGGTCAAACCCGCGGTAAACTCTCGGTCAACCCAGTCAAACCCCCCAGTCAAGCCCACCTAAACCCCCCCTGGGGGAGGGTTTAGGCGGACCAGCCTCACCCCCAAGGCTGGTCCGCCTAAACCCCCATTAAACAAAAAAAAAAAATTTAATTAAAAAAGGCGCCCAAGCTAGTCCGCCTAAACCCCCTAGGGGAGGGGGTTTAGGCGGACCAGCCTGACCCCCCTTGGGCTGGTCCGCCTAAACCCCACTTGGGGGAGGGGTTTAAGCAGACCAGACCAGCCCCTTGGGTTGGTCCGCCTAAACCCTCCGTCCCCCACTCCGTAACATAAAAAAGGTATTTTTTAGGGTTTACCCAGACCAAACCCAGCCCTCAACTTGGTCCGGGTAAACCCCCTCCACCCCTTCACCTTCCACTATAAAAGCCCCCCTAGGGAGCTCAATGCAAGGGAATACAATGGGAAATGGAATGAAGGATGCAATGCAACACCCTCCGACCTAACTGCCGCGCCCTCGGACTCCCGAGGCCTTTGGCAAGGGTCGGGGACGCGAGGAACAAAGTGCGCGCGTGGTTGGCTTGTTGATCGGCTTATACACGCCGAGGGTATGTCATACGTACTTCCCTCACACGGCGTCTAGCCATCTCACACAAGTCCATGCCCGTCGCACGAAAGGCACTATGACGACAGCGAATACACCCATATCTCGAGTCCGTCCGCGTATGACAGCCCACGGTGGCCGCGCATACGCCATGATGCAGTACCTACTTCTGTCACAGAACCGTGTGCCTATCGCTCGCCTCGTGCTAGCAGCCGACCGCTCTGACGGATGACTAGAGTTAGCCGGACCCTGGCCCGGGGGTAATATTCTCGGGGCCAGCCTCGACTCCCCAGCATGACGACATTCGCCTTCCGAGGTCCGGACCAGACCGCTCACCTCGAGCCGCGTCCAACCTCCGTCAGGCGCCAGCCCATGACCGCGCCTACCACCTAGGCAGTCGGGCTTGTCTTGATCTCCTCACGGGGAGCCTCTGTAAAACACGCGGATATCCGCTTTATCCCGCATTGACCCGAGGACCGACCCACATGTCAGAATTGTCCCGCGACTTGCGCCAGTTGTACTATGGCCTCCTTGGCCCATTTGTAAAGCCACGTGGCTCTCATATAGCATGAAACCAGTTGAACACATGCACCAGTACTCGGGTCTCAACCTCTTCACGGCGCCCACCTCCTTCAGTAACAACGGTGCCTCCGGCACCCGACTCTAGTCACATCGGGCCTCGAGCATGACCATCGAGGTCTCCCGGCACCCGCCTCCTTCAGTCACAACGGTGCCCCCGGCACCCGACTGTCAACAACTCCAGTCACAACGGTGCCTCCGGTACCTGACTCCAGTCACATCGGGCACCGAGCACGACCATCGAGGTCTCCCGGCTCCCGCCTCCTTCAGTCACAACGGTGTCCCCGACACCCGACTGTCAACAACTCCAGTCGCAACGGTGCCTCCGGCACACCACTCCAGTCACATCGGTCCCCGAGCACGACCATCGAGGTCTTCCGGCACCCGCCTCCTCCAGTCACAATGGTGCCCCCGGCACCCGACTGCCAGCTACCCCAGTCACAACGGTGCCACCGGCACCTGACTACCAGCTACTCCAGTCACAACGGTGCCCCCGGCACCCGACTGCCAACAACTCCAGTCACAATGGCGCCCCTGGCACCCGACTGCCAGCTGCCCCAATCACAACGGTGCCCCCGGCACCCGACTACCCAGCTACTTCAGTCACAACGGTGCCCCCGGCACCTGACTGCCAACAACTCCAGTCACAACGGTGCCCCCGGCAACCGACTGCCAGCTACTCCATCCACACCGGGGCCCGCGGCACCCGACCACTCAACTTCCCAGGCACAATGGTGCCTACGGCACCCCTACAGCCCCGACCTCGACACTGTCTCATGTCGGGAATACATTGTGACGCCTCTCGGGCGCCATCCTGCTCAGTCACAGGTCCTCTGACGGACACTACATACAAATGCAGAAATACCCGCACAATAACGCAATGACCCGGGGACCGTCATGAATGATGAAATTGTCCCGCGGATTGCAAGCACTTGTAAATGGGCTCTCACGCCCCCCCATATAAATGCCTTTCATGGCATATATGTCATGTAATCCAGTCAAGGAGCGGATTCCCCTCCTCGCTGGAACCAGTCTCTCTGCCCCCAGTTATCCCTATTGTGTTGCTGTTGCCCTGTCGCTGTTGCACAGAATAAGCCCTCCCGACATCGCGACTACCAAGGTCCCTGACTCTCTCTTTGGCAGAAGAAACAAAGGTATTCGGATTCAATCCGATGTAAAATAAACACCGGTTGTTTGCGACCGGTGGAGAAAGACGTCCAGTACACGAATCCCCATAATCACCTACGCACTCGTACCCGTGGAACCCCTTCTATCCATGTGTCGCCTGATCCCTCGAGCCACGTGCCACGTCCTGGCGACGCTTCCCCGGTCAATCCTTGGTTCCATAGGTGATTGTCGAGAAATCGACTGGCACGCCCGCATTCCACCCAGCCATCCCTGTCCTAGTCTCCCAGAATGATTAACCATACGCCATCCCTTCCAGCGCGTTGCTATCGTTCTCTCTGCCTTCTTCTCAATACCCCCGAAATCCCCGCGTGCCCAGTCAACCTATCTCGACCTTCTGTAAAAGGCGAGTCTACACCCCCGCCGCGAGGACAAAATGACAAATGACTCCCCCACGGTCGCAAACAAGGATGGCACGCCCGGTGGGATGACTCCTGCCTTTCTTCTTTTTACCGAAGAAGAGTCACACCTGTCAAGTGTATGCCACAATGCCCTCACGTTTTCTTATCGGAGAGGAAGAGGAGGGCCCCCGTCCAGCATGCAACATGCGACCGGTCGTCATCGAGCGACCAACTTGCACCAGCGACAGCAATAATAACTCGGTGGCGATAGTGACCTACGGTCCAATCGTCATCGCCATCCACGCCGGGCACCTACGGTTGGCAACGCCAATTGTGTTCGGCAACGCTACCTCGACTTTCGGCTCGCCTTGATCCTCGGGCGCCATTGCCGTGGCCGACAAGCAGCCCAGTCCGGCGACTGCCCATATAGGCAACTGGCCCCTCTACTCCTCCAGCAACAGAGATCCATGCGGTCATTGACCCCTGGGTCCCCAGCTCCGCCAGCACCCGACACGGGCTTTCTGCCCCGGGTCCGCGGCTCCTCAGCACCTCACTCGGGCTCTCAGCTCCGAGTCCCAGCCAAGCCTACCCCCGGCACGGGTTTCCCACCCCGGGGTCAAGGCCTCCCACTGTTCTATTCAGGCCTTCCGACCCGAGTCTCCGACGAGCTGGCACTCAATACAGGCTTTCAACCCCGAGTTCGAGGCTCCCCAGCATCTGGCTCGGGTAGATGACCTCGGGTCTCATCAAGGTCGGTCCCCGATGCGGACTCTCTGCACTGGGCCCCTGGCCTCCCAGCTCTATGACGAGGTCTTTATCCCTACGATCTAGCAATGCCAACTCCCATCAAAGGGTTTCCTCTTCGAGACAAGGCCATCTCAATACCCAAGACGGGCATCTAGCCCAGGGTCTCAGCTCCAGCAACACCCAAGGCGGGCGTTCAGCCCCAGGTTCCAGCTCCAACAACACCCAACACGGTCATCTAGCCCTGGGTCTCATTTCTAGCAACACCCAACACGGGCGTCTAGCCCTGGGTCTCAGCTCCAGCAATACCCAAGACGGGCGTCTAGCCCTGGGTCTCAGCTCCATCAACACCCAACACAGGCGCTTAGCCCTGGGTCTCAGCTCCAGGAACACCCACGATGGGCTTTTAGTCCTGGGTCTCAATTCCAGCAACACCCAAGACGGGCGTCTAGCCCCGGGGTCCAGCTCCAGTAACACCCGACATGGGCCTCCAGCCCTGGGTCCCAGATACATCAATACTCGAGACAGGCTTCCAGCCCTGGGTCCCAGATACATCAATACCCAAGACGGGCGCCCAGCCCTGGGTCCTAACTACATCAACACCCAAGATGGGCTTGCCGCCCTGGGTCCCAGCTACATCAATAGCCAGGATGGGCACTCCGCCCTGGGTCCCAGTATTCCCGCATCACCAGCACCCAAGATGGGCGTTCAGCCCCGGGTTCCAGCTCCAGCGACACAAAAAAAAAGTGGAAGGGGCCGTCCAGCTCTGGGATCCGGCTCCAACAGCACCCAAGGCGGGCGTTCAGCCCCAAGTTCCAGCTCCATCAACACCCAGGACGGGTCTCCTGCACTGGGATCTAGTTCCATCAATACCCAAGACATGTGTTCTGCCCTGGGATCCAGTTCCACCAACACCTACGGCCGGGCGTTCAGCCCCGGGTCCCAGTTTCAGCCACACCCAAGACGGGCGTTCAGCCCCGGGTCCCGGCTTTATCGACACCTGAGACGGGCATTCAGCCCCAGGTCCTAGTTTCATCAGCACCCAAGACGGGCCTCCAGCCCCGGGTTCCAGTTTCGACAACGCCCAAGACCGACATTCAGTCCTGGGTCCCAGCACCATCAATATTCAAGACGGGCTTCTAGCTCTAGAACCCAGCATCGTCAAGCACTCAGTTTGGGTTTCTAGTCCCAGATCCCAGCTTCATCAGCTCCCAATACAGGCTTTCAGCCTCGGGCACTAGCTTCTCTAACACCCAGTACGGGGGTCAAGCTCTGGGTCACCACCCCTCTGACATCCTCAGTTCACAACATGGGTCACGAACCCCGAGTTCTGGCAACAACTCCGACGGCCCAAGTGAACACCAAGTTCCAGGTCACCATTCTGTAGACCCCAGCTCGGGCACTGCACTCCCGAGTTCCAACTACATCGGCACTCACCAGAAATGCCATGCTCTAGACAACCTCGGACCGGGTTCGTTTGGTCCACCACATTGGTGCTGAGTCAACCTCGGCCCTGCAAACAAAAAGGGGGTGCCATAGCGGCTGCAAAAATGGGTGGCCCACTGCCGCCACCCCTACCTCCAGAAGACTAGGTGAGGCTCAGAGGAGCCGATGCACTAGTATCACACTGGGGGCAATCACCCCGGTCCACTATCCAGCCTCCCAAGCCCAAACAATGGGGGCAACTCCATGGAGGAGCGTCCGTCCTCCCTCGAAGGAATATGGGTCATTAGAAAAGAGGCCCAAACCATTCGGAGGTCCGGAGTCAAGAGGACCCTTCACTCACCAGAATGGTACCAAGCTCAAAAGCCAGCAGGGTGAAAGAGGGTGAATCCCGCCGACACCCACCCATTAGCTCGAGATAAACTCCATCTGCTTCGGCCAACGATTTGATGGAATCCCTGGCAACGCCAACTGATGACACTAGCAAAGCTCCATCGGGTCCCCACCGGTGGCCACCAGTAAACCCTGACGGGAGGTCTATCCCTTCAGTATTTACCATGTCTCATGGTGTAGCAACACCCTGGCAGACACTCAGTCCAAGCGCAGCTTCGGCCATCATGTCTCAAGGTCTATGGATCCACCCTGAAGTCCCGAGCTACTCGGTCGAGGGTCGATCCACAGTCACTTCTACAACAACAACAAGTCGCCAATGACACAACCCCCGGGCAACGTCCCCCGACAGCAACAAGCTAAGGACGACAGTCGCAAGGCTCGTAGGTACCAAAAATAAAAAAAAATAAAAAAATAAGGGGGGCAAAAAATTGAGATGCCCCGGCGGACTCAGCCACTCTCTCCATAAGATGGCTGGGGGCAAAAAGGCCACAAACCTAGCTGAGGTGAAAACCCGCGAGGGCGTCTCAGGCAAAATCGGGTTATCCCTCGGTGTGAAAACCCGTAAGGGCGCATCGGAAAAAGCAAAAGGGGGCCAGCTCTGGCGAAAACTTGAAAGGGCGGTAGAGCCGGTAATTAAAGAGAAAAAGAAAAATCTCTCTTCCTCTTTAGGAACAGCCAACCACCTCACTCTAAATCCCTGATCGGTCCGCCGTAATAGTGGGTCAGCATACCTTCTTTTGACCATCACACCATGACGATCGGCCTACACCCAATCTTTGACTAATACACCATCACGGTCGGTCATCTCCTAGCTTCTAGGTCAATACACCATCACGGTCGACCTACCTATTCCCTCCTGTCTCACACTATCCCCGTTTGCCGCTACGCCCTTGACCCATATGCCGTCATAGCTGGTCAAGCCTCCACTTTGGTCGTCCTCCTTCACAGTCGACCGACGCATACCCTTGACTAAACACCTCCACAGTCAATCCAACACCTGATCTCTGGCCAATACACCACAATGCTTGGCCTACACATCACCCAATCCCTAACCAGTACACCTTCCTGGCCAGTTAAATCCATAACCTTTGGCCAATACACCTTTTTGGTCGGCCTACGTCAATTCTTGACCTATACACCACCACAACCCAGAAACTCAGCCTTTGCATTACCAAAGTCGATCCACTCAAGCTTCAGTTCGAGCTCCAGCTGCAAGCTACACGGATCAGCCAGCTTAAAGGTCTACATGAAGCTCCAGATTGCTTGGCAACCAGCCAAGCCCCAGCGAGCAACTCAAGTATCAACAACATAGGATCAACAACAATGATCCCACCGACAGCGTCCTTCGACAGTAGCAAGCTAAGGACACCCAGTGCCAGTCACTGAAAAGCCAAAAGGCTCACAGGTAAACAAAAAAAATAAAAATAAATGGGGTTAAAAATAGAGATACCCCGGCGGACTCAGTCGTCCTGTTTCTCAAGGAGGCGGCTGGGGGCAAAAAAGGCCAGTAACCCGGTTGCGGTGAAAACTCGCAAGAGCACCTCAGGTAAAATTGGGTAACCCCTCGATGCGAAAACTCGCAAGGGCGCATCGGAAAAAGTAAAAGGGGGCCAGCTCAGGCGAAAACCGGAAAGGGCGACAGAGCTGGTAAAGAGAACAAAAATATAATTTCTCTTCTCCCTCTGCTGGGGGCAGCCAGCTACCAACCTTCCAGCAACCATATCCCCGACCAGTTGGCCCGTACCAGTCCCTGACTAATCCCCTGCTCCAGTTTATAAACTCTGCACCTCCCTGTCGGCCATATACCATCACGTTCGGCCTAAACCAGCTCCCCGGGCCACTCCCCTCACTTGGTGGCCTATACCAGTCCCTGGCTAGTACATCTTCCTAGCTCATTGATCTTACACCTCCCATTTAGCCATACACCACCTCAGTTGGCTCACACTTCCTCCGGCCTCACACCTCCACGGTCGGCCCATATACACCAGTAATTCATGCATTAGTCCAGTCATTCATTCCAGCAAACCTCAGCCTGCACGCCACCTCGGTTGGCCGCTACATCACAACAACCTTGGATCCATCTATCATGAGAATCCATAAACCCATAATTCCCAGTCACCAGCCTATCATGGTCGAGTCACCATGAACCCGGCCATAACTCCAGCAATACGCCGTAAAGGTATACCAGTTCCCAGATCCCAGTCATAATTCCAGCAATGCGCCACCAAGGCTCACCGGTTCCCAGATCACCAGTCAAACTGCAGATTACTTAGTAATCAGCCATAGCCACTAACATGGCTACGACGGCGACAAGCCATCAACAGCACAAACTCCAAGTCATGTCCCCTGACAGCAGCACGCTACGGACGACAGCTACAAGGATCCCAGGTCAAAAAAAAATGGGGTTAAAAATAGAGATACCCCGGCGGCCTCAGTCAACTCCCTCTACGAGGCGACTAGGGGCAAAAATTGCCACCAACCCAGCTGAGGTGAAAACCTGATAGGGCGCCTCAGGCAAAATTGGAAAACCCCTCGGTGTGAAAATTCGCAAGGGCGCACCGAAAAAAGCAAAAGGGGGCCAGCTCTGGCGAAAACCCGAAAGGGCGGTAGAGCTGGTAAAGATAAAACAAAAAAAAACTCTCTCCCTCTCTACTACTCATTGATGGAATCCGTCAACCGCGACATCTCGCCGATGGCGACCTTCGCATCACTCCACAACACCGGTGGCCACTACTCCCCTGAGGGTTGGCCATCGCCAATTTCAGCTCCAGTATTTCGGCTACAACGCCTTCGCAGGCCAGCCGGCCAGCTCCAGTCTCCAATTCTAAATTCTGGCTACAACGCCTTCACAGGCTAACTGGCCATCTCTAGCCCCACTACTTCGGCTACAGCGCCTTCACAGGCCAGCCGCCAGCTTCTAGTCCCAGTCCCGGCTACAGCGCCTCACAGGCCAGCCGCCAGCTTCCAGTCCCAGTCCCGGCTACAACGCCTTCATAGGCCAGCCCCCAGCTCTCAAGTCCTAGCCCCGGCTACAACGCCTTCACAGGCCAGCCGCCAGCTTCCAGTCCCAGTCCCGGCTACAATGCCTTCACAGGCCAGCCGCCAGCTCTCAGCTCCCAGTCCCGGCTATAATGCCTTCGCGGGCCAGCCGCTCAGCCCCCAGTTCCAGTTTCGACTACAACGCTTTCACAGGCCAGCCGCCAGCTCCCAGTTCTAGTTCCGGCTACAACACCTCAATGGCAAGCCGCCCAGTTCCAGTTCCAGTCACCAGTCCCAGTATTCCGGCTACAACGCCTCCACAGGCCAGCCGCCCAGTTCCTGTTCCAGTCACCAGTCCCAGTATCCAGCTACAACACCTCAACGGTTAGCTAACCAACTCCAGTCCCAGTCCTGGTCTGTGGCTACACCACCATGACAGCGTGCCAGCCAACCTCAACTCCAACTCCTAGGCTAAACAATACCAACAACATAGGCCAACACACCCTTTCGGGTCGGCCTCCAGCTTCCAGACTCTAGCAACATAGGCCAACACACCCTCTCGGGTCGGCCTCCAGCTTCCAGTCTCCAGCTACATAGGCCGAAGCACCCTCACGAGTCGGCCTCCAGCTCCCAGCCCCCAGTGATATAGGTCAACACACCCTTACGAGTCGACCTCCGATCCCCAACAACGTGGGCCAAAGCACCATCGCGGGTCGGCCTCTAGCCTCCAGTCACCAGCAATACATGCCAACACACCCTAACGGGTTAGCCTCCAGCTTCTAGTCCCCAGTCCTCTGGGTCAACACCTCCTTATGGATTATCTTTCAACTTCCAGTCTCCAGCCATCCAGGCCAACATGCCTCATTCAGGCAGGCCTCCAGCACCTAGCCTTCGATATCCAGCTTCCAATACCCAATTTCCAGTACCCAGCTCCTAGTATCCAGCCTCCAGTATCCAATGTCTAATACCCAGCTCTAAGATCTAGCTTCCAGTATCCAGTTTCCAGTGTCTAGTTCCATTACCCAGCCACTAACATCCAGTACAAGTACCCCGATTCCCAATATCCAGCGCCAGTACTCCGCTTCCATCTCCCAGTTCCAGTTTCTGGTTCCAATGCCCAGTTCCTAGAATCTAATTTCCCTGTGTCCCCTGTGGTTCTGGAGTTTTGATGATGACATATATTATGCCTCATTATGTTTACATCCTTGATGATATAATCCTGTTGCATTATGAGAAACTGTCAGAACAGGTTTAAGGATGACTCACAGGTCATAAAGTTAACCCAAGTCAAAGTCAAATCATGACAGGTAAGGTTAATGCTCAGATCAGGTAATGCTCTGTTAGTTCTCCTGCATACATTCAGTTCATATCTGCTATATGCATTCACTTCATCGGTCCATGTTCATTGTGCCTGAAAGTCTGTACATTCTCCGGTGTTTCATTGCATCAGTCATACAGTCTGCACTCTTCATTCATGCCATAGTCTATACATTGCCTTGCCTCTCCATGCATATGCAAGTCTATACATCAGTCAGCATAGTCTAGACAGAAGTGGGTCGACCCCCCTTCCAGATGGGTCGACCCCCCAGATTCGCAAGTCTGTACATTGCCCTCATGCATACACAAGCATCATGTTTGCATTTAAGTCTGTACAGCAGACATACACCCAAGTCTACACATCATTGTTGTATGCATGCTTAGTCCATACACTTGTTGACAGCAAGTATATACATTGTCACTTGCATGCATTACTTCAAGTCTATACAGCCTGCCTTCATGGTATTGCAAGTCTATACATTGTACGTGGTTCAAAACAAGTCTGCACAGTGTCTGTCGCATGTCACTCATTCAGAGTCTATACATCAGTCAGCATTGCCTGTTGCATTGTTCATCAAGTCTAGACATTGTGCATTCCTTCATATCAAGTCTAGACATTACATGCCACAAGTCTGCACATCCTGTTTACACTAAGTCTGTACACTGTCTATGCTTTCACGTGTTTGGTTGCATGAGTCATTGAAGTATGTACATCGCTTGGCGCTCACCAAGTCTGTACATCGCCCAGTCGTGTGAACATTGCACTGCAAGTCTATACATCGGCCTGGGGCTTGCCAAGTCTATACATCGCATTTGACGAAGGCATTGGAAGTCTATACATTGATTCATAGTTCATGCATTCATCGAACAGGTCTATACATTCATGGCATGTGTGCAACGTTTGTTTTGCAAGTCTATACATTGATTCACTGTTCATACCTTCACTCAAAGTTTGTATAGCCATTCCTTGAGATCAAGTCCATACATTGCACTGTAGCTTGCTTAGGTGAAGTCTGTACATCCACCGCTGAACCTTCCAAGTCTATACACTGTCCTGTTGCTTTCAAGCCATTCATCAAGTCTATACATTCTCAGTCTTTACCTACGTTCAGAACCCCAAGTCTATACATTGGTAAAGTCTGCACATTGTGCTTTGAAGCTGCATCAAGTCTAGACATTGTTCTGTAGCTAGCACGAAGCCAAGTCTATACATTGTCTCGTTCACATGCTTCAAAGTCTATACATCGTGGGCTTCGAGTCTTCAAAGTCTATACATTGCCTTTGGGCATCAAAGTCTATACATTAGCAGCTGAACTGTACAAGTCTATACATTACCTTTGGGCATCAAAGTCTATACATCGCTTGCATCGTTAAGTCTATACTTTATCGCTTGCATCATGAAGTCTATACATTGACTGCCTGCCCTGCACACACCAAGTCCATACAATGCATCAAGTCTATACAACAAAGTCTGTACAGTGTCTCATATTGGCAAAGTCTGTACATCGTTTGGCCTGTGCATGCTTCGTCTTCTAAAGTCTATACATCCGTCACACTCTAGCCTTTGCATCAAAGTCTATACAACATGTGTCTGCATCAGTTCATAAGTCTACACATTGTAGCATGCTCGAACAAACAGAGACTGTACACACTTCAGCACTTAAAGTCTGAACATCTTTCAAGTTAAAGTCTATACACTGAGGTCGCATGAAGGCACTCAAGTCTACACATTCTCACATTGTACACACTTGCTTATATGTTGCATCTAAAGTCTGTACACTGAGGTCGCATGAAGGCACTCAAGTCTACACATTCTCACACTGTACATACTTGCCTATATGCAGCATTCATGTCTATACACGCTTTGTTAAAAGCCTTAACCAAGTCTATACATCCATCTGATACTCTCTTATGACTATGGCACAGGTATACACTTCGAGAAGAAAGATGGCTGGGCAGGTGATCCGAGGTTGGCACCTGGCACGTGATTCGAGGACAAGAGGGCACAAGCCCTACACACGCCCTAGCTGCGGCTGGTATAAATATAGAGCTTCTTCCACATGAAGAAGACTGATCAAGATCAAGGAAGAGTGATCGAAGTAGAGGCAGAGAGTAGAAAAAAGCAGAAGAAGAAAAAGGAGAGAGCAGCAGTAGAGAGGCTGAAAGCAGAAGAAGAAAAAGAAAAAGTGATTAAGATCGAGAGTGAAGAAGAAGAAGAATAGTGTGAGCCTGATATTGAGAAGAAGAAGAGAGAGAGAGAGAGAGAGTTCGTGGAGAAGAAGAAAGAAGCCTTTATTGAAGATTCGTCTGTCTGTCATTGGATCAAATCCAAACCAGTTTTGCTCCTATGAGAGCTACTTAGTGTGTCTCATTTCCAGCTTTACGTTTGCTGTGTTTTTCCTTTGGGTTTGCTTTTTATTTTATTCTTTCCATCTATTCACCTTGTTCTTCCGATTCCCTTGTTTGGGATCGGGGTTCCTCCTGTGGTCTCAGGAGAAGGGAGACTTGTTCTCCGGTTTTGCTAGTGACTGGGTTGTCTCTAGTGGGTCCCTCTGGTGTGGAGGAAGAGAGGTCCGTGACCTCTAGTTTGCATGTGGCTGGGAGTCACTTGTGGGTTTCCCTCCGGGTTGGAGGAAGGGAGATTCGTCTCCGGTTCTGGTCTTGTGGGTTACAAGTCCAGGTGTTCCCTCCTGGTCTAGAGGAAGAGAGACTTCGGTCTCTGGTTTGCAAGTGACTGGGTGTCACTAGTGGTTCCCTCCGGTTGGGAGGAAGAGGGGAGGTTGTTCCCCTGGTCAAGCTGTTTGGCAGCACCTGATGCAGACCGAGTCTGCGGTTCTAGCGTTAGCTAGTGGAAGCCTGACTCCGGTTTGGTGTGAGGGGTGGACGTAGGTCTGTGGACCGAACCACCTAAAAAATTATCTGTGCCGTGGTTTGCAGTGTGTGTTTGCTCCTTGTCTTCTACCTCTTTCACAGATTGTATGAACATTCTTGTTTCTACCTGCAGTGACCTTGAGCATTACATATTTTGCTAAGTGAATCTGGTGTGCATAGTTCTGTCTTCGGCATTAGTCTTGATCAGGTTCGACTAGTTTAGTTAGTAGTTCATCTGGTCGATCAAATGTTTAATTGAGCTCTATAGTTCTTATTTCGCAATTGTATCTAGCAGCAGGCCTATTGATTTTAAGTGGGGCAATATTTTTTAAGGGGATACATTCACCCCCCCTCTGTATCCTTCGCACCGTCCCAACAATTGGTATCAGAGCGGGTTGTCTGCATAGAAGGTCCAACGACCTGTAGATTCGATCTTGCTGTCTTGGTGCTTTCTAGATTTTGGTGCTTCATTATTCCTGTTGCATTTATCTGATCAGTTTTCATGGGTGATCCACCGATTTTCAACGGTTCTAATTTTAATGTGTGGTTTGTCAGTCTGCGCAATTATGTTGATGCAGTTAATCCTGATCTGTGAAAGTTAATTTCACAAGGTCCTCACACATTACCAAAGAAAGTGTCCAAATGGACCAACAGCCATAGATCAAAGGATGGAGAAAATCAGAAAGCCTTCAATCTGATGAAAGCAGCCACTGACAGAGCCTTACACTCCTGTCGTTATGATTGCAGGTCTGCTAAGGACATTCTGGATGTGCTGAAGCGAGCTCACAGGATAAATGAAGACAGCTGCATGATGGCTAACAGAAGTAATCAAAGTGGCAGCCAAAATGAAGAAGAGGATGATGATGAGGTAAACATCTTCGAGAATTTTTCTTTAGATGACTGGCAGGGTGCATATGGTGAGTTACTTGAGTCACATGAGATGCTAAGAAAACAATATAAAAAATTGAAAAAGAAAATTGATCTGAATAGATCAGAGTCCTTATGTGAAAATTGCTTAAAACAGAAACAGTCCTATGATGCATGCTTGTCTGAAGTCCAAGTGCTTAAGAAACAAATTGGCTTAGTTAAAGAAGAAAATCAAGAACTTGTATGTGAAATTTCTGAACTAAAAGGAAAACTTAGCTCGATTGAGGATGATCAGGTTCATGTTAATAATTTAGTTTAGAATGAAAAACTGTTGAAAGAATTTGATTCTGTTAACGCTGAATTGGATGTTCTAAAATCTGAAAATGAATGTCTTAGGAAACAATGTGAAAAACTCCAGGTTCAAACAATATGTTCTGGTAAATCTGCATGCAATGAGTGTCCATTTCTCAAGGAAATAAATGAAAATCTTCACTCAAATTTAGAATGGCAGAAGGAGTTTATTGTTTCCCTAAAGGAAGAAAACAAAGATCTGTTAAACAAGATTCTGGAGCTTGAACAGATAGAGGAAGAGTTGAATGATAAAATGAGCTCAATGAAAATTGATAAAGGCTCTGTTGAAGAAATTGAAAATCTGAAATCAAAAAATGACAAACTAACCAAAGAGGTTGAAGGATTGAAGCAGTTGAACACTGCTATGTCAGAGAAACTTCTTCTCTTAGAAAAAGGAAAATCTGTTTACATTGAAGAATCTGAAAAATTGAGAAATCTGGAACAAGAAATTGAGGAATGTAAAATTGCAAACAAGGTGCTAAGCGAATGTGTAAATTGTAATGAACAAGAGATTGCCAGTTATGAAATACACATCGTTTCTTTGAAAAATGAAATTGAAGATTTGAATAATTTCTTGTCAAAATTTGTGGAAGGAAAAGATAATCTGGACAAGATTCTAGGAACTAAGGTTAATTTTCAGAAGGAAGGGTTGGGCTATAACCCCTCAAACAAGAAGAGTTTTCAAAATAAAGTTCAAACTTCCTTTGTGTCCAGCTCAACTTCTCACAGCCCTCAAAACCTTCCTGGTTATCAGTCATCTGCTCAAAAGAAGACAATAGAAAAATAGAAAGAAAAGAATCAACATGTTTCTCTTCCCACTCTGCATGATTCACCCACACACTCACATGCATCTAAAAAGAAAATGATTTGTCATTACTGTCACAAGTTTGGCCATCTAATGCATGAGTGTAGATTAATGGAACTAGATGATTTGAATGCCAGAAATCTCATGATAAAAATTCTTCATCTCAGAAAAAAAAATAGAATGTCCTCACTATGGCAAATTAGGACACACGATTGCACAATGCTGGTTTGCAAGTGGTAAGAAAATATTTCATTCATATCATGCTAAATTCCCTACAAGCCAGCATGGTTTTAATAAGAACAAGGCCACTGACTGCTGGTCAGGCTCTTTCAGAAGAAATCCAATTAGCTGCTCTCAATGTGGAAAGCATGGCCATACAGTCAAGGACTGTTGGCATCTTCAAGATAGGCGGGCAAATTTCAAATATGCTAGACATCCTTCTAAGGAAAACATGTTTGGTAAGATTAACAGGAACAACTTCCATAATAAAAATAGAAACCAGTATGCAACTGCACAAAAATTCCATACTAATAATTGTGTGCATAACAATAAATCAAAGCATGTTGCTTCCTGTTATTATTGTGGGCAGTTTGGGCACTCTATGAGTGACTGTCGTTTAATGAAATCTGATGACTTACATGCCCAAAGATTATGGAAAGCACCTATCAGAGGTGTTACTAATAATGTAGGACCCAAGAAGACTTGGGTACCTAGAAACACAAAATGAGATCTGTGCTTTGCAGGTATGCCTTGGGGATGAGGAATAAAAGGGGGTCAAATAAACCAAGACATCCAAAGTTTGGTAAAACCCCAACTTTGCTGTTTAAATGCTTGTTCACCTGAATTTTTTCTTTTAGCTGAACACCATGCTTAATATGTCAATTAAGATCTCATGCATACATGTCCATAACAGCATCCGGCATTTGCATTCTTTTCTGATCATGCACTTGCTAGGTGATCTGTGCATACATGAGATTAAAAGGTTGTCTGCATTTGATGCATACATATGCCAATTGCAGTTGGTTGATATTTGTTAAATTGCATTTTGAAAAATCTGAAAAGCTGAATTGAATAAATCTGTTGCTTGGACGATCTCTCATGCTTAAAAATGTTCATTTGCACATTTGACATGCACATGCATTCACAATCGCATATAAGTAGCATATTGTCAGCTTCAGATGCATACAGAACTGCATCTGCATTGGATTGACATGCATGACTCTTGGTATATAAATAGTGAGATACTAAACGGCAGATGAATTCTGTCTGGAAGTGCTTGCTATGTGTGAGGTGGTCTTTAGACCAAGTCCTCCGCCTAGTACCATAGGTCAGAGTTGCATACATTTAGGAATGCTAGATCATGCATACATTTAGGGGGAGCATTATTCATATTCTATCAACTGAACTTCCCATCTTCAGATTGAACTGCTATCTTGCTTAAATCCCTGTGATGAATGTGTAATGCAACACATTTCAGCTTCCTGCTTCAACTGTTATCAGCCACTTTCACTCAACCTATCTATTGGTATCTGTTGAATTGGCTGTTCTTTAAAATGTTTCGGCCTTCCCTGAAAATTCAGAAAGATTTCTCTGTGCATATCCTGATCATAAATCTGAAAACAACTTAAAGAGGAATCTTCTATTATATAGGACTATGAATGTCTGACTCTTTCAGCCGGTTGATGTTTCATGTATGTCTTGTGTTTGCTTATGAACATATCTTGAAAATATCTGAGTTAGTCTTAATAAACTTTAACCAACATTTTCATGTTGTGTCTTTTAAACTCTTCTAAATTCTGAAAATTCTGAGATCATGATACTCCTTGTTTGATATGTATGAAATTAGTATTGTTTTAAACATCTGAGAATATGGAACATGTCCAAGGGTAAATCCTGTCAGAGCAATGACTTTGGTCACTGAGAAACCATGTCCAAAGGACTGTGTCATGAGGTGCCATAGTTAACTCTGCTTAAGAATGATTGATAATCTGGCAGAGCACTGGCATGCACACTGAGAAATACATCTCACTCATCAAAGAAATGATTTGTAGTGTGTCATGAAGTGTAAATGCAATCTCTGTTCCTATGAAGCATGACAGTTAGTCCTTCCAAGTGCTTAGGGATACTAGCGTCTAAACAACGTGTATCCTCTAGTTACAAGGGTGTACTAAACTCAAGTGCTCATGAAGAATGTTATAAAAAATTGTTGCTGATCTAGTGTATCATTTGAAAATGTGTGCAAAAGAAATATTCTATTGGAACCCTTGACAGAAACAAATGTTTTCTTATGTGTTTAACTTCAATACTATTGATTGCATCTCTTAAATGAATCTTTGAAATTGAGTGAGTAAGAAAGAAGAAGATTAAACAAGACTTTCAATATGAAAGCTAGGTTCACTTTTATTAAAACTGATTTCAGATATGAGAACTGAATGCTAATGAACAAGCCTTGCATACATCATATTCTGATCTGACTTGTAAATGAAGATCATTCATAAATCTCTATAATAGAAGAGTCTGAAATACCTGTTTAATCAGATTTATGAAATTGATATCCCATTGAAAACCTTTCTCATTCATTCTGAGTGCTTTCTTTCTCACAGTGGACTCCATTACTTCAGACCTGATTGTTGACTTCTTTATGTCCTGAGCTTCATTCCAATCACTGTCCATCTAAGGGGGAGAATTCTTGCATGTCCCTGTGGTTCAATGTTCATTCAGGAGAGTATCTTGTCAGGGGAAGTTTTTGATAACTGTAACTCACAGCATTGCATAATAGCTCCTTCAACAGTCAATGAACATTCCATTCTTTTTGATATTGTCAAAGGGGGAGAACTTTTGTGAGTCATCATTTGTATCAATCAACACTTGCATCACATGGTGTTTTACAATGCTCACTTCTGACTGAGCTTTTCTGTGGTGCATGTTCATGAACTCTGTCATATCTGTGGTGCATGTTATATGGTATTTCATAATCATCATGATGAATCTATTGCAATGACTCATAATAGTGCCATCATCAAAAAGGGGGAGATTGATGTGTCCCCTGTGGTTATGGAGTTTTGATGATGACAGATATTATGCCTCATTATGTTTACATCCTTGATGATATAATCCTGTTGCATTATGAGAAACTGTCAGAACAGGTTTAAGGATGACTCACAGGTCATAAAGTTAACCCAAGTCAAAGTCAAATCATGACAGGTAAGGTTAATGCTCAGATCAGGTAATGCTCTGTTAGTTCTCCTGCATACATTCAGTTCATATCTGCTATATGCATTCACTTCATCGGTCCATGTTCATTGTGCCTGAAAGTCTGTACATTCTCGGTGTTTCATTGCATCAGTCATACAGTGTAAGACCCCAAATTCTATACATCAGTCAGCATTGCCTGTTGCATTGTTCATCAAGTCTAGACATTATGCATTCCTTCATATCAAGTCTAGACATTGCATGCCACAAGTCTGCACATCATGTTTGCACTAAGTCTGTACACTATCTGTGCTTTCACGTGTCTGGTTGCATGAGTCATTGAAGTCTGTACATCGCTTGGCGCTCACCAAGTCTGTACATCACCCAGTCGTGTGAACATTGCACTGTAAGTCTATACATCGGCCTGGGGCTTGCCAAGTCTGTACATCGCATTTGACGAAGGCATTGGAAGTCTATACATTGATTCACTGTTCATGCATTCATCGAACAGGTCTATACATTCATGGCATATGTGCAACGTTTGTTCTGCAAGTCTATACATTGATTCACTGTTCATGCCTTCACTCAAAGTCTGTACAGCCATTCCTTGAGATCAAGTCCATACATTGCACTATAGCTTGCTTAGGTGAAGTCTGTACATCCACCGCTGAACCTTCCAAGTCTATACACTGTCCTGTTGCTTTCAAGCCATTCATCTGTTAGCGCAGCGAGAGTGATATAGAAGGGGGGGTTTGAATAGATCACTCCCAGTTTGCAAAGTTTAGGCGAGAAAATAAATCTACCGCTTATGCCCCTTCTAAACTAGCACACAAAGAATTGCAAATGCAGGTACCAATCAAGATCGAATAAGAAAATGATGATAAGAGCTGAACACACAACTGGTCGAAGAGACAAGCAGATAGAGAGCGCTGATAAAGATCGCAAACCACAGAGAAGACAACCAGTTTTTAGGTGGTTTGACTGCAGTCTGCAATCTACATCGACCCCTCACTCCAACTAGAGTGAGATTCCACTAGCCACTGCTAGAGCACAGCAGACTCAGTCTGCGAACAACTTGCTGCCAAACAGCTTGAAAACCCAAGGGAGACAAATCCCTCAACCAAGCTTTGCTACCCACAGAGCTTGTAACCTGTTCTAGCACCCAGCATGAATAGAACCGGAGAGTGCCTCTCCCTACCTCCACACACCGGAGGGAACCTGCTAATGACAACCCGTCACTAGCAACACCAGAGATCAGCGATCTCTCTTCCTCTGTAACCCAGAGGGAAACCGGAGATAGACTCCCTTCCTCCACACACCGGAGGGGAACATGTCAGAAATAGACGAAGAACACATAAAGAAAATCAGAAAAGGAACTAAAGACTAATCGAGAAAACATTCGATACTGAGAGTTAATACAAATGTAGCTTCCTGGGAAGCAATTTCAGAAACCCGATACTGCAAACTCTCTTTCTCTCTTCACTGCTATCTCTCTCTTTTTCTTTCTCTCTTTTTCTTCCTCTTTACTGGTGGATCGAGCTCTCTGCAATACTGCCTTTTCTTTCTTGGCTCTGATCACCTTCATCGGTGGACGAAGGTTTCTATTTATAGCGGCAGCAGGTGGATAGGGCACAAAACGCGTGTGCCTCCCACGCTCGATCCAGAACCTTCCTGCCACGTGACCTTATTTGATTGGTTCCTTTTGTCTGGGATCACGTGCACCCCCTTTATTAGGGAATAATCTTCCTCGTACCTGTAAGAAGATAAAAACCATTAACACGCAGTATGGCCACTAAAACTAAAGCTGCATGAGGTATATGATAACAACACGACGTGACCAGTACACGAGATAGGAAAAGAACGACACGAGATACACTGTAACAGAACAGACACAACGAGGAGAACGACACGAAGTGAAACAAGAACGACATGGAGTACATACGATGACTACAGCATGAAGTAAAACATCATGATATAATAACCAGTAATGAGAACGGCACGAGAACAACATGGAGACAAAACAGTAACCGACACGAGTTGAAAACAACACGAGGTAAAAAGAAGAACGACACGAAGTGGTTGCAACAACAAGCAAGACAAAAAAGATGACACGAGATGCAATTAGAGGACAGAGAGAAGCGACACGAGGTTCACACAGAAATGACACGAGGTGGCACAGAAAGCAACACGAGGTGCTGCAATGTTCTGCACGCAGTGGAACAAAAATGACACGAAGACACAGAAACAACAGTAACCGACACGAAGTGTGGTTACTAAATAGGAACGGCACGAGGTCTACAGGGAAACGACTCGAAGTTCATCAGAACTATTAGAGCTGCTTCAGAAACACGACACGAAGAAATGATACGGAATGACACAGAGTGTGGTCAAGGCGAGAAGGACACGAAGTCTAAAGAGTAAAAAAACACTAAGACCAAAACTGAAACCTACACGAGGTGAAAACAACACGAAGACGAAAACACAACACGAAGACATAGACACTAAAATAACACGAAGATGAAACACAAGAATTGACACGAGGTGAAGTCACAAAGCGACAAAGAGAAACGACACGAAGACAGAGACCACAAGGATAAAACAACACGAAGGATTACCTCATACGAGTTTTCCTGTCAAGCATGGAAATCAACACGGAGTGTTGTATGCTCAGACGACACGAAATCATTTCGTGTTGGTGAGGGAAAGCAACACGAAGACAATGATGCTACAGTGCAATGTCTAGACTTGAAGTTCAGTTGAGTGTACAGACTTCACCAATGAATCACTCACTGTACAGACTTACTATAGCAGTCTGATGTACAAACTTTGATGAACAGTCCAATGTATGGACATTGAAATCGAAGACCAATGTGCAGACTTGACAGTGAAGACTAGTGTGCAGACTTCAAGTTTAACTGAGGATGTACAGACTTGAATAATAAGCCAGTGTATAGACTTGAAGATTGAAAGCGATGTACAGACTTTGATGACCAACGCCAATGTATAGACTTAAGAGCATAAGACACGGCTGTACACACTTAGCCTAAGACAATGCATAGCCTTGCACGAGAGTCCAATGTATAGACTTTGCTACCCAGACATGATATATGCAGAGACATGTTATCTGACAGAATGCAACACACATATATAAAGAGCAAATGCCATCAATGCTAGACATCATCATTCATGTTGCTATCAATATGCAGAATGCTCAAGAATAATAATGCATAGAAATGTACTTATAGTGTGAGACATCATCAAAATCATAGGGACACAACAATCTCCCCCTTTTTGATGATGGCAACACTATGAAGCAGGCAATATCAAGGTTTATCAAGATTTAACATGAAATCAATGCCAGCTGCAACAACAGATTAACTTCAAGGCATGCTCATGCAAATGAATTAGACAAACCCTACAACTCACTCTCATTAACTCACTCTCATTTCCCCCACAACTCATAATCAGGAACTTCCCCTAGGCGACTAGCCACAACCAACTGATTAAATCATTGATATAGCAGAACCCTGATTAAATCATTGATATAGCAGAACCTCTCTCCCCCTTTGACATCAGCAAAAATAAATGCAGAAGACATAACAATGCTGGAGACATGAAGAAGAAGTGCAGTAACGATCTTAGTGCAGAAAGTCACGAATAGGTCTTAAGAAAATAAGTGAGGTTCTAACATCAAGAGAAGATTCTTTAAGCTTCAGTACACAATGGAGAGACAGAATTATGAAGAGTATATCAGCATACATAGTGTATGATGTAGAGCAGGAGTTGACAAGTATGGCCAAATGGAGCTGATCATTCAACTATTTCACAAGACAGCAAGAGTCTAAATCAGAGAGGTGTTCTCAAGGTATTAAGGACAAGCAATCCATTAGTTGCATAACTACAAGGAATGTTAGTTGGAGATGATTTCCAAGAAGATCAATGAGTAAGTTGGTAGATCACTTCTTTTGACATTAGGGAGACACCTTGATCAGAGGCCTGAATCCCCAGTTACTCAGAGTGAGTTCCTCATTACTTCCCCCCCCCTTTTTTTTAAGGAACAGAGTTAGTAACTGTGGCTTTTGACATGAGGAGACACCTTGATTAGAGGCCAGAGTCCCCAGTTACTCACCAGCAAGCCACCATTGCTCTGTCATGACTTTTCATTTGTTTTAAGTATCTGACACCTCATGACTTGGGAGAAATATTCATTTCATTGATGAAGCTCCCAGTTTCTCAGTGATCAAAAATAGAACATGTTTGTTCAGTTAAGCCCTTGAGTTAAAGAGATAGAATGATTGAAGATAATATCAAAAGAGAAGGACTTTTCTTGTATTGAGTCTTGAAGTCTAGATTTCAAGTTGATTGGGTCAGATATCAAGACATACGTGTGTTTGGCCTGAACCATAATCAATGACAATGTAGGAAGATATACTTTATGCAATTAGTCCAGGTCTCCGTGTGAGTGCCAAAGAAAAGATTCTAATTGGATTTTAGAGACACTGACTTATTGACTTAAGAGATAAGTGACACTCTACTGTCTGAGAGAACTACACTAGATTAGTCATGAAAAACTAGCAGAGATACACATCTGGACACTCCTTTTGAATTTGTCAAAGAACTTCTCTTCTCACATTACAACTTAGCTCCCCCTAAGACATAGCATACCTCAATAAAACATTTCAGCAAAAACTCAAGACTTCCCTCAAATTAGAGCACTCCTGAAAGCTAACCAGTGAGCATTCCGAACTCCCCCTTAAACCAGCAAGCAAGAAAGCTAACCAACAGATAGACAAATCTCCCCCTCACAACAGGAACATGCTTCATAATTAAGACACTTTGTATAAGCCTAACTCTCTTCTTAATGTAGTGAACTTTTCATTATCCAGAGGTTTTGTGAAAATATCAGCAATCTGATTATCTGTTCCTACATGAATTAGTTCAAAGTTATTCTTAGACACCTCATCTCTTATAAAATGATGTCTTATCTCTATATGTTTTGTTCGAGAATGCAAAACAGGATTTTTAGCAAGATTGATGGCACTTGTATTATCACAGTAAATAGGTGTGCACCCCAGGTCTACTTGGTAGTCCTGAAGTTGGTGTTTAATCCATATTACTTGTGTTCCACAACTCCCTGCAGCCACATATTCAGCTTCTGCAGTGGAGAGGGCCACAGAATGTTGTTTCTTGGAGCCCCAAGATACTAAACACCCACCCAAGAATTCACAATGGCCACTTGTGCTTTTCCTGTCTAGTTTACAGCCTGCATAGTCAGCATCTGTGTATGCTACTAGATTCAATGTGCGAGAAGCAGGAAACCATAAACCAAGGGAGTGACTAGCTGACAAATATCTGAAGATTCTTTTAACTGCAGCTAAGTGTAGTTCAGTGGGTCTACACTGATATCTTGCACACATTCCTACACTGAATTGTATATCAGGTCTAGAGGCTGTTAAGTAAAGAAGTGATCCAATCATACCTCTATAAAGTTTGGCATTTACTTCTTTACCTGTCTCATCTGCATCCAATGATGTATTGGTGCCCATAGGTGTAGTAATGTGCTTTAAGTTTTCCATGCCAAACCTTTTGAACAATTCCATTGTGTATTTGGTTTGGTTGATGAAGCACCCATCTTCTAGCTGCTGTACCTGCAATCCAAGAAAATATTTTAGTTCACCAACCAAGCTCATCTCAAATTCAGCAGACATCATGGTAGAAAATTCATCACATAGTTCATGGCTAGTTGATCCAAATACAATGTCATCTACATATACCTGAACTATGATGAGATCTTTACTCATGCCCTTGGTGAATAAAGTCTGATCAACTTTACATCTTTTGTAGCCCTTGCTGATCAGAAATTCAGATAATCTTTCATACCAAGCTCTTGGAGCCTGCTTTAGACCATACAAGGTTTTGTTTAACCTGAAAACTTGGTTAGGTTGAGGAGAAAATTGAAATCCAGGAGGTTGTTCAACAAAGACTTCTTCTTTAATAGCTCCATTTAAAAAGGCACTTTTAACGTCCATTTGTTGGAGTTTAATGTTCTTTGAGCATGCAAAGGCAAGCAACAATCTTATGGCTTCCATCCTAGCAACTGGTGCATAAGATTCATCAAAGTCTACACCGAATTCCTGACAGTAGCCTTTGACTACTAGTCTGGCCTTGTTCCTCGAGATGATTCCATCTTCATTTATCTTATTTTTGAACACCCACTTGGTTCCTATTACATTAATACCATCTGGTCTTGGGACAAGCTCCCAGACATTATTCCTTTCAAACTGACCTAATTTCTCACTCATAGCATTTACCCAACCTTGATCAGCTAAGGCCTCTTCTACTATTTTGGGTTCAATTTGTGAGACTAAGGCAATTAGGTCGTCATTATTCACATTTCTAAAATGAGATCTAGTCCTTAGAGGTTCTTCAGGATTGCCTATGACATTATCTAACGGATGGTCTTTAAGGAATCTGATGTTTGTTGAAGACTCACCTGTTTCTCTTTGACCTTCCTAATTTTGGGAATTTGTTTCTCCATTCTGCTGAGTCTTCTCTTCTTCTTGTTGGTTTTCCAGAAAATCTCCACTATGATTGGAGTCCCTGTCAAGATTTTCAATATTAGAAACATCTTTCTTTTCACTAAAAAGAATGTGTGGAGATTCTTCCACTTTCTGATCTGAAATACCCTATATGCCCTTGACACTTCTGAGTAACCCAAGAATATTCCAGGTGAACTCTTGGCTTCAAACTTGTCTAAATCTTTCTTATCATTGTTATGAATAAAAAATTTTAATCCAAAAATTCTGAAATGAAACAAGTTTGGTTTCTTACCTTTTAGAAGCTCATAGGGTGTTTTATTGTGTATGGGTCTTACCATGGCCCTGTTGATTATGTAGGTTGCTGTATTGGCCGCTTCTGCCCAAAACCTTCTAGGTAACTTACTTTCAATCAACATGGTTCGGGCCATCTCCACCACTGTTCTATTTCTTCTCTCCACGATCCCATTCTGTTCAGGTGTCCTGGGAGAGGAAAACCTGTGAGTTAGTCCTTCTTTGTCACAAAGTTCAGTAAACATGGAATTTTCAAACTCACCTCCATGATCAGATTGAATAGAACTAACCTTGAACTTTCCTTCTTGTTTGACCTTATTGAAAAATAGATTAAACTTTTGAAATGCATCACTCTTATTTGCTAAGAAAAATATCCAAGAGTATCTGGAGAAGTCATCTATGATGACATAGCCAAACCTGTTACCATTAAGACTCTGAGTTCTGGTTGGACCGAAGAGATCCATATGAAGGAGTTCCATTGGTCTAGAAGACAATGGCTCAGATCTTAATTTGAAAGAGTTTCTGGTCTGTTTGCCTAGAGCACAGGCATCACATGATTTTGAAATAGAATTAAATTTAATTTTAGGCATGCCTTTAACTAAATCAAGTTTGACCAGTTTATTTAAAGTAGAAAAGCTAGCATGACCTAGACGTCTATGCCATTCAAAAGCATCAATTTCAGAGTTAGCAGACAAACAAATAGTAGAGTCAGATTTCTCATTTAAGTCTACAATGTAGACATTATTAATCCTGTTGGCTACAAATTTAACCTCATCAGAATTTATTTCAAAAATTTTGCATGAAGTATCATCAAAAACAACCTTGTGACCCTTGTCACATAACTGACTGATGCTGATCAGATTATGTTGTAGCCCTTCCACAAGTAAGACTTTTTCAATGGAGTTTGTGGAAGACTTACCTACTGTGCCAACTCCAATTATTTTACCTTTGTTCTTTCCTCCAAACTTGACCAGACCTCCTGGCTTCATCTCTATCTTACTAAACTTGGATCGGTCTCCTGTCATATGCCTGGAGCAGCCACTGTCGAGGTACCACTTGTTGTCTTCAGCTGCCAGGCCGACCTACACAAGTATATCAAGCAGAGTGATTTGGAACCCAAGATGAGTTGGGTCCAAGTACATTGTTTAAATCTCTGATCAAGTGTTTGGGTACCCAGATTTGTTTCAGCATGGTTTTCTCTGGCACCCTCCTTTCAGGTTTATTAAAGTTCAATCCAGCCAAACTGGAGAAATGAGTTCTATTCCTTTCATCGGTCTTCCTATTCCTAGGAAATTTCCTGTAGGCTTGTTGATTGGTATATCTTTGACCATGAAAGTTGTTCCTCCAGTAGGTCTTGTTTGGACCCATCTGATTGTTATAATTCCAGCTTTTATTCTGATTTGTTTTCTTGGTCCAGCTACCATTTGTGTTCTGGTGAATGGACTTAATGTTATTCTTCATAAAGTTCATTCCAATCTTGAATGGTTGTCCAGAACTGGTTGTTGTGTTCTCTTTAGGACTTTGAGTTTTCTTAGAGCTGTTTGAGCTGGATGGTGTGTCCAGCTTTTCTTTTCCCTTCTCCGGACAGAAGGTGATAGTCTTGAATTGCAAGGGTCTCTTGTTGGTTGGGTCATAGCCTAGACCTTCCTTATTGAAATTGACCCTAGTTCCTAGTATAGCATCTAGGCTAGTCTTTCCTTGGACAAACTTCTCTAAGACTTTCTGTTTGTCTTCCAGCTCCTTTTGAAGAAACTCTGAATTCTTTAGGAGTTCAGCATTTACTTTCTTCACAGCTTCATATTTCTCTGAATTCATTCTGATTTCACTCATGCTTTCTTCAATTTTAGTTTTGAATTCATTGAGCTGTTTTTTACTTTCTTGGATTTCTCCCCTAAGCTTATCATTCTCTTTCCTTTGTGAGGTCATTTCTTCTAGTTGTTCTTTTAGCTTTGCATTTTCCTCACAGACCAGAGTTTATTCTTCAACATTTGTGTTAAATTTTCTTTTCAGAACTCTGTGCTCTTTGCTAAGTGAATTAAATTTATCTAGCAAGTCACCATAAGCATCCTCCCAGTCATCAATTGAGAAATTTTTAAAAACGTTTATTACCTCCTCTTCACTGTTTGCCATAAGACAAATTCCTTCTTCATATTCCTCCGAGGAAGTGTCTTCGGGATTCTCTTCTTCCTCGCTCCATGTGCAGACCATCGCCTGTGGCTTTTTCTTCTTCTGCACCTTTGTGAACTTCTTCTGAAGATAGGGACCTTTCTTCTGGAGTTCTGGGCATTCGCCTTTCATGTGTCCCTGTTTGTTACAGTTAAAACAAGTCAGTTTCTTAGGATTTCTATCCCTGTAATTGGTAAACTCAGCTTTCTTGTTAAAAGAGTGTGGGTTCTTCTTCCTGAAGGTCTTCCCCTTCGTCCTCAGAAACTTTCTGAACTGACGAGTGAGCATAGCCTGCTCCCCCTGGTCGAGATCTGAAAGACCTTCAAGCTCGGACTCAGACTCGGGGCTACTGCTGCTGCTCCCACTTTTACTACCCTTGTTGCGGGAAGCTCTTAGAGCTACATTTTTACCCTTCCTCTCACTACCTTCTCCACCTCCTTGGAAGTTCATCTCATAGGTCATCAGGGATCCTATGAGTTCATTCACAGTTAAGACAGTCAAATCTTTTGACTCCTCAATCACAATGGCCATAGTGTGCCATGCCGGGGATAAAGATCTAAGGATTTTCCTGACTATATCTACCTCAGCAAGATCCTTCCCTAGCCCTTTAAGAGTGTTAGTGATCAAGGATAACCTGGCATACATTTCGGTTATATTCTCATCTGCATTCATCTTAAACATCTCATACTTGGAGGTGTAGAGATTTACCTTCGAGGCTTTCACTTGAGCTGTACCTTCATAAATTAATTGCAGCTCATCCCACATTCGCTTGGCAGTTCTGTATGCAGATATTCGAGCATATTCCTCTGGATGAACAGCACACTGGATTATGTTCAGCGCCGTCCAGTTGAGTGACGAGAGCTTCACATGATCATCTGTCCAAGCATCCTCGTTTGGTGGCAGCTCATATGGCCCCACCGTGATTACTCTCCACAATTTATGACTCTGAGCTCTGTTGAACACTTCTATCCTGTTCTTCCAAAATAGATAGTTACTACCATCGAAATAAGGAGGGCGACTAATGGATTGACCTTCGGCCATGAAGGTTCTAGGACCACCACCATTTCCTTGACCGTTCGTCCACATGGCGTAAACCTGCTCTGATACCAAATGTTAGTGCAACGAGAGTGATATAGAAGGGGGGGGATGAATAGATCACTCCCAGTTTGCAAAGTTTAGGCGAGAAAATAAATCTACCGCTTATGCCCCTTCTAAACTAGCACACAAAGAATTGCAAATGCAGGTACCAATCAAGATCGAATAAGAAAATGATGATAAGAGCTGAACACACAACTGGTTGAAGAGACAAGCAGATAGAGAGCGCTGATAAAGATCGCAAATCACAGAGAAGACAACCGGTTTTTAGGTGGTTCGACTGCAGTCTGCAATCTACATCCACCCCTCACTCCAACTAGAGTGAGGATTCCACTAGCCACTGCTAGAGCACAGCAGACTCAGTCTGCGAACAACTTGCTGCCAAACAGCTTGAAAACCCAAGGGAGACAAATCCCTCAACCAAGCTTTGCTACCCACAGAGCTTGTAACCTGTTCTAGCACCCAGCATGAACAGAACCGGAGAGTGCCTCTCCCTACCTCCACACACCGGAGGGAACCTGCTAATGACAACCCGTCACTAGCAACACCAGAGATCAGCGATCTCTCTTCCTCTGCAACCCAGAGGGAAACCAGAGATAGACTCCCTTCCTCCACACACCGGAGGGGAACAGGTCAGAAATAGACGAAGAACACATAAAGAAAATCAGAAAAGGAACTAAAGACTGATCGAGAAAACATTCGATACTGAGAGTTAATACAAATGTAGCTTCCTGGGAAGCAATTTCAGAAACCCGATACTGCAAACTCTCTTTCTCTCTTCACTGCTATCTCTCTCTTTTTCTTTCTCTCTTTTTCTTTCTCTTTACTGGTGGATCGAGCTCTCTGCAATACTGCCTTTTCTTTCTTGGCTCTGATCACCTTCATCGGTGGACGAAGGTTTCTATTTATAGCGGCAGCAGGTGGATAGGGCACAAAACGCGTGTGCCTCCCACGCTCGATCCAGAACCTTCCGGCCATGTGACCTTATTTGATTGGTTCCTTTTGTCTTGGATCACGTGCACCCCCTTTATTAGGGAATAATCTTCCTCGTACCTGTAAGAAGATAAAAACCATTAACACGCAGTATGGCCACTAAAACTAAAGCTGCATGAGGTATATGATAACATCACGACGTGACCAGTACACGAGATAGGAAAAGAACGACACGAGGTACACTATAACAGAACAGACACAACGAGGAGAACGACACGAAGTGAAACAAGAACGACACGGAGTACATACGATGACTACAGCACGAAGTAAAACATCATGATATAATAACCAGTAATGAGAACGGCACGAGAACAACATGGAGACAAAACAGTAACCGACACGAGTTGAAAACAACACGAGGTAAAAAGAAGAACGACACGAAGTGGTTGCAACAACAAGCAAGACAAAAAAGATGACACGAGATGCAATTAGAGGACAGAGAGAAGCGACACGAGGTTCACACAGAAACGACACGAGGTGGCACAGAAAGCAACACGAGATGCTGCAATGTTCTGCACGCAGTGGAACAAAAACGACACGAAGACACAGAAACAACAGTAACCGACACGAAGTGTGGTTACTAAATAGGAACGACACGAGGTCTACAGGGAAACGACTCGAAGTTCATCAGAACTATTAGAGCTGCTTCAGAAACACGACACGAAGACATGATACGGAATGACACGGAGTGTGGTCAAGGCGAGAAGGACACGAAGTCTAAAGAGTAAAACAACACTAAGACCAAAACTGAAACCTACACGAGGTGAAAACAACACGAAGATGAAAACACAACACGAAGACATAGACACTAAAATAACACGAAGATGAAACACAAGAATTGACACGAGGTGAAGTCACAAAGCGACAAAGAGAAACGACACGAAGACAGAGACCACAAGGATAAAACAACACGAAGGATTACCTCATACGGGTTTTCCTGTCAAGCATGGAAATCAACACGGAGTGTTGTATGCTCAGACGACACGAAATCATTTCGTGTTGGTGAGGGAAAGCAACACGAAGACAATGATGCTACAGTGCAATGTCTAGACTTGAAGTTCAGTTGAGTGTACAGACTTCACCAATGAATCACTCACTGTACAGACTTACTATAGCAGTCTGATGTACAAACTTTGATGAACAGTCCAATGTATGGACATTGAAATCGAAGACCAATGTGCAGACTTGACAGTGAAGACTAGTGTGCAGACTTCAAGTTTAACTGAGGATGTACAGACTTGAAGAATAAGCCAGTGTATAGACTTAAAGATTGAAAGTGATGTACATACTTTGATGACCAACACCAATGTATAGACTTAGGAGCATAAGACACGGCTGTACACACTTAGCCTAAGATAATGCATAGCCTTGCACGAGAGTCCAATGTATAGACTTTGCTACCCAGACATGATATATGCAGAGACATGTTATCTGACAGAATGCAACACACATATATAAAGAGCAAATGCCATCAATGCTAGACATCATCATTCATGTTGCTATCAATATGCAGAATGCTCAAGAATAATAATGCATAGAAATGTACTTATAGTGTGAGACATCATCAAAATCATAGGGACACAACATCATCAAGTCTATACATTCCCAGTCTTTACCTATGTTCAGAACCCCAAGTCTATACATTGGTAAAGTCTGCACATTGTGCTTTGAAGCTGCATCAAGTCTAGACATTGTCCTGTAGCTAGCACGAAGCCAAGTCTATACATTGTCTCGTTCACATGCTTCAAAGTCTATACATCGTGGGCTTCGAGTCTTCAAAGTCTATACATTGCCTTTGGGCATCAAAGTCTATACATTGGCAGCTGAACTGTACAAGTCTATACATTACCTTTGGGCATCAAAGTCTATACATCGCTTGCATCGTTAAGTCTATACTTTGTCGCTTGCATCATGAAGTCTATGCATTGACTGCCTGCCCTGCACACACCAAGTCCATACAATGCATCAAGTCTATACAACAAAGTCTGTACAGTGTCTCATATTGGCAAAGTATGTACATCGTTTGGCCTGTGCATGCTTCGTCTTCTAAAGTCTATACATCCGTCACACTCCAGCCTTTGCATCAAAGTCTATACAGCATTTGATGATTATGGGTCTAACATATTTGTGGTCAACCATCACATTAACAGGTACCATCCACCATATTATGATGATTATGTGTCTAACATCATTTGTGGTCATTGTACTAGGCCAACCTCGACTTCGACTATTTTACCATGACGGTTAGCCGCCAGCATCAACATTCGGACATACCCCATGAGGATCGACTGAATACGATTCCAAGCCAACACCCCTCTCTGGGGGCAAATCCAGCAACTCCACACCAAGATGCCTCGCCAAGGCAGGTCTCCAGCAACCTTAGACCAAGACGCCTCGCCGAGGTAGGTCTTCAACAACACCAGACCAAGACGCCTTGTCGAGGCAGGTCTCCAGCAACTCTAGGCCAAGACGCCCCACCGAGGTAGGTCTCCAGCAACTCTAGGCCAAGACGCCTCACCAAGGCAGGTCTCCTGCAACCTCAGACCATGACGCCTCATCGAGGCAGGTCTCCAACGACTCTAGACCAAGACGCCTCGCCGAGGTAGGTCTTCAACAACTTCAGACCAAGATGCCTTGCCGTGGCAGGTCTCCAGCAACTTCAGACCAAGATGCCTCACCGAGGCAGGTCTTCAACAACTTCAGACTAAGACGTCTCGCCGAGGCGGGTCTCCAACAACCCCAGGCGGACATGCTTCCCCGAGGCAGGTCTCCGGCAACATAAAGCCAAGATACCTTGTCGAGGTTGATCCCCAGCAACACCAGGTCAACATGTCTCACCGAATCTTGCCTCCAGTAGCATCAGACCAACACACCTACGACGCCGATTATCTTCGACAGCTTCACCCCAGTCGTCGGATCACCCTACTTCTTAGGTGTGGTCCCCATGACTGCTCCGCAGCTGCCCACTTCTCGGCTAAACATCAACCATCCCTCTGTTACTCTGGCCTTTCCTGATTCCCTGACACCACTAGCCAACCAACCGGCCCCTACCACTTCGGCCGTGCAATGGCGGCCCTGGCAGGAGCTGGAATCTCTCAACTTAAAAACCCTATTATGATCCCAGTTCCCCCTGTAACCCCTGACCCACCAGCTATAATCCCAGTCATATCCAACCACGACAAAGTGGCCTCTAGCACCATAACTGGATGATTTGCAAGAGCTCTCCAACACAACTCCAGCTACAATGCTTCAGAGTTGTGACCAGCCCGTCCCATAGGACGGTCGGCGCCAAGCTTGGCTAATGCGCCCCCATGGGCGGTCAACGAACAATGCCGACACCCCACAAAAAAAGTCAACCACCACAGCAATGGTAGGCTTGATGGGGACATCACCTCTCATGCCCACGTTCACAGCTCGTCTCCTCGCCCCGGTTGCATCCGGCATGGTCTAGTCATTTAATTTTGAGTCCTATGTAATTTTTATTTGAGTCATTTGATGTATTTTCCCTTTTATTTGAGTCATGTTCCTAGGTCTTGTGCTTATTTCCCTAAGTTTGAGAGTCATTATGTTGTTTAGTTAGTTATTGGGCCCAATTCATTGGGTTTGGCACAAGTGCACCCCCCTACCCCCTCGGTTATTTGTCATTGAGTCTTTTGTCAGGGACTTATTGTAAAATGTGGGTTGCCTATATATAGGACCTCATTCCCCCCATTTCAACTTAATGAATCAATGAATGAAAAAACTTGCCATTTTGAGAGTTTACACTTCTTATCTAGTGGAGAGATTCTATTTTTTGGGTGAGAAACCCTAGGGAGAGATTCCCCACCCTTCCCTCTCTTAATCTCTCTTTTCACTCCACTTTCTCTCTCCTCAACACCCAAATTCGAATTTTCTTCTCTCTCCTCCCTTCCCAACCACCTCCACTCCCCACCTACCCCATTTAAGCCTCTTCCCATTCCCCACAACCCTCATCAATACTCCACCCCTTCCCAAGACCCCCTTCACCAATCCTCTCCTCACCATCCAACCCCCAACTACCCCTCCCACTTTCCCAAGCACCCTTCCCACTACCCCAAGCACCCCTTCCCTTCCCCAACACAACCCCCCCATTCCAAGACAAAAAATTAACCCCACCCTTAAACCTATTTTCGAATATCCTTTCCCTCTCTCCATTCAAACCAAATTCGCAGCCCCCACTACCACCATCTATTGGACCCTCTTCCAGACCTTATTCTGCACCTCCCACACCTTAGAACACCCCCTCCAAGACCCCCTTACAGGTCACTCCCACACTCATCTACCCCCTTCCCCTTCTTCTTTCTTGGTCATTGGAAGCTACTTCGAAGTTGCAGTTTGCTGTCTAGAGGTTACAGATGAACCAGCAACTTGCAGCGGCCACCACGACTTCTTACGAACGAGTTTGAAGACTCAAGAGCCATCGTCGGAAGCGTCTACCAGTGTCCTTCGCAACAGAAGTAGTTTCATCTTCTTCCGATCTCCGAACCGTCCAGGAGGTCCATTCTCCCACAAATGCACAGTTCTGCCTCGGCTGAGGACCTGAGCCAGATTAGAAGCTCTGCCACGACGAACCCCGAAGGAATCAGTCCACGAGTTCTTCTTAAAAGTTCTTCATCGGCCAGTCTACCTCCAGAATCAAGAAACAGAACTTCATTCGGCATTCGTGATCCAGAGTTCTCATTTTTCTCCCTCAGCTACGCAGATCTGCTACTCATATTCTGCACTGACTAGTCGCCATTGTTCTGCATCCCCTAGTCTTCTCCAACATCAGTTGGCTTCCCCGTTAGTTTTGCTACGAAGACGACTCGTCCAAAATTCCAACAACTCTGACGGCGCTTGATTCCGAGGTCGGGAGCTGCTGGGGCATCCTCTGCAACCTACTGTTGGAAACTAGGAGCTAGCTCTGCAGAGATCCTGATCTGGAGAGAAAGCTTCACCACGACAAACCCCGGAGGAATCAGGCCATGAGCTTTTCTGCAAAGTTCTTCCTCTCTCTGTCGACTTTCAGAACCAAGAAGCGGAACTCCGTTCGGCATCTTGCAACAGAAGTTACCAATTTTCTTCCTTAGGCGTTCGACTCTGCTTCCCACTATCTGCATCGACCACTCCTCACTTTTCTGAGTCCTCTGATCTTCACCGGCATCTTTTGGCATCCCCGTTTGTTCTGATGTAAAGAGGACTCACCCACGGTTCCAACGGTTCCAACGGCGACTGATTTGGAGTTCAGGAACAGTCGGGGAAGCCGCCTCTTCCTGCTGTTGATAGTCTATTACAGACAGTCCGAGATTCAACAACCCTGTTCGTACTCCCGCCCAGGCCGCCAGCGACCCCTGAAGAAATTGGCAAAATTCAGAGGCACTCCTGTTCCAGAGACGAAGAGATCCCCACTAGTCTCACCCTCAGCGAAATTCCAGAGAGAGTTCTGCGGCCTCCACTACCTCTATCGGTCAGCTATTACAGAGGGAAGACTGATTCGGTGTCATCACTTCTTCATCACTCTTAGCACTAGTTTCCCCTCCCCGCTTGGCCGGCTGAAGGCCCCTCTCTGTGTGGAGGTAGTGTTTGGATGTAACTATCATCTTCCCTTCCCCACGATCCCCCCCTTGCATGGGGTGTAGTGTTGTAATAGCGTAAACAGGTCAAGCTACCCCGGCGCGGCGTGTGGGGAACCCACGCTTCCCCGCTCGCCCTCGTCTCTGAGCGGGACCGGTTTCTTCAAACCGGTCAAGTGAGTGCTCCAAAACTTTGCTCTAATTCATGCTTGTTCTTTCAATATTAGTTCATAAACTCCACTGGCCGTGACGGGAGCCCGATCCTTAAGCTTATTTGCTATAAGTGATCATTGTGGGAAGTGAGTGGAACCCGTGCCCTTTGGCACTTCGTCGGACCCTTGATTTGGGCAGCCATACCCTTGGGGAATCAAACCTTGGCCTTGCTGGCCCTCTACCAGCAAGGGCCTAGCCCACACAACCTCCCCTTGGCATTGCCAAGTTACCCCGGGTCTTAGTGAGCATCAAGTGAGCGGTTGCTATTATCGGTCCGTTTTTGAATGCTTAATTGTGCTTGCTTGTTGAGTCCTAGGTTGTGTCACATCAATTGGTATCAGAGCAAGTTCTAGATTTATCTCTACTAAGTCTTGTCCTAGGGCCATTGCATGCATCACCCTTGTCCACTATCATGACTACCTCATACATGGCATATTCGCCACTCTTAGGCCCATTAGAAGCCTTTGTGTTTGATGGATCCCGCCCTAGCATATATCTAGAATGGGAGAAGTCCATAGACCAACACTTTGAGAGGTTTACCCTGTCAAGGCTTGTCCAAGTCAACTATGCCAAGAGTTTGCTTTGGCGCCAAGCTAGGAAAGAATGGGAGAACATTGTAGGTTTGAGAGAAGCCAAAGGGGAAGCACCCATTGAATCTTGGGATGAAATGAGGGCCGATCTTAGAAAGATCTACGCTCCCCAACCCAAACCTCTTCAACCAATCGATCTTTCACCCCCGAACCCAACTCCCACCCATGAACTTCCCCGACCAAGCCCAACCCAAGTCCACCCATGTTCACCACCCCGAGAGTACCATGCACTGACCATTATCACTCCACCCACCATAGACTATCCTACCCCATTATCCTTGGAAGTTGTGGCCCACACTCCTACCCAAGTGGAGATGGATGCCAATTCGGATTCACCTCTCACCATAGAAAACATCCTAGACCCTCCACTTCCACCCACCTCTCCTAGTTCGGGTCCCCATGAGCCGCACACACTAACCATGAATGAGTCCATACTCCAATGGCTTAAGCAAGGCCCCACCATTCCTAGCTCACCACCTTACCTCTCACCCTTGGCATATCAAGTCCAAATTATGCCCACCCGGTCTTCCCATGTCACACTTCAAACCTCCTACTTTGTGGAAGGCTTAGGGGACCTAGTGGACTGTTTACAATGGCAAGTCTACCTGACCAATATGCTAGCCATAGGACCATTGGAGTCTAGCCCCATCTACTCTAGTGGACCCTTCCTAGCTTACCCCGCCACCGGTTCCATCACCTCCATCTACACTAGTGGCCATTATGCGAGTGAAATCCTCCTCTTTCTCCCCAAGGGTGAGAAACCAATCTTGGCCCACTTCCCACCCATCAAGATTCCAATTGCTTTAATTGGCCAACCCACTAGAGACCTTGGCCAAATTATCTTGGAGGAGGATGACTCACCGTTTGGGTACCTTGAAGACATAGAGTGCCACCCTCTAGGAAGACCTTTCCACTACCCCTTTGATCCCTTCCTATGGGAGCCTAGACCCCTATGTGACCCAACCACCTTATCCACCACCCACCTTTCCCTAACCCAACCCACCATGTTTGACCCAATCCATCCCATCCTAGACCCGGGTTACACCTTGGGAGCCATGACCTTGGGCCACATATCCCTAGGTAATAAGGTTGTGCTCCACCCCATGATGACCACCTTCTTAGATCCATTCGATCCTTTCCAATGGGAGTTCAAAGGTTGTCCCACACCTATACACATGGAAGTCACCCTTGGGAAAAACATGTATGTGTCTAGGCTTACCACACCACTTGGCATGAACACTATGTTGGGTCCATTCATTCATATCACCCACATGTCAAGTAAAAAGTATGAGTGGTCCATGTTCGGATGTAATGGTCCACCTTCATTCATCATGGGTCTTAAGCATGTCAAAGGCATCTACGGATGTCCGGGTCCCCCGATATTTATCACCACTTTGCATGATAGGGCCACCTACGGGTGCCCCGGCCCACCTAGGCTGACCAAAGTCTACACTACATCATTACATGATAGGTCTACTTTTGGTTGCCCAGGTCCACCCATCACCCCTAGAATGTCTGCATTCACAACATTGCAAAAAGAGATTTGCAAGCACATTAGCAAGAAGAATGTGACTTATAAAAGGCGAGCCGACTCTCATCGACGTCACCAAGAATTCCATGAGGGTGACTTTGTGATGGTAAGGATGGAGAGGCTCTCCCCGGGAGCCATCTCCAAATTGAGGCCACGTGGGGCTGGTCCCTTCCAGGTCCTGAGGCGCATTGGTGCAAATGCCTATGAGTTAGATCTCCCCGAGGAATATGGGGTAAGTCCCACATTCAGTGTCGCCGACCTAGTGCCATACAAGGGACCCACGGTGGTACCTAGTGAGGATATTGAGCCTATTCCCTCCGTTGAGAGAGCACCCACCCGTGAGGAGAGTCCACCAGCCAAGAGAGCCCAGCGTGAGCGCATTGAACGAATATTGGATGAACATGTCACTACCACCAGGAGCAAGGTATATGAGCGCTATCTCGGCAGGTGGATGGATCGGTCTCGTTCGGAAGACTTGAGGGCAGTACCACTTCTACAGCCTCCAAGGAGGGAAGGACACTTACTCGACGGAGTCGAGTTCTCCGCACCCCGGGAGTATGATGGGGACATCACCTCCCATGCCCACGTTCACAGCTCGTCTCCTCGCCCCGGTTGCATCCGGCATGGTCTAGTCATTTAATTTTGAGTCCTATGTAATTTTTATTTGAGTCATTTGATGTATTTTCCCTTTTATTTGAGTCATGTTCCTAGGTCTTGTGCTTATTTTCCTAAGTTTGAGAGTCATTATGTTGTTTAGTTAGTTATTGGGCCCAATTCATTGGGTTTGGCCCAAGTGCACCCCCTACCCCCTCGGTTATTTATCATTGAGTCTTTTGTCAGGGACTTATTGTAAAATGTGGGTTGCCCATATATAGGACCCCATTCCCCCCATTTCAACTTAATGAATCAATGAATGAAAAAACTTGCCATTTTGAGAGTTTACACTTCTTATCTAGTGGAGAGATTCTATTTTTTGGGTGAGAAACCCTAGGGGAGAGATTCCCCACCCTTCCCTCTCTTAATCTCTCTTTTTCACTCCACTTTCTCTCTCCTCAACACCCAAATTCATATTTTCTTCTCTCTCCTCCCTTCCCAACCACCTCCACTCCCCACCTACCCCATTTAAGCCTCTTCCCATTCCCCACAACCCTCATCAATACTCCACCCCTTCCCAAGACCCCCTCCACCAATCATCTCCTCACCATCCAACCCCCAACTACCCCTCCCACTTTCCCAAGCACCCTTCCCACTACCCCAAGCACCCCTTCCCTTCCCCAACACAACCCCCCCATTCCCAAGACAAAAAATTAACCCCACCCTTAAACCTATTTTCGAATATCCTTTCCCTCTCTCCATTCCAACCAAATTCGCAACCCCCACTACCACCATCTATTGGACCCTCTTCCAGACCTTATTATGCACCTCCCACACCTTAGAACACCCCCTCCAAGACCCCCTTACAACCAGGGGTCACTCCCACACTCATCTACCCCCTTCCCCTTCTTCTTTCTTGGTCATTGGAAGCTACTTCGAAGTTACAGTTTGCTGTCCAGAGGTTACAGATGAACTAACAACTTGCAGCGGCCACCACGACTTCCTCCAGATGAGTTTGAAGACCCAAAAGCCATCGTCGGAAGCTCTACCAGTCTCCTTCGCAACAGAAGTGGTTTCATCTTCTTCCGATCTCCGAGCCGTCCAGGAGGTCCATTCTCCCACAACTGCGTAGTTCTGCCTCGGCTGAGGACCTGAGCCAGATTAGAAGCTCTGCCACGATGAACCCCGAAGGAATCAGTCCATGAGTTCTTCTTCAAAGTTCTTCATCGCCCAGTCTACTTCCAGAATCAAGAAACAGAACTTCATTCGACATTCGTGATCCAGATTTCTCATTTTTCTCCCTCAGCTACGCAGATCTGCTACTCATAGTCTGCACCGATCAATTGCCATTGTTCTGCATCCCCTAGTCTTCTCCAACATCGGTTGGCTTCCCCGTCAGTTGTTTTGCGAAGAGGACTTGTCCACAATTCCAACGACTCTAACGGAACTTGATTCCGAGGTCAGGAGCTGCCGGGGCATCCTCTGCAACCTGTTGTTGGAAACCAGGAGCTAGCTCTGTAGAGATCCTGATCCGGAGAGAAAGCTTAACCATGACAAGCCCCGGAGGAATCAGGCCACGAGCTTTTCTGCAAAGTTCTTCCTCTCCCTGTCGTCTTTCAGAACCAAGAAGCGGAACTCCGTTCAGCATCTTACAGCAGAAGTTACCAATTTTATTCCTCAGCCATTCGATTCTACTTCCCACTGTCTGCATCGACCACTCCTCACTTTTCTGAGTCCTCTGATCTTCACCGGCATCTTTTGGCATCCCCGTTTCTTCTGCTGTAAAGAGGACTCACCCACGGTTCCAACGGTTCCAACGGCGACTGATTCGGAGTTCGGGAACGGCGGGGAAGCCGTGTCTTCCTGCTGTTGATAGTCTGTTGCAGACAGTACGAGATTCAGCAACCCTGTTCGTACTCTCGCCCAGGCCGCCAGCAACCCCTGAAGAAATTGGTAAAATTCAGAGGCACTCCTGTTCCAGAGACGAAGAGATCCCCACTAGTCTCACCCTCAGCGAAATTCCAGAGAGAGTTCTGCGGCCTCCACACCCTCTATCTGTCAGCTATTATAGAGGGAAGACTGATTCGGTGTCATCACTTCTTCATCACTCTTAGCACTAGTTTCCCCTCCCGCTTGGCCGGCTGAAGGCCCTTCCCTGTGTGGAGGTAGTGTTTGGATGTAACTATCATCTTCCCTTCCTCACGATCCCCCCCTTGCATGGGGTGTAGTGTTGTAATAGCGTAAACAGGTCAAGCTACCCCGGCGCAGCGTGTGGGGAACCCACGCTTCCCCGCTCGCCCTCGTCTCCGAGCGGGACCGGTTTCTTCAAACCGGTCGAGTGAGTGCTCCAAAACTTTGCTTTAATTCATGCTTGTTCTTTCAATATTAGTTCATAAACTCCGCTGGCCGTGACGAGAGCCCGATCCTTAAGCTCATTTGCTATAAGTGATCATCGTGGGAAGAGAGTGGAACCCGTGCCCTTTGGCACTTCGTCGGACCCTTGATTTGGGCAGCCATACCCTTGGGGAATCAAACCTTGTCCTTGCTGGCCCTCTACCAGCAAGGGCCTAGCCCACACAACCTCCCCTTGGCATTGCCAAGTTACCCCGGGTCTTAGTGAGCATCGGGTGAGCGGTTGCTATTATCGGTCCTTTTTTGAATTCTTAATTGTGCTTGCTTGTTGAGTCCTAGGTTGTGTCACATCAAGGCTGCTAGCGACCGACCACAGGCTTCACCACAAAGCCCCGGTCAGAGCGACGGTCATCTCGTCACCAACCAGCAATCCGAGAAGCTGAGGGATAGGTGGCTCTCCAATTCCCAAGATAGGGAAGTCTCGAACCCCCTTATGCAGCATCGTCGGCTACGGTCGCGACCAAAGGGGAACATGCTAAGGAGTGAAAAATACTCAAGACACTCCTCGACTCAGACAAGGTGGAAAACCTGAGAAAACACAAATCTCAGTCCACAAGTCCACCTCTGGGGGCAAGACATGGCCCCCGCTAGTGCAACCTCAGATAATGAAAGCGGAGCCACAAGTGGTCTCCCATTGCTCGCTAGCCACCCTACGAGGCGGGATGGGCTCAACAGTCCTCGCCTCCCTTGTCTCAGATTTCTAATGGGGGAGGGTCCTTTCCAACGAGCCGCCTCTCCTCAGAAAATCCACAAAGCGCGCTGTGCAAGGCAGGCCCCAGATGCAGGCAACAAAGCCAGAAGCATTGTTATGCCGGGCTCCCCTGGCCTCTCTTCGCCATCGGCATTGGCGTCCTGCCCAGTCACACCATCAACTGCCGAAGTGACCACCTGTGTGGAGAGTTCGGCTTCTAGACCGGATTGCTCCCGCGATGGGGGCCCTACACACCTCTGCCACAATCCCAGCGCGCGAGACAAACAGGAACAGAATTCCCAAGTCACGAATTGCGGGCTACAATTTCAAGCACCACGCATGTTTCCGATACATGCCATCTTCATCAGCTCCATGCCCTCAGTGGCTTCGACAAATTGCCCACCAGCCACTCGAATCTCTCTAGAATCCAGTTCTATAACCTTCCAGGTTCAACGGTCTTCTGCAAACGTACCACCGTCGCATGAAAGATCGCAGCAGGAGCGTCAACCCTCAGAACAAGTAACTCCCACACGCCAATAAGGTCGGGAGAAATCAAGCTTGAAAGATGCACGGGCCGCACACTGTCGTCTTCACCTCCGACGCACGCCCCGTGGGAGGCATTTGTTGGCACCGACTTATTTTCTTGAATTAATCAAGGATTAAGCATAGGGAAATACTCCCTAAATGGAGCAAAATGGCACATCGCCAAAGTTGCTCTACCAGTCAAGTTGTGCTCAGAAATCGAGACATGTCTTCGGGTCAAGCGGCGTAACATAACAATCGGGCATCGGCCTCGAGCAAATGGCACTAAGCCAGCCAGTTTCTCGATAATCGGGTCAGTTTCTGGATTCGAGACAACATGTCGTACCTTACGACACTCTGTGAAGATTCGGGGTTTACCCCCGGACACCCTGCATACGGTGTCACACCACCGGCGCCTCAACAACTGGGTTAACCTGGGACTCAGAACAGCTTCCCGCATCAAGCGACTCTTCACCGAGGAGCGAGGGTCACTCTAACCACCAGACAAATGGCATCATAATGTCGACGCCCCAGTCACCGGGCCCAACCAGGGGTCCTAACCAGCTAGCCGTGACCTACGGCAACATCAACGATCGATCAGGTCCACCCCCGATCACTCAGTTTGCGGGTTTGCCCGCATTCAACATAGCTACCAGAGCCGACCCGGGGGCACCCTGACTACAAGCCACGCCACGTGGCACCCAGCAATGAGGCCGGGGTCTACCCTCGAGTCTCTCCCTCCAGCCCTCTGAAGTCAAAGGAAGACCCGTCAAGGCTAACCACAAGCTTCAGCAGCTCACAGCACCCGCACACGCGTGTCGAGAACTTCCCCGAGCACCTGGTGGGAGCGTATGCTCCAGGCACTCTACAGCAAGTCCCAGCCCAACTCAGGACTCCCAGCAGCCCATCGCGTCATGCACCACCATCATGCACTCTCACACGCGGATCGACCTGCGCGGTCAGGTCGCGGGGTTTGACCTACCCGGTCAGGTCGTGGGGGTCAAGGGGGCAGTGCCCCTTGAGGGGTTTCCGGGGGCGGAGCCCCCGGATGAAAATTTCTTTTTATAATGGGGGCATTGGTGTCTTTTGATACTCTGACCCAGTCGAACCCGGTCAAACCCACGGTCAAACCCGCGGTAAACTCTCGGTCAACCCAGTCAAACCCCCCAGTCAAGCCCGCCTAAACCCCCCCTGGGGGAGGGTTTAGGTAGACCAGCCTGCCCCCTCAGGCTAGTCCGCCTAAAACCCCCAGAGTGAGGGGTTTAGGCGGACCAGCCTCACCCCCAAGGCTGGTTCGCCTAAACCCCCATTAAAGAAAAAAAACTTTTTAAATTAAAAAATGCGCCTAAGCCAGTCCGCCCAAACCCCCCCTGGGGGGGGTGTTTAGGCGGACCAGCCTGACCCCCCAGACTGGTCTGCCTAAACCCCATCCAAAATAAAAAAAATATTTTTTAAACAAAAAAACCCCTCCGTGAGGGGTTTAGGCGGACCAGACCAGCCCCTTGGGTTGGTCCGCCTAAACCCTCCCTCCCCCACTCCGTAACACAAAAAAGGTATTTTTTAGGGTTTACCCGGACCAAACCTAGCCCTCAACTTGGTCCGGGTAAACCCCTTCCACCCCTTCACCTTCCACTATAAAAGCCCCCCTAGGGAGCTCAATGCAAGGGAATGCAATAGGAAATGGAATGAAGGATGCAATGCAACACCCACCGACCTAACTGCCGCACCCTCGGACTCCCGAGGCCTTCGGCAAGGGTCGGGGACGCGAGGAACAAAGTGCGCGCGTGGTTGGCTTGTCGATCGGCTTATACACGCCGAGGGTATGTCATACGTACTTCCCTCATGCAGAGTCTAGCCATCTCACACAAGTCCATGCCCGTCACACGAAAGGCACTATGACGATGATGAATACACCCGTATCTCGGGTCCGCCCGCGTATGACAACCCACGGTGGCCGCACATATGCCATGATGCCGCACCTACTTCGTCACGGAACCACGTGCCTACCCCTCGCCTCGAGCTAGCCGCCGACCGCTCTGACGAAATACTCGAGTTAGCCGGACCCTGGCCCGGGGGTAATATTCTCGGGGCCGGCCTCGACTCCCCAGCATGATGACATTTACCTTCTGAGGTCCGGACCCGACCACACACCTCGAGCCGCGTCCAACCTCCGTCAGGCGCCAGCCCACGACCGCCCCTGCCACCTAGGCAGTCGGGCTTGTCTCGATCTCCTCACAGGGAGCCTCTGTAAAACACGCGGATATCCGCTTTATCCCGCATTGACCAGGGGACCGGCCCACATGTCGGAATTGTCCCGCGGCTTGCGCCAGTTGTAATTTGGCCTCCTTGGCCCATTTGTAAAGCCCACGTGGCTCTCATACAGCATGAAACCAGTTGAACACATGCACCGGTACTCGGGTCTCAGCCTCTTCACGGCACCTGCCTCCTTCAGTCACAACGGTGCCTCCGGCACCCGACTCCAGTCACATCGGGCCCCGAGCACGACCATCGAGGTCTCCCGACGCCCGCCTCCTTCAGTCACAACGGTGCCCCCGGCACCCGACTGTCAATAACTCCAGTCATAGCGGTGCCTCTGGTACCCGACTCCAGTCACATTGGGCACCGAGCACGACCATTGAGGTCTCCCGACGCCCGCCTCCTTCAGTCACAACGGTGTCCCCGGCACCCGACTGTCAACAACTCCAGTCGCAACGGTGCCTCCGGCACCTGACTCCAGTCACATCGCGCCCCAGCACGACCATCGAGGTCTCCCGGCGCCCGCCTCCTCCAGTCACAACGGTGCCCCCGGCACCCGACTACCATCCACTCCAGTCACAATGGTGCCGCCGGCACCTGACTGCCAGCTACCCCAGTCACAACGGTGCCGTCGGCACCCGACTACCCAGCTACTCCAGTCACAACGGTGCCCCCGGCACCCGACTGCCAAGAACTCCAGTCACAACGGTGCCCCCGGCACCCGACTTCCAGCTGCCCCAGTCACAACGGTGCCACCGACACCTGACTACCCAGCTACTTCAGTCACAACGGTGCCCCCGGCACCCGACTGCCAACAACTCCAGTCACAACGGTGCCCTCGGCACCTGACTGCCAGCTACTCCAGTCACACCGGGGCCCGCGGCACCCGACCACTCAACTTCCCAAGCACAATGGTGCCTACGACACCCCTACAGCCCTGACCTTGACACTGTCTCATGTCGGGAATACATTGTGACGCCTCTCGGGCGCCATCCTACTCAGTCACAGGTCCTCTGACGGACACTACATACAAATGCGGAAATACCCGCACAATAACGCAATGACCCGGGGACCGTCATGAATGACGAAATTGTCCCGCGACTTTAAAGCACTTGTAATCGGGCTCTCACGCCTCCCCATATAAATACCTTTCATGGCATATAAGTCATGTAATCTAGTCATGGAGTGGATTCCCCTCCTCGCTGGAACCAGTCTCTCTGCCCCCAGTTATCCCTATTGTGTTACTGTTGCCCTGTCGCTGTTGCATGGACTAAGCCCTCCCGACATTGCGGCTACAAAAGTCCCTGACTCTGTCTTTGGTAGAAGAAACAAAGGTATTCGGATTCAATCTGATGTAAAATAAACACCGGTTGCTTGCGACCGGTGGGGAAAGACGTCCAGTACATGAATCCCCATAATCACCTGCGCACTCGCACCCGTGGAACCCCTTCTATCCACGTGTCGCCCGATCCCTCGAGCCACGTGCCACGTCCTGGCGACGCTTCCCCGGTCAATCCTTAGTTCCATAGGTGATTGTCGAGAAATCGACTGGCATTCCCGCATTCCACCCAGCCATCCCTGTCCCAGTCTCCCAAAATGATTAACCATACGCCATCCCTTCCAGCGCGTTCCTATCGTTCTCGCTGCCTTCTTCTCAATACCCCCGGAATCCCCGCGTGCCCAGTCAACCTATCTCGACCTTCCGTAAAAGGCGAGTCTACACCCCCGCCGCGAGGACAAAACGACAAGTGACTCCCCCGCGGTCGCAAACAGACGTCAATTCCATTTTCTGGAATTTTCAGTAATTAGTAAGTCAACGCATTCAAAAATCTATAACTATTAAACTGAACCATAAAACTTTTGCTTGAATATACTTCTGTGACCCTGAGATTTTTCGCCACCTGACCATGTCTTCGGATTCTGATTCGGGAAACTTTGGAAAAATGAATAGTAACTTGTATCACAGAGTGTACCATTCTTATACGAAGCACAACCCACTTGAAAGACAACTCAATTGGTGACCCTACGCAGTGTCATCAATTAGTTGAACCTGTACTTAAATTGAAGACACCCCGGAGAGTCTTCAATTAAATGAAGACTACTCACAAAGTCTTCAATTCATCAAATAGCGGCAGCCAGCAAGTCTTCAATTAATTGAAGACTGCTTGTAGGGGCGCCAATTCTTTAATTATATATATATATATTCAAAAAAATACCCCCTACAATTGGCGCCCCAAGCCAGGGCGCCAATTACTTAAATAGCGACGGCCAGGTCGTCTTCAATTAAATGAAGACTCCCTGGGAGGCGCCAATTTGATATATATATATAATTCTAAAAATTGATAATTTGAAAGATTGGCAAACCCCCAGATGCCAACTCATTGATTACAGCTTCTGATCTTGATCTGTCTCGTGATTTGTGCAAACACAACCCTAATCCACACTCTTGCGTATTATGAGTTCTTGAATTCCATTCCATGAAAAATCTACTTGTGTATATCCTACATGGTCAAACCTTGAATCTCTTAAACTACCATTTGGGAGTGTTGGAGCTAAGTGCCATACAAGGCAAAGTGCTACGTTGTGGGAGCCACCTCTTGAGGCCGTACGGTGCAAAGTGCTACACGACAGGAGCCACCTCTTGAGCCTGTAGGGGTCACCTCTAGAGTCCTCCATAACCAAATGACTAGTTAATCTCGTCTGTAATACTACGTTTCTTAAATCTTGAAATTCTATATTGGCTATAAATGAGAGTGGATGTCAAAGGTAATACATGAAATGTTGTGCATATAGGGCTCGGTCTGGTCCTGGGAGGAGCACCCGAAGGTACTTGTGCCCATGGGAGTTTATTGACCATGGTGTTTAGCATTGCACCGGAGTACTTGCTTGACTTGAGACACTCCACCACTACTCTCTCTTTACTTGACTTGACTTGCGTGGCCCGGAACGGGTAATACTTGACTTGTGGCCCGAGAAAGGCCAGAATACTTGCTTGATAATAGCCAATTCTACTGATACGTACTTGACATTACTTGCTTGAATTGAATTTTTACTTGCTCGTACCTGAGATATACTTGTACATGAGTTCATTCTTGTACTTGCATTCATACTTGTACACGAATCCCTACTTGCCCCGAAGTGGCATTTACATCTATAAATTCTTGAAATACTGCTTGTAAAATACTTGAAATCTTGATATACTCACTGTATACAGTTCTTGATCTCTTATTGTTCATCATGCCTAGATTTATCTGTATACCTGATTTTCTTATACGTACGTCATGCATAGCCATATTGATAATACATGTAAATTGTAAATCACGTAAAGATTGCTCGAATTTGAGATGTAATTCCTATCCAGTTGCTTCCTAACATTTTCAGACGATTCAGATAGCGACAAGAATGGGATTGAGACCGAGTGAAAAGTGCTAGAATACCAATCACCTATCATTAGCTAGTCGTGTCTTTTGAATTTATTTGAGTCTACCTTGTATTCCTAGCTATGTCAGTTAGTGGTATAAACTTTGTTAAGGCATGTAGCCTAGTGTTGGATTTTAAATTTAGAATTTGTCATGGGCTATCTTTAATTCCTTTGGTTAATCAAATAATCATCACTTGGACTATTGGGATTATTAAATTTTATTAGTCTTTTGCGCACTCCGTAATTATGTAAGTCAAAAATTTTATCGCTCTAATGACACGATCTATATAGACGCGTCACGCAATCCGAGTATCTTCCGCGCTCGGGGCGTGACACCACGTGTCAGGAGCTGATGAAGAGTTGATCCACGTGGCTTGATCGTTCTTGCCTTGGATTACTTATCTGTTTAACTCAATTCAGGGATCACGTGATCACTTAAGTGTTTGATGCTCTCTGCCCTTCAAGTGTTTGATCGAGTCCCTGTCAATAAGAGATAAAGCATTTCATCAAACACTTTTATCATAATCAAATGCAGACTTAGCCAACATCATATCAATCAGACACCTAGGTCAGAAGTGTATAAGATGATGTATATGCTTCGATTCAAACATACAATGCATTGACATGTGTAAGAGACATGTAGACCTTATATGCATGAAGATGATGGATAAAGACAAGAAATAATGAAGATGCACCGACTTTGCTAAAACACAGATAGACTTGTCGAGCAAAACCAGGTAAAGGTTGCACAGACTAGCTAAGGTGATGACAAGAGCTTAAGCATCGACTTGATGTCTTAAGCAAGCATGAAAGCTTAGACCAGAGTCCAGAGACTAACAAAGGTGCACCGACCTGTTAGACATAGACTATGCATGTTCATCAGCCTCAAAGATAGAATGCTTGAATATGCATCGACCTTACATAATACAAGATCCTCTAGTGCAACAACCTGAATGACTGAAGAAGTACACATGCATCGACTCAATAGACTACATGCACAGTGTGCACCGACCTGATGGAACATGTTGCAATACGTGCATCGACCTGATAATGCAGGACTTCTACATTTGCATCGACCTAACATGCCATAATGCAAATGTGCATTGACCTTAAAGTGTATGACTTCTATATGTGCATCGACCTGTCTAATATGAAGACTTCAGGTGAACACATGCATTGACCTGATAGCCTAAGTGTATGAAGGTGCATCGACCTATCTACTAATTGCACTAGGAGTTGCATCGACCTGACTGTCATGAAGAACAATGATGCACCGACCTTCTAGGCTCAGAGTGAACATGTGCATCGACCTGACTTTCACAATGCATGGATGTGCATCGGCCTTATAGTGTAGAAGCAAGAGTATGCATCGACCTGACTATGCTGACATGCTGAAGAGTGTCGCCCTGATAATCTTGAGAACTAATGATGCATTGACCTGACTATCATGAAGCCCGATGATGCATTGACCTTATAACATGAAGAACTCATGATGTGTCGACCTGTGCAGCTAAAGTATGCATAGAACCATTTCCTATTCATGACTATGACCATTTCTTATTCATGCTATATACAATAATAGTGAGATCATTCAAATACATATGATATCATCATGCAGACTCAAGATGAGCATTTGCATTAGGTTGATTAATCATCAAAAGCAATGCACTAATGCAACATCAACACATAAGACACATTGTGTTTGACATCTTCAAAAACTACATATGACATCATGATGAGTCATGGCGTTAGACATCATCAAAACATAGGGATACAACACTTAATATAAAACTTATCGCGCACTCGGCAGACATTTGCCTGGGTTTCATCTCCGTCTTTGTCGTGCTTCCAACTTGGACTTCGGTCCGGACATAAAATGGTCAATGAGCGACCAACATGATTTGGATGTTTACACCCTGATACATGGCATTTTAATACAGTTCAAGATTTTCATTATCTCATTTCGTTAATGCTAATTTTAGGCCATAGGGCCCCTATTCCTGGTGATTAATTAAGGGTTTTCTCCCCTTCGAGGAGATGTTATTAACGCCATGGCCTTTATGGCACGACGGGTTCTAATCTCGGCCTGATACCCACTATCTTCTGATCAGTCTGACGGCGCACACCAGCGGCTCTAGACCACCTCGATCTTTGAGTCTGAACAAATCGTCACTTTGTGACTAGCATGCCCATGCACTAAATAAATGAAATAAATAAATGAATGAAATTTAAGTGCATCCACAAGTCTGGCATGCCCGGTGGGACCTGAGCCTCCTTTCATCTCCTCGCCAGGATTAGGGGTGTCACGCCCCGAACTGATAGCAGCGGGAAGCGATGCTCGGAACGTGGCAGTTAACAGTCATGATAACAAGAGCGGAAGATAATTAACCACAATTAAACACAAGGAGGCCATACACACATATTGAAAATACGAGCTCTTATTAATATTTAAAAGTATAATTTTGACCCGCTCTTACAATATTAGATTCAAATTAAGGGAAGAAAGAAAAAAAAGAAATAACCAGACTCACGACACTAGCTAGACTCAAGAAGAAAAAGACAGACTATAATCTCTAGGTTCCAGGTTCACTCGATCATACTGATCCGATTCCCATTTGCAACATATCGTTAACCGCGTTACCTGAAAAGGATTGGAAGTAGGGGTGAGCAAGAAGCTCAGTAGGAATTATACTCTACCATCAGGCATAGTTTAAGTGATTAACCAATTAATGAATATGCATGATTAACGCGATAAAATAAGCAGAATTTAATAATCACTAAGATAGAAAGAGTAACGATAATTAAAATGGAAGAAATAGTTGCATGTCGAGATATCAAGCAAGATTAACAAGATTTTCTTGTGAATGGCCATTTGCAGTCAATTTCAAGTCATGTCAAGTAAGCAAGCAAGCAAGTACTTCATACTTTAAGCATGCATAATAATATGTTTCACGGGAATGTGGAATATCGTAGACCCAACACGCTAGATAGTACCGGTGCCAAATGCCACACCTAATCATTTACCTCCCCGGGGATCAAGTACTTTTCGGGTGATCCTCCCAGGACCAGACTGGGCCCTTCATTTGTTTGCCTTGGCATTGATTTCTTTTTGGATCGTAGATCCCACGAGACTAGGCATCCACAATATTTAATGGCCAAGGGTTCCAAGGTCAAATTCATGTAGTCAAGGTAAAGAACATAAGAATAATGATTCTTTAAGAGTCCAAACAATAAGCTCCATAACCGAGAGGAATAATTGTCCCAAAGGACTATAATTAATGATCAATAGATCTAACAATAGGTAAAATTCACAAAATACCATAGCCTACATTGGCTTGGTTAGCTCACACGATTAGAAATTCATGAAATAACCACTTTTCGGAAAACTGTCATATAAACGGTCAGACAAGGGCCGCTCAAGGGTATATACGGTTAATATTGAGCCGCGCATGTCCGGAAGTCATTAAGACCCATGAACAAGATATACGGTCCATACTGGGCCGTATTACGGATATGAGGTCACTATTGGGCCGCCTATAAGGATATACAGTCCACTACGGGCCGCGCATACCTCTCTTAGCCCAATTCGATCCAAAACATAAACCAGTGATTCGGCCACGTAAATCGATGTTCTAGTGGTTCATTAGGTTCATAACAAGGGTACAAAGAAATCTCGAGATGATGGTAAGTTCGCCGGATGGAGTTTCCGGTGATAAGTTCAAAGTTAACGCAACCTAAAGGGGCTAATGACTTACTAGAAGTCCGTAATTTGGTCAATGTTCTACTGGAATAGAATTGTTATCCAGCAACTAAAAGTTCATGATAAACCTAATTTCCATGTTAAATCATCAAGGATTAAGTTTTACATTTAATGTATTTGCCAAAAAGATGAATCAAGATGATAAGATAATGAACAAGATCGTGTAGGAATGAACAACATGCAATTAATAGAAATTTAGTTACATAATTAACCACTAATCATGTGGGTTTCTAATTAACCATTGTGTGCGTTGAAGTGGAAATAGTAAACGGAATGGTTTATACACTTGGAATGAGTGCAGGGACCATTGTTCTTCAATTTTGGATTGAGGAACACCGGGCTTAATTTGAGATCATAGGGTTGCATGCATGGGTCCTTGGTTCCTCAAAATATGGTTTTCAATTGGACTAGGCTTGAATGGGTTTATCCCCTCACGGTCCGGATCGATCCTCGGGTCGAAAACACGTAAATCGGGTCTGCCAGCATATGGGTCGACCCAATGGTCGACCAGTGTGTGGGTCGACCCCTGGGGTCGACCCCTGCAGAAACAAACTTCTGTCTGTTGAATGGGTCGACCCCATGGGTCGACCCCCGCACGATGCAGGATGGGTCGACCCCATAGGTCGACCCTCGGGCAGACAAGTTCTGCTTGAGGATGGGTCGACCCTATGGGTCGACCCCTGCATTCACAGAACCGAACGTGACTTCGGAAATCAACAAAAACTCACCCAATTGGGGTCTAATTGCGCTGAGATCTTAACCCCATGCTCCTGGGTTCTTGATGGACATACTAGGGTCATAATACAAGAGTTTGGAACACGAAAGTCACCGGAAAATTAATCGAAATCACAATCTATCTAGGAAGAACACTTGAAAACCTAGTTTTAGCATGCTTTTAATCAAACACGAAATTCTCTAAGCATGGTCTATGAAAATTGGGACTTTATATATCAAAAGAAAGAGGACTGGATGCTGAACATTTTGATATATTACTTGCGGTTTGAGCCCGAGGGAACCTACCTGAATCAGAGAAGAAAGGAAGAAGAAAGGAGGAAGAATGGACGCCGACACGTCACCACTAAACTCTCGAGATCTCCCTAGACCGATCTCCACTGTAACCGTCGCTGCTACTAAAGGATTCTAGGGTTGCATAGCTTCATTTTTATAGCTCATACACCTTCTGGAGCCTTCGGTGCTGGGAGAATTCGTTGAAACAAGTTGATTGTTTGAAAACGATGCCGAAATGTTTGACCTAGCCAAAGCTCGGCCGACACCACGTTTTAGGGCTGGGGTTTCGATCAATTAACAGAGGGGAAATGATCCTTAGATCGTGGCCTTCCATTTGCCACTGATTTGGGCTCATTTGGTTGAGTATTAAGCTCTAATTTCGCGTTTTAAGTTAAGGTTAGGTAAGAGTTAGGTAAGTGTGCACTTTTGACTTAATCCACTAATTAGACCTAATTACGGATTTTTGCTGGGTCGACCACAGAAGACAAAGTTGTTAAATAAATGGTCCTTAACCCAATTACCATTTTTCTAGATTTTTATAAGGTAGTCAAAATTTTACTAGTTCTATTTACTAAGGAATTAAATATTAAATTCTGAAATTCATTTATCTTAATTAAAAATTCATTTATTTCAATTAAATTTCAAATTTTTAAAACCGGGGTATTACAAGGGGCCCTAGGGCCCCCTCTTAAAATTCTAATTGTTTAACTTGGGATTGCAGGTTGCACTTTGGCGATTACGATGGCCGTCACTTTTGGACCGCTCGTTGTCGAAAGCCACGCCAGGTATGGCTACCTTGCGGTGCCAACACAGTTCAGGGATTTCTCCCCGGTAGTAGGCTTCCCCAACTTTTTGGGGGTTGCCTTCGTCAACTTAATGGAGGTTAAGGGGCCCGAGCCCAAAGAAGCCAACGTCCTTGCCATGAGAGTGGCTGCCGTCAAGCCGGTTGCTGCCGACCTACAGACAAATATTGTTGGCCGAGTGGCAGTCAAAACTGGGAGCTGTCTTGTCCACCATGCCCATTTGGACGCCGGCTCTACTAGCAAGAAACCGGCATCCCACTGAAGAAGAATCCAGAGAAATGTTGCTGCCGCCACTTCTAGGGGCTGGGTGTCTAACACCAGCAAGCGGTCCTAAATCCGGAGTGTCCGAGTCCATTTAAATGGCCGAAGTGTCGAAGTGATCCCTAAGCGGATCGTGTCAAATGTCCCTGTGCACAATTCTTGCCAAACATCAGGGAGATTCGAAAAGAAGAATACTGATGCGGCCTGTTGGCTGAAGAGTGAGCTGGCCCCAAGCCCGGTCAAAGCCAAACAAGTTTGGGTACCTAAGCTGATTCATGCCCCAGCACCAGCTCAGTAGGGACCTATTGAAGCTGGCAGGCCTAGGAGAGAGAAGATAGAGAAAGAGAAGAAGATCGAGATGTCGGTGGGGGCGTCTCGCAAGTCAACTTTCTAGGCCGTCACACGACAGGCAAGTGTTTGTTCACATCTTAAGAACCATGGTAGGCCCACCTATGGGCCCCCAGTACGAGCAAGGGTACCGCCACCCGCGGTTTACCCCGCCAATGAATAAGAAGATATCGCCCAGACCGTGCGTGGATATCTCCGTGGTCTGGGGAACACCTCCCTAGGGAGACAACGACTGCTTCAAGTCATGACCACTACTGAAGAGGGTCGAGGATATCCAACCGACCCATATGATATAGAAGATGTAGAATCGAGGTGCTATGGGCCTCCCCTCCATGAGAAGGCTACACCGAGAGTCTCAGTGTTCGAAAGATTAACCTTCCCGGGTCAAGCGACTAGACATGTAAAACGAAGAAATGGGAATATCCAAGATTACAATTGTCATATGGCTAGAATGGCTGGCCGTTACGGGGCTTTGTCTGTGGAGCCCGAGGAAGTCGTCAAGATTGTCGAGAGGCCAGGCCCTCTCACAAGAAGAAGGAAAGCCGCAAGTGAGATGTTGTAGACCCTCGTGGAGGACGCTAGGCTAGAGGAGGCCGTGGCAGCTCTAACTGCAAATGTAGTTACAACTGAAGATGACGGTGGGATGCCATTCACACCATCTGAAGAAATACCAGCTGATGATAGGGGTAGCATCCCTAGCCCCTCTATTAATGATCCAGCCTCGCTGATGTTGCTGCAAAGATATCAGCAAGAAATTAAAATGCTGAAGAAGTAGCTAGCCGAGAGGGACACCCATACCTCTGCACCCGGGCATGCCGAAATCCCACCTGGGATGTCAGGGGGCTGTAGCCAGGCGTTTGAAGCCTCACTGTAGGCAATCACTTCACAACCGGGGCCCAGCTATATCGGGGGCATCCCTCCACAACAACAACATACGGCTGCGTCGCAACCCTCAGTCTTTCAATTTCAAGGGCCCCCTGCCCATACATTGGGTCTTGCATCCACTACAAATATAAAAAAAACCTTGTGCATACTTCAATTCATGAGTGCTCGCTTGCCATGATTTCGTGGTATATAAATTGGTGATTCGTGGAAAGTTGGATCACGTCCAGATGGAAACTGTCACTATGCATGAGTGAATACTCTGCCTTGTACCAGAAATCACCTTCATGATCATATAAATATTAAACCCTCGCATGCCATGTGCAAAGAACTTGCAAGGCCATTTTCTGCATTTTCTAGGGACTGTACGCATCTCTTGCTAGACAAATGGTGCATAAATTCAATCTAGACTTGTTGCATGCCTTTTTCTAGGGGGAGAGCAGTAGAAATTTGATGCAAGCAGGGGGGGAAAGTTGACTTACCTAACCTCCAGGTTGACCCACCACTGGGTTCGATCGACCGACCTACAATTTTGGTCGACTGACCCTTGGGTGCTTTGACACATGAGGCAGGCTGGGTCGACGCACTCACTGCTTGTCAACATGTTTTGGCCTGCTAACTGCCCTCTGGCAGCATGCCCTTCTCCCCTCTTTCCCATGCATATATGCATATGTGTGTTTGTTCATGCATATGTAAAAAGGGGGGAGTGCTTCCAAATTATGATTGCTCATCGTTTGAGTTACGCCAAAATGGTGCAATAATAGCAAAAAAAAGAACAAACATCAAAAAAGGGGGAGCGGGGGAGTCTGTCGACGGCATGGAAGTCTATCAACAGACATTGAAGCCTATCGACAGACTTCTTAGCTTGTCGGCAGACTTTCTTTTTCCTCTGGGGTTCGATCGACCAGGGTTGAATTCGGTCGACTGACCTCAGGGTTAGCCGACTAAATTCTCCCCCCTTCCTCACCTGCTAAAAGAAAAATGATAAATAAAAAATATAATAATAATAATAATAATGATAAAACGGCACTGTATAACAACAATAATAAAAAGGGTATAACAATAAGAAAAAATAATAATAATAATAATAATAATAGTAATAACAAAAGGATAATAACTTTCAAAGAATAGTCAGTGGTACTCGTTCCGGAAACCTCACCCCCTCTAGACCCTAGACAAGGGAATATCAATGACGCCCCTGTAAGTCAGGCTCCCATCATGGCCATGGCCTGACCTTACCTTGGGCCAATAGCCCACTAAGCTAGCCCCATGTCTTCAATCCTTAATATCAAACTTGCCGCACACTCGGCAGATATTTGCTCATCTCCGTCTTTGTCGTGCTTCTAACTCGGACTTCGGTCCGGACATAAAATGGTCAATGAGTGACCAACATGATTTGGATGTTTACACCCTGATATGGGGCATTTTAATATAGTTCAAGATTTTCATTATCTTATTTCGTCAATGCTAATTTTAGGCCATAGGGCCCCTTTTCCTTGCAATTAATCAAGGGTTTTCTCCCCTCTGGGGAGATGTAATTAACGCCATGACCTTTATGGCACGGCGGGTTCCAGTCCCGACCCGATACCCACTATCATCTGATCAGTCAGACGGCGCGCACTAGTGTCTCTAGACCACCTCGGTCTTTGAGCCTGAACAAATCATCACTCTGTGACTGACACGCCCATGCACTAAATAAAATAAATAAATGAAAAAAATTTAAGTGCATCCACAGGAACAGGGCAGTGGCACGGTGAAGCTAGTTCGTGAGTTTGTGAAGCTGGAGGTGGTTCGTGTGTCGATTTCACATGGAATCGACATCCACGGCGTGGGAAATCATCGTGAGAGGTGGTGGATGGATACCTAGCTCATGCATTCCATTTTCCCACATTTTGTAGGCCGAGGTGAGGCCAAGGGTGGTTTTCTTTCATCCCGAGGCACAAATGCATGATTTTGGGGTGAGCGACGGATTCGTCGATTTAATCACTTTTTTGTGGTTTGATTGCGCCCTCTTGGTCGTTTAGAGGGTGGGGGAATGGTTCCCCCATATTTTCCCCACCACCCGGGGTGATTCGGGTGTAGATTAGGGCCCCACGGCTGGGGTTTCATAGGTGTGTTGCTGGAATCGGTCGACCGACGGGGTGGTTCGGTCGACCGGTTGGGCATTCGCCACAGTGGGCGAATTGCCCTAGTTCGGTCGACCGACCCAGCTGGTTCGATAGACTGACTAGGCTAGGGTGCAGCCTAGCTGTGGGCCAAGTCGATCGACCCAGTGGGTATGTCGACCGACCCTTTGTTAGGTCGACCGACCCGGTGGGCTGGTCGACCAAAATGCAGTCCTTTCGCTCATTTTGGCCATCGGTCGACCCAGTTGAGACCCATTGGTTGACCTTTGCCCTGTGGATGTGTCTGACACCCCATGGGGACTGAGTTCATACTTTTGGGTGTCCAAAGGAATCATGATACCTCGATTAACATGCCTGTGTGATTTTGAGGGTCCGGGTGACCCCGGGTGTTCCGGGCTTCTTTGTTATGCTAGTCCGAGTCACCGTACACTCTAGTATAGGTAGAGGATTGTTCCTATTTTCTCGGAAGGTGATTTTTGTGTGAGCCATGAGTATGGCCAATGACTGTGAGTCCCATGACCTAGCCAATGGCTGGGGGCTTTTTAGTCTCCCTTAGAGAGGGAGTGGACCCGGTGGATTGTGATCCACCTCATGAGTCCTCATGATCGTGGTTTGTGACTCTAAGACTAGGGTGATTTGACGGCATGGAGGCGTACTGTACATCGGCCTTAGACTATGTCGCGTGACTCAATAGCCGTTGGATTAGTAAGTCTAGTTAGCTATCCTTAGTCTGGTGGCACCGAGCCACCTTGTACTCTGTGATACTTGCGATGGGTATGTGCATGGCCATTGGTACTTCGGTGTTTCCTCTCTACGGAGTGTTCCTACATCGAGTGACTTTCCCACTAGTCGTAGCTTGCTTGGGCACGCATGTGTCGACTCGCTTGGGAGCGGTGGAGAGCTAGACTCTGGAGAGACGGTTTTAGGTTGGTTGCCGTAGGGCCTCCCACTATGGTGGCTCGAGTCCGGGTTGGGAGGAAAACTAGCTAGAAGGCCCAACGTAGCACAGTTAGTCTGTGTGTGCACATGTGGTCGGGGACTACGGACGCGTGCTGACAAGCATGACCTCGAATAAACCCTTATCTTCGGTTACTTGTACGGTGTCTCAATTTCTGCCCGGGGCGAGTAGGGAGACACCTGAGGTGCAGACTAAGTCATTAGTGGACACATCTGACCTTGCTTCTAGTGGGCAGGTTCTCCCATCACGCAACACGTGACCCTCTTGTCTCGAGGTTTGGTTTCCCGTCAGCGAGGACGTGGTTCTTCGGGTGGTTTCTATGTACTTTTCTCGACGTTGAGGTCTAGGGTTTTCGGTAGAGTCATCGAGGTTTCACCCGTAGACAGTGTAAGGTTCACGACGGCGAGGTCATGCCTGTACCCTTAGTTGGGCCTTTGTCAGCGAGGACGGGCCCTTATGACAGAGGTGTCTTGGTCCCTTTTCTGATACTATAGCTAGGTTTTTCCATTGGTTCGGTAGTCTCGACTGTGCAATCAGGGTTTACTTTCTGTTGCCATTAGGAGTAGCTTAGAGAGCCGTGGTTCCACCAACTACCGTCATTACTATTCTTACTACGACTGTTACTTCTGTCATTATTGTTGTTGTTGCTACTCCTATTACTATTGTTGTTGTTATTATTTATGTTATTGCTGCTATTTACCGCCGTTATTTCGTGGTGGGGATCCGCGGGACCCCTACTGAGCCAATGAGATGAGGCTCTGTGGACGCACTTTTTATTTCTGTTTATTTATTTATTTATTTATTTTTGTATCGTTTATTTAGTGCGTGGGCATGCTAGTCACAAAGTGATAATTTGTTCGGACTCCAAAGACTAAAGTGGTCCAGAGCTGTTGGTGCACGTATTGTAACTTGATCAGATGATAGTGAGTATCATGTCGGGACCAAAATCAGCCGTGCTGTAAAGGTCACGACATTAATTACATCTCCCCAAAGGGAAGAAAACCCTTGATTAGTCGCCAGGAAGAGGGGCCCTATGGCCTAAAATTTATATTAATAAAAGAGAACATGTGATTCAAAAACATATTGAGACTTTTTGTATTAGGGTGAGGGCATTCAAGCCCGTTCATTTGCTCATCACATGCTTTGTGCTCGGAGAGTATTCCGAGTCGGAAACAGAGCAAAAACATAAATGATATTCGAGAAAATGTCTGCCGAAAATATGACAAGTTTGATATTTTAGTAAAAGGAGCGGGGTAAATGTCGGTGAAAATAGATCAGATTTAAAGGGTTGTTGGCCCAAGGCAAGGTCAGGCCATGGCCATGGTGGGTTGGTCCCCGAGATCCAAGCTTGGTTTGCGAGGGCATCATTTATATTTCCTTCACACCGGGTCTGGGGGAGGTGAGGACTTGGATCAAACGCCATTGGTCGCTCTTTGAATGTTATCACCCCTTTTTCTATTATTATTATGTTTACTTTATTATTATAATTATTTTATTTTTGGTTGATGGGTCAGTCGAGTGCATGGGGTCGGCTGACTTTTGAAAGTCAGTCAACTTGCGTGCAAAGGGGTCGACTGATTTTGGAAATCAGTGGATCTGCACTGCGTAAAGGGGTCGACCGATTTCTGGAAATCAGTCGACCTGCGCCGTGCGTAGGGTCGACTGACTCTAAAAGTCAGTCGACCTTCGTCGTGCGCAGGGTCGACTGATTTTTAAGGTCAATTGACCTGTGCCGTGACAAGTGGACTGACCAAAAGTTAGTCGACTGAAATGCAGATCAGTCGACAGATGATCAAAAAAATTAGTCAACTTATCTCTTGTCTCTTTTTTTTGTTCCTTCTTCCCTTTTTTATTGTTTTATTTTATTTTATTTTCTCTTTCTTATTCTTATTCTTCTTTTTTTGTTGTCCTTTTTAGGTATAAAATTCAAATCAATAATAGGTTCCTTTGGCTTAGTAGATACACATCCTCTATGTAGCGTGTCATTCTTGTATGTATTCACATGTTGCATGATGTTTACATGCTTTAGGCTGCATTTGTCCATTGATGTACTTGTACTGTTGCTCGAGCCAAGTAGATTAGTAGGAAACTATGTTGTAGCTGGATAGAAAGCCCTAGGGTCTGCTCTGTCTATATTAGCTTGACAAATATGTCTATCAATAGAATTAAAACCATATGTGCTGCTTCCTTTCACAAAATTGTGCATGTCAGATGAGTGTGGATAACACACTTTAACAGTAGCACTTGGTGATAAGCGCTTAATTATTTATATTTATTCATATCACACACGTCATTTTTTGGGCTTAAGCAAAGTTAATTATACAATTTGTACATGATAATCTCAGTCTCACATAAAATGAAGCTTTTCTATAATAGACGAGACTTGAGACATGTTTAAAATAAATAAATAAAATTTTATAATTAAATTGAGATAAAATCAATTTATAAGAAACTTTGCTAGGATTGCTTCCTTGGACATAAGTTTAATTGTCACAAAATTCACTTTCTGTTGAGGGACTTAGGCATAATCATTTTATTGAAAATCTTTTATTGAGGGGTCCAAATATATATATATATATATATATATATATATATATATATATTGTGAACATAATGCTAGCTGGAGATGCCCATTCTCCATAAGTGTCTCGCGTGAGACACGGCGCAGTGGGCTCTCAAGTAGAGGCAGGCTCACAAGGGCAAGCGAATGGTGTACAACAACGGCGAGTTGGCCGGTATGTTGGCACAATAAGCAGCAGACGTGGGCTCAACAAAGCGGCATGGGCGAGCAGGTTTCTCCGGCATGGCTGGCACGACAACTCGTAGGAGCTCCCACGGCCTCTCACGTACGTGCAGGCAGCAGCGCGGCAGGAGGCACATATGGCATAGGGCAGTGGCGTGTGCAAGAGCGAGCAGTAAGCATTTGGGCGAGCACCGGTTAAATGACAGGCTGGCAGTAGCAGGCAACGGCCAATGCATCACCTACAAGAACCCATTCTTCCCTCTCTCCCTCGGTTAGACCTCCTTCTTCCCCTCTCCCTCTACTTCTCTTCACTTCTTCACTACTTCTTCCCCCCCGGGCCTCTTCTCTTCCCCTCTTTCTCCCTCTTCTCCTCTTCTTCCTTGCCCCTTCTTCTGCTTCGACCTCCCCTCTCTCTCTTATACCCTCCGCAGCCACCGAACCACTGCACCACACACCGCCCCATCGCCTTTCTCCCCTCTCCCTCTCTCTTTCTCTCTCTAACTGCCACAGCACCGGTCCCTCACACCCACACTCTCACACTGCCACTCACACACCTCCCTGTCGCCTCTCTCCCTGCTCCCAGCTCTCTCCCCTGCACACTGCATCCCACCTCCCACTCGTCGAGCTCCCTCTTTCTCTCTCTAACACACCACCGCATCTGCCGGCGTCTCCCATGCACACACACACACCAATGGTCATGCACGACCCCCCCTCTCTCTTCACACCGCGGCCACCTTCTCTTTATTCTCCACCGATCCTCCGCCGTCCGCCACGCACTATCTCCTCTCCCGTCGTGACCACGCCACGGCCCCCTCGCCGCAGTTGCCCTCACTCTCCCCACCTTCTTTTCTTCACACATAGCCCCTCCGTCTCCCTCTCACCCTCACCGCCTCTCTCTTTCTCTCGCTAACACACATCGCACGTCCCTCACTCTCCTCTACACACGCATGCACGTCGACCCCCCTCCGTCTCTTCGCCCTCTCTCTGCCTCTCTCTTCTCAACTCACACACACACCCCCTCTCACACACCCTTGTTCACACATGCACCCCCTCACCCCCTCCGTCTCTTCTCTTTCTCTCTCCTTCTCTCTCCTCTCTCTTCTCCCTCTCTATTTCTCTTGTAGTTAAGTAGAGATTTCTTTTCCCCCTCTCTTGTTGCTCTTTCACCCTAGACTTTGTGTACTTTATTTTATTATTTTTCTTGCAATTTGTATGCACTTGTAAGTTAGCTTCAATTTAAGTTTAATGCTAGTGGTTTTGTTATTTAATTCTTTATTTTTTAGCACAATCTCTCTCCATCTCCCTTTAATCTCTCTCTAAAATTCTTTATCTTCCACCTTCTAAATTTCATCTAAAGTCAGCTCAAGAGAAACAAACCTTCACAACTCCGGTCGAGTGCACGTGGTTGTCCCCGATAACTCGTGATTCAAAGGCTCGAGGAGACGATGTCGTTACTCTCACACCACGACCGTAAAATTCTCTACCCCACTTCATCTATTTTATTTAGCACTTAATTTCATTAGATTAAAACTTTCTCTCTCTAAATCTCCATCTTTCTCTCTCTTGACCTTCCATATTTCTTTAGATAGATTTATTTCATGTTGTTTTAAATTTTAGAAATCAAAAGTAAACATTCACAATTTTTGTTCTAAAAGAAACTCAAGGTTTTCAACTTCAAAACTCAACCTCCTTGTGGATGTGACCCGTGCTCGCCATTACACTACATGTTTTTATTTTGTTGCGAGTTCGATAATTATTTGAGATTGAGTGCCGCGTGTGTTTTTAACGACGAGCCTCACGGCGTATCACTTGGGGCCGAGGCTGATGTTCTAGACAAGTCAGAAGGAACACCAACAGTACTCCCCGTATCTGACCAATCAAAGTGTTCATATTTGAATTCATTCTTCTCTGATGGTGATCCAATGAGTTTTCCATGCCAGCCACCCTGTAAGTCTTCACATGCAACAAAACATGGACTGTTAGAAGCATCTCAGAAAGGGCAGACAATTGTCTAAAAGGATGACCGCTTGAACAACAAAACACTTCTAACATCATTCTTCCTAACTCGGACTTCCTTGAGATACATGTTTCTAGATTGTTGATTGCTGACCAAAGCAGCTCTTTATCATGTGCTTTGAGAAGAGTTGCATCAAAATGGCAAGATGATGAAAGTAGTCCTAATAAATTGTGAATGGTCTTAACAAGCACATGAGCATCAATCCCTGGACTTGAACTTCTAAACGAAGGATCAGATATGACAGGGGGCATAATACTCAAATCAGAGGAATCAGTCACAACCTTGGATGAAAGGGGAAGCTGACCATTAGCAAGAGAGTAGAAACCAGAAGAATCACTCTGAGTAAGGTCAATGCAAAGTTTGAAAATTCCAGTATTTAAATCATTTTCACTATTGTGTTACATCTTTCTTTTTTTCTTTCTTCTTCTTCTTATTATTATCCTATTATTGTCTTTTCATTATTATATTTTTTTACTTGAAATATATCTTTTATTTGTCCACTTGTTCATTTATTCATTTATCATTTTCTTTATGCCATTTGTTATCTTCTTTCATCCCCTCTTTGAAATTAGGATTACTTTGCCATTTATTTGTTTATTGGTTGGACATCTGACAGCATCTCCCCCAGACCCAGGCATTTTGGGGGGTGTAAAGCGGGTACTCGTCCACAGAGAGTCCAAGACGGTCCCTTAATCAGACGGATGCGCACTAAAGTGGCAACATCCACGGCATCGCTGCATGCTCCGAGGAAACATACAATTTAAATCACGGTACAGATCATCCAAAAACTTGGAACGAACGGAACGATATATAGGTTTGGCCAACCCAAAGGACATGGGGATGCTGGACCTATCTGTAAAGAGACTACCGGATCACCCTATGGGTGCTGCCGGATGGGCTGAGTAGGGCCTGTCGGATTGACTACATAAGGCCGCCGTTTCATTTACTGAAGGGCTACTAGATCGATTCAAAGAGGCTGCCAGATGGCTTGGAAGCTAAGGCGCGTGGCATGGAAAGGCTGTCGGACCAACGGTTTGGGGTAGCTGACGTATCAAGAGGTAAAGGGAGAGAGAGAGAGAGCACATGAGTACGCCGATCAGTCACAAAGTAGCCGTCAAATTAGCCACGTAATGGGGCTGCCGGTTCAGCTATGTAGTAGCTACAGGATCGAGCACACAGTAAGGCTGCCGGATCAATATAGGTCCATGAACACAAACTTAGTTTTTAGAACAGAAATAGCAACAAGTGTGTTCCATGAATACAACCTCATGGATTGAACCCAAATCAAGCTATCTTCAGAAAAGAACAACTCCATTCAGATCACATTCATCAAATTTCAAATAAATAGATCGAGCATATTTCATGCCCAAAAACCTCATGTGGAAAATGCATGAAAATACCCAACCAAGACTTTGAAAACCTATTTGATGAAATGCATGAACCATAGAAGTAGTCGACACAATGCAATGAGTGGGTCAACTCCCTTTCAGAAGCAGAGCTTCATTGATGCACTACTTTGGGTTCCAAGCGTGAACCATGGATTTTGATCCTGTATGCCAAGATATTCAAAGCATAAGCTCCTTAATCAACAACCATTCATATGACTTCCAATTGTGAACCTTGAAGCCATCTTTTAACTCATCAAACAAGATGCAAACATGTTGCTCAATGAAACACACATGAAGAGGGGCGATCTCACACTAGTCCTGAGCTAGAGAAGATGATCACCGAACAGTGAACTGTAAGGAAGGGAAACGGATCAGGGGGCCCAGGGATGGTTCCCTGGGGAAAACCCTCCGATGCCTAAGTCAGTAGAGCAGTGGTGGAAGCTATGAAGGGAGGAGGAAGGAGATGCACGAGATCCCTCTCCACCAAGGTGGTGAAGTGATTCCTGCTCAGGGACTTTTAGGCGTGTGTTGGCCTTACCTTTCGTTGGAGGGAGCCCTAGGTTTAAATAGTGCACCGGTCTCATGAGTCCCGTAAGCTGAGGAGTTTCAGGCGAGAGTTACGTCCTCGATGTAGGCTCTTTACATCCTCATCGTGGGATCTTTATAGCCTTGTAAACTTCTGCTCATAAAGGGCTCTCAACGGCAGCGTGGATAAGTAATCGTCGGTCGACCCAAGCATGAAGAGTGCCAGCCCTATCCGGGCGAGGGGCATAGCTCGGGTGAGGCTCGGTCGGAGTGGGCACAGAGCGCCAGCCCTTATCTCGGTGAGGGGGATGAGTCGGGCGTGGGTCTTCCTCCGATCGGACCGACGCTCGGGCCTTCCGAGCCTAATGGCCACCGAGGAAGTGCTTGGTCCCGAGTGAACTTATTGGGCTTTTATGCTAAGTGGGCCCTACGGGGCTATCACTTAGATGAGTTGGACCTCATTTGGTCTTGCTGGACCTGGTTCGAACGCTCTTAGATGGGCTACAAAAACCCCCCTCTCCACTTGTCCCCCTCCTACTCCCGAGCCTTGGCAGGCTCGGAAGAGTAGCCGTTAGGGTTTTGGACCAGCGTGGCTCAGGTGGGTGGAGATCTGGCGGTGTTATGAAGCCATGTATCGTGGTCACCTGTGCCCGTAATAATGATAATCCTGGTGGATTTGAAATGAAGGGGCCCCCCCTTTCTCGGAGGTCGGAACGACACGTCGCCTTTTGCATGGGGATATAAGCGTTGTACGATTGTTGTCGTTCCAGACTCCCTCTGTTTTAGGGTTATGCTCTCCTTCATGCTTGCTTTCGGGGCTCTCTGATGTGCCGTGGGGATACGTCGAAAGAGTAGTGGCTTGCATCGGCGTTCACAGAGTTGGCGGAGATGACCGCGGAGGCGGTTCGGCAGCTTCCCCGTCCTCCAGAGTCTTCGGAGTCTGAGGCGCCTTCTTCTGCAAGTTTCTCTTCTGATTTCATGGCGGACCTTCATTCGGAGATCGAAGAGTTTGAGGGTGAGCCTGAGACGAGGGCGATGGTGATAATGCCGGCCCCAAACTGCAGCGAACTGGGGGAGGCGGATGTGAAGCGGCTGGAGCACCAGTTTCGCCTGCCCTATCAGTATTACCTTGTCGCGGCTACCCTGAATGAGACGAGCTTGGATTCTCGTACGGGTCATTTCTGTTCTTTCCTTCTGTCATGGAAGGGAGGGTTTCGTCTTCCCTTCGACTCTTTTGTTCTTAAGCTTCTCGATATTTTCCAGTTGGCTTCCATACAGTTGGTGGCCAACTCTTATCTTCTTCTCTCCGCCTTCCGCATCCTCTGCCTTCAGTGCAGGGTCCCTCCTTCCTTGGAGCTCTTTCATTACTTTTTTGAGTTGAAGGCGCATTCTTCGGCCGGGAAGGGCTTCTATTTCATCCAGGCGAGGCGGAACAGAAGCCAGATGAAGAGGGGCGATCTCGTGCTGGTCCTGAGCTGGAGAAGATGATCACCGAACAGTGAACTGCAAGGAAGGGAAACGGATCAGGGGGCCCAGGGATGGTTCTCTGGAGAAAACCGTCCGATGCCTAAGTCAGTAGAGCAGTGGTGGAAGCTATGAAGGGAGGAGGAAGGAGATGCATAAGATCCCTCTCCATCAAGGTGGTGAAGTGGTTCCTGCTCAGGGAGTTTTAGGCGTGTGTTGGCCTTACCTTTCGTTGGAGGGAGTCCAAGGTTTAAATAGTGCGTCGACCTCATGAGTCCCGTAAGCTGATGAGTTTCAGGTGGGAGTTACGTCCTCGACGTGGGCTCTTTATGTCCTCATCGTGGGATCTTTATAGCCTTGTAAACTCCTGCTCGTAAAGGGCTCTCAACGGCAGCGTGGATAAGCAATCATCGGTCGACCCAAGCATAAAGAGTGCTAGCCCTATCCGGGCAAAGGGCATAGCTCGGGTGAGGCTCGGTCGGAGTGGGCGCGGAGCACCAGCCCTTATCCCGGCGAGGGGGATGAGTCGGGTGGGTCTTCCTCGATCGGACCGACGCTCGGGCCTTCCGAGCCTAATGGCCGCCGAGGAAGTGCTTGGTCCCGAGTGAAGTTATTGGGCTTTTATGCTAAGTGGGCCCTGCGGGGCGATCACTTAGATGAGCTGGACCTCGTTTGGTCTTCCTGGACCTGGTTCGGCCGCTATAGAAATCCCCCTCTCCAACACACACAAGCACAATTATTTTGTTGTCATTAAAATCAAACCCCAAAATCAACGAGGGGACGTAATAGCTGCAACTCTTAATTGATCAAAAGATTAATTATACTAGCTATCTGACCATACATCATTTGTTAACATATATGATAACTGCATTTCTCTAAATCTGCAGTCAACAGATATCAGCTATATGTTTCATATTGGCTTAAACTTTGATAGCTGAAATCAGATTAGTCAGAGACAAATTCCTTCCTGACTAAAATAATGATTAAACAAATTTATGCGCCAAATTATCAAGTTATCTAATGATACTTCTTATCTTGTGATAGCTGTAATACAAAACATTTCCCGATAATTGTGGAGCATTGCATGAAGTTAATTTAGTCACTATAAAAAATGAGCTAAGATACATCAACTATCCTATTATGTCTAAGCTATTAAATATATTGACTAAGTCTATTCAAGCAACCTTAAGTAAAATTCAAAAGTTCAAATACATCAATTGCCGCTAAAATAACAATGCTCTGAATCTCTGACCTAATGTATACATGACTAACAACAAGGAAAGGTATAGTGTTTGTTTTATTTCAGGCTGTACTTACAAAGGTTAACTCAAGGGACACATTTCAAGGCCTGCAAAAATGAAGCAGATATTTATAAAACACATTACCAATCTTTGCAGAATGATAATCCCAAAACAAAAAATGAACCTATGAAAAGGACACATTTCAGAGAAAGCTTGAATTGTTGCCCAGAATTTCGTTGGTCGATGATGGCAGATTATTGTTCAGAAGAAGAACTTGTGTCCCTAGTTCAGCCAAAGTGAAGAAAAAGATCCTTGAAGAAGCCCATAGGTCCAAGTATATGATCCACCCTAAAGCTACTAAGATGTACCGGGATTTGAAGAGGACCTTTTGGTGGCCGAGCATGAAGAAAGAAGTGGCTGAGTTCGTGAGCAGATGCTTAGTACTTCAGCAAGTGAAAGCTAAGCATTTTAGACCTGCCGAGAAGTTAAAGCCTCTTGAGATACCACAATGAAAGTGGGAGAGTATCGGCATGGACTTTATCATGGGTTTAGCCAGAACTCATGGCGGTTTTGACACAATTTGGGTGATTATTGATCGATTGACTAAGTCCGCGCATTTCTTGCCCATCAAGTCGAAGTGGACAGTATGTGTGTTAGCTGCGTTGTACATGAACGAGGCAGTGAGGTTGCATGGAGTGCCTATGAACATTGTGTCTGACAGAGACCCCAGGTTCACATCTCATGTTTGGAAAGGATTGCAGGAATCTTTGGGAACCCGTTTGAATTTTAGTACCGCCTTTCATCCTCAGACCTACGGACAGACAGAGAGAATAAACCAGATTGTAGAAGATATGTTAAGGGCTTGCATGATTGACTTCAGAGATAGTTGGCATGAATATTTAGCTCTGATAGAGTTTGCTTACAACAACAGTTACCAGTCCAGTATTCAAATGGCACCGTTTGAAGCTTTGTATGGAAGAAGCTGTAAATCACCTTTGTGCTGGGATGAGGTAGGTGAGAAGCAATGGCTTGGACCAGATCTTATTTCAGAATCAACCAAGAACATTCAGATTATCAGAGATCATCTGCAAGTTGCACAGTCCAGACAGAAGAGCTATGCTGACAACCGAAGAAGAGATTTAGAGTTCCAAGTTGGTGAGCATGTGTTTCTGAAAATCTCACCAACGAGAGGAGTCAGAAGATTTGGCATCCGTGGCAAGCTTAGTCCAAGATTTGTTGATCCGTTTAAAATTTTGGAGAGAGTGGGGGAAGTAGCCTATAGATTGGCATTACCACCCCAGTTGTCAGGTGTGCATAGCATTTTTCATGTGTCCATGCTACGTAAGTACGTTTATGACCCCTCGCACATTATTCAGCATGCAGATCTGGAGCTGAAGGAAGATATATCCTATGAAGAGAAGCCTATCAAAATTTTGGACCAGAAGCAACAACAACTCAGGAATCGGTCCATACTGATGGTTAAGGTCCAGTGGAGTAGGTGTGGAACGGAAGAAGCCACGTGGGAGTCGGAAGACATAATCCGGAAGTAGTATCCTGAATTGTTCTGAGGTCAGTAACCTTGGTTTTCCCCCATTTCGACAAGTTCAATGAATTTGGAGGACCAAATTCCTTAAAGTGGGGGAGGGTGTAGCACCCCAAAATTTTTAAATAATAAAACTATTAAATTGAATTCCCCTTAGGCTAAATATCGACCAAATTATAAAAATGTGAAAAATTCATATTCATGTAGAGGGTTGTTTTTCCTCCTACTTTGCCTTCTAAACTGAACCTAATAGAAAATTTGGTTTGGACCAATTACAAGTTTGGCTAGAACTCACAGTTTCGTAAAGGTTGGCCTTGTTCGACCAAATTCGAACCCAATTCGAGCTCAAATGGGCTCATTCCGGATGCAATCGTTAGGCCCAACCTAGAAGCCCATTTCCCCTCTATCTCCCAGCGAAAACCCTAACCCTAGCAAGCTCAATTTTGAGCGGAGGCGACGTGACCCGGTCAAGCGCAAGTTTCACGCACTAGCTAATTCCACGACTCTTTTCGCCCTTATCACATCCCTAGAATCGACCCTAGCTCTATAAATCGAACCCTAGAACTACAGAGAGTTCCCATTTGCTGTGACGGCAGGTGGCGTGCTCGTTCGTGGGTGGAGCGTAGATTTTCGGAGCGTGTTTCCCTTGTGGTTCCAGCGTCGACACCCCCTTTCATTTCGATTTCAGGTAGGTTCTCGCAGACCAAATGTTAATTTAATTACACCATCTTGAGCGCCTTCGTGTCCTCTTCATTTTGATACCAAATAGCCTAAATTCTGTGCAACATAGCGTTCGCAATTAGCTTTTTGTCAAGGCATGTCTAGTTAGGGTTTGACAGCGTTCCTTTCATCTTGTATCGATCTAAACGTAGAGTTCTTGCAGGCTAAATCCCTAATTAAGCATGCTAACATGCACGAAATTTTGTTCTCTTTCTGTTGATATTGTTTTGCCCAATTTTAATTGGCTATACTGCACGAATTTTTAGTCATAACCAAGGTATGTCGAGGTTCGCCGGAGGCCAGTGCGGAGATCCTGGTTGCGGCCACACCAGGAACCGCTGCTGGGTTTGGCGGCCGTCCGATAGATCGCCAGGTTCCTGTTTTGAGCTCGCCCTGTAGCGGTCACAGGTTGACTGCTAACCAAGTTTAGCGGCCCCTTCCCTAACCGCCAGAAGAGCTCGGGTTACAGTTGTGTCACTGTGATTTCGCCTATAATCTCTCCTGATTAGATAGCATGATTAGGGTAAAAACACACCTAATGACTAGGGTATATGGAATGTTTAACAAGGTAAATTATATGTGGTTCATGGCTATTGAACTGTTATATTTTCTCCTTCAACGCATGGCTTAGTAAATGATCCTCTTGATGCAAAAAGGTAGTTAAATGTGTTTAATCTATCCGTGATTCCTTTAAATTGCTGCAGCCTAATCACTTATTAAACTGATTCTTGTTTTAATGATTAAGTTGTTTGGCAGTCATGCCACCCTGGTGGCATTGACTAACTGCTTACCCTCGATTTTCGCATTTTCATAGCCTCAATCTCAGAGTAGTTGGGACTCTCCACTGGATACTCCTTTCGTCGGACTATGACCACTACTATGAGACCTCCATAAGCCCCCGCGAGCCTGAGATTCCCACTAGGACACTAGGCAGGTTGTACCACCAAAACCTGAACCCACTGACTCGATCGACTCACGTTTTTGGCAGCTGAGTTCGGGACTATTCTGCCCTACTTGACTAGCAGGCGGCCCTTCTGGGACCGCTACCCTCAGTTAGTGGCCATGTCACGACTGCCAAACGTTTCAGACCTGGCCTTATGCCAGTTTGCCAAGATGACTTATTCTTGTTCCCAGTCGACCTAGCCCTGTTCAAGTCGACCTAAGTCCCCTCATTTGACCCGAGGATGTGTGGGCTGGACCCTGGTTCGGTCCCACCATGCCTCAGGCCAACTGAGGACTGAGAAAGCCACTATCTTACCTTGCTGGATCCAACCCAGTAGCGGCCTCCTTTGGGCCGCAACCTTCCTTTAGCGGCCCTCTGTAGACCGTTTTTCACCTTTTTCTTCGGTGCGTCGACCTGCTGACCCCTCGAGTCGACGCTGCTCTTATTGACTATCCGCCTTTAACGGTCCAGTCTGGACTGCCATTTTCATTTAGCGGCCTTGGCGTGACCGCAACCCTGTTCCAGAACTCGCTTTTCATAATTCTTGTGTGTGGTAGCAGCCGTGTCAAGGGTAGCCATTGGGCTGTAATCCATTCTCTTTCATGGTCTCTGATTGTAAATCATGACTCCAAAGTCATATTCCTATGACTTTTTATCCAAACTCAGTTGGAATTCCCCTTAGTCTTAGTGATAAGTTACATGAACTTAACCTTGGAATTCATGGCCGATTCCAATGAATGTCTAGATTGTTACTTGGGATCTTGGATCCGTAAATCAGTGCCAATGCATCATAAAGGGGCCCGGTCTGGTCCTGGGAGGAGCGCCCAAAAGTACTAGTACCCCGAGGAGTTTGTAATGACAAGGTGTGACATTGCACCGAGTACTTTCTAGCGTGTTGTCTATGACATTCATTTCTATATGAAATTGTGACTCTGCGTGACTTGCTATAACTGCGTGCTTGCTTCGGCCAATTCATGAGATAGTGCTATACACTGTTCTTTTCCTGTTATTCCTTCCATTCGTTCCTTCCTTTTATGACTTTAGCTCACTATTATTCATGTTAATTTCATTCTCGATGATTTCATGCGATAACATGCTTAAATTGGTTAATCACTTATACACTGCCTGTTAGAATCTACTGAGCATTCGCTCACTTAGTTATTTCCCCCTTTCAGGTAGCTCTAGCAAGGATATGCAAACTGATGGGGACTGAGCAAGAGAGAAGATCTACGAGCGAGCCAATTAGAAGTCTTGCCTGGTGACAGTCATAGCATAGATTGTGTCAAAGATGTGTCGTTATGTCCAATTGCAAAGAGTTGTAATTTGTTTTAGTCACTTCAATTGGGTCTACATGTCTGTCATCAGTAAACTTGGATCAATTATTTTTGATTAATGGAGTTGGCAGTTTATTTGAGTAATTCTATTCTCTTTTATTCTGCGTATTTATTTAATTACGTTATTGCTTTGATTGTCATGAGTGATTATAACTGCTGCGTTCTGAATTTCTGCATCGGGGCGTGACAGTTTTGTGGTATCAGAGCCTAAGTTTTCTAAGGTCCCTAGGTTCTAGTTGTGTTAATAGAACCCGTGGCCCTAGTAACGTATATAATTCCAACCCAGTGAGATGGGGTAGAGACTTGGGTCGAGTTAACTAATAAATTCTAAAAGAGATTTCCATAGGTCATTTCTAATTATTTTCCTACATGTAGGAATCTGTTGTGATGGCAACTGAGCGTGCGCAGTGGCAAGATATGCAACGCACGGTCTAAGGTTTGACTCAGGCCTTACAGCAAGTAGTGCAAGGCGGCGCGCATCATGGAGCCGGTGATCTCCACCGAAACTTTCGAGGCTTGAATCCCCCGCGTTTTGGTGGCACTGCAGACCCCGATGGGGCAGAACATTGGCTGAAGGAGATGGATCAGATCTTTAGAGTTATGCAGTGTGGTGACCAGGATCAAGTCCTCTTGGCAACATTTCAGCTGGAGCGTGATGCACGTGCTTGGTGGGAAGCCGTGGAAGCCACGCTTGGTAATAGGCATGCAACATGGGATGAGTTTAAGGAGCATTTTAACAACAAGTATTTCTCAGACCGCGTATAAGAAAAGTAGGCGGCGGAGTTCACTACTCTGAAACAAAGAAATCTATTAATTGCTGAGTACGAGGCGCAGTTCACCCGTTTGTCTTGTTATGCACCGCACTTGGTGACTACGGAGAAGATGAAGGCCAAGCGATTCCTTAATGGGCTGAAGATTCACTACATTAATCAGTTGGCGCCGATGGAGATCCACACCAACGCTGAGATAGTGAGGAAAGCACAAGTTCTTGAAGACACCATGCAGATGACAGAGCGGATCCGAGGGAGAGACAAGAAGAAAGAGCATACTACCAGTTTTGGGAATTTTAAACCCACTAATGATAAGAAAAGACCCAATGGCGGGTCGAGTTCATCACAGGATAAGAAGCTGAGGAATGGTGATAGGAAGGCAGGTTCGACTGCCCCGTCCAAAGTCAACTGCAGGTATTGTGACCGGCTAGGTCACAAGATGGAGGAGTGCTGGCGCAAGCTAGGCGCAGGACTATGTTGTGGTAGTAGGGACCCTAGGATCCCCGAGTGTCCTCTTATTTCTGATCAAGCTACACTGGATAAGCCGCAAGGAAGCCAAAGGCGGCAGGGCAAGCTCCAATCCCTTCAGGAGATCGAGTCAGAAGCTGCCGAGGAGGGTGGATTGGTTGAAGGTACTCTTACTATTCTCTCTAGGCCAGCGTTTGTTCTCTTTGACACCGGAGCAACTCATTCATTTATTTCTCAGAATTTTGCTAAGTTTGTATCTGTAGAACCTGTGTTGATGGATTCTCGATTATAAATTTCAACCCCTATTGATTCGGGTTCGGCTATCAAGTATTATTACCCTTCTAGTGAGATTCTTGTTAATGGCCAGAATTTTCCAGCCGATTTAGTATGTATGAAGATGAAGGATTATGATGTAATCCTAGGAGCGGATTGGTTAGCTAGATATAGAGCTAGTGTTCATTGTAAGTCGAGTTCAGTATCTTTTTTTGAACACCCCGAGCTTTCCTTTGTTGGTGTTAGGCATTCTAAGATTGTGCCACTTATTTCGGCACTTCGGGTAGGGAAATTATTAAGAAAAGGGTGTTAGGCATTCTTAGCCTTAGTCTCTTTGACCGATAGGAAAGAGTTGGAGCTAGAGGATGTCCCAATTGTCTGAGATTTTCTTGATGTATTTCCTGCAGACTTGCCAGGACTTCTACCTGAGAGGGAGGTAGTTTTCTCTATAGATTTAGTTCCTGGCGCGTCAGCAGTCTCTAAGGCTCCGTATCGTATGTCCCCCGCTGAATTGAAGGAATTGAAAGAGCAATTGTTAGAGCTACTGGAGAAAGGGTTATTTCGTCCAAGTACATCCCCGTGTGGTGCTCCAGTGCTTTTTTTAAGGAAGAAGGATGGTTTGTTGAGGCTATGTATTGATTATCGCCAATTGAATCAGCTTACCGTTAAGAACAAGTACCCGTGGCCAAGAATAGATGAGCTGTTTGATCAGATATCGGGAGCGCAGTACTTTTCCAAGATTGATCTCTGATCAGGGTATCATCAGTTGCGAATCAAGGATGAGGATATCTTTAAAACGACATTTCAAAGCAGGTATGGGCATTTCGAATTTGTAGTAATACCTTTTGGTCTAATGAATGCTCCTGCAACTTTTATGTAACTGATGAATAATGTGTTCCGGCCCTACTTAGATCAATGGGTCGTGGTGTTTATCGATGACATTCTCATTTATTCTAAAAGCAAGAGAAAGCATGAAGAACACTTGAAGATGGCATTGCAGATACTAAGAGATCATCATTTGTATGGCAAATTTAGTAAGTGTGAGTTTTGGTGTCAAGAAGTGTCCTTCCTAGGTCACATCATTACTAAAGATGGTATCACAGTTGATCCCTCTAAAGTAGAGGTAGTAAAGAATTGGGTTAGGCTGGTGAATGCAACTGAAGTTAGAAGTTTTCTAGGCCTAGCAGGCTATTATCAGAGATTCATTAAAGATTTCTCCAAGATTACGGTACCTTTAACTAGGTTGACCCGTAAGGAGAATCGATTCGAGTGGTCAGAAGATTGTGAGAGGAGTTTCTAGACTCTGAAAGAGTGTTTGACCACTGCCCCTGTGCTGACTTTGCCTTCTGGAGAAGGAGGTTTTGAAGTTTATACTGATGCCTCCGGTATTGGTTTAGGCTGTGTGCTGATCCAGCATGGTAAGGTAATAGCCTATTCTTCTAGACAATTGAGGTAGCAATAAGAGAACTACCCTGTCCATGATTTAGAGCTTGCTGCAGTGGTGTTTACCTTAAAGATTTGGAGACACTACCTGTATGGAGAAACTTTCGTTGTATTTTTTGATCATAAGAGCTTGAAATATTTATTCTCCTAGAAAGCTTAATATGAGGCAGAGAAGATGACTCGAGTATTTAAAGGATTTTGACTTCTCCATTGAGTATCACCCTGGGAAAGGTAATGTTGTGGCTGACGCTTTGAGCCAGAAGCCGATGGCTAAGCTGTCAAGTCTTATGCTACAAGAGTGGAAGATGCTGGAACAGTTAGCAAGTTTAGACCTTAATATGGATGAGAAGAGGAATCGGGTTGTGATCGCCCAAATTCAGCTTCACCCAGAACTGTGGGCTGAGATTAAGACCTTGCAAGATAATGACCCTTTTCTGGTAGAGATCAGAGAAAGCTTGAATAGTTGCCCAGAATTTCGTTGGCCGATGATGGAAGATTATTGTTCAGAAGAAGAACTTGTGTCCCTGGTTCAGCCAAAGTGAAGAAAAAGATCCTTGAAGAAGCCCATAGGTCCAAGTATACGATCCACCCTAGAGCTACTAAGATGTATCGGGATTTGAAGAGGACCTTTTGGTGGCTGAGCATGAAGAAAGAAGTGGCTGAGTTCGTGAGCAGATGCTTAGTATGTCAGTAGGTGAAGGCTGAACATTTTAGACCTGTCGGGAAGTTAAAGCCTCTCGAGATACCACAATGGAAGTGGGAGAGTATTGGCATGGATTTTATCATGGGTTTACCTAGAACTCGTGGTGGTTATGACGCAATTTGGGTGATTATTGATCGATTGACTAAGTCCGCGCATTTCTTGCCCATCAAGTCGAAGTGGACAGTAGGTGTGCTAGCTGCGTTGTACATGAAAGAGGTAGTGAGGTTGCATGGAGTGCCTGTGAAGATTGTGTCTGACAGAGACCCCATGTTGACATCTCAGTTTTGGAAAGGATTGCAGGAACCTTTTGGAACCCGTCTGAATTTTAGTACCGCCTTTCATCCTCAGACTGACGGACAGATAGAGAGAACAAACCAGATTGTAGAAGATATGTTAAGGGCTTGCATGATTGACTTCAGAGGTAGTTGGCATGAACATTTAGCTCTGATAGAGTTTGCTTACAACAACAGTTACCAGTCCAGTATTCAAATGGCACCATTTGAAGCTTTGTATGGAAGAAGTTGTAGATCACCTTTGTGCTGGGATGAGGTAGGCGAGAAGCAATGGTTTGGACCAAATCTTATTTCAGAATCAACCAAGAACATTCAGATTATCAGAGATTGTCTGCAAGTTGCACAATCCAGACATAAGAGCTATGCTGACAATCGAAGAAGAGATTTGGAGTTCTAAGTTGGTGAGCACGTGTTTCTGAAAATCTCACCTACGAGAGGAGTCAGAAGATTTGGCATCTGTGGCAAGCTAAGTCCAAGATTTGTTGGTCCGTTTAGAATTTTGGAGAGAGTGGGGGAAGTAGCCTATAGATTGGCATTACCACCCCAGTTGTCAGGTGTGCATAGCGTTTTTCATGTGTCCATGCTACGGAAGTACGTTTATGACCCCTCGCACATTATTCAGCATGCAGATCTGGAGCTGAAGGAAGATCCATCCTATGAAGAGAAGCCTATCAAAATTTTGGACCAGAAGCAACAACAACTCAGGAATCGGTCCACACCGATGGTTAAGGTCCAGTGGAGTAGGTGTGGAACGGAGGAAGCCACGTGGGAGTCAGAAGAAATAATCCGGAAGTAGTATCCTGAATTGTTCTGAGGTCAGTAACCTTGGTTTTCCCCCATTTCGACAAGTTCAGTGAATTTGGAGGACCAAATTCTTTAAAGTGGGGGAGGGTGTAGCACCCCAAAATTTTTAAATAATAAAACTATTAGATTGAATTCCCCTTAGGCTAAATATCGACCAAATTATAAAAATGTGAAAAATTCATATTCATGTAGAGGGTTGTTTTTCCTCCTACTTTGCCTTCTAAACTGAACTTTCCTCCTACTTTGCCTTCTAAACTGAACCCAATAGAAAATTTGGTTTGGACCAATTGCAAGTTTGGCTAGAACTCAGAGTTTCGTTAAGGTTGGCCTTGTTCGACCAAATTCGAACCCAATTCGAGCTCAAATGGGCTCATTCCGGATGCAATTGCTAGGCACAACCTAGAAGCCCATTTCCCCTCTATCTCCCAGCGAAAACCCTAACCCTAGCAAGCTCAATTTCGAGCGGTGGCGGCGTGACCTGGTCAAGCGCGAGTTTCACGCGCGAGCAAATTCCAGAACTCTTTTCTCCCTTATCACATCCCTAGAATTGACCCTAGCTCTATAAATCGAAACCTAGAACTACCGAGAGTTTCCATTTTTTGTGACGGCCGGTGGCGTGCGCGTTCGTGGGTGGAACATAGAGTTTCAGAGCGTGTTTCCCTTATGGTTCCAGTGCCGGTGCCCCCTTTCCCTTCAACTTCAGGTAGGTTCTCGTAGACCAAATGTTAAATTAATTACACCATCTTGAGCGCCTTCGAGTCCTCTTCATTTTGATACCAAGTAGCCTAAATTCTGTGCAACATAGCGTTCGTAATTAGCTTTTTGTCAAGGCATGTCTAGTTAGGGTTTGACAGTGTTCCTTTCATCTTGTATCGATCTAAACGTAGAGTTCTTGCAGGCTAAATCCCTAATTAAGCATGCTAACATGCGCAAAATTTTGTTCTCTTTCTATTGATATCATTTTGCCCAATTTTAATTGACTATACTGCACTGATTTTTAGTCATAACCAAGGTATGTCGAGGTTCGCCGGAGGCCAGTGCGGAGATCCTGGTTGCGGCCACACCAGGAACCGCAGCTGGGTTTGGCGGCCACTCGATAGACCGCCAAGTTCCTATTTTGAACTCACCCTATAGCGGTCACAGGTTGACCGCTAACCAAGTTTAGCGGCCCCTTCTCTGACTGCCAGAAGCGCTCGGGTTACAATTGTGTCACTGTGTTTTTGCCTGTAATCTCTCCTAATTAGATAGCATGATTAGGGTAAAAATACACCTAATGACTAGGGTATATGGAATGTTTAACAAGGTAAATTATCTATGGTTCGTGGATATTGAATTGCTATCTTTTCTCGTTCAACGCATGGCTTAGTAAATGATCCTCTTGATGCAAAAAGGTAGTTAAATGTGTTTAATCTATCCGTGATTCCATTAAATTGTTGTGGCCCTATCACTTATTAAACTGATTCTTGTTTAAATGATTAAGTTGTTTGACAGTCATGCCACCCCGGTGGCGTTGACTGACTGCTTACCCTCGATTTCTGCATTTTCATAGCCTCAATCTCGTTGTAGTTGGGATACTCCGCCAGATACTCCTTCCGTCGGACTAGGACCACTACTATGAGACCTCCATAAGCCCCGTGAGCCTGGGATTCCCAATAGGACGTCGGGCAGGTTGTACCCCCAAAACTTGAACCCACTAACTCGATCGACTCACGTTTTGGGCAGCCGAGTTCGTGACTGTTCTGCCCTATAAGACTAGCAAGCGGCCCTTCTGGGACGCTACCCTCAGGTAGCGGCCATATCGTGACCGCCAAACGTTTCAGACTTGGACTTGTGCCAGTTTGCCAAGACGACTTAGTCTTGTTCCCAGTAGACCTAGCCCTGTTCAAGTTGACCTAAGTCCCCTCATTTGATCCGGGAATGTGTGGGCTGGACCCTGGTTCGGTCCCACCATGTCTCAGGCTGACCGAGGACCGAGAAAGTCATTGTCTTGCCTTGTTGGATCCAACCCAATAGCGGCCTCCTTTGGATCACAACCTTCCTTTAGCGGCCCTCTATAGACCATTTTTCACCTTTTTCTTCAGTGCGTCGACTTGCTGACCCCTCAAGTCGACGCCACTCTTATTGACTATCCGCCTTTAACGGTCCAGTCTGGACCGCCATTTCCGTTTAGCGGTCTTGGCGTGACCGCAACACTGTTCCAGAACTCGCTTTCCGTGATTCTTGTGTGTGGTAGTAGCCCTGTCAAGGGTAGCCCTTGGGCTGTAATCTATTCTCTTTCATGATATTTGATTGTAAATCTTGACTCCAGAGTCATTTTACTATGACTTTTCATCCAAACTCAGTTGGAATTTCCCTTAGTCTTAGTGATAAGTTACATGAACTTAACCTTGGAATTCGTGGCCGATTCCAATGAATATCTAGATTGTTACTTGGGATCTTGGATCCGTCAATCACTGCCAACGCATCATAAAGGGGCCCGGTTTAGTCCTGGGAGGAGCGCTTGAAAGTAATAGTGCCCCGGGGAGTTTGTAATGACAAGGTGTGGCATTGCACCGAGTACTTGCTAGCATGTTGTCTATGACATTCATGTCTATATGATATTGTGACTCTGCGTGACTTTCTATAACTGCGTGCTTACTTCGGCCAATTCATGAGATAGTGCTATACACTGTTCTTTTCCTGTTATTCCTTCCATTCGTTCCTTCCTTTTATGACTTTAGCTCACTGTTATTCATGTTAATTTCATTCTCGATGATTTCATGCGATAACATGCTTAAATTGGTTAATCACTTATACACTGCCTGTTAGAATCTACTGAGCATTCGCTCACTTAGTTATTTCCCCCTTTCAGGTAGCTCTAGCAAGGATACGCAAACTGATGGGGACAAGCAAGAGTGAAGATCTACGAGTCAGCCAATTAGAAGTCTTGCCTGGTGGCGGTCATAGCATAGATTGTGTCAAAGATGTGCCGTTATGTCAAGTTGCAAAGAGTTGTAATTTGTTTTAGTCACTTCAATTGGGTCTACATGTCTGTCGTCAGTAAACTTGGATCAATTGTTTTTGATTAATGGAGTTGGTAGTTTATTTGAGTAATTCTATTCTCTTTTATTTTGCGTATTTATTTAATTACGTTATTGCTTTGATTGTCATGAGTGATTATAACTGCTGCGTTCTGATTTTCCGCATCGGGGCGTGACAGATATTCCTTCTGTCGGACTAGTTGATCATGTTTCAAGACCTCTGTAAGTCTCCGCAAGCCTGGGATTCCCACTAGGACGCCGAGCTGGTTGTACCTTAAAAATCCATTGGTCTAGAAAGCACTTGTGTAACTGGCATTTTCTACACTCTGGACTAGGCCGTGGTTCTCAGGTGACCGCCTCTTTCAGGTAGCGGTCAGACCGTGACCGCGTTCTTCCAGTGTTCCACTGCATCGACCCTTTTCCTCCTCTGGCGTCAACTCTACCTGATAGCAATCTTGACCTGACCGCTACTTTCAAGAAATAATCTTCCCTTGACCGCATTTTCCCTATTCATGTCTAACCCGGGGTTTGACCCAAGGGTTGTGTCTACTCTGTTCCTAGATGGTCCTCTGATTATCTGGAACCCAACATCTCATACATTAATTTATTAATGAACTATGGAAATGAATGAATTTACTATTATGCTACCATATTCCTTCCGTAACGTGACCTTGTCATTAATTCGACCTTGAACTCTCATGAATCATTTTTGGTACATTCTTACCTTGATAGTGTTGTCATGAACTATTGTTTGAACTTTACATTATTGGCCAACTTTATTATTACTCGTGAAAGTAGCTTGATTTATTACGTGAAGTTGCAAGAGCGGGCACGAACAGTGCCCAAGGGCTCGACACTAGCCCCCTCGGTGGATGGCCGGAAACATACTGTAAGCCTTGGGGTCTGATGAACACTGGCGTCGCATTGCGCCAGGAGTACTTTTTTTATAAACGGGTGAAATCCACAAGGCTTATGATGAAGTTATACATGCTTGCTTGTTACATGACTTTCTAGTGCATAGCCTTATCAAGGTTATGAAAGTACATTCTCGTTACATGCTAGTACATTCTCGTTAATGAAAGGCCATGTTATTCTTGCTTAATCATGCTCACAATCTTCATGTCTCTATAGTCCATGTCTTATTGCTACTTTGGATTTATTTGTATGTTTTATCGCATTTTCTTTATCTTGCCGCTAGAGCTAAAATGTTAATTACTTAAATATGCCTTCATATTGATACGAAGGTACCTACTGGAGAAGTGTGTTCATTCCCTACTTTTCCAATCTTTTTTAGGAAACTCTAGTGGGGATTCAGACTACTCAAGTGACGGGTCCAAGAGTGATTGATGGTTCGAGAGAAGCCATAGCTGGTCTAGTCAAGAGTCTTGTTACCTTCATGTAATAGGCGGTGAAGTTGATCATGTTATGTAATTTTCCTTTTCTTGAGTCTAGAATTAAAGGAGTCAAGTGTCTTGTAAACTTTGATTATTATGATTAAATAAAGTAAAGATTTTTGAGTATATGACCTTGTGCATTCCTCTTTTATGTGGATATATTATTGCGCTCTGATTATATTGCTAGCTTGAGACGTATTGCCGGCTGTTCACGTTCCTGAGTTAATTCCGCTGCATATCTCAGGACGTGACAGGCACAATCATCATGCTCCGGATCTCAAAGAACACTGAACCACAGAACGAGCATGGCACACAATGGAACACATGTCTGGCACATCCAATCATAGCATTATCGCCATCGTCTCACAAATCAAGGAGACACGACCCTGTTGGGTTCGGTGCGTTCGATTCAGAGGGGGGGTGAATGAATCTCCCCTTAAAAACTTTCGCCCAATTAAAAATCTAGTGCTCAGAACAACGGAATAAAAACACTAAGAAGAACTAAGAAGAACTAATGAAGTCATCTATTGAACCTGTAAGCAAACACTTGGAGCGCTCCTAGCCATTCATCTAGCGAACTCACATAGAAGAAATCAAACCACTACACAAAGAGTTTTTAGGTGGTTCGGTCCTCCAGACCTACGTCCACCCCACACTCAACCCGAGTGTGGATTACTGCTGACTCACAGCTTGAACCGCTGAGCCTCACAGCTTGCTGTCCGAGGTATCCACATCGCCCCGCTGAGCAACACAGCTTGCTGTCCAGAGGAATCCTCCTCTGCAAACCGCTGGGCAATATAGCTTATCCGTCCAGTGGAATCCTCCACTGCAAATGCTGAGCAACACAGCTTGCTCCGCTGACAAATAGCTTGAAGAAAGGGTATAAAAGAAAACAAAAGCAAGAACAACATCGACTGAAAGCTGGAAAAGATAAAGCATAATGTGACTCTCAAAAGAGTTGACTAGAGTGGATCTGATCCAACTTCCAGTAGGAACGATCTTCAGGTAAGCTCCTCTTCCTCTCTATATCTGACTTTCTCTTTCTTCTTCTCAACTCACGCTCTCTCCCTCTTCCTTTTTCTTCTTCTTCTCTGCTCTCGATCTCTCACTATCTTTTTCTTTCTCTTTCTTCTTCTTCTTCTTCTTCTCTGCTCTATGGATCGTTCAGGCTATCTTCTCTCTATTTCTGCCTCTTCTTTTTCGATCAGCCTTCTTCTCAGGAGCAAGGCTTCCTTTTATAGCAGCAGCAGAGGATAGGGCGTGTGTCTTCCACATCTCCCGCCCAAAGGCCTTGACCACGTGGCAGCATCTCAGCCTGTTGCTGTACACGTGTCACGATCCTGGGCACCTCGTCCATCCTTGGATCACGTGCCTTCTTAATCTCCTCGAGACAGTACCTATCAGTCAGTCGAAGAGAATCATCAACTTAAGACAACAAACCTTGTACAGACTCTGTAGGGAGTAATGTGCAGTGTGTAGACATTGCAATGTGTAGACTTTGAATCCCAGCATGCGACCTCAATGTACAGACATGCTGGATGCAATGTAGTATGCATATAGTGTAATGTATAGACTTATGAGTGTATGCGACCAGACAGTGTGCAGACTTGCTATGGAAAGAAGCAAGGTAGACTGATGTATAGACATGCTCAACTCTATGGCGTGCAACTAAATGATGTACATACTTGATGTTTGGACCAACAAGACCATGTACAGACTTGACCAGCACAGAGACACTAAGTGAGACACTGATAGGCTGTACAGACTTCATACTCAGCTACGAACTGAACTGAAGAATGTATGGACTTGTGTTATGCATACAGACAATGTATGGACTTGTGTTATGCAGTCAGATAGTGTATGGACTTGTGTTAGCTGGCAAACGGATGTACAGACTTTATTCATGCAAGCAAGACTGTGAGCATGCAGCACACAATGTGCAGACTTTATGCAATGCATGAAGAAGCAATGTATAGACTTTCTACGGCATCAAGGCAACCATGATGATGTGCAATGTTTAGACTTGACAAAGTGTGAAGAGCATATGCTATACAGACTTCAATTCAACAGATGCACGATGTACAGACTTCAATTCAAAGGATGCACAATGTACAGACTTTAAGTGCGTGTAACAAGACAGTGTGCAGACTTCAGCTCTAAGCCTATACAACCAATTGCAGTGTACAGACTTGGTGTTCTGAACGTAGGTAAAGGTACCAATGTATAGACTTGCGAGTGCAACGTCGGTAAAGATACCAATGTATAGACTTGCGAGTGCACCGTCGGTAAAGATACCAATGTATAGACTTGGAAGTTCAACTGGTGGATGTACAGACTTCACCGATGTATATACTTAGAAGTTCAACTGGTGGATGTACAGACTTCAAGTTCGTGCATGCTACAGTGAAATGTATAGACTTAACATATGAGACGCTGCATGAGACACAGATAGGCTGTACAGACTTCAACAACACACGATGTACAGACTTGCCAATGTATAGACTCACAAAGACGCTGAATGAGACGATGCATGAGACGATGCAATGTATAGACTTGAGTGCTTTGTGAGACACATCGTGAGACGCTTCATGAGACGGAAGGCTGTACAGACTTTGAGTGAATGCAAACTACAGTGCAATGTATAGACTTTGACGATGTAGTATGCACAATGTAGACTTTAAATGAGACTGTACAGACTTGGTCCGATGTACAGTGCAATGTGCAGACTTAGCATGATGCATAGACTGTACTGACTTCTATGAATGCATGAACAGGCCGATGTACAGACTTGGCCAATGTACAGACTTGCCACCTAGACGATGCATGAGCAGGCTAACGATGTACAGACTTTCTAGGCATGAAGACAACCGCTGTACAGACTTGCTAAGCATGAAAGCAACCGCTGTACAGACTTCGTGTGTAATGCAAAAGGCTGTATAGACTTTGAGACTTAATGCATGGTGGCGAATGTATAGACTTCATGAATGTGCCGGAGATACACAATGTATAGACTATGCACATGCATGAAGAGCCCTGACGATGTATAGACTTGATAATGCAATCTAGGGCGATGTACAGACTTGACCACTCGAACCTATGGTGGAATGTATAGACTTGCTGAACTACAGCATGAACATATCAGCAGAGAAGCAATGCATAGACCTTAAATCAAGCACAAAACAATTTATGCACTTAGTATGGAACACTGCATGACTTAGCACACTCATGCATTCTCCACAGAACAGACCAGACATAGCACACTCATGCATTATCCACAGAATAGATTAGTCATATGCATTCATGTTGCTATCATTCAATGTGATGTTCTTAGCAAAATAATATGGTGACTCATTCATGTTGCTATCATTAAAACACCATATTATCATCAAAACACAAGGGGCACAACAAACCCATGCCACAAAACAGCCACAAATAAAATATCATGCTCGGTGGATAACACAAGCATCGACTCTTCACAAGGAAGACAGTCATCTCAGCTAACTGCTACAAACCCATCGGCTTCCGCGGCATTACACTATCAAATCTGGAAAGCAGAACGCCAATGATACCACCGGACCAAAAACATAATCAAGTCAGTCCTCACTCAGACATTACATCTGATTCGAGTTTCACGCCAACTCTACCATCTCAGGGGAGTACAGTAAAGCCAACCGACAAGATCTTGGTCCACACAATTTCGAACTCATACTCATAGGAAACTCCTCCCATGCTAGTTACAAGCACAAGCCAACACACAATCTCATAATGGACACTTGCAAATCCCCGGCTCCGCTCTCAACATAGAACCACGGGACACAACCACAAACTGGGTCACTTCTAGGCATCATCACAACTGACCACACGGCTAATCGCATTTTCCACACGCAGCTTACCGACAAGGACCCACAAACAACTCTCGGAGAATGCATCTTTAGGACCACGATCGCGTCCTGAGAGAACAACTTCCAATAGATGCAGAAAAAGGGTACTCATTCAGCACATTCGCTAACATATTTACCCAATTATCACACCTGCCAGTGCCAACCATAATGCCTCAAGCAATGGCATGGCAATCAACAACATAAAGGCACACATAGCCAAGACAATCTCACACCGAGGACGCAATCCTCTCGGCTGGTCAGAATCTTCCAACTCTACGATCCTTGACCTGTGGGTAATAAGCCCACACACTTCCGCTGTGCACTCGACACATCACACGTAGGCATCACAGACAGCTCGGCATCCGCATCTCAGCACACCTCTCGGTGCCATCGCAATTCATCAAACTACAATATACCATGCCTCAAGTACCGATCATGCCAACTGCCGATCACAAGTTGCCACAGTGTAGACCATCGTGCCAAGAGCTACAACACAAACCACAATGAGCACCTACCTCAACTCATCCTCAAGCCCTGAATCTATTTCTGAACCTTCATATCTCAATAGCCGCCTTGCACGGCACATCGAACACGGTGCACAATGGCCCCCAAATCCATAATTTGGGTCAAAAACCAAGCCACCGCCAAACAATATCAAACCAGGTTCCGAACTAGCACAACCCGCTCATAAGTAGACATGCAAGACTAAGGCCTTACCGAGACAACACTTCCCAAGCTTACCTCAAAATGATGTCACAAGACAGGATGAGAAAGTCAAGTTTGGCTAACATCAGCTCACCAGGAAAAAAAATCCTTAGCTCGCCCATGCACTCTCTCAATCAGGGCATCCATACGACCACCTCAAACCACAACCTTGACACCTCAGGGGCTGACTAAACCTCAAGCTGGGATTGCCAAAATGACATTAATCTCTACCATAGAACATGTACGGCCATTACAACATCAACAATTTCCATCAGCCACCTGATCACACCACAAAAATCTTAAACGCCGCATCACAGACTCACGCCTGCTGGCAAACTCTGCCCACTGCAGCACAACTGGGACCACCATCTCAAAGAAAGATGACTCTCCATCACATTCCTCAGGTCCCATGCCAACATTCAAACGAAAACAAAACCACCTTCACAGCGCCAACACAACGCACACAAGCTCTCACGCGAGAAGCAAAGCAGTAAAGAAACACAAAACCTATGCCAGCTACCCACTGTATGATGCGCTCGACAGTCGTCGTTTAAAAATGCCGTGCCACACAAATTTTGAAATTTATACAACCGCACTCACTCACTTAGATGATTTGGAAAATACGAGTAAAGTGGTAAATACGGGTCAATCCCACGGGGAGGAAATTTGAATGTAAGTTGGAAAATACCCTTATGTTTTGGAAAACCAATTGCTTTTGTTTGATTTGAGTGTGATTACAACTAACGGAAATAAAATTGCATTTTGAAAGAACAAGAGATAAGTTAAAGAAATATTTAGCCAATGAATTGAAGAATACCGTCGTTTCCTCGCCGAGCCTTTGATGAAGATCGCTCCGCCTTGGAAGTCGACGCCGTGAGATGATTTGAAGAAGACCACCGCTTTGGGTGTGAGTGAAACACTTATGAAGAAATAGGTTGGATAGAACAAGTTTGAAACACTAAGTTGAAAACATAACAGAATTTCATTGAAAATAGGGGTTGGAAGAAATAGAATAACTTAAAATATAAATAGAATTAAAAAAAATGAAAAACATGAACGTTGTAGAGAATTAAAATATGAAGAACTTTGATGAAGACCACAGAAACATAAAATGAAAGGAAGAGAATGAAAACTTGAACAATCAAGATCTATCGCTGCTGGTGAACAGTAACTGACAGAAAAATAGAACAGTAAAGAATTAATTCTAGAGCTCAAACTAAGAAGAATTTGAAGAAGAGAAAGAAGCACAAAAGTTTGATCTATAAGAGTGGAACAACTTTCATGAAGAACTCAGAGTAAAATTATGATTGTAAAAGCTTCAAAATGACAAATTGGTGGAGACTATCACTTCGGATGAACAGTCAATGCACAGGACAACACTTAAAAATATAGAGAATAACTTTTAAAATAGAAGGAAGTGGATGAAATGATAAAAATAGAAGTTGAAGAACACTTACAGATAGACAACTTTGTAGAAGACAATAAGTTTAAATAAAGATCACACAAGCTTTTAAATTGACTATGAAGAGCCGAAATGGCTAAGAGTACACTGAAATTCTTCAATACAAACTTAACACAAACTTCAAAACTTAAACATAAAAGCTCTCAAAATCTATCCCTACCAAAGCCACAAAGCAAAAACTTGAAGAACACTTACAAACTTGATCAATCCATGGCTTACTAATCCTAGCTATCCTCTCTTCCTAACCTCCTAACAACCCCATTACAATGAAAGCCCCCCCTTTTTATAGGGTGTTCAAACAACAACCCTAATCCATATGAACACTTTGCCAATGTGAACAACAAATTACTGTATTTGTTGACTCCAACTTGTGTGCCAACATGTGTTGCACACTTGACTATTTTTTTCTGATTTTTCTGCAATTTTTTTCATTTTTTTCTATCCCTTTTTCCTTCTCTTTCTCTCTCTTTCTCTCTCCTGGCCGGCCGCGTGCGCCGCGTGCGCCGGCCTCTCTCCTCCTTTCTTCTGCCGCCGCGTGCGCCGCCTGCGCGTTGCGCGTGCGCCGCCGCCGGTTCGCCCGCCACGTGTGAGACGCGGGGGCACTGTGCGCCCGCCGACCTCGCCGCTCCGCCTCCCGCGCTGACCGCCTCCCGCGCTGACCGCCGCGTGGGCGGGTTGACGGGCCCCCCCCCTCGTCGCCCGTGCCCGCCGCGAAGGCGGGAAGGGGGGGGGGGGCGCTGCGGTATATATTATATATATATATATATATTACATATATATTATGCATTAATAGCTTTAAAAATCCGTAAAAATATCAAATAAATTCCTTTTTTTATATTTTTTTCTTTTCTTTTTGAACAACTCCTTGGGCTTTCGGCCCAGTTCAACATAGAATTTTCTTTTCTTGTATTTTTCTTTATATTTATTTCTTGTAGCTTCCCTCGTACTGAGTGCCTGCATAAATAAGTAAAAATAGTTATTAAAATTATTTATTTTTAGAAAATTAATTATGTGACTCTAAATTAAAAGTAAGTGTGATACGTGTATATTTATTATTATTTAAGCTCATAAAAATGTGTATAATCATAAATTAATATGTAAAATACACACTTATCACACCCCCCAACTTACTCATTGCTAGTCCCTTAGCAATGCAAATAATCTCAAAATGTAAGGACTAACAAGAGTTTACAAAGTTCATGCCTCATTTCCAGATCATCGTTCATAGAATCTACTAAAGATTAGGAATCTGGAATCATTATCTCATACTATCCTTATGTAGGAAATTCAGGTACATGATCAAGAATTCTAATCAAAATTCAGTAGCACTTGTGCATGTGTAATACTAAATTCACAGTAGAGATAATTGCGTCCCCCATTTGCTATTGCAAGCAAGTATCTTTCAACTCTGCACTTCTTAATCAGAGCATTAAGCATAATAGCTTTTTGTCTGCCTTATTACGTTTGTCCCTTTTGGGATCTATCTTCTTCTTTTTTCGTCTCTTTTCTTATTTTTTTTTATACACACATGATGCTGCACTACCCTTCACTGTTTTACGCGAACCTCAGCACGTCTTAGGTGAAGTAGGCCCGGTTACTCAGAATCAGAGCATTTTTCAAGATGTTTTTCTCATAATTTTGTCAATTGTGCGTGTGCACTAGTTTTTTTTTGATAGATAGCATGGCAGAAAGCTTATAAATAAAAGATCTCTTCCTTAAGAAGTGTTGAATATCAGACAACAGACCCAAAATAGCAGAAGGCTTGTCCTACTGGTTTCATTAGCGTGCAACATGATTGTATTTTTCTAAAGTGCACTTGAACTTTAAAGAGATTCTTAAATCAGTTTTCCATGGCTAGATTAAAGAAATTATCTATCATCCCTTTCCCTAATCTTTTCCATTCCAGAATTACTGTCAATGGCAGCATGAATAATGAAAACTCAATTGGGTGTTTGTAGTGTAGGTAGTCCATAAAAAAAAATTGAGGTGAAAAATTTAGAGGTTGTATATATGAATGCAGAATGTGTAACTGTCCCCCCAACTTAAATGACATTGTCCTCAATGGCATGAACAATAGAGAATAATAGAACAATATAGATGAGAAGCGTATGAAGGAACGGGACAACATGATAGAGGTGGACTTCGAACATTGTGGCGTTTGAAGAAAAGGTGGTACTTGACGTTTGACGGCTTGGCTTAGCTGAGCAGTAGAGTAAGCAATCTTCGTTCTCTCCCCAACTGATCGGTTATTCACACCTGCAAAATAAAAACACACGAAAAACTTGGGTTGCCTCACAAGAAGCCATTTAATTCCACACAAAAATCATGAAAACTTTGGGGTGCCTCCCAAGAAGCGCTAAGTTTTACGTCGTCAGCCAGACACAAGGTAGATCACTAACCAACGTGTGGCATTCAGAATGAGCCACCACCGGATCTTGTCCTCCTTCAAATTCCATCCCTTATGCCATTGGAAGACAAGAGTAACCATGTATGGATTGGGGCTAGAAATATGCGGGTCGCACACTTTATTGAAGTTTTCACTTGTCCTATTGTCCCTCCTGATGAGCTTTGTAGGAATATCTACCCAGTGGTCCCCTTGTCCTATATCGTCCCTCCTGACGAGCTTTTTAGAAACGGCTTCCTCCAGGGTAATTTGTTCAGGCCCTGGTAGCTTAGGAATAAGATTGTCATCCTTAGCCACTTTCCTCTCAGTAACAGCCTCATGAACTTTAAGGGCATTGATCAACTGGTCTTCTTGAGAGGAAGTCAAATCAAAGATGAATGTGGTTGGCACATCCCCCTCAGGTCCTAGAATGTCAAATTGGAGAGGCTCAACTGGCAGGGGAATCAAAGTAGAAGGAAGCACGAGCCCAGTATCTAACGCATCCACAAAGTCAGACTTCATTGGATAGGCTTCAGGGGTCAGATCAAATATGAAATTTTCTAATGAAACCCCTTCATCACACTCATCACTCATCTGAGGATTTTTAACCAAATTGTCCACAAATGGGGTGGATAGAGGAAATATAAATGATTCCAACCCGGCCCTTTCATCATAGGTCAGATCAAACTGAATATTATCAATCAAAATTTCCAAAAATGGGGTCGGTAGATGAAATGAAAATTTTTCTAATAAGACCCCATCATCATGTTCTTCCAGGGAAGGAGGATATTCAGGATATTGTTTCAGTAAATCAACAAGATTATTACTAACAAAGTAATCCTTCTCGTTATTGATTTCCTCAATTGAGTTGTTTGGGCCATTATCTTTTACAGTACTATTCTCAATCTCAAAACATTCGTAGAATGGGGTGATATGATCATCATTATCCTTGAAGCCACCCCCTTCTTCCTTTCCTTCCTGCATCATGGTATTACGTGCGCACTCCCCCTCATTCTCAATAGTGAAATCGTGAGCCAAAATGACAGGCAGAAGACTGTCATCATCATCATCATTCACATATTGAGGGGGTTGGTGTAATGTTGAAGGAGAGGGTTGATAAGTAGACTGAGAGTACATGTTTTGAGGGTCAAAGCAGTGGCCCGGTGAATCACTCCTAGTATCCATGTTGAATCCAAAATCTGGGTGAGATGAGTTGAGCTGAAGTTGAGGACACAGGGGCCGCCCGTGGCCTTCTTGGGGTGAAAGTGTAGACAAATGGGTTTGGATTGTTTGGTCCATCCAAGGAAAATTTAGGTGATTGCTCCAGCCAGACGTAGAATTATCGGAAAGGGTATCACACTGGCATGGAGAGAATCCTAGGCCATTTTGGACCTGTACTCGGATGACTGGAGAGAGTCGGGCAATAGTAGGACATTCACTCACATGGTGAGTGAGACTGGCACAGAATTCACAAGCTTTCGTGAAAGTATGGATTGGGTTTTCAGCCTGTTTGACATGTCCTACAGATTGTTGATGAGATGAGATGGAGGCAAGTTTATCGAATTTTCACTCAAAATTTCAAACAAATCATACGCCTCATCTTCACCTTTGCTCAAAAATGCCCCTCCACAATATATGTCCACCATTTGTCTATCATAATCGGATAACCCCTCATAAAATGCAAATATAATTTGCCATTTGGGCAACCCATGGTGTGGACATTGACTTATTAGATCCTTCAATCTCTCTCTAGATTCATGAATTTGCTCTCCCGGACGTTGAGTAAATCCTATAATCACCTTTCTCATCATGTTGGTCCGGACTATGGGGTACATTTTTTTCAAAAATTCTAACTGCATATCTTCCCAAGTCCTGATAATCTTTCCAAAACTCCTTAACCAACATTTTGCTTTATCTTTCAATGAGAATGGAAATAAGATCAACTTAAGGGCATCATCATTAAAATTCTGAATTTTTATCAGGGAGCAAACTTCTAGAAAATTATCTAGATGCCTATAAGGATTTTCATTGAGATTCTCATAAAATGATGGGAGCATCTGGATGAGACTAGGGCGAATTTCATATTGATCAACAAGAATGTCAGGGAGTTGAATACAGGTTGAGGGATTGTAAATAGAAGGAATAAAGTGCTTCAGCATAGGCGCGGGTTTGTTATTTTATTTTATTTTTTTTGAAATTTTTTTTTATGCAAACACAAACAAATTAACACATCTAATGACCTAGATGCGACTCAGACCTACAAATAGGGTTTCACAAAGTAACTAAAGTGCAACTGAAGTTCACCCTCAATATTTCCACCGGCCACGTAAGGGGTGGGGTAGTGGGAGGCTCCCCCTACTTTCGTAGGGACCTAATTATGTCAAACCACTAGCCCGCTTAAGGCGTTTACCGTCCAACCGTCTTACCTTAGGCATCGGTTTTCACAAGAGGGTAAACTCAAATCGTACTAAAAGCACAGTATGATCCTAGGGCCAATGTTTACTGACTTTTATTTAAGGCGTAGGTCATGCAAAGATGCAAGGGAAATGTGGTTTGTGGGCTAAGGAAGGGTGATGAAATCCTCACCTTATGTTATTTAAAGGTAGTGCCCTTAGAATATTTTGAAATGAAATACTCACCACAATTTCAAACAAGCGGTTCTTATGCAATATGCATGCCATAATCGGATAAGTAAAACGTACCTTGCCCCTCGCAATCTTCCAAATGCAATGACAGGAATTAAACAAAGAAAAATTATATGCTAAATGATGCATGACCTAGAACATGTTGTGTTTGGTTTCTATTCTTGGAATGAATTTTTTTTGTATTTTGGTGCAAGTATTTTTTTTTATTTAATGAACCTATCTAGCCAGCACAAGAATTTCTTTTGTTTTGATGTTTTTTGATTTTTATAGAGTTTTCAAGAATTTTGCAGATTTTTGTTAAAGATTTTTCAGAAAGTGGAAAAACAGAACCTGTTCCTACGTTTCTGCCCTTTAGCTTCAGGTATGAGTTTCCTCTTTCCTTGATTTTTTTGATTTGTTTTCTTTTTCCTGCAAAATTAAAATAGCAAAATCAATATATAGATATACACATCAAACACAAGAATATCCCAACATGCAAATATTCCATCCCTGACAACGACGCCAAAAATTAGATGCGCTCGACAGTCATCGTTTAAAAATGTCGTGCCATACAAATTTCAAAATTTATACAACCGCACTCACTCACTTCGATGATTTGGAAAATACGAGTAAAGTGGTAAATACGGGTCGATCCCACGGGGAGAAAATTTGAATGTAGGTTGGAAAATACCCTTATGTTTTGGAAAACCAATTTCTTTTGTTTGATTTGAGTGCGATTACAACTAACGGAAATGAAATTGTAATTTGAAAGAACAAGAGATAAGTTAAAGAAATATTTAGCCAATGAATTGAAGAATGCCGTCGTTTCCTCGCCGAGTCTTTGATGAAGATCGCTCCGCCTTGGAAGTCGACGCCGTGAGATGATTTGAAGAAGACCACCGCTTTGGGTGTGAGTGAAACACTTATGAAGAAATAGGTTGGATAGAACAAGTTTGAAACACTAAGTTGAAAACATAACAGAATTTCATTGAAAATAGGGGTTGGAAGAAATAGAATAACTTAACATCTAAATAGAATTAAAAACAATGGAATACATGAACGTTGTAGAGAATTAAAAGATGAAGAACTTTGATGAAGACCACAGAAACAGAAAATGAAAGGAAGACAATGAAAAACTTGAACAATCAAGATGTATCGCTGTTGGTGAACAATAACTGAGAGAAAAATAGAACAGTAAAGAATTAATTCTAGAGCTCAAACTAAGAAGAATTTGAAGAAGAGCAAGAAGCACAAAAGTTTGATCTACAAGAGAGGAACAACTTTTATGAAGAACTCAGAGTAAAATTATGATTGTAAAGGCTTCAAAATGACAAATTGGTGGAGACTATCACTTCGGATGAACAGTCAATGCATAGGACAGCACTTAAAAGCACAGAAAATAACTTTTAAAATAGAAGGAATTGGATGAAATGATAAAAATATAAGCTGAAGAACACTTACAGATAGACAACTTTGTAGAAGATAATACATTTAAATAAAGATCACACAAGCTTTTAAATTGACTATGAAGAGCCGAAATGGCTAAGAGTACACTGAAATTCGTCAATACAAACTTAACACAAACTTCAAAACTTAAACATAAAAGCTCTCAAAATCTATCTCTACCAAATCCACAAAGCAAAAACTTGAAGAACACTTACAAACTTGATCAATCCATGGCTTACTAATCCTAGCTATCCTCTCTTCCTAACCTCCTAACAACCCCATTACAATGAAAGCCCCCCCTTTTTATAGGGTGTTCAAACAACAACCCTATTCTATATGAACACTTTGCCAATGTGAACAACTAATTACTGCATTTGTTGACTCCAAATTGTGTGCCAACATGTGTTGTACACTTGGCTATTTTTTTCTGATTTTTCTATAATTTTTTTTATTTTTTCTAGCCCTTTTTCCTTCTCTTTCTCTCTCTTTCTCTCTCCTGGCCGGCCGCGTGCGCCGCGTGCACCGGCCTCTCTCCTCCTTTCTTCTACCGCCGCGTGTGAGACGCGGGGGCGCTGTGCGCCCGTCGACCTCGCCGCTCCACCTCTCGCGCTGACCGCCTCCCGCGCTGACTGCCGCGTGGGCGGGTTGACGGGCCCCCCCCCCCTCGTCACCCGTGCCCGCCGCGAAGGCGGGAAGGGGGGGGGGGGGCGCTGCGGTATATATATATTATATATATATATATATTACATATATATTATGCATTAATAGCTTTAAAAATCCGTAAAAATATCAAATAAATTCCTTTTTCTTCTATATTTTTTCTTTTCTTTTTGAACAACTCCTTGGGCTTTTGGCCCAGTTCAACATATAATTTTATTTTCTTGTATTTTTCTTTATATTTATTTCTTGTAGCTTCCCTCGTACCGAGTGCCTGCATAAATAAGTAAAAATAGTTATTAAAATTATTTATTTTTAAAAAATTAATTATGTGACTCTAAATTAAAAGTAAGTGTGATACGTGTATATTTATTATTATTTAAGCTCATAAAAATGTGTATAATCATAAATTAATATGTAAAAATACACACTTATCACTGTACTGGACCTAATGGACTCTGACCATTGTAATATCTCAAATTCCCATGTACTTTCCACACCACTCGCTCTGATACCAACTGTAACAACCCAACACCCGGATATCGGGTAAACCCGATACCACTTGGATTTTGAGATGCCACCCAAGAGCTATAAGGCTCCGAAGGGTTAGTAAGGTGTGTGGAGGTACATTGAAATTTCAAATAAAGCAGGAAACAACTACATAATTATGATTAGGACTGTTAAATTAACAGAAATAAAATTATATTTTCAATTAAATAAATTAACTATAAAGCTAGCAGACAACTACAAAGTCTAGTCTAAAATAAAGTACAGTCCACAGGAAAGAGAAACGTACTATAAAGTCGGGGGTAGCCCGACACTGGCAAAGCTGGCACTAAGAACCATCGCACTGCGCCTCCGAACCACGAGGAGGAACTGCTACACCTGAAAAGATAGGGGTGAGCCTCATCTCATTGGCTCGGTAGGGGTCCCGCAGATCCCCACCACGAAACAACAATGGTAACAACAGTGCTAAACAACAACAACAACAACGGTAACAGGAGTAACAGCAACAACAAATGCAACAGCCATAATGACAATAGCCAAAGAAACCACGGCTAAGCTGTAGATCCTATTTAAATCCACTTACATTAAAAATAAAAAAGAATAAAAATATGTTAAGAGTGGGGGGAAAAGGAAAGGGAAGCATATGTGGGATGCGAATAGGAGTGTGTGATCGCCAGAGACCGCGGGCCTCAAAAGGGATAAACAATGAATAAAAGGAGGGATCGCGGAATACCTTGAAGCGTGGGGAGATGTGAGTGTCTTCCTTCTCTTCCTATCGGCCGGCCGATGGAGGGAGTTTCTCTTGAGATTACCCTTGCAAAATAATAAACAACACCAAATAAAGAATGGATTAGCAAACTAAGGTGTAGTATCAAATCCAAATATGAATATAACGTGAATAGCATGGAGATGAGCACACCTGTTGGGTGTTGCCCTTTAAACCCCTATGCGAAGGGTAACGAAAAATATGATGAATGATGAATAAAAATAAGAAGATAAAGTGTGCAAGCGTTGCACTATGGAGCCTCAACATGGTTGAGAAGAGAGAAGAAAATAGAGATATGATGCATGCGTTGTGCTATATTCAATAAAAGAAATAGAAAAGGAGAAGAGCCTGGGGAGTAGTTCTCCTGTGCTTTGGCTTTGGATGAGCGTTCGGGAGGAAGCCTCTAGCGGGATGAAGCTTTATGCGTAGTGGGTATTTCCTCCTTGAGCCAGCAATCGGGCAGCACCTCCCCTCTGTGTATGAAATCCGGCCTCCTCATGAACAAGAGCCGCATGGATTATTTATAGGGAGAGATCTGATGGCGATTAGGATAATCATCCACGGAAGGAGATAAACTTGGGAAGAGTTCTCCCCAACTTTGAAAAGCCACTAGGACTCTTTCCCTAGTTGAAATGGACCTCAAAACAAGGAAAGAAAGAGCCATAATCGAACACGAAAGGTTACAGGGAAATGGCATCAGACACCGTGGTCGCCCATTGAATGGGCATCCACCCAAAGAGTCGCTCATTCCAAGCCAGATTAGAAATTTCTAAAATTAAGAAAGAAATCGCGTCTTGGGTACCGGACGCGAATTAACAATTTCATGAATTTTGGATGAATTAAAAACATCAAATTTAGGCAAGGAAACACGCGTCTACGGACCCAGACGCGTTCATGAATAGGCGACAAGACGAGTGGACGCGCTTTTCTTGAATTATTTAGGGAAGTCGAATATTACCAAAAATCGACAAGGAAACTGCGTCCATATGGACATACACATTTTTATTGAATTTCAAGAATTTGGTAATTAATAGAAGAAATAGCGTCCTGATGAGAAGATGCGTATTCTTGAATGTCGGGAATTAACGAAAAATAGCATTATAAATCACGTCCGGACGTACAGACGCCTATTCTTGAATTTATGAAAATTACCAAAATTGAAAGGGGAAACAACGTCCATATGGACAGATGTGTATTCTTAAATTTTGAAGAATCTGATAATTATCAAAAATGGAAAAGGAAATCGCGTCTACTCAATCGGTCGCCCATTAAAAACGCGTCCAAGTGGTCTGACGCCGTTAAAAAAAGTTTGCGGAAGATTGGAGAAAAGCCCAGGAAAAATCTGGTAAAATAGGAGAAAGTTGAAGAAAGTTGAATATTCAATAAAAATGGGGAAAACCACTCAAATAAGTTGATTTGAGGGTCAAATTGGGCATCACGGTGCGATAGAAGATATGCTCAAAGTAATGCCAATTTTAGCGTTTCTACAGCTACCCCGCCTTGGCTTCTGCTTTGCAAGGGAGCAGAGTGAACTGAAAAGTAGATGCCAAGGTGTGATAATATACACAATTAACACCACCTGATGAGAATTTAATCAAAAGCTCAAGATGAAGCAATCTCAGGAGGTTTAATGAAATCAACAATTGTTTGGATAAAGGAGGGAGTGAATGTGCATGCGAGCACGAAGGAGATAAAAAGAGCGATCAACTTCCAATGCGGTGGAAGTACCCCAGGTCACAAACCTGTGAGTTTCACCATTGGAGAGCAATTACCAGCCAATGTGGACGTACTGTAGTCAAGGCGGCTCTAAGGAAAAAGAGATTGAAATAAGAGTGGATAGAATCCAAATAAAGGAGTTTTAGAGAAAATAGCCCAAAACAGCGACAAGGCGAACTAAGGATCCAATTTGATAATGAATATCTCATATCTTGAAAATTAATATCATTTTGACTCTCAAAATCAACTTATCAGAATGATTTTCCCAATGTTGATTCAAAGTCCTATATGAATGCATGCAGGGTTAAAGGAAAAATTAAAATAAATTAAAATAGAAAGATAATCAAGGATAATATTGTTAAGCTGTCAAGAATGAGTCAAGAAACCCATTCATGAGCTGACACTAAGCCGAAGCCCGTTTATCCGCGCACCAATTCATAAAAGGGAACCATCATCCCCAATCTTGGATGGCTCAATGGCCTATCCGTGGGACTAAGATTCCTCTAGAATCATCATTATTTTTGATGAAGGGGAACTCAAATTCCAGATTTACTAAAGTCACAAGGTCCTTGATACAATATAGTAGCGTAGATAACATATAGTAAAATGCATACATGGAGATGGTGATAGCAATAGGTATGAGGGAACTGAGATGGAATGCAGACACCGTGGGGCTTGGATGATGATGCCCGATCGGTGGGACCAAGAGCTTCTTCCTGCGCTCAAAAAATTCATTAGTCAAGACATAATGAAGCATAAAGCAATTGAAGTATAGCAGCTATGACAAACTTAAGCATGTAAAGCATGAATGATACCAAAAGGCATGGCATAATAAAGCATCAAAGCAATGACCATTATAGCGTGAAAACATGGCATCGAAGCATATACATCATCAAAACTTTAGCATTGTTTATCATGAGATGGACCAACTTGACTAATCGGTGGAAAGATGTGGATTGGATGATCAAAAATGCCCAGATAAAAAATTTGGCAAGAACGCCTTGTAGAAGAATGATATGCAGGGCGGCCAGAGTAATCAGGAGATTTGGCAGTGAATTGCTCAGAATGACAGGAATAATCAGACTCGACATGAATCAGCAAGAATCACTCTGAAGGATAGGGAGAGGATAATCGAGAGTGCCCAGAATGGCAAACTATGGAGATTAATGTGAGTCAACAGTGATGTGGGTGAGAAGAGGACTCATCCCAATTTCTTGATATTTTTGTAAGAGTGTCCCTACAAAACAACACCATCAGAATAATACAATGCATTTTTTTTAGAATATGCAAATTTTTATGGTTTTGAAAAATATTCATTTTTTTGGATTTTTTTGAAAAAATATTCGATTTTTTTGTGGATTTTGATTTAGGCAACACCAATGGGTATTCAAATTATTGGTCGGGGTTCTCGTTCCTTCCCCTTTCACTAAGAACTACCCAAAGTTGGGTGTGCATTTAAAGGTGACGCCTGTGGGAACGCGGATTTTTTATTATTCTATTTTTTTATTTGATTTATTATTTATTGATTTATTGGCGTGCCAGTCACCGGAGTGACGATTTTATTGTGCGCTCGATCTGACTTGGTCAGTCGATTGTGAGTGATCGTGTCTGGACCAGAAGTCCGTCATACCATAAAGGCTATGACGTTAATTACGTCCCCCCTAAGGAGGACAACCCTTGATTAAACGCTAAAGATAGGAGGATGACAGCGGTAAAGCCGCGTGCTCAAAAGAGACGGAATTCGTTCTCTTGTAAGACGTTAAATGGATTTGACAAAGCAGGAGTTTGTTATTTTTTTGGGATAAATCCGACGGCATATTCCCACCATCTTGGACCATGCCAAGCGGGGAATAGGAAACCACCCATGCAGCGGCAGGGTGAGATCCGTAAAAGATCGGGCATAATTGACCCGGAATCCGAGTAAGTACTGGCGTGATATGACACGCTCCATGTGGGTGCGGTGGCGCATCTATATCCCCCTTCGAAGGGCCATCGGGGAGCATGTAGGGACATAACTCCGTGGGCTGATGGGTTGAGAGAGAGAACATCACAGCTACCTGGCAAGGTATGTGTAAATTTCGGCAGCATGTCCCCTCAACTTGGATTATGCCAAGAGAGGATAGGTCATCATCCACGGAATGCCGGGATGACGACCGAACGAGGATGGGCACCGGGCCCCGGGACATCGCTTGCCTTTATACCATCGATTAATATCCTCTCGAAACCCCTCAAGACTCATGCAACGACATGGCCCTTTGGGTTCATGAGGGTGGAATCCGGATCGGGAATGAGGACTGTAGGGGAGGTCTTCCCCAATAATGTATCATCTCAAGGCATCGACGACGGTCTCTGAACATCCCCGAGACATATGTGTGAAGAGATCAAAAGGCTGACAACTGGTAGTGCAGAGATGGGCCTCTGACTGGACTTCATTTGGCCAAGATGAAGGGTCTCGGCGGTGGCTTTAGTTGGACTGAAGAAGGCTCTCGGCGTAGGGCTTACTGGCCAAAAAAAGGGGGGTCTCGGCATGGGCGGAGTTGGCCTGTAGGGGCTCTCGGCGTGGGACTTCCCGGCGCGCCCATTACCGCGCCGGGAAGGTGGCGCCGGGAAGGGCTGGGAGGTTTGCATAAAAAGGGGGGTTGGCTTATAGGGGGGTCTCGGCATGGCCTTCCCGGCGCGCTCCCGGCCGCGCTGGGAGCCTGGCGCCGGGAGACTCATGTGAATGGGGTTTGAATGGCAGGGCCACGTGGGGTTTTTTTGTCGTTTTAGCTGAGGAGGAAGGCCTCTCGGCGGGACAGCTCTCGGCGGGGAATTTTGCACGCCGAGAAGATGGAATTGCTACAGGATTTCATGGTTTACAGAACTCAAACGATACTCTGTTTCTGGGATTCCTGAGCTTTCTGGCTACGATTGAAGCCGAATTTGAAGTGCAAGAGGGGGGATTCAATGGATGCTTCTCTGAGGAAGGGCCAAGGGGGATCTGGAGGGTAGAATCGATGGGGGAACGAGATCATCGTCTGGATTTCTGAAGACTTTATTTATTTCTACCACCGGCCGTCTGGGGATCAAGAGATGACTGTCTCTGATCCCCTGGACGAACCCAATAGCATCTAAAAATCGGTGACTGTGGAACCTTTGGCATCGAAACTCCAGACCCTAGTCATCCAAGGGGTTAGAATGGAGGGTCGAGAGATCGAGATCGTCATTCGCTAGAATCCGAGGGATAGCAGCGGTCTGTGGAATCGGCATGTCCTCTCGTATAGCCGGCAGTTCAGGAATCCAAGAGATTGATGTCTCTGGTCCTGGACGGCACAAAGAGGAGCCTTAAGGGGCCTTGTGAGAAAGCTCGAAAGGGTGCGATGGATCTGCCCTCGAGACAGGAAGGGGGAAGGTGACAGAACCCAGTAACCCATTAGATAAGGGTAGGGGTTCTGTTCTCATGCCTCTGAAGAGAAGATTCGTATGAATCATTAGACATTTCGCATAAACGATAAGCATACACGGAGGAACGAAGAGCAGATACCTCAATCAGAGGGGAACAGACATTTCAATCAGAAGATCCCCAAATGGGTCACGTTGATATTTCATTGCATTGCTCGAAGCCTTACACTGATTGTAAAAGAGAAATGCAAAATAGAGAGAGAGACGGAGCTTGAGACCTAAAACTCGCTAGCTACATTTGATAAATCGAGAAGAAAACTCGCTAGATTACATCAATAGAAAGAAAAGACAGCATGGGGAGGGCGGTGCATTGACTCCTCTCCCTCCCCGGAGTAGCCCACTTGAAGCTTGTCTGCTTCTTCTCTTCTCTCGGCCGAGGGGGGCTCTCTCTTGGCAGGACTCCCTCTCGATTCTTTTTTTTCTTTCTCTATCTTCTTTTTTCTCCGATCCCTCTCCCCCTCCTTTTTTTTATATGTTCGAAGATAGGGGTTTTTATAACCGTTTCCCCCCTTCTCGGCAGGCTTCTTCACGGCGCGCCCTTTGGGCTTCCCGGCGCGCCTGCCTTCAGCTTTTCGGCACCACCTTTTGGGCTTCGGCAAGTGACTCTCGGCGCCAATATTACAGGCCCAATTAAAGTATTTTAGCCACTTTCACAGGCCCGTTTGGGTCTTTCAAGGGCATCCTCACCCAAAAGGGTCTTCCATTGGTGACACAGCTTGTGTCATTATTACGGTTTTCATCAGTCCGTAGACAGGGGTTTCATTAGTCCGTAGACAGGGGTTTCATCAGTATTGCCATCTGAACGGTGACAAAACCGGGTATTATCTTATCGATATCGTCACTTGAATGGTGACGAGCTCGGACATCAGCTTTAGTCTGGAAAGACTTCAACCGGGTGTATAATCTGTGGATACGATTCTTCTTCTGTTCTGACTTTGCAAAAGCCTTTACAATCTTCATCTGCCGGTACCAGCTTCATCTTTATCTCATATTACATCTGTCGGTAAGCCGACATCTGACTTACCCTGACATATCCTCTGTGGATTCTTGGACGAAGCAGTAGTACATCTAGCATTAGAGTGGGCTAGAAGGTCTCATCAGTCGAGTGACTGCTGCTTTACCAGTGCTGCCGTCTGAGTGACATCGGCACCGGGCATCAGCTTGGCCGACAAGGGTTTTAGCCGGGTGAATGGTTGACGAGCTTCATCAATGGTCTTTCACTATTGGTCCGACCTCTTTTCAATTATGCTTCCACCCTTGTTCATTTTCAAGGTGTCAACAAATGCCCCCCACCTGCGGGCGGCGTAAGCGCAGAATAAGCGGCACGGGGCTTGCAGGTGTCTTTCATCATTCGAGGGTATCTTCCTCAATTTGTCTTCAAGCCGGTTCTCAGATCTGATCATCTTGTTGCAACAATATTTTGCACACTTATCTTTCCTTTTCATATTTTTCATTCTTCATATTTTCTTTATTTTCAGCAATTTGGAGCTTCTCGGCACGGGGCCATAGGCTTCTCGGCACAAACTTTCTCGGCGCGAGCCTTCTCGGCGCGGAGCTTCTCGGCGCGGGGTTCGCGTTGCTTCTCGGCGCGCCTTGGGCAGGGCTCTCGGCCTGGGCTTCTCGGCGCGCCCTTTGGCCGCCTGGAGTTCTCGGCGTGAGGGGATCTCGGCGCGCCCTTTGGCCGCCTGGGGTTCTCGGCGTGGGGGGCTCTCGCTTGGCAGGAGAGCGTCCACCCCTTCAGAGAAAGGATAGGGAACTCGCTCCACCGCGTGACGGCATCCGAGGAGGTGCTTGAACCGAATTTGTTGGTGGCAGCAAACGTCCTATTGGCCATGTGTGCCATAAGGGAGACGAGTTACCGGAATGCAAATGAAGAGGTCTCATCAGAGTAGACGTATGGTCTAGGCTGGGTAGAGACTATCGCAGGTGGGACATTTGAAAAAGGATATGGGGCTTTCATCAGAACGGACATAAAGTATGAACTGGACAGGTTTACCATTGGCCTGGGCGATGTACCGATCAGCCAACGGTTGACTTCATCATCGATATTGAGCTTATATCGATGCAAGGGGGATTTTAGAATAGACGTAAGGTCTAAACTGGATAGGGTTTCATCATTGATCGGGCAAGGTGCCAATCGATCAACAGTTGGTTTCATCATCGATATTGGGTTTATATCGACGCAAAGGGATTTATAAGTTTCATCAGAATAGACGAAAGGTCTAAACTGGATAGGGTTTCATCATTGATCGGGCAAGGTGCCAATCGATCAACAGTTGGTTTCATCATCGATATTGGGTTTATATCGATGCAAAGGGATTTATAAGTTTCATCAGAATAGACGAAAGGTCTAAACTGGATAGGGTTTCATCATTGATCGGGCAAGGTGCCAATCGATCAACAGTTGGTTTCATCATCGATATTGGGTTTATATCGACGCAAAGGGATTTATAAGTTTCATCAGAATAGACGAAAGGTCTAAACTGGATAGGGTTTCATCATTGATCGGGCAAGGTGCCAATCGATCAACAGTTGGTTTCATCATCGATATTGGGTTTATATCGATGCAAAGGGATTTATAAGTTTCATTAGAATAGACAAAAGGTCTAAACTGGATAGAGTTTCATCATTGATCGGGCAAGGTGCCGGTCGATCAATAGTTGGTTTCATCATCGATATTGAGTTTATATCGATGCAAAGGGATTTATAAGTTTCATCAGAATAGACGAAAGGTCTAAACTGGATAGGGTTTCATCATTAATCGGGCAAGGTGCCAATCGATCAACGGTGGGATGTACGTAAAGGTGTAGGTCTCGTCAGGACAGACGTAAGGTCTATTCCAACAGGTTTTATCATTGATCGGGCAGTGCGCCAATCGATCAACAGCAGGTGGGGTTTGCCAAGAAATGCGTAGGCTTCATCAGGACAGACGTGAGGTATGAGCTGGACAGGCTTCATCAGAATGGTGATAGGTTTCATTGTCGGTGTGACATTTGAAAGAGGGTGTGTAGATTTCATCAGGACGGACATAAGGTCTTTCCTAGAGAGGTTTTATCGTCGGTGGGGCATGGAGCCAGATGACCAACAGAAGGTTTTATCAGCGAAGGGGGAGTAAGGGCAGCGTGCCTGTTGGCATGGAACTTTGAATCACCACATTACTGACCCAAGTGCCCTTTCAGGTTTTCACCGGAGCCAGCCCCCTTTTGCTTTTGCCCACGCGCCCTTTCGGGTTTTCACGTGGCGGGGTACCCGATTTTGCCTGCAGTGCCCTTTCGGGTTTTCACCACAACTGGGTTTTGGCCATTTTTGCCCTTGTTCAGAGTATCTGAACAAGACTGGCGGGGTATCTCTATTTTTAACCCCATTTTGTCTCTTCTTTTCTCTTCTTTTTTTTTGGGACTTTAGCTTCGTAAATTGTTAAGCCACGTGCTCAACTTGTGTATGTATCATCATTGATGTGGGTGCTGACACCAATACAAGGGACATAAGGTTTTCATCGTCTGCCTAGGCGGAAGGCCTGGGTCGACTTGAGTGTGTTTTATGGCTTAGACGTAAAGCCGTTCGCCGAGAGCATGGCTGTATCGTTGATGTGGGGATTGCCATCAACGCAAGGGAATGGGATTTCATCATCCATCCAGACAGAAGGTCCGGATCGGTTCGAGGATGTGTGTAGCAGCTTAAGCACGAAACCATTCGCTGGAAATATAGGTTTCATCGTTAATGTGGGGTTTAACATTAACGCAAAGGGATGAGGTTTTATCATCTATCCGGACGGAAGGTCCGGGTTGGTTTGAGAATGGGTGTAGCATCTTCATCAGAGCAGACGGAGAGTCTACCCCGGACGGGCTTCAGCATTGCTCAGGCGGCGGGCCACCCCATTAGTAGCTGCTTGTATCATTAATATTGGGTCTACACCAACGCAAGGATTTTATAGGTTTCATCAAGATAGACATAAGGTCTAAAACTGGATAGGTTTCATCGCTGATCGGGCAGGGTGCCAATCGATCAACAGCAGGTTTCATCATCGGTATTGGGTTTATACCAATGCAAGAATTTCGTAGGTTTCATCAGGATAGACGTAGGGTCTAAACTGGGTAGGTTTCATTGCTGATCGGGCCGTGTGCCCGTTAATCAGCAGCAGGCTTCATCACGGTGGGACAGGAAGAGACACGCGACTCTAGTCGACATATACGTAAGGTCTAGACCTGACAGGTTCCTTTGCCGGTCGGGCAGGGTGCCCCGTTGACCAAAGGTGGGTTTCATCATCGGTATTGGGTTTATACCAATGCAAGGATATCATGGATTTCATCAGGATAGACGTAAGGTCTAAACTGGAGAGGGTTTCATCATTGATCGGGCGAGGCGCCGATCGATCAGTGATGGATTTCGCCATGGTGGCACTTGGATAAGATGAACGATGGTTTTATCAGGGTAGACGTAGGGTCTACGCTGAGTGGGTCTAATTGTTGATCGGGCAAGGTGCCGGTCGATCGACGAGGAGCTTTATGGCGGGAGGTGAGGCTTCTTTTGGGACTACCACATTACCAACCCAAGTGCCCTTTCGGGTTTTCACCGGAGCCAGCCCCCTCTTGCTTTTGCCCACGCGCCCTTTCGGGTTTTCACGTGGCGGGGTACCCGATTTTGCCTGCAGTGCCCTTTCGGGTTTTCACCACAGCCGGGTTTTGGCCATTTTTGCCCTGGTTCAGAATGTCTGAACAAGACTGGCGGGGTATCACTATTTTTAACCCCATTTTTTTTCTTTTCTTTTTTTCTTTTATTTGGTATGCGAGCTGAGAGAGAGAGCAGCTTGGGCAGGGCGAGATGCCACTGGACCAAGGAGAGGGTAGCTCGATCAGGGCGGAGTGCCATTGACCAAGATGAAGTGGCCTGATTAGGGCGGAGTGCCGCTAACCGAGGAATGGGTAGCTCGGCTAGGGCGGAGTGCCGCTAAGCCAAGGAAGAGGGTAGCTCGGCTAGGGCGGAGTGCCGCTAAACCAAGAAATAGGGTAGCTTGGCTAGGGCGGAGTGCCGCTAGACCAAGAGATGGGGTAGCTCGGTTAGGGTGGAGTGCCGCTAGACCAAGGCATGAGGTAGCTCGGTTAGGGCGGAGTGCCGCTAGACCAAGGCATGAGGTAGCTCGGCTAGGGCGGAGTGCCGCTAGACTAAGAAATGGAGTAGCTTGGTTAGGGCGGAGTGCCGCTAAACCAAGAAATAGGGTAGCTCGGTTAGGGCGGAGTGCCACTAGACCAAGAAAGAAAGGTAGCTTGGTTAGGGCGGAGTGCCGCTAGACCAAGGAAGAGGTAGCTTTTGGCCCGATTACTCGGAGAATGTTGGTTGTGCAGCATGATACAGCTTTAGGTGCCTACCGTTGAGTGGCGAGAATTGGATCTCCCCTCAATGGTTGACAACCATATAGGCCCCACCTTCGTAGACCCTTTGTATCACATAGGGACCTTCCCAATTAGCATTTAGCTTTCCTTTTGGGTTGGACGCCATGACTTCTCTTTTCTTGACCATAACGAGGTCACCTTTCTTGAACTCTCGTCCTTTTACGAGTTTGTTGAATGCAGTGGCCATGCGGGCCTGATACATTTGGATATTCTTCTGAGCTTGGAGGCGCTTCCCCTCCAATTCAGCAAGTTCTTCTAATCTTCTTTCCGTATTGGTCTGTTCGCCAGGGGCTAGGTCATATTGGACCGCCACTCTGAGTGACGGGACTTCCAGCTCCAGCGGGACCACTGCCTCTGAGCCGTACACCAATGAGTATGGTGAGCACCCTGTAGGTGTCTTGAAGATGGTGCGATATGCCCATAAAGCTTCATACATTTTCTCTTCCCAATCCTTCTTGTTGGAACTGACGACTTTGGGTAGAAATGTACACAAGGTCTTATTAAAAGCTTCTGCCAACCCGTTTGCCTGTGGATTGTAGGGAGTGGAGGTTCTCCATTCAATCTTATACTTCTCGGCAAGCCGATAGATTTTCTGATTTCTGAAATGACTTCCATTATCAGATATTATTCGGTTAGGGATTTCGAACCGGAAGATAATGTTTTGCTTGATGAATCTGGAGACCAGCTCACCAGTCACTTCTCTTAATGCTATAGCTTCCGCCCATCTGGAGAAGTAATCTGTTATGGCCAGTATGTACTTATGTCCGGCCGAGGAAGTTGGCAATGGCCCGACTACATCAGTTCCCCATTGTGCAAACGGCCAGCTAGGAGCTGTAGGGTGCAGAGTTGTAGGTGGCCTTCTAGGCACGGTAGCATGCTCCTGACACTTCTGGCATGACTTTGCAAATTTACAGCAGTCTTCAAACATGGTAGGCCAATAGTAGCCCAGCTTCTTGATTTCTATCTTCATTTTGGGGCCAGCCTGGTGGGCGCCTGCTGTCCCAGCATGTACTTCTCTCATCGCTTGCCAAGCTTCCTCAGTGGACAGGCAGCGGAGTAGAATCTTTTTGCGTGCATCCGCCATTATTCAGAATAAAGTTCCATTTCTGAATTCATAGGAATCTTTGATTCTCAGGAGTTTCATCTTTTCCTCCCTTTTCTGTGGCAGCTGTTGGTGCAGAAACCACTGTAGCAAATGCTGTCTCCAATCAGACGCCTGTACTGCGCTGATAGTGGCAACTTCTTCATCTTCGGGGCACCCTTCTAGCATACTGGGGACCTGCCGCCGGTTCATAACAATGATGTTCAGTGTTTCATCTGGCGGGACTGCTAGCGAGCTGGCCAGCTTTGCCAGTCCATCAGCCTGGGCATTATGTCCACGGCCCACATGTTTGAGTTCAATATGATAGAACTTTGCCATGTGGCGTACAACTTTCTGGTGATAGGGATTTAGTTCTGGCTTCCGCACTTCGAACTCCCCTTGGACTTGTTTTATTATCAACATCGAATCCCCAAATACCTGAAGCATTTGGATACCCATGTTGAGGCTGACATTGAGTCTGATTATCAGAGCTTCATATTCGGCTTCATTATTGGTGCATGGCTTGTTTATAGAACAGGAAGTATGCACAACCTCCCCCTCTGGTGATTTCAGCACAACACCGGCTCCAGCCCGTATTCTGGTCTTTCCATCGGAATCTGTCTCCGTTCTGGATGCTCCATCAAAGAACAGTTGCCACATAACTGGCTGAGCTTGACAGGCCTCGAGTGTCTCATCATCGGGTAATTCAGTCCCCAACATATCATTCTCCGGCACAGGATGCTCTGCGAAGAAATCAGCCATGGCCTGTCCTTTTATTGCCCTCTGGGGTATATATGTGATATCGAATTCCATCAGAATTACTGCCCATTTGCCCAACCGGCCTTTCAGTACTGGCTGAGTCAATATGTATTTGAGTGGATCTGCTGCAGATATCAATCTGATTTCATGTGACAACATGTAGTGTCGGAGCTTTTTGACAGCAAAGACTAGTGCCAAGCAGGTCTTCTCTATGTAGCTGTAGCTTTCTTCAGTTCTCATCAGCCTCCTACTTAGGTAGTACAGGGCTTGTTCTTTGCCTTCCTCATTTATCTGTGCCAGCATTGCCCCCAGGGAACAGTATGTGGCTGCGATATACAGTATCAAGGGCCTGCCCTTAATGGGTGCCCCCAGCACCAGAGGGGTCTTGAGATATTCTTTTAGCTTCTCAAAGGCCTCCTGACACCCATCGTCTTAGAGGAACGGTACATTTTTCATCATGAGCTTGTGAAAGGGGTGACATCTTCCCGACAGATTTGATATGAATCGTCGGACGTAGGCCAGACGCCCCTGCAGAGATCTCAGCTCGTGCAAATTCCTTGGTGGAGGGAGCTCCTGGATAGCCTTAATCTTGGATGGATCAATTTCAATACCCCTATGTCGGACAATAAATTCGAGGAATTTTCCACTGGACACGCCAAAGGCGCATTTCATAGGATTCATCTTGAGTTCATATTTGCGCAACCTCTGGAATACTATCCTTAGGTCTCGCAAATGATCTTCTCTTTTGCTGGTTTTTACCACCAGATCATCAATGTAGCACTCTACCTTTTTGAAGAGTAGGTCATCAAAGATCTTTGTCATGGCTCTTTGGTAGGTAGCACCGGCATTCTTAAGGCCGAACGTCATCCTTTTGTAATGGAATATCCCTTTTGGAGTGTGGAATGCAGTGTGCACCCTGTCTTCTTCAGCAATCCATATCTGGTTGTATCCGGATGACCCATCCATAAATGACAGTGCTTCATGACCAGTAGTTGCATCAATCATGACTTCAGTGATCGGCACTGGGAAATCATCTTTCGGGCAAGCCTTATTAAGGTCCCAGAAGTCAACACATATTCTGATCTGCCCATTCTTCTTCTTTACGGGCACTATATTGGCTAGCCATGTGGTATACTGGTTTTCTTCGACAAACCCCACATCAATCAGCTTATCAACCTCTTTGTTAATCTGATTTATCAGTTTAGGGTGCATTCTCCTGGAAGGCTGCTTTACAGGGTTAGCCTCTGGGTTTATTGCCAATCGGTGCTGTGCCACATCAGAGCTCAGTCCCGGCATTTCATCATATGTCCATGCAAAATAGTCTCGGAATTCTTTCAAGAACTGTATATATTGCTCCCTGACATCTGGTTCCAGCAGTGCGCTGAGGAATGTCGGCCTTGGTTCATCCGTGGACCCCAAATTTATTTCTATCAGCTCATCGACGGTGGCTTGGCCTCCGTCTTCGACTTCGGGTGGGGCTTCTTGCAAATCAATAAAGCCTCCCGGGATGTAATCTTCCTCAGTTTCATGCTCCTCTGTTTCATCGTACTGGTCATCAGCGGATGCTGGTGCATCATATAGGGCTAATATTACCGGATTCTGTTCAGTCTGTCCCGAGGACGAGGCTAGTTCAGCAGGAAATTCAGAAGTGGACTCTTCCGTTCTTAGAGGCTCTTCTGATGTGGGCTCCCCTGAAAGGTCATCATTCTGTAGAGCCCGGAATTTTTCTAGGATGCGCCCGAACTCCAGACACTCCTCCAGCTCTCTGGCTATTTGATCTTCATCCGGGGTTCCCGTATCAAATTTTGCTTCAGCCTGGAACAGATCCTCTTTGGAAGATAGGTCCTCCCAGTACCAAGCCTTCTTTGTCTCATCAGATGTCTCTGCTTCTGACAGGTTGTCTGAGGCTTCATTGCTTATTATGGATTGATAAATGATTTCTTCATCTTCCGAGGGGTATTTATCATATCCTACCTCGGGAGGATCGTCATGCTGGTAGGAGACAGATATGACATCTACCTCAGCCTCATAGTATTCCTGGAGGGTATAACCCAATCCCGGGTGTTGAGTGATCTTCCTCATTTCTTTACTATCTCGAGGCGGATCCCACAGTTCCTTGAATGCCTTCTTCTGAGCAACATGCTGCATTGATGGCATTTGCATCTTGGAGAACATTTGTGAAACCTGTTGGGTAGTATAATCCAAGCCTGTAATCGGTACCATCAGGTTTGCAGCTTCTTTAGGGGCCACACAGTCTTGATCATCTTCTTCGACTGGCTCCCCGGTGTAGAATATAATAGGAGGTTCGCAGAAGCGTGGGATTTCCATAGTCTTCAGTGGTAGCACCGTTTGGTACTCAAGGCTGACGATGGGTTTAAATAAACCCTGCGGCACCTCCACCTGAGTGTACTTTTGCTTCATTTCTTCATCGAGATTATCCGGGTGGACGCTAGGAGGGGTAACCCGAGCAAAGTCACCGGCATAAAAGATGTGAGATACATTATGCTTCTTAACATAGCCCTTTGGTGGCGGCGGAGACCAACTTTTTGTCTTTGTCACCGGCCTCTTCTGGCTGACCACAGCCTCTCTTTCTTCATCCTTCTGTGACACCTCGGTGTAATAGGATGCATCGAGCATATGGCACTCGAATACTTCAAAGGGATGTAGATTAGCAAACACCCTTTCTTCTTTTCCTTCATGGCAATATTTGATGCACTGGTGTAGCGTGGACGGCACTATCTGATATTCATGCAGCCATGGCCTTCCCAGCAGGGCTTTGTACGTGGTATTGGAGTCGATCACATAGAATCGTACCACGGTAGTGAGGTCTCCCAATGTGAGGTTGAAATCAGCTACCCCAAGAGGTGTCTCACACTTTTGGTTGAATCCTGCAATCTTCATGTCTTTGACCTTGGTGAGCTGCAGATCAAAGTAATATTTCTGATAGATGCGGTATGGGAGAATATTCACAGCAGCCCCTGGATCTATCAATATCCTGCTCGATGGCTGACAGTTCAGGGAACTCCTCATATACAACGGTCTGTTATGACTGGAATTTGGGATCAACATATCATCTTCTGTGAATGTGATCGAGGGCCCAGAATTCACTTCTGTCAAGAGTGCTTCATATTGTGCCGGTGACTGCAAGGCATCAATGATGGCTTGGCGGGCTTCTTCGCTCAAAGGGAGGATCTCCCAGATGGAAAACCTGGTAGGGAGCTTCTTCAACATTTTCATGATCCGGCTACCCACCCGGACATTGGATAGCCTCATCTCCTCCACCCAATGGGGTCTTGGAGGTTCATGTGGTGCCTGTGGCCTTTGATGCCCGGCGCCAGTTTCATCCTCTAGGTCGATTCCCTGGGATGTTTCTTCTATAGCAACGGCCCTTGGCTTTGCTAAAGGGTTACTTCTTTCATCTTCTTCATGCTGCTTCTGCTTTCTATCTGCCGACTGCTGGCACTTGTTGTTTGTAGCTGGGATAACCTGCACTGACTGTTCGTTCTCCAGACTGGACAAAAATTCCAGGAATGAAGGGGCTTCATCTGCTTTTCTTCCCTCCTGGTATAAACTGGCAGGGGGAGGAACCTGGACGCCTCGCATCTCTGGTTCCGGGATTTGATAGGGCTGCTCCCCTCTGAACTTGATGTTATGGTTAGCTGGTGGTGGGCGCCCCCATTTTCTCCCAGAACGTGTTGCATGGGCCGAGGTTGAGGCCTCAACATGGTTGGCTTATAGCGGGGCACTTGACGATTCAGCCTCGTCACTCTCCCCGGGTAGAGTAAAGAGTACCGACAGAGTGTTGCACTGTACTGTCGCGACTTTCTTCTTTTTTTTGGACTTGGGTCGTCTCTTCTTCTTCTGGGAATTTGGCTTTGCTGGCTCCTGCCCCCAGAAGGGCTCAGTCTCATCTTTTCTTTGTTCTGCCTCTGGCTGCTCTTCAATTTTCAATTCCTCGAGCTGTTCCCAGAGTATACAGTCTTTCACCAACAGGTGCTTGGGCTCTTTTTGCTCATATTCGTCGAGCTCATTGATATACTGTTGTAGACGCCTGGCTGCAGGACTTACTTCTTTATGTGCAGGGAGGGGAGTTTGTCTCCTCCGGTTGTGAGTAGGGATCCGGATGACTGGTCCGGTCACAGCTGTACGCCATACTGGCTTTATTGGAGGCGGCTCGGGCCTTGGGGTGACACCCCGGATAACTGCTCCGCTGGTACTGGCTGCGGGAGTCTTCTTTCTGCTCTTTATGGGTATCATCTGCCATCCCTCCTGATCCTTCTGTGGGGTGAGGAAGCAAGCTTCATAGGTATGCCTGGTGCATTCTTCAGCGGCTTCCTTGGGCAGCTGTTGGTAGACTGAGATCATATTGGCAGCCATTCTCCAAGGTGGAGGCTCATGTGGACGAGGCGGCTTCACCTGGTAATCTCCCAGCTGCAGCTCACCCTTCTTAACCATTCCTTCCATGATATCTTTGAAGACATAACAGTCCTCAATCGCGTGCCCCAGCGCACGGTGAAATGGACAGAACAGCGGATCATCTTTCTTTTCCGCATCTTCGGGTCTCTTTGGTTCAGGCAATGTTACCTTATTGAACTTATATGCCCAGTTAAATAGTGCTACCGTCTTATCCTTGGGAAAAGAGTAAGCCTTTTTTCTCATCTTGTCTCTCAGAGAGACCTTGTCTTTTCTTTCTGCTGTGTCTACCATTGGGAGAGCTTCATCTGCCCCTTTCTTCCCTTTTTGTTGTTCAAAGGTTCTGAAATTGACGGTGTTGGCCTCAGAGTGTGATGGCCATCGATCATTGGATTTTCCCTTCGGCATAGTGGGAGCATTGGTGGTCGGACGCTTGGACAAGAACGTCTCGACTTCCGCTACTATATTGTTCAGTCGGTCAAATGTTCTAACATCTGCACCGATCATCTTTTCTAGCACCTCTCTCCTGAGGCTTTATTTACATATCTGCACTGCATCTTCTTGATGGGGAGGTCTTCTACATTTCATAGCCAAGTTCCTCCACCTTTTGATGTAATCCAGTGCTGTCTCATCCTGTTTCTGCTTGGTTGCATACAGTTCTGCTATAGTGATCTCTCTTTCTGTGACATGAAATCTGTCACGGAACTTTCTCTACATATCAGGCCAGTCAACCACCGACCCAGCTGGTAGGCTCGAATACCATTCAAAGGCTAACCCAGTGAGGGATGAGCCAAAGAATTTGAGTAGATAAGCTTCGTCGGCTGCCAAATCACCCATAATTGTGGTGTAGTAAGCTATGTGCTCCCTGGGGGAGCCTTGGCCATTGAATTTCTCAAATTTTGGTGGCTTACTGACGCCCGGAGGCAATCTTTTAGCCGCATACTGGGGCGGATACGGCACCTTGTACACATCGTAGGTGCTGCCATCGTCACCAGTCTTCTCCGACAGCTTCATCTCCACAATTTTCTCAATCATCAGCTTGTGGGCTATGGCTGGATCTATCTCCTCTGGGAAGAAATGAGCTTGTTGCTGGCTGTGAGGAGTCGTCATCACAGTTGCGCGCAAGATGGGCGCGACAGGCTGCGTCTGAGATATAGAGGGCTGAGCCACTGTCTGCTGTGGAGTAGGCTGGCTCGGTGCTTTGCCCTTATCAGCCAGGAGAGGATTAGCAGGGGCAGCCATTTCTGTAGAGCTGGAAGTTTTCCCCACAGGCTCAGCCTGTTTGGAGACCGGCGTAGCTTCATGTCTCTCATTGAGCTGTCTTCTGAGAGCACTGATCTCCTGCTGATATCTTCTAAACATCATCTGGATCATGGGATCGAGGGTTGATGGGATCTGTATATCTTCTGAGGTCCCTTCAGTATCATTAACGAAGGGATTATCCTCTTCTTCCGTTGTCACCACGTTGACTGTCATAGTGGTAACTCTGCGGGCTGCATCATCAGCTTTCATCTTATCTTTGGCTGCCTGGCCTCTTCTTGTGACGGGACCAGGTCTGGTTGCCAGCCTGAGCAGTTCATATGGTTGGGTTGGTAGCATACCTTGCCCCCTGGCAATTCCAGCCATGTTACAGGCGAAGATTTGCATTCTTCCTTTCTGCCTGTAAACTTTTCCTTTCGCCTGGTCGGGGTATTCGAGTCGGTCAAAGACCCATACTATTTCTGTAGCTTCTTCCATGTACAAGTCTTCTCTGTCATATCCGGCCCTGAGGCCTTCTTCATAATCATTTGAATCGGAGGAGGAGACCCCGACCATCAGTTCTTGCAGAGTTTCTTCTTCTTCTTAATCCATGGTGCGCAAAACATGGGACAATCTTTGTTGACCTAGGGCAGAGTTCCCTAGGTAATGGAAGTAGTCTTGGACCACTTGCTTCATCTCCTCCGGATTGTGCCTTTGTGGCTCGGGTTGGAGTATCAATCTGTCCTGGCTCTTTTGCTGATAAGCCAGTCTCGCCACCTGAGCATTCAAATGCTCGGTTCTGGAGTATCTGAAGATATCAGCCTGTCTGGCACAGGCTCTTGGTCTTCTTACAGCAACCACAGTGATTGGTTCACTTCTTCTCACATTGCCAACTTGGCAGTAGTTGGCAGCAGCATCATGGTTCTTTCTTTGCCATCTTCTGCCCCCGGCCCCTGAGCGGGTGGCAGTAAAGTCCTCCTTCTTTTCATACCTTCTACCCCTCATCATGGGGCAAGCAGCAGTCATATTCCTTCCTTGACCCTCAGTCAAATCTCTCCTCCCCCGGGTCTTGGGGTAGACAGCAGTAGCATTTCTTTCATCTTTTCTCTCTTCCCTTCTGCCCCCTGCTCTGAGGCGGGCAACAGTGACATCAGTAAGATTCTCTCTGTCTCGAGCTGGGACCCAGCTCTGTATCTTCTTCGGCCGCCAGGCCTGTTTGTATCTTGCTGGCTTGGGTGCCAGCGTCTTCCTTTCATCAGCTTCCCGGTTGGCCCTCCTGGTGGCCAGAACTTGGAACTTGTTGTTGGTCGGGATGGTCGGGATAATCCTGTCCGGACGGATCTCCGTGGGGCGGCCGTCAAGGTTCACCCTAATATCACCCATCATCATCATCTTCCTGGAATTGGAAAGACAACGGTTAGCAGCGGCACACCGGCTTCTCCGGTTGGTTCTTTTCCTCTTCTGGGTAGCAGCGGGGACCATGTCCTTCCTTTGGACATGATGGACATAGCAGGAGACAACGGTGGAAGCTGTCTTCTTCAGTAAGCTAGCTTGCTCATCAGTGGTCTGCGTCGGGGCACTTGCGGCAGTGCCTTGCTCATCGTTGTCGACCTGTAGAAGGTCGGTGAAGACGAGGCCCAGGCAGTTGGGCAGCCCGACAGTAGGCGGCATTGATCCGAATGTAAGAGGTACCGCCAGGTAGCCCTCTCGCACATGCATGTCAATCGGTTGCTGGTCGAAGCAGACAGACATGATTCCAGCCGTCATTGTAGATTCCTAAAAATGAGGAAAGTGGACGGAATCAGAGGTTTGAGGGGGGCCCGCTGGGCCTCCTACTTTAGCGTAAAGATGAAGGGAGACTCGGTCCCACCGGGCGTGCCAGACTTGTGGGAACGTGGATTTTTTATTATTCTATTTTTTTTATTTGTTTTATTATTTATTGATTTATTGGCGTGCCAGTCACCGGAGTGACGATTTTATTGTGCGCTCGATTTGACTTGGTCAGTCGATTGTGAGTGATCGTGTCTGGACCAGAAGTCCGTCATACCATAAAGGCTGTGACGTTAATTACGTCCCCCCTAAGGAGGACAACCCTTGATTAAACGCTAAAGATAGGAGGATGACAGCGGTAAAGCCGCGTGCTCAAAAGAGACGGAATTCGTTCTCTTGTAAGACGTTAAATGGATTTGACAAAGCAGGAGTTTGTTATTTTTTTGGGATAAATCCGACGGCATATTCTCACCATCTTGGACCATGCCAAGCGGGGAATAGGAAACCACCCATGCAGCGGTAGGGTGAGATCCGTAAAAGATCGGGCATAATTGAACCGGAATCCGAGTAAGTACTGGCGTGATATGACACGCTCCATGTGGGTGCGGTGGCGCATCTATATCCCCCTTCGAAGGGCCATCGGGGAGCATGTAGGGACATAACTCCGTGGGCCGACGGGGTTGAGAGAGAGAACATCACAGCTACCTGGCAAGGTATGTGTAAATTTCGGCAGCATGTCCCCTCAACTTGGATTATGCCAAGAGAGGATAGGTCATCATCCACGGAATGCCAGGATGACGACCGAACGAGGATGGGCACCGGGCCCCGGGACATCACTTGCCTTTATACCATCGATTAATATCCTCTCGAAACCCCTCAGAACTCATGCAACGACATGGCCCTTTGGGTTCATGAGGGTGGAATCCGGATCGAGAATGAGGACTGTAGGGGAGGTCTTCCCCAATAATGTATCATCTCAAGGCATCGATGACGGTCTCTGAACATCCCCGGGACATATGTGTGAAGAGATCAGAAGGTTGACAACTGGTAGTGCAGAGATGGGCCTCTGACTGGACTTCATTTGGCCAAGATGAAGGGTCTCGGCGGTGGCTTTAGTTGGCCTGAAGAAGGCACTCGGCGTAGGGCTTACTGGCCAAAAAAAGGGGGGTCTCGGCATGGGCGGAGTTGGCCTGTAGGGGCTCTCGGCGTGGGACTTCCCGGCGCGCCCATTACCACGCCGGGAAGGTGGCGCCGGGAAGGGCTGGGAGGTTTGCATAAAAAGGGGGGTTGGCTTATAGGGGGGTCTCGGCGTGGGCTTCCCGGCGCGCTCCCGGCCACGCCGGGAGCCTGGCGCCGGGAGACTCATGTGAATGGGGTTTGAATGGCAGGGCCACGTGGGGTTTTTTTGTCGTTTTAGCTGAGGAGGAAGGCCTCTCGGCGGGACAGCTCTCGGCGGGGAATTTTGCACGCCGAGAAGATGGAATTGCTACAGGATTTCATGGTTTACAGAACTCAAACGATACTCTATTTCTGGGATTCCTGAGCTTTCTGGCTACGATTGAAGCCGAATTTGAAGTGCAGGAGGGGGGATTCAATGGATGCTTCTCTGAGGAAGGGCCAAGGGGGATCTGGAGGGTAGAATCGATGGGGGAACGAGATCATCATCTGAATTTCTGAAGACTTTATTTATTTCTGCCGCCGGCCGTCTGGGGATCAAGAGATGACTGTCTCTGATCCCCTGGACGAACCCAATAGCATCTAAAAACCGGTGACTGAGGAACCTTTGGCATCGAAACTCCAGACCCTAGTCATCCAAGGGGTTAGAATGGAGGGTCGAGAGATCGAGATCGTCATTCGCTAGAATCCGAGGGATAGCAGCGGTCTGTGGAATCGGCATGTCCTCTCGTATAGCCGGCAGTTCAGGAATCCAAGAGATTGATGTCTCTGGTCCTGGACGGCACAAAGAGGAGCCTTAAGGGGCCTTGTGAGAAAGCTCGAAAGGGTGCGATGGATCTGCCCTCGAGACAGGAAGGGGGAAGGTGACAGAACCCAGTAACTCATTAGATAAGGGTAGGGGTTCTGTTCTCATGCCTCTGAAGAGAAGATTCGTATGAATCATTAGACATTTCGCATAAATGATAAGCATACACGGAGGAACGAAGAGCAGATACCTCAATCAGAGGGGAACAGACATTTCAATCAGAAGATCCCCAAAGGGTCACGTTGATATTTCATTGCATTGCTCGAAGCCTTACACTGATTGTAAAAGAGAAATGCAAAATAGAGAGAGAGAGACGGAGCTCGAGACCTAAAACTCGCTAGCTACGTTTGATAAATCGAGAAGAAAACTCGCTAGATTACATCAATAGAAAGAAAAGGCAGCATGGGGAGGGCGGAGCATTGACTCCTCTCCCTCCCCGGAGCAGCCCACCTGAAGCTTGTCTGCTTCTTCCTCTCTTCTGCTTCTTCTCTTCTCTCGGCCGAGGGGGGCTCTCTCTTGGTAGGACTCCCTCTCGATTCTTTTTTTTCTTTCTCTATCTTCTTTTTTCTTCGATCCCTCTCCCCCTCCTTTTTTTATCTGTTCGAAGACAGGGGTTTTTATGACCGTTTCCCCCCTTCTCGGCAGGCTTCATCACGGCGCGCCCTTTGGGCTTCCCGGCACGCCTGCCTTCAGCTTTTCGGCACCACCTTTTGGGCTTCGGCAAGTGACTCTCGGCGCCAATATTGCAGGCCCAATTAAAGTATTTTAGCCACTTTCACAGGCCCATTTGGGTCTTTCAAGGGCATCCTCACCCAAAAGGGTCTTCCATTGGTGACACAGCTTGTGTCATTATTACGGTTTTCATCAGTCCGTAGACAGGGGTTTCATCAGTCCGTAGACAGGGGTTTCATCAGTATTGCCATCTGAACGGTGACAAAACCGGGTATTATCTTATCGATATCGTCACTTGAATGGTGATGAGCTCGGACATCAGCTTTAGTCTGGAAAGACTTCAGCCGGGTGTATAATCTGTGGAGACGATTCTTCTTCTGTTCTGACTTTGGAAAAGCCTTTACAATCTTCATCTGCCGGTACCAGCTTCATCTTTATCTCATATTACATCTGTCGGTAAGCCGACATCTGACTTACGCTGACATATCGTCCGTGGATTCTTGGACGAAGCAGTAGTACAGCTAGCATTAGAGTGGGCTAGAAGGTCTCATAAGTCGAGTGACTGCTGCTTTACCAGTGCTGCCGTCTGAGTGACATCGGCACCGGGCATCAGCTTGGCCGACAAGGGTTTTAGCCGGGTGAATGGTTGACGAGCTTCATCAATGGTCTTTCACTGTTGGTCCGACCTCTTTTCAATTATGCTTCCACCCTTGTTCATTTTCAAGGTGTCAACAACGCCCTATAGCCGATCGCCCATGGTTAACGGTGCCTCTCCAAGGCCATACTTGAGAAACATTCAGCCGCGGAGGGAGAAGAGAAGAAAAATTGGAGAGAAGCCTTATGCATGATGGGAGATATCGAGACTCGAAATCCTTCCAAGGTACTGAAGTCCCGCGATCATTGACACCCAAGAGGGGGGTGAATTGGGTGATAAAATTTTTTAAGAAAGCTTTACCCAATTTGAAGTTTATATGATGAGATAGCAACTATCAATTTAGATCCGATGCAAAGGAGAATAGATCTATCAAAATCAACCACTACAATAGCTCTTTGGTACTAGGCGGAGTTACGGAATCCGAAGATTCTCTCACACAAGGTGTTATCTTTCCGACAATACTAACCTTGTCGGTCCGAACCCAGCTTTTGATATACCAGAGATCTATTAGAGAATGATCAATTAATTTAGATCTAAACGAAGAAATTAGTAGATGCAAATAATTTAACTACGTAAACATGCATAGAATTGAGATAGGAGAAAAGGATCAAACCACACAAGAGACAGTAATGTTTAGGTGGTTCGGATGCAACGACGGCAACCTACGTGCACCCCTCACGATCTGTGAGGATTCACACACTATTTTGTAAAGAGTTACAAGATCAAAACACACACACACACACTCATGTGAGTTCAGAACTCCCACAAAGGTTCACAAGTACCGAATCACACAGAAATGTGAAGAAGAGAAGAACCACACACACACAAACATGGATCTGTGTAGATCCATACATACACAAGTGTTTAAATATTACAAGAACACACACTTGAAGCTTGATGAGGAATGTAAGGAAAAATACAAAATGAAAACTTCAAATTAAAGCTCCCGCTTAGTGGATAAAGATTGTTTTGGATGTAGCTTGCTCCTCAACTTGATCTTCACTTGAATGGCTTGCAGATGAACTTGAGAACCTTGCTCTTGGATGAAGAACTCTTGGACGTAGCACTATTCACGGAGCTACAGTAGCAGCCCTCTTTCTCCCCTTGATAGCCTCCTTGAGCTTCCTTGAGTGATTAGGGTTTTTGACCCCAATGAGATGTTTTTATACATCTTGGATGGTCAAGAGACAAGCCAGGAACTAGATCCTCAAATCATGGCATGTCTGGTGGCTTTGGGAGTAAACAAATCAATGAGATAACCTTCCCACGTTCAAGAACCAAAAAGTCAATTTTTGCTGGTTCGGGAGGTTCGGTCGACCGGACATAGGTGGGCGGTCGACCTAACTTTTACAGAATGAGGCTTTTGAACATTGGAAATTTCGGTCGACCGGTCTAGGAGGGGCGGTCGACCAAACTGTGAAAGTTGTGTAGATTTCTGAACGCTGTTAATTTGGGTCGACCGGCCCATGCCCTTCAGTCGACCGGACTCTGGAAAATCTACAAAATAGCATAGTTCAGTCCATGAAACATATCCAAATATTGAAGACGTGTGCTTGCAAGATAATCCATATAAGATTAGCTTGTTTGGACATGATCGGGGTGTTTGTTAAGGCATGATAAGGTTGAGCATTTGCTTTGGTGAAAAAGATCCTCAAGGAGGTTTCACCAAGTTATCAACATATTTGTAATGCCGGGATTTTGTTATCATCAAAATCAACTGGAGAGACTCAACGATCTCCCCCTTTTTGATGATGACAAAACTCTAGATTACAAGTACATTGACATACCTTTAAGCAAACTTGGAGCTAAGCAAAGCCGTTAATCCACATGGCGAATAAAACAACAATTCTTTTCTTTAGGTGAAACACCACAAACCATTCAACACCTTATTTTCCAAATAGATAGGAAATGAGAACCCAGAGCCAATCATTTGAGATCAAATACCAACTACATTCATTCCATCATTTCATTACAAAGTACATTGATGCTAGAGAGAATGCAAGGCTTCTAGACATCATGACAAGGTAAATGCAGAAATGCATAACTGATAGACTCATAAGATGACAATGACTCAAGGAGAAAAACTCACAAATGATCATCCATGCAACACACCAGACAGGCATGCATAAACTATATATATGACCTGCATAACTACTTCTCCCCCTTTGGCATCATCAAAGGAGGGGATATACAAAAAGAGAACCCAAAAGACATAAAACCCAAAGACACAGACTGGAGGAGGAAACTAAAGAACATCCTTAGTGGCAATCTGCAGGAGGCTGTTCGTCTGGTGGAGGAGGAGGCACATGGCCAAGGCGCTGCCAAATATCTACAAGTAGGTGGTCTTGATGTTGAAGGTGGTGCTGGATATGGGTAAGGGTTTGATCCCTATCATAGTCACGGCGCTGCATGTTCAGGAGAATGCGGTTCATAGCATGAAAAGCCTCACGTGAATCTTCATGGCTCTGGGTGAGGGTGGTCATGTTGGTGGAGAAAGTGTGCATCTGAGTAGCTAAGGAGTCCAAAGCAGTGGAGAAGGAGTCTGGATGATGTGGCAGTGATTCCAAAATGGTACCCATGGTTGCTATGTTGTCCCCAAAGGTAGAGAGTTGTTTCCCAAAGGCATCCACCCGAGTCTCCAGCCCAGTGAACCGCCTGTCAAAAGTCTCATAGTCTACCCAAGAGTGCTGTCCGTCCCCCTGAGTAGAAGACTCTCCATGATAGAACTGTGGTGGAGGAGGCATCTCAGGATCCATGTGATGAGGTGAAGGTGGAGGAGGCTGCTCCTCAGCCTGAACTGGAGGGGGAACATCCCCTTGACCCTGCTGCTGCTCTTGTTCCTGCTCCTCCTCACTGTCAGCTTCTTCCCCATAAATTGGTATATCTTGGCGTAACTCACCATCGGGACCATAGTAATATACAAAATCAGAGAATATTTTATGCTCATTGTATATATCATCCTGTCGAACTCGAATAAAAAATTCACCACCCAAGTGAATCCCAGTATATACAAACACGCCTGTCAGCTGTGAAGCATAGGGTAAGGATCTCCTTAATTGGGTTCGACATGTCCCTATCAAGTCTGTCATGAGCCGACCAATGTTTACTAGGCTTAAATTCATGACATGATTAAAAAAAAATTTGTGAATTTCTGTGACTTCATTTCTGCTCCCACTTTTTGGATAGATAAGTGAGGTGAACATGTGGTGCACTATCCTCTGCAGTGGTGGAAAATAATTTGCATTTAAGATAATCAAATCACTAACAACACGCACATAGTCACAGTTTGTCATAGCAATAAATGTGTCCTCAACTGCGCCATGACCAAAAATCATGTCAGCACCCCTGGCTGAGACGCCTAAGGCTCGCCGAAAAATATCGGGAGTGATATTAATCTCAATGTAACGCCCGAGAATTTTCTAGGAATTTTTTAGATTTAAATATAATTATTAAGCATTTAAATAGACCAAATGGGCTATTAATTGAAAGGTGGTTAAATTAAAACTAATTATTTAGGCCATATACTAATCCAAGAGGATTAGGCCCATTTTGACAAATCCAATTAGCCTAAATTAGAATTTTTAACTTTGGCCCATGTTCTAGAAACTTGGAATGAATGTATTTACGGAATTAAGGAGATAAGCAGGAATATTTTAGGATTAAAGGGTGGATAATAATACAAGAGTTTGAACTGGTTTCAAATTCGGTGCCCAAAATCAAAAACGGTCTACCGTAAGATCGCAAGCCACTGGAAAACGGTCTCCAAAATGATCGCTAAGCTCTACAGATTCTGCGAATAGAAGAAAGTGTAAAAATGTTGAATTTTTAGCGTCCAAACTCCCAGAAATCGAAGTGGATAGAAGTATAAGCAGGTTTAGAACTCTTGAGGATCAATCTTACACCTATTAAGGACTCTAGAATTGTTCAAATCCATGAAACCCTATAAATAGACGCCAAGACCTACCTGCACGACCCTTACATTTGGCTCGCGTGGAACTCAGGTAAAGAGGTCGAATTAGAGGTAAGTTCCTTCTAGGAATTTGTTCATTTTAGTTAGATCTAACTTTCCTCAAAATTTCGTTCTAGGAGATCAAGCCTACAGGGAGATAGAAGCTTGCAAAGACGCTGGAAACTGTGCAACCGACCCAGGAAGATTAGGAAAGTAGAAGCCATATACGAGGTAATTAGAAAGAGGTTCTTTATAACAATTTGTTCCTTTTAGTACACTCTTCTTACCCTCCAAATTTCACATCTTAAGGTCAAGAGAATCGAAAGATAGAGGGACAAGAAGTTATTACTTCGGTTCAGGACGTGCAGAAATTAGGGTTAACTTCTAGCCCTAAATTCTAAGCCTAAAGCCCAAAACAGAGGTGGGTTATCTCATGCATGGCTTAAACATGACCTTAGGAGTAAAAGCCCTCAAGTTGCAGTCATTTTCATGCATTGTACTCATTGTATTTCATGTTTTATTTTGATTACGCATCTAGGGTTAACTTGACATGCATAGTTCATACCTTTAATAATGAAAGTAATAAATCATGATTTCCCATGCGATTCCATGTCCTAATATGATGTTATCAGGCCTTGTTTACCTGATTGGCACATTTTACTATGCATCCATCTGCCTTAGATTAACCATATCTCGGTTTTTATTTCTGTTTGCAGTAGCCAGGAAGAAACGGTCTTCCACAAGATCGCATTTGTTTCCTTAGCGGCCCCTCGATAGACCGCTAAGCCCAGTGAAACGATCATCACGAGACCGTTTGGTTTTCTGAATTTTGTATTTATGTTAACCCGAAACATAAAGCATATTAACCTTATTTATCATATGATAAGCCTAGCTATTTAAGTTTTACACCTGTTTTAAGTATTGTATTCTTATACTTGGTTATATATGTTGTTCATCCTAGTAGAATTCATGTTCTTTATGTACTTGAGATTATTTTAAACTTATGTTAATTTCATGCCAAAACCATATACTCTTATAAGTATATTAAATTTCACATGGATCATGATTTATCTAGTTGATTTGATCGCTGTTTATCATGATTATTCCTCATCTATGAGTCATTTTCTTAAGTACATGGCATATACTCCGGTATGTGACCATTAGTTACAAATTGCACACTAAGTACACATTCTTGGACTTGAAAACCTCTCCATTGGATATTCCTTCCAAAGGACTAGGTGATCTTGTTTTAAGGCCTCCATAAGTCTCCGCGAGCCTGGGATTCCCACTAGGACGCCGAGTTGGTTGTACCATAAAAGCCGAATTATCTAGAAAGCACTTTACCGATATTTTAATGAGTTATGGACCTTAGCGGCCTAATGTATGACCGCCAGAGTCTGTTAGCGGCCTATTTCTAGATCGCCAATGTTACCTAGCGGCCCTGCCCTAGACCGCATGTTTAATCCATGGTTTTACCTTTGGGTTGAGTATTCCTATGTTCCAGATGGTCTATTCATTATCTAGAACTTGTCACCTTATTCCAAAGATGTCTAAATAAATTATGGAAATTAATGAATGTACCGTTATGCTGCCGAATTCTTTCCAAAGCATGACCTAGTTATTAATGCATTCTTTGAATTCTTATATTCATATTTGGTGCATTCTTCCATTGACGTTGTATCACAAAACTATTATTGAACTTGTTACCTTATTGGCCAACATTATTATTATACTCGTGGAAGTAGCTTCATTTATACTTGAAGATGCAATTCGAGCACTGATTGTGTTCAAGGGCTCTATGCTAGTCCCCTCGACTGATTGTCGGAAACATACTGTAAACCATGGGGTATGATGTTACTGGTGTCGCATTGCGCTGGGAGTACTTTCTTTATAAATAAGTGAAGATCCACGAATATCCACAAATATTCATGAAGTACTTACAAAGCAAAAGTACATTCTTGCGTGTTACATGACTTTCTAGTGCATAGCCTTTATGGTTATGAAAAGTACATTCTTGTTACATTCTTGTTCATGGAAAGGCCAAAATTACATTCTTGTTATATTCTTATTATATACTTGCTCAGTCATATTCTCATATCTTGTTTTGACCATATCTTGCTTTTTTTTGTTCTATTCGCATGTTTTACCATATTCGCATGATTTAACTATCTCTAGAGCTAAAAATGTTAATCACTTTAAGATTGCCATCATGTTGATACGAAGATACCTACTGGGCAAGTGTGCTCATTACCTACTTTCTCAATGTTTCAAGAAGGATTAGTGAATCGGATTCAGATTATACAAGTAGCGGGTCAGAGAGCAATTGAAGGTCATATGGACGAGAGAAGCCTTAGTTTTCTAATGTCTAACCAAGTCATTTTGTAATTTTTGTTTTCTTCAGTCTATGGTGTAAGAATGTTAAGAGTCAAATGTCCTATGTATATTGACGGTTATTTATATGAAATAAAGATGAAGGTTTTAGTGAATTACTTGTGCAATTACTTTGTGTGATTGTCTGGCGCTCTGATTACATTACTTACAAGAGGCTTACCATGTCGGCTGTTCACGTTCCCGATTGTTTCCGCTGCATAAATCACAGGGCGTGACACTCAACACCTTGAACAGTCATGTATAACTCTTCACCCCTCTCAACCAAATTTCCATAAAATTGCTGTACGAGGGTGGGATAATATCGAGTGTATCTAGTGACAAAATCTATCCAACCCTCTTGAACTTCAAAAAGAGCACATAAATTGGGCAAGATCTCGTTCACCTCATTGAAGTCGACCAGTCGAGGGTCAATAATAGGACGAGGAGGCAACCGAGGTGCACGATGAGGTGCAGGTGCTCGCTGTGGTGGAGGAGTCGGGGCCTTTCGTCTTTGACGGCTTGATTCTCCTTGGGCAGGACGCCGAGAACTCCGTCGAGGTGGCATCCTAGACCAGAAAACTCACCGAAAATCTTTGAAGGATCAAGCTCAACCCAGGGGATGAAGATGGACCAAAAGGGCACTCCTAGGGCTTGGAATGAACTTCTCCACAACCTGGAACCTTGGGTACATCTTTACGAACGCACGAACGGCCACGGAGATATCGTCCCGAAACCGTGATGAATCGACCGGATGTTGTGCGGGTGAAGGAAGAAGTAGGTTTTTGGGTTAGGGAAGTGGAGATAGGTGGAGGTGATAGAATGAGAGAATGGGGTGTTAAGACCCCTTATAAGATGGTTCGATTGATGTTTCGGCCGGGCCGGTTCGTGAAGTTTGGTCGACCGGACCGGGGCTGTCGGTCGACCGAAGTGGTTGACCTAGCCCTAAAAGTTCATTTTCATCATTTTTTATTTTGTGTTTCTTTTTGTTTTCTTTTTCTTTCCTTTTTTTTTTGTTTGATATGAGCATCATTAGCCGACCTTCTAAATAGAACCAACATCATGAAGTGGAGAGAGAGAGAAGAGATGGGGTTTTGAGGAAAGTTCTCTAACTCCCCCTCAGAAAGTGCCTTAGGTCCAGAAGTCATACGGGTCCATAGTTATTTAATCAAGGAATATTCATCTTTAGAGGGATTTTTAAGGAGGGTTGTATGTATAAATACACTCAAACATGCAGGGATGTAAGTACACACAAGGTATCGAAAATAAATTCATACAATATGCATGTTAATCTACCCTTTATGCATATGAGTTTCCAATTTTTAAATGTAAATGCATCACGCATCCTAGTGCAGACCTAAGTATGTATGCTCTCACCTTTACACATCCCAAGTTCTCTTCTTATCTTGCTGAATTGATCCTGGTTTAGGGATTTTGTGAAAATATCAGCTAGCTGATTGTGTGTGTCAATGAAGTTCAATTCAAAGACCAATTTTCTTACATGATCTCTCAGAAAATGATGTCGAATATCAATATGCTTTGTCCTAGAATGTTGAGCAGGATTTTTTGACAAATTGATTGCACTGGTATTATCATACAGGATTGGAACACATTTTATTTCAACATCTAAATCAAGCAATTGATTTTTGATCTAAAGTACTTGGGCTCCACAACTTCCGGCGGCTACATATTCAACCTCGATCATTGAGAGAGCTACTGAATGTTGTTTCTTGGAGGCCCATGAAACTAGACATCCACCAAGAAACTGACAGTACCCACTAGTACTTTTACGATCAATAATGCATCCAGCATAATCCACATCTGTATATGCAATCAAATCAAATGAGCTGCTGATCGGAAACCACAAGCCAAAGTCTAGTGTGCCAATTAAATACCGAAAAATTCGTTTTACAGCCAACAGATGAGACTCTTTAGGACATGACTAAAAATCAGCATATAGACATACACTGAGTTGAATGTCAGGGCGGCATGCTGTGAGATATAGTAGTGATCCGATCATACCTCAAAATAGTGTAGGATCTACTATTTTACCATTTTCATCTTTGTCTAACTTCGTGGTTATGGCCATCGGAGTTGACAGGGGTGTTGCTTCAACCATCCCAAATTTCTTTAACAGCTCTAGTGTGTACTTAGCTTGATTTATGAAGATTCCTTCGGGAGTTTTCTTCACATGCAATCCAAGAAAGAAGTTTAGTTCACCCATTAAGCTCATCTCAAATTCTCCTTGCATAATTTTTGTAAATTGATCACATAAGGCATTATTAGTAGCTCCAAAAATAATGTCATCCACATATACTTGAACTACTAATATGTCTTTACCTGATTTCATAGTGAAGAGTGTTTGGTCAACCTTACCTCTTTTGAAACCATTTTCCATGAGAAATGAAGTAAGCCTCTCATACCATGCCTTCGGTGCTTGCTTCAACCCGTACAAGGTCTTCTACAACTTGTACACATGTTTTGGATGTTTTGGATCTTCAAAACCTGGAGGTTGCTCTACAAAAATATCCTCTTTGATGTAACCGTTAAGAAAAGTAGATTTAACATCCATTTGAAATAATTAGAAGTTCAGTGAGCAAGCATAGGATAAAAGAATCCGGACTATTTCTAATCTAGCAACTGGGGCAAATGAGTCGTCAAAATCAATACCCATTTCCTCGATATACCCTTTGGCTACAAGCCAGGCCTTGTTCCTAACAACCAGTCCCATATGATTCAATTTGTTTCTAAAAACCCAGCGGGTTCCTATTACGGGTTGATTCTTAGGACGCGTCACAAGAGTCCACACCTTGTTTCTTTCAAACTGGTGCAGCTCTTCATGCATAGCCTGGATCCAGGATTCATTTTGCAGAGCTTCCAGTACATCCTTAGGCTCTTCTTGTGAGATTAAGGCCATTAGATCCTCTTCTTCTACTTGCCTTAGTGATGATCTAGTTCTTACCCCATCTTGAGGATTACCGATTATGTTTTCAACTGGATGATCCTTCAAGAACGTAGAAGAACTGGGCAAGTCGGGATGCTGCACTTATTTCTCTTGAAATGTTTCAATTGAAGGATCTTCATCCTTTTCACTTTTGCTGGAGATCCCTTCAGTTGGTTCGTCCTTGGCCTTAGCATTATTTGGACGTTTGGAATTTTCATCTGCATCCACAATTGGAACAACTTGACTTGTCAATTTTAATTCAGATTCATCAAAGATCACATGAGGACTTTCTTCAACAACCAAAGTCCTCTTATTAAATAATCTGTAAGCTCTAGAATTAAGTGCATAACCTAGGAAAATCTCTTTGTCACTTTTCTCATCAAACTTACCTAGGTTAGACTTACCATTGTTCAGGATGAAGCATGGGCATCCAAAGGGTTTAAGATGGGAAATGATGGGAATCGACGCCGAGCATTAACTTTTATTTTTACATTTGAGTCCTTTTATTTACTTTTATATTCTTGGGAAAGTATATGTACAATTGTAAGGCTTTGTAAGCCAATATGTCATTCCCTAGGATTGTGTGGGTTTTTATGCAAATGTGTAGTAGGTCCAGCTAGGGGGCCCCCTCCCCTTCCCCATTGGTCCACCTCATCCATGTGGGGCTGGTCAACCATCCTAGGTGGCCATCTAGAAGGTTTGAATGCTAATTAATCACATGGGAGACAAAGGGGTTAAAATTTCAAAGGTAGGCCACCTACCTTACCTACCTAGTCAAAGGAGTGCCCCATTCATATGTAATTTATTTATTTTGAGTTTTGACCACATGGGATGTGAAAATGACATATTTCCCACAAAATTATCAGCCCCCCACCCCTTGCTATTTTCTATATAAGCCTATGTATAGTGTCATTAGAGATTAATGAAGAAATTATGTGAAAATTGCTTGAAGCAACAAGGGTGTGCCCTCTCTCCCTCTCTCCCCTGGTGTTCTTCCTTATCCAACCCCAAATTCTAGAGTGGTTCTATCTTCAATCCCCTCCCCTCTATCTCCGGTGATCATCGGTGCCGTCGCCGCCGCCGTTCGTGCCGCCTTCGAGCCGCCACGAGATCGTCTTCGGTTTTCTGTCCTACTGGATAGAGGTGCAGTTCGTGAATTCCTGAAGCCAGCCACGAGCTCAGATCGATTTGAAATTTTGAGGGTTGGTTCCTATCTTCTATCCCTTTCTCAAAAAAAACATCCAGGTTCAAAAGCCACCGTTTCATATTTTCCCCATTTCGTTCAACCCTCTATCTCAGATCTGTTCTGTCACTGTCTATAGTGACAGTAGCCCTGAGTTCTCCACTTTCGACCACCCTTTTGATTTATGTTAAACCTCCCAATTTAACTGGGTGTTCTGTCCATCGTCCCCTACCACCACAAGTTTTCTTAAATTTTTATCATCCTTCTACCTATTTTTAATAATTCATGTTCTACCGGAGCTACAGTACTTTCAGTCAGATCCCAGATCCGACCTTTGTCCAGTAGACAAATCACAGAAAATCATAGACACATCCAAACGTGTCCAAACCAATTTTTCTGTCTTCCCAACTCCATTTCCAACAACTTCTATGAAGAACACAACCCCAGATTCGGATGTCTACCTCGCGGTCAAAGGCAATCCATAGTCACGTTCTCTGCAGGTCTGAGTCTTCGGTTACTGTACAACAGGAGATTGAAAATTCCATAAGTCAAGATCCGAGCAGATCCAGGCCAGATATTTGGGCCTAGGTTGACGAACTTCAAGCTATCTTTCCAACGGCGCCAGTCTCGTGTCGATCCGACATCGGGGCTGATCGCAGCGCCCATTCTCGCCGGAGCGCGCGCCGAAATACAGAACCGGTAGATTTCCGATCGGGTTTTCCAACCGGTGCCGAACGGAGCCGCCGGGCCTCCGGCCGGCGAACCAGCGTGCCGCCATCCCAAGGAGCGACCCTCCGGGCATCCACCACTACAGCAGTGCCACCGGGTCCCACACGGCCCCTCCGGACAGCACGTGGGCCCCACCGTCACGTGTTCGGGTGTTGCCGAATCAACGCGAGAAGCCACCCGTCAACCCGAATTCGGTCCTCCCGGACCCCATTGTGTAGCCCTTTACCTCTCTGCGTGGAGTGGGCAGCGAGTTGCATTTCTGTAATATCCGTGTATAATTGTTCCGGGAGTACGACTTCGGCCGGGTCCGTCTTCCCCACGCCGAGCGCGTGGAGGTATCGTCTTCGCTCCTACACTTGGCATTTCGCTTATTTCATATATGCTTGTTTATGCCGCTGCTAGAGAGCATGTGTAGGGATATCTAGCTCGATATATTTTCATATCACCGCTGCTTCGAGAGAGAGTGAAGCCGTCCCGTGACCCGATCCGGGCACGAAAGTGCGAGCCGACCACCCTAGCTCTTGCCGGTTTCTCAACTGCGCACGTCCGACGCTTCCCTCGTTAAGGGACGATCGCGAGCTTGTCGTGTCCGTGTCTCGTCCCGCATCAATTTGGTATCAGAGCGAGTTGAGTCTAGGGTGTCAAAAAGAAAAAAAAAGAGTGTCATTTACGTCTAGTCATTAGTCCGTTTAAGTCGAGTCTAGGATCATCATATTTCTAAAACACAAAAAAAGTGTCTTTTTGCATTTACATCCCTTTACTCGGTATATCAAAAGGTGTTGTCCGAACGTTAGGCTACGCCTATCGGGAAGGCCGCACACTTGCGCGAGTGACCTTCGGGTCAATTATCTCCGCCACGTACCAAGTCTTGGTTTACGTCTAGGGTCCTTAGTGTGCATGCATTCCAACTTTGCATTACTTAGGGTCGTGTCTAGTGTCTTGCCCAAATGGCCTTGCATATCCATTCCTAGGGATCCATTCCCGTATTTTGGCAACTATGGCCCACCCATGTCGACCCGTCCAAGGTGATAGGTCCGTGTCCGAGTACCTTCGGGCATATCATAAGTATTGGTTGGAACATGGCTTGGGAGAGGAGAGCAACACGGCCGCATTTCAGTTCCGGAGAGGTTTGCACTGTTGTGCCCCTGTGGTTTTGATGATGGTTTTGTTGATTGATTGTTGGTGTGAGTTAATCAAATGTTCAGTCATCCTGCTGCTCAATTTAGAGTCATATTTGATGATCAGTCATGCTACATGTTAAACTGATGCATAAAGCATTCATTGCTGTGGTTTTAATGATTGATTTGGTTTTGATGATTGGTGTTTGATGTGAGTCACTGTGAGTCATCCTGTTGAAATGTTCATTCAGGCTTTCATATGCTCAGTCAGTTTATTTGTTTACACTGTGAATCATTGTAATTGAACTTTAAGACTGTTATCTGCCACATAAAGCTTTCATATACATTTACAGTCTATGCATTGACATGAATGGGACAATGTAAGAAGATTTGTTAAGCGTGCTTCCGTTCGTGCATACTTAACCCCGTGCACATTTTTGGTTGCCACAATGTTCGTGCATTTCTTGCTTTGAACAATGTCCGTTCACAGTCTGTCCACCTCGTGGTGTTTTCACAATTGTGTCTTCATAGAACATTGTGTATCTGTTCTACGTGTTGTCTCTCCTCACAAACACGAAAAGACTTCGTGTCGTTTAAGTTTATAACACTTCGTGTTGATCTTGTCTATTACCAGGAAATCTGCTAAGAGGTAGTACATTGTGTGTCTATACTGTTACTGTCTTTCTGTTGGTTGGCACTTCGTCTTGTTTGAGTATAACACGCAGTGTTGTACTGCTTGTCTTCATGTCGTGTGTCCGTTTTGTCTCCACTATATCTCGTATCACTTACTGTTGTTCCTCGAGTCGTTCGTAAGTTCGAGCAGTCCTGTCCTCGAGTCGTTTTTTTTTCTTTTGTGTCCTTAAGTCCTCTAAGGATTAAGTGTCGTCTCACTTCGTGTCATTCTCACTCTATGACCATTCTTCGTGATGGTTTTTGATCTGTCTCCGTGTCGTTTCACCACGTGTCAATTACTGTTCTGTCTTCGTGTTGTTTACTGTAGCAGCTCGATTTGTTCTGATGAACTTCGAGTCGTTTCCCAGTAAACCCCGTGTCATTTTGACTCCGTGTCAATGACTGTCTCTATCTTTCTTTCTCTTTCTTCTGCTCTCCTCTCACTCTCTGCTTCTTCTTCTCTTCACACTCTTCTCGAGCTCTCTACCTCTCTTCTTCTCCTTCTGCTCTTCTTCTTTCTCTTTTCTTCTTCTATCTGGATCGTGGCTCTCTGTATACGCTTTTCTTCTCGCCAACTCGATCACCTTCATCTGTGGACGAAGGTCTCATATATATAGCAGCAGCAGCAGCATCAGCCACGACGTGTGACCTCCACATTTCCAGCCCTAAGAATTCGGACCACGTGGCAGTCTCTCAGCAGGCTTCATTCCAGCCTCGGATCACGTGCTGCTCAGGTCACTTGGGAATATTTCTTCCTCGGACCTGCAAGGAGATGAAAACCATTACAAACTGAGGGCCACAATAACTAAATCTGCACGAAGTATGTAGTAGTAATTCTAGATGCACTGAGAACGACACGAAGAAGATGAAAACAACACGAGGTAATAAGAAGGACGACACGAGATACATTGTGACAGAACAGACACAACGAAGAGACCGACACGAAGTGAAACAAGAATGACACGAAATGGCAACAAGGAGAACGTTACGAGATACATACGATGACAAAGGCACGAAGTAAAGAAAACGACACGACGTAATAAACATCAAAGAGAACGGCTCGAGAACAACATGGACTGGCAACAGAAACCGACACGAAGTGGTTGCAAACAAGCAAGACACGAGGTCTACGTAAAGCAACACGAAGTGTGGTCAAAGCGAGAACGACACGAGGTCTAATGAGAAAGACCAACACGAAGACGGTGTAATCAGCACGAAGTGAAGAACAACGACACGAAGTATAGTGGTGACAAAAACACACACTACACAGAGAACGACACGAGGTGGTGACACAGAAAGCAACACGAAGACATGAAACAACACTTAAGACGAAGTTGACACGGAGTGAAAACGACATGGAGTACATAAAACCAACACGAAGACATATCAACACGAATACGTGGACAAACAGTGACCGACACGAAGTGTGGTTACTAAGTAGGAACGACTCGAGGTCTACAGGAAAACTACTCGAAGTTCATCAGAACTTTTAGAGCAGCTTCAGGAACACGACACGAAGACCTGAGAAGGAAAAACGACACGAAGAGCAACAGTAAATGACACGCGATGAAAACAACAAAGACTGACAACGATACGAACTGAACAGAACTAACACGTGTTGAAGACAAAACAAAGATAGAAACAGTCATTGACACGGAGTCAAAATGACACGGGGTTTACTGGGAAACGACTCGAAGTTCATCAGAACAAATCGAGCTGCTACAGTAAACAACACGAAGACAGAACAGTAATTGACACGTGGTGAAACGACACGGAGACAGATCAAAAACCATCACGAAGAATGGTCATAGAGTGAGAATGACACGAAGTGAGACGACACTTAATCCTTAGAGGACTTAAGGACACAAAAGAAAAAAAAACGACTCGAGGACAGGACTGCTCGAACTTACGAACGACTCGAGGAACAACAGTAAGTGATACGAGATATAGTGGAGACAAAACGGACACACGACATGAAGACAAGCAGTACAACACTGCGTGTTATACTCAAACAAGACGAAGTGCCAACCAACAGGAAGACAGTAACAGTATAGACACACAATGTACTACCTCTTAGCAGATTTCCTGGTAATAGACAAGATCAACACGAAGTGTTATAAACTTAAACGACACGAAGTCTTTTCGTGTTTGTGAGGAGAGACAACACGTAGAACAGATACACAATGTTCTATGAAGACACAATTGTGAAAACACCACGAGGTGGACAGACTGTGCACGGACATTGTTCAAAGCAAGAAATGCACGAACATTGTGGCAACCAAAAATGTGCACGGGGTTAAGTATGCACGAACGGAAGCACGCTTAACAAATCTTCTTACATTGTCCCATTCATGTCAATGCATAGACTGTAAATGTATATGAAAGCTTTATGTGGCAGATAACAGTCTTAAAGTTCAATTACAATGATTCACAGTGTAAACAAATAAACTGACTGAGCATATGAAAGCCTGAATGAACATTTCAACAGGATGACTCACAGTGACTCACATCAAACACCAATCATCAAAACCAAATCAATCATTAAAACCACAGCAATGAATGCTTTATGCATCAGTTTAACATGTAGCATGACTGATCATCAAATATGACTCTAAATTGAGCAGCAGGATGACTGAACATTTGATTAACTCACACCAACAATCAATCAACAAAACCATCATCAAAACCACAGGGGCACAACAATCTCCCCCTTTTTGATGATGGCAACACTTTCAATATATTGAGTCATTCTGATGATGTGAGGCATTCTGAAGACTCAAATTATTCTCCCCCTTTGACTTCATCAAAAAGAAAATAATTTGAGAAATTAAAGCATGTATAAAAGTTCAATCAAATTCTCCCCCTTGCAAGAACATGATTCTCCCCCTTTAATAGTTTCAGCAAAAGCATGAGTTAGAGAAATGCAATACTCCCCCCTGAGTATATGAATGCAAGGTCACAAATGATATGAACATGATTCAGCACGACTAGGAATGCTCCCCCTGAACAGATGCCAATTGATATGCAAGTGATGCATGACATGGAAGCTCCCCCTCAATAAATGGACTCTTATGAGATAAATGAGAAGGAGACCACAGGGGCAAACAAGGAGAAGTTCAGGTCATTGAGCCAATGACATGAGCAGAAGAAATTCAGTTAACAAATTTTTCAAGGATGCTCCAAACATAAGAAATTCAGCCAGATTTTCAAAGAGATATCAATCTCATAAATCTGAAACATAAGTTTTCAAAATCTTCTATCATAAGGGCTTATGAATGACATTTATTGAACAGCATGGTTTAAACATGATGTATGCAGAGTTTATCAATAAAATTCTGTATTGATATCTAAAACCATGGTTTAATAAAAGTGAACCAAGCCCTCATATTTATCTTGATTATCCTCCCTTTGTCTTACACAATCAAATCTATTGACTTCTTTCAGAATTACATGTACTAGTATTGAAATCAAGCAATTATGAAGTCATATGATTTTGTCTAGGGTTGTAGCAATTTGATTTTTGGCATCAATATTCAGATATTTTTAATTTATTCAACAATTTTCCTTGCTACAAATTTTACGTGCTTTCTAGTTTAGTACACACCTTGTAACTAGAGGATATACCTTGATCAGAGGCCAATATCCCTAAGCCCTTAGTGTGACTAACTGTCATGCCTTATGTAAACAGAGTTAGCATTTACACATCATGACACACTACAGCTCAATTTTTAATGAGTGAATTGTATTTCTCAGTGTGCATGCCATTGCTCTGCCTGATTTTCAATGAATTCTCATTTTACAGAGTTAACTAAGGCACCTCATGACACAGTCCTTTGGACTTGTGTTTCTCAGTGACCAATGTCATTGCTCTGACAGATATTACCCTTTAGACATTTCAGAAACATTCATTTGCTTCAAAACAATATTAATCTCATGTACTTAACCAATTAAAGTCATGTATTCAAAAGTGCAGATTTCAGAAGTTTTTGCAAGACATAGCATGAAACAGTTGGTTAAGATTTATTAAACATGATTCAGATATGTTAAGAGATTTTGAAGTTAAACTCCATGAATACATTAAGCTTAAACCACACGAGTTATTTCAGTCATTCATAAAAACGTATAATAGAAGATTTCTAGTTTAAGATTTTCAGATTTATGATCGAGATAGCCCATCGAAATCTTCATGAAAGACTGATAGAATTCTGAAGCTAAATGATACCAATTGATAGGAGAATTACCAATTGTTAAGAGAGATTTTGAAGCATAAAGTTTTCAGAATATGATCAAGGTTTGTCAACAAAATCAATAAGAAGGGATATGCTATGAAATCTGACAAATGTATGCATTTGACAACCTATATGCAATGCATTGACTCCCCCTTACAATATGCATTTAAACATACATGCAAATCACATATATGCACTTCAGATGAGTAGAGTTCAGAGGTATCAATTCAGACAATGCTGATGAGGAATGATTATGCAAACACAGAATTAACTTGCTATGCAACATACTGTCCTACACGCAGACTATGCACCAAGGATACATTAAACAAGTATGCAATCAATTCAGGTTTATGCATCCAATTCATGAGCATTTTTATCCTTTTTCAGATTTTTCAACATATGATGCAGTTCACTGTTTTACATGAAGACTAGACCCATGGTACTAGGCGGAGGACTTGATCCAAGGATCACCTCACACATGTCAGTAGCATCCAGACATACTCCATATGCCCTTCAACTTGTTCCATTTAATATACCATGATGATCATGTATGACAATGCAACATAAAGCAGTCCTTCATGCATTGAATCAGCATCATTGACACATGTAATGACAATCAGTCTATACACAATCAGTCCAAGTGTGCATTCAATAACAAGCATGCAATGCATTAACACAAAACACATGCATGGATGCAGAGTCTGTATAGTGCATCAACCGTATATACTAAAGAAGCATTCAAATTCAGTTCAACATATAGTATGAGAAGAGCATCAGATATGCAGAGTTGAATTCAATAGCTGAGTCTGGAATGCAGACTGATCAACTAGACAAGAGAAGATCATACAACACACAAGTAAATCAGCATGGAATTCTCATTTTTCATACTCACAAATTCAGATAATGAATTTAAAACAGATTTCAGAACTGACCTGAATTGAATCATGGGGTTTTCTTTTTGAGTGCCTTGGTTAACCCCTTTTATTTCTCCTTCCAAGGCCCTACCTGCAGCAAGTCAATCAATATGATCTTGCAGGGACCCAAGCAGTCTTGGGTCCTGCACTACCCCTATCAGGTGTTCTAAACAGTTTCTTAGCAACATGGTCATCAGATTTCATCAGAAAATAATTATCCATAGAGTGACCAAGTTTATCACAGTATCTACATGAAACAGCAGATTTTCTGGTCCTGTGATGCATATCAACAGCAGCATGAGACCTATGATAATTAGCATGAATTTGTGATTTATCATTACCTGCCCACCAGCATTCAGAAGCTCGGTGGCCAGGTTTTCCACATTCATAACAAGCAAGAGTCTTTTCTTTAAGACTAGTTTTATTTCTGCCCAAGAGATTTTTGTTTGGAGGGAATCTTACAAATTTGGAATTAAAATGATTTCCCTGAACAAACCAGCAGTCCTTGACTACATGCCCATACTTACCACATTCAATGCACCTAGAATGCTTACCTCTTGAGCCAGTAAATCCCCATGAAGGCCTAAACCAACACTCAACAGCTTTATGACCACGTCTGTTACAATTGTAACAAATGATATGTTGGTTTGAGGAAGACATGTTTCTTTTGGGGTGGTGATGATTATTTGGAAGAGTTTTATCATGCATCATATCATCCCTTATCATTACTCTGCAGTCATCCATATAATGACCATGCCTACCACAGTAGTAACAATAGGCATCAGATTTCCTAGGAACATGGTTTCTATCATGTGAGTTCCTAGGTGTATGTGAACGAGTACAAGAAGCATGAGCATTATGTATTGGCCCAACAGATTCAGCAGAACTAGCAAATTTCAGAGTACAACCAGAAGTATTCTTAGCCTTCTTTGTTTGACTCTTTCTTTTCAATTTCTGATTATTCTCAATAGATTTTGTTTGCTTTTCAATTTTCTGGGCTTTAAACTGAAAGACAGATTTTGAAGGTGACTTCTGATTTTCATTTTGTTTTGGGGATTGCCTTGAAGTACCAGCTACATTAGTGCTTTGGACAAAGGTTGTATATAGCTGGTTTTTAGTGATTTTCTTAACATCAGAACAGCAATTTGTTCCCCCTTCAGAGTTATCATCCTTTCTCCTCTCAACAGTTTTCATTTTTCCTTTAATCTTGGCAGACTCAATAGCTGAATTTTCCAGATTATGAATTTTATCTTCCAAGTTAGCAATGTGAAGTTCATAACTGGCTATTTCCTGTTCACTGCAATTTACACATTCGCTTAGAACTTGGTTTGCAGTTTTATACTTCTCAATTTCTTGTTCTAGACTGTTCAAACTTTTTGAATTTTCATCATAAACAGCTTTTCCTTTTTCAATTGACAGCCATTTCTCAGAGAATACAGTATTAAGAACCATTAGCCTTTTATTTTGATCCTTTAAGTAGACATTTTCTTCTTTTAGAGATTTTATTTGTTCTTTTTGAAGAATGTCATCAGACTCAAACTCATTAATTATGTCTTCGAGAATGGCACAACCTTTACAAGAATTATCTTCTCTAATGTGCTCCTTTTCAGATTTCAAAGTTTTCACTTCTTTTCTCAATTTCTTGTTTTCAGATTTTAGTTTCTTGGATACTTTGAACAGATCTTTATACATTACTATCAATTCATCAAAAGTGTATCCATCTGATTCGGAGCTTACCTGAGATGAAGTTTCCTCACCATCACTTCCCCGGTTGGCCATTAAGCATATGGACTTTCTTCCTTCTCTATCAATGTCCGAGGTGTTCCCTTTGAGTTTCAATACCTCTGGACAATCATCCTTTGTGTGGCCAGCCTTCCTGCATTTGTAGCAAACATTAGTGTCAGCAATCTTGGCAGGATTACAGTTATACCTTGTTTGCTGTTTGCTACCGTCAAGCTTTCCTTCTCTTTTTCTCAGAAATTTCCTGAAGTTACTAATCATCATTCCAATGTGGTCTTCATCAATTTCAGACCGCGAGAGGCTACTTTTCTTGCTTGATGATCCACTGTGGCTGGATCTGTTTGCTTTGCTGGAGCTAGCCTTCAGCACGATTGGCTCCATTGCAAACAATCTGAAAGCTCAGAACAAACTGAAGCACCTAAACCAAATAAGCAAGACAAAGCACTAAGACGGAGAATCAAAGCTACGAACACAGAAAGCACACTCTGAAAAAAAAACACCAAACAAACCAGCAGGATCCTCTGCAGATTGTTAGATCAGATAGATCAGAGACCTGCTCTGATACCAATTGTTAGGTTCGGTGCAGTATTCAGAGGGGGGGGGTGAATGAATATAACCCTTTAAAAACCTTTACCCAATTAAAAGGTTATGATGCTCACTAACTATCTAGAGTGCTAACTAGACAGATGTATCAAATCTGAAAGACTAATTAGCAGTAGCACCATTCTTCCACTCAAATAAACTTTCGCTCACTCAACGGATTAAACACTCAGAACAAGATCTGATCAACCACTTGGAGCGCCCCTATGCAAACATCTAGCGGAAGCAAAACATATAGAGAAATCAGACCACTGCACAGAGGATTTTTAGGTGGTTCGGTCCTCCAGACCTACATCCACCCCACACTCAAACCGAGTGTGGCTTCCACTAGCTCACGCTAGAAACAGCAGACTCAGTCTGCAACAAACGCTGCCAAACAGCTTGACCAGGGGAACAACCTCCCCTCTTCCTCCCAACCGGAGGGAACCACTAGTGACACCAGTCACTAGCAAACCAGAGACACAAGGTCTCTCTTCCTCCAGACCTGGAGGGAACCCCTGGACTTGAATCCACAAGCCCAGAACCGGAGACAAGTCTCCCTTCCTCCAAACCGGAGGGGATCAACAAGTAGCTCCCAACTACTTGCAACTGGAGATCAGATCTCCCTTCCTCCAAACCGGAGGGAACCCACAAGTAGCACCCAGCTACTTGCAACCGGAGATGTCAATCTCCCTTCTCCTGAACTAACAGGAGGAACCCCGACCACTCTACAGAGTATCGGAAACACAGCAAACCAGAAAACAAAGGAAAGAACAGTAAACGAAAAATGACTTCAGCAAAACAGAAAGCTGAAAAACGAAACACATAATGTGGCTCTCAACGGAGCTGACTGGCCTGGATTTGATCCACGGTCCAGTAGACGGATCTTCAGGTAAGATCTTCCTTCTTCTCCACGAGCTCTCTCGCTCACTCTCTATCTTTCTTTCTCTTTCTTCTGCTCTCCTCTCACTCTCTGCTTCTTCTTCTCTTCACACTCTTCTCGAGCTCTCTACCTCTCTTCTTCTCCTTCTGCTCTTCTTCTTTCTCTTTTCTTCTTCTATCTGGATCGTGGCTCTCTGTATACGCTTTTCTTCTCGCCAACTCGATCACCTTCATCTGTGGACGAAGGTCTCATATATATAGCAGCAGCAGCATCATCAGCCACGACGTGTGACCTCCACATTTCCAGCCCTAAGAATTCGGACCACGTGGCAGTCTCTCAGCAGGCTTCATTCCAGCCTCGGATCACGTGCTGCTCAGGTCACTTGGGAATATTTCTTCCTCGGACCTGCAAGGAGATGAAAACCATTACAAACTGAGGGCCACAATAACTAAATCTGCACGAAGTATGTAGTAGTAATTCTAGATGCACTGAGAACGACACGAAGAAGATGAAAACAACACGAGGTAATAAGAAGGACGACACGAGATACATTGTGACAGAACAGACACAACGAAGAGACCGACACGAAGTGAAACAAGAATGACATGAAATGGCAACAAGGAGAACGTTACGAGATACATACGATGACAAAGGCACGAAGTAAAGAAAACGACACGACGTAATAAACATCAAAGAGAACGGCTCGAGAACAACATGGACTGGCAACAGAAACCGACACGAAGTGGTTGCAAACAAGCAAGACACGAGGTCTACGTAAAGCAACACGAAGTGTGGTCAAAGCGAGAACGACACGAGGTCTAATGAGAAAGACCAACACGAAGACGGTGTAATCAGCACGAAGTGAAGAACAACGACACGAAGTATAGTGGTGACAAAAACACACACTACACAGAGAACGACACGAGGTGGTGACACAGAAAGCAACACGAAGACATGAAACAACACTTAAGACGAAGTTGACACGGAGTGAAAACGACATGGAGTACATAAAACCAACACGAAGACATATCAACACGAATACGTGGACAAACAGTGACCGACACGAAGTGTGGTTACTAAGTAGGAACGACTCGAGGTCTACAGGAAAACTACTCGAAGTTCATCAGAACTTTTAGAGCAGCTTCAGGAACACGACACGAAGACCTGAGAAGGAAAAACGACACGAAGAGCAACAGTAAATGACACGCGATGAAAACAACAAAGACTGACAACGATACGAACTGAACAGAACTAACACGTGTTGAAGACAAAACAAAGATAGAAACAGTCATTGACACGGAGTCAAAATGACACGGGGTTTACTGGGAAACGACTCGAAGTTCATCAGAACAAATCGAGCTGCTACAGTAAACAACACGAAGACAGAACAGTAATTGACACGTGGTGAAACGACACGGAGACAGATCAAAAACCATCACGAAGAATGGTCATAGAGTGAGAATGACACGAAGTGAGACGACACTTAATCCTTAGAGGACTTAAGGACACAAAAGAAAAAAAAACGACTCGAGGACAGGACTGCTCGAACTTACGAACGACTCGAGGAACAACAGTAAGTGATACGAGATATAGTGGAGACAAAACGGACACACGACATGAAGACAAGCAGTACAACACTGCGTGTTATACTCAAACAAGACGAAGTGCCAACCAACAGGAAGACAGTAACAGTATAGACACACAATGTACTACCTCTTAGCAGATTTCCTGGTAATAGACAAGATCAACACGAAGTGTTATAAACTTAAACGACACGAAGTCTTTTCGTGTTTGTGAGGAGAGACAACACGTAGAACAGATACACAATGTTCTATGAAGACACAATTGTGAAAACACCACGAGGTGGACAGACTGTGCACGGACATTGTTCAAAGCAAGAAATGCACGAACATTGTGGCAACCAAAAATGTGCACGGGGTTAAGTATGCACGAACGGAAGCACGCTTAACAAATCTTCTTACATTGTCCCATTCATGTCAATGCATAGACTGTAAATGTATATGAAAGCTTTATGTGGCAGATAACAGTCTTAAAGTTCAATTACAATGATTCACAGTGTAAACAAATAAACTGACTGAGCATATGAAAGCCTGAATGAACATTTCAACAGGATGACTCACAGTGACTCACATCAAACACCAATCATCAAAACCAAATCAATCATTAAAACCACAGCAATGAATGCTTTATGCATCAGTTTAACATGTAGCATGACTGATCATCAAATATGACTCTAAATTGAGCAGCAGGATGACTGAACATTTGATTAACTCACACCAACAATCAATCAACAAAACCATCATCAAAACCACAGGGGCACAACAGCACCTTCACTTCCAATTGGAATGCCTTATCCGCAATGCATTCTCTCTAGCGGAATCCTATACGGTCGCTCTAGTGGTCGAACCATTTGAGTCACACTTCTCTCGGTATGGTGGCTTTCGACAAGCATCCACCTCCCAGCCGCCTACACCATGGCCTTCACCACTCGAGAGAGTTCCAATGTCATCCATCTCTATTTCCGAATTTGATTCGGAATCCTCTCATTTGGAACCACCAAGGCCCGAGCCACCCGTATTTCTAACGGGTACGCTTTTCATAGCCGAGCCGCTTCTTAGTTGGCTCAAGGATGGCTTGGTCCCACCTCCCTTCCCATCAATGGACCCCACACTACCACTAGTGTCAAGCAACTCATTTCATACCACCTTCCGATCTCGTCACTATGTGGACACATTGGACGACCTTCTTAAAGGGTTAGACCGGCAGTTGACCTTTACACATTTATTGGCCCGAGGCTTCGACCAACCCGCTAGTCTTAGCTTCACCCATCCGGCCTATGGGTCCATTACCTCCGAGTGCACCGTGGGTTGTGTCACCACGGAGATCCTCCTACTCTTTCCCTTACCGGCCGAGCCCGAATCCATACCCTTTTGTCCGAGGGAGGAATCATACTTCTTGCTTACGGTCCCCGTCCCACCCATCACAATGCAAGAAGGTGACTATCCACACCTTCAAAACTTCTACACGTGGGACCGTGACTTGGGGGAGCCCACCACAAGGGGTCATACCTTCTTCGATCCCTTTGACCCATTCCTTATTTGGAGGATATGCTGAGATCATGTTGCCTGGAATGGCAAGGGAGTTGGTTTCACCACCTACCATTGGTGGAGTTTGCCTACAACAACAGCTATCATTCGAGCATCAGCATGGCTCCTTATGAGGCGTTGTATGGGCGTCCGTGTCGGACTCCACTCGATTGGTTTGAGGTTGGTGAGCGTGTTTTGACAGGATCGGAGTTGGTGCAGCAGTGTGTGGATGTCGTGCACCTGGTTCGTCAGAACATGTTGGCGGCCCAAAGTCGGCAGAAGAGCTATCCTGACCGTAGGCGGCAGCCTCTCACTTTCACCGTTGGCGATCGTGTGTTCTTGAGAGTTTCTCCGATGAAGGGGGTGATGCGCTTTGGACGGCGTGGGAAGCTGAGTCCCCGCTATGTCGGCCCTTTCCTTATTATGGAGCGCATTGGTGAGGTAGCCTATCGGCTATAGTTACCTCCTGAGTTGGCGTCGGTCCATGACGTGTTCCACGTCTCGATGTTGCGAAAGTATATGCCTAATGACTCTCATGTGCTTGAGGATTCTATTTGGCCCGAGGTGACTCCAGATCTTTCTCTCCCAGAGTTTTTCGTCCGCATTGAGGATAGGCGAGAGCAGCGCCTTCGGAACAAGGTCATTCCCTTGGTCAAGGTGGTGTGGCAGTGGCACTCAGGTGGTGAGGCTTCTTCAGAGCATGAGGACGAGATGCGTCAGCAGTTCCCTTACCTGTTCGAGTGAGTCCCCTCTTCTTCCTCCAAGCTTTGTTCTTAAATTTTAAAGATGATATTTCTTTAAGGGGGGAGGGCTGTAATATCCCAGACCTTTTGGATCCTTCTTTTTGGGTCTCGATCTACTTTCTCAGAGTGTCCGACTCCGCTGTGTTCAAAATTTCATTTCGGACATCTTTCGTGTTCGGATCGGCGCGATTCGGAGTTGTTTCGGAGGCCCGAGTGCGTCCGCGAATTTTCGCGCGTGTTTTTTGATTTTCGATACGGGTTCTGGCAAATCATTCGGAATCTCGTTGCGGGTGAACCGGGTCGTTCACCTAGCCACGGGTGGTACCGTTACGATCGGTGCATTCCGAGGATTGCAGAAATGTGATTTTTAATTTTTTGATATTTTCTGGAATTTCTAGATTTTCTATAAATACCCCTCTCTTTTTTCTCTCCCCCACCTTCTCTTCTTCTTCCTCTTTCTTCTTCCTCCCACCGTGAGCACCCCCTCTTCCCCTCTCTCTCCCATTCGACCGCGGCGGGCCTCTCTCCGACTGTAGACGGTAGCGGGGCGACGGCGCGGCGACGTGGCCGGCGGCGAGGCGATCTCGTGGGTGTGCGGTGTTCATGGGAGGCGTGAAGGAGCGAGGATTCTAAAAGCTTTCTTCGTGATTTGTGGACAATCCGGCGTGCCTCGAAGCGAGATTGAGGTAGGGTGACGTTCCCTAGCTCCCCGCGTTCCATTCCCGTGGTTTCTAGCCCGAGGGGAGGTCGAGAGATGGGTTTCCTTGCCGGGTTGGGGTTTTCCATGATTTGGGGAGAGTTCACCCGATCTATGTTTTTAGGCCGCGATTCGGCATTTTAATGGCTTTGATGCATGCTAGGGGTCCTTAGGGGGCTTCCCCTTTGATTTCCCCTTCTCTTATGGAGGCATGGGGGCGTGGTTGGTATTTTTTGGCGTTTCACGCCGTTTCACCGTCAGGTCGGTGTGACGGTCCTTCCAGTGACCGTCACATCCTGTGACGCCCCAAGGTGGGTGCGTCACAACTCTGTCTTAGCCAACTGGGGGTCTGTGGGCTGTGACGGTCTCACGATAGACCACCACGGTGCTGTGACGCGCCTAGGTAGGACCGTCAGGTGACGATCCGACCGTTGGCACTTGACCATTGGTTTTGACCGTTGGGGGTCAAGGCCTGTGACGCACCCAGGGTGGCGCGTCACAGCCTTGTAACGCCCCTGTGTGGGTGCGTCAGAGCTGACGCGTTTCCACCCTGTAACGCACCAGAGTTGGTCTGTTACAGGCTGTGAAGCACCGAGTGGCACGCGTCACAGTTGGTTTCTTCTTGGCTTGTGACGCACCAGGGATGGCGCGTCACAGCCTGTGATGCACCAGGGTAGGCGCGTTACACCCAGTTTTGCACCAAGCGTCTGACGCCTGTGTGTTGGGCCGTCAGACGGCTGTGACGGTCCAGCGATAGACCGTCAGAGCCTGTGGCGTATCTAGAGTAGACCGCCAGGCTCAGGACTGCACCGGGTGGTTTACAGTCCCATTTCTTCTCTGACCGTGGTCACCGTGCGATGGTGCTGGTACATGGGATAGTCCCCGTACGTCGTCGAGTGTGGACGTTATTTTCCGTTGACTTGAGAGTCTACTCCGTAGTGACCCTCCACTAGTCGTAGCCTGCTTACACGTTTAGTGGTCCCACCTGGGAGTAGGTGGAGAGGCTTACCTAGAGGATGGTTTTAGACTAGTTTCCGTCCGGCCTCGCATCTAGCAGCCAGAGTCTGGTTGAGGGGAAAACCGGTCAGAGGGCCAGACCAGGGACGGACGGTCTGTGTGTGCACACGTGGTTGGGGGTGGTTGGACCCACGTCGACGGGCCTGACCCCAGCTAGTCACTTATTTGTGGTTACTTGTACGGTGTCTCAGTTCCCGCTGGGCCAGAGGGAGACACCTGAGGCGCGGACTAAGACGTCAATGGACGCATTCGGCCTTGCTTCTAGTGGGAGGTACTCCTGTCGAGTCGGGAGTGACAGATTGTCAGTCAGTCTTTGTGACTTCGACCTTCGAGTTTTTCGTCAGGTTGACCGATGAGTTCCAAGTGTCTCGTCGTGGCGCGTGTGTCAGTTTTCGTGCCGTGAGATCGGTGTTTGTAGTTGCAGGGCTTTCCCTCTCGAGGTACTCGCTTAGCCGCTAGCGTAGTGGTTTCCCATTTCACGAGGTAGGGTTCGAGTGATCCCTACTGAGTATTGTTCCGAGACTCATTCCCTGCGTGTTTTCACTGTGTTTCAGGTGAGGCGCGGCTTCAGGGGAGCGCGACTGAGGCTCAGCGTGGTTCAGGTGCCCAGCGTTAGTGTCAGAGGTCAGAGCCGGGGTATACCCCGTGTAGCCGTACTTTTCTTTCTTGTCTCTGTACTAGTTGTGGACTACTGTTGTTATTTTGTTATATCTTGTGGACCATGTATCATGTAAAATGTTAAGTTATTTTCCTGCTTAATTATATAAACTGTTTAATTTATGCAATTATTTATGATACTTGTGTAGTCTCCACACCATCCTTTTAACCCTTCCGAGTCTTCGGGCTCGTGGGTGGCGGTGCGAGTCTCGGGTTATCGGGTCTTCTCGGTAATCGGATTCTCGGGTCGTTACAGTCACCCTGCCACTGTTCATGATATAGCGCCCCTGACTTGGGCGCTATATACTGATAGGGTGGCTGGGCCCAGGGTGCCATTTACCCTGAGCATATATTGTAAGAACCATTCCTTAACGGATCCTTGCCGGTATTAATATAGAATTTAAACCATAAATTTAGGAGTTTTTTTGGATTTTAATGGGCTTTTTCTAGCATTTTATCCCATTTATTAAAGATTTTTAGAAATTAAATGGGCATTTAAGCAATTTTGCTTCTTTGGGGGTTAAAATGTAATTTGAGGTTAAAAATCTTAAAAAATGATATAACAATTTTTTTTTTACCCAATCGAACCCCCTCTCCCCATTTCTCTCTTTTCTCTCTCTCCCTCACCCTCTCTCTCTCCCACGATCGCTCTCTCCCTCTCTCTCGGGGCACGGTCAAACCGGGCCACTGTAGGAGACGCGGGAGGTACCGTTGGATAGCTCACGACGCGTGGAGTGTGTTGACGCTAGCGTTAGGGCGAACCGCGGAGCGTGGAGGCGAGTGCGGGCGAAGGATGGTGCGGCTTCCCTCGATCCGTTCGACGTCGTATCGACGGTTTCGTCGCACAATAGGTAGGGGGATGGATTCCTCGTCGCCTTAGGATCGTTCCTGTACCACATGCATGCCCATTGTCTTATGTTTTCCTAGATTTTGGAGCAAAAATGCATGGACATCGTATTTATGTTTTAATTTGTGAAATTGATTCCATGGCCATCGTGTTTACGTTTTTGATGGTTTGAATGGGTGGTGGCAAGGCAGGTTTAGTTTAGAATTTGTTTTCCCGTCGATTGGGATTGACCGGGAGGGGATTCCACGGGGTTTACCCCGTTTTAAGATTCCCGATAATTGCACGGTCCTATCAATGACCGTTCTGAAGTCACAGTCTTCGATTAGACCGTTTTAACCCATTCCACAGTCCTTAGTGAGACCGTTCAAAGACTAGAGCGGCAGATCCTCGACCGCGTATAACCTTTAAACAGTAAGGCGGCGTAGATAGCACGGCCCGACATGGGACCGTTCAGTTAGATGACACGGCCCAACATGGTCCGTTCAGTCCATGGAATGGCCAGTCGTGGGACCGTCTATGGGACCGTTTGTCCAATTGAGCGGCCAATCGTTGGACCGCTTAGACCATTGCACGGCCCAGACCTGGACCGCGTACATCCTGAAACTCGGGATGGCGGTAGTGTTGAACAGCTTCATCATGGCCGTTTAAGCCCAATAAATGGCCAGTCGTGTGACCGCGTACGACTGGAGCGGCCCTTACTTGGCCGTTTAATTCCTGTAGAATTCAATTGTTAGCATGTTCATTTAATTATGCTTTTATTATTGCATATTCGCCATGTTTAAATTATTTTACAAACTGTGGCTCATTTTTAGATCCCAATAGAGTTACTTTCTCTTTCCTTGTGATGGAACCACTAGTCGTAGCCCGACGACCTCCAGTGTCGGCCCACCTGGGAGAGGTGGCGGGGTAGTCCCGATTTACGATTTTTAAGCTAGTTTTCATGGGCCCCCTTGCTTGACAGTAGCGTCCTACTGGGGGGGGGGGGAATCTAGCTAGAGGCCTGGCTCAAGGCATTAAGCCTGTGTGTGCACACGTGGTCAGGGGCTTGGACTGGCACTGACGAGTGTTACCCTGACTAGTTCTTATTTCTAGTACTATTACGTGGCTCACTTGTCGCGATCCAGACTTATGAAGATACTTGAGATGCAGTGTAAGCCGTTAGTGGGCGCATCTGGTTTCTCTTTCTGGTGGTCCTTCTCTCTCCTGTCACTTGGAAATGTTGAGGTTTATTCTATTGGTAGATTTAGTTCCTGACACTCACGTTTAAATTAAATTGGCATCATGGTTAGCTGTTATTAAACTGTTTAGATAGTTTTACAGCTTTACTAAATTGTTGTTTAATTCTGCCAATGCATGCTTTAATTGCTTTTTTTTGTTCAGTGGCGAGGTAGGGATCCGCGTGACCCCTACTAAGTCTTGTTGAGAGACTCACCCTTACTTTTCCAGGTGAGCAGTCTCAGCCGTCTTCCGGAGCTTCCAGTGCTTTTGATGGCCGTACTTAGTGCCAGCAGTGGTCTGTCAGTAGGTTGCTAGTGGTCTTTTGCTCTTTCCTGTACTCTTTTGACCGGGGTATTTCTGACTCTTGTTCAGTTGTTGGACTTGTGTATATTGTGGATCTGGACTATTATATAAATTATCACTCTGATATTTAATTTGCTTCCGTTTATAGTTCAAAATGTTGCTATAATTAATATTGCGCGCGTGTAATTCCAATTCGTTATGCATCCCCTCGACAAAACCCTCCAACCCTTACGGGGCCTCATCAGCCTCTTGGGTGGCTTCCCCGAGTTCTTGGTATCAGTTTACCGGTATCCGGATCTCTGGGTCGTTACATATATTCTCCAGAACAGTAACGTATTTATATATGAAGTAAATCTTGAGTTTGAACGACTTAACAGAAAGAATCTATTTTAGTAAAATAATGGCACTGGCAAAGGCGCCATTTTACCTATTCACTATTTTTCTCGAATGATTTTGTAACGCCCGATAATTTTGAAATAGGAATAAATATATTTACGGTTTGAAGAGAAAAATAACCTATACATGATGATATCTACATATCTCTATAAATAGTTAATAAGGTTCCTAGAATTTATAAAAGACTAGTTAATATTACATATTGGAATGGAAGCAAAAATTTATCTAGGATCGAACCTGCCTCTGATACCCAGGACAAGGACTAATAAAAGTTAAAGAAATTATGAGGAATAAAATCCCTATATACATACAAATTATTAATAGATATATGAGGGTTAGTAAATAACCCACACACATTGTAAGGGCCTTTAGAATACGTATATGACAAATAACAAGCTTTGGAAAAAATGGATAACAACATATTGACACAAATAAGGGCCCTTAAGCCTCAACCCACTCATCCATATATCTGTGCATATATATATAATTTAATATAAAAAAATATAATACAACGTAAATAATCAAGGCCAAACTCTGTACACAACCCCCTGATATCCTAAAACGTTTGACAAAAGAACTCATTGACACTACTATTATATTATAATAAATTTAAGAATAACATGTTATTTTTATGTAAGCATTTAATGCACAACATAATTTTAATTGAATTAAGAATCATTAAATATCGAAGAAAATGTCAATTTATATTTTATTACTAATTTAGAAAATTTAATATTCCACATTTATTTCATTGTAATCTTATTAGAAGGGAGAAGGATATATATATAAGATTTAATTATATTAAAGATACATAAAAGATAAAAGAATGGGCATATATGCAATTTCCGTTCTTTCAAGGGCATTGAGAAAAGGCCAAAAACTCAATTGACGCCTCTTGGTACAGGCGTATCTAACGTGAAACACGACTTAAAGCAAGTCATTATTTACAAATTAGCAAAAGTCAAATAAAGTATATAGTTAAAGAGTTATAGAAATAACAGGGATATATATATAATATTAATCTTTTGAAGGTTAAGTGAAAATGCCAAAAATAAAATGACGTCAACCTATGCATGCGTCAATTACATAGGAAACGACTTAAGCAAAGTCGTTATTTTATTCTAAAAATGAATAGTGCCAATTTTTGAATTAAAGAATTTTGGAAAACTAATTATATGAAAAAATAGAGAAAAATGGAAAACTCGTACCCCTAACATTTCCCATCTAAATCACATTTAGAAAAAAAGATAAAAATCTAGAAATATCGTTACACCTTAAATTAACAAATAGGGAAAGGTGAATGACGCCTCCGAGCAAATCGTCATTTAGTTTTGACGCCTGTGCATACAAGCGTCAATTATTGAAATGACGCCCCAACCTGAGGCGTCATTTCAGAAAGAGGCCGTTGGTGTTTGGTTCGAACAAGGAAGTTAATTGGGTAAGTTTTGATTAAGGAAAGAGATCAATACGTGGAAGTCTAGGTATAATAAGGAGTCTACGTGGGAAGTTTCAATTCCAATCAAACTCCTAGAACCCATTAGGATTCCCTCCCTATAAATACCCCCTTCGTCGAGCCAACCTGCTGGCTCTTCTTCTTCAAACAAACGACTTGCTGCTGCTCAGTACGTGAAGATCATAAGAAGTTCTTTAACTTCTTCCTCTTGCTGTTGTTCTTGTGTGCTGCTCGTGAAGGCTTATTGCGGTTGCAGAAGCTTGTTTCTCCATCTTCTTCCTTACCGTGGTGGCCGCTACTTACAAGCTGCTACTTCTTCCAAAAAGGGACTGCTGCTACTCTTGCTATCTTCATCCGGCCGTGACGAACGTGGGAGTTCGTCATCGTTTCTTCCTCCTCCTCTTACGGTTGTCAGCAACAAGAAGAGGGCGCAAGAAGTTTCCCTTTTCTTTCGCTACAATTGCTGAAGGGAGACCGCCGTTCTTTGGGTTCTCTCCTTCGCGTGAAGCTACTTTTGTCATCATCATCCTGTAGCTTGTTAGAAGGGGTACTATTGCATTACCAAGAGTTACGACTCTTGCTGGTTGGCTTCCCGTAACTCTGTTTGAAAACAGAGTATCGTTCGTGGTTATTTTCTTCACACTTTTCGTCGATCATCAACCAAATCGTCACCCAAGGTAGGTTTTCTCAAGTGTTAAGCCAAATTTAAATAATCTTAGGTTGTATACATGCATATAGGTCTGTAAGTGATTGCAGATATCGATCTAGATTGAGTTTTTGTTGTTTACTGCATGAACTAAATTAGCGACCTAGTCTAGGGCGCTAATTGATTTAACGCCCGCACAAACAGTCGTCAATTGCCTTGTTAATTGATAATCACATAATGTTTAAAATTTAATAACTATGAACTCTTCCATGTAACCTAATGCATGATCTTGACCATAAAATTTTTGTTATTTTTCTATATCTGATCATATCTCTAGATTCTGATTCTAATTTAGACGTACTCCAAAACCCATGTGTCTATGATTGTACCTGCCTGGGGCAAATCATATGACAAATAAATAACGACCCCATTCAAGTCGTCAATTGAATGGACGCCCTCGCAAACCGGCGTCAATTATTGACCATTGGAATTAACGACATGCCCCATGCCGTCAATTTATATATGACGCCCCTGATTAGGGCGCTAATTACAGAATTGAAGCTTTAATGAAAGGCGTCATTTATATAATGTCTGAAATTTAGAATATTTTTATGATAATAGTATCTGGATATAACGACTTAAAATGCAGTCGTCATATTTGGAACTGACGACCTAGCCAAAGGCGTCAATTCCTGAAATGAAGACTTAATCACAGGCGTCAATTTATTGATTTACTGATTTCACGGATTCCTATAACCCACTGTGAGTGAGTTAATTGCTAAGGCACTATATTCCATTCCGTGAATATAGTCCCACGTTTCACGTGGTTTTTATCGATTACCCACTATCTCTAGATGATAGATGAATCCTCTGCGGAACATTCCGTTCCTTCGGATTGGTGACTTTATCATAGAGGCCTCCGTAAGACTTCTCGCAGCCTTGGATTCCCTCAAGGCCGACTGAGCTGGTTGTACCTTAAGCACCTTGTACCCATTTTAATGCCACGTCACTCTGGAGAAACGTGGTAACCCGGCCCTTTCGTGGTGCTATTCTTGGCCCATGAGAGAATTCTCTTAGCCATCGGAATGAGTGATCATTCCACTATGCGATATATTGAATTGGGTATCCTCTAGTTAGGTGCCAATTCTTCAGCTTGCTTCGTGTCCATTGAATTGGTGACTATCTTGTTAGTCATTTATTCAAGTTATTCATGGCAACCTATCTAGGTGCCAATTCCACCCAGGTTTTCGACATGTCATGGTTTCTATGCTTTCACGTGGATCTTATTGCCAGTCTGTCCTTACTCCAGGGCCTTGTCCTTGAATTCCATAAAATCTTATCTTATCATCCTATTAAAGCTTGTTCTTGAAACTCCTTATTGGCTATAAACTATCATTGATGTCTAGATCTATCTTTAATGCTGTGCATATAGGGCCCGATCTGGTCCTGGGAGGAGCACCCGAAAGTACTTGTGCCCATGGGAGTTATATTGATCACGGTGTCTAGCATTGCACCGAAGTGCATGACTAGTTTGATCTTTGACATTTCACACACACACACTCTCTCTCTCTCGTGATGTTACTTGATATTACTTGCGTGCGTGACTTGACTTGCGTGACTCGACTAGCGTGGCCTGGAATGGGCAAGTACTTGCGTGAAATAGCCAATAATCTATAAAGTCTCTTATGAATATCTCTTGTTTACGACTCGCTTGGAAGTTTTGCACGACGTTGTTAATCTCTTGCAAGTTTTGTTTCACTTGCTCGGTTAATTCTACATGCATAGCCTTACTGCATTTACATGTGAAAGATGTAATTACTTAAACCAATTACTTGTTCTTGAGATATAATTCCTACCGAGCGTTCGCTCACCCAGTTTTATTCCAACATTTTTCAGATAATCAGGTGGCTAGCGAGACCGAGACTCACGTGGGAGGGACAAGTGTGCAAGCGAGCTTCTAAAACTAGTGAACCCGTGTCTTTTATCTTTCTTGAGTCTAGCATGGTGTTATCTTGTCTAAGTCTATTAGTGTGTCATCTCCTTTCCTTTCATAGTGACATAGTTGAGTCTTCATGTTCTTGTAAGAGACTTATATTTGAAATAAAAATTTTATTGTTGTTCTAAATTATTTAGTCTCATGCCATTGCTCTTGATCGTTCACGACTGTTTAACTGCCACGTTCCGAGCAAACGACACGTTCCGCTGCTATCGGTTCGGGGCATGACAGAGGTGGTATCAGAGCTTCGGCTTTCATATCCTCCAGTTATTAGGTCCCAAGGATAGGTCATCCTTGTCAGTCATATCAGAGCTTCGGCTTTCATATCCTTTAGTTATTAGGTTCGAATGATAGGTCAAGTATCCTTATCAGTCGTATCAGAGCTTCGTCTTTCATATCCTCTAGTTATTAGGTTCGAATGATAGGTCAAGTATCCTTGTCAGTCATATCAGAGCTTCAGCTTTCACATCCTCAAGTTATTAGGTTCCAAAAAAAAAAAGTATCCTCGTCAGTCATGCCAAAGCTTCGGCTTTCAAATCCTTAGGTCATTACGTCCAAGAGATAGGTTAAGTATCCTTGTCGGTCATCCTATAGGAATTCCGTGAGAGATGGGTAGAACTTGGGGTTAAAGTTATAAAAGAAAGATAAAATATTTACATTTCATTAACATTAATTCTTGAATCAATAAATTATCTCCCCACTCATCGTTGCAGGAACCTAGATAAAATGGAAGCGTCTAGGCCAAGCTTTGTTCCCGAGATGGTACTAGTGGATGTCCAAGCTTACGCGGACCTTGTCAGGAGAGTTCAGGAGCTAGAGAAAGCGGTGGAAGAAAAAGAAAGAGTTGAAGGGAAAGCACATGATTCGGGGATGTTCAACACTACTAAGAAAAGGCCAAACAAGGGTGGTAGTTCCCAAGAATGTAAGAAGTACAAACTGTGTAAGAAGTGCAAGAAGGGTAAAGATTTGGTAGCCCCTCGAGAGAGATGTCAGTATTGTGGTAACAAAAATCATCAGTCAGAGGAGTGTTATCGAAAGACGGGAGTGTGTCTGCGTTGTGGGAGCTTAGATCATAAAATAGCGGAATGCCCTATTGTGACTAAGAAGCTTACAAGAGAAACTCGAGCTATGGCCAAACTTGCCAAAGGGAAAGTTGCGGAAGGTACCCCTCACCCTTAAGCCTAAATTAATTCTTCCAAAAAAATTTAGTTCCATTCCACTCAATGTATCTAGACTTCTACGCATTATAGCTAGTTCTCCATCGTGAGTAAAGGATAATGTGAATTTGGGGAGCAAATTCTTTTAAGTGGGGGAGGGTGTAACGCCCGGTAGTTTTGAAATAGGAATAAATATATTTATGATTTGAAAAGAAAAATAACCTATACATGATGATATCTACATATCTCTATAAATAGTTAATAAGGTTCCTAGAATTTATAAAAGACTAGTTAATATTACCTTTTGGAATAGAAGCAAAAATTTATCTAGGATCGAGCCTGTCTCTGATACCCAGGACAAGGACTAATAAAAGTTAAAGAAATTATGAGGAATAAAATCCCTATATACATACAAATTATTAATAGATATACGAGGTTTAGTAAATAACCCACACACATTGTAAGGGCCTTTAGAATACGTATAGGACAAATAACAAGCTTTGGGAAAAATGGATAACAACATATTGACACAAATAAGGGCCCTTAAGCCTCAACCCACTCATCCATATATCTGTGCATATATATATATATATGTAATGCAATATACATAAATATAATACAACGTAAATAATCAAGGCCAAACTATGTAGACAACCCCCTGATATCCTAAAAAGTTTGACAAAAGAACTCATGGACACTACTATTATATTATAATCAATTTAAGAATAACATGTTATTTTTATGTATGTATTTAATGCACAACATAATTTTAATTGAATTAAGAATCATTAAATATCGAAGAAAATGTCAATTTATATTTTATTACTAATTTAGAAAATTTAATATTCCATATTTATTTCATTATAATCTTATTAGAAGGGAGAAGGATATATATAAGATTTAATTATATTAAAGATATATAAAAGATAAAAGAATGGGCATATATGCAATTTCTGTTCTTTCAAGGGCATTGAGAAAAGGTCAAAAACTCAATTGACGCCTCTTGGTACAGGCGTATCTAACGTGAAACACGACTTAAAGCAAGTCGTTATTTACAAATTAGTAAAAATCAAATAAAGTATATAGTTAAAGAGTTATAGAAATAACAGGGATATATATATAATATTAGTCTTTTGAAGGTTAAGTGAAAATGCCAAAAATAAAATGACGCCAACGTATGCATGCGTGAATTACATAGGAAACGACTTAAGCTAAGTCGTTATTTTATTCTAAAAATGAATAGTGCCAATTTATTAAAGAATTTTGGAAAACTAATTATATGGGAAAAATAGAGAAAAATGGAAAACTCGTACCCCTAAAATTTTCCATCTAGATCACATTTAGAAAAAAAGATAAAAATCCAGAAAGATCGTTACACCTTAAACTAACAAATAGGGAAAGGTGAATGACGCCTCCGAGCAAATCGTCATTTAGTTTTGACGCCTGTGCATACAAGCGTCAATTATTGAAATGACGCCCCAACCTGAGGCGTCATTTCAGAAAGAGGCCGTTGGTGTTTGGTTCGAACAAGGAAGTTAATTGGGTAAGTTTTGATTAAGGAAAGAGATCAATACGTGGAAGTCTAGGTATAATAAGGAGTCTACGTGGGAAGTTTCAATTCCAATCAAACTCCTAGAACCCATTAGGATTCCCTCCCTATAAATACCCCCTTCGTCGAGCCAACCTGCTGGCTCTTCTTCTTCAAACAAACGACTTGCTGCTGCTCAGTAAGTGAAGATCATAAGAAGTTCTTTAACTTCTTCCTCTTGCTGTTGTTCCTGTGTGCTGCTCGTGAAGGCTTACTGCGGTTGCAGAAGCTTGTTTCTCCATCTTCTTCCTTACCGTGGTGGCCGCTACTTACAAGCTGCTACTTCTTCCAAAAAGGGACTGCTGCTACTCTTGCTATCTTCATCCGGCCGTGACGAACGTGGGAGTTCATCATCGTTTCTTCCTCCTCCTCTTACGGTTGTCTGCAACAAGAAGAGGGCGCATGAAGTTTCCCTTTTCTTCCGCTACAGTTGCTGAAGGGAGACCGCCGTTCTTTGGGTTCTCTCCTTCGCGTGAAGCTACTTTTGTCATCATCATCCTGTAGCTTGTTAGAAGGGGTACTATTTCATTACCAAGAGTTACGACTCTTGCTGGTTGGCTTCCCGTAACTCTGTTTGAAAACAGAGTATCGTTCGTGGTTATTTTCTTCACACTCTTCGTCGATCATCAACCAAATCGTCACCCAAGGTAGGTTTTCTCAAGTGTTAAGCCAAATTTAAATAATCTTAGGTTGTATACATGCATATAGGTCTGTAAGTGATTGCAGATATCGATCTAGATTGAGTTTTTGTTGTTTACTGCATGAACTAAATTAGCGACCTAGTCTAGGGCGCTAATTGATTTAACGCCCGCACAAACAGTCGTCAATTGCCTTGTTAATTGATAATCACATAATGTTTAAAATTTAATAACTGTGAACTCTTCCATGTAACCTAATGCATGATTTTGACCATAAAATTCTTGTTATTTTTCTGTATCTGATCATATCTCTAGATTCTGATTCTGATTTAGACGTACTCCAAAACCCATGTGTCTATGATTGTACCTACCCGGGGCAAATCATATGACAAAGAAATAACGACCCCATTCAAGTCGTCAATTGAATGGACGCCCTCCCAAACCGGCGTCAATTACTGACCATTGGAATTAACGACATGCCCCATGCCGTCAATTTATATATGACGCCCCTGATTAGGGCGCTAATTACAGAATTGAAGCCTTAATGAAAGGCATCATTTATATAATGTCTGAAATTTAGAATATTTTTATGATAATAGTATCTGGATATAACGACTTAAAATGCAGTCGTCATATTTGGAACTGACGACCTAGCCAAAGGCGTCAATTCCTGAAATGAAGACTTAATCACAGGCGTCAATTTATTGATTTACTGATTTCACGGATTCCTATAACCCACTGTGAGTGAGTTAATTGCTAAGGCACTATATTCCATTCCGTGAATATAGTCCCACGTTTCACGTGGTTTTTATCGATTACCCACTATCTCTCGATGATAGATGAACCCTCCGTGGGACATTCCATTCCTTCGGACTGGTGACTTTATCATAGAGGCCTCCGTAAGGCTCCTCGTAGCCTTGGATTCCCTCAAGGCCGACTGAGCTGGTTGTACCTTAAACACCTTGTACCCATTTTAATGCCACGTCACTCTGGAGAAACGTGGTAACCCGGCCCTTTCGTGGTGCTATTCTTGACACATGAGAGAATTCTCTTAGCCAGCGGAATGAGTGATCATTCCACTATGCGATATATTGAATTGGGTATCCTCTAGTTAGGTGCCAATTCTTCAGCTTGCTTCGTGTCCATTGAATTGGTGACTATCTTGTTAGTCATCTATTCAAGTTATTCATGGCAACCTATCTAGGTGCCAATTCCACCTAGTTTTTCGACATGTCATGGTTTCTATGCTTTCACGTGGATCTTATTGCAAGTCTGTCCTTACTCAAGGGCCTTGTCCTTGAATTCCATAAAATCTTATCTTATCATCCTATTAAAGCTTGTTCTTGAAACTCCTTATTGGCTATGAACTATCATGGATGTCTAGATCTATCTTTAATGCTGTGCATATAGGGCCCGATCTGGTCCTGGGAGGAGCACCCGAAAGTACTTGTGCCCATGGGATTTATATTGATCACGGTGTCTGGCATTGCACCGAAGTGCATGACTAGTTTGATCTTTGACATTCCACACACACACACTCTCTCTCTCTCGTGATGTTACTTGATATTACTTGCGTGCGTGACTTGACTTGCGTGACTCGACTAGCGTGGCCCGGAATGGGCAAGTACTTGCGTGAAATAGCCAATAATCTATAAAGTCTCTTATGAATATCTCTTGTTTAAGACTCGCTTGGAAGTTTTGCATGACGTTGTTAATCTCTTGCTAGTTTTGTTTCACTTGCTCGGTTAATTCTACATGCATAGCCTTACTGCATTTACATGTGAAAGATGTAATTACTTAAACCAATTGCTTGTTCTTGAGATATAATTCCTACTGAGCGTTCGCTCACCCAGTTTTATTCTAACATTTTTCAAGTAATCAGGTGGATAGCGAGACCGAGACTCACGTGGGAGGGACAAGTGTGCAAGCGAGCTTCGAAAACTAGTGAACCCGTGTCTTTTATCTTTCTTGAGTCTAGCATGGTGTTATCTTGTCTAAGTCTATTAGTGTGTCATCTCCTTTTCTTTCATAGTGACATAGTTGAGTCTTCAAGTTCTTGTAAGAGACTTATATTTGAAATAAAAATTTTATTGTTGTTTTAAATTATTTGGTCTAATGTCATTGCTCTTGATCGTTCACGACTGTTTAACTGCCACGTTCTGAGCAAACGACATGTTCTGCTGCTATCGGTTCGAGGCGTGACAGATTTTCTGTAACCCAAGTTAGTGGGTATCTTTATGGCACTATATCTTAGTCCGTAGATATGGTCCCACATTTCTCGATGTTTTATCGATTATCCCACTATTTCTCTGTGATAGATGTGCCCTTCGTGGGATATTCCTTCCTTCGGACTAGTGACTTTATCATAGAGACCTCCGTAAGTCTACGCGAAGCCTTGGATTCCCTCAAGGCCGCCGAGTAGGTTGTACCATTAAAACCCATGACACTTTTTGATTGCCATGTCACTCTAAAGAAACATGGTAGACCGGCCCTCGTGGTATGCTATTTAGATATTGTGAGAATGTTTCTTGAGTTAATGGAATGGGAAATCATACCATTGCTATCAATTAAGGATTATGTGCCTCTATGTAGACACAGATTCTTTCTACCTTATCATGTACAAAGAATGAGCAACCATGTGAATATGAGCGCTTATTCTTGATATCATGGCACCCGCTAGGGAGCCAATTCCACCCAGTTTTCAATGAGTATCGTGATTATACCGTTTTGATCGTAATACGTCCCTACGTAACAAGTTCTATCCTTGAGTTTCTATTCCACAAGATCTACCTTAAAAATTCCTACAAGAGCATTCCCTTAGAATTCTATATTGGCTATAACTATAGTGGATGTCAAAAATACATGACTCAATGCTTCCGCATATAGGGCCCGATCTGGTCCTAGGAGGAGCACCCAAAAGTACTTGTGCCCATAGGAGCCATTATTGATCACGATGTGGCATTGCACCAAAGTGCATGACTTGCTTGATTGGACATTCCACGAATCTTGTACTTGACTTGACATGACATGACTTGCGTGGCTCGGAAAGGGTATTTACTTGCTTGCTTGATAACGTGATAGCCAATTCTTGACATGACTTGATAAACGTACATGCTTGTCTATCTTGATATAATTACATGAAATCTTGGATATCTTGCTAGTTCATTCTAAGTTATCTCTTGCTATACACTCTCTCTATTGTCGTTTCATGCGAACATGCATAGCTTTACTTGCATCCATGCAACATGTAATTTACTTAAAGCAAGCTAGCACTTGAGATAGAATTTCTACTGAGCCTTCGCTCACCTAGTGTTTTCCCCTATTTTCCAGGTAACTCCGATGACGAAGCTCATTTGGATGGGGATGGACAAGAGTGAAGAGCGTAGAGCCAATCCAACTCTCCGTGTTGTTATCTAGTCATGATTGTTTCCTATTTTCTTGAGTCAATCATTGTAATTTTTCTTTTTTATTGAGTCAGGAGTGCTCTTAGTTTCTCTATGGAAAGTTTGTAATAGAAATACTTTGAATTTTATGATGAATAAAGGACTTGGTTATCCTTACTTTTACGCACTCTGTCTATGTGTCGAATACACTTATGCTCTGATTGACATGATTGATATAAACTCGTCACGGATACCGGGTTCCTTCCATGCTCGGGGCGTGACAGTTTTTGTGGTATCAGAGCCTAGGATATTCAATTCCTAGGAAACCCAAGTCCAAGGATAGGTTATGCCTTTACCCGGTGAGATTGGGTAGAACCATGGGTTTAAGTCAACTTAGGAACTCAGACCCTTACATTAACCTTATATATATTAGTGAAGTTACTTAAATTTCTTGTAGGACTATGGCCGCCGAACGTGCCCAGTGGCGTAATATGCAACGCACTATTCAAGGCATTACACAGGCGCTACAGCAAGTGGCGCAAGGCGGGACCAACCGTGGAGCGGGTGATCTCCACCGTAGTTTTAGAAATATGAACCCACTAAAGTTTATTGGCTCATCAGACCCCGATGATGCCGAGCACTGGCTCAGGGAAGTAGAAAGAATATTTCGTGTTATGCAATGCACGGAAGAAGAGAATGTGTTACTAGCTACTTTCCAATTGGAAAGGGATGCTCGTTTTTGGTGGGAGTCCGTAGAAGCTACATTAGAAGAAGAACCTATTACCTGGGCGGAATTTACTGAACACATCAATAAAAAATATTTCTCCGATCATATACGAGAGAAAAAGGCCGTAGAATTCGCCACACTCAAACAACGAACTCTATCAGTGGCCGAGTATGAGGCTCAATTCTCTCGGTTATCAAGGTACGCGAAGCTTCTTAGGCCTAGCTAGCTATTACAGGCGATTCATCAAGGACTTCTCCAAGATCGTCGTTCCTGTTACTAGGTTGACCCGTAAGGAGAATCCTTATAAGTGGAATGAAGAATGCGAGAAGAGCTTTCAAGCTTTGAAGGATCATTTAGCAACCACTCCGGCATTGGCACTACCAACTGAAGGGGAGAAATTTGAGGTATATACCGATGCATCTGGCATTGGCCTCCAATGTGTGTTAATGCAACAAGAGAGAGTCATTGCGTACTCATCCCGACAATTAAAGAAGCATGAAGAAAACTACCTGGTCCACGACTTAGAGTTGGCTGCGGTAGTATTTGCATTAAAAATCTGGAGACATTACCTTTATAGAGAGAAATTGACCATATACTCCGATCACAAGAGCCTTAAGTATCTCTTTTCTCAGAAAGAATTAAATATAAGACAAAGATGTTGGCTCGAATATCTCAAGGATTTCGACTTCACAATACAACATCATCCTAGAAAGGGTAATCCTATAGCTGATGCCCTTAGACGAAAGCCAAGAGCCTTATTAGCCAACTGTATGATTCAAGAGTGGAAATTGCTAGAGCAATTCTCTAAACTTAATATAAGTATGGACCAGGAGAAACAGTGTATTACTCTATCATACATGAGGATACAACTGGATCTACTCTCTGAGATTAAAGAACTTCAAGACAGTGACCCGGTGTTAGTAGAAATCAAGGATAAGCTAGAAGAATGACCAGACTTCAAGATAGCATCAGATGGAAGGTTATTATTCCGAGAAAGAACTTGTGTACCAGATTGTCCAGAACTAAAGAAGAAGATATTAGAAGAAGCTCATAGGTCAAGGTACACGATTCATCCCAGATCTACCAAGATTTACCAAGACTTGAAATGGACCTTCTAGTGGAACAACATGAAAAGGGAGGTAGCGGACTTTATGTCTCGTTGTCTCACATGCCAACAAGTCAAGGCGGAACACCAAAAGCCTGCTGGTAAGCTACATCCTCTAGATATTTCCAAATGGAAGTGGGAGGATATTAGTGTGGACTTTATAATGGGTCTGTCTAAATATAAGGGAGGTCATGATGGAATATGGGTCATCATAGACTGATTGACCAAGTCAGCTCACTTTCTGCCAATCAAGAGCCGATGGTCAGTTGATGTCCTTGCTGCCTTGTATATCAAGGAAATAGTCAGACTACATGGAGTTCCTGTTTTAAAGATCTGCGCTTTACTTCTCACTTCTGGAAGGGTCTACAACATTCGTTGGGGACAAGACTCATTTTAGTATAGCCTTTCATCCTCAAACGGATGGTCAGATCGAAAGAACGAATCAAGTGGTAGAAGACATGCTCAGAGCCTGTATCATTGATTTTGGCAGAAGCTGGCATGATCACTTGCCTTTGGTCGAGTTTGCATACAACAACAGTTACCAGGAAAGCATTCAAATGGCACCTTTCGAAGCATTATACGGAAGAAGTTGCCGATCACCCTTGTGCTGGGATGAAGTTGGCGAGAAACAACTACTAGGCCCAGACATGGTGAGAGACACCACAGAAAAGATCCAGCTAATTAGAGAAAGACTTTAAATGGCTCAGTCTAGACAAAAGACTTATGCCGACACAAGAAGGAGAGACCTCGAGTTCCATGTAGGAGACCATGTCTTTCTTAAAATTTCTCCAGGACGAGGAATTAGAAGATTTGATGTTAAGGGCAAGCTTACACCAAGATATATCGATCCTTTTGAAGTATTAGAAAGAGTTGGAGAGGTTGCCTACCGCATCGCCTTACCCCCTCAGTTGTCTGAAGTTCACAATGTGTTCCACATATCCATGTTGAAGAAATATGTACACGATCCGTCACATGTCATAGATCATGGAGACCTGGTGATACAAAAGGATCTCACATATGAACAAAAGCCATTGAAGATCCTTGATTGCGAGGTTCTTACACTAAGAAACAAGATAATTCCCATGATCAAGGTTCAATGGAGCAAATGCTCAGAACAAGAAGCCACGTGGGAGACCGAAGAATCCATGAAGAAGATATCCCCATACTTATTTGTGAATGGTATGTACTCTGCACCCTCCACATCTATATACGATTGAATTTGGGGATCAAATTCTTTTAAGTGGGGGAGGGTGTAGTAACACTGACAAAGTATAGGAATGGAAGTTCTTAAATAAAATTAAAACAAACAAATTAGCCAAGGCCCAGATCACATACACAACACCACATACACAAATGAGCCTTACACTTAAACCCAAATGGGCCAAGGGAAAGGGCGCCACTTGATAGGGTGCCATTTTGAGAAACAGAGCCCTCATGAATGGGCACTATTTTCCAAGACTATGTATGGGCACTATTTTCCAAGGATACGGATGTGTCTGTACACAGTGAAGGGTGCCCTTGGTTAAGGCGCCATTTCATGAAATGAAGACCCTTTAAATGGGCGCTATTTACCTAAGGATGAATATGGGAACTCCGACTGCGGTGTTTTGTTCGAACTAGGAAGTAGGATACTGGTTGGGAAAGTTCTGATTATGAGGAAATTGTAAACCCAGTAGGATTCCTTACGTGGGAACTTTAAATCCTAATAGAACTCTTAAGACCCCATTAGGATTCTCTACTCTATAAATACCTTCGCTCCATCAAACGAAGCCCGAGTATTGCTTCTCTGATTGCAACACTCTGCCGTTTCTTTCTCTGCTACTGGCCTCTTCCTCTTGTTGGACGAGGTTGCTGCCTACTTTGACTGCTACCCGGCGTGAACGTGGAGAAGCTTTGCTTCTACCTACTACTTCATCTTCTAGCGAATTGTTCTTTTCTTCACCCGACGACTGTGCGTGAAGAAAAAAATCCTCCTTTCTACCGTTTCTCCTTCGAGTGAAGCTACCGTTGCTACTGCTTCCATCTTCTACTTTCGTGCTGTGAAGCTGCAGTTGCCGTTATTATTATCATTGCTCTTATCTTTTCTTCGATATCTTCGATCTATCATCATCCAGAATACCCAAACAGGTAGGTGTTCTCAAGTACCAAGCCCAACCTAATTAATTTAGAGCATGATCATGCATATAGGTCTGTTAGATTGGTTTTCAGTAGTTCCTGTTACGTTTTATGAGTTTTTGGAGAAGGGCGACCCTTCCAGGGGTGCCAATTGATTTCACGACTGTAGTTACATGCATTATTCATGTAGAGATTTAATAAATTCACCATGTTTAAAATTTAATAACCATGAATCCTGATGTCTAATCTAATGCATGAGTACACTGATAGATTACTGCTATTTTTCACTACTTGTCCATATATTCTTTCTTGTGAAATTATTTTTATTTAAGGAGTGCTACTATTCATGACCAATTTAAACACGAGTGAACCACGACTGTCACCCTGCCACTGTTCATGATATAGCGCCCCTGACTTGGGCTTTTCTCAACCAATTTGACATCACCTATGTCAGTCAGAAGGCGGTCAAGGGGCATGCCATCGCCGAGCACCTTGCCCATCATCCACTGCCCATATTTTCCCCTGCCGACTAGAGTTTCCCGGACGAAGAGTTAGGAGCCATCATAGATGGTGAACCTTCGTGGATCCTCTACTTCGACCGTGCACTAAATTCCAAAGGTTGTGGAGTTGGAGTCGATCTCCAGTCTCCAGAAGGTGTCCTCATCCCCACGCGCATGTCAGTTAACCTTCCCTACCATAAATAACATGGCAGAATATGAGGCGCTCCTCACAGGCTTAAAAATGGCATTGGCACTCGGAGTTAAGGAGCTCCGGATCATCGGAGACTCCCAGCTTATACTCCGGCAATCCCTCAGCAAGTACCAAACCCAAGACCCAAAACTAAAGCCCTAGCAAGACTTGGTTAGCAAGGTAGTCCGACAGTTTAGGAAGCTCACCCTCGTACACACCCCTAGGGCTCAGAACATTCTAGCTGATGCCCTGGCATCTCTAGCCTCTTCTCTCCTAAGTCCTAGTGAAAAGCCGTCAGCTACTGTCATGGTGCAAAGAATGCATATTCCTTCACATCCAGATGCTTGGTTCCAACAGTTCTCCGAGTCCTCTCTTCAAGTCCATGTCATCTCTCATGAGCCCGAAGTCGACCTCGAAGATGGTAATCCTTGGTTCTTCGACATCGAGAACTATCTCCGGGACGGTTCCTTCCCTGATTATGCTACCATCCCCGATCGATGAGCCATTCATCGAGCTGTGGAGCGCTTTTCCATTGTAGGTGGTCTCTTGCATCGCAAGTCTCTTAGTGGAGTCTACCTCCACTGCCTCGACGAGATCGAACCTCTGCAGTTGTCGAAGCTGCACACTCTGGTGAATGTGGTGGCCATGTAAATGGTCGTATGCTCGCTCAAAAGCTCCTTCGACAATACTATTGGCCTACCATGCATGAGGACTGTGCCCTTTATGTCCGTCATTGCACCAAATGCCAACTCCATGCAGACAAGGTCCACGCTCCCTTGTCCTCACTCCACCCTCTTATAGCTCCCTGGCCTTTCGCCATGTGGGCATTCGACGTAGTCGGTCCCCTGGAGGATAGAACCGAAGAAATCTGAAAAAAATATTTCATCCTCATTGCTACAGAATATTTCACGAAGTGGGCGGAAGCTGAGGCATTCACGGAAGTCAAAGCATCAATGGTGGTAAAATTCATCAAGCGCAACATCCTCGCCAGGTTCGGTGTTCCCCGTGACAATGTCACCGACAACGGGCCGCAGTTCACATCTCAAGAACACCACGACATGTGTGATAAATATGGCATCAATTTGCATCATTCATCTCCATACTACCCACAAGGAAACGGACAAGCTGAAGCTACAAATAAAACCCTCATCAGAATTATTAAGAAAACATGTAAATCTCATCATTATTCAGACTGGCCAGATCGCCTCGTTGAGGCCCTTTGGGCTTAGCGCACTTCTGTCCGAACTCCCACAGGTCAAACCCCGTATGCACTTACCTTTGGGACAGAAGCGGTGCTTCTATATGAAATATTCATTCCTTCACTAAGAGTGCAGCTGGATTCCGAGCTCGATTTCGAGCAACGCCGAGAAAATCTTTTGGCCCAGCTGGAACTATTAGATGAGAAACGAATGATTTTGGCCGATCATGCTCATGTGTATCGTCAAGGAATTGCACGTTATTATGCAAATAAAGTTCTGGAGAGGAAATTCAAAATAGGTGAACTAGTTTTAAAAAGGAAACTTACTAAAGCCACCGGCCTTAAAGCAAAACTACAAGAAAATTGGGAAGGCCCTTTTGCTGTCAAGGAAGTCTACTCAGGCAACGCTTATAAGTCAGTAGACTCCGAGGGAGTAGAACTCACATATCCATGGAATGGGGTTTATCTCAAGAAATTTTATTCGTGAGGCCTTGTACATAGCTATACAAAAAAAAGAGTTTCTTTTTCTTGTATAGAAAATCCAAAAAAAAATACTAAATGCCTGGTGTCCATCATGAAGTCCAACTTTATTGCATCCACCCTTCCTGCTAGAAAAGGGACCATCAAGGTTGGTAAGTTCCGAGTCTTGGTCTGCTAGAGCCGTGGAGATCCCTATCCGGCCACGTCGGCCTATGCCTATTAGAAAGAAAACAACATGCACACACTCACGTGTTTTATCCAAAATAGGTGGCATCGCCTGTGATGAGGCCTCACCCCGAAGGTCCCCAGAAAGTCACAATCTTTGTTCTTTTCCTTTTTGACCAAATGAGACAGCCGGCGCCCTTAAAACGCTGAGCATATGGGAGCCAAAGTACAAGACCCATAAGGCAAGAGTATGATCCATCCTCTCGAGTCTGGATCAGAGCATGAGAAGAGGGTAGTGTCCCCACATGCGTACAAAAGAGGGAATCCAAAAGTCAAAATGATGATATCCCTCCAAAAAAAAGAGAAAGAAAAAAGTAGAGAGAAAAGAGAAATGCACATATGTGTGGCAAAACCACATGAAAAGCCTAGTCGTAACCGTGCTTGATCTCAGTAAATGAAACCCCTTTCAAACCAAAAGCCAAGATTTTACAAAAGGGGCATCGAGAAATCAAATACTCGAGGATTGGTCCGAAATTACCCGAAAGGGGAAAGTCGAGTAGGTCCCCAACTGGCTTGTCGGGTTAACGGTTTTACCGGTCCTCTCAGGAGGTTTGCCCCTTACATTCTTCCTTCTCCCTCCAAAAGATGAAAGCTCGATGGAGATCCTGAAAGGTGAACCTCGTCAAGGTTGCAACCTTGCTTAGCAAAAACACACATATGGTTGTCCACTTCAAAAAGTAAAAGCCATTGCTGTGAAGGGGTCTCTATGTTTCTGGCCGGTCAAGACCCCTATTTACTACCTTAAACGCCTTCTTATATTACCTCGGGCTTAATTCAATGCAAGAGCGTCACCTATGGGTGCGACGACATCTGATTCCGGGGCAGCGTCGCGCGGTTGACCATTAGGGTTCCAAGGTGTTCCATCATATACCATCTAGAGTTGTGAGGAGATAGACTCGGGTCGGGCAAATCATTTACCTCGAACGCTTTTTGGGTGTATCCCTGTGGTCGGAAGCAACTGGGAGCCTAAGCTTGGCATGACGGTATTATCATCAGGATAAGACTTAACTGGCGGGACTATCATTCGAGTTGTCTAGAGGCCCAAATCAACTGAGATGTGCACACAGGATACCTAGGAGGTCATTAAGAAAACCTCATCTTCATGTAGATCAGGTGCCATATGTGTGGTCACCAGGCATTAAAAAAAAAATAAAATATAATCCTATAAAAGTAAAATCCCACAAAAAGTGTAAACCAACTATAACACACCAAAAAAATGTGTAAAAACCCCTAAAAGCCAAAAAATATATATGTTTTGTAGCCGCCTGCGCATTTACATCATCATATTTCCCTTTTCGTTTGCATCCTACTTCCATGCATGTGCATCGCACGTTCATTTTCCATTTCAATCTTGTTAATAAGATTTAGCCCTCTGACCCTACATTAAGGAAGGTACTCTCTATCTCAGGCAGGGGGCTAAAATCAGACTACACTAACCTTTTTTCCCTTTTAAGTGTACTTGAAATAGGTGAAAAGGGAAGACGGCGTCAACCAAACCAAGCCAAGTACACTGAAGAAAGTACACTTCATTTCCAAAACATGTCCATTGCATCCCATCTGCTACAGCATTCTAGGGGCATACCCCTAGTGTACAAAAGTAGCTGCTATCCAGCTCTCTCTCTCTCTCTAATCTCCATCAGTGCGAGGCCGGCTACGCCGACTATCGGCCTCGTCCCCATCTCTGCTCCCCCTGTCTCGCGACCTCGATGGCCGTGAAGCTCTCCAACCCGACGCTGCTGGCTTGGCTGCTCTCTGCTCTGCAAGAGACTGCATCATACCCATCAACTCTTCCATTGTAAACTCAACTCCCCCAAAAGACTGTATTGACTCTAAGGGAGTCACATGTCTCACTCCTACTCCTGGGGCGCCTCTGCTCTGATATCTCCGCAGTACTAGACGCCTCAGAGTCTCAAGCTGGTCGAGGGCTCGCTGCTCCTGTATCACCATCACCATCTCTCGAGCACGTGCCTCGACCTCCCTCTCCTTCGCCTCAGCAAGGCGACCTTCAAGTCTCTCCACAGCACTCGTCTCTCCTAGGCGGCGTGTCAGCTCCTCAATGCCCGTATCCTGCTCTCGCCGAGTTGCCAAGGTGGCTTCTAGCTCCTTCTTCTGCAGAATTGGAGCCATCACATGAGTCAGGCAAAGACGGATGAAAAGAGGATCGCTCCTGATCCAGGCGCTAGGTTCTCACCGTCTCAGCTAACTCAGCCTCCCGCTCCTCAGCTCGTTCGAGGACCCCTGCTAGGCGATCCTCTAACACCTCTCTAGTGTCCACCTGGGACGAAGGTCCAGCCTCTCTGGCCATTCCCACCCGAACATGGACGTATGCCAGCTCGCCTCGCTGATCAGTCAGGGGCAGATGATTAGTCAAAATTCAAGAATCCTCAAAGCCTCAAATCAGTCAAATCAATTTTGGCTTACCATTTCTCGGATCTCGTGCCACAGGTTTACGATTGTCTGCTCAAGGATAGCAATTCAGTTTTGAAGAACCCGAACAGCTTCCACCTCTGGCATCTGCTCATCAAAATCCACTCAGCTACATTCTTTTAAGGAAATGATTCATTTTGGGTGGTTAGGAGTAACTTACCGTCCGAGTGTCGAGATGAAGTCGCCCGGCGTACCGCTCCTGGTAGTCCGCCAGGTAGGTCTCGCTATTCCTCAAGGTCCTATCCTGCTTCAAGGAGGGTCCCCTCTGCAATGCCTCTACTTCCACACGGTAGTGGGAGGACCAATCCTGGTCGCTCGCCGAGGTCAGTCGGCGCCCCTTGTCTGATTCATGCTGAGTGGGTACCACCACTGGCGGTTGGTGCCATCCCAATGTCCTCTACATTAGACGAAGGTAGAGTGGCTCTCTTAGGTTCACGCAAAGCAGCACGGTATCCCTATGGAACCAAGCTCACCCATTCTTCACCCAAGGTTGAGGGGTGATGTCTTCTGCCGTGTAAGGCGTCCAGATCACCTACCACATCAAATTGGAAAATTTTGCTAAAACTAGAGTTCATATAATAAATGTTGAAAATGTCGTGTAACTCTTTTAGCCGAACACTCACCTGGTAAGGTGGAAACTCATCCAGGGCTATCCAAAGGTCCGGAAGCCTAGTGGCTACCAGGTGCCGATCCCGAACCATCTCCTATCTCGCCATGAGCGGGACCATCTGCATCAACGCTCGCGGGATCGTGCCGCGACCTAGAGGGAACCAAGTGTATTCCCAAATCTGAAAATACACAGAACAACAATCAATCAGTCAAATCGAGAATCAACAAAGTTTAAATGGTAGACTCGTGCCTGTAGAAAAGGTGTGAAACTGCCCAGGTTCCCCGAACCTGGGCGTACCGGATCCATGTGGGCAAAGAGGTGCGCCACCATTGCTCTTCCCCATGCAAGCTGGGGTCTCCGCTCGAGATCCCATATCAGCAACAGGTACTTCAGATTCACCTTGTTCGAAGCAGTTGCGAACAGTAGCCTCTCGAAGAAGTAAAGAAGAAAAGTCGCAACTCCTGCTAATCGCTCATCTCTCGGACTAGAAGCTTCTGAGTTACCCATCCCAGATACACATCTAGGTCCTCTAGTGGTCCTCGGACCACCCTGGCTAATCCCATCGCGGCACTGATCCTTCCAAGAGGAGGGTAGTCACTGGCCTCTTGGTCCGGGCCATTTGCGGACCGAGCAAGCTCTTAACCTCCTGCTGGTAATTCTTGAGCTCTTAGCTCAATATCGGGTTTCCGGCTATTGGCAGTCCAGTCACATAGGCCACGTCCTCGAGCGTGGGGATCATATGTCTCCATGACATCACAAAAGCCCTGCATCCATCCACCCATCTCTCGCGTAGTGCCACTAGGAAGCTCGCATCAACAGGGAAGGGACGAATCCTGAAAAATGAGCCAAATCCCATTCGGTCCACTCTTTGCCGCTGCTCAGGAGGCAACACGTGATACCAAGCCCACACTAGGTCCCATGACACCCGAGCTCTGATCCTACGTCGGCCCTGCACACAATAGAAAGAAGACAATGGTTGATTAAATCTTCTGATCCCCCAAATCAACTTAACTCACATTCCATCCCCCATAAATCTCAAAGTTCACTGCCCTAAGAGGAGGGCGGCCAATTACTTGGTCGCCTAACTCCCTGGGTGGCCAGGTATCCAGCCGCTCAGTCCTGCCCTTGATGGCCAGAAGCTGGCTGCCCAGGTCTGTGGATGGCCACAACCCTGACCGCCCACAGACCAATCCCCACGCATACCATTCCGACATCTCCAAGCCCCACCAAGGCATCTCACATCCACCAAAATCAACTCAAGGGGCATTCAAAGGTCATGGGACTTACCAGTTTACGCGGTGCCTCCTTTTCCTTGTTGGCTTCAACATCATCGGAGCCTTCCTCGCCCTCCTCTTCCACATCCTCGCCTTGGTCGGCCGGCCCCTCTTCGAGAGCAGCCACACCCTCATCCCCTTCCTCTTCTCCGCTGTCTTTACCACCTTGAGAGGAAGAGGCCGAGGAAGATGGACTCGCAGGGGCCTCCTCCTCCTCACGCTCTTCCCTCTCGCTCGAGGACGGGGGATCTTCAATAATGTCATGTCGAGCTCGTCGCTGCCCCATCGCTTGAATCTTGATGCTTGGGTGACCCAAACCTCACCCACAGAATCACCCTTCCTAGCTTTGGCTCTTGCAGACTCTCGTCAAACGCCAAAACTGATGGTCGTTCAAATGAAGAGGTCGGTCACCCTCTTAAAGCCCTCCAATGCAGAGGGCAGCCAAGGCCTTGGCCGCCCATTTTAAGTGGAGGCGGCCAACACCCTGGCCGCCCTCCCCCCTGTTCGGCGGAAAAAAGAAAAAAAAGAGAAAGAAAAAGAAGTAAAAGCCAAGAACAAAAATTCATGTTCATTCAGTTAGATACATTCATTTAGCATTCAAGCATTCATTCACTTCATCAAACATTCAACATAAAAAAAATCAAAAAACAACAACAGTTTATTCCCATCCGTTTCTTTCCATCACAAACAATCAAAATAAAATGCTGAACAGACACTAATATAATTAAGTGCGCCGCCTCATGAAGAACTCATTCACGGCTGGCCTGAAGCCCCACAAGTAGCCTAGATAATGCTTCAACTCATCTTTGTCTTCTTTTACATCAATTCGAGCTTTCACCACGGTGGCATGGCGTCTCCACGTCTTCTTAATCCTTTGAAGCCACCGTCTATCTGCATCGGTTCCCAGAAGGCACTTTGTGATCAATGCTCCCTTCAAAGCAGCCCATGGGACATGTCTGGGCAGTCCCACCTGGCGATGACAGCGGCGGGCCTGGTATAGCACCAAGTCCTCAACCCCCACAAGCCATAATTACTGCTCTGGTGATCCTTGCACTTTGAATTCCTTACGTCGATACATCATCGGCACGAACACAAACTCATCCTCGGGTAGGAAATTCAAGTAATCTTGCCAGTCGTCTCTTGTTTTCAGCAGCGCCGTCTTGCATATCACCTGATCCACAGGACCAAAGATGGCCCTCGTTGGGTAGATCGCGCTCTTCTCGAAGATTCAAGAAGTAGTGGTCGTTGCGTCATCAAAGTCAAAGCTCAAGTGGATCTCCATCCACATCTGCAGAAGGTAGAGACTCCCCATGGTGCTACCACCCAAGCTCATCTGAGTAAGTCTACAATACAAGTGAGCCAGCACTGTTGGGGAAAGAGAGCGCCCCACCCATAAGAGAGTAAGTGGTCCCACATACTCTCGCCCCAGCACATCTCCTGATGTAGGGAAGAGCAATGCCTCGCCCAAACACAAGGTCACACCACGCATCAGCCGATCTACCTCCACTGCTTTGTCTTTTACCTGGCTCACGAGCCAATCGGCTAGGCAGTCGACTAAAATTCCTCGTTGGTCTGTCATCCGTCGAACTTCGCGTTTATCCCTCACTATCACAGCCAAGATTTCATCCCAGGGAGGAAGGTCAATCAACTCGCCTATCTCCAAATCACCCCAATGGAAGATGAAGTCAAGCTCGTCCACCAACACTGAGGCCTCAAACTCAAGAAAAATAAAAGTATGTGTATATGGATGCCACAGCTCGATCAAAACTCCCAAAGAGTCCCAATTCCACCTCATGCTTTTGAAACATTTCGCCGTGACGACCAGACGGATGAGATGCCACTAGTGCTTAAATACCCTCATGGCGGGCGTGATTGCTGCCATAAAGTCATGAAGCCAGCCATAGCGGCGGGCATGTCTTGCCCCAGGGAAGGCAGGTACATGCTGCACAAAGAAGAGAAAAAAAAAGAAAAAAAGAAAAAAAGGAGGAAAAAGAGAACATAAAAATAAATAAATAAATCCAATCCTTCAAAATCCATATATATATCTCATACAAACCATACCTCACCCCGCATCACAAGGCCACTTAGGTGACTAGGCACGTCGGATAGAACACCTAGCTCGTGGTGTCCCGATGGAATGGAAGAGGATGCCATGCTCGATTTCTTCCTCAGAGCTTCTTTTTTAACACCTTGGTTCAACAGCAGAGAAGGAGCACCCCGGCTGGGGTTTTTTCTTTGAAGATTAGAGTCCCATCTAGCTCAGACTCCCGCTTCGATCGGGATAAGAGCAGATGGGCGACCAAGTTCCTAGCCGTCCATCATTCCCTAGGTAGCCATCGCCCTGGCCGCCCTCCCCTCAAGGGAGGCCACATATGTGGCCGTCCAGCTCATGAGAGAGGCCATCGATATGGCCGCCCTCCTCTCCCACTTGTGAATGAGGTATGTTTGGTCATCTATGGCGTATGGTTCATTAAATGCAATGCTCACTGTTCCTTACTGTTATCATTTATGAACTTGACTAACGTGTGTTCATGCAGCCGCAGATCTTCACAGCAATATGATCACAATGCGGAGACGCCTTATAACTATTGCATTATAGGTAGAATGCCAGAAGCTAATAGCTTCGGGCGTATAAACTTCGAGTTCCTCTCTAATAAAAACTGTGAAGAGTTTATACTCCTTAAGCTATTCAATGGCCGCCTGCTGCCTAACTCGGGATGACGAACTTCCCAAATTTTTGACTATGCTGAAGTACAATGTGGGAAGATGGATCCCCACCAGGTTCCGGACCACGTTTGTCACCAAGCACAGGTTGACAGACTTCTTGAACTCTTGACCGATCGACTCGGAGACAGGCAAATAAACCCTCGGGCTCTGCATTAGATATGTTTTTTCCCTTTAAACCCAGCATGCATCATATAGGCCCTTTTAGTCCAACTATCCATCCAAAAATCCAAAAAAAAAAAAAACAAATTGCATGCATCTCATCTTGGGAGCCTCGATGCAAAGCAAGAGGAGCCATGCTGCTTTGACCAGTCCATGGACCTTTGGCCCCGCATCGATTTTTTGAGTTCCTCAATTTTGCCAAACTTGTATGAACGAGCCCACGTGATTCCACTCCGATTCGACCAGTAGAGAATGTGTTTTATGTAGACTGTTTTGAGTATTCTGTGATTCGACAAGTCATTGATTCCTATACCCTATTTTTTTCTTATCCTTGTTTTTAGGTCTTATATCTCCTTGAGTCTGGATTGTGTTCATCCCCTCAAGTCCCGCATGGTGAGGACACCAGAGCCAGAGTACAGCTCGACTCCGCGAGGCACTGGTACCGGACACGCAGCACGACTCGGTCGACACCGACCTCTTTGTGGCTGGGGGACACTCTGGAGTCTCCACCGGAGCTTTGATACTTTGATACGTATTTTTGTACATATTTGTATTTTATACGTATTTAGCTGTATTTGGCATGTATTTGGTTTGTATTTTGGTTTGTATTGTTTTGGGTTTTAATATTGGGTCAATGAGAGAATAATTGACCAAGTATTTATATTTTTGATTTATTATGGTCCAAGGGGGGATTAATATGGTCCGAGGGGAATAAATTAACCAAGCCATTTATGTTGACTTGGAGAGAGGGGCGCCCCCCTCTTTGTCCCCTTGTGGGATTAAATTAATCACCCTTGTCCCCCATTTCCCCATTATACCCCCTTGACCAAGGGCATCTTAGGTCATTTGTCTAGGTCTAGGGTTTAGTATATAATGTCTCTTGTTGCATTTTGATCAATTTTAATGAAGAATTATTTTGGAAAAAGAGCCTTGGGCGCACCTCCCCTCTCCCTCTCTTGTTCTTCCCCTTCTTCTTCCTCTTCCATGCTGCATCAGATCTAGGGCTGAAACCCTAATATTTCTGAGTGATCTTCCTCTCCTTCTCTTCCTCTGTCTGCTGCAATCGATCACCGCCACCGTCGCCTTCGTTCGTGCCGCCATCGAGCCGCCATAGCCACTTCTCTGAGCTGCTGTCCTAGATTCCGACCTGTAGATCTGAACCTCAAAGAAAAGGCTATAACTTCAGATCCGACCGTTAGATGGAGCTGATCTTTTGAGGGTTGGTTTCCCCAGGTCTTCTTCAATCCTAGTTTAAATTTCATGCAAGTTAGACATCGTTTGCCTCCCTTCCCAGCCATTTGTTTCCCCCCTCATAGTCTACCTATGTGCAGATTTACGAGATAGCCACCTAGTAGTTGATTTTTCCCACCCCCCAAACCTCGTCAGAAAATTACAAAAAAATTATGTGCGTAATCTCCACTTCCCCCCCTCTCTCCATAAAAATTACCACGTCCTAAATCCTTCATTTGGTTTTCGGTCAAATCCCATAAATAGGCAGATTTCGTTCTGCCCTGTCAGTTCTGTATTTCGAGCTAGCATCAGTTACTACCTTGCAAAAGTTTTCATTTCTAATCTAGCCGTTGGATGGATCTAAAATTATAGTATATTGAAGATCTCTGAGTCCTCTTTCCAACGGCGTTAATCTCGCCCCGATTAGACATCAGATTTGGTCGTTCCGGTCATTTATGTGGAGGCACGCATTCTTGCTCCGAGCCAGGCCAGTAAAAGGGGTTGCTGCATAAATCCCAGGAAAATACGCCGGAGTACTTACAGTGACCGCCACTCCCGGGGGTCGACCAGGGACCCTCTGCCATCATCCCAGTGAACCGCCACCTTCAGAAGCTCGTCGGAGGTCGACGTCCCTTTGGACATCCTTGTTCGCTATCCTGCCGGCCAGCAAATCGCCGAACCGGAGCCGCTTCCCGCAACCGCCCGGAACCGCCGCCTTGCTGCCCGCCAACCCAAGTTCGGTGCTCCCAACACCATTGCGTAGACCTTTACCTTCATGGATGGAGTGGTCCGTAAAATCTTTGCTGTAACTAAATTTTTACCGTTGTACTGGGAGTTACGGAACTTGGCCGGGACGTCTTCCCCACGTCCTGAGCATGGAGGTACACTCGCCACCCACTTTGTCTTGCTTGCTTATTTAGTATATGTTCTAGACGCCGCTGCATGCGAGTAATTTATTTTCTAGACAGTTAAATTTAGTCACCGCTGTGAGTTGTGAGAGAGAGACCCGTCCCGTGACTCAGTCCGAGCACGAGAGTGAGCTGACCACCCGAGACTCAAAGCCGATTTTCCAACCGTGCAGATCGTCACGTTTCCCTCGCCGGGGATGACTGTGAATTTAGCGCTTCTTGTTTGGGGCATGTTCGCCTCTTCTGGAGCTCTTTAGGTGCCGTGTTGTTGTGTTGTTGCTGGTCGCGTCGTCTTTTAGTCACGTCGTCTAATAGAGTCCAAGGTTCGCGTCTAGCCTGAGTCGAGTCCCATTGTCATCCCGCATCAAATTGGTATCAGAGCTGATTTGAGTCTAGGGTAGTCGGTCCAAGGTGCTCCATTTCATCTGGTATATCCAAAGGTGTTCCCCGAACGATAGGCTACACCTATTGGGAAAGGGGCACACTTGCGTGAGTGCGATCTTCGGATCAAACCTCTGCCTCGTATCGGATATTGGAGTCTAGGTTGTCCTTCATTTTGCATTAGTCCATCCATATAGGTCGTAGTGAGTCACCACTTAGTTCCCTTTAGGTCCTCTCTCATTGCATGCCCACCCGTGGAGGTGCCCAGTACCATCGCCCTAACACTATGGGTGAACCCCGAGGTGCCACCCCGGGAGGCCGAACTCTGGAGGACGTGTTCTCTCTACTCATGTAGCGCATGGATAGGTCCGATCAAACTAATAGGGAGAATACCGACCGTTGGAGGGCTATCTCAAGGCCATGGAGTACCGTGTTGAGGCTTCCGACCGTTCTATCCAAGGTCTAGTTGGAAGGATAGAGAGTGTGGAGAGAGTCCCCCGTCGGGAGCTCCCTGGAGCTGTCCTGGCCCCTCAGGCGCCTACTGCCCAGCCCGCCCCACTTAGGGCTGAGGAGCGACAGCCTCGTGCCCCCGATGTTGAGGACTACGAGTCCGACAATGATTATGGGGGAAATGGCCGACGCCGTCGTGGTCACCGACCATAGAGGGATGATGAGGACGAGCGGATCCTCAGGACGGTGCGAGCAGACCCTCCCACCTTTGACGGGTCCTTGGCCCCGAAGGTCTATCTTGATTGGGAGGCCGGCATGGACCGGTACTTCGAGGGGTTTGAGATGACGCACCACTGGAGAGTCATGTTTGCCAGAATGAAGCTTATAGGGCAGGCGCAGACTTATTGGAGGAACATGTAGAGCTTGCTATTTCACAGTTAGGAGCCCCAGGTTGAGACTTGGGATGAGATGAGGACCAAACTCTGGATGAAGTACCTTCCTGCCACATACCACCAGCATCTCATAGATAAATGGCAAAGTCTCACACAAGGAGATCGATCCGTCTCCGTTTACATCACCGAGTTCGATGAGTACTTTCTGCGATGTGATGCCACGGAGGAAAGCTCCCTGACTGTTTCCCATTTTTGGTGTGGTCTGCGGCCACACCTTCAGTATGAGCTTTTTCGTCGCAAAGTGGCCAAATTGGAAGACGCGTATCATGTTGCCCTCGAGGTGGAGCAATTTCAAGCGGAGTTTGCTCCTATCCCACGCTAGGGGGTCACATATCCACGTGTGTCTGATCCTAGGACCACACCTAGTTCCTACACTCGGTGGCCTGTGGCCCGTCCCGAGGAACTCCCTCGCCAGGACCTCACTGCTCCTAGGCGCCGCCGCCCTCTGAGGGATCCTCCCCTTCGCCAGCAGGCACCCATCCCTGCCCCTAGACCTCCCCAACCCGCCGTGCCAACTCGACCCCTACTTCCTACACCCCCGGTCCGTTTTGTGGACAAGGGTAAGGGGCTAGTGGCCAGTGGAACAACCTCGAGGACCGGGACGCATGGCACTTGCTATAGGTGTGGTGGAGTTGGCCACTATTCGGCCAAGTGTCCCACCCGAGAGTCGCTTGTTATCTCTGATCCCTCTGCCAGCGACCCCACACCTGAGGTGGTGCCGATCAGTTACGAGGCTGATCAGGACTTAGCAGAGGAGTTCTTTGATGAACTAATGGAGGGAGAGCCAGTTGATGTCCCAGGGACCCAGGATCAGGGTGATGTACAGTTGGGTGTAGTCAGGTGCATCCTCACCCAGCGTCAGGTGAGCGATGACTGGCGTCGTACCACCATCTTCCATACATTTTGTAGGCTGGGAGGAAAGGCCTGCAAGGTTATCATAGATAGCGGGAGTTGCATCAACGCTATCTCTACGGGCACTGTTAGTCACCTGGGTTTGACGCCCATAGATCACCCCGCACCTTACAGAGTATCTTGGGTGGATTCTACTTCCATCCCGGTCAGACTGCGATGTCTGGTGCCACTGCAGTTCCAGGCTTACCATGATGAGATCTGGTGTAATGTGTTGCCTATGGAGGTGGGTAGCATTATCCTTGGTAGGTCTTGGCTTTTTGATCGGGATGCCACCCTTCATGGTCGGTCGAACACCTGCACATTCGACCACGGGGGCCATAGGATTACCCTCCACCCCACCCAGCCGAAGGACCCTTCTGTCTAAGGACCAGCCGGCCCCAGCACTTTGACCCCTCCTAGGCGGGGGACAGTCGATCCTCCCACCACATCCTCGGCGCAGGCTACTATCACTTCGACTGCTCCCAGTACAGGAGACCTCCCACCCATGAGGTTGATGATGATTATTCCCCGAGAGATGGAGCAGGAGTTTATCAGTGGTAGTCCCATCCTGGCTGTCGTTGTTTGTGGGGTGAGCGAGGTAGCTCCAGGGTTAGAGGATGAACACCCCCCTGAGGTGGCTGCGATTTTGCGTGAATTTTCAGATGTCTTCCCAGAGGACCTCCGTGGAGGCCTTCCGCCCATGCGCGATATCCAACATAAGATCGACCTTGTCCCGGGCTCATCTTTGCCCAACTTTCCCCACTACAGGATGAGTCCCACAGACCATGCCGAACTTCAAAGGTAGGTCAAGGAGTTGATGAGTCAGGGATCTCTCAGGGACAGCAAGAGCCCTTGCGCTGTTCCTGTATTATTGGCCCCGAAGAAGGATGGCACATGGAGGATGTGCGTTGATAGCCGTGCGATCAACAAGATCATGGTGAAGTATCATTTTCCCATTCCCCGATTAGATGACTTGCTAGACGTGATGTCAAGAGCCACTATCTTTTCAAAGATAGACCTTCATAGTGGCTATCACCAGGTGCGTATCAGGCCTGAGGATGAATGGAAGACGGCATTCGAGACCAAGGATGGTCTCTATGAGTGGTTGGTTATGCCCTTCGGGCTTTCCAACGCCCCTAGCACCTTCATGCGGTTGATGATCCAGGCTTTACGCCCTATGATAGGGGTCTTCTTGGTCATCTACTTTGATGACATTCTTATCTACAGCCGCACTAGGGAGGACCACTTAGACCATCTCAGACAGGTCTGCATTGTGTTGAGGTGAGAGAGCTTATTCGCCAACCCAAAGAAATGTGCTTTCATGATCGATCAGATTACCTTCCTTGGGTTTATTATGTCTAGGGATGGAGTCTCCGCTGATCCGGAGAAGATTAGGGCCATCAGGGAGTGGCTCGAGCCCCGCACACTCCAAGATGGCTGGAGTTTTCATGGCTTAGCGACGTTCTACCATCGCTTCATTCGCGGCTTCAGTTCTATCACTGCCCCGATCACAGATTGCATAAAGAAGGGGGCATTCGTATGGACTAAGGCTGCGGCCACGACCTTTCAGGACATTAAGGTGCGTATGACCCAGGCACCTGTCCTTGCATTACCTGATTTTTCTAAGGTGTTTGAGGTCACATGTGACCTTTCTGGAGTGGGTATTGGTGGAGTGTTGAGCCAGGAGTCCCACCCCATTACATTCTTTAGCGAGAGGTTTAATGATGCCAAACTGTGTTATTCCACATATGATAAAGAATTTTACGCAGTTGTCTGGGCATTGAGGTATTGGAGGCACTATCTTTTACACCAGGAGTTTGTCCTCTTTTCTGATCATGAGGCCTTACGCTTCCTCCATACCTAGAAGAAGCTAACGCTCGCCACATTCGTTGGGTGGAGTATCTCCAGGAGTACACCTTTGTGCTCAAGCACAAGGCAGGGGCGTCGAACAAGGTGGCCAATGCGCTGAGTCGGCGAGTGATGATGTTGACCACCATGAGTGTTGAGGTGGTAGGCTTAGAGATGCTGAAGGATGCCTATGTTGATTGCCCGGACTTTGGTCCGATCTACGCCGTTCTTCAGGCAGGTCCCTCGCGTGATTATAGCGAGTTTGTGCTTCAAGAGGGTCACCTATTCCGGGGTGACAAGTTATGCATCCCACGGACTTCTGTTCGTGACTTTTTTACATGGGAGATGCACGCGGGAGGTCTTGCGGGCCATTTCGGCCGGAATAAGACCATAGAGGCGGTTGAGCATAGATTTTATTGGCCTAGCCTGAAGAGGGATGTCGCTTGCATCGTGGCCCAATGCCGCACTTGCGCTATGTCCAAACAGAGGAAGTAGAATATCGGCCTCTATACTCCCCTCCCCATCCCGGATAGTCCATGGTAGGACATTAGCATGGACTTTGTGTTGGGATTGCCTCGCACCTTCTGAAAGCATGACTCTATCTTTGTGGTCGTAGACAGGTTCTCCAAGATGGCATTATTCATTCCATGCTCCAAGATGTCTGATTCCTCTAGAGTTGTCGATCTATTCTTTTCTCACTGTGTCTCTAGGTTTGGCCTCCCTCGTACTATAGTGTCAGATAGGGATGTGAAATTTACTACTTTTTTTTGGGAAAACCCTATGGCACATGAAGGGCACCCAGCTGAAATTCTCCACTGCATATCATCCCCAGACCGATGGTCAAACTGAGGTTGTTAATAGGAGTTTAGGGGATCTTCTTAGGTGTCTGGTCCGAGATGGAGTCAGAGATTGGGATTTGGTCATACCCTTAGCAGAGTTTGCCTACAATGACTCGGTCAATAGGTCTACAGGCATGAGCCCCTTTGAGATTGTCACTGGTCGAAGACCTAGGAAGCCCATAGAACTAGTTCCATCTCCCATCCAGTCCCGTGTGTCTGAGTCAGCCGAGTCCTTTGCCGATCATATTAGACAATTGCATGAGCATGTGCGTCGTCACATTGAGTCCAGCAACGCACAGTACAAAGAATTGGCTGATGCCCACAGGCACCACCATGAGTTTTACGAGGGCGATTATGTCATGATCAGGGTCAGACCTGAACGGTTTCCCTCGGGAGCCGTGAAGAAATTACACGCTCGCAGTGCTGGTCCCTTTTGGGTAGTGAGGCAAGTTGGATCAAATGCATATGTTGTGGACTTGCCATAGGATTATGGGATCAGCTCCACTTTCAACATCTCGGATCTCGTCGCTTATAGGGACCCAGCGGTGATACCCACTGAGCCCTTTGAGCCGTCTCCACCCATTGTGAGTGACACCACCCTAGAGCGTCCACCTCCAGCCTTGTTACCTGAGCAGCAAGAGCAGATAGAGCATATACTAGATGAGCAGGTAACGACTACTCGATGTGGAGTGTATCAGCGCTACTTGGTGCGATGGAGGGGACGGCCCGCGTCCGATGACACTTGGATCACCCGGGATGAGCTACAGAGGATAGATCTAGATCTGCTGGATCCATACCAGAGCGACCCGGATCCCTACTTGACGGGGTCGAGCTTCTCTCACCTGGGGAGAATTGGTGAGGACACTAGAGCCAGAGTATGGCTCGACTCAGCGAGCCGCTGGTACCGGACACGCAGCACGACTCGGTCGACACCGACCTCTTTGTGACTGGGGGACAGTCTGGAGTCTCCATCGGAGCTTTGATACTTTAGTACATATTTTTGTACGTATTTATATTTTGTACGTATTTGGGTGTATTTGGCATGTATTTGGGTTGTATTTTGGTTTGTATTATTTTGAGTTTTAATATTAGGTCAATGGGAGAATAATTCACCAAGTATTTGTATTTTTGATTTATTATGGTCCAAGGGGGGATTAATATGGTTCAAGGGGACTAAATTAACCAAGCAATTTATGTTGACTTGGAGAGAGGGGCACCCCCCTCTTTGTCCCCTTGTGGGATTAAATTAATCACCCTTGTCCCCCATTTTCCCATTATACCCCCTTGACCAAGGGCATCTTAGGTCATTTGTCTAGGTCTAGGGTTTAGTATATAATGTCTCTTGTTGCATTTTGATCAATTTTAATGAAGAATTATTTTGGAAAAAGTGCCTTGGGCGCACCTCCCCTCTCCCTCTCTTGTTCTTCCCCTTCTTCTTCCTCTTCCATGCTACATCAGATCTAGGGCTGAAACCCTAATATTTCTGAGTGATCTTCCTCTCCTTCTCTTCCTTTGTCTGCTGCAATTGATCACCACCGCCGCCGCCTCCGTTCGTGCCGCCATCAAGCCGCCACAGCCACTTCTCCAAGCAGCTGTCCTAGATTTCGACATGCAGATCTGAAGCTCAAAGAAAAGGCTATAACTTACGATCCGACCGTCCGATGGAGCTGATCTTTTGAGCGTTGGTTCCCCCAGTTCTTCTTCAATCGCAGTTTAAATTTCACGCAGATCAGACCTCGTTTTCCCCCCTTCCCAGCCATTTGTTTCCCCCCTCATAGTCTGCCTGTGTGCAGATCTGTGAGATAGCAACCTAGTAGTTCATTTTTCCCACCCCCCAAACCTCGTCAGAAAATTACAAAAAAATTATGTGCGTAATTTCCACTTCCCCCCCTCTCTATAAAAATTCTCAAGTCCTAAATCCTTCATTTGATTTTCGGTCAAAACCCATAAACAGGTAGATCCCGTTCTGCCCTATCAGTTTTGTATTTCAAGTCGGCATACCTTACTGCCTTGCAGAAGCTTTCATTTCAAATCCAGCCCGTTGGATGGATCTAAAATTCCTGTATGTTGAGGATCTCTGAGTCCTCTTTCCAATGGCGCTAATCTCTCCCCGATCCGACATCGGATCTGGTCGTGCCGGCCACTCTCGTGGAGGCGCGCATTCCTGCTCCGAGCCAGGCCAGTAAAAGGGGTTGCTACATAAATCCCAGGAAAATACGCCGGAGTACTTACAATGACCGCCACTCCTGGGGGTCGACCATGGACCCTTTTCCATTGTCCCGGTGAACCTCCGCCTTCAGAAGCTCACCGGAGGTTGATGTCCCTTTGGACGCCCTTGTTCGCTATTCTGTTGGCCAGCAAATCGCCGAACCAGAGCCGCTGCCCGCAACCGCCGCCGTGCTGCCTGCCAACCCAAGTTCGTTGCTCCCAGCACCATTGTGTAGCCCTTTACCTCCCTGCGTGGAGTGGGCCGTAAAATCTTTGATGTAACTAAATTTTTAATGTTGTACCGGGAGTTACGGAACTTGGCCGGGACGTCTTCCCCACGCCCCGAGCGTGGTGGTACACTCTCCACCCACTTTGTCTTGCTTGCTTATTTAGTATACATTCTAGACGCCGCTGCATGTGAGTAATTTATTTCCTAGATAGTTAAATTTAATCACCGCTATGAGTTGTGAGAGCGAGACCCATCCCGTGACTCAGTCCGAGCACGAGAGTGAGCTACCCACCCGAGACTCAAAATCAGTTTCCCAATCGTGCAGATCGTCACGTTTCCCTCGCCGGGGATGACTGTGAGTTTAGCGCTTCTTGTTTGGGGCATGTTTGCCTCTTCTGGAGCTCTTTAGGTGCCGCGTTGTTATGTTGTTGCTGGTTGTGTCGTATTTTAGTCGCGTCATCTAATAGAGTCCAAGGTTCGCGTCTAGCCTGAGTCGAGTCCCATTGTCGTCCCGCATCACTTCAGTGCTATGTTTGGGAGTCCCATGCGACCGTAGATACGAGTCCTCTTAGTTTAATTATTCTGTCTCCCCTTGCCAATGGCTTATTTGATCGCTTAATGCTCATGCGGCCCTGTGTGAAGCTTATTTTCCACTCAAGAATCCCCTTGAGCGTGTTGCCCTCATTAGCCTTATTTCTTTTCCGAAATACCCATTTTTCAGTCTACTGGGCTCCCTTGCAAAACGAGGGTTTCGGAGGGGCAGTTGTAGACGTCTAATTTCTGACACCCCGCAGATCCCCAGCGGACCTTCATATGAGTGACGCACAGTCGTTACACTTAGTTTCTCGATGTTAAATGTTTTAAAGCCCAGCCCATAACATAATTGTTATTGGGCCACACTCATTGGAGGGGCCCAAGTTCCATGGGTTGGGCGGCCAGAGGAATGGCCACCCTCATCCTTGGGCGACCAGGGTGATGGCCGCCCTCCTCAGCTGGGTGGCCACATGTTTGGCCGCCCACCCCTTGCAGAAGGCCAGTACCCTGGCCGTCCTCCTGGTTTTACCCGGTCAGAAAATGTGGTTCGTTCCTCTAGCACGATCTCTCCCTCGTCTAGGACGATCTCTCTCACATTTTCTTTGGCTCGGAGGTCTCTCTCTCAAAAAGGTGAATTTCTCACTTTGAAAGGGGGGGGGATTCCGTGAGAGGGGAGAGGGGATTCGGGAGAGAAAAGAGGAGGTTCGAGCAGAGTTGGAGAAGGAGAGCAGGGGTGAAGAACACAGAGGAGATGCTTCTTCTCTTTCACTCTCGGTTGTCCCCTGGTTTGAACTTCTAAACTCTGATTCCCTGTCTATTGCATCATGGCTCCCATCGCATGCACATTCATCATGGTAGAGTTTCCTAGCTCCTATTTTAGAGTTTTTCCCCAAACAACTGGAAGGTGGGTGGTCGAAAGTCTCGGCCATCCTCCCTTCCCACCAGCCCAGGTAATCACGCCACCATTTCCTATTGAGTTGGTTTCATTTAGAGCATATACTATACTTCTCTATGCTAATGCCTTTTTATTTTCTTCTATTTTTGTGAGCTTCATTGTTTGCAGGACTCGGGCGTCGTGGGACTTCACAGGGCTCCTTGTCCTTGGCCGGCCGAGGATGAGGAAGAGGGGACCCTACCTTCTCCCTGTTTTGAAATCATCTCCCCGCGATCTCTACACCTTGTGAGGTTCAGGTAAACACCTCTGGTGATCACATATAATTCTAAATTCTGAAATTGTGCATTGTAGGTACCTATGGCATAGTTCGGAAGATCCAGTCCAACCACCAACTTTCGGCGCCTACAACTGTGTCATGCAGTTTAAGTCCAGTTAACTCTGTTTAAAGAATCTAGAAAGATAAAACTTAAGGCAGAGCAATGGCTAAAGCTTATTGAGAAACCATGTCCCTTCACCTAAAAAGTGATGTGGACTATGTCATGATATGACGAGCCACCTCTGTTCAAATTGACAACAATTAGTGATATTCTGAGTAATCGGGGAGTCTGGCATCTAATCAATGTGTCTCTTCGTGCCAAAGGAATGAACTAAACTTGAATGTCCTTGAAACATTTAGCAAAATGCAAAATCTGTGGAAAACAAAATGCATTTATCAATTGGCATCATATTCGTCTTTAATAGTTGGTATTTAATGAAGGCTGACCCTAAAAGAAACTCTACACCTTTGCAATGTTTATCTTCAATACTAGTCTAAACTCCTTTTCTAGGGCTCCTTCATGAAATCTGTGCACAAGATGGAAAGGAATGAGAGCAAAGTATGTAATGCTAAGAATTTTGTTTTAGCCCTATTAAATACACTAGAACATTTTTTTAGGGCTCTTATGCTCAGATTTTGGGCTTATCACCTTTGAACCATTAATGCAAATTATTATCTTGATGAATTGTGCTCTAAAAGGAGAATGTTAATCTTTCGGATTGGAAAAACCCCTAACATGTGAGCTTTGTCAGCATTTCTGTTTCAGTCTACTAGTCATTTTAATATCCACTGCCTTACTACCCTCTCTAGATCTGCATATCAGTGGATTCTCTTCCTAGCACTTCCTTGCATTTCTTGAAAAATAGGAAAACATAAAAACTAAAAAAAATAAAAATTGTGCGTGTTCAATGGATGCATTTTGGTCTGCATATTGTACTCACTTGCTTGGCTACTCCTACCATTGCTCAGAACATTCTACTCATAGTTAGATTGCATTTCTTAATCCCTTGCATTGCAAGAAAACATAAAAATCTGTAAACCAGAAAAACTTAAAACTTGAATTTGTTCATTGGCTGCCCACATAATTTCAGAGAACTAACATGTGGTATCAACAAGAAGAGGGAAGTCTGCATATAAAAAGTTAAGAAAAGGGACCCTACATTTGATCTGTTTATATCATCCAAAGGGACCCAACAATTGCTTGTTGAATGCTTATCCGGCTATCTGCTCGCTTGCTTGATTTTGGCATTTCCAGTTTAATCGCCTCATGAGCTCATATTCTATCTTTGTGAGTGGCCTTAATTGAAGCCCTCTTTCATGATGGCAAAGGGGGAGAGATGTTTTGATGAGTCATCGTCTGTTTCATGATTACATTATTTAGGTGACAAACATAATGACGCATAGTTGCCATCATCAAAAAGGGGGAGAATGTTATGCATGTGTGGTGTACACGCATGATTCTATGGTTTTGATGATGCCTGTGTACGATTCATTGTAATATTGTTTAATTGATTCAACTGCTTCACTGTGCATGATAATGCTTTTGATGTCTCCATGCTATGCTTATCATGAAAAGACTACCTTGTGTAAAGAATGACATTGAGAGATCAAGGCACTCAGCCAAGTTGACTTGGGAAGCAACAACAACCAGCAAAAAGATAGGCAATAGCAGTAGCAAGCCCTGCAAGCTCAAGTTTGCAACAACTGCAGAACCGACAGTGCAAATAAGAAGCATTGTACGTGCTCAAACAAAGGAGTTCAGGAAATGGCTATACTGAGATAAAGTTGAAAAGAATTGGGCAGAACATCAAGGACAAGCAGCTATGGATTTGATGAAATTCAGTTACATAGGATGGACAGGATTCAAGAGCACAAGGCTGCGTCGACCCCACAGCCTGGTGGCGTCGACTCCATTAGCCTTCACAAAAGTCAGCTCAAACGCTCTTGCAAAGGATGCATCAACGCACTACACTGACTGCGTCGACGCCACAAAGTATAAGCTCGCAATACCTCAAGAAGGAAGCATGTTGCGTCGACTCCACTCACCTCATTGCGTCGACGTGACAAAGGAACCAAGTCAAAAGTTTCGACCCATGGTGTCGACCCCTTCATACGAAGGCTCTGTTGCGTTAGCTGCATCGACCTCACCTTCACAAGAGGTCGACCTAAGGGTGCCTTCCAGAAGCCGTTTAAAGGTACTTCTTCAAAATGTAACGCCTGAGAATTTTCTAGGAAGTTTTCTAAAATTTAATCTAATTAATTAAGCATTTAAAAGGCTTAATGGGCTGATTTAAAGAATTATGGGTTAAATCAATTAATCCTAGGCCTATAATTGCCAAGCCAATAAAGCCACATAAAGTAGGACCATAGAACCATTTCCAAGACCTTTAAGCCCAAATCCATTACTAGGAACGTAATTTGGGCAATTTATGAAATTTAAATAGGATATATATATATCAATTTGGGGATAAATAGGAGATAATAGGAAAATCTAGAATTTTTGGATTTAACCGCAAGAACGTGGTTTATCGATCAGCCGCGTTCGCACATCGGCGGTTGCTACCTAACCGTGGCTATGTTCCGTGAACGCAAGTTGAAAGAATGTGGAAAAATGGGATTTTTCCCATTCCAATCTCTTAGGCTCGATGCTATCTAACATGGTAGCCTAGTCTAGGACTCTTGGGGATCGATCCTACACCAATTTAGGACTCCTAATTGATCTAATCCCCAAAACCCTAGCCAAACTCTATAAATAGGGTCTAGGATCGACCTGCGCGAACCCTTGCCTTGGCTCGTGTTGTTCGACGGTGAGGAATGGGTATTTCATGCTAGTCCTTTAGACTTTATTGTTCCTGTTAATATTATCTAACCCTCTGCAAAATTTCATGCTAGGAGGTCAAGCCGTTGGAAAGATAGAAGTCCCCAAAGTTGTTGTTTCGCTGCAGAAAACACAAGAAATAGTGTGTTCGTCCGAAGAAGAACGTAAGATTAGAAGCCTTAATCAAGGTAATTTCAGGTTGAGGCTTTAGAATAAGTTGTTCCTCTTTATGTCTTCTCGTCACCCTCCAAATTTCACGGATTTAGGATGAGAGGATAAAGAGTTAGAGCACTATAAGTTGAAGGTTTTACACAGGACGCACAGGAACGTGGGGCTCCTTCCAGCAACAAATTCCAAGTCCAGAGAGTGAATCTAAGGTAGGTTATCTCATGAAAAGACTTAAACATCAAGTTAGGAATAAAAGCTCTCAAGTTCCATGTCATTTCATGCTTTGTACACGGAGTATTTCATATTTGACTATAACCGCGCATTGAAATTATCTCTGCATGCATATCCCTGCACCTTAAGAAGAAAAGAGGATAACTTTGGCTTAAATTGTGCAACCCTACGCATCTCCATGAGCTAACTTTAGTCTAGCATGTCGTATCTCCCTGTTTAACATGTTTTCCATGCATTTTCTGCCTTAGATTGGGCACTGCACACTTAGTTTTACCCTTCTATCTGATAGGACAGAGGTGGTTCTACAGAAACCGCGGCTAACTATAAGTGGTTTTCAACAAACCATGGCCGTACTGAAGCGGTTCCCTTGTGACCGCGTTTGCTTATTAGTCAGCAGTTCTCCCCAAACAGCAGTCAGATTGCCCTCTTTCGATTCCTAATCAAAGTATCTAATAGTTACATTTTATCAATGGGATTACCATGTCTTATTCACAGTTATATTGTGCATCCTGCATGCTAGTTTTCATGATCATCTTGTGATAGGAACTTATTTTTAATTATAAGTTATTTTTAGGCCAAAACCATATAATTTTGTATATACGTCACTTTATCATGTGTTGAACTTGGATTCCCATGTTGATTTTGATCATGTTTTATCACGATATCACCCTCATCTTTGAGTCTTTCATAAGTACATGGCACGTATCCTGGTACGTGACCATTAGTTACACTTTGCACATTATAGGCACACTCTCTTGGACTTGTAAACCTCTCCACCAGATATTCCTTCTGTCGGACTAGGGGATCATGTTTCAAGGCCTCCGTAAGTCTCCGTGAGCCTAGGATTCCCACTAGGACGCCGAGTTGGTTGTACCCTCAACGCCCAATGGATTAGAAAGCACTTATGGTACCGACGTTTTCTGCACTCTGGACCTTAACGCGGCTCTGGGGAAACCGCTAATGTCTGTAAACGGTTTTGGTGAAACCGCATTATGCCAAGTTTGTGCACTGCGTCGACTCCATCACGAAGCGGTTCTCTATTGACCGTGGCTTCATGAAAGTGGTTCCTGCATAACTGCGTTAGGCTACCTTGTGTCTAACCCGAGGTTTGACCCAAGGGTTGGTTAAATTATGTTCCTAGATGGTCTAATGATTATCGAGAACCAAAAATCTAGTTTAATAAGTTATTAATGAATTATGAAAATTATGAAAAATACTGTTATGCCGCCGGATTTCCTCTGTGGCATAATGTCCATTTAAATTATTCTTGAACTTGCATGTTCTTAATTGAAGCATTCTTACCTTGTTATTTGTTATCATGGGACTATAGTTTGAACTTACACATTATTGGCCTACTTTATTGATATACTCGTGGAAGTAGCTTGATTTATAACTTGAAGATGCGGTTCGGGCACTAATTGTGTCCAAGGGCTCGACACTAGCCCCCTCGGTTGATTGCCGGAAACATGCTATAAATCATGGGGCATGATGAACACTGGCGTCGCATTGCGCTGTGAGTACTTTTTTTATAGACGAGTGAAAACCACGAGGCTCTACATGAAATATACATTCTTGATTACATGACTTTCTAGTGCATCACCTTCATGGTTATGAATAGTACATTCTCGATACATGCTAGTGCATTCTTGTTACATGTAAGGCCACTATACATTTTGGAATGAATATCGTTTCAATCTCTATACAAAATCTCATATCTTCATGGTCATGTCTTGTTACTTGCATTGTTACTATGGTTTTGTTAGCATGTTTCATCATATGCATTTATTCTTCTTTTCTAGAGCTAAAATGCTAATTACTTAAACATTGCCTTCATGTTGATATGAAGATACTTACTGGGCAAGTGTGCTCATTCCCTACTTTTTCAATCTTTTCAGAAAATTCTAGCAGGGATTCAGATTACTCAAGTGACGGGTCCGAGAGTGATTAAAGATCGAGAGAAGACCTAGTAGAGTCTTGAGTCAAGTCGAGTCTATGTATTTTTCCCGTTATTTGAGTCTATTAAAATGAGTGAATTATCAATGTACTTTGAATATTATTCAATAAAGTGAAGTTTGAGTATATCATCTTGTGCATTCCCTTTTATGTGTGAATGTGTTAGTGCTCTAATCTTATTGCTCGCTTGTGGCGTACTAGCCGGCTGCTCACGTTCCTGATTATCTTCCGCTTACTTATATCTCAGTGCGTGACACAAAAGGTGCATCGACCTCACCTTGTCGGCAGGTCGACGCAGGCTGCCTCCCAGAAGCTGTTGAAAACGTGCCCTCAACAGGTGTGTCGGCCTCATCCTAACTCCTGTCAACAGCAGGTCGACGCAGGGTGCTTCCCAGAAGCTTTTTCAGGCCACTTTTGGTAAAATCAAAGCTGCTTCGGGAGTCATCTAGAAACCAAAAATAGGAACCATAAACATCCAAAAACACATCTTTTGAGGTCTGGAGGAGGTTCCTAGGATTGACCACTGTCCCTGTAATCATTACAATATCAGAACAACTTTTTGGAGGTAGATCTGCCAGGTATCATATTTTAGAAAAGTCTCCTGTCATGGTACTCCACTTTTAGCAATCAACCAATGGGAATTCAGTCCAAGGAAAGCACCAAGGACAGAGGACTATCCTTCTTCTGTTATGGCTAATGAGGAAGGAGATCTGGAAGAAGCTCCCTATCCAAGACCATCATTTCTTCCCAAACAAATACAGATCTTGGAGCGAAAATTGCCTTAACTCTGCTCTGCTACCATGTGACCAATCCGATTACAGAATCTGGAAAGGGGCTAAAGAAAAGATTTCTTCTATTTTCCTCTGAGCCAATCAAAAGTCAGTCTGGCTATATATTCTGCTCATGTTCTCTCATAATGTGCTGGACCAATTGGAGAAGAGGTTCTTTTCAAAAGAACCATTGTTTACTCTAGCCATTCAAACTACAGATTTGTTGGAGGGAAAACCCTCCAGGCTCTTCTATATATTCGAAGCTCCTACCTGAAGAGGAGCTGCTGCTACCCTTGAAGAAGAAGCCCATGCCTCCCTGTGCCTTCAACTAAGAATCTCTGAGGAAGAAAAATAAGAGTAGAGAGCAGCCCAGTTTTGGTATGACCTAGACTAGTGCTGTAATTGAGAGGAAGAAAAAGAGAGAAGAGAAAATGATAGAAACCTTGAGAGAGAGCAGTCCTACAGAAGTCTGAGCTTGAAGAGGAAGTTACAGCCACCAGCTTCCAGATCTCTATCTGAAGCCACAGCTGGTGTTTTTCCTTGTTTCTATTTTCATTTTATGTTTTTCTTTTCAAACTATAAATCAATTTTTCAGTGTGTGTCTGGTGCTCTGTTTAGAGACCGGAGTGATTTCTTGCTACGTTCAGCCGCGCGCGCGCGCGCGTGTGTGTGTGTGTGTGTGTGTGTGTGTGTTGGATTCGTCCCCATCAAGTTGTATGTCAGCAGTCAAGTTGTTAGTCAGCAGTCAAGATGTGTGATGTCAGTCAAGCTGTTAGTCAACAGGAAGCCTCACTGGGTTTTGGTGAGAGGTGGAACCACCTTAAAAATCCTTGTGTTATGGGTTGTGACTTGTGTGATTGCTCCATGTTCTCTATCCCCATTCATAGGTTTGTGTGCCAGTTTTAATGTATGAAATTCTGGTTGATCACAAAAGCCACACACAGTTATTCTATTCGTACATCCAGTTGGAGTTTGATGAGATCCCTACATTCTAGTGCAGTAGATTTTTCTAACTTCTGAACTAGGCCTGAGCCTGCGTCGACCCCACTGTGTGGGTGTGTCGACCTCAGCTACCCTGTTAGCTATGTCTATTTGAAGGTGCGTCGACCTCATCAGTCTGCATATGTTGTTTTGGTCCAGTCTTTGAACTAGTCCTGCTAAATCCACGGTGCACTGAGCTCAAGTGTTTTATTTGTATTATAGTAGTGGTTTATGTTTTAATTGGGCAAAGTTTGATAGGATCTATTCAACCCCCCCTTCTAGATCTGGTTGCACCCTTGGGACTCAATATGGGCGTGCCAATCATAAAGTGATGATTTATTTGGGCTCCGAAGAAGCCACTAGTGCACACCGTCTAACTGATCAGACAATAGTGGATTGCATGTCGAGACCAAAACCCGTCGTGCCCTAAAGGTCACAACGTTAATTACATCTCCCCGGAGGGGAGAAAACCCTTGATTGATCTCTAGAAAAAGAGGCCATATGGCCTAAAATTAGTGTTAATGAAATTTGATAATAAAACCTCAAACTTCATTTAAAATACCTCACGTTTAAGGTGTAAACGTTCGAATCATGTTGGCCGTCCATTGTCCATTTTGTGTTCAGATGGAAGTCCATGGTAAAAGCGTGACAAAGGCGTAGGTAAAACCCATACAAATGTCTGCCAAGTATACGGCAAGCTTGATAGTAGAGTGGGACTAAATCCCAATCAGAACGGGTCAGATTCAAGGAGCTATCGGTTCAAGGCAATGCCGACTCATGGCCATATCGTGGTGGCTCCCGAGGTCCAAACCCGACTTGCTAGGACGTCATTGATATTCCTTTCGCACCGGGTCTTAGGGAAGCGAGTTTCCGGAGCGTACATTATTGTATTTTTGTTTGGTTATTCGATTGATTTTTTTTGTTTAAATGCACGAGTGCATTTTCTTTGTTCATTTGCTATTATTTCTCTGTTTGATATTTTTTTGTTAGATTACTTATCATTTTTTTAGAGTTGTTTTGTTTTCACTGTTGTTTTGTTTTCCTTTTTTTGTTATTGTTTCTTTGCATTTTTCTTCTCTTTTGTCTCTTGTTGTTTTTCATTATCATAATTTTGCTTTTACCCTCTTTTGTTTTATTATTTCTTTTGTTTGAAAAGAAGGGGGGAGGGGAGTGATCTGGTGTGCATAAGGCCGCCGGATCACCTCCCCAGCCACGTATTTTGTATTTCATGTTTTATGTTTTTTTGTATATATATATATGAGCGAATCGATGGGGAAGTTAGAGGACAGAGTGAGAGAGGTGATCTGGCGTGAGAAAGTCGCGCCGGATCTCTCCCCGCTTCAGTTTTGTTTTTTGTTGTTTTTGTTTTTTTTTTGTTTTTTAGATAGGGAGTTCGGTTGACCGAACCGATGCGGTCGGTCGACCGAAGCACCCAATTGCATAATGGGGGCTGGCACTACGTCGACGTAGGCTCACCCCCTGCGCCGACGCAGGGGTGTCCAGCGAACGCCCGCCAGAGACCAGAGCAGGGTGGGTCGACCCCATGGGTCGATCCCTCACTGCAGGGCCTTGGGTTCTCATCCTCTTGTGAATTGGGGTTCATTTGACAGATTTTTGGTTTTCAAGCTATACCTTTTAGCCAGAGTGATGAGGACATCACGTGCCACATCACAGATGGGTTGGGAGATTGTTAAGACCCCCATCTTTTATTACCCATTTCATCATATTTTGATCGTTCTTTCTTTTGTTTGTGATGGACAGATAGGGCTCTTTAATTCTCTCTGGTGTTGGTTCATGAAGATGCAGCAGGCAGTTCAAGCGGAGTTTGATATGCATGAGGTCGACGCAGAGGCTAGCTGGGAGAAGAAAGGGGTCGATGTAGGGAGCCTTCGGGTCGACGCAATGCACTGGGAAGATGAATTGTAAGACCCTTGAAGTTCAGATTCTTATCGGATTTATAAATCGGGAAATTGCCATGAATTGGGTTGATTTTGTGGGCTTTTTAGATGAGTTATGCATTGAAATAACCCATTATATAATGATTTCTAGGAATTAAGGGGCATTGACATAATTTTGGTTTCTTTAATGCCTTTTTTCAATCAAAGGCTTTATAACCAAAAAAACCCGTGATCATTTGGCCAGGTGTTTGCGGTCGTACCTTTGGTATGTTTACACACCGTAATGATTTGTAGCATGCTTTTATGTTCCATTTGAGTTGACTTCTCTCTCATATGTGATGGACCCACTAGTTGTAGCCTGACAACCTCTAGAGTCGGCCCACCTAGGAGAGGTGGTGGGCCAGTCTCGATGTACGGTTTTTAGGTTAGTTTCCGTCGGCCCCCTTGCTTTGTAGTAGCGTCCAACTGGGGGGGGAAACTAGCTAGAGTCCTGGCTCAAGGCATTGAGCTTGTGTGTGCAAACATGGTCAGGGGTGTGGACTTGCACTGACGAGCGTAACCCTGACTAGTCCATGTCTTTGGTTACTATTACGGTGTCTTAGTTGCCGTGTTCCAAGCGAGTGGTAGACACCCGAGGCGTAGTGTAAGTCGTCAGTGGACGCGTCTGGTCTTTCTTCTAGTGGTTTTACTTCTCCTGTCACTTGGTTTGTAGAATTTTAACTCTAATGGTGAATGAAAGATTCTCGTGTTTAATTATGCTTTTTAATTACATGAGTTTATGTGGCATTCATATTTAGCCGTATTCATTTATTGATATTCTTGTAAAGCTCATATAAATTGATATAGTTGCTTGCCATTACGTTATTCATTGTGATGTTTAGCTGCGAGGTAGGGATCTGCGAGACCCCTACTAAGACAATGAAATGAGACTCACCCTTTGTTTTTCAGGTGAGGCGCAGCAGTCCGCAGGTTCCCCGCGTGGTTTTGCCGGATAGTCTTAGTAGCCAGCGTGGTTCACTCCGGGGTATGCCCCGTGTAGTTGTTCTTTTTGGGTTCTTGTACAGTTTTGGACTTGTACTTAGTGCTTCTGGACTAATGTATATTTATAACACTCTGATAATGTAAATTTCACTTCTGCTTAATCGTGTTATTCCAATAAAATGTGCGTGTGATTGTAGACCTTTATGCAACCCCACAACCTCTTTTCCAACCCTTCTAGAGCCTCATCAGCTCTTGGGTGACGTCTCAGGGCCCTAGTGGTTTCGGGTCTCCGGTATCCGGGATTCTGGGTCGTTATAGTTGGTATCAGAGTGGTGGTCTTGTGGTGATGTATAAAGACCTAGAATTACAATAGTCCAGAACAAGTCCATGTACCACTAATTGCTGGCTTAGGTTGTTTTCCGTGATCATTTATGTTTCTTTTGTTTGCATGTTTTCTCTCATGTTTTAGAACTTATGGCGGCAAGGCGAAGGACTCGTTTCCAAGCCAGATTGCCTATGGATGTTCAAGAAGAAGGGAGCGGTTCATCACCTCCTCCTGTGAACGTAAGAGGTCAAGGCCGTGTTGATCCAATTGTTGGTGAAGGCTTGTCTTCCCAAGGTGGTCGTGGTCAAGTCTTGAAGGAGTTTCTCTTATTCCACCCACCCCAATTTGAAGTGTAGCCTGATCCAGATGCAGTAAGAGCGTGGTTGGATGCTACTGATCGTGTTTTTCGCTCCATGGAGTGCACCGAAGATGAAAAGGTGATGTTGGCTACTTTTCAGTTGCAGGGGGCGGCACTTACTTGGTGGACTATAGAGTGAGAAATGACATTCCAATCTCGTCCTCTCCGACTGATTAGTTGACGGGAGTTTGTCTCTTCCTTCGAACGTACATACAGTCCAGCTTATCTCAGAATGGAGAAAATGTACCAGTTTATGGAGTTGGTCCAAGGTGAGATGACAGTTCTACAGTATCGAACTAAATTTGTGGAATTGGGCCTATATGCTCTACATATGATGGTAGATGAAGGGCTGAAGACTCAACAGTTTCTGCGTGATTTGAGGCCAGAATTGATGCAACCTCTTTGTAGCACCCCAAAAAAATTAAATATAAAACAAATAGAAATAACTATAAATATTAGATATAGAAAAGCATGGGAATTAAAATTTTGATAAAATAAAAATGATAATTAAGCTAAAATAGTTAATGGGCCTAAAATAAATAATTGAGAAAATAGAAATTAGATATCATTTTATCTATTAAATTGAAATTACCATTCACATATTTAGAGATCTCATACCAAAATATATTAAAACACTAATGACTATATAATATTAGTCATAGAATAAATATGGAGAATAAAACTCTAATCAATGTAAAGTGGGGTTAGCTAAATAAATCAAAGGCACCAATGGCATATAGAGCCTTAGAATTGTTAATGGACTTAGGCTATAAACAACACCCTTATAATAATATGAGAAAGCCAAAGAAAGGAGTTTATAATGGGCCTACACCCCACGTATGAAGAACCCATGCCTCTCTCTCTCTCTCTCTCTATATATATATATATATAAGGCTTTAGAACCATGAAATAGGAGGCCCAAATATAATGGAGCCACAACATAGGATCCCACGAACATGAGCCTTACATTCATGGACGTGAGGAAAGCCCAACACACCCAAGCCATGATAACATTTGATGATGCCTTAGGGTTCTCATAGGATAACAGAGAAAGCGGCTGATGTTTAGGCAATGAGGGTTGCATGGGAAACTTGAGTCCCATTAGGAGTCTTACGTGAGAGTTTAATGTCTGTTAGGAAGCTTAAACCCCTCTTCCCTATAAATAAACTAAGCCATCGGAGCAGAGCATGTTGTTGCTACTTGTGCGTTTTCCCTTGCGACGACGCTATTCTCCTGCTGATCAAAATGGTCGTGAAGGAGTTCCATTTTTTTCTCTTGCCGCAGTGTCTATTTTTCTTCCCCTTCCTTCGACGACTGGACGAGAGGGGAGAGCCGCTTCTTCCTTTGCGTCTTGCTACTGCAGTTGCTCTGCTGTGTGCTACTGATACTACTATCATAGTGCAGTCGAACCGTGAAGGAGCAAGTCTTCTTCTGCTGCCGTTATTCATCATCGTTATCTTCTTCCTCTGCTGCTTCTTCTTCTTCTTTCATCCGTCGAAGCATCTTCGAAAGGTAGGCAATCTCCCAAGCAAAACAGCAAGTTAATAAATTTTCTTGCATCATGTTCAATCTCTCCTGCTTATCGTTTTAATCGTTTTACATATTTTATTTTAGTTAATTAATAACTACAACATGCTTAGGAAATTTTTATCTGTGTAATCAAGTATCTAAAAATCATAAAATATATATAATTAGAATCTCTATGTTTTCCTTAAATTTTCATATCTTGATATGGGTATTAACTAGTAACATTAACTAGTTAATTAATTTAATGATTTTTTCTGAATTACACGGCGAATCACCCATAGTTACTGTAGCACAGTAGTAGTAAGTTTTTACGCTGATGGCCTTTTAGTGGGCGTCGGAACGTCCTTTGGTTATGAAATTTTATGGGCATGTTATTAGGGAGGTGACCGAGATAGTGAGAGTGATTGCACCATTTTTTGTGCCCCCTATCTCAAGATCCTCCATCTCATAATAAAAAATTATTTTGAACGTCTGGTTAGGTAGAGTTTTTCGAGCCCGTCATTTCGATATATAGAACGCGTGATTCTGACATGTGTACGTCGAGAACCGGAGGTTTGAAATTTGACACTCTGTTGAAATGACGACAAACTACATGTCGTCAAATTCATATGACGCCATCGTGTAAAGGCGTCTAAATACTTTATATATATATATATATATATATATATATATATATATATATATATATATACATATAACTTGTAATTATATCCTTGAAAATCCATATCTACTAAACTATGTCACATAAAATTATAAAAAATATATTTCTGGAATCCTTGAATTTTTCTCCTAATTATCATATATTCTATTTTTTAAATTATTTTATATAAATTAATGTCTCTTTGAATGTATGTTTTAAAATTATTCAATTAAATAGATATTGACGGGAATTCTTGTTAAATAAATTAAGTTAAAAATCATAGAATTAACGTCCCTCCAAGTGGATGCTAATTAATAAATGACACTACTCACAGACGTCAATTAATATAAATTTATTTAATTATAGTTAATTATAGAATTGGATGGACATGAATTCTATAATTAACGCATTCATGTTGTCACCGTTTTCTTCCGATTTTGACCCATACCTCGGCTCTTTTGGCACTCTCATCTAACGTCTGTAGATGGAGTCCCTGTTTCATGATTGGTTCACATTATACACCTCAACTCTCGGTGACATACGAGCTCTCCGTTGGACATTCCGTTCCTTCGGACTGGCAAGTTAGTCATTGGGACCTCCGTAAGTCTCCTCGCAGCATTGGATTCCTTCAAGGCCGACTGAGCTGGTTGTACCTAAGCACCTAGATTTCCAAAATGTCATGGTTTTCATATGGTTTATTGATATCATCCTTATTACAAGTTCTATCCTTGAACTCTATGTTCCATGAAATCTATCTTAATGTTCTTACATGCTTGATCCTTAAAATTCTTGGCCATTAATATGGAATTAGTCTAGACTAAATGTCAGGGGCTATGGGTCCCACTAAATGACATTTTAAATGCTACGGGTCCTGATCTGACCCTATTGGGCGAGGCAAAGTCCAAACGTTACCGGTATACGATGATCGGGTGCTGGCATTCACCAACTCGGTTATTGGAATTTAGGGGCAATCATATAGTCGTGAGAACTCCTAAGTGTGTGACCAAATACTACCTAGTGCTATTTCCATGAGGGATGGTCATATCGTCGTGATTTTTCCCTTAGTGCATTGGCCAATCCTATATAGTGCTAGATGTGCAAACGCTCTCGTGATAGTGATGATCGGGAGTAATTACCATCATAGTACACCTTTCTACAACTTATTGTTTGTCATGAAAAGATCTTGATTTGCCTTATTGGAGGGGTTATCATATCGTCGTGATATTCCCTTAGTGTCTTGGCAAATGCTATGTAGTGCTTGTAGAAGTAATTGTTCTACTTCTATATCGATCATCATAGATGTTCTTGAATTATCCCATTGATAGTACTCGTTATCTTGTCATGAAGATCCTTCATAATAATGGATACATTAAAGCTCTCGTGATAGTGTTCATCATAGAAAGATGAATGTTATATTTCCTCATGAATGCTCTTGACTTAGCTTGAGAAAGTACTTGATTAGATCTTGCTATACTCTCTTGATTATCATCGTCCTTACTCTTCATGAGTTTATCTAGCATCTTGCTTACTCACTTTTATGGTTTTAATTGATCATCGCTTTATCACTCGTGTCATTATAGTTCTCGATTTCTATATCTTACCTGACCTGCATGAGCATGTTAAACTGTAATTGACTTAAAGCTAGCTTGGAGCATGAGATATTAAGTCCTACTGAGCGTTCACTCACCCTGCGTTTTCTAATATTTTTCAGGTAATGACCTTAGTGATGACGAGACTGAACATGATGGGCAAGGGAAAGAGTGAAGAGAACTCTGACATCTAGATGAACCGCCTAGTCTGGTTATCTTGCGTCTTATGTCTCTTTGTAATTTTTCTTTATTGAGTCTTTTCGTTTATTATGGGCCCGAATATGTAAAGAACTTATATTTGAAATGAAATTTGTTATTTGTCCAAATTGTGTTTTGTGGAAATGACTATGCTCTTATCGAATCGACTGTTTAACTGCCACGTTCTGAGCAAACAACACGTTCCGCTGCTATCGGTTCGGGGCGTGACACTCTTATTACGACTATAGTGGAAGATTTGGACATGGCATATCAGGCAACGGCAGCATTAGAGCTGGATATGGCAAGAACTCAAGGGTGGACCTAAGCGGGGCCAATGCGGCAAGGTGAGCAGCAACAACAGTCGAGTGGTCAGCCGAGTGTGCCAGGGGTGCCATCTTCTATTCCTTCTGCCAGTGGTTCTTCCTCCTTGAAGTCAAAATTTAGGCGGATGTTCAAGAAGTCTAAAAAGAAGTACGATCGGCAAGCTTCGGCTAGTAGTGTACAACAACTTGCACCTTCTCAGCGTCAGGGATCAGCCTCGATCATGTCCCAGATGTGGTGACAGCCATCAAGGTAGATAGTGTACAATGCCAGTGGTTTGTTTTCGGTGTGATCAGGTAGGACATGTGGTGCATGATTGTCCAATGAGGCCTAAGCAACCTGCTCAGTTTTCACAGCCACAACAGTTCTGACCTCCACCAGCATAGTAGTTGTAGCAGTTTCCACAGGCACAGGCGTCATCACAGCAGTCTACAGCGGGCAGAAAGAAATCTCGAGGAAGGGTTATGCATATGATTAGTGCTCAGGTGGTTGCATCACAACTAATGGAAGGTACTGTTATGATTTATGGTCATGCCGCACGTGTTTTGTTCGACTCTGGTGCTTCTGATTCATTTATTTCTGAAGATTTTATTGCTTGCATTGAGTAGTCGACTCTAGCGTTGTCATGTGAGTTGATTGTAGAATTGCCTACTAGGGAGATCATGTTCACTCCTTTTTGTCTTGATAAGGCCCCAGTGGTAATTGGGAATCAATAGTTGCCTACTAGACTGTATGCTATGCAGTTGGTAGATTATGATGTCATTCTAGGCATAGATTGGCTGGAAGATTATGGTGATGTGTTTGATTGCAAAACCAAGAAGATCTATTTTTAGCCATCTGAGGGAGCAGCATTTTATTTCCAAAGTATTCGATCCCGTTCTCCTCGCCTGCTTATTTCTACTATTCGAGCCTGTAGGCTACTTGATGCTGGTTGCCAGGGATTCCTTGCTTTCGTGGTTGCTGTTGAGGCACCAGAGCAGGAGATAGATGATATTCCTGTGGTTTATGAATTTCCTGATGTTTTCCCTGATGAGTTGCGAGGCTTACCTCCACAGGGAGAGATTGAGTTTATGATCGAAGTAATTCCAGGTACGGTGTCTTTGTCAAAAGCACCTTACCGTATGGCTCCTGCAAAGTTGAAGGAATTGAGGGCACAGTTGCAAGAATTGTTGGAAAAGGGCTATATCCGTCCTAGCTTTTCCCCATGGGGTGTTCCTGTGTTATTTGTGAAGAAGAAAAATGGAAGCCTGAGGCTATGTATTGATTACAGGTGGAGAGGGGGATTTCTGTAGCCCAATTAAGAGCAGCCAAACTAGGCCCATCAGGACCGAACGAGGCTCAGCTCATCCAAGTGACAGCCCTCTAGGGCCCACTTCGGCAAAAAAGCCCAATGAAGATCACTCGAGATCCCGTCCTTCCTCGGTGGCCCTTAGGCTCGGAAGGCCCGAACGTCAGGACGGAGGAAGACCCACGCCTGAGCCATCCCTCCAACGGGATAAGGGTCGAGCGCTCCGTGCCCACTCCGATCTGACTGCATCTGAGCTATGCCTATCGCCCGGACAGGGTTGGCACTTCTCATGCTTGGATCGACTGACAAGTGTTTATCCATGCAGCCGTTGAAAGTCCTTTATGAGCAGGAGTTCAGGGGGATAAGGGAGCCACGATCCCCCAAGGTCATGAAGAGCCCACGACGAGGACGTAACGATCCCATGATGAGGACGTAACTCCCGCCTGAAACTCCTCAGCTTATGGGACTCATCCGGGGAGGTCGCTATATAAACCATGGACTCCCTCCGGTGGCAGGTAAGGCAGATACAGGCCTAACACTCCCTGAGCAGGAACCACTTCACCATCTTGGTGTTGGGGGATCTCGCGCATTTCTTTCTGCCTCCCTCAATACCTTCCACCAACGCTCTACTGACTTAAGCGTCGGAGGGTTTCCCCAGGGAACCATCCCTAGGCCTCCTGATTCGTTTCCCTTTCTCTGCAATTCACTATCCGGTGATCATCCTCCCAGCTCAGGACTAGCGCGAGATCACGCCCCTTCATCTGGCGTCGTCTGTGGGAAACGACCAAAGAGCCAGTATGGTGAGAAGAAGTTCAGGGAGGAGGTCCACCGACAATAGGGGAAAGGCCACGGCGGCGGCGGGAGAAGGCCCCTTACAAGCCTCCCAAAACCCCCCCTCCGGTGCCAGCACTCCCGCCGACGGACCGCCCCTTCCACCTGCGGCTGGGCTGCCGCCCCCTCCTCCAAGGGCGGTAGGGCTGCCGCTCAATGGCGGCACCGACGCCTTCCAAGCCCTCAACGCGAAACTGGACGTCCTCGTAGAACTCATGAGGACCCAGGCGGCCAGGGATGGAAGGTCACGCGCCCCTCTGGAGAGCCCTCCCCGTGAGAACGTGTCCCAGCAGACCACCGGAGGCCACTTCACCCTCCGAGGACAGTAGCTCATCCGCAACAAAGTAGGAGGACCCTCGCAAGCCCCCCCTCTGGAGCAAGAGGCTTCCTCTACGCCGAAGCGGGGCAGGAATGGGGCACGCCATTCCCTCCCGAAGATCGAAGTCCCTAGGGAGCGCCCGGACAGCCTGCCTTCACGCCCCCTCAGCCCTACGGGGCAGCGGCAGCCGGAGCTATCCCTCCGACTGCGAGAATTCGAGAGGCGTTTCGCAGAACAGGAGCTGCGAGCCCTGCAGAAGACCTCTCCGCCAGAGGACGAGGAGAGATCTGTTGAGTACGGACTGAATAGATCTAGAGGGGGGGTGAATAGATCTTTCCCCCTTTTTCAGATTTAATATCTATTGGCTAAGTGAGTTGCATGTGATTAACGAATTACAGAATTGATGTTGATATCAGTGAAGAAAACAAACACATAGAAAAGCACACACACACATAAGCAAACCACAAGATAGGATTTTTAAGGTGGTTCAGTCTCTTCCCGAGACTTACATCCACCCCTTGCTTAACTCAAGCAAGGCTTCACTAATGAGAACCTCTGATCTCAATCAAAACACAAGACACTGCTGTCATACAGCTTGTTCCTGCTGACACACAGCTTGTACCAGCTGACACACAGCTTGAATCCGCTGCCTCACAGCTTGACACTTGGTGTAAGGATGAATAGAAATGATGTGAAGGTGGGATGATGCAACAGGACTGAATATGGACTTTTGTAACAAAGTAAAGAATTCAGCCTGGGACTTAATCACATAAATAACAAGACTAGACTCCCTGTAGAGCTTCCAATCGGATGCCTTCAGCTGCTTTGTTGCTGGAGGTCGCACAGCTTGAAGCCCAGTCTTTCTTCTGCAGTAAATGAGAACGCCTTCAGTCTTCTGCAGATATCTGATTGATGGTGAGCTACTTCGTCCTGTGATGTAGGTGTGTTTCTTAGCTTCGGTTCTATGCTCCCTCTGTGTGCTTTCCTTAGCGATCCGTGGCCTTCTACTTTTATGCAGATTCTTTTCCAAGTCTGAAGCTTTTCCCGCTCAAAATTCAGATCGCGCATCAATCTGCTAAAAAGCAGGGAGAAGGTTAAATCCAATGACTACAATAAGTTTGACCACTTCTAAGCACGATTCTCTCCTTGATTCCCGTGCGGAATCTCATCATTTGAACTGCCCAACAACCTGCAACAACAATCTGCAGGTTTTAAGGAACCAAAACAGAATTCGGTTACAGTTCGGTTCTGGACGCTATAACGCCCGTGGTCGACCATGACACGGTCCCTGGTCGACAACAAGCAGTGTCCTGATGGCGGTTCCATTCTGGCTGACACTCGCGTCCCCCGTGGTCGACCACAGCCTTGTCGCTGGTCGACAAGGGGCGAATTACAGATGGCCGTCAGTTCTGTCTGATGTTCTGGCTGTTCTGTGGTCGACCAGAAGTGGGGCTTTGGTCGACAGCCAAGGTACATGCAGAAGACAGATGACTTGAAACGTTTCTGGCTGGGTTCGTTGGTCGACCATAACCACTTCCCTGGTCGACAAGCGGCCTTTGACACTTCTTCTGATTTGTTGATTCCACTTGGATTTCAGTGGACCTGAAATTACTTAACTTATCAGAAATAAATTGAACTATCAGATTTATATTGAGTTGATCAGAAACATTATTTGTCATCATCAAATAGTCATGAGTCCAATACTTTGAAGGAACAATCAAACCACTTGTATTTGTTATGAAACAATATAGAACTTGATTAATCAAACATATCCTATTGTCATCATCAAAACCAAGGGATGCACAACATTCTCCCCCTTTTTGATGATGACAACCATGAGTCATTGTGACAAACAACAGACTATAAAATTCATTTGATATTGCATTCAAGGCTATCATAGCACAGATTTCATTCAGACAATTCGTTTGATGTGCCTTTCAAAAACTATAGCACTACTTACATGAGAGACTCAAAAAAGAATTAAGACACTAAGGACACGTAGACGACACGTAGACAAAGTAAACTTGACAATCTAGACTCACATCTAGACACACAACTAGACACACAATGACACATAAAGTCCTATCTCCCCCTTTGTCAACAGCAAAAAGAAGATCATTTGAACAATCCCTCTGAGGAGGATGAGGAGGTCTCTGGCTTCACGTTCTCTGCCATGCGATCCAGCTTGTCAACAATGTGGGCATAAGAGAGCCTGAGCTTCTGGATCTCGGAGATAGTAGCATTGTGATACTTTTCATTCTGCTTGGTGGTGAACTCTATGCGGTTTCCCATTTCTTCTGACACTTGACCTAAGGTGCCAACTAGTCTGTTGAACCGAGAACTAGCATGGTCAGTGTATTCCTTTTGCTTGATGAACCTGGCCTCCATCTGTTGTTCCAGCCTTTGGACTTTCTGCTCCAGGCGCCCGGTGGCAGCATTCATATTCTCTTGAAAGGAATGGAATTGGGTGGTGAGAGAGGACAACTGAGATGCTATCTGGAGAAGCACTCCGTGAGACTCAGTGTTGGATGTGAAGGATGGTGGTGGAGCAAAAGTAGAAGGAGTGGAGGTAGGTGGAACTTGGGTAGGTGGAACAGAATGAGATGGAGCTTGGGTAGGTGGAACAGAAGTAGATTGAGCATGAGTGGCAGCAATGCCTGGATGCCAGGGCACTATAGAAAGGGAAGCTGAAGGATGGGCAGTAGTGGTGGTAGCAGGGGTAGCTTGAGGCACCACAGGTGGAGGTGTGACAGTAGGACTAACTTGTATAGGTGTATGTGGTGGAGAAGAGGGTGGCAATGGAGCCGTGGATTTGCCCTTGGATGGTAGAGTGCGCTGAATTTGGTCTCCTACCTTCTTAAACCCCAAAAATGTGGTCACGAAGTGAAAGTTGTAGATGTGCCATTTGGAAATTACAATGCGCGGAGCATGGGGAAATGGTATTTTTGCTGCTTCCAGAATGGCAGATATGTGGGCAGCAAATGGAAGAGAATTCTGGGGGTAATGTAGGATGTTTTGGAAGGTGTTTAGGAGGAGCGTGATGAGGCGAATGGGTTGACAAGTGATGAGGCCATGGAGCAAAAATAGATGGAGGCGACTTACTTGATCTCTGGCGCCTCCTCTTGGTTGGATAATGGTGGTAAGAATGTGATGAAGCAATCTATGAAGAGGAGGGAAGGTGTTGGCATTCAGATACTTAGGGAGAACCTCAGGAGCTGGCTGGCCAGTGACGACGGTGTATGCAGCTCGGAAGTCAAAATCCTCAGGATTGAAGACGGCGCCATGTCTGGGAATCTTCAACGCTTTGTGGAGCAGTTTGCGTCGAGGCGGATGACGATGCCGTGAACTACGGTGTAGACCTGACCATCCACTATTTGCAAGTTGTGGTAGAATTCTTGCACAAGCTGAGGCGAATACTGAGTATGTGCCGAGACAAACGCTGTCCACTCTTGAGCTTCAAAAATTGGCAGTAGTTCTGGGAACATCTCCATCAGCTTCTCATCAGAGAAATCAACAATCCTTGGTGGCAGAACGGTCCGTGGCTTGAGAACTCCTGACACTGGATGGACGATGGGTTCTTCTGAAGCTGATACCTTCCTGCCTGAGTCAGCCGCCTCAGCCGTGGTCGACTTTTGAGGGGCCGATGGCGGACCCTGCGCAGCCCTTGGCTTGAAACGCTTGGACGGCGTCGAGGATTCAGCAGGGGCCTTCTCTCGTGTTCTCTTGGTAGACCGCGGAGCGTGCTTTGGAGACATGGTGGAGGGATGTGAGAGAAAGACGAGAGAGAACGGGAGAGGAAGAATGCGAAAGAAGTACAGGGCGGCGGATGAGAAAAAATAGGGACCCAGCCGTGGCAATTTATAGGATAGGGCAGTAGGGCTGGGTCTTAAAGGAACTGGGACAGTGAACCATCACGATGCAGAAAACGAGCGGTCAGGATTTAATCAGCATTACTCAACTTTTTGGAAGGTATTAAAGTGTACGCCCTTTCTTTAACAGAACACTTATGGAACCTTTCCACCCTTATGCAAAGACCACCTTGTGACCAAATAGAGTGGGTATAGTGGTTCAATGAATTTGAAAGTAATGCACCAATAAATTGACTCCCCATATCCAATTTCTTTCACATGGCTCCTTGAACTTATAATATATTTCAAGAGATAATTGGACTAACTATGCTAGCTGAACAGTGTTTTTAAACTTGTATTTGCATGCTATGCTTTAGGTCAACCATTTTCTCTGCCTTTGTGATGCTTTAAATTGTTCTTTTTGAATCATTTGAGAGCTGTGGTCGGGTTGATCACATGCTTTTCTACACGAGGAGACACGCTTTGTACACGCCAGAAACCCTGGCTACTTAGCATGCCTAACCATTCCACAAATGACTGGGACACACCTTTTATCCGTGAGGATATACGTTTATCAGACGCCAATATCCCCAGTTACTCAGTATGCCCAATCAATATCAGCAGAGTTAGATTGGATCTTCATGACACACTGGTCTCCCATATATTTTTCAGCTAATTTTTTTTTTTGCTTTGAGATGGAGAACAGTAGTTTCTCAGACCTCAATCCATTGCTCTACCATGAAGGCAGAATTATGGCGTATTCCATGTACATACATGTTAAATTTAAGTTTATTTTTACTGTTCAGCACAAACACAGGTAGAGAAACAGTCTCATTACTAAAAATCATAAGTCCTCAAAATCTTGTGACAGAGTCATAGTTATGGTTTGAATTTATTGCAGTAGTACAGTTCAAATTCTCATTACTACACTCAACCTCTACTCTTAATGATTACCTTGGTGATTTTATTGAAGGATATGGTTAGGTTTTTCAATGTTTTATCAAGGAATGAGTTTACACTTTTTCTCCCCCTCAATTTATGAGTCCTTGCTGAAGATAAAAAATGTTGGCCATGAAGAGATATAGAGACACAAGGGATGGGAAGTATGGATAAGGATGAATGAGTGAAGAAACTGAGCACAAAAGTTCACTTAGATCAGAGGATTTCCTAGCAGAGCCAGTAGCCTTTTTAGATCCATTTTCCCTTGTTCAGATCCTCTGTCGACCATAGAGTTGCCTTTGGTCGACCTCTGTGCTGTCACAGAACCAACTATTTCCTGTCCTGATGCCTTGGTCGACCAGCGCCTTGCCTGTGGTCGACAACTGCGAAGTCACAGAACCAACTATTTCCTGTCCTGATGCCTTGGTCGACCAGCGCCTTGTCTGTGGTCGACCACAAGAGATGAGCCGTAGAGAACCAGTATTCTGTAGAACTTGCTGAAGTAGCACCCGACACTAGACTTCCAAACTCAAAAACCTGACTAGTACTAGAGACCTAGTTGACATAACTTAGACAGAAATGACAGAATCTATGCAGTGTACACATGAATATGATTATTTCAAGAATTTTCAGGAGAAATTCTACAAATTCCTAACTCCCTTCTTAGAGTTGAAAATCTGTCATTGTTAAGGGGTTTTGTGAAAATGTCTGCCAGTTGTTTTTCAGTTTCTACAAAATGAAGCATGAAATTTCCTTTGGAGACCTCATCTCTTAGAAAGTGATGACGGATCTCAATGTGTTTTGTCCTAGAGTGTTGAATGGGGTTTTTAGACAAATTAATAGCACTAGTGTTGTCACAGAAAATAGGTGCACATCCAAGATCTACATTGTAGTCTTGGAGTTGATGTTTTATCCACAAAACCTGTGTACCACAGCTCCCTACTGCGACATACTCAGCCTCAGCAGTGGAGAGTGCCACAGAATGCTGTTTTTTAGAAGCCCATGATATTAAACATCCACCCAATATTTGACAATAACCACTAGTACTCTTCCTATCAATTTTGCAACCAGCATAATCAGCATCTGAATATGAAATCAAATCTAGTTTGCAGTAAGTAGGATACCATAAACCCAATTCTTGGGTGCCGGCAATGTATCGAAGGATACGCTTGACAGCCCCTAAATGTGATTCTCTAGGGCTAGACTGATATCTAGCACACATGCATACACTAAACTGAATATCTGGCCTTGAAGCAGTTAAATATAGCAGGGACCCGATCATACCTCTGTATTTCTTGGCATCTACCATGTTACCTTTTACATCAGCTTCCAATGTTGCATTTGTACCCATGGGTGACTCAATTGGTTTGCAGCTTTCCATGCCAAACTTTTTCAGCATCTCCTTTATGTACTTGGATTGATTTATGAAGTATCCTTCTCTACATTGTACGATCTGCAATCCAAGAAAAAACTGTAAATCACCCATTAAACTCATTTCAAACTCATTGGTCATTAAGTTTGCAAATTCAGTACATAAAGAAGCTTCGGTAGATCCAAACACAATATCATCCACATAGATTTGTACAATTAGTATATGCTTACCTTGGGTCTTGGAAAACAATGTTTGATCAATTTTACCTCTTATGTATCCCTTCTTGGTGAGGAAGGAGCTCAACCTTTCATACCAAGCCCGTGGAGCCTGCTTTAATCCATACAAAGCTTTATGCAATTTGAAAACATGATTAGCAAGTTCATCATTTTCAAAACCAGGGGGTTGTTCCACATAGACTTCTTCTTTTATTATTCCATTTAGAAATGCACTTTTTACATCCATTTGTTGTAGTTTGATTCCATGAGATGCTGCAAAGGCTAACAATATCCTGATGGCTTCTAATCTAGCAACTGGAGCATATGATTCTTCAAAATCAACCCCAAATTCCTGGTTGTACCCTTTAGCCACCAGCCGAGCCTTGTTTCTCATTACAACCCCTTCTTCACTTAGCTTGTTTTTATAGACCCATTTGGTTCCAATAACGGGGTGAGATGAAGGTCTAGGGACAAGACTCCACACCTGATTTCTTTCAAATTGATTTAGTTCTTCATGCATAGCATTTATCCATGAGTCATCTTTTAATGCTTCCTCTACTGATTTGGGCTCTATTTGGGACACAAGTGCAAGTTGATCTAGTTCATTGATTTCTTTTAATTGAGATCTAGTCTTCCTAGGATCATGAATTCCACCAATGATGTTTTCTATGGGATGATCTCTAAGAAGTCTTAAGTTTTCAAGATTGTTACCTGAGTTGACCTCTCCTTCGGTTTGATCATTGGAGTTACCTCGATTGCTTTCTTGATTCTGTGCTTCTTCATTCTCCATCGGTTCTCCTTTGTCATTCAGAAATTCTCCATCTTCTTCTTCCTTGCAAACCTGTTCATTTTTGCCAAAATCATTGATTTCATCAAATGAAATATGAGGGGATTCTTCAACAACTTGATCTTTGGTGTTAAAGACCCTATAGGCTCTTGATCGGTCCGAATAGCCCAAGAATATTCCTGGATCACTCTTCGGTTCAAATTTGTCCAAGGCCCTTTTATCATTGTTATGGATAAAGCATTTTGACCCGAAAATTCTAAAATGAGCTAGGGATGGTTTCTTACCTTTGAACATTTCATATGGTGTATTTTCACTAGCCGGTCTTACCATTGCTCGGTTTACAATGTAACATGCTGTGTTGACTGCCTCTGCCCAAAATCTCCTTGGAAGTTTAGCTTCAACCAGCATGGTTCTAGCCATCTCGACAAGAGTGCGGTTCCTTCTCTCCACAACTCCATTTTGTTCTGGAGTCCTTGGTGAGGAAAATCTGTGGGTTATGCCCTTGTTTCTGCAGAATAAGTCAAAGTCAGAATTTTCAAACTCTCCCCCATGGTCAGATATGATTGTACACACTTTGGACTTGCCATCCTGCTTCATTCTTTTGTAGAATTCCTGAAACTCAGAAAAAGCATCACTTTTATGAGATAGAAATATTACCCATGTGAATCTAGAGAAATCATCAACTAGTACATAACCGTACCTCTTACCACTAAGACTAGCAGTTCTTGTTGGGCCAAAAAGGTCCATGTGCACAAGTTCTAGTGGTCTAGAAGATTGACTTTCAGTTCTACCTTTGAATGATTTTCTTGTTTGCTTACCTTGGGTACATGATTCACATACTTTGACATTTTGAGCAAACGAAATTTCAGGCAAACCAAGAACCATCTTATTCTTCACAAGTTTATGCAACACCCTATAGCTAACATGCCCTAGCCTTCGGTGCCACATCCAGGTCAGGTCCTCTTTCTTGGCGGTTAGGCACAGGTTGGAGTGGGCTGGATCATCCAAGTCTATTATGTAGACATTGTTTACTCTCTGGCCCATAAACTTGACTGTTTCTGAATTTGGTTCAATAATCTTGCAGATCTTGGAGTCAAATACTACTTTATGGCCTTTGTCGCAAAGCTGACTGATGCTCAGCAAATTATATTCCAGTCCATCTACCAGCAGTACATTTTCAATACAGTTAGAGGAGTTCTTACCTATTTTACCTGTCCCAATGATCTTACCTTTGTTATTTCCTCCAAAGGTCACATAGCCTCCATCTTTTGAGCTTAGTTGGAAGAACTTGGTCTTGTCTCCCGTCATGTGTCTTGAGCAACCACTATCTAAGTACCATTTATTGTGCATGGCTGCCAAACATTCCTGCATCATGAATTACACAGAAATTTTTGGACCCCAATGATACCCGGGTCCAAGATACCTTGTAAAATTATGAAATTGCTGTAACAATCCTTTGGGAACCCAGATTTTGTTAGAGCATTTTAATTTTTCGTTTCTGAACTTGTTCAGATTGGGTGGCTTTTGTTCTAATGTTTCTTTAATCTGAATCCACCTTTTTGATTTCCAATTTTCATTTTGTTTCACCTTAGAAAATCTGTGGTTTCTGTTTGCGTGTCTGGTCATGGTCGACATCTGGTGTGTCTGTGGTCGACCATCGCTTTTCCAGAAGCTAGCGCTTGTTCTGGCAGTTCCTCTGGTCGACATCTGGTATGCCTGTGGTCGACCACTGCTTCTCCAGACGCCAGCGCCTGTTCTGGCAGATCCTCTGGTCGACAGAGGAGGGGTCGGTTGTCGACCAGCCTGTCTCCAGACACCTTGTTTTTCAGATTTATGTCTTTTAACTTGATTTAGTGCTTGGTTTGTTTGGTTATTTCTGTGAATTTGAGTTTCTTGTCTATTATTTTTAAGCTTATGTTGATTGACTGTTTTCTCTTTAATGTTTCTCTCTTCCTTGGTGACATTATTCCTTTTGGAGGAGCATTCAGCTACATCCTCTTGTTTGTTTTGATATAGATTGATTAGGGGCCCTTTTCCTTTTGAGTCAGCAGTCCCAGTTATGGTTTTTGTTTGGAATTCCTTTTTAGCCGTAGGATTGTATCCTAATCCTTCTTTTTGAAAGTTTACTTTTATTCCCAAGACAGCATTTAAGTTTTCTTGACCTTTAGTCATTTTTTCCAAGGTTTCCTGTTTGTTTTTCAGTTCACTCTGGATTCTTTCTATTTCTTCCAGAAGTTTACAGTTTTCCTCCTTGAGTGAGTTGTTTCTTTCTTGAGTTTCCTTAGTTTGTTGTTCACTTTCTTGAGTCTTTAATTTTACCTCATCAATTGTGTTTTTCAGTGACTCATTTTCTTCTAACAGCCCTTTGACAGTTTCTTCATCTGTCTCGTATTGTTTCAGCTTATTTTTCAAGGTGGTGATTTCTAATTCTAGTTCAGTTCTGTTGACAAATGGGATGCTGTCATTGTTGACCTGATTAAGTTTTTTCTTCAAACTCTTATTTTCCTTTCTAATTCTTTCATATGCATCAAGTAAGTCTGAGTAGACTCCTTCCCAATCTGAGCTAGAAAAATCTTGAAAAGGGGAGGTTACCTCAAGATCGTTGCTGTCTCCTTTGGCCATTAAACATGTGTTTCCTTCTTCTTCTTCGGAGGTTGTTTCCTCTTCGCTGCTTTCCTCTTCCTCGCTCCATGTGCTTATCATTGCCTTTGGTTTCTTGCCTTTCCACTTGTAGCTTGATTTCTTAGGAGCCTCTGGACATTCTGCCTTCACGTGTCCTGGCTTCCTGCAGTTGTAGCAAACAAGCTTGTTAGATGAAGCTTTGTTTTTGTCAAACTTAAACCGGGATGATTTCCTTACCGTGCCCTTAGGATTTTTAAATCCCTTACCTTCCTTCCGCAGGAACCTTCTGAACTTTCTTGTTAACATGGCTAGTTCGCCAGTTTCATCACCTGTGCTAGATGAGTTATCAGTGTCAGATAATTCAGAGGTGCCTACTTTAGTTTTCAGGGCGAGCTGCTTCTTTTTCTTGCCCTCATCTTCCTTTCTCTTTAGGTTGACCTCATATGCCATTAGGGAACCTACCAGTTCATCCACAGTCATAGTTGTGAGGTTCTTTGAGTCCTCAATTACTGTGGCCTTGGTATGCCACATAGGAGTGAGGGATCTTAGGATCTTCCTTACTAATTCCTGTTCCTTGTAGGTTTTCCCTAGACTTTTTAAACTATTCGTTAATTGCACTAGTCTAGCATACATTTCAGAAATATTTTCGTCAGTTTTCATTCTAAACATTTCATATTCTGAAACTAGCATATTTGCTTTTGACTCCCTTACCTCTGAAGTACCTTCATAGATTACTACTAGTCGATCCCACATTTCCTTGGCCGTTGCACATTGTGAAACTCGTGAGAACTCCGTGGGGTGTAGTGCGCATTGCATTACATTCATGGCTCCCCAGTTGATGGTTGATTTTCTGACTTGTTCTCTGGTCCAGGTATCCTCATCATCGGGCAGCTCGTAGGGTCCTCGGCTTACTACTCTCCACATCTCATGATCTTGTGCTCTCAAGAACACCTGCATACGATTTTTCCAGTATGAGAAATCATTTCCATCGAAATATGGTGGTCTAGTTACTGAGTGTCCCTCAGCCATTAAACTTCTAGAGTTCAGTCCGGCAGGCCTCTCCTGGTTGTTAGACCACATTTTTGGAGAGTCTGGCTCTGATACCACGTGTTGAGTACGGACTGAATAGATCTAGAGGGGGGGTGAATAGATCTTTCCCCCTTTTTCAGATTTAATATCTATTGGCTAAGTGAGTTGCAGGTGATTAACGAATTACAGAATTGATGTTGATATCAGTGAAGAAAACAAACACATAGAAAAGCACACACACACATAAGCAAACCACAAGATAGGATTTTTAAGGTGGTTCAGTCTCTTCCCGAGACTTACATCCACCCCTTGCTTAACTCAAGCAAGGCTTCACTAATGAGAACCTCTGATCTCAATCAAAACACAAGACACTGCTGTCATACAGCTTGTTCCTGCTGACACACAGCTTGTACCAGCTGACACACAGCTTGAATCCGCTGCCTCACAGCTTGACACTTGGTGTAAGGATGAATAGAAATGATGTGAAGGTGGGATGATGCAACAGGACTGAATATGGACTTTTGTAACAAAGTAAAGAATTCAGCCTGGGACTTAATCACATAAATAACAAGACTAGACTCCCTGTAGAGCTTCCAATCGGATGCCTTCAGCTGCTTTGTTGCTGGAGGTCGCACAGCTTGAAGCCCAGTCTTTCTTCTGCAGTAAATGAGAACGCCTTCAGTCTTCTGCAGATATCTGATTGATGGTGAGCTACTTCGTCCTGTGATGTAGGTGTGTTTCTTAGCTTCGGTTCTATGCTCCCTCTGTGTGCTTTCCTTAGCGATCCGTGGCCTTCTACTTTTATGCAGATTCTTTTCCAAGTCTGAAGCTTTTCCCGCTCAAAATTCAGATCGCACATCAATCTGCTAAAAAGCAGGGAGAAGGTTAAATCCAATGACTACAATAAGTTTGACCACTTCTAAGCACGATTCTCTCCTTGATTCCCGTGCGGAATCTCATCATTTGAACTGCCCAACAACCTGCAACAACAATCTGCAGGTTTTAAGGAACCAAAACAGAATTCGGTTACAGTTCGGTTCTGGACGCTATAACGCCCGTGGTCGACCATGACACGGTCCCTGGTCGACAACAAGCAGTGTCCTGATGGCGGTTCCATTCTGGCTGACACTCGCGTCCCCCGTGGTCGACCACAGCCTTGTCGCTGGTCGACAAGGGGCGAATTACAGATGGCCGTCAGTTCTGTCTGATGTTCTGGCTGTTCTGTGGTCGACCAGAAGTGGGGCTTTGGTCGACAGCCAAGGCACATGCAGAAGACGGATGACTTGAAACGTTTCTGGCTGGGTTCGTTGGTCGACCATAACCACTTCCCTGGTCGACAAGCGGCCTTTGACACTTCTTCTGATTTGTTGATTCCACTTGGATTTCAGTGGACCTGAAATTACTTAACTTATCAGAAATAAATTGAACTATCAGATTTATATTGAGTTGATCAGAAACATTATTTGTCATCATCAAATAGTCATGAGTCCAATACTTTGAAGGAACAATCAAACCACTTGTATTTGTTATGAAACAATATAGAACTTGATTAATCAAACATATCCTATTGTCATCATCAAAACCAAGGGATGCACAACAAGATCCCCGTTCTCCGACCATATCTTGAAGGCAGAGGTATCTCCCCGAACCTCCATCCCGACCTTCAAGCCCTACGACGGCCAGGGTGACCCGGCCGACCACTTCGACAGCTTCGACGCTCTGATGACCCTTCACGGAGTATCCGACGCCATCAAGTGCCATGCCTTCGCGACCACCCTGGTCCAAGGTGCCCAAGCATGGTTCCGGGCCCTCGCCCCCGGATCCATCCGAGACTTCAAGCAATTCGGGCGAGTATTCAAGGAGAGTTTAGCCGGTAGCGGCCCCCCAAGGTCGGTAGCAGGGCTTTTGGCCCTCAAACAGGTGCAAGGGGAAAAACTTTGGGCCTACATCCTCTGATTCAAAATTGGAAGCCCTGAGGATCCCCCACCTGGACGTCGCCTCGGCCATAACCGCACTGACCGGGGGCACCCGCGACGAGAACCTCCACCGCGAGCTTGTCCTTCACCCTCCCTCGACTCTTGCTGCGCTAGTGACTCGGGCATTGCGCCACGCCGAGTGCGAGGAAGTGCTCAGTGCATGCCGAGACGCAACCAGCTCGGGTCGGGAGGGGGACAAGAAGCGGGCACCCGAGCCAAGCTCGGGCCCAGGGAAAAGGCGGAACCGAGACGGGGAACGTAAGGAACCATCACGGAGGTACGAGCGGTACACTCCTCTAACCATTCCAGTATATGAGTTTTATGAAGACATCAAAGGCTCGGGCCTCCTCTGCCAACCCGAGCCAATGAAGTCAAAGAACCGCAGTCGCATCAAGCATTGCCTGTTCTACAGCGACCACGGGCATCATACCGGCGACTGCCACCAGCTCCAGGACGAGATCGAGCGTCTCATTCATCAGGGGCACCTATCCCGGTTCGTGGCCGGGCACCAGGAAGACAGAAGCGCCCCAGAGGAGATCGACAACGCCCCCCGAGGGGTCCACATCAACGTCATCACCGGAGGAGCTGCATCAGGAGGAGATAGTGGCTGGGGAAGGAAGCGTCATGCTGAGCGGGCAAGCAGAGCCATCGAGCCTCCCAGGGCCCCGCCAAGCGAACCCCAGGTCATAATCTTCTCCGACCAAGACCTGGAGGGGCTGAGCACCCCGCACGACGACGCCCTAGTGATATCAGCCACAATAAACCATTGTAACGTAGATAGGATTTTGGTTGACAATGGAAGTGCGCCTGATGTATTATCATACGAATGTTTCCTTAAGATGGGGGAGGATCTGTCTAAACTCCGCCCGATCCGGACCCCCCTGTGCGGGTTCAATGGCCAGGCCACCTATCCCGAGAGAGCCCTAAGCCTGCCGGTTACTCTTGGCACCCCACCCAAAACCGTTACGGTCATGGTGGAGTTCATAGTGATCAAAGGTATGATAGCATACAACGCAATCTTCGGCCGAGGAATCCTCAGCCGAACGAAAGCGGTGCCTTCTACCTATCACCAAAAGATGAAGTTCCCCACCAAAAATGGATTGGGGGAAGTCCGAGGTAACCAGGCAATGGCCCGAAGGTGCTACAATATGTCGGTTGAAGCCACAAGGCCGGACGGGAAAAATATGGGCCCCCGAGAAGTAGAGGGAAAATCCGCAACCGCCGAACCTGGAGGTGAATTGCTAGCGATTTTCCTAAACGATGACCCGACCCTAGGAGTAAAGATCAGAGCCAACCTAACATCTGAGGTTCAACAGCAATACAAAGAGTTCCTCTCCGCGTACATCCAGGTCTTTGCATGGTCTGATGATCAACCCCCCGGGATACCGGAAGAGACGGTGGTGCATAAGCTCAACCTCGACCCAACCATGAAGCCCGTGCAACAATGCAGAAGGAAGCATGCACCAGAGAAGCAGACGATTATCAAGGAGAAGGTCACCAAGGGGCAGAAGACTGGCCTTTTTAGACCGGTCCTGTACCCGACGTGGCTAGCTAACGTCGTCCTGGTGCCGAAAGCTTCAGGAAAGTGGCGGACGTGCGTGGACTTCACCGACCTAAACAGGGCTACTCCAAAGGATTGCTATCCCTTACCGAGCATCGACCAACTGGGTGATTCAACCTCGGGCAATGAGATACTCAGCTTCCTGAATGCCTACTCAGGTTACCACCAGATCAGAATGCACCCTGAAGACAACGAGAAGACCGCCTTTATCATCGACTTCGGCATACACTGTTTCACCCGGATGCCTTTCGGGTTGAAGAATGCCAGAGCCACGTACCAAAGGCTAGTCAACCATATGTTCGAGGGACAGCTCGGTCGGAACGTCGAGGCCTATATTGACGACATGCTCGTGAAGACCCCCAAGGTCGAGGACCACTTCGCCGACCTAGCAGAAACTTTCGACACCCTCCTGAAGTACAACATGAAGCTCAACCCCGCCAAGTGCGCCTTCGGAGTAAAGTCCGGGAAATTCTTGGGCTTCTTAGTCACTCAACGTGGGATCGAGGCCAACCCCGACAAGGTCCAGGCCATCCTGGACATGCGCCCACCCACCTGCATCAAAGACATTCAACGCCTTACCGGGCGCGTTGCTGCGCTCAGCAGATTCCTGTCCTGCGCGGCTGAACGATGCCTACCCTTCTTCAAACTGTTGAGAGGGCCCAAAATGGCATCTGCCACATTCGCGTGGGACGAGGAATGCCAAAGAGCATTCTCCGAGCTTAAGGAGTTCCTGGCTTCGCCCCCAGTGCTTTCCAAGCCCGTCCCAGGGGAAGCCTTGTATCTCTATCTCTCGGTAACTCCATCCACAGTTAGCTCGGTCCTCGTCAAAAATGACTCGGGAATCGAGAGACCAGTCTACTACACAAGCAAGGTGCTCAGCGAGGCTGAGAAAAGGTACCCCGCAACCGAGAAACTCGTGCTAGCGTTGGTTACCTCGGCCAAGCGCCTCCGACCCTATTCCCAAGGGCACTCCATCACCGTGCTGACCGGTGAACCATTGAAGAAGATCCTCGCTCACCCTGAAGCCTCGGGATGCCTCGTCAAGTGGGCCATCATGCTCGGGGCCTACGATATATCGTATCGGCCTCGCTCGGCTATCAAAGGCCAGGCGCTCGCCGACTTCATCGCCGAGAGCACCATCCCGACTGAAGAAACATCTCCGTCCGCACCGAGGCCGACCTGGGAACTGTTCATCGATGGATCTTCCAATTCAGCTGGAAGCGGTGCCGGCATCCTCCTGAAGTCCCCTGAAGGAGCAGAGCTATAGTATGCCTTGAAGTTCAACTTCCAAGCATCCAACAACGCTTATGAGTATGAGGCCCTCATATCGGAGCCCGCATGGCCCGGCGGTTAGGGGCTGAGCGAGTCAGAATTCACACCGACTCCCAACTGGTCGCTAGCCAGGTCAACGGTGATTATGAAGCTCGGGAGGCACCGATGATCAAATACCTCCAACTAGTCAAGACTGTGGCACGATAGTTCGAGAGTTTTGAGGTAGTCCGAATAGCTCGGGAGGAAAACTCTCGAGCGGACGCCCTCTCTCGGATGGCCTCTTCTCTTGACCCCGAGGGTACTCGATCGGTCCTTCTCGAAGAGCTAGAGCGCCCGAGCATTGATTCGGAGCTCCTAGCTATTGACTCAGCCTCCCCAAGCGACTAGCGTACCCTCTACCTATCGTGGCTCCAAGACTCCCAGGAGCCTCCCGACCCTCGGGAAGCCCAAAGGTTGAAATACCAAGCTCGGCGATTCGTCACTCTGGATGGCGCACTTTATCGGAGATCCTTCTCTGGCCCTCTTTTGAAGTGCCACGGTGCCGACGAAGCCAACCGAGCGATCGAAGAAGTTCACGAAGGTCTGTACGGAGCGCATTTGGGGGGAAGTCGCTCGCCAGGATCTTGCTACGGCGAGGTTATTGGTGGCCCACCCTACAGCGTGACTGCTCAGCCTACACACAACATTGTGACCGTTGCCAGCGATTCGACCACTTGGTCCATCAGCCAGCAACGGAGCTTATCACCCTGGCCGAGCCTTATCCTTTCGCTCGCTGGGGAATCGACATCCTCGGGCCATTCCTCACGGCCCAGGCCCAGAAGAAGTTCATTATCGTCGCCATCGACTACTTCACTAAGTGGATCGAGGCGGAAGCCACTGCAAGGATCACCGAGACAGTCGTCTGGAATTTCATCTGGAAGTCGATCATCTGCCGCTATGGCATCCCCGGGTGATAGTGAGCGATAATGCTCGGCAATTTGATTCTCGATATTTCCGAGATAGATGCGCCGACCTCAATATTCGCAATCACTTCACTTCGGTCGCCCGCCCTCAGGCTAACGGGCTGGTCGAAAATGCCAACAAGACTATCTTAAAAGGCATCAAGACTAGGCTCGGCAAAGCCAAAGGCAGCTGGCTCGAGGAATTGCCGAACGTACTCTGGTCGCACAGAACGACTCCCAGAACGGCAACCGGTGAAAGCCCTTTTCAGCTGGTATACGGTACCAAGGCCGTGATCCCGTTGGAGATTGGCAACCCCTCTCTCCGAGTCATCTACTTCCCGTCCGAGACAAACGACCAGAAACTGCTGAAAAATCTTGACTTAGCAGATGAAATCCGAGAGATTTCCAGCATCAGAGCAATGGAGTACCAACGCCGCCTCACTCGATACTACAACGCCAAAGTCCAAGATAGACACTTCCAGCCGGGAGACTTCATCCTCAGGAAAGCCGAAGCCTCTCGACCACTTGAGACGGCGGGCAAGTTATCCCCTAACTGGGAAGGCCCCTACCGAGTGGTCGAGACGCTCGGAAAAGGAGCATACCGTCTATCCACGATGGAAGGAGAGCCCATCCCTCGGACCTGGAACTCAACTACATTATGCAAGTTCTACTTCTGAGTACTGAGTATTGTGCAAACGACATGAGATAAAACAAAAGGCTCCTTTCTTTTTATTCAAACAACCCGTTTGTACATCAGGAAGGCCGAAGCCAATAGAATACATGTCAAAAAAGCAAAAGATCCATCTAGTGATGTCGTATGAGCCCATCGCTCGGCTGACTCGGATGACCTCCCTGCGTCCAGCCACTGACTCTGCCTAGTGTAGAAACTGGCTCGGATAAAAGATAGTTGACCCCGTTGGCTCGGGCAGCTCGAGACAAAGGTGACAGAGGGATTAAGAAAGAGAAGGCTACCTTCCAAGTTGAAGTTGGAAGAGAAGGAGGAGAGGGAATGCATATGAAAGCATCTTCCCCGCCAAACTGCCAACTCCTTGGAAGAAAGAGAGTGCAGGCACCCTCCGAAGAGTGAAACAAAGGAGGACCAGAGCAGAAGAGGGAAAAAGAGGCTGCCAGAAAGAAAAAGAAACCAGCAGAGCTGGACGAGGAGGCAGGGGAAGGCCCGGAAGGGATGGAGCTTAGTTGGCTTCCTCCTCCCATACGTGAAGCGAGCAGGAAGGAACGGGTAGCAGGGATGTCTGATGCCCCCATCCGTCTTCCATCTCGCCCCCCTGCAAGCGCCGCCGGAACTGATAAAGGGAAAACGGCGTGCCTCTGCACGTCGAACCCTTTTCAAGTCTGCCCGCCGGTCGTCGAATCCTCTTGAAGTCCGGAGCAGCAGGAACTCTCTGCCCCCCGTCATCGGCAGCCTCCTCTTCCGGAGCTTCCTCCATGCTTCGAATACAACGACACAACGCTACGTGAAGAAGGAATGAGGAAAGACTGTCAGGAAAAACCCTAAGCGGTGGAGAGGAAGGGACGCCCTTCAGTCCTTTTTATAGGTGAAGGGAGGCTACTTACCATAAATGATTTCCCTCCTCTCGAAAACACGCTAGAAGGATTTCCCTCTACGAACGGTCACCTCAAACTTCTCATCTTCCACCCCAGCGGGACACACGAAGCGGCCAGGCATTTAAAGCGTGAGAAAATGAAAAGACACCCTGTCAGACGCTCACCTAACCATTATGCGAGATCCACGCAAAAAATATCGGTTCTTTCCAACCACTGCAGATACGCTGAACAGAATACGGCAATGACGATATGGAACAGATAAGTCTTCATCACAATGCTACTGCCTTATTTATCTCTACACAAAAAAGGGAGTCTTTTTCTTCAAAAAGGGAAAGGGTATGCAAAAAGAAGAAGAGAAATAGATACATCAGGCCTCTGACCCACCTTGAAGACCGGAAGTAGAGGGCTTGAGCGGTCTGCCCCCGGCAGCCTCGGCGACGGCCGACCCTGGCACCGACCCCACCGACGTGGGAACTGCCTCGGTTGCGTGCCCTCCCGAGGCATCCGGAGTTGGCGACCCCTCGGGTGATGAGTCCTCGGGATCCTCTTCATTCTGCGCCGAAACAGAGGAACTAGAGGATGACAAGTCTGAGTCATAACATTGACCGGACGGGAAGTCAACCACTCCGGACGCCTGCTCCTCGGCGTAAGAAATGGCACGGTTGTAGCCCTGCTGGAACCCCTTGCGGATACCTCGGCGAAGTCCTAGCTCATAGTAGGGGAGGGCAGCCTCCTTAAGGTCGAACTAGTAAGCCTCTGAGCTCTTGTATTACTCGAGAGCCTCCGCCCCGGACGATCCCACCCTACCGGTGAGCCTGGCCTCCCTCTGCTCCGCCTCGGCTGCCTTCCGCTCGGCCTCAACAGTCCACCCTTCGGCTGCCGCCACCTGCTTCTCCGCCTCAGCTTGATCAGCCTCGCCCTCCCGCCGAAGACGCTCGGCTTCCTCCGCGCGGTCTACTAGCTCGGCACGCTCGGTCTCCCACCGGCCGTCCGGCTCAACGCGTGCTAAGCGCTCCTCTTCGAGAAGCCGGTTCTTCCTCTTGAGCGATTCACGAGCCTTGGCTAGCTGCTCGGCTAGCGCCCGGGTCTCCACTTGGCTCGATCGTACCAGCTCCCTGATTGAGGAAAGCTCCCGCCGAAGCCCGTCACGCTCCTCGACGAGCCGAGTCAACCCCCTGTCCGACCCACTGAGGGTCTAGGCCAGGTTCGCTCGCTTCCACTCCGATCGAGCGTACACTTCTGCCAGAACCGCCCCCATCTGGGCCAGGGCCAAGCCGCCCTCCATAACCCTGGCGAGAGCCGTGGACGGGGAGTGCTGCCTACCTCCCCCCCTCACCTTCGCGGATATACCACGACACACCTGGTGCAGGGGGCCCGAGATACCCAGCCTCTCCAAGGCCGCCGGAACGGAGAACCCCCCATCGCCCGGCGCCCCACCGTATGGCCCGGATCGAGCGCCAGCCTCGGTCGCGATCATAGCATCCCCAACTTCGGCCACGGCCCCCTCGGCTCCGGCCGAGGGGAGGGCCGGGTCGGCCCCGCTACCGGTTGCAGGAGCACCCTCGGCCCCCTCGGTCCCGGCCAAAGGAGGAACCGAGCCCACATCATCGCCGCCCGCAGGGGCAGCCCCGACCTCCTCGGCCCCCTCTAGCTCGGCTGGTGGGAGAGCCCGCCCGGTGGGGTCGGCCCCACTGTGCCCGGCGGAGGGGTGAGCCGCGGTAGGGTCACCTTCGACTGCGGGTATGGCCCCGGCCTTCCTGGCCCGCTTGCTGGCCCTTGCAGCGGCCCGAACCATACCCTCCACAGGGTCCTTGCGCTTGGGTCCCCGCGGTCCGGAGGATTCACCCCGGTCCACTCCCTTGCCCTTATCTTTGGTTCGGGAGCGACCCAAGGGAGCAGTTGGTTCGTCGGCAGCCGAGTCATCTCCAAGCTCGATCACCTCTGCGGCCTCCTTCAGAGGCTCCCGCCTAGTGTCTGCACGAAGAAGAACATGAATTCAGGAAAAGAAAGATGACCCCCACATCCGAAGGAAAGTCTAAGCTGTGGCACCTGAGCCCGACGGGTGCAGCCGCGTGAGAAGACACCGCTCGATATTCTCCGGTGTCACTAGTTCCTCGGTGGACTGGCGGTGTTTCAACAGGATGGCTGTGTACTTCTCCACGTGAGGGGGGAACTCATCCTGCCTAAGAGGGATGTTAGGGTGGAAATTGGGGATTACCAGGCACCTCCAGGTTTCCTCCACTGAACAAATCTTCACCCGGAAGAATTGGGTCTTCCACCCCTTATGCGAAGAATCCTTCACCGTGAAAGAGATACAACTCCTATTCCACCTCGCCTGGATGAAATAGAAGCCCTTCACAGCCGAAGGATGTGCTTTCAACTCAAAGAAAGAGTAGAAGAGGTCCATGGAAGGAGGAACTCTGCACTGACGGCAGAGAATACGGAAGGCGGAAAGGAGGAGATAAGAGTTGGCTACCAACTGAATGGGCGCCAACCGAAAAAAATCAAGAAGCTGAAGGATTACAGGTTCGAAAGGAAGGCGGAATCCACCCTTCCACGACAGAAGAAACATACAGATGTGGCCTGTACGAGAGTCTAGGCTCGTCTCATATGGAGTAGCAGCGGTAAAACTGTACTTGTGGGGTAGGTGATACTGGTGCTCCAGCCTCCTCACATCCGCCTCCCACAGTTCGCTGTAGTTGGGGACCGGCACCCTCGCCACCGGCTCGTCCTCCCACTCCTCGACCTCTGGGCGCTGGCCCGCCATGGAGTCAGAAGAAGACTCTGAGGGAAGGTGGCCCCGAGACCCTGAAGATTTCAGGGGAAGAGGAAGCTGCCGGACGGCCTCCGCGGTTATCGCCGCCAACTCCTCAAATGCCGCCGCAAGCCTCTGCTCCTCCGTCGTGTCCTCACGGCGCATTGAAAAGCCCCAAAAACAAGAACGAAGGAGAGCCAAAACCCTAAAAGACGGAGGGAGTCTGGAATGACAACAAGTGCCCAATGCCTATAAACCCACGCGGAAGGTGGCGCGTCGTTCCGACCTCCGAGGAAAGGGGGCCCCTTCAGTTCAAATCAGTCAGGATCATCATTAACACGGGCACAGGTGACCACGACACGTGGCTTCCTAACACCGCCAGATCTCCACCCACCTGAGCCACGCCGGTTCAAAATCCCAAACCGCTACTCTTCCGAGCTTACTAAAGCTCGGGAGTAGGAGGGGGACAAGTGGAGAGGGGGATTTCTGTAGCCCAATTAAGAGCATCCAAACTAGGCCCATCTGGACCGAACGAGGCTCATCTCATCCAAGTGACAGCCCTCTAGGGCCCACTTCGGCAAAAAAGCCCAATGAAGATCACTCGGGATCCCATCCTTCCTCGGCGGCCCTTAGGCTCGGAAGGCCCGAACGTCAGGACGGAGGAAGACCCACGCCCGAGCCATCCCTCCAACGGGATAAGGGTCGAGCGCTCCGTGCCCACTCTGATCTGACTGCATCTAAGCTATGCCTATCGCCCAGACAGGGCTGGTACTTCTCATGCTTGGATCGACTGACAAGTGTTTATCCATGCAGCCGTTGAAAGTCCTTTATGAGCAGAAGTTCATGGGGATAAGGGAGCCATGATCCCCCAAGGTCATGAAGAGCCCACGACGAGGACGTAACGATCCCATGATGAGGACGTAACAATCCCATGATGAGGACGTAACTCCCGCTTGAAACTCCTCAGCTTATGGGACTCATCCGGGGAGCTCGCTATATAAACCAGGGACTCCCTCCGGTGGCAGGTAAGGCAGATACAGGCCTAACACTCCCTGAGCATGAACCACTTCACCATCTTGGTGTTGGGGGATCTCGCACATTTCTTTCTACCTCCCTCAATACCTTCCACCAACGCTCTACTGACTTAAGCGTCGGAGGGTTTCCCCATGGAACCATCCCTGGGCCTCCTGATTCATTTCCCTTTCTCTCCAGTTCACTATCCGGTGATCATCCTCCCAGCTCAGGACCAGCGCGAGATCACGCCCCTTTAACAAGCAATTGAATCAGGTGACTATCAAGAATAAGTATCTTCTGCCCAGGATCGATGACTTATTTGACCAACTTCAGTCAGCTTGTGTCTTTTCCCAGATTGATCTCCGATCTGGCTATTATCAATTGCAGATCAGAGAATCTGACGTGGAGAAGACTACTTTTAGTACGAGGTATGGTCATTATGAATTTTTGGTTATGCCGTTTGGGCTAACCAATGCACCTGCAACATTTATGGATTTGATGCATCGGTTGTTTCGCCGATATTTGGACCTGTTTGTGGTGGTCTTTGTGGATGATATTTTGATCTATTCTGCTTCGGAAGAGGAGCATGTGCATTATTTGAGAATTATATTGCAGACTCTGCGAGATCACCATCTTTATGCAAAATTCAGCAAGTGTGAGTTCTGGCTTCAAGAAATTCATTTTCTGGGCCATGTGATTTCTCGTGAAGGGATTGCAATCGACCCGGCAAAAATTGAGGCTGTTCTTCATTGGCAGAGGCCAAGGTCTGTGACAGAAGTTAGAAGCTTCTTGGGTCTTACTGGATATTACAGAAGGTTCATTCAAGATTTTGCACGAATTGCCCCGCCAATGACTAAACTGACTCGAAAAGATGTACCTTTTGTGTGGTCTGAGGAATGTGAACAGAGCTTCAATGATTTGAAAAGGGTACTCACGACTTCCCTAGTGCTTGTCTTGCCTTCTAGCTCTGGTGGATTCGTTGTGTGTACGGATGCTTCTCGAGTGGGTTTATGGTGCAGTGCTTATGCAGCATGGCAGAGTTGTGGCATACGCATCCCCGCAGTTGAAGCAGCATGAAGAAAATTATCCCACTTATGATTTGCAGCTGGCGGCTGTGATTTTTGCATTAAAAATCTGGAGGCATTATTTATATGGTGAGAAATTTGAAATTTTCACTGATCATCAAAGTTTGAAATATGTGATTTCCCAGAAGGACTTGAATCTTCGTCAACGCAAGTGGATGGAGTATACGAAAGATTATGATTTTACTCTTTCTTATCAACCTGGCAAGATGAATGTAGTGGCCGATGCACTAAGCAGAAAGGTGCAGATCAGTCACTTGATGATGCAAGAATGGAAGCTATGGGAGCAAATTCCAACTGAGACTTTTAGATTGAAAACTCCCCGTGATCCGATGACAGCTGTTCTTGCTAGTCTAGTGATGACTCCAGCTATTTATCGGCAGATCAGGGAGGCACAACATGATTATTCTGAGTTGTCTCCTGTTGGGTCCCTCGATCAATGACACCCAAGAGGGGGGTGAATTGGGTGATTACAAACTTTAAGGAAACTCTTTCTTTTTTTAACAAGTATAAAGAAACAACAATTAAAACAATAAATATGTTGAACAAGCAAGATAGATTACAACCTACACTAACCCCCACACTAGACGATAAGATGAAAGCTGCGTGGTGGAGTAAACTCCTTACAACATGATTAAGGAAGTTGATTAAGCCAAGAAACAGATTCTCTCAATCTCACCGTTCCCACACGATTATACAAAAGGTTTCAACAATCACACCAAGCCAACGCACAAAGCAAACCACAATGCACAGGGATTTTAAGGTGGTTCGGGACCTCGACGGGCTCCCTACGTCCACCCCTCACCAAACTAAGTGAGGCTTTACTCGGGGATAAATCCCCAACACGGAGACGACGCTCCAAACACACACGGGGATGAATCCCCACACACACACAGGGACACGCCCCAACACACACACAGACGGAGATGAAGTCTCCCACACGATCCGACGACCGGATCACAAACACATACACGATCCGACGACCGGATCACAACACACACACACACATGCTGCAACAACCGCAGCACAATAACACAAACATGATCGCACGAAGGTGATCAAACACGACCGTATACACAAACGGTCAAACACACGAGTATCTCTATTGTTCAAAAAATAAACACAAATACTCAAGCATGCTCAAACCCAAAATATAGATCATAGAACATATCACAAAGAACTGATCAAAGACATAGAAGTGATCCCCCTTTATTTTCCAAGGCCGGTTGATGATGTTCCTTGAACCACGAGTTGGAGGGTAGTCGGATGACGACGATTCTTACGTCCTCTTGATCCTCTCTTCGATCCGCTCCTTTTCTTCTTCTTCCACGAGCTCCAGATCTTCACGGACGTAGATGATATCCTCCTTGGAAGAGCTCCACCATGTTTTCCCCTTTTCTTCACCTATACGAATGAACAAATGAGCATTAGGGTTGATCCTTACTGAAATTCGGAGCAATACATTGATATATATAGGAGACAGACCAAATGACCCATATACCCCTTCTAAAATGAGTTCAAAACACCCTAACATGGGATTAGGAACCATTAGGGTATATTTTAGAATGGTTTAATAGGGTGTGAACCCACATTATGAGTTTGAAAAATAACTAAAACCTCCATCAAACCAAAGGGAAACAATTGATTAAATATTACCATAATCCCATGAAGATCAACAATGATTTTGCATCCTGAAAAACATGATAAACCAAGAGGTTAGATCAAGATCAAAATATATGGGTCATGCATTAACATATGAAGCTAGTTTTGAGACCAAGACCCAAATGACATGAAATATGATTACGAAAGCATTAGCATGAGGCATATAAGAATCCACATGAAAGATCTAAGCCCTGAGAACCTATTTTTCTAACTCAAGATTAGAAGAGTGTGACCATGGATTCCAATATAAATTCTAACCTTGAATCCATCATAATGTGGGAAATATTAACCTGCACTTTCCGGGAATTTAGAAGCAAGTTAATATTCAACCAACGAATCTGAAGATCCCAACTTCAACCCAGTTCTCCCTCAAACCATTTCAAAGCATTTAAGCCATATGATCAGAATGACTAGGAGCCATCACTCATGCATTCATGATATACAAGAACCAGAGGAAATCCTCAACAAAGCATGTAATGAAATGGCTATGCATTTACACAATACAGAGCCATGCAATCAATTTCATATCCATAAGGACTCAACCATTCTACTGAGAAGCATAGTCTTCACATGAAACCTCCAAAGACTAATGTGCAGCATGCATGATTCAATCATCAACCTACTTAGTAAAGCAACCTGCAAGATAAGATAGCCACATGTGAGTTCATTTATCATGAAGATATTTTCCACTAATCAAGCACACATTATGTTGTGATTATCAAAACCACTATCATCACACATGAGGTTTAGTTATCATCAAGGTCATAGCTCAATAATCTCCATCACACATGAAGTTTAGTTATCATCAAAACCATAGCTCAACATCTCCCATTGTGACAATGCCAGAAGTTGAATTAGGTGATGATGCAGTGGTACGATTCAAAGGCCAAATCTATGTCCCAGCTGAAGATTATTTGAGGAATGCTATATTACATGAAGCACATGGATCTCGCTATACCATTCACCCTAGAACCACGAAGATGTATAACAATGTGAAGAGGCAATTCTGGTGGCCAGGCATGAAAAGGGATGTGGCAGACATTGTCGCTAAATGCTTGACATGTCAGCAGGTCAAGGCTGAGCATCAGAGACCCGGAGGTATGCTTCAACCTTTAGAAATTCCGATGTGTAAATGGGATCATGTGACTACTGATTTTGTTGTGGGTTTGCCTTGAACCCGACAAGGCTATGATGGCATATGGCTGTTAGTTGACCGCTTAACTAAGATGGCTAGAATGTTGCCGATCAAGGTAAATTGGAAGATTCAGAGATTGGCTAGGCTTTATGTTGAAAGAAGTGTGCCATTGCATGGAATTCCAATGTCTATTGTATCAGATCGTGACCCGCGCTTTACATCTGGCTTTTGGCGGAGTTTTCAAAAGGCGTCGGGCACAGAATTGGCATTCAGTTCGGCATACCATCCTCAGTCTGATGGCCAGTGTGAAAGGACCATTCAGACATTAGAAGACATGCTAAGATCGTGTTGCCTGGATTGGCAGGGTTCATGGAGCCAGCATTTGCCACTGGTAGAATTTGCTTTTAATAATAGCTATCATTCCAATATTGGTATGGCACCGTATGAAGCCTTGTACGGTCGGCCTTGTCGTACGCCGTTAGACTTGTTTGAGGTTTGGCAAGCGTGGAAAGCTCAATCCCCGATATATTGGTCTATTTCCTATTTTGGAGCGTGTGGGCCAAGTGGCTTATTGTCTTTAGTTGCCACCGACGATGGGAGCAATCCACGATGTGTTTCATGTTTCCATGTTGAGAAAGTATGTGCCTAATGAGTCACACATTCTCGATGATTCTGTATGGCCTGAAGTGGCGGCAGATCTATCTACGCTAGAGTATCCAATTCGTATAGAGGATTGTCGTGATCAGCGGCTGAGGAACAAGGTCATCCCTCTGGTGAAGGTAGTATGGCAGCGCCAGTCCAGTCATGAGGCTACATGGGAGCATGAGGAAGATATGCGCCAGCAGTTTCCTTATCTATTTGAATAGGTATATTCTTTCTGTTCCTTCCTGGTATTCCTTTAAATTTCGAGGATGAAATTTTTATTAGGAGGGAGGGCTGTAAGACCCGTGAAGTTTGGATTCTTATCGGATTTAGAAATCGGTAAATCCCCATGAAGTTGGTTGATTTTATGGGCTTTTTAGATGAGTTATGCTTTGAAATAACCCATTATATAATGATTTCTAGGAATTAAGGGGCGTTAACATAATTTTGGTTTCTTTAATGCCTTTTTACAGTCAAAGGTTTTATAACAAAAAAAAAACCTAAACTAAACACATTTTTTTCACCCACGAGAGGAACCCCACGGTTCCCCTCTCCCTTCTCACACATCTCTCATTCTCTCCCTCGTTCTCTCGACGTTCTGCTCCACCCGGCCATGTGCGGCTTGGAGGAGGAGACCTCAGCGAACTTGGGGCGGTGGTGGAGTGCACGTGAAGCCGGGAAGATTGGTGGTTCGTGTGGAGATCATCTTCCCTCCGGCATGGGGAAGGTTTTGACGTGTGGAACAGCGTGAATTCGCAGTTCCAAGTAGGGGGATAGATTTCTACCTTGCCCTAGCATGCTTTCCTATTGTTTTTAGTAGTTATATGCATATTAGAATGGTTGGTTTAATTCAAAATGGCATGTGGAATGAATTCCTTAAAAATCATATGGTTTGATCCCTTTCTAGCCTTGTTCTTTATGTTTTTGAAGCTTAAATATTCTGGAAATGATGTATGACAACAGGGAACAGGTGTATCTCATGTAATCCCGTCGTTTTGAACGATTTGGGAGGTGTTCAAAAATAGTTAGGGCATGTTTTGGATCGTCCGGAATGATAGCGGTCATCATTAGACCGCTACTAAGGAGTAGCGGTCTAATAGAGACCATTTTCCGTGAGTTGAGGTGGCGGGCAAGTAGCGGCCAGGGGTCTGACCGCTTCTGTCAAAGTAGCGGCCATCCCCATGGCCGCGACTGTCAACTGCCACTTGACAGTGGCGGTCCAGTCCATGACCGCCACTTGATAGTGGCAGCCCAGCGCAAGACCGCCACTTGCCTCCAGCCTAGTTTTTGCCGTGATCGTTTGGTCATGTGTTTGGGGTCGTACCTTTGGTATGTTTACACGCCGTAATGATTTGTGGCATGCTTTTATGTTCCATTTGAGTTGACTTCTCTCTCCTATGTGATGGACCCACTAGTCATAGCCCGACGACCTCTAGAGTCAGCCCACCTAGGAGAGGTGGCGGGGTAGTCCCGGTGTACGATTTTTAGGCTGGTTTCCGTGGGCCCCCTTGCTTTGCATGAGCGTCTGACTGGGGGGGACAACTAGCTAGAGGCCCAGCTCAAGGCATTGAGCTTGTATGTGCACACATGGTCAGGGGCGTGGAATTGTGCTGACGAGCGTAACCCTGACTAGTCCTTATCTTTGGTTACTATTACGGTGTCTCAGTTGCCACGTTCCAGGCGAGTGGTAGACACCCGAGGCGCAGTGTAAGTTCTCAGTGGACGCGTCTGGTCTTTCTTCTAGTGGTTTTACTTCTCCTGTCACTTGGTTTGTAGAATTTTAACTCTAATGGTGGATGAAAGATTCTCATGTTTAATTATGCTTTTTAATTAGCATGAGTTTATGTGGCATTTATATTTAGCTATATTCATTTATTGATATTCTTGTACAGCTCATATAAATTGATATAGTTGCTTGCCATTACGTTATTCATTGTGATTTTTAGCTGCGAGGTAGGGATCTGCGAGACCCCTACTGAGTTAGTGAAATGAGAATCACCCTTTGTTTTTCAGGTGAGGCGTAGCAGTCCACAGGTTTCTTGTGTGGTTTTGGCAGACAGTCTTAGTAGCCAGCGTGGTCCACTCTGGGGTATGCCTCGTGTAGTTGTTCTTTTTGGGATCTTGTATAGTTTTGGGCTTGTACTTAGTGCTTCTGGACTAATGTATAATTGTAACACTCTGGTAATGTAAATTTTGCTTCTGCTTAATGTTGTTATTCCATTAAAATGTGCATGTGATTGTAGACCTTTATGCACCCCCACAACCTCTTTTCCAACCCTTTCGGAGCCTCATCTACTCTTGGGTGGCGTCTCAGGGTCCTAGTGGTATCGAGTCTCCGGTATCCGAGATTCTGGGTCGTTACATGAATGATACAGTGGCATCGCCCAAGTGGGCCAAGATTCTTTCCTTAGTTGAAAATTGCATGTGTTTTCCATAACAACATACATTATGTATGGGGGGTTTATTCATGTTCATGCTGGAGGAGACACATGTATGAAGAGGGGATGCTCAAAATGCATCTGAGTTCAAAAATGCAGTGGTTGTGCTATTCTTGGTTCATGAGGGTTCAGTAGCAACATTCATGCAGAGGCGTGTGATGGTACAAGGGTCTTTTTATTCATTTTATTTGCATATTCAATCTTGTTCTTATGGTTAGTATTGTTCAGACATGCGTTTTTCCTTTGCCGTGTTCCTAGCTGAATTTTGGCAGCACCTACCCTAGACCCGGGGCTTGTGGGGTGTAAAATAGAGACCTATCCACAGAAGTATCCGAGACGGCCTCCAAAATCATGGGTGAGCTGAGAATAGCTACCCCAAGGCCCGGATTGGGCATGGTAACCCCAAGGACTGGGGCTCCAATGACCCATGGGTAGTGATATCCAAAATTTGGGACATGGTTTTATTATGTTGCCCGCCATATGCCTTTTTCTATTCACTTCTTGAATGGGATACCCCAGGGGCCATGCTACGAGAGAGCAAGCTCCCGGGGGCCCGGAGTGATCACCATAAGAAGAAGAGTGGCAATAGTAAAAAAAACACACCCCAAATCAGGCGAAGGAGGTGGGAAGCCATGCTCGAGAGAGAGAAGGGGGAGCCAAACTGAAACTCATAACATTTGCCACAACTGGGCTTTTTATTCACCATAGGAGCATATAGCATGAGGAGGCATACATCATAGTAAAAAGATAAGAAAATAAAACAGGAAGCAGAGAAATACATTGGTGAGGGGAACGGAGCATGGGCTCCACCCCCCTAAACCTCACCTCTCTTCCTCTATCCACTCTCCCACTCTTCTTATTTTTCTTCATAATGAAGGCACAGTTGCACAGACGGGCTCTCAGCACTCTTTTTTTTCTTCTCTTCTAGCTCTTCCTAGCAATCTCTTCTCTTCTTGCCCAACCTTCGAGCCAGCCCCCTTTCACGGAGCTTGTGTTCTTTTTATAGGGAGCGGAGGTGGGGGGCTTTGAACTCCCAGTCCACCTTCTTCTTTTTTTCCTCTGCCTCTGCCTACTCACAGCCATTGAGAGCCTACACATAGGGTGGCCGGAGGTTGGCGTGGTGTCTTCCTGGGATTGGTTGAGGTCGACTGATGCAACGTCGAAGCCTTTCGCCACTCGAAGGTGGCCAAGCCCAGGCTTTATCTGCTGGTCGATGCAGGAGATAATCCTCTTTAGGCAGAGGTCTTATGTTAGCCACCGGTTAAGGGGGGAAACCTCCCATCAGATGGGGTCTCCGGATGGGGCTGGGCTTGCCGCAGTATCAATGGGTGGAGGGGGTGAGCCGCTGGCTCACCTCTTCTCCTGTTCCTTTTCTCAATTGTTTTTTCTTCTCTCCTCTTTCTTGCCTTTTCTTTTCTAGCGCTGGCTCAAGGGGGAGTGGTTTGGCCGATTCATGAAGGAGCTGGACCCTTGGTTGTCGTATCAATGGGTAAGGGCGCTTTTAGCCGCCTATTCACAGTGCCATGGGGGGTTGCTTTGTGCGTCGATTCAGGTGCCCCAAGGGGCCTTGCGCCGATTCAAGGGCATGTGTAAGCTTGGCCGGTTTACATGCAAGAAGGAGGGCCATCGGATCAATGTTCAAAGGGGTTGGCCGATTCACTTTCAAGAAGGGAGCCTGCCGGTTCACCTTCAAAGGAAGGGCCATCGGTTCACCCTTTTCATTCTCTTCTTCTTCATCGTTTTGTTCTTTTTCTTCCTCGCCCATTCCTATAAAATAAGAAAAAGGCGAAATGAGTTAGCATCAGGGAAAAGGGACATGTATTAACATGCGTCTCTTTAAGGAAGTACAAATTCTTTTAAGCGTTAATTTTAGCGTGTCAACAAATGCCCCCCACCCGCAGGTGTCGCGAATGAGGGACGAGGAAGCGGGGCCTGCGGGTGCAGCCCGTTTGAATGCGTTAACTATTTTTATTGTCGTGATAAGGAGAGCAGGTTCCAAGAGCCAAAATTGAGAAAGCGGGCTAAGCAAGCTGAAATCGAGAGCAGGCTTTGCAAAGTCAAAATTGACAGAGCAGGCTAAGGGAGCCACAATCGGGAGAGCGAGCTTTGAGAGCCAAATGTTGAGAGAGAGTAGGCTGAGCATGCCGATATCGAGAGCAAGCCATGAGAGCTGAAATTAGAAGAGCAGGCTTTGGAAAGCTGAAAATGGGAGAGCAGGCCGCGAGAGCCAAAATTGAGAGAGCAGGCTTTAAGAGTTGAGATCGCGGGAGAGTAGGCCGCGAGAGCCAAGATTAGGGAAGCAGGCTGCGAGAGCTGAAGGATAGTGGGAGAGCAGGCTTTGCAAAGCCAAGATCGGGAGAGCAGGCATTAAGAGCGAAAGTAGAGAGAGCAGGCCGTGAGGGCCAAGATTGGGGAAGCAAGCTTTAAGAGCCGAAGTTGAGAGAGTAGGCCGTGAGAGCCAAGATTGGGGAAGCAGGCTGCGGGAGCCGAAATTGGGAGAGTTTTTATTCATTCATTTTGTTTTCATTCGTTTTATCTTGGCATTATCTTTTTATTCAGGCATGCAGGCATCGATTGATAGCAAGCACACAAAAGTAGACATATAGCATAGCTCCCCTTATTGGGCATACGATAAGAACAATGCTTATGACTCACAGGTAGAGTGCGGCCCACGAAGCACAACTAAAGGAGATTGATGTGCGTTCGTCAAGAGGATATTGCATAGCCTACGGACATAGTTTAAATCACACTCTACACCCAAGACAATTTCTCCGTGGTGTAAAAGTATAGGCATGTGAGCAGCGGACCCTAGACATAGGGATATACAGACGTTCAAAGCAAACTAGAGGATTACTCTAGCGCCTACACATGCATTTCAGACTTTCAACTTTTGATAGCTTCGCATAGCCCCCTTATTTATTTTAAATTCTGGACTTCACCGTTCGACGCGAGTTTCCTCATGTGTCTCAATGGGGATTCTCGGCTACTAGGATTCATCCTTATTATAATTTTATTATGGAGTTTTGCTTCACCATTCTACGCGAGTCTCCTCATTTATTTCAGTGGAGATTCTGACTTCCTGGATTCACTTTTCACTTATTTATCATCATTATTTTAATAATTTTTTTTTTGAAAAGTGCAGGCAACTTTTTCCTCATAATTACCTTCCATATGAGTGTAGGAATTTAAGCATCCATAGACTGCTAGGAAGAAGGTTTGCAATCCCTATGGTTGAAGACCATCGAATACATTATGTGCAAAGTGTGGGAGTGTTGTCTCGGGTATATCTTGTGAGTTACAGTAACGACTTAGCTATGACTATTCCCTTTGACGCACGCACCCACCATAATTGGGTTTCCCCCTTTAGCGTATGCCGTGATGCACATGAACCCGGAATTGGGGTGACGTTATTTAGCAAGGAAGCTCGGTCCTAGAAAGTTCAAATGAGGTGTATTATTCTATATTATAGATAAGCAGGCAAACAGAACAATCAACCATTCAAAACCAGGAGCATGTAAGAGCGACTTTTTTCTTTTCTTTTTTTCTCTATTCAAAACGTATGTATATTATATATGTATAAAATCAATGCCGAAGCAAGGGAGGAAGGGTTTATGTGTTGAGGTAAGCCTGAGCGGGGACAAGGGGTTGGCGTTTAACCAAAGGAGGTTTGGGCCAAAGATAGGGCAGTGGGCTTCGATAGGATGCCTTAGCCGGAAATAGAATAGCGGGGCTTTAATATAGAGCCTAAGCAGAAATAATGAAAGTGGGCTTCGATGGGAGGTCTATGCCTAAATTAGGGGAAGCGGGCCCCTAGGCCGAAATCAGGGAAAGTGGGCTATATAAGCCAATATCAGGGAAGCAGGCCAGGCTGGCCAAAAGACAGCAGGAAAATAGGTTGTATAAGCTAACAACCATCGGGAGAGTAGGCTGTAAAAGTCGAAGAGTATTGGGAGGCAGGCTGTGGAAGTCGATGGATATTGGGAAACAAGCTGTAGAAGCCGACGTATATTGGGAAGCAGGCTACAAGAGTCGACGGATATTGGGAAGCAGGCAATAAAGTCGAAGGATATTAGGAAGCAGGCTGTAGAAGTCGAAGGACTGGAAAAGCTGGCTATAAAGTCGAAGGATATTGGGAAGCAGGTTGTAGAAGCCGAAGGATTAGAAAAGTAGGCTATAAAAGCCTAGGGATATTGGAAAGCGGGCTATAAAGTCAAAGGATATTGGGAAGCAGGCTATAAAGCCAAAGGATATTGGAAGCGGGCTACAAAGCCAAAGGATATTGGGAAGTAGGCTATAAGAGCTGATGGATATTAGGAAGCAGGCTATAAAGCTGAAGGATATTGGGAAGCGATCTATAAAGCCAAAGGATATTGGAAAGCAAGCTATAAAGTCGAAGGATATTGGGAAGTAGGCTATAAAGCCAAAGATATTGGGAAGTAGGCTATAAAGCCAAAGATATTAAAAAGTAGGCTATAAGGCCAAAGGATATTGGGAAGCAGGCTATAAAGCCAAAGATATTGGAAAGCATGCCATAAAGCCAAATGATATTGGGAAGCAAGCTAGAAAGCCAAAGGATATTGGGAAGCAGGCTATAAAGCCAAAGGATATTGGGAAGCAGGCTATAAAGCCAAAGGATATTGGAAGCAAGCTACAAAGAAAAAGGATATTGGGGAGTAGGCTGTAAATCCAAAGGATATTGGAAAGTAGGTTATAAAGCCGAAGGATATTGGAGTAGCAGGCTGTATAAGTCAAAGGATATTGGAAGAAGGCTACAAAGCCAAAGGATGTTGGGAAGCGGGTTATAAAGTCAAAGGATATTGGGAAGTAGGCTATAAAGCCAAAGGATATTGGAAGCAGGCTACAAAATCAAAGGATATTGGGGAGCATGCTATAAAGCCAAAGGATATTGGAAAGCATGCTATAAAGTCGAAGGATATTGGAGTAGCAGGCTGTATGAGCCAAAGGATATTAGAAGCAGGCTACAAAGCCAAAGGATATTGGGAAGCAGTCTATAAAGCTGAAGGATATTGGAGTAACAGGCTGTATGAGCCAAAGGATATTGGAAGCAGGCTACAAAGCCAAAGGATATTGGGGAGCAGGCTATAAAGTCAATGAATATTGGAAAGTGGGCTATAAAGCCGAAGGATATTGGAGTAGCTGGTTGTATGAGCCAAAGGATATTGGAAGCAGGCTACAAAGCCAAAGGATATTGGGAAGCGAGTTATAAAGTTGAAGGATATTAGAGTAGTAGGCTGTATGTGCCAAAGGATATTGGAAGCAGGCTACAAAGGCAATGGATATTGGGAAGCAGGCTATAAAGTCAAAGGATATTGGAAAGTAGGCTATAAAGCCGAAGGATATTGGAGTAGCAGGCTATATGAGCCAAAAGATATTGTGAGTAGGTTATAAATGCCAAAGGATAATTGGGGAAGGAGGCTGTAAAAGCTAAAGGATATTGGGATAGCGGGCTGTTACGAGCCAAGAGATAGTGGGTAGTGGAAACGTACAGTAGTGGGCTTTGGCCGTAACGGCTGAGCCGAGGGATAGGATAGTTAAAACATATGACAGTAGGCTTTGGCCGTAAAGGCTGAGCCGAGAGATAAGATAAAGGGGACATATGACAGTGGGCTTAGGCCATAATGGCTAAGCCAAGAGACAGGACAATCGACCCCTACATGACGCCGGGATCAAAAGCAGAATAGGGTAGGTGTCAACTCGACGAAATGTCAAAGTCAACGAACTTGGCAAGGGTGTGGGGTCCAAGCCAAGGATATCACAATCGGCCGGCGGGGGCTAGGGGTTAGTAACCACCAACAATACTTTCGTTCTTTGTTGATCATCATCATTTTTTTCTCATAAATTTTTTTCTTTTTTTTTCTTTTCTACTTTTTTAGCATCATCATCATCATTCATTTTATCATTACTTTACATCATCATCGTCCCGGGGGGGGGGGCAGTAATCCTATTCTTCTTATTACATGAAGCGTAGTAGATAAGCTCTCTGAACTAGGGATTTAAATTGGCCGTCAAGCAGCAAGCCCCGTAGTAGGTTGCCCAAACATTTTTTATAACCCTAGCAAGCCCTAAACATGCCCATATATTTTCATATCTTCTGCGAGCCTTTAACATGCCCAAATAACTTTACAGGTTTAGCGGGGCCTGGATATGCCCAAATAATTTTGCAGCTTGAGATGCCCCCAGGTCGGGGTGTAGCCTTCGCTTGGATGTCCCCATATTGGGGTAAATAAATAGAGGAGCTGCTCAGAGCATGCCCTTGCATTGGGTAGCTTGTCCTCTTCATGAAAAGTCATGTAGACAGACAGTAGCGGGGGGAATCCGGTCAGTGGACTCCACCATTTTATCTTCTTCATCTTCAGCTCCCTGAGCGAAACCAATGGTGGCAGCTTTTATGTCCTCTTATAGCGGCAGCCCCAGGATGGGTGTATATTGAAACGGCCTTCGTTGCCCCCTCTTATAACCTGTGAGGGGTTGTGGAGGGTGGGAGCATATCTCCATTGAAGTGAGCTATGGGTATTCTTCACCACATACTAGAGTATGTACAGTAGCAGTTGCAATTTGCTGGGCCTTTTAATTCAGAGAAGGTATATGTCACCGACTCTCCTTGATAGATTCATCATTTGGTTGCTGGTCTCGAGATCGGCTGACCCCATTTTTGACTCGACCGACTTGGGTGAAGCCGACTATGTATTGAGTAGCAGAGCAGCAGTTCTTTTCTTTGTTTCTGATATCTGCCCCCAAGATGGAGCACCCTTCATATCTTGCAATATATTGTTCGGCTCCTTGCCACAACTTAAGGTGCTTGAAATACCCTTTAGGGCACATATTGTTCTGGCTGATATAGCAAGGCCTTATTGGCTGCCGTCTTAAAGATGGGCATTCGATGAGGGTGCGGCGGTTCCACCTTATATTCACCCATTTGTAATTCACCTTTGTTGATCAGGCTTTCTATGATGTCCTTGAATATGTAGCAATCTTCAATAGAATGCCCCAACTCTCGATGGTAAAGGAAAAAATGGGGATCTTCTTTTCTTTTGACCTCATTTGGTCTCTTGGGCTCCGGGAGCACCACCTTGCCATATTCGCAGGCCCATTCGAAGAGGATCCGAGTCTTGTCCTTTGGAAATGAATATGGTTTCATCATTTTACCCCTTAGTGAGGATCTCCGCTTGAGGTGCTTGGTGGAGAAAGAGCCAGCCGACTCTTCCAGTCTCTTCTGTTGTTAGTCGAAGGCTTCAAAGTCAGCAGTGTTTATTTCTTCTTGCGCTGGTGGCTCACCGGCTGGTTTATCCTTATGACTTTGGGTAGCAGCAACCGGGCAATGCTTCGCCAAGAGGGCTTCAATATCCATTGCAAGATCATTCAACTGCTCGAAGGATTTGACCTCAATGCCAATTACCCTAACCAGGTTGTCCATCTTCATACTACGCTTGCATACTTGGATAGCATCCCTATGGTTGGGTGGATGTCTACATCTCACGCTGAGATTTCTCCATCGTCGGATATAGTCCGAAGCGGCCTCATCATCCTTTCGCTTGGTCATGTATAGAGCTGCCTCGGTGATTTCTCCCTTAGCTAGCTTCATTTTAGCAGCACCCTCCACCTTTGGCTCCTCCATCACGATCGAAGCTATCAAACTCCGGTGCAGGCCAGCTGGTTGTAGGAGTGGGGTTATTAATGGCATTGCAGGAGGTATGTTAGCTGCCCCTTGACATGCCAGAGAAGCTAAGGGACGCGTGGAAGGCGCGCGATGTAGCTATTGAGAGGGGGTGCCCGCTGTATAATCATATGTTATTTGGGGCATAGTCGGCCATGGTGAGGTTCTGAATGGCTCAATGCCACCCTGCGAAGCCTCAGATGATGACCTAGCCTGCCCGGGTATAGCTAGGTATAAACCCATTTTCCTTAATTTTCTTTTCAGCACTTCAACTTCTTAAAGATTCTGATACAGCTCTGCTACTACGGTAGGGTCAAGTTGGGGAGAGCCAAAAGTGCTGCCTTCCGTCTCAATTTTAAGCGGGACCAGTGGCGACTTATTGTTGTTGCTAGAAATGTCCCATCCCTCAAAGATTGACATTCTTGCCCCCATGCCCTCACATAGAGGAGGGGTGTAATAGCGTGCCTCTTTATCAGGCAGTGGACATCATAATTCTTCATCTTCTTCTTCAGCAGCTTGGCTCGTGCCGGGCAAGGTAGACAATGTATTACAGGAGAGAACGATGCCCCCCCTATTCTTTAGCTTCTTCTTTTCATTCTCCTTTGCAGCTGGCATCTGCCCTTCAAGTAGTTGCGGGTATAAAGACACCATGATGACTGCCATTTTTAGATCAGACAAGTCATGAGGGCGTGGAGGATCGACTTTGTGCTCCCCCATTTGCAGCTCCCCTCTCCGATCAGCCGTTCAATAGCATCCTTGAATGGGTAGCAATCTTCATTGGAGTGCCCGATCATCTGGTGATACGAGCAAAACCGGGGATCATCTTTTTTTCTAGCGTCTCCCGATCTCTTTGGTTTCGGGAGAGTGACTTTGCTGTATTGAGTGGCACATTCAAATAGGGCCCGAGTCCTCTCCTTGGGGAAAGAATACAACTTTTTCATTTTGGTCCGCAAGGACGGGCCTTCCTGTTGTTTATCAGGCTCAGCATGGGGAGGGTTGGCAACCCCTTCATCGCGCTCGAACACCTTAAAGTCAATCGTGTTAACATTCTTTGGCACTGGCCATTTATCAGCAGACTTGGCCCTCTGGCTTACAACAATGGGGGCTAGGGAACCACTGGAGAGGAAGGCCTCGATCTCGGCCACCACATTGTTTAGCCGGTCAAAAGTCCTAATCTCAAACCTGATCATCTTCTCGAGGATCTCATGTCTCAGGTTTTGTTTGCATATTTGAACTATGTCTTCTTGATGTCGCGGGCACTTGCATCTCATGTTGAGATTCTGCCATCTTTTAATATAGTCCAAAGCTATTTCATCACCTTTCTGCTTGGAGGCATAGAGCTCAGCCACGATCACTTCTCTTTCGGCGAGATAGAACCACTCCTGGAATTGTCGATGCATGTCAGGCCAATCATTGATTGCTCCAGCTGGCAAGTTTGAATACCATTCAAAAGCGAGTCCCGTCAGCGAGGACCCGAAGAATTTTAGCAGGTAGGACTCATCGGTCGCCAAATCGCCCATCACGTTGATGTAGTAGGCTATGTGCTCCTTCGACGAACCGTGTCCGTTGAATTTATCAAACTTCAGCGGCTTGTTGACGCTGGGAGGTAGCCTTTTAATAGCATGGTGGACCAGATACGACACTTTGTATACATCGAGCATGGCATAATCATCACCACCTCGGTCTGCCAACTTCTTTTCGATCATTTGCTCTATCATTATTTTATTCATTATTGCCGGATTAATCGGCTTAGGACAAAATTGAGTTTGTTGCATCAGTGGCGACATCGGCACCATTGGTTGAGGTATAGTAGCAGCCCCCTGATGCGGAGGAGCAAGATGCAGTATCGGGGCCATGCCTCCAGTATAATCAGGTGTCGGCTGAGAGGCCATCATCAGAGGGAAAGCTTCAAATTCATTAGCACCTCGCTGTGAGGTTTAAGGAGGGGCCTCGACTTGCTTCAAGACCAGACCGTGCATGCTTAGCTCACTGAGTTGCCTCTTCAGTGTTTCAACTTCCTGTTGGTATTTTTGCAGCATCATCATCATTGTAGCCGGATCGGGCACAGAGGAGCTGGAAGCTTGACCTCACCCTTCCAATGGAGAATCTAGAGCAGGCACTGGTCCCTCGCCGTCATCTTCGGCGGTGATCACATTTGCAGTTATCGTGATCGGATCCGCACTAATTTCTTCAGGGCAAGCTTGTGTTGTCTCAACTGTAGCCTCTGTGGACGAAGTCCCATAGCGGTCCGTTACTCCGACCGTGTTGCAAGTGATGGCTTAGAGGCTTCCATTCTTCTTTATTATTCTAGTGAGTGGTCACCAGAGGACAACCAGGCTCTCGAAGATCAAAATTGTTGCCCCCAGCTCTTGCAGAGGTGAGGAGACATTGTAGTGGCATTGACGGCTTGTTGGCCTCGCTCCCGGCAGAGTGTGAAATTTGTGGCCCTCTTGGATGTTTTCCATGTCCTGTGACAGCCTCTACCGGCCCGAGGGAACTATCCCTAGGCCCTGCAAACAACTTTTAATAGCATCATTTTCCTTTTCTCACCCTTGCAAAGTTGGGAAGGCAAGTGATAGTGCCCCCATCTGCACCGGGAGCATGTAAGCAGAGTGCCTTGAATAGGCCTTCTCACAGTAATGGTTGCGATGGTAGGACACCCCTCCCGGCTGAGCATGAGCAGCAGATGTCAGCGAGGGGTGAACTGGGGCTGCCACCTCAGCCCATATATCTTTCTTTGGTCCTCTTTGGTGGACCCTTTCAGATTCTCCCCGGATGACGGGGACAGCACGGGTCCCCTTGGGCACCCAGATTTGCTTGAGCTTGGTTGGCTTTGGGGCCAACCCTCCCTTTGGCTTGGACTCAAAGCGGTTCGTTTTGATTTGGGCCAGTGCTTGGATGGAATTGCACACGGACACTATTGAAACTACCCTGTCGGGTGTAGTTCTGGCCTGCCGGCCATTCAAGAATTCTCGGACGCCTCCGTTGAGCACAGACTTGCCCGAGGTGGACAGCCAACTTTGCAGTGTGCCGACATTCTTCTTGGCCGCCCTCTTGGCAGCCGGTGTGCACCTCTTGCTATTTGAGACGCGGTAGTCAGCTTGGTGGACGAAGCAGCCCACCACTTTAATCTTCTCAGATGTCGCTGGTGTAGTGGCAACATGCTTCATCTCCTGGGTGTCCAGGAGTTCCATGAACGCGACCCCCAAAAAGTTGGGGAAGTCGACAATGGGCGGGAAACTGCCGAACTGGATCGACACCGCCAAGTATCCATTCTTGACGTGGCTCTCCACCACGAGGGGTCCAAAAATGACGGCCATCGTAATTGTCAAAGTGTGACCTGTAATTACAAGTTTAATAATTATAATTTCAAGAGGAGGCCGTAGGGCCCCTAATCCTGGCGAGGAGATGAAGGGTGCTTTAAGTCCCACCGGGCGTGCCAGACTTATGGATGCACTTTTGGGATTTCTTTTATCTATTTATTCATTTGTTCATTTGTTTATTTCATTTATTTAGTGCATGGACGTGCCAGTCACAAAGTGACGATTTATTCGGGCTCCGAAGAAGCCACTGGTGCGCGCCGTCTGACTGATCAGACGATAGTGGATTGTGTGTCAAGACCAAAACCCGCCATGTCGTAAAGGTCATGACATTAATTACATCTCCTCGGAGGGGAGAAAACCCTTGACTGATCGACAGGAAAAGGGGCCCTATGGCCTAAAATTAGCGTTAATGAAATGAGATAATAAAACCTCAAATTGCGTTTAAAATACCCCACGTTTAGGGTGTATCGTTCGAATCATGTCGGCCGTCTACCGACCATTTTGTGTTCGAACGGAAGTCCATGGTGAAAGCGTGACGAAGGCGTAGGTAAAACCTGTACAAATGTCTACCAAGTATACGACAAGCTTGATAATAGAGTGGGACTAAATCCCAATCAGAATGGGTCAGATTCAAGGAGCTATCTGCCCAAGGCAATGCCGAGTCATGGCCATATCAAGGTGGATCCCGAGGTCCAAACCCGACTTGCTGGGACGTCATTGATATTCCTTTTGCACCAGGTCTTAGGGAAGCGAGTTTTCGGAGCGCACATTATTGTATTTTTGTTTGGTTATTCGATTGATTTTTTTTATTTAAATGCACGAGTGGATTTTTTCTTCATCTGCTATTATTTCTCTATTTGATATTTTTTTGTTAGATTATTTATCATTTTTTAGAGTTGTTTTGTTTTGACTGTTATTTTGTTTTTATTTTTTTGTTAATGTTTCTTTGCATTTTTACTTCTCTTTTGTCTGTCGTTGTTTTGCATTATCATATTTTTACTTTTACTCTCTTTTGTTTTATTATTTCTTTTGTTCGAAAACAAGGGGGGAGGGGAGTGATCCGGTGTGCATAAGGCCGCCGGATCACCTCCCCAGCCACCTGTTTTGTGTTTTGTTATATATATATGTATATATATATATATATATATATATGAGCGAATCGGCGAGGAAGTAAGAGGAGAGAGAGAAAGGGGTGATCCGACGTGAGAAAGTCGTGCAGGATCACTCCTCGCTTCTGTTTTGTTTTTTGTTGTTTTTGTTTTGTTTGTTTTCTTTTAGATAGGGAGTACATTCGAACGAACCGATGCAGTCGATCAGTCGAAGCACCCAGCAGCAGAAGCGGGGTTAGCGCTGCGTCAACGCAGGGTCACCCCCTGTGTCGACGCAGGGGTGTCCAGCGAATGCCCGCTAGAGACCAGAGCAGGGTGGGTCGACCCCATGGGTCGACCCCTCACTACAGAGTCTTGGGTTCTCATCCTCTTGTGAATTGGGGTTCATTTATAGGATTTTTGGTTTTTAGGCTATACCTTTTAGCCAGAGGGGTTGGGAGATTGTTAAGACCCCCATCTTTTATTATCGATTTCATCATATTTTGATCGTTCTTTCTTTTGTTTGGGATGGACACATGGAGCTCTTTCATTCTCCCTAGTGATGGTTCATAAAGATGCAGCAGGTAGTTCAAGCGGAGTTTGATATGCATGAGATCGACGCAGAGGCCAGCTGGGAAAAGAAAGGGGTCGACGTAGGGTGTAACGCCCCGGATTTTTCGGATTTGAATCCGTGAGGTTTCGGAGTGCCTTTGTGAGTCCCGGAGTGTGTTTTGAAGTTTACGCATGTAACGCCCGAGAATTTTCTAAGGATTTTTCAGATTTAAAATATAATTATTAAAACATTTAATGGGTTATTAATTGAATTATAATTAAATTTAATTATTTAGGCCCTACACTAATCTAAGAGGATTTGGCCCATATAATAAACCCAATAGGCCCAAGAGATTGTTTTGGACCTTAGCCCATATTCTAGAACCTTATAATAGGTGTAATCACGGAATTAACGAAATAATTACTCTTTAGGAGGTAAATAGGTGAATAATAATAGGGATAATATCAAAAGAGTTTGAACTAATTTCAAATTCGGCGCCCAATGGGGAAAACGGTCTATCGCGAGACCGCCAGGCGCTGGTAAACGGTCTAGAGCTAGACCGCTAAGGCACTACAGTTCCGTGAGTATGAGAAAATGTGAAAGGATTGGATTTTTGGCATCCAAATCACCTAGGATCGATTCTATCTACTAGTTAGATAAGTCTAGAAGGTTAGTAGATGGAATTGAAAGCCGAATTTGGACTCTAAGTTCATTCTAATCCATGAAAACCCTAGCTAACCCTATAAATAGATTCCAGATTTGACATGCGCAACCCCTACTTTGGCTCGCGTGGAACTCAGGTAAGGAGGATGAATTAGAGGTAAGTTTCTTCTAGGAATTTGTTTATTATAGTTAGAACTAACTACCCTTCAAATTTTATTCTAGGGGATCAAGTATACGAGGAGTTAGAGGATTCCAAAGTCACTAATTTAGTTCAAGAAACTCAGGAATTAGTGCGTCCGACCCAGATTGATCAAGTAATTTGGAGCCCTAAACGAGGTATTTAGCAAATGTGTCTTTAGAACTTTCTGTTATCCTTCGTATCTTCTATCTACCCTCAAAATTTCACGTCTTTAGGACAAGAGAATCAGAAGATACAAGGACGTGAAGTTGCTGATTTAATTAAGGACGAGCAGAGAACTAGGGTTGACTTGCAGTCTTAAATTCGAAATCCCAAGCCCAAGACAGAGGTAGGTTATCTCATGAATGGCTCAAACTTTATGTTAGGAGTAAAAGCCCTCTAGTTTCATTCAATTTCATGCATTGTACTTTAAGAATTTCATGTTTTCATTAGGACTATGCATCTAGTATACTCCTCATGCATAAACTAGCCTTAATGAAGAAAAAGGAATTTTCTTGTTTATAACACAAACCTATGCATGTTGTTGGCCTATCCTTGTTCTATCATGTCATAGAAAGTTTATATATGTTGATTTCTTGGCATGATGTATGTTAGAGTAGTATTTTTCTTTAATTATTAATTGAGTTTCTGTAACACGGGAGGAAACGGTCATCCTGTGGACCGCCAGGAATTATAGCGGTCGCCCGACAGACCGTTTTGCCCAGTTAAACGGTCGTTCCCTAGATCGTTTTCGATTGCTATTTTCTGTAATATTGTTAATCTGAATATATTGTAGATTTGCCATGATTATTATATGATAAGCCTAGTTAACTAATGGTTTATTCCAGGTTTGAGTACTGGGTTCAGTTAGTTTCATTGTTCATCATAATAGAATCCATGATTTTGCTTATTGGTATTATTTTAACTTATGTTAATTTATGACCAATACCACATATTCTTGTAATAAATATATGTTTCAAATGATAGATGATTCATGATTTAACTTGATCACTGTTTTATCACGATTCTCTCTCTCTTCTAGAGTCATTTCTTAAGTACATGACACATCTCTCGGTATGTTGTCATTAGTTACACTATTTACACATTAAGTATCCAATCTTGGACATGATGACCTCTCCTTTGGATATTTCTTCCAATGGACTAGGAAATCTTATTTTAAGGCCTCCGTAAGACTCCGTGAACCTGGGATTCCCTCCAAGACGCTGAGCTGGTTGTACCATTAAAACCCATTATCTAGAAAGCACTTTTTCCGATGTTTTAGGCATTCTGGAACTTAGCAGCCTTCTGGTTGACCGCCAGACTCTGCTAGCGGCCCTGCACTTGACCGCTAATGGACCCTAAATGGCCCTCCATTGGACCGCAAAGCTTCAGAAGGATTTTCTCATGTTTGTCGAACTCTGTCTCATGAAACGGTCCATATCTAGACCGCCAAGCATGCTAAACGGCCCAATAATATACCATTTGGTTCCTGATTTTATCAAACCCAAGGTTTGACTTTTGGGGTTGGTTTTCTTGAGTTCATGGATCTTCTGGACTCTAAACCTATGGTAATAAGTAAATGTAAGAATATGGAAAATAAAGAATGTACCGTTATGCTGTCAGATTTTTTTTCTTTATAGTATAACCTAGTTATTAATTCTTTTCTTGAAATCCCTTGTTCTTAATTGAAGCATTCTTATTTTTGGTTACCTTATCATGGAACTTTGTTGAACTTATACATTATTGGCCACATTATTGTTATAAACGTGGAAGTAGCTTGATTTATACTTGAAGATACAGTTGGAGCACTGATTGTGTTCAAGGGCTATATGCTAGTCCCCTCGGCTGATTGTCGGAAACATACTATAAACTATGGGATATGATGCTACTTGCGTCGCATTGCGTTGGGAGTACTTTCTCTATAAATAAGTGAAATATCCACGGGATTCCACATAAATTCACGAGGTACTTGCTACTAAGTGAAGAATACATTGTTGCTCGTTACATGACTTTCTAATGCATAGCCTTAATGGTTATGAAAAGTACATTCTTGTTACATTCTTGTTCATGAAAATGCCAAATTGACATTCTTGTTATATACTTGATTAATGATATTCTCTTATCTCGTACTTGATCGTATCTTGTTACTTTGGCTATATACGTGTTTCATCGTATTTGCATGATTTATCTTATTCTCTAGAGCTAAGATGCTTATCATTTTGATTTGCCTTCATGTTGATACAAAGATACCTACAGGGCAAGTGTGCTCATTACCCTATTTTTCAAATTTTTTCAGGAGATTCTAGTGGGTTGGGTTCGGATTACTCAAGTGATGGATCCGAGAGCGATTGAAAGACACATGACTCGAGAGAAGCCTTAGTTATCAATGTCTAGTCGAGTCATGATGTAATTTTAATTTTCTTGAGTCTAGTGAAAGGATCATATGTACTTTGAGGATTATTTTATGAAGTAAAAAAGTTGAAGGATTTTAGTGAATTACTTGTGCAATTACCTTTGTGTGATTGTCTTGCGCTCTGATTATATTGCTTGCTCTAGGCGTACTAGTTGACTGTTCACATTCCCGATTGTTTCCGCTGCATAATATCGGGACGTGACAGTTAGAGTGGTATCAAAGCACTAGGACTAGAAGTCCTAGGGAAAGGTCATGTCATAGGCTAAGTCCAAGGTTTAAGGACCCACACCTATGAAACTAGGAAAGAAACTCCGGACCTATGAGAGGAATTGGGTAGAGCCCGGAATGAGCTAGTGACTAGAATCATTTCTAAGATTAGCCCCACTCATTCCATTAGAATTAATAAGTTCATTACTCCTATCAGGTACCTTATTCTTAGGATGGCTCACCGTGTTGACTTGAACGGTATGCAAGAGACCGTTGTGGGTCTTACTCAAGCATTACAAACTATGGCTCAAGCCGGTGCAGGGGCAAGAGCGGGAGACTTACATCAAAATTTCCGGAGCTTAAATCCTCCACGATTTTCGGGTTCTTCTAATCCAGATGAAGCCGAGAATTGGATTGATGAGATGAATCGCATCTTTGAAGTTATGCAGTGTAAAGATCAAGAGAAGGTTCGTCTTGCTACATTCCAATTAAATAAAGATGCCCGTACATGGTGGAAGTTTGTTCCTGCACCACCTGCAGATGCACCTCATACTTGGGAGGGTTTCCTTACCCTTTTCCGAGCTAGGTACTTCTCCGAACATGTAAAGGAGAGGAAAGCTATGGAATTCACTTCCTTACGCCAAGGCATGATGACCGTAGCGGAGTATGAACTCCAATTTTCTCGACTGGCGCCATATGCTCCTCACTTGGTTAGCACCGAATTATTAAAGGCTACCCGGTTTATGGATGGATTGAGGCCCAGCTATATTCAACAACTTGGGACTCAGAACATCCGTACTTATGCGGAAATGGTCCAGTGGGCGCATCTATGTGAAAGGACCTTAGAGAAGGTCGAAAAATTGAAAGGAAAGGGAGAGGAGCCGAGCCGAAGGTCTGATCGGCATGATGAGAAGAAGTTTAGTATCACAGAACCCTACACATCCCGTGATAGCAAGAAGAGATCCCGAAATGGGAGTGGTAGTGGCTACCACAAGAATAAGAAAGTCAAGGAAGAAGATAAACAAGTCACCACGGCTACCTTTTGCAAGAAGTTCGGTCATTCGGCCGAAGAGTGCTGGAAGCGCCTTGGTGCTTGTTTAAGATGTGGCAGCCGGGAGCACCGCATGCTGGATTGCCCCATTATGAAGGAATAATCTTTCGGTGGTGGACGTAAGCGTCAGGCTCGTCTTAATGCTATCATGGAAGAAGAAGAAGCGCCCAAGAATGATGGGCTAATAGAAGGTACTATCAAAATCTATTCCCATCCTGCATTCGTACTATTTGATACCGGTGCTTCTCATTCCTTTATATCTACTACTTTCACAAAAACCTTACCTATTGCATCAGTTCCTCTACCTTCAGACCTAGCAATCACTACACCATTAGGTCCCCGAACCAAACTTACAACCTATTATCCCGATAGTGAGGTAATGGTAGAAGGTCACAATCTTCCTGCAAACCTCGTATGCCTTGACATGGAGGGTTATGATGCTATTCTAGGTGTAGATTGGCTTGTAGATCACGACGCCTATGTAAATTGTCACAACCGAATTATCTCTTTTCGGAAACCTGGTCTTCCAAAGTTTTCCTTCCTAGGTATCAAGTATAGGAAGCATCCTACTATTATTTCATCTCTTCATGCTTGCAAACTTATTTCGCAAGGATGTGAAGCTTTTCTTGCTTCCGTAATCATTACCGAATCCAAGGAGATCGTCTTAGAAGATATTCTCGTAGTGAATGAGTTTCTCAATGTATTTCCATCGGATTTGCCCGGTCTACTGCCTGATAAGGAAGTAAACCTCTCCATTGAACTCACTTCCGGAGCAGCACCTGTCTCAATAGTTCCCTACAGGATGTCCCCCATAGAACTCAAGGAATTGAAGAACCAACTTCATGAGTTATTAGACAAGGGTTTTATTCGACCTAGCTCATCCCCTTGGGGTGCGCCAGTTCTATTCATCAAGAAGAAGGATGGATCCCTCAGGCTGTGTATCGACTACTGTGTTGAACATGTGTGCTACATGATTAAATCATTTTATGGTTTTGATGATGTCTGCCTCTTTAGTTGGTTTTGATGATGTCTGCCTCTTTAGTCATTAATGAACTATACCTGCATTTGATAATGTTAATCTTCATACATTTCAGGTCATCATATTGCCAATTCAACATATCAAGAATGGCTTGCAACGCTTAACCAATTGGCCGCATAGAAATCAAGATAGATCCAAAGGCGCCAAGATCACTCAAGATGCAAAGTGGAAAGGAAGTGCAACAAATCACTCAAGACTCAAGATGCAAGTGCAAAAGATCACTCAAGATACAAATTGGAAGCTCAGCAAGATAGAAGCTCAACAAGATAAGCTATATGTCAAAGGTGAAAGCTCGTTGAGCTAAGTCAAAAGAAATGGAGTGAAGATGTCAAGGTGAAAGCTAAGGAAGAAGAACTCTTGTCATGTGATAAACCATTGGATGGTGAATGACTGGAATGAAGTTGGCACGATGAAAGGAACGCATCTAAGAAAGGAAGCAAGCTTCTACAAGGTCCGAGCATTCATCCAAGATGATCAAGGTTCAAACACTTGGTTTACATGTTCCAAATCCAAGGTCAATGCACAAAGAAGTATAGCCAAGAGAATCCAAAGCTAAAGACTGCGTTGATACGTTCAAGACTATCAAGGGAGATGCCACGGACATGAATGGGCTACAAAAGAAGTCAAGCGGCGAAGTTAGATCGGATAACGGACCAACCTGGGGTGAACCCGGTTCTGCCCAGCTGGCGGTCGACCGCCAGCACAGGGGCGGTCGACCGCCCCAGCCAGGGACCGCCCAGCTGCAATTCTGGCAGCTGGCGGTCGACCGCTATCCAGTGGCGGTCGACCGCTAGTCCCAGGGATCGCCCGTTTTCAAGTTTTACAGTAGCGGTCGACCGCCAGGAGCTGCAGGTCGACCGCCAGCCCCGAGTGCAGCAAAGTTTGACTCGAATTCCACCTCATGGGCTGCCTAATTCTCATGACTTCTTTAATGCCAAAGAACCCCAAAGTCTCCCAATCACCCACAAATTGTGGATCTGGTCTAGGGCTTGTCCAAGGACCATTCAAGGTCTATAAAACTAACACATTGGTGGAGGCAAACCCTGATGCTTCATTTGGGATTAAGAGTGGCTGCAAGAGGGATTTTCAAGAGAGAGGAGACGAAGTACTGTTCATATGAACAGTAGTTCGTGAATGAGTTCTTCATCCACTCAAGAGTTTCAAGTAAAGATCTGAAGCAATCCTGAAGCAATCACCTTCTACTCTTCAATCAACTTCCAAGAAGGAGAAGAAACAAAGCTTTCAAGGCGATCTAAGAAGCTCATTTCTCAAAGTGATTTTCTTCATTCTTTCAAGTTCATCCAAGGTGATTTTTGAAGCAATCAAACTCCTAGAAGCTGTTGAAGAAACAAGATTCAAGGTAGAATCAATTACTCTCTTCATCCACTTCAAGAAGATACAAAGAGAAGATCAAAAGAGGAGATTGAAGGAAGAGTTACTATTCACGTGAACAGTACTCCGTGAAGAACATCTTCATCCAATCCAAGGTATTCAAGCTCATATCAAAGAGATCATCTTCCAAGATCTGTGAAGAAGGAAGCAAGGATCAAGGTAGCATCTATTCATTTCTTCATCCATTCAAAGAGATCAAAGAGAGAAGATCAAGAGAGGAGATTGGAAGAACAGTTACTGTTCACATGAACAGTACTCCGTGAAGACCAATCATCCATTCAAGGGTGATTACACGAAGATTGATTTGCAAGAAGAAGAGATCCATGCTGCTGATCAACAAAGCATATCGATACAAGGGCAAATTCCTTCTTACTCAATCTCTTGTTTTAATTCCTTCACATCTGTTTTACTTTCAATATTGTTAAACATTGAAGTTGTGATTCGTCCCTACCAGGTGGTTAGTAGGAAGGCAATTGGAGGGTGTTCCAATTTGCTGTTGACGTCCCTACCGGTGGTTAGTAGGAAGGCAATCGGGAGTTCTCCGATCTGCGGTGTAGCCGTCCCTGCCGGCTTTGTATGTAGGAAGACAGAAAGAGTGTTTTCTCTGTTCTGTGGTTTGGGGCGTGTCCCCGGGTCAAGCTGTGAGTCAGCAAGGAAGCCTCACTGGGTTTTGGTGAGGGGTGGACGTAGGTTGCGGGGTTGCAACTGAACCACCTTAAAAATCCCTGTGTTGTGGGTTGTTTATTGTGTGTGATTGATCTATATCTTCTAACCCCATTCGCAGGTTCGTGTGCTTCCACACTTGGTTATATTGCTCACACACATATGCACTTTGAGTGATCAACATAGCATACACACACACACACACGGTTGTTGCAAGTTATTGCATGTTCATCTATGTGTTATGCTTTGTAATTCACTTAAAGAAGTGTGGACATTTCATAGCTTGTAATTCAAGTCTTTTCATTTGAGCCACTCTACTTAATTCCGCTGTGCATCGTGCCTAAGTGATTCATTCACTTAATAAGAGTGGTTTAAGTTTCTGTTAGCTAAGAGTTTTAAATAGGTCAAAGTTTCTGATAGGATCTATTCAACCCCCCCTTCTAGATCCATTTACACCTCACGGGACCCAACAAGTGGTATCAGAGCCAAGCTCTGTCATTCCCCGATCCAACGATCTGCAGGGAAAGATCCCGGTGTTTATTATTTAGATGGATTCACATGCTACACTTGCTTCGATGGTTTCTCCGCCCATTTATGATGGTTCAGATTTTTCTACATGGGTTGGAAGAATGTTCATCTATGTTAGCTCCATAGATCCACAATTGTGGACTCTTATATATAATGGTCCTCATGAGCTGCCATCAAATTCAATTGATTGGTTAGCCGAACATGAGACCAAACACATTGATAATCGTATTGCATATAACTTAATTACATCTGTAGTTGATCAAAGACTAACTCATCTTGTGTCTTCTTGCAGCACAGCCAAGCAAGTGCTGGACAAGTTGGTGAAAATCCATGAAGAACAAGAACAAGAATGCTTCATGGCCGACCGTGCAGAACAGTCCAGCAATGCATCCTCATCACAGGTAAACTCTGACTCAGAGGAATTCACTTTTGAAGAGCTTATGGAAGCCTATGGTGAGTTGATTACTCAATACAAAAATGTCAAATCAGAAAATAAAAATTTGAAAAAGGATCTCAAGAAAATCAACCAAAATGAAAGCTTGTTTTGTAAAAAGTGTTCTATTGTTAAAGAGCTTAACAATACTCTCTCAGTTGATCTAGATACGCACAATCAAAGCATTGCATGTCTAAGAGATGAAAATGAAAATATTCATGATGAAATGACTAGGTTGGAAGAAATTGTAATAAAACTTCAAAACCAACCTAAGGCAATCTCTAGTGATCAAACTATGGCCGATGGGCTAATCCATGATGAAAGGTTGATTGAAGAAAATAAAAATTCTGTTTCATGCTCTGCTAATTTTGTATGTGAAAAATGTTCATTCTTGAGAAACATAAATGTTGGTCTTCATGATGATCTTGAATGGCAACAAAATTTGATTGATTCTCTAAAGGAGGAGAATAGAGAATTATTGGAAAAGAAAATTGAACATGAAAAAGTTGAAGAAAAATTACTTGAAAAATTGGCTGCACATGAAAAAGGCAAATCTGTCATTGATGATCACTTCGAAACATTACTTGCTTTAGAACAACAAAGTCAAAATCTTAAAGCTGTAAATGCCATGCTCAATGAGCAATTGGCAGCATGTGAAGAGGGTCTTAATGAGTCTAAACAGCATATTTCCTCACTTGAAAATGAAATTCAAGGTTTGAATGATTTCCTGTCAATGTTTGCCCAAATCCAAGATTTTGGCTCACCGGAAGCCACCACTTCATGTGGTCACCAAAAAGGGCATATTGCTCGAAAGAAAAGCAAAACTCAGCATGCTCATCCAAACATGCACCATAACATGTCCAATGCTAAATACCATGCCTTCTACAAAATGAATGTCAATTGTTATTATTGTGGTAAACATGGTCACACTGTGCATGATTGTTTTATCTTGAGAAATGATGAGCTTAGAGCAGGAGATCAAGTGAAAGAGCAAGGAAAGAAACAGGTCAACATTGGCAGAGGGCTTGCTCAACAGAATTCTGTACAAAACCACATGGAGAATCAGAAGTGTCGACATTCCTATCCAAACAGGTCGACACTCCCCATGGCCTTCAAAAGAAATGCTTCTCTTTGTTGCTCTCATTGTGGTAAGTCTAGCCATACTATCCAAGAGTGCTGGCATTTGAAGGGAAAGCATCACCTTCATGCCATGAAAGGTAAATCCCATGCTCACTCACAAAAGCATAATCCACATGCACACGCACATGAACAGAAAAAGAAAAATCAATCTTTTGTGTGTTGTTTCTATTGTGGTAAAAATGGGCATGAGATGTATGGTTGCCATACAATGAGGGAAGATGATTTGACTGCCCTGAAAAAGATGGGCCAAGATGCTAAACCTGTTGCTAACCCACAAGGACCCAAGCAAGCTTGGGTACCTAAAAATTCCAAATAAGAGTTTTGGGTGTAGGATGCCTTAGAGCTGAACAAATGAATGGTCAGGTAAATAAAAGCTCAAGGCACAGGTATGTACATAAACCTTTTAATTTTAATCATCTTGCATGTTTAGTCCTAACATGTAGATAGTGCGTCATAAGTCTGCCAAATGTCATTAGATTCTGTAAACTGAATTACTTTTTGAAATGTAAAACCCCCATGGTGTGAGATGAACTTTTGAGCTAGATAATTTGCTCACACCATACTTGATTTCAGCTATTTAACTTATGAAAAACTTGTTATGCTGATGAAGTTGATGTGATGATGAGTTGTTTGCTACCTGATATCAGCCACTTGCAATTCTTGGACTTTGGTTTTGATGATGCGTACCATGGCTACATTTTCAACTCATTATTCATGTTAGCACTGCTCAAAGGGGGAGTCTATTGGCATCATCATCATCATATTGCATTCAGTTCAAAACCCATTGTGAATGATTTGTGTTTGCATCATCTCACAATCACACATACCTTAATGCACATCATGTTTAGAAGACAAATGATAATGCATAATCATTTTGCAGCATCGTCATTGCATTGTGTATTCACATAAATCTTAGGATGCATAGTTCATTGCCAACCCTTGCATGTATTCAGGGGGAGTCAACATCAACCTATCTTGAATCACTTTACATCATATCATTCGTGCATGACCATGGTATATCAAATGTTGATGTATTGAAGGGCAGGTTATGCTTACCTTGAAGTACTCAATATGCGTGAGGTTTCACCTCCGCCAAGTACCATGCGTCACTGTCGCATATAGGCCATATAGCTAGGGGGAGTTGTCTTCTTGAGGCATTCGTGCATATGGTTCATATTCATTATGTTGCATTTAATAAGTGTACAACCATGAGTCGTTCATAGCATTCATGCATATTCTTCATCTTCATTCTGTTGACATCATGGCATAGAATGCATCTTCTCAGGGGGAGCTTGTTCATAATGAAAATCCAGTCAATGTTCTACCGGTCGACCTCATTCCTTTGACAGGTCGACCCCAAAGCTTTATCCACCTGATAACTTTATCTCTTGCATTCCAGTCTGAGCTCAGTGCATAACCTCAGGGGGAGTGTTCGCCATTAATTCTCAAGTTTCCACTCATATGTAACACTCTCTTTCTATATCAAACCATTGCATCATATTGCTTAATCCTTTTGTGGTTCAACTTGGATTCAAAGTACCTTGAACTTCTTGGAGGATTCCCTATCTTTTATTGAGGTAGTTTATCAGAGTAAATCTTCAAGAAGAATTTTCTTTTATAGAGTCTTGTGATTGCCTTGAACATGAATGATTTTGGTTTAACATTAATGATTTTTGAGTCTTGAAGTTTAATGGTCTTGAAAATGTTTGTTGTCGGGCTTAATAGACTTAAACTAGTTACTCATGTTTTGAATTGATATGCCATCTTGAATCTGAAAGATTTTTTTAAGGCATCCTTGATTGAGAAACTTCAGCTAAGTATTGTTTTTAAACATTTGTTGAATCTGTATATTTCAAAAAGTGGCTATACTTAAAGTAAGCTCAAGGCAGAGCAATGGCACTGTTGCTGAGAAATATATCTCCTCATCAAAGAAAATTAGGTTCGATATGTCATGAGGTGACTATGCTATCTCTGTTCTAAGTGAAGCAAAATCGTGAGCTACACTGAGTAACTAGGGGTGCTTGTGTCTGGTAAACGTGTACACTCACGTCAAAAGGTGATTGCTACACTTGACTGCTCGTAAAATGATGACAATCATCTTTCATATGATTTCAAAAAGAAAAATCTGAATGTGTAGCACTCATGAATCAAATCTAAGTCATCTAAGCGTTTAGCCTCAATACTTATTGTGGTCACTCTCAAGGGAACCAATGAAACTGAATGAGTAAGATAAGAGAAGGTTAATCTGGTTTTGACATGAATTTCTGGTTCACTACTATTAAACTTGCATGCAAATGTCTTCATGTGATTCTACTGAGTAGGCCAGAACTCATTAGCATTAAACCAATCCGAACGTCAGAGCTAGTTCATTTGGGTTCTATAACTCAAAATTCTGAAAAATCCATAACTCTGATTTATGAAGTCAGTTTCAGATTAAAGAACCTCCATTCGTTCTTGAGAAGTCATATCTTGATGCTCCTTATTGTTTGCCTTCACCTGTCACATCTACATAAATCATTCAGGCTGCCATGATCACATCACCATACTCCACAAGTGCTATAATCCAACAAGTGGTCTTGTTACATTTTTCAAGTCACATCCAAAATCATTTGTGTCCTCTGTCCAGTGATATCACATTGCTTTCTCATTCATTGGCATATGGCATAAGTTCTAGCATCATTGGCATCATGTTTTCATGCATTAGGGTGGCATGCATGTCTTGACTTCATACAATTGTAGCTTGCATTATAATTTGATCAGTTCCATGCATTGCATAGAAAATCCAAACAAAATCTGAATATTGGAAAACCACTAAAAATCTGCAAATTTTGAAATCAAAAATTTGATCTTTGGCTACTCTATCCATCTCCACTACTTGAGAATTTGAATCATGCTGCTTGGCTCCACCTCTCCCACATACATTGTCTTTGCCAAGCCACGGAACACCACCTTGTTCGATACATCTATTTCATTTTGTGTGCGCCATTAATGTGAGTCCCTCGTTCTCTTTTCTGGATCTTTTGATGTTGTCAAAGGGGGAGAAGAGTTCCTGTGAGTCATTAATCAAAGAATGTGGTAAGATTATGTGAGTCATTAATCAGAATGCACTCTGTGTGTCAAAGGGGGTGAGAACCATGTGAGTGACTCATACTTGCCATGTGCATTTTGTTTTGACTCATAGTTCAGAATGACTCATAGTTGCCATCATCAAAAAGGGGGAGAATGTTGAACATGTGTGCTACATGATTAAATCATTTTATGGTTTTGATGATGTCTGCCTCTTTAGTTGGTTTTGATGATGTCTGCCTCTTTAGTCATTAATGAACTATACCTGCATTTGATAATGTTAATCTTCATACATTTCAGGTCATCATATTGCCAATTCAATATATCAAGAATGGCTTGCAACGTTTAACCAATTGGCCGCATAGAAATCAAGATAGATCCAAAGGCGCCAAGATCACTCAAGATGCAAAGTGGAAAGGAAGTGCAATAAATCACTCAAGACTCAAGATGCAAGTGCAAAAGATCACTCAAGATACAAAGTGGAAGCTCAGCAAGATAGAAGCTCAAAAAGATAAGCTATATGTCAAAGGTGAAAGCTCGTTGAGCTAAGTCAAAAGAAATGGAGTGAAGATGTCAAGGTGAAAGCTAAGGAAGAAGAACTCTTGTCATGTGATAAACCATTGGATGGTGAATGACTGGAATGAAGTTGGCACGATGAAAGGAACGCGTCTAAGAAAGGAAGCAAGCTTCTACAAGGTCCGAGCATTCATCCAAGATGATCAAGGTTCAAACACTTGGTTTACATGTTCCAAATCCAAGGTCAATGCACAAAGAAGTATAGCCAAGAGAATCCAAAGCTAAAGACTGCGTTGATACGTTCAAGACTATCAAGGGAGATGCCACGGACATGAATGGGCTGCAAAAGAAGTCAAGCGGCGGAGTTAGATCGGCTAACGGACCAACCCGGGGTGAACCCGGTTCTGCCCAGCTGGCGGTCGACCGCCAGCACAGGGGCGGTCGACCGCCCCAGCCAGGGACCGCCCAGCTGCAGTTCTGGCAGCTGGCGGTCGACCGCTAGCCAGTGGCGGTCGACCGCTAGTCCCAGGGATCGCCCGTTTTCAAGTTTTACAGTAGCGGTCGACCGCCAGGAGCTGCAGGTCGACCGCCAGCCCCGAGTGCAGCAAAGTTTGACTCGAATTCCACCTCGTGGGCTGCCTAATTCTCATGACTTCTTTAATGCCAAAGAACCCCAAAGTCTCTCAATCACCCACAAATTGTGGATCTGGTCTAGGGCTTGTCCAAGGACCATTCAAGGTCTATAAAACTAACACATTGGTGGAGACAAACCCTGATGCTTCATTTGGGATTAAGAGTGGCTGCAAGAGGGATTTTCAAGAGAGAGGAGACGGAGTACTGTTCATATGAACAGTAGTTCGTGAATGAGTTCTTCATCCACTCAAGAGTTTCAAGTAAAGATCTGAAGCAATCCTGAAGCAATCACCTTCTACTCTTCAATCAACTTCCAAGAAGGAGAAGAAACAAAGCTTTCAAGGCGATCTAAGAAGCTCATTTCTCAAAGTGATTTTCTTCATTCTTTCAAGTTCATCCAAGGTGATTTTTGAAGCAATCAAACTCCTAGAAGCTATTGAAGAAACAAGATTCAAGGTAGAATCAATTACTCTCTTCATCCACTTCAAGAAGATACAAAGAGAAGATCAAAAGAGGAGATTGAAGGAAGAGTTACTATTCACGTGAACAGTACTCCGTGAAGAACATCTTCATCCAATCCAAGGTATTCAAGCTCATATCAAAGAGATCATCTTGCAAGATCTGTGAAGAAGGAAGCAAGGATCAAGGTAGCATCTATTCATTTCTTCATCCATTCAAAGAGATCAAAGAGAGAAGATCAAGAGAGGAGATTGGAAGAACAGTTACTGTTCACATGAACAGTACTCCGTGAAGACCAATCATCCATTCAAGGGTGATTACAAGAAGATTGATTTGCAAGAAGAAGAGATCCATGCTGCTGATCAACAAAGCATATCGATACAAGGGCAAATTCCTTCTTACTCAATCTCTTGTTTTAATTCCTTCACATCTGTTTTACTTTCAATATTGTTAAACATTGAAGTTGTGATTCGTCCCTACCAGGTGGTTAGTAGGAAGGCAATTGGAGGGTGTTCCAATTTGCGGTTGACGTCCCTACCGGTGGTTAGTAGGAAGGCAATCGGGAGTTCTCCGATCTGCGGTGTAGCCGTCCCTGCCGGCTTTGTATGTAGGAAGACAGAAAGAGTGTTTTCTCTGTTCTGTGGTTTGGGGCGTGTCCCCGGGTCAAGCTGTGAGTCAGCAAGGAAGCCTCACTGGGTTTTGGTGAGGGGTGGACGTAGGTTGCGGGGTTGCAACTGAACCACCTTAAAAATCCCTATGTTGTGGGTTGTTTATTGTGTGTGATTGATCTATATCTTCTAACCCCATTCGCAGGTTCGTGTGCTTCCACACTTGGTTATATTGCTCACACACATATGCACTTTGAGTGATCAACATAGCATACACACACACACACACGGTTGTTGCAAGTTATTGCATGTTCATCTATGTGTTATGCTTTGTAATTCACTTAAAGAAGTGTGGACATTTCATAGCTTGTAATTCAAGTCTTTTCATTTGAGCCACTCTACTTAATTCCACTGTGCATCGTGCCTAAGTGATTCATTCACTTAATAAGAGTGGTTTAAGTTTCTGTTAGCTAAGAGTTTTAAATAGGTCAAAGTTTCTGATAGGATCTATTCAACCCCCCCTTCTAGATCCATTTACACCTCACGGGACCCAACATACTGGCGACTGAATCAACTTACAATTAAGAATAAGTATCCGGTGCCGCAAATAGATGAACTCTTTAATCAGATTTCTAGAGCAGAATATTTTTCCAAGATAGACCTCATGTCAGGTTATCATCAGCTCAAGATCAAAGATGAGGACATACACAAAACTACTTTTTGGGGTAGGTATGGCCACTTTGAATTTATGGTAATGCCGTTCGGGTTAACCAATGTCCCGGTAGCATTTATGCAACTCATGAATAATGTCTTCAGACCTTATCTGGACTAGTTTATAGTCGTCTTCATTGACGATATTCTTATTTACTCCAAAACAAAGGAGGATCATTAAGAGCAGTTGAGAATAGCCTTACAAAGGCTAAGAGAGCACAAACTTTATGCAAAGCTTAGTAAGTGTGAGTTCTGGCTTAAGGAGGTCTCCTTCCTTGGCCATATTATTTCAAAAGAAGGAATTGTTGTCGATCCTTCTAAAATAGAAGCAGTTAAGAACTGGAGCCAGCCGGCGACTGTGTCCAAAGTTAGAAGTTTTTTAGGTCTGGCTGGTTATTACAGAAGATTTATCAAAGATTTCTCTAAGATCGCTGTTCCTTTGACTAGACTAACAAGAAAGGAGAACCCTTTTATATGGTCGAAGGATTGCGAGGAGAGTTTTCAAACTCTTAAAGAACATCTTACCACTACACCAATATTAACACTACCGATAGAAGGTGGTGGTTTTGAAGTCTATACGGATGCATCTGACATTGGCCTAGGATGTGTCCTTATGCAAAATGGGAAGGTGATTTGTTATTCCTCAAGACAGTTGAAGCGTCACGAAGAGAATTACATGGTGCATGATCTGGAACTAGCTGCAGTTATATTCACATTGAAGATTTGACGACATTACCTTTATGGGGAGAAGTTCACTATATTTTCAAGTGATAAAAGTCTGAAATACCTTTTCACCCAGAAGGAGCTAAATATACGACAACGCAGATGGTTGGAGTATCTCAAAGAATTCGACTTTACTATCCAATATCATCCGGGGAAAGCAAATGTGGTAGCTAACGCTCTTAGCAAGAAACCAATGGCAACTTTGGCAAGCCTCAAGAAAGGTATAACTTGTCTTATTAAAGATTTTTCTAATTTAAATCTTGATATTGACAGAGAAGGAGAAGGAGGTATGATTGCCAATATAAGGTCTCAACCTACATTGATCAAGGACATAGTCCAACTGCAAGAAAAACAACCCTACATTGATGGAGATTAAGGACCGCATTGATCAGAGACCGGAATTTTCTATCTCAAATGATGGAAGACAACTGTTTAAAGGTCGAATTTGTGTGCCAAATTATTAGGATACTAAGAAATTAATCATGGAAGAAGCTCACAAATCAAGGTACGCTATTCACCCTGGTGCTACCAAGATGTATCATGATTTGAAAAGAAACTTTTGGTGGCCCAATATGAAAAGAGAAGTAGAAGATTTTGTGTCCCGATGTCTCACTTGTCAACAAGTAAAGGCGGAACATTTAAAATATGCTGGGAAATTACACCCCTTGAATATTCCCGAGTTAAAATGGGAAAGTATAGGGATGGATTTTATCATGGGTTTACTTAAGATAAGAGGAGGACATGATGACATATGGGTGATCATAGACCGATTGACTAAATCTGCACATTTTCTACCAATCAAAAGGCAATGGTCTGTGGATGTACTAGCAACATTATACATGAGGGAGATTGTCAAATTACATGGTGTCCCTGTCACCATCATATCTGACATAGATCATCGGTTCACATCACAATTCTCGAAGGGTCTTCAACATTCATTAGGGACCCAGCTTAATTTTAGCATGGCATTCCATCCACAAACTGATGGTCAAACTGAAAGGACAAATAAAGTGGTGGAAGATATGCTCAGGGCATGTGCTATAGACTTTGGAGGAAGTTGGCACGATCACTTGCCTCTAGTGGAATTTACATACAATAATAGCTACCAAGCAAGCATACATATGGCACCATTCGAGGCTCTATATGGAAGAAGCTATCGATCGCCTATCTGCTGGAGTGAAGTAGGAGAAAAATAATTTCTCGGTCCCGATATCATTAGGGATACTATCGAGAAGAAAAAACTTATTCGGGAGAAACTCCAGATAGCTCAAGACAAACAAAAGTCATATGCCGATAATCGAAGACGCGACCTGGAAATTCAAGTAGGAGACCATGTGTTTCTTAAAATTTCTCCAGGTCGAGGTATTCAGAGATTCGATATCAAGGGCAAGCTTACTCCAAGATTCATTGGCCCCTTTGAGATTCTCGAAAGGGTTGGTGAAGTCGCTTATCGAATAGCTTTACCCCCTCAACTATCTGAAGTTAATGATGATTTTTCACGTCTCAATGCTCAAGAAGTATGTACCTGATCCATTCCATGTCATCACCTACGACAATCCAGAAATTAAAAAGGACTTGACATACGAGCAAAAGTCAATCAAGATCATTGAACGAGAAGTGCGTCAACTTCGGAATAAAACTATTCCTATGGTCAAAATCTAATGGACCAAGGCATATCCACATGAAGTAACATGGGAAACTGAAGAAGCCATGCGCAAAAGATTCCCAGAGATATTTGAATGTAAGTACACTCTCCATAAATCCATATATTAAATTTGGGGACAAATTCTTTTTAAGTGGGGGAGGGTGTAATGCCCGAGAATTTTCTAAGGATTTTTCAGATTTAAAATATAATTATTAAAGCATTTAGTGGGCTATTAATTTAATTATAATTATAATTTAATTATTTAAGATCTACACTAATCTAAGATGATTAGGCCCATATAATAAACCCAAGAGGCCCAAGAGATTGTTTTGGACCTTAGCCCATATTCTAGAACCTTATAATAGGTGTAATCACGGAATTAAGGAAATAATTACTCTTTAGGAGATAAATAGATGGATAATAATAGGGATAGTATCAAACGAGTTTGAACTAATTTTAAATTCGGTGCCCAATGGGGAAAACGGTCTATCGCGAGACCGCCAGGCGCTGGTAAACGGTCTAGAGCTAGACCGCTAAGGCACTCCAGTTCCGTGAGTATGAGAAAACGTGAAAGGATTGGATTTTTGGCATCTAAATCACCTAGGATCGATTCTATCTACTAGTTATATAAGTCTAGAAGGTTAGTAGATGGAATTGAAAGTCTAATTTGGACTCTAAGTTCATTCTAATCCATGAAAACCCTAGCTAACCATATAAATAGATCCCAGAGTTGACATGCGCGACCCCTACTTTGGCTCGCGTGGAACTCAGGTAAGGAAGACGAATTAGAGGTAAGTTTCTTCTAGGAATTTGTTTATTATAGTTAGAACTAACTACCCTCTAAATTTCATTCTAGGGGATCAAGTATACAAGGAGTTAGAGGATTCCAAAGTCACTGATTCAGTTTACGAAACTCAGGAATTAGTGCGTCCGACCCAGATTGATCAAGGAATTTGGAGCCCTAAACGAGGTATTTAGCAAAGGTGTCTTTAGAACTTTCTGTTATCATTCGTATCTTCTATCTACCCTCAAAATTTCATGTCTTTAGGATAAGAGAATCAGAAGATACAAGGGCATGAAATTACTGATTTAATTGAGGACGAGATGAGAACTAGGGTTGACTTGTAGCCTTAAATTCGAAATCCCAAGCCCAAGACAGAGGTAGGTTATCTCATGAATGGCTCAAACTTTATGTCAGGAGTAAAATCCCTCTAATTTCATTCGATTTCATGCATTGTACTTTAAGAATTTCATGTTTTCATTAGGACTATGCATCTAGTATACTCCTCATGCATAAACTAGCCTTAATGAAGAAAAAAGGAATTTTCTCGTTTATAACACAAACCTATGCATGTTGTTGGCCTATCCTTGTTCTATCATGCCATAAAAAGTTTATATATGTTGATTTCCCAGCATGATGTATGTTAGAGTAGTATTTTTCTTTAATTATTAATTGAGTTTCTATAACACAGGAGGAAACGGTCGTCCTGTGGACCGCCAGGAATTATAGCGATCTCCCGACAGACCGTTTGGCCCAGTTAAACGGTCGTTCCCTAGACCGTTTTCGATTACTGTTTTCTGTAATATTGTTAATCCGAATATATTGTAGATTTGCTATGATTATTATATGATAAGCCTAGTTAACTAAAGGTTTATTCTAGGTTTGAGTACTGAGTTCAGTTACTTAGTTAGTTTCATTGTTCATCATAATAGAATCTATGATTTTGCTTATTGGTATTATTTTAACTTATGTTAATTTATGACCAAAACCATATATTCTTGTAATAAATATATATTTCAATTGATAGAGGATTCATGATTTAACTTGATTACTGTTTTATCACGATTCTCTCTCTCTCTCTTCTAGAGTCATTTCTTAAGTACATGACACATATCCTAGTATGTTGTCATTAGTTACACTATTTGCACATTAAGTACCCAATCTTGGACATGATGACCTCTCCTTTAGATATTCCTTCCAACGGACTAGGAAATTCTATTTCAAGGCCACTGTAAGACTCCGTGAGCCTGGGATTCCCTCCAGGACGTCGAGCTGGTTGAACCATTAAAACCCATTGTCTAGAAAGCACTTTTTCCAGTGTTTTAGGCATTCTGGAACTTAGAGGCCTTCTGGTTGACTGCCAGACTCTGCTAGCAGCCTTGCACTTGACCACTAATGGACCCTAAACGGCCCTCTATTAGACCGCAAAGCTTCATAAGGACTTTCTCATGTTTGTCAAACTCTGTCTCATGAAACGGTCCATATCTCGACCACCAAGCATGCTAAATGACCCAGTAATAGACCGTTTGGTTCCTGATTTTATCTAACCCAAGGTTTGACTTTTGGGGTTGGTTTTCTTGAGTTCATGGATCTTCTGGACTCTAAACCTATGGTAATAAGTCAATGTAAGAATATGGAAAATAAAGAATGTACCGTTATGCTGTCAGATTTTTTTTCTTTAAAGCATAACCTAGTTATTAATTCTTTTCTTGAAATCTCTTGTTCTTAACTGAAGCATTCTTATTTTTGGTTACCTTATCATGAAACTTTGTTGAACTTGTACATTATTGGCCACATTATTGTTATAATCGTGGAAGTATCTTGATTTATACTTGAAGATGCAGTTGGAGCACTGATTGTATTCAATGGCTCTATGCTAGTCCCCTCGGCTGATTATCGGAAACATACCGTAAACCATGGGGTATGATACTACTGGCGTCGCATTGCACTGGGAGTACTTTCCCTATAAATAAGTGAAATATCCACGGGATTCCACATAAATTCACGAAGTACTTGCTGCTAAGTGAAGAATACATTCTTGCTCGTTACATGACTTTCTAATGCATAACCATAATGGTTATGAAAAGTACATTCTTGTTCATGAAAAGGCCAAATTGATATTCTTGTTATATACTTGATTAATCATATTCTCTTATCTCGTACTTGATCGTATCTTGTTACTTTGGTTATATACGTGTTTCAGCGTATCTGCATGACATATATTATTCTCTAGAGCTAAAATACTAATCATTTAAATTTGCCTTCATGTTGATACGAAGATACTTACTGGGAAAGTGTGCTCATTATCCTACTTTTCAATCTTTTTTAGGAGATTCTAGTGGGTCGGGTTTGGATTACTCAAGTGATGGATCCGAGAGCGATTGAAAGACACGTGACTTGAGAGAAGCCTTAGTTAGCAATGTCTAGTTGAGTAATGATGTAATTTTTATTTTCTTGAGTCTAGTGAAAGGATCTTGTGTACTTTGAGGATTATTTTATGAAGTAATAAAGTGGAAGGTTTTTAGTGAATTACTTGTGCAATTACCTTTGCGTGATGGTCTTGCGCTCTGATTATATTACTTGCTCGAGACGTACTAGCCGACTTGATGGGGACATCTCCGACCACCCCACATTTTTTCGAGGGTCCCATTGCTCGCCAGCTGTGCTTCGTCTTGTTCGCCACATTTTTCTTAGTCATGGAATGTAATTTTCATATTTTCTTTGAGTCATAATTAATTATGTAATTTTTCTTTTATTTGAGTCAAGTACCTAGGTTAGAGAGTTATTTTCATAAGTCATATGTTATTTGGGCCATTAGATTAGCTAATTGGGCCCAACATGTGGTCCAGCCCAGGGGCGCCCCTTTCCCCCTTGGTTGTCTAGTCAATGGTCCAAAAGTCAGGGACTTATTATAAATTGTGGGTTTCTTATAAATAGGACCCCATTCCCTCATTTGAGAACTAATGAGAAATTGCATATTGTCTCCACAAAATTTTGAGTGTTCTTGGGTGAGAAGCCCTCTCTCTCTCCTCTCTTTCTCTCTCTAGGGGCGAACCCCTCTCTCTCTCCTCTCCCCTCCCCTCTCTCTCTCTCTCTAATTCGCACCCCTCTATCTCTCCCCCCATTGCCACCTCAGCCCTCCACATCAGCCCACCCCTTTAACTTCCCCAAGTCATTCAATTCTCCCATCACTCCCACCAAATCCCAAGCACCTCTTCCCATTCCAAGGTAACCTTTCCTCTTCCCCAAGCACCCATTCCTCTTCCCCAAGCACCCCTCCACCTTCCCTATGCAAATTTGAATCTCCCTCCACCTGCTAGCTGCGCCCTCAACCCCTCCCCTTCCTCCCCTTTGCTTGGTTCGGCCAAGCCTCCCTTCCCCATTCTCCCTTAGCCACCCCCAAGGCCTTCACCTCCCTCTCCAATCCTCCTTGGCTGCTAGCCCCTTACCACCTTCGCCCCTCCCATACCCCTTGCACCAGACCCTCTCCAGCCCCATCTCCACCTTCCCCATATCCCCCTACCACCTCCTAACCCTTTCCCCAACATCACCACCCCCATATCCAATAACCTTCCACTAAAGAAACCTCCCCTTTCAACCATGTTCTACTAATCTGTGTGCAGCGGAAGATCTGCTGAGTTCTAGTCTGTTGAAGCGTTGGTCACAGCTACATCATGGAGTTCCAGGGGGCACACTCTATATTGATGGAAAGCCCTTCAAGTCAGCTTTGTAGGCGAGGCAATCCCGCCTCAATCCGAGTTCGAAGATGTCTAGGAGGATCGTTCTCGTCAGACCGCGCGTCCGGCATCCGGGTGGAGATCAGAACCACAGTGCAGAAGCTCTAGCAGCGACATCCCTATTCCCCTTGGTGCGCCATTTGACCGGGAGGAGATACTACTAGTCCTCTATCCAACGCAGCAAGCGGAGCACCATTCGAAGTTCGGAGCTCCCCGTTCTATTAAATCTTCCCCAGGTGTGCAGTTCAGTCCAGTCAGGGCCTGAACATACACCCCTTCACTATACGGACTCCATCTCTCTGCCCTGACCACCTCTGGTGTTCTTTCTGGTTGCTACTCGAAGAGGACCCTCCCACGGTCGTATCGATATAATCTGCGTCGCCTTCGGAGCTCGGAGTTACTCGGAGCGAGGACGTCTTCTAGCACCTTTGATTCTGGAACAGACAGAAGCTAAATCAAGGAGTCCAGTGCAAGAGCCTTCTTCAGCCTCTGACGACCACGATAAATTGCCCAAAAATTCTGAAGCCTTCCTGGGCCAACCCAAGAAGTTTTAGTGCTGGTCTATCCAACTTCTGACTTCGGACAGATCTGTGGCGGACTCATAAGCGTACCCTTGTCTTGCCAAAGTCTGGGCGGACAGAACTGCGGGCCCTCTTCTACTTCGGCATTCCCTTCCCCGCCTGGCCGGCTTAAAGCCCCTCCCTGTGGGAGGTAGTGTTTGTTGTAATCCCACATCTCCCCACCCCTTGTCCAACCCTCTTGCGTGAGGAGTAGTTCATGTAATCATTTAAACAGGGAGAAGCTTCACCGACACAGTGTGCGGGGAAACCGCACTTCCCCGCTCGCCCACGTCTCCGACCGGGGTCAGTTTCTTCAAACCGGCTAGGTAATCTCTCAACCCTTGCTCAGATTTTTGTGCTTGTTCAATTAATATCTATCAACGCTCCGCTGGAGTGTAAGAGAGCGCCCGGTCCTTGAATCACCCCCGCTTTCGAGTGACCACCGTGGAGGGAGAGAGTGATCCGAGTCCCTTGTGGCACTCGATCAGCCCATCACTTCGGGCTTCCATATCTTTGGGGGGGAAACACATTCATAACCTTGCTGGCCCTCTACCAGCAAGGGTCTAGTCCCACCACTCTCGACTCGGCATCACCGAGTCACCCTTGGGCTGAGCGTGCGCATCGGTGAGCGACCGTCTACGATAGTCTCTAATTTGCGAATTGTGCTTGTGTTGGATAAGTCTGAGGTTTCCTTGTCTAGTTGCTGCATTCCATAGGTCATTTCACGTCAATTGGTATCAGAGCCAAGTTTTAGACTTGTCTCTACTAAGTCTAGTCCTAGGGCATTTGCATCAGTGTCATCCTGTAATACCCCGATTTTTCAAGAAATTAATTAGAAATTCCTTAATAAATAGAATAAGGTAAATTTCGACCATTTTATAAAAATCTAGAAAAATTATATTCTTTTAGAGGATAACACGTTTAACAAACTTATCTTTTGTGACCAACCCAAATAAAATCTGTAAATAGGTCGAATTGGTGGATTAAGCCCAAATTAAACACTTAGTTAACCATATCTTGAAATGTAAAATTCAAGCCCAATACTCCATCAAATGAGCACAAACCAGTGGCAAATGAAAGACCATGATGAGAGGATCATTTCCCCTCTCTTAATCTCCCGAAACCCTAACCCTAGGAGATGCAATCGGCGGAGGTTGGATCGCGTCAACAATTGCGGCGGCGTTCGCATTAACCCAACTTGCGTGGACGAATACTCTGCGCATAGAACCCTCTAGAAGGCGTGTGACCTATAAAAATGAAGCTCTCTAACCCTAGAATCGTTTAGAACCAGTGGCGGCTATAGAGGAGCTGGATCGAGAGAGATCTCCAACGATTAGGGGTTGCGTGTACCAGCGCCTTGGGATTTCTTTCTCCTTCCTTCTTCATCCGATTCAGGTAGGTGATAGCAAGCCAAACCCTACAAATAATATATGGTTGGAAGCATCATCGTGTCAGCTTTTCATTGATATAGAAAGCCCTAAATTTTATCAAGTGTTCTGCGAGAATTTTTGGTTTTAGTAGAAGCATGTCAGAACTAGGGTTATAACTGTTCCCTTTCGATTAAGTAGTAATTTCAGGGTGTAAACATAAAATTGATTCATGCATCTTGTAGAGGTTTTCATGCTCTTTCTGTTGGTAGTAAAAGCCCCAAATTTAATGCTTTATATCATACGAATTCCATGTTTTAGTTTAACCCTAGAAACCTCGCCGGAGTCGGGCAAGGCGAAAGGGGCAGCGATCTGTCTGGACTTGTGCTGCCACACGATAGACCGCACGTTTAAAGGTTTCTATCTCTGATCGTTTCCTTGGAACGTGCGGCCGAATACCAACCGCATGTCTATCCTGCGGCCAGTTCCAGACCGCACATCCTTCCCAGCGGCACCCTACCGATCGTCCATCTCCAGCAGGCCTTCGGACCTGAGGGGGCATGCGCGGCCTGTCTGTGACTGTCTATGGAGATGTAAGGTCCAGAACCGACCACACATCTATAATAGAACATATTTATTATCATTACAGCATGTTATGTTAGTAGATTAGTGGTAAATGGCATGTTAGCAACACACCTAATAAACTGTAATTCATGACATTAAATAATTCTTGATGATTTATTTAATTAGAGCTTGATCTTGATTCATCTTTCCAATGAATGTCAATCTAAATTGTGAATCATTTATAATTGAAATGGCTCTTAGGTTTACACTTGTTATAACCTTAGACCTGAACCGTTAATCATGAACCATTATTATCCCCTAGAATTGAACTTGGACTCAATCGAACTGCTGTGATATGAGTCTTAGTCCGAATTGGACTAACTGAGACATGCGCGGCCGTTAGTGGACCGCATATCTCCTTGAACGGCCCTGTGGAGACCGTTCATCTCTGGCTAATGCCAATTAGTTTGGCCGATTATCCTTGATCCATCTTCGATCAATTCCTGATTTGATTAGCCCAGTAGACCCTAGGCCGACCAGCAGATAGTGGGTTGGACCTTGGTTCAGTTCCACCCTGCCTATGGCAGCCCGGGAGCCCACTTGGGTGAATTTATAGATTATTGTTAGGCCCTGTGTTGTGCGGACAGTAATGGACAGTACATCTGACAGGCGGCCCTTAATGGACCGTTCAATTAATGAGCGGCTCTGTCAGGACTGCATATCCTATCTCTGATTTTAAAAACTTGTGGCCTTGTGGGGCCCAATACTTACCGGTCATGTTGAAGAGTGGCCCGTAGTCAGCCGTTCAACCCAGCCCAGTTCCTGTTAGTGCGGCCCAGAGTCGACCGCACAAGTGCTTGAGCGGTCCAGTATTTTACCGCATATCATCCAGAGACGAGTTTTCTCTGTGTTTTATGGTTTTGAATCTAAGAACATGATGGTTCTTGATAACTTGAATTCCTGGATAGAAATTCTGGACAGTATCTCTTCAACTCAGCCTTGGGATGTTCCGAGGTAAGTTTGTACTTGATTGTAATTGGCCATTTTTACTTGATTAAAGTCTAGACAACTTGGGATCTTGGATACATTAAATCAATGCCAACGCATCATAGGGGCCCGGTCTGGTCCTGGGGAGAGCGCCCGAAAAGTACTTGTGCCCATGGGAGTTTGTAATGACATGGTGAGGCATTGCACTGAGTGCATGACTAGCGTGATGTCTATGACAATGATCTCTTAATCTCTTACTTGAATCGTGCTCGACTTGGTTATATTCTTGCTTATTGACCAATTTTCTGTTATTTATATTATTCATAAACTTAAAATTCTTGTAGTTATATCATCCTGCCATATTGTTATTCCATTTCATTCTTTAGCACTTTCTTTTTACGTTGTTTCATCCGATCATCATTTCTTTTCTTTCAGTTTCATATAAACATATAATTAATTGGTTAATTACTTACACTTGCCTATTGTTACCTATTGAGCGTTCGCTCATATAGTTGTTTTAACCCCTTTCCAGGTAGCTCGGGTGAAGATTCACAGATGGATGGGAATGGGCTAGAGTGATGACTTGGAGTGTATCAGTTGATAGATATGTTGAGATTGTTATAGTTGTTTTACATCTAGCTATGTCTTAGAGCTTGTGTTAGTTATTGTAACGGAGTCAAGTTGAGGTTATGCTTGATTATGTTTAAGTCGGTTGATGGTTATTGTAATAGATTTGGAGTTATTTCTATTCTTGACGTTATGTAAATTCTTAACTTAGCATGTTATCTTTACTAGCGTTTTCTACTGCCAGTCCCGATATTCCACGTCGGGGCGTGACACATCCCCTTCCCCGGCCAAAACCATGTACCGTAGCAATCAACCCGATGACTACCTCTTCATCGGACCGGAGTTACCCCGTTTCGATGGGTCCCACAACCCTCACACATATAGAAAGTGGGAGACCTCCATGGATAGATACTTCCATTACTACTACATGTCCGAGGAATGGAAGGTGCGCGTCGCCAAGGAGACCCTCGGTCCCCTCGGCAAGACAGAATGGAGAAACCTTGAGGGTCTAAGGAGAGTTAGGAGGCAAGATCCCATTCGCACATGCGAAGGCATGAAGACCGAGCTTAGAACAGTCTATGCACCCCGACCCTCCCCTAGTGTATACCAAATAGCCTGAGATCTTGAGAGGATTGCTAGACTTACTTCCCCTCGGCCATCCGACCCAGAAATCTTGGCCCCACAAGCCAACTTAGCCCCTCCCGTGAAGGGTTCCTCACCTAGACCAAGTAGGGCCCAAATTCCACCTTGGCCCATGACGGCCACCACCCCCAAACCCACTCTCCCTTATCCAATTCACACCCACACCCAATTGACCTCCGCCCCTCCACCTTCCCCCATAAGGGATACCCCCACCGAGACCCCCACAACCCATCTTCCACTTCCAACTCCAATCCTACCCCAACCTAGGCCTCCACTACATCCCCTACCAATCCCAAACCAAGTTTCCCTTTACCCTACACCCCGGGTGCACCATACACCAACCCTCATCACCCCACCCTCAAAAGACCCTCTCACCTCCTTGGTAGAGGAACCCATACCCGACCCCATAGTGGTGAACACTCCGGACCCTATTCCCCCCATGGAGACCACCCATGTCCAAGTTGAAGAAGAAACCTCGCACGGTGGTCTTCACCTTACACCACCCTCTCTAGTTGGGGCCGAGCTCATCTTAGGAGAACCCCTTGTTAGTTGGCTAAAGAAGAGCCCAATTAGAGAGATTACGGCCCATGTTTTCCCTCCTATGGAGCAAAACCTCCCTATAGTGCCCCTCTCCTATCACACCACCATCCAATCATCTTACCAAGTGGACACATTAGGGGATCTTCTCAAGGGCTTAGCATGGCAAATGAAGTTGACCGGCATGTTGACCACAGTGGCCAACCAACCTAGGAGCCTTGACCTCCTACACCTATGTGTCGGATCTATCACCTCGATGTGCACCGTTGGTTGCTACACTAGCGACCTCCTTCTATTCCTCCCCACACCCGATGAGCCTGACCTTATCCTCAAATTGGAGTGCCTCATATCGGGCAGAAAGCCAAGCCATCCTCTCATGGCCAACCCACCCACTAAGAACTTCGGTCCAATCATTTCATTAGAGGAGGATGATCCACCACCATATTGTGAGGACCTTGAGGATGTTGAGATGAACTTTGAGCTCCTTTCCCCTAGGTACACTTATGTTGATCCTTTTGACCCCTCCCAATGAGAACCTGAGAACCCATGTGATCCACCCACATCACTTATCACCCACTCCTTCCTACCCTCACCCACCATGTTGGGCCATGCCCACCTCTCCCAAGTCCCGGCCGACACAAGGGTAGCTATGACCAAGGAAGATCTAAACCTAAGGAACAAGGAGGTGCCTCTCCCCATGATGTCTACCTTCCTTGACCCTTTCGACCCTTTTGAATGGAAACTCTAATGCCAAACCATACTGCAACACATCAAAGTCATTTTCGGGTTAGGAAAACATATGTCTTGGCACCTTGAACCACTTGGCATGATTCATAAGTCGGGTACATTCATTCATATCACCCACATGTCAAGTAGGAAACATGAGTGGTCCATAATCGGATGTAATGGTCGACCTTCATTCATCATGAGTCTTAAGTATGTTAGGAGCATTCATGGATGTCCGGGTCCTCCGGCACTCATCACACCCACGCATGAGAGGGACACCTATGGATGCCCCGGCCCTCCCATACCCTTCTAAGTCTCCATAGCACCTCTGCATGATTAGTCTAAATATGGTTGTCATGGCCCCCCTTTGCATATCATACATTTCCCACTCACACTTCATCGTATTACATGGCATGAGTATTTAAGCAAGCAATAAGTAACGGGCGGTGAGAATCACAAGGAGCGGGCAAAAGCTCACGAGCGCCACTTGGAATTCCAAGTTGACAACTTGGCGATGGTGACTTTGGAGAGGCCCTACCTTAGGGACACCTCCAAATCGAGGGCACGAGGGCTTTGACCTTGCCAAGCTTCGAGTGGCTTTGGCGACCCGGCTTATGGGTTGGATTTATCGAGGGATTTTGGGATTCACCCCATTTCTCACGTGGCGGATCTGGCACCCTATATGGGCACCGCGGTGGATCCAAGTGAGTGCTTCAAGCCTCTACCTTCCTTTGAGAGAGATACCCTCGGAGTGCCACCACAAATCAACTTGAGAGTCCGACGTGAGCACACGGAGGCAATACTAGGCAAGCATGGTTCCATCACCGGCAAGAGGGTGTGCCCGAGCCACCTTGAGAGGATGAAGGATTGTCCCCTGGTTGCGGACGCAGGGTTGAGTTTGGAGGTCGTGGCTCGCCCGGAGCTACTTTGGAGGACCACTTCCCCGGTGGACCCATACTCGACGGAGTCGAGTTCACCGCACCCCGGGGGTATGATGGGGACATCTCTGACCACCCCACATTTTTCTGAGGGTCCCATTGCTCGCCAACAGTGCTTCGTCTTGTTCGCCACATTTTTCTTAGTCATGGCATGTAATTTTCATATTTTCTTTGAGTCATAATTATGTAATTTTCCTTTTTATTTGAGTCAAGTACCTAGGTTAGAGAGTTATTTTCATAACTCATATGTTATTTGGGCCATTAGATTAGCTAATTGGGCCCAACATGTGGTCCAGCCCAGGGGCGCCCCTTTCCCCCTTGGTTGTCTAGTCAATGGTCCAAAAGTCAGGGACTTATTATAAATTGTGAGTTTCATATAAATAGGACTCCATTCCCTCATATGAGAACTAATGAGAAATTGCATATTTTGAGTCTCCACAAAATTTTAAGTGTTCTTGGGTGAGAAGCCCTCTCTCTCTTTTTTCCTTCTCTCTCTAGGGGGCAAACCCCTCTCTCTCTAATTCACACCCCTCTCTCACTCTCCCCCCGTCGCCACCTCAGCCCTCCACATCAGCCCACCCCTTCAACTTCCCCAAGTCATTCAATTCCCCCATCACTCCCACCAAATCCCAAGCACCTCTTCCCATTCCAAGATAACATTTCCTCTTCCCCAAGCACCCATTCCTCTTCCCCAAGCATCCCTCCACCTTCCCTATGCATATTTGAATCTCCCTCCACCTGCTAGCTGCGCCCTCAACCCCTCCCCTTCCTCCCCTTTGCTTGGTTCGGCCAAGCCTCCCTTCCCCATTCTCCCTTAGCCACCCCCAAGACCTCCACCTCCCTCTCCAATCCTCCTTGGCTGTTAGCCCCTCACCACCATCGCCCCTCCCATACCCCTTGCACCAGACCCTCTCCAGCCCCATCTCCACCTTCCCCATATCCTCCACCCACCTCCTAACCCTTTCCCCAACATCACCACCCCCATATCCAACAACCTTCCACCAAAGAAACCTCCCCTTTCAACCATGTTCTACTAATCTGTGTGCAGCTGAAGATCTGCTAAGTTCCAGTCTGTTGAAGCGCCGGTCACAGCTACATCCTGGAGTTCCAGGAGGCACACCCTATATTGCTAGAAAGCCCTTCAAGTCAGCTTCGTAGGTGAGGTGATCCAACCTCAATCCGAGTTCGGAGCTGTCCAGGAGGATCGTTCTCGTCAGGCCGCGCGTCCGGCATCTGGGTGGAGATCAGAACCACAGTGCAGAAGCTCCAGCGGCCACATCCCTATTTCCCTTGGTGCGCCATTTGACCGGGAGGAGATACTACTAGTCCTGTATCCAACGTAGCAAGCGGAGCATCGTTCGGAGTTAGGAGCTCTCCGTTCCATTAAATCTTCCCCAGGTGTGCAGTTCAGTCCAGTAAGGGCCTGAACAGACACCCCTTCACTCTACGGACTCCATCTCTCTGCCCCGACCTCCTCTGGTGTTCTTTCTAGTTGCTGCTCGAAGAGGACCCTCCCACAGTCGTATTGATATAATCTGCATCACCTTTGGAGCTGGAAGTTACTCGGAGCGAGGACGTCTTCTAGCGCCTTCGATTCTGGAATAGACAGAAGCTGAATCAAGGAGTCCAGTGCAAGAGCCTTCTTCAGACTCCGACGACCACGATAAATTTCCCAAAAATTCTGAAGCCTTCCTGGGCCAACCCAGGAAGTTTTGGTGCTGGTCCTTCCAACTTATGACTTCAGACGGATCCATGGCGGCCTCATCAGCATACCCCTATCCTACAAAAGTCTGGGCGGACAGAACTGCGGGCCATCTTCTACTTTGGCATTCCCCACCCCGCCTGGCCGGATTAAAGCCCCTCTCTGTGGGAGGTAGTGTTTATTGTAATCCCACATCTCCCCACCCCTTGTCCAACCCTCCTGCGTGAGGAGTAGTTCATGTAATCATTTCAACAGGGAGAAGCTTCACCGACGTAGTGTGCGGGGAAATCACACTTCCCCGCTCGCCCACGTCTCCAACTAGGGTCGGTTTTTTCAAACCGGCCAGGTAATCTCTCAACCCTTGCTCACATTTTAGTGCTTGTTCAATTAATATCCGTCAACACTCCGCTGGAGTGTAAGAGAGCGCCCGGTCCTTGAAGCACCCCCGCTTTCGAGTGACCACCGTGGAGGGAGAGAGTGATCCGAGTCCCTTGTGGCACTCGGTCAGCCCATCACTTCGGGCTTTCATATCTTTGGGGGGGACACTTTCATAACCTTGCTGGCCCTCTACCAGCAAGGGTCTAGTCCCACCACCCTCGACTCGGCATCACCGAGTCACCCTTGGGTTGAGCGTGCGCATCGGTGAGCGACCGTCTACGATAGTCTCTAATTTGCGAATTGTGCTTGTGTTGGATAAGTCCGAGGGTTCCTTGTCTAGTTGCTGCATTCCATAGGTCATTTCAAATCACGACCATTCACATTCCTGATTATTTCTGCTGCATAATCTCGGGACGTGACAACGCATGTTTTTGACTGTTTGTAGGGTGAACCATCGTGTTGTCGGGCTCCGACATGTTGCAGGCGCGTTGTGTGTTTTTCGAGGATCGTATGGAGTATTTTTCCCTATTTTTGTATTTTTCAAAATTTTAAAACTTAAATCATTTTCCTATAAATAACCCCCCACCCCTCTCTCTCCCTCATTTCTCATCTCTCCCTCTCTCTCTTGTCATACACTCTCTTTCTCTCCCTCTCTTCTCCGGTGTCCGACAGAGGAAGGTGGGGGTGAGGTGGTGAGGTCTGTGAGGCGAGGAGTGTCGAGGATGGACGAGGATGGAGGCAGTGGCATTCGTTGCGAGTTTGGGGCGCCGGCGGGGCTTCTAACGGCATTTTCACGATGGAACGACGTCCACGGCGCACGTAATCTTCTGTGGAGGTAGGGGGATGGTTCCCAAACCCATGTAGTTCATTTTACGTGATTTTGGTAGGCCGAGGTGAGCCGTGAGTGGGTTTATTTCATGTCGGGGGTTAAAATCATGTTTTTAGGGCGTGTGACGGTTTCGTCGAATCGAGTGGCACTTTGTCATTTCTTTCCATCCAATTTTGGGTTTTGCGACTCGGGGAATGATCCCCGTTGTTTTCCCCCTAGATTGGGATTGAGTGGGCGTGGAAATCGAACCCCTAGGGGGGCGGATGGGGTTCCCGCCATTTTTGGTTTACCGGCCAGTTGAGGCCGGTCGACCGAATGGTCTACGCTTGGGGCAGGGTTGCTGCCCAGTTCGATCAGCCGAACTGGGTAGTAAGGTCGATCGACCCCAGCTGCAATGCCGCTGGCTGTTGGTCAGGTCGACCTGCCCACTAGACAGGTGGACATGTCCTCTGTTGGTCGACTGACCCAAGGGTTTTAGATGACCGAAGTTCAGTCCATTGGCCCGTTTTGGGCCTCGGTTGACCCGGCTGTGACCCAATGGTCGACTTATGTCCCCGTGGATGTCCCGGACACCCCGTGGGTACCGTGACCGTATTTTTGGTTGTCTGGAGATACCGTGTTATCTCAATTAGCGTGCTTATGGGTTTTAAGGGTCAGGGTGACCCTCTTATGGTCCGAGCTTCCGGGTTATGCTTGATCGAGTCGCCGTATATCGGTATGAGTGCGGAGGGCTATTCCCACACTTCGTGAGCTTCCCCGGAAAGTGGTTTCTGTGTGGGCCATGCGCATGGCCTGAGACTGTGAGTCTCATGCCTGGGGCTGGAGGTTTCTTAGTTTCCCATTGGAAAGGGATTAGGTTTGGCGAGCGTGCATGTCACGCCCCGAGAGCAGAAGATACCCAGAGATGCGTGACGAGTTTATATCAATCATGTCAATCAGAGTATTAGTGTATTTGACACCAAATCAGAGATGCGCAAGAGTAAAGATAACCCAATCCTTTATTCAATCACCACCTCAAAAGTACTTCTATTACAATTCACTTAATGAAAGTGCTAAGACCCAATTAAAAGAAAAAGTACAATGGTTGACTTAAGAAATTTGAAAGATAAGACTAGTAGACGCTTGAATAGACGGAGAGCTCTACTCTCTTCACTCTTGACCTTCCCCGTCCGATTGAGTCTCGTCGTCGGACTTACCTGAAAAGTAGGGAAAACACTAAGTGAGCGAACGCTCAGTAGGAAATTTATATCTCAAGAACTAGCAATGGGTTTAAGTAATTATAATTTATCACATGTAAATGTAATATGGCTATGCATGTAGAATAACTAATCAATAAAATAACACGTCGTGTAAAACATCCAAGCGAGTCTTAAACAAGAAATGTTCATGAGAGACTTTATAGATTATTGGCTATTTCACGCAAGTACTGTACCCGTGTCGGGCCACGCTAGTAAAGTCACGCAAGTCGAGTCACGTACGCAAGAAAGAGAGAGTGTGGAATGCCAAAGATCAAGAGAAAGAGTACTTCGGTGCAATGCTTAGACACCGTGATCATTACAACTCCCATGGGCACTAGTACTTTTGGGTGCTCCTCCCAGGACCAGATCGGGCCCTTATATGCACAGCATTAAAGATAGATCTAGACATCCACGATAATTTATAGCCAATAAGGAGTTTCAAGAACAAGCTTTAATAGGATGATAAGATAAGATTTTATGGAATTCAAGGGCAAGGCCCTTGAGTAAGGACATACTGGCGATAAAATCACGCGAAGCATATAAACCATGACATGTCGATAAACTGGGTGGAATTGGTTCCCTAACTGGGTACCATAACAAATAAGTGCCCATATGTAGATGGTCACTCTTTTTATATAGAATTGAGGTCCACAAGAACAGCATATTAATGGCATGATGTCCTCATCCCATTAAGAATATTCTCATGATATCCACTTAGCATAACATGAGGGTCGGTATACCATGTTTCTATAGAGTGACATGGCAAAATAGTGTAATAGGTTTTTATGGTACAACCAGCTCAATCGGCCTTGAGGGAATCCAAGGCTACGAGGAGACTTACGGAGGTCCCAATGACTAACTTGCTAGTCCAAAGGAACGGAATGTCCAATGGAGAGCTTGTATGTCACCGAGAGTTAGTGGGTAAATGATAAACCATTGGAAAACATGGGACTATATTCACGGACTGGAATATAGTGCCGATATATATATATATATATATATATATATATATATATATATATATATATATATATATATATACATATGAAACCCTCGGTTAACAGTAACAGTGTAAAATAGTATCACAGGAAAATAGCGACTTAGCCTAAGTCACTACTTAATGAATTAACGCCTTTTACTGGGTCGTGTATTCATAATTTGATGGCTTTTCCAGCAGTCGTCCATTCTATATTTCTATTTTGCAGAAATTTCAATATTCTGGAATTTTAACAAAACGCGCCTTGGACAGGGGCGTTAACTTTAAATTAGCGCCCTTTAATGGGGCGTTAGATTCATAAGAGACGACCTTGGGAAGGTCGTTAATTAACTTTGGTTTTCAGGAACATGAACAGTAAAGGTATTTCATGATAATTACTTTGCAAGAAACAGAACTGGACAAGAAAAATAGCAAGATTGAGTAGGTAGGATCATGCATAATATTAGATTCGTGGTTACATAGATATTGAATTTTAAAGATGGGTATTTATTGACTGTATGGAATTGACGACTCCTGGACAGGGCGTCATAACAAGAATTCGCGCCCTAGGTAGGGTCGCTTCTTTTGAAATCTTCCAGAAAACGTTGAAAACGTAATAAAACTATAGGCATGGATGACAGATGATAATATTAGAATCTTAAACTAGTTTGGGCTACAGTTCTTGAGAAAACCTACCTGATGAATGTTCTGGTGTAGGAACGTGAAGAAGAATGATACTCTGTTCTAAATAGAGTTCTCCCGAAGCTTATGGAAACAGCTTCCTTCTTGGAGGAAGAGATCGTCTTGATGAAGAACCTCCCGTCCTTCAACTAGGCAGAAGAGTTACTACTTACGGCAGACTTCCTGCAGCAAAGACGATGAAGAACATCAATATTCTTCATGATTATGACCGAAGGCAAGGGAAGAAGAACAATACCTGTTCTTCACGCACGGCAGCAGCAGAGCTTTCCTTCGACCAAATAGCTTATTAGGGTTCGACAGGAAGGGTTATTTATAGGATTTTTGGAATCCCAATAGAGTTAGAATTCGATTGGAAGATATATTTCCTTGATAGAGTCCTTCTATATTTAATCAAACACGTACTAATCCTAAAACTTACCCTGGATAGTCTCGTGGTTCGAATGGAACACAAATGCAATTAACGCCTTAGGTTAGGGCGTGCATTTTAATTGACGTCTTGACCTGTACCATTTCTTTTGTAATTCGCGCCCAAGAAGAGGGCGTTTCTTTCTCTTTCCTTTTATTCGTTTGAAATTTGACGACCTTTGGTATAGGCGTCACTTTTTTAATTAACGCCTCAGGTGAAGACGTTTCTTATTTAAATAGCGCCTTGTTGAGAGGCGTTATTTACATTTGACTTATTATTTATCCATTTTGGTTCTTATCATTTACTTACTTAATCTTTCTTGAAATCTTCCTTTCATTTTACCAGGGTTGCTACACCCTCCCCCACTTAAAAGAATTTGGTCCCCAAATTCCATCACATATAAACGTGGAGAGTGTAGAATACATACATTTTTAGAATAAGTCTGGGAATCGTTTCCTCATAGACTCCTCGGTCTCCCATGTGGCTTTGTGTTCTGAACATTTACTCCATTGCACTTTAACCATGGGAATATCTTTGCTCCTTAATGTTCGTACCTCACGATCGAGGATCTTCATGGGCCTCTGTTCATAAGTGAGATTCCTTTGAATCACCAGGTCTCCATGATCAATGATATGTGACGGATCATGCATATACTTCTTCAACATTGATATGTGGAATACATTATGAACTTCGGACAATTGAGGAGGTAAAATGATGCGGTAAGCAACCTCGCCAACTCTTTCTAGTATCTCAAAAGGTCCGATAAACCTTGGTGTAAGCTTGCCCTTAACACCAAATCTCCTTATTCCACGTCCATGTGATATCTTGAGAAATACGTGATCTCCCACTTGGAATTCGAGATCCCTTCTTCGTGTATCAGCATAAGCCTTCTGTCTAGACTGAGCAACTTGAAGTCTTTCTCTAATCAACTGAATCTTTTCAGTGGTATCCCTTACTATGTCTGGACCTAATAGTTGTTTTTCGCCAACTTCGTCCAAGCACAAAGGCGATCGGCAACTCCTTCCGTATAAAGCTTCGAAAGGTGCCATTTGTATACTTGCCTGGTAGCTGTTATTGTATGCAAATTCAACCAAAGGCAAGTGATCATGCCAGCTTCCACCAAAATCAATGATGCAAGCTCTGAGTATATCTTCAACCACCTGATTAGTTCTCTCGGTCTGACCATCCGTTTGCGGATGAAAAGCTGTACTAAAGTTAAGTCTCGTCCCCAGTGAATGTTGTAAACCCTTCCAAAAGTGAGAAGTAAAACGGGGGTCTCTGTCAGACACGATTGAGACAGGTACTCCATGTAACCTGACTATCTCTTTAAGGTATAATGCAGCAAGAACATCAACTGACCATCGACCCTTGATTGGCTAGAAGTGTGCCGATTTGGTTAATCGGTCGATGATAACCCATATTCCGTCATATCCTCCCTTTGAGTTGAACAGACCCATGATGAAGTCCATACCGATATCCTCCCACTTCCACTTGGGAATATCTAGAGGATGTAGCTTACCGGTAGGCTTTTGGTGTTCTGCCTTGACTTGTTGACATGTGAGACAGCGAGACACAAAATCCGCTATTTCTCTTTTCATATTGGGCCACCAAAAGGTCCTTTTCACATCTTGGTACATCTTAGTTGATCCTGGATGAATTGTATACCTTGATCTGTGAGCTTCATCTAAGATTTTCTTCTTTAGCTCTGGGTAGTTCGGTATACATGTTTTATTTCTGAACATCAATCTTCCATCTGGTGTTAATTTGAAATCATGTTGTTCTTCCATTTTGCCCTTGATTTCCACTAGTACGGGGTCACTACCTTGAGGTCCTTGTATTTCGGATAGCAAGTCTGGCTGTATGCTCATATGGGATAAGGTGACACACCTACTGTCCTTGTCCATGCTTATATTAAGTTTAGAGAATTGTTCTAGCAACTTCCACTCCTGAATCATACAATTTGTTAATATTACTCTCGGCTTTCGACTGAGGGCATCGGCTACAGGATTACCCTTTCCAGGATGATATTGTATAGTGAAGTCGAAGTCCTTAAGATATTCTAGCCAACGTCTTTGCCTCATATTCAATTCCTTCTGAGAGAAGAGATACTTAAGACTCTTATGGTCAGAGTATACAATAAACTGCACTCCGTACAGATAATGTCTCCATATCTTTAGTGCAAATACTACCGCAGCCAATTCTAATTCATGAACTAGGTAGTTCTCTTCGTGCTTCTTCAATTGACGAGAAGAGTAGGCTATAACTTTCCCTTGTTGCATTAAAACACATCCGAGGCCAATGCCAGATGCATCGGTGTATATTTCGAATCTCTCGCCTTCAATTGGTAAAGCTAAAACCGGGGCAGTAGTTAGATGATCCTTGAGAGCTTGGAAGCTTCTTTCGCATTCCTTACTCCATTCATAACGTATCTCCTTGCGAGTTAGCCTAGTGAGTGGTACGGCTATCTTGGAGAAATCCTTGATGAATCGTCGATAGTAGCCCGCAAGACCCAAGAAACTACGGATCTCGCTAGCATTGGTCAGTTTTTCCCAATTCCTTACAGCTTCAACCTTTGATGGATCTACGGATAAACCATCTTTTGATATAACATGCCCCAAGAAAGCTACTTCTCCTAACCAAAATTCACATTTGTTGAGCTTTGCATATAACTGATTCGTCTTCAATATTTGTAATGCTATTCTCAAATGCTCCTCGTGCTCTTCCTTGGTCTTTGAATAAATCAGTATATCATCAATGAAAACCACTATGAATTGATCTAGATGAGGCCTGAATATCCTATTCATCAACTGCATAAAGGCAGCAGGGGCATTTGTTAGTCCAAAAGGCATAACAACAAATTCATAGTGCCCATACCTGCTTCTGAACGCGGTCTTATAAATGTCCTCATCTTTCATCCTTAGTTGGTGATATCCCGGCCTGAGATCAATCTTTGAAAAATACATGGATCCAGATATTTGATCAAATAACTCATCGATTCTCGGCAGTGGATACTTGTTCTTGATAGTGAGATGATTCAACTGTCGATAGTCAATGCATAACCTCATGGATCCATCTTTCTTCTTTACAAATAGCACAGGTGCTCCCCACGGGGAAGTGCTTGGTCTAATAAATCCCTTCTTGAGAAGTTCCATCAATTGCTCCTTCAGCTCCTTGAGTTCGGCAGGGGATATCCTATATGGTGCCTTAGAAACTGGGCCAGCACCAGGGACCAAGTCGATGGTGAAGGCCACTTCTCTTTGTGGGGGTAATCCAGGCAAATCATCCGGAAACACGTCCGGAAATTCTTGCACAACTGGGATGTCTTCTAGCTTAGTCTCCTTAGTCTACTTAATGGTGACAAAAGCAAGGAAAGATACACATCCTTTCCTTATTAGCTTGCTAGCTCGGAGAGCCGAAATAAGAGGTGACTTGCTCCGACTCTTAGGGCTAGAATAGACTAGTTCTGGAAAGTCCTAGAAAGTAACTTTGCTGTTACGGCAATCCACAGTTGCCTGATACTTAGATAACCAGTCTGCTCCCAATATGACATCATATTCCTTTAGGTCTAAACATATGAGGTTGATAGGAAGATTTCTTCCTTTTACCAAGACTTCACAGTTTTGATAATGGTGACTAATATCGGTTTCGTTTACGAGAGTAGATAAAAATATTTTCATCCATTCCGGTTCCATAGGTAGTGGGTCAGCAAACTTCTTGGAAATAAAAGAATGTGATGCACCCGTATCAAATAAGACATGTGCATACTTGGAACAAACTTTCAGGGTACCTTCTACTAGTCCGCCTTCGTCTTGTTCCGCCTCCTTAATAGCTTGGAGACGAGCATTCTTTGTCACCGGGCGCCTTCCATCACCGGCTTGCTCATTGAGTAGGGGACAGTCGGGAATCCGATGATCACGGCTCCCACAACGGAGACACGCTCCAAGTTTCCTCCAACATTCTTCGGCCTTGTGCCCGGCCTTATCACAGTGCTTACATACCACCTTAAAAGGTGTAGTGGTGATGGAGAAAGGTTTGGTCTTCTTGAACTTTTGCTCCTGGAAGGAAGTACTCCCATTACTTGGCCTCTTCTTGAAATTGGGTTTGAAGGTGCCGGAGCTAGTAACATTCTCCTTCTTGTCTTTCCCACGGATCCTATCAGATAGCTCCGTGGCATCTTCTAGTAATTGGGCTCGTCGAACCATCTCCGAATAGACTTGTATGTCCATCGGTGCCAGTTGTGTGATATATTGGGGCCTGAGCCCGTTAAGAAATTTTTGAGCTTTCATCTTCTCAGTACTAACTAAGTGTTTAGCGTACCGAGATAGCCTTGAGAATTGCGCTTCATATTCAGCCACCGACAAAGATCGTTGCTTAAGTGCGGCGAATTCAACGGCTTTCTTCTCTTGAACTCGATCTGAGAAATATTTATTGTTGAAGTGTTCAACAAACTCCTCCCAAGTAACTTGTCCTTGATCTAATGTGGCTTCTACCGACTCCCACCAGCATCGGGCATCTCTTTCTAGTTGAAATGTGGCTAACAGGACCTTCTCTTGGTCCGAACATTTCATGACTCTAAAAACACGTTCCGTTTCTCGGATCCAGTGCTCGGCATCATCTGGATCAGTGGATCCCATGAACTTAGGAGGGTTCATGTTCTTGAAGCTTTGGTGGAGACTTCCTGCTCCACGATGTGCACCTCCTTGTGCCACTTGTTGAAGTGCCTGGGTCATGCCTTGAAGAGTGCGTTGCATGTTGCGCCATTGAGCACGTTCGGCAGCCATTATCCTATAATTACAATAGCTATATTAGTATGTGATTGCATTAAAAGGTTTTAATTCTATGTTGACTTTAACCCTTGGTTCTACCCAATCTCACTGGTTAGAGGTTCCGACTTATCCTTGGACTTGGGTTTCCTAGGAATTGAATAAACTTTGCTCTGATACCACAAAAACTGTCACGCCCCGAGAGCGGAAGATACCTAGAGTTGCGTGACGAGTTTATATCAATCATGTCAACCAGAGTATTAGTGTATTCGACACCAAATCAGATATGCGCAAGAGTAAAGATAACACAATCCTTTATTCAATCACCACCTCAAAAGTACTTCTATTACAATTCACTTAATGAAAGTGCTAAGACCCAATTAAAAGAAAAAGTACAATGGTTGACTTAAGAAATTTGAAAGATAAGACTAGTAGACGCTTGAATAGACGGAGAGCTCTACTCTCTTCACTCTTGACCTTCCCCGTCCGATTGAGTCTCGTCGTCGGACTTACCTGAAAAGTAGGGAAAACACTAGGTGAGCGAACGCTCAGTAGGAAATTTATATCTCAAGAACTAGCAATGGGTTTAAGTAATTACAATTTATCACATGTAAATGTAATATGGCTATGCATGTAGAAATAACTAATCAATAAAATAACACGTCGTGTAAAACATCCAAGCGAGTCTTAAACAAGAAATGTTCATGAGAGGCTTTATAGATTATTGGCTATTTCACGCAAGTACTTTGCCCGTGTCGGGCCACGCTAGTAAAGTCACGCAAGTCGAGTCACGCACGCAAGAAAGAGAGAGTGTGGAAGGCCAAAGATCAAGAGAAAGAGTACTTCGGTGCAATGCTTAGACACCGTGATCATTACAACTCCCATGGGCACTAGTACTTTTGGGTGCTCCTCCCAGGACCAGATCGGGCCCTTATATGCACATCATTAAAGATAGATCTAGACATCCACGATAATTTATAGCCAATAAGGAGTTTCAAGAACAAGCTTTAATAGGATGATAAGATAAGATTCTCATGGAATTCAAGGGCAAGGCCCTTAAGTAAGGACATTCTTGCGATAAAATCCACGCAAAGCATATAAACCATGACAATGTCGATAAACTGGGTGGAATTGGTTCCCTAATTGGGTACCATGACAATTAAGTGCCCATATGTAGATGGTCACTCTTTTTATATAGAATTGAGGTCCACAAGAACAGCATATTAATGACATGATGTCCTCATCCCATTAAGAGTATTCTCATGATATCCACTTAGCATAACATGAGGGTCGGTATACCATGTTTCTATAGAGTGACATGGCAAAATAGTGTGAAATATTTTTATGGTACAACCCGCTCAATCGGCCTTGAGGGCATCCAAGGCTACGAGGAGACTTACGGAGGTCCCAATGACTAACTTGCTAGTCCAAAGGAACGGAATATCCGATGGAGAGCTTGTTTGTCACCGAGAGTTAGTGGGTAATGCGATAAATCATCATGAAACATGGGACTATATTCACGGAATAGAAATATAGTGCCATACAATATAGTTATATATATATATACATCTGAAACCCTCGGTTAACAGTAATAGTGTAAAATAGTATCACAGGAAAATAGCGACTTAGCCTAAGTCACTACTTAATGAATTAACGCCTTTTACTGGGTCGTGTATTCATAATTTGACGGCTTTACCAGCAGTCGTCCATTCTATATTTCTATTTTACATAAATTTCAATATTCTGGAATTTTAACAAAACGCGCCTTGGACAGGGGCGTTAACTTTAAATTAGCGCCCTTTACTGGGGCGTTAGATTCATAAGAGACAACCTTGGGAAGGTCGTTAATTAACTTTGGTTTTCAGGAACATGAACAGTAAAGGTATTTCATGATAATTACTTTGCAAGAAACAGAACTAGACAAGAAAAATAGCAAGATTGAGTAGGTAGCATCATGCATAATATTAGATTCGTGGTTACATAGATATTGAATTTTAAAGATGGGTATTTATTGACTGTATGGAATTGACGACTCCTGAACAGGGCGTCATAACAAGAATTCACGCCCTAGGTAGGGTCGCTTCTTTTGAAATCTCCCAGAAAACGTTGAAAAACGCAGTAAAACTATAGGCATGGATGACAGATGATAATATTAGGAATCTTAAACTAGTTTGGGCTACAGTTCTTGAGAAAACCTACCTGATGAATGTTCTAGTGTAGGAACGTGAAGAAGAATGATACTCTGTTCTTAAACAGAGTTCTCCCGAAGCTTATGGAAACAGCTTCCTTCTTGGAGGAAGAGATCGTCTTGATGAAGAACCTCCCATCCTTCAACTAGGCAGAAGAGTTACTACTTACGGCAGACTTCCTGCAGCAAAGACGATGAAGAACATCAATATTCTTCATGATTATGACCGAAGGCAAGGGAAGAAGAACAATACCTGTTCTTCACGCACGGCAGCAGCAGAGCTTTCCTTCGACCAAATAGCTTATTAGGGTTCGACAGGAAGGGTTATTTATAGGATTTTTGGAATCCCAATAGAGTTAGAATTCGATTGGAAGATATATTTCCTTGATAGAGTCCTTCTATATTTAATCAAACACGTACTAATCCTAAAACTTACCCTGGATAGTCTCCTGGTTCGAATGGAACACAAATGCAATTAACGCCTTAGGTTAGGGCGTGCATTTTAATTGACGTCTTGACCTGTACCGTTTCTTTTGTAATTCGCGCCCAAGAAGAGGGCGTTTCTTTCTCTTTCCTTTTATTCGTTTGAAATTTGACGGCCTTTGGTATAGGCGTCACTTTTTTAATTAACGCCTCAGGTGAAGACGTTTCTTATTTAAATAGCGCCTTGTTGAGAGGCATTATTTACATTTGACTTATTATTTATCCATTTTGGTTCTTATCATTTACTTACTTAATCTTTCTTGAAATCTTCCTTTCATTTTACCAGGGTTGCTACAGTGCACCGCCCCTATTATATTAACCGTAGTTTCTGACCTAGGGATAGGTCAGATTGACAGCATGGAGCTGTCTTGTGCAAAGGCCTTGACTTGAGTCTTATGACTCAAGGGCCGTTGGGTTTAAAAGGTCTAGTGGACTGCCTAGAGTCAGGTGGCATCATGCCACTTGTGTTCCAAGCTACATATGACGGGCTTGTATGTAGGCTGTCCGTATTCCTTTCGTTTCATGCAAGAGTTGTCTGCTTAGTGGCCCTCCCACTAGTCATAGCTTGCCTGGGCACGCGTGTGCTTACCCACTTGAGAGTAGGTGGAGAGCTACACCCGAGAGAGAGACGGTTTTTAGACTGGTTGCCGTACGGCCTCCCCTATAGCGGCTCGAGTCCGGGCCGGGAGAAAAACCAGCTAGAGGGCCTAACGTTATGTAGTCATTCAGTGTGTGCACACATGGTCGGGGACTACGGACGCGTGTTGACGAGCACAACCCCGACTAGACCATTGTCCTATGGTTACTAGTATGGTGCCTTCATTTTGCCTGGGGCGAGAAAGACACCTAAGGCGCCAACTAAGACATCAGTGGACACATCCGGCCTTGCTTCTAGTGGGCAATACTCCTATCACGCGAGGTGAGTTTCTCCGTGTTTCTTCAGGTGGGTTCTGAGGGTCTTTCCGACACCAGGGTCTAGGGTTTCCGGTAGGGCTACTGTGGGTTTTTTCCTAGACGGCAACAGGTTCACGATGACAAGGTCATGACCGTGTTCCAAGACCACGTGGTCTTGGGCTGGGCCTTAGTCAGCGAGGACGGGCCTCCACGACAGAGGTGTCGTGGTGTTTATTCTGGTAGCATAGCCAGAGTTTTCCCATTAGTCTGGTGGTCCCCCGACTGTGAGATCGGGGTGTGTTTCTGGTATGTGCCTATAGGAGTAGATTATAGAGTCGTGGTTTTATCGACTACCGGGGTTGCGTTTCCTGTTCCTCCTTCGACTGTTGCTCATGTTGTTGTTATTGTTGTTCTTGGTCACGCTATTCTTTACCACTGTTGTTTTACGGTTGGGGTTCCGCGGGACCCGTACTGAGCCAGCGAGACGAGGCTCACCCCCTGCTTTTCAGGTGTGGCGGTTCCTTCTCGAGGCTTGAGGGTGCAGCGCGTAGGTTTGTAGTTGCCAGCTCACCGGGCCGAGTGTTCACTCAACGTTAGAGTAAGTTCTTTTCCCTATTGACTGTACTTTATTTGGACTGGACTCTATAGTTAGTTTATCTAATTGTTATTATAATTATTTTTCCTACTTTATTTCTTATTTCTATGTACCTCTACACACACCTTTCAGGCCTTCCGAGCCCTCCGGCTCGTGGGCGGCAGGCTAGGATTTGAATGGTATCGGGTTATTCCCGGTATCTAGATCTTGGATTGTTACAGTTGGTATCAGAGGGAGTGTTGTGGATGTGCATGGGAATTAGAGATATGGCAGTGATCAGAGTCCATAAGGTCCAGTACATTTGGCAACTGGCATAGGGTTTTGTGTTTAGTTATCATTTTGCTTCTCGCTTGAGAGCTTGAGCGTGCGGTGTTGGCGCTATGAAGGCGGTTGCTACTTTCATCAGCATGCCAGTGTGGGGCCAGGAGGGTGAGATAGAGAGCCGTCTTCCCCATTGGTGGCGGCCCCAGTTGTCCTACGTTGGGCAGAGTTTGCCGGCTGGTGTGAGTCTGTGGTGCTGCATTCGTGGAATCTGTGGTGAGGTCAGGTGGCTGGCAAGGATCGCTCGTGGTTAGGAGTCCATGAGTATACTCTAAGGGAGCTATTGTCCCGGCTGGAGTTTTATCCAGCCCCTGAGGTTTAAGATTGTGATTTGAGGTGGCAAAGTGGGTTCTTCGGTTGAGAATTGTGCTCGGATCGAGTGGAGGATCTTCTTGGTGAGCTACTGATTGTCGAGCTTGATTTTCTCCTCATGCTCTATTGCGTCAGAGATGACGTGCCAGTCCTGATCATTTTACGGGTTTCGAGGTAGGATTGGGCAGAGTTGTCCCAGTAAGCTCTTACTCCTACGTTTCTGCGTGTGAATGGGCTGTGTCAGTCTTGGATCCAGTTTGAGATTGTATGGTGGTGGCTTGGTTTTGGCGCAGATTGTGGAATTTGGGGCCATTGTGCGCTGCCTTGGATGCGCTGTGTGATGCAGTAGCTGAGATGTAAAGGTTCCGCAACTGATTTGGGATTGAGAATGAGCATTGGCAAGTGCCGATCGTGGTTTGTGTTGTGGCTCTTAGCGTGGTGGTCCGTGTGGCAGCAGCTCAGGAGATGGATATTCTAAGGATCTGAGAATCGAGAATAGATCGATGTTAGCAAGGACAGATTCGAGAGAATGATGTCCGGTGTCTAGAGGTGTAACAGCCTTCAAGCCTGGCATCTTTTTATGATTTTCTTCACTCTTTGGTAAGCGTTTTGGCGTGTGATGGTTTCGGGATTAAAGTTAGGCATAGGAGAGGAGCGTGTGGCAGTGGCTAGCTCAACCATTGCGGTAGTATGTGGCTGGTGATCAACAGAGTCAGTGCTCGAGGTGTGGTGAGTTGTAGTTCGGGGAATTGTAGTGATAGTGCATTGAGAGATGCGGCAAATGTGGTCCGATGAGACACTTGATGAGTGATGTCGGAGGAGCTGACCTAATGGTTTTTCTTGGTGTAGAAAGGTACAGTTTCCATCATGTGCGAGGTTCAAGGTCAAGTCAAGCATGGGGATCTCCCGTTTCATCGGAGGTATGATTGGTTTCTCCTTTGGTGAGAGAGAATCATGTTTTGCTAAGTTTCGTCGCCTTGCATCATGTGTTTAGATTCGTTGGCCCCTTTGTATGTCATGAAGTCCGTACGAGATGTGTTCCGTATTTTGGCAATGTGGTTGCCCGTGAGAAGCGTTGCCCTTTACCCTGAGGCGTAAGGGTATTGGCACTATTCCGGAAGGATGAGTGCCAGTTGGGCGGTGCTCGCGAGGACTCGTGGCTGGTGTTGTGGTTCTCGATGTGTTGGGAATTGGAGCATGTGGAGTTGCGGAGAATTGCCAGATTGAGAGAGAGAATCTATGCTCTAGGTTCGAGGTAATTGGGCTTTCCTCACCCTATTCTCTGGAGTTAGCCAACCGAGTTGAGGATTGTCTGGATGGCAGATCCCGGGTCGTCTGTGATGGTTATGCACGAGGATCAAATTGCACAGTAGAAGCCTAGTGGGCCCATATCCCACAGGTCCAAGATCGTAGTGTTTGTTGCTACGGTCGAATTCTCGAGAATTTATTGGGCATTGGAGGATTGCTTCCTCGCTGTGAGATTGTCTCTGGCCATGTGAGCCGTATCGATTGTCATGCCATTACTTGAGACATTATGGGTTATGGCACCAGCTGGATGGAGAGTCGGGGGAATATGCTGGCAAGGTTGCCGCATGAATACCCTGTTCATTTGCCAGAAGCGGTGTCGGGTGCTTAATGTTAGACCCGGATGGGGTTGCTAAGGTATTGCCTGACAGAGGTCGAGGACACGAGGTTGGAGTCGGTAAGTTGTGTGCTCGAGTCGTATTGGAAGCTGTGTCCTCGGATGAGATCATGGTTCCCGAGGTGTAATCTCTGAGAGATGATTATGTGTCCTGGTTGGTAGCCGCGGGTGGCTAGTGAGGCTAGCCAGTGGTCGGCTATGGCAAGGTCTGTGTTACTTGGAGACCCATGTGCATTGGTCATAGCGTTGTCGACCATGCTGCTATAATAGAAGGCGGCACGTGTCCATCTGGGAGATGTGTGCCATGAGATGTTTAGATTGTGTCCCATGGCTCTATGGAGAGAGCGGAACCAGGATTGGCAGATGTCCATTTGGAGTAATTGGGATGAAGATTTGATGACACAGTGTGATGGACAATGCCTGTGTATGAAGGTCCCTGGAGGGACGTTGTCATCGGATGGTGAGCCTTGGTCTCATGGCCAGCATGGGAGGATTTCCCAGTAAGTCCGAGTCGAGTGCTGTGAGGATCGAGGATTGTGAAATCCTATCAATTGATTTTGCCGTGCTCCCCTGAGAGGGTAGAGTTGGCGTGAGACTCGAGATCGGATGTGGTGTCTGAGTGAGGATCGGCTCGAGATGTAGTAATGGTCTATGAGTGAGTCAACGAATGGCCTGTTGAGATGTGGAATGTGCATATCAAGGCCGATGAAGGATCAGGAAAGTGGAAGTCGAGCAAGTAAGGTTTCCCGTTGACAATATCTGGTGACCGGTGAATGGTCTTTCACAGTCAGAAGATGCTGGTTGAAGCGAGCCGAGAATAGTGTGAGCCGTGTGCAAGCAAGGCCTTTGGTGACCGATTGCGAGATGTGCCTTTCCCGGAGTTGGATCTGGGATCTGATGGAAGTTTGTGTTATGGAAAAGTTGGTCTGGTGCTGTATTAGTGTTCGTCTTGCCAGGTGTGAGATGGTTCATGGCACAGAGTCGACAGATTTGTGCCACTCAGTTGGAATGACTGTAAGAGCTGGTGAAGCTTAGTGATGGTCATCCTTGGTGCAGGGCATGAGATCAGTCAGCTAGTAGCGAACCTGATGTTTGATTGGTCCGCCTAGCATGGGACTGATCGGTGGTTGTTTCTCGTGACAAGGATTGCGTTTCCTTGGTGAGCAAGATGGTGGCAGCGGTGCCATGATTGGATTCCTGTTGCGACTGAGGTGAGGCCATACTTGTATTCTTTTGTGTGTTATGCATGCTCTGATGATCGACGTGTGTTGTGTGCATAGCGAGGCATTTTGTTCCTGATCAAGGTCTGGTTGTGTCCCTCAGGAACGATGTTTTTGGGTGTATTGAGGTTTAGCTGGAGCTCTGGGAGCGTTACCAGCCGGGTGTGTTGTTCTTCCCCTTTAGAATTATGGTTGCCTCATTTTTTACGATGAAATTTCTGTAAGGAGGGGAGGACTGTAATGCCCTGGATTTTCTGGATCTGAATCTGTGAGGTTTCGGAGCGCCTTTGTGAGTCCCGAAGGGTGTTTTGCGGTTTACGTGTGTTTTTACCTGTTGAGCCTTCGGAACCCTGTGTAGGGTGAACCGTCGTGTTGTTGGGCTCCAGGACGTTGTAGGCATGTTATGCATTTTCCAAGGATCGTGCGGAGTATTTTTCCATATTTTTATATTTTTCTAGATTTTAAAACCCAAATCATTTTCTGATAAATAACCCCCCACCCCTCTCTCTCCCTCATTTCTCATCTCTACCTCTCTCTCTTCTCACACTCTCTCTTTCTCTCCCTCTCTTCTCCAGCGGCCGATGGAGGAAGGCGGGGGTGAGGCGGAGAGGTCCGTGAGGAGAGGAGTGGCGAGGATGGACGAGGATCGAGGTGGTGGCATTCATTGCGAATTCGGGGTGCCGGCGGGGCTTCAAACGGCATTTTTACGATGGAACGGAGTCCACGGCACGCGTAATCTTCATGGAGGTAGGGGGATGTTTTCCTAACTACTGTAGTTCATTTCCCGTGGTTTTGGTAGGCCGAGGTGAGCCATGAGCGGGTTTATTTCACGCTGGGGGTTAAAATATTATTTTTAGGGTGCCAGATGGTTTTGTCGAATCGAGCGGTATTTTGCCGTTTCTTTCGGTCCATTTTTGGGTTTTCAGACTCAGGGAATGATCCCATTTTTTCCCCCTTGATTGGGATCGAGTGGGCGTGGAAATCGAACCCCTAGGTTGGGTTCAGATAGGGTTCCCGCCATTTTCGGGCGACCAATCGGTTGAGGCCGGTCGACCGAATGGCCTGCGCTTGGGGAAGGGCTGCTTCCTAGTTTGGTCGAGCGAACTAGGCAGTTTGGGCTGCTGGCTGTTTGTCAAGTTGACCTACCCACTGGATAGGTCGACCTGTCCCCTGTTGGTCAACCGACCCAGGGGTTTTGGTCGATCGAAGTTCAGTCCATTGGCCCGTTTTTGGCCCCGGTCGACCCAGTTGTGACCCAATGGTCAACCTATGGCCTCGTGGATGTCCCGGACACCCCATGGGTACCGTGGCCATGTTTTTGGGTCTCTGGAGATACTATGTTGCCTCGATTCATGTGCCAATGGGTTTTAAGGGTCCGGGTGACCCTCTTACGTTATGGGCTTCTGTGTTATGCTTGATCGAGTCATCGTATATATGTATGAGTGCGGAGGGCTATTCCCGCACGTCGTGAGTTTCTCCAGAAAGCGGTTTCCATGGGGTCCATATGCATGGCCTGTGACTGTGAGTCTCATGATCCATCTTGGGGCTGGAGGTTTCTTAGTTTCCCTTTGGAAAGGGATTATGTTTGGCGGGCATGCGCCGCCCCTATTATATTAACCATGGTTTCTGTAACGACCCAAGATCCAGATACGAGGAATAACCCGATACCATTCAAATCCTGGCCCGCAGCCCACGAGCCAAAGAGCTCGGAAGGGCTGAAAGGTGTGTGTGGAGGTACATAGAAATAAGAAATAAAGCAGGAACAACAATTATAATAACAATTAAGTAAACTAACTACAGAATCCAGTCCAAATAAAGTACAGTCTATAGGGAAAAGAACATACTCTAACGTCGAGTGAACACTCGGCCCGGTGAGCTGGCAACTACGAACCTCTGCGCTGCACCCTCGAGCCTCGAGAAGGAACCGCCATGTCTCACTGGCTCAGTAGGGTTCCCGTAGAACCCCAATTGTAAAACAACGACGGTAAAGATCAGCGCGAGCAAGAATAGCAATAACAACAACATGAACAACAGCCGAAGGAGGAACAGGAAAGGCAACCCTGGTAGCTGATAAAACCACGGCTCTATAATCTACTCCTACCAGCACGTACTGGAAACACACCCCGATCTCAGAGTCGGGTGACCACCGGACTAATGGGAAAACTCTGGCTACGCTATGTTGTGCCCCATGTGCCTTGATGATATTATGTAGTTTTGATGATAGCAAACACTATGAGTCATGTGAGATTAGAATATATAGATGTTCTGCATGCAATCTCTACATACATGGTTCAATGCATGTTTCATCTTTCAGTATACATAGTCTGTGAATACTTTGTTTACGCATTGAAAGTCGATGCGTGTACATTGCATCTATCGGGACTACACATCGCTGCATGCTATCAAGTCTGTACAACCTCCGTTGTTTCACTCGACCAAGTCAGTGCAAGCACTATTCATCTATTAGGTCAGTTCGCAGCTAAGTCAGTACAGTCCGTATTCTTCATGCATGTACATAGTCAGTACATCTTTTTGCATCGTTGTGCTTCACGCATACACATAGTCAGTGCATCGCATTGCCTCGCACACACACATATACACAAAGTCGGTGCAACTCTTGGTGCTGCAAGGACACAAGTCTGTACAACCTTTGTTGATACGAGCAGTTAAGTTCATGCATAGTTTCATTAGGCCTGTGCATTATGCATTCATGCTCAAACTCTAGGCACAGCAAGTCTGTATATCGTCTTGTCGCATGCACACAAAAGTCTGTACACATCTCGGTGGCATACCTGAACATTCCTCTTTTAATGTGCATACTTTCCTATATGCATACTGCATTACACGCCATCAAGTCTGTACATTCTTTTTGATTTCATGCATACACAAAGTCAGTGCATACTTAGTCACCAAGTTCGTGCAACTCCTGTTGCAGCATGAACTCAAGTCTGTACAACTTTTGTTGCTGCACGCGACTAACTCAGTGCATGTGTGCATCTTTCTCAACAAAGTCTGTACATTCTTCGATGGCATGTCTGTGCATCTCTTGTACAGTGCACACAAAGTCTGTACAATCTTTTGTGGCATGTCTGTGCATCTCTTGTTTCATACATACATAAAGTTCGTGCATGAATATCAAGTCTACACATGGTTGCCTTGATGACTTAGCAAGTCTATACCTTCTCGAACCAACTATGTGCATCTTTCTACTATCCTCATATTGCTTCTAACAAATATTAAGTCTGACATTGGTAGGATATCTGCTCGAGGAGTTTAAGAAAGGCACGTGATCCAATAATAATCGTCATTCCAAGATGCTGCCACGTGGACTCGTACTCATCCAGATTCTGACAAGTGGCGAGTGCCTCCTGAAGCTTCTAAGTTGGAGCGCTCCCTCTGCACGCCTAGGGCAAGACTACGTAAACTCCATCTGATAGAGGATAAATACTCTGTTTCCTGCAATCAAGAAGATATATCTCTCTTGCAGAAGAAGAAGAAAATTAGAGAGAGCAGAAGAAGAGTAGAGGAGGAGAGTGTTTGAAAAAGGAAGAGTGAGCAGTAAAGAAGAAGAAGAAGAAGAAAGAGAGATCGAGAGTTTAGAAGAAGAAGAAGAGAGTCATCTGAAGCTTTGTCTCTACTGGACTGTGGATCAAATCCAGGCTAGTCAGCTATTTGAGAGCCACTTTGTGTTTTATCGTCTACAGCTTTCTGTTGCTGTGTCCTTTCCATATTTTGTTTTTCTTTTTACCTTTGTTTCAAGCTGTTTGTCAGTAGAGCAAGTTGTATTGCTCAGCGGGCAGAGGAGGATTCCTCTGGATAGGTTAAGCTGTAGTCCCCAGCGGTTGCAGAGGTGTGGTATCCTCTGGACGGGTTAAGATGTAAGCCCCAACGGATGGCGAAGCTGTAATTCCCAGCGGTCAAGTTGTTAGTCAGCGGTTTGTAGGCAAGCTGTGTCGCCCAGCGGTTTTCAAGCTGTTTGGCAATGGAATCCACACTCTGGTTTGAGTGTGGGGTGGACGTAGGTCTGGAGGACCGAACCACCTTAAAAATCTTCTGTGTAGTGGTTTGATTGTCTATTGTGTTTCGCTAGATGCATGCTTAGGCTCGATGTGTTCTTTCATCTAGTGAGTGGTTTATTCGCACACCGCATATTTGATTGGAATTGGGTTTGCACACTTGCGCATATAGAGTAGATCAGAAGTTCAGATTATCTGATCTTTCATTCTCGCTAGAAGAGAGCACCTGTGTCATACAAGGCACCTATTTATGTTAATTCCTTATCATCGTTCTGTTACAGGCTTTAATCAGACAATATTTTAAAGGGGAGATTCATTCACCCCCCTCTGAATCCATCGCACCGATCCCAACACACTGCCGGAAGAATCACCATGACACCTCTATCATGGAGGCCCATCCTCGCTGACTAAGTCCCAGCCCAAGACCACGCTGTCTGGGAACATGGTGACGACCTCGCCGTCGTGAACTCGGTGCCATCTAGGGAAAAGGCCACGATATCCCTACTGAAAACCCTAGACCCCGGTGTCAGAAAGACCCTCAGAAACTACCCAAAGAAACACGGAGAAACTCACCTCGCGTGACTGGAGTACTGCCCACTAGAAGCAAGGTCGGATGCATCCACTGACATCTTAGTCGGCGCCTCAGGTGTCTCCCTCACCCCAGGCAATATTGAGACACCGTACTAGTAACCACAAGATAAGGGTCTTGTCAGGGTCGTTCTCATCAGCACGCATCCATAGTCCCCGACCATGTGTGCACACACTGACTGACTACACAACGTCAGGCCCTCTAGCTGGTTTTCCTCTCAGCCCAGACTCGAGCCGCTACAGGGGAGGCCCTATGACAACTAGCCTAAGAATAGTCTCTCACTCTCTCGAGTGTAGCTCTCCACCTACTCCCAGGTGGGTAAGCACACGCGTGCCCAGGTAAGCTACGACTAGTGGGGGGGCCACTGAGCAGACAACTCTCGGAAGAAACCAACGGAATATAGACAGGCTACACATAAGCCCGTCGTATGTAGCTCGGAACATGAGTGGCACGATGCCACCGGACTCTAGGTAGTCTGCTAGACCTATTGAACCCAACGGCCCTTGAGTCACACGACTCGGGTCAAGGCCATTGCACAGGACAGCTCCATGCTGTCAATATGGCCTATCCCTAGGTCAGAAACCATGGTTAATATAATAGGGGCGGCACTTGCCCGCCAAACCTAATCCCTTTCCAAAGGGAAGCTAAGAAACCCTCTAGCCCCAGGCTGGATCACAAGGCTTATTGTGCATAGCCCATACGCATGGCCCACATGGAAACTGCTTTCCGAAAAAGCTCACGACGTGCGTGAATAGCCCTCTGCACTCACACCGATCTGCGGTGACTCGATCTAGCGAAACACGAAAGCCCAGAACACGTGGGGTCACCGGGACCCTCAAAACTCATGGGCAGGCTAATCGAGGTAACATGGTACCTCTGGACACCCAAAAACACCGTCACAGTACCCACGGGGTGTCCGGGACATCCACGGGGCCATAGGTCAACCAATGGGTCACAACTGAGTCGACAAGGGGCCAAAATGGGCCAATGGACTGAACTTCGGTGGACCAAAACCCCCTGGTCGTTCGACCAACAGGGGATAGGTCGACCTGTCCATTGGGTAGGTCGACCTGACTAACAACCAGCATCATTGTTGGCTGGGTTGGTCGACCGAACTGCCCAGTTCGGTCGACTGAACTGGGCAGCAGCCCTGCCCCAAGCGAAGGCCGTTCGGTTGACCAGCCTCAACCGATCGGTCGACCGAAAATGGCATGAACCCCGTCCGAACCCACCCTAGGGGTTCGATTTCCATGCCCACTTGATCTCAATCAAGGGGGAAAACAACGGGGATCATTCCCCGGGTCCCATGACACAAAAAGGATGGAAAATAAGTGGGAAAACCTTGCTCGATACGACAAATCCATCGCACGTCCTAAAAACATGATTTGAACCCCCAACGTGAATAAACCCACTCTCGGCTCACCTCGGGCTACCAAATCTACGGGAAAGGAAGTACAAGGGTTAAGGAACCATCCCCCTACCTCCATCGGAGATTACGCATGTTGTGGACGCCATTTCAACGCGAAACGGCTCACGAACAACCGTCAGGTACCCGAACTCGTGATTGAGCTTCGTCGCGCCACCACGCGTCGATCCTCGACCCATCCTCGCGCTACTCGCCCTCACGCCGTCTCCACCTCACCCACCTCCGCCTCCATCGGTTGCCGAGAAAAGAGGGGGAGGGAAAGAGAAGAGAGCAAGTGAGAAAGAGAGAATGAGAGAAAGAGAGGGGGTGGGGGGTTTAAATAAGAAAATTAGGGATTTAGAAAATCTGAAAAATACAAAATGAGGAAAAAATACTTCCCACGATCCTCGAAAAATGCACAACGCACCTGTAATGTCCCGGAGCCCAATAACACGACGGTTCACCATACATAGGGTTTTGAAGGGTCGACAGGCAAAAACCCGAGTAAAGAACAAAACACGTTCTGGGACTCACCAAGGCACTCTGAGACCCATAGATTCTGATCCAGAAAATCCAGGGCATTACAATCCTCCCCTCCTTACAGAAATTTCATCCTCAAAATTGAGGCAACCATAATCTCAAGGGCAAGAACAACACCCCCAGCTGGCGACACTCCCAGAGCTCCAACTAAACCTCCATACTCACAGAAACACAGCTCCTGAGGGACACAGCCAGACCATGATCATGAACAACATGCCTCGCTCCACACACAACACACATCAATCATCAGAGCATGCATAACATAAAAAGGGCACAAGTCTGGCATCACCTCAGCCACCATGGAAATTCAATCACGGTATCGCTGCCACCATCTCGCTCACCGAGGAGACGTAATCCTCGTTACGAGAAACTACTACTGATCAAACCCATGCTAGGTGGACCAATCAAACATTAGCTTCACTACCAGCTGACTGATCTCACGCCCTGCACCAGGGACGACCATCACTGAGCTTCGACCAGCTAACACAGTCCTCTCAACTAACTACCATGATTTCGTCGGCTTTGTGCCATGAACCATCTCACACCTGGCAAGCTGAGCGCCAATAATAGCACGGGACCAGCTCTGCCAAAACACAAACTTCAACCAGATCCCAGATCCAGTCTAGGAAAATACACATCTCATAATCAGCCACCAAAGGCCTCGCTTGCACACGGCTCTCACCGTTCAAGGCTCGCTACAACCAGCATCTTG